>OY829915.1:240905803-242399402 GCA_963691935.1 Nephrotoma guestfalica
GGGTGATATGCCGTTGTTCTTATTCGTTTGTATCCGAATAGCCTTCCCAGTTCCTTAAAGAGTGAAGATTCGAACTGGCGTCCTTGACCCGTAGTAATTTTTCGCGGCACTCCAAATCAGTAAATCTAATTTTCCGCTTTCCGATGTTATATCCGTCACTGGTGTTGCCTCTATCCATCGCGAGAATCGATCTATACCTGTTGCAAGTAACTGTAATCTTTCGATCTAGGTAGTGGACCTACTGTATCTATGTTGATGTGTTGAAAGCGACAATTGCATGTCAGTCTTATTGGTGCATCACAAATCAATCAAATTGCCAACTATACTGCCTGATATGTGATGAATCAGAAATCTCACCTCAATCCACTTCAGCAATCTATCCAGCCATGTGGCCACCATCAGACATCGAGCATTTGATACAAGAGCAGGTTCGCAGGATGCTTCAAAATTCATCGAATACATCAACATCGGAAGCATCACCTAGTCGCATCACTCATGTTCAAATTAACCCCGTTAGTAGCTCAAGATCCTAAAGTGTGGTTCCATATGATTGAATCTCAACTAGTCCTTGGAAAAATCACTTCGGAGGCAAATCGCTATAATGATCTCCTCGGTGCCCTGAATGGTCTTGTCATTGCTGATGTAAGCGATATCATAATTGGAGCCAAAAGTGGCACACCATACACAGATTTAAAAATGCCATTTTGGAGATCTTAAACCGTCTCAGCTACTTCGAAGGATGAAAACCACTTGTGGTCCCAACGTCGATGACCAATTTGTCATCGACCAAGAGCTCAACAGATTTTAACGCCAACAGCAGAAGCGTTAAATACGACTAGATTTGTCGAGTTAGCTGATCGATTGATGGAAACTATGTCACAGAATCCGATCATTCCTTTGTCCACAATCGATCAAACGAATAAAATCGAGTCGTCAATTTTAACGCAAATAAACGAAATTACTCGTCGATTAGATCAAATGGAGCATTATAGACCTCGAAATTTTTCTCGTAATTCAATCGCGTTCTCCTTGAACATTCGATAACCGACCGAACTTCATAACACCTAAAGATTCTGATTCTACTGAGTGTTATTTTCATAGGCGCATTAACGACGAGGCTAGAAATTACAAACCGAATTGCTCACGTTAGAGCGAATTCAAAGCAACAAACTAAATGCATTCTCACAAATGGCGACAACTTAATCAATTATCGCCTTAAAATAGTTGATCCTCCATCACAAATTACCTTTTTAATTGATACTGGAGCTGATGTCTCCGTCAGCCAACGGATCATCAGTCAAAACATTCGGTTCTCGTCTATTAGAGTTAAACCTCGGTCTTCGAAGACATTTCATTTGGTCTTTCATTTTGGCAGATACTACCAATCATAGGAATTCGAATACATGGTAGCTCAAGGTAGCTGTAGGCTATTCAAGAGTCCTTGGTCTAGCCCACTACACTTTTCATCTATTGATCTAGTTCGTGCATATCATCAAAAAGCAATAGAGGAAGCAGATATTCCCAAATCAGCTATATCCACACCTTTCGGTCTGTTCGAGTTTACTCGAATGACTTTCGGATTACGGACTACTGGAAACACGTTTCAATGATTCATCCTTTCAATAGTTAACAATCTGAGGTTCTGTTTCTCGTATTTAGTTGATTTATTAATCGCTTCACGATCATTCGAAGAACATTTACAACATTTAGAAGTAATATTTACGAAATTAAAGGAAGCAGGTTTAGTGATCAACGTTACAAAGTGCCAAAAATTTTATTTTTGGGGAATGAATTTATTTCCCCAGTAATTTTAACATCAACCGAATGCATTAATGACATATTAAATTTCAACAAACCTCAACATCCTCTGCGACTACTTAAAAGGAAGTAAGAAGAATGATTCACGAATCATTAACTGGTCAGACGAAGCCGTAGATGCATTCGAGCTAAAAAAATCGGCGAAGTTGCTACGTTGGCTCATCTATTACCTAATGCTAAACTCGCAATGATGGTAGATGCATCGGACAAAGCCATTGGAGCAGTTGTCCAACAACAAATCGAGGACGTTTGGCAGCCTCTGCAGTTTTATTTATTAAAGTTAACCGACACTCAGCGACGCTATAGTGCATATGATAGAGAACTGGTAGCCACTTATTCTGCTACAAGACGATTTCGACATCTAATCGATGGCCGCAAAGTTACATTGTTCACAGATCCCAAACCATTAATATCCTGAAAAGGCATCACCTCGACAATTCCGTTATTTAGACTACATTAGCCAATTCATCACAGATATACAGCATATTTCCGGTATTGAGAATGTAGTAGCAGACGCACTTTCAAGAACCGAAGTCATATCATTGCCAGAATCCATCGGTTATCAAGCTATAGCAAATGTTCAACAAACCGACGAATTAACCCAACTCATCGACAATAATAAATCGCTAAAATTCGAAAAAAAATCCGTTGGCATTTAATTCCCCAATAACTTTGTGAGACTCCAACGGCGAAAAAACGTCCATACATCCCAACAGATTTTCGCAGATTGGCATTTGAAGCAGTACACAATCTGGCACATCCAGGTATTCAAGCTACTGTCAAAGCCATGACAGATAAATTCATTTGGGTCAATATTAAAAACGACGTTAAATGGCTCAATGTTGTTTGGCATGTCAAAAAGCCAAAGTACATCGAGTTACACTCCGGTAGTTAAAAGATTTGCCGAAGCCCATCTTGACATCATTGGTCCACTTTCAGAATCTGAAGGACAACGTTCTGCGTCACATTTATAGATCGATTTACTCGATGAACAAAAGCAGCACCAGTTCCAGATATCAAAACCGAGACTGTAGCTTCAGCCATTTTCAACACCTGGATTTTCACGTTTCGGCATTCCAGTTTCAATAGTAACTGATCAAGGCTCACAATTTGAAGCAGAATTATTTACAGAATTTTCAAAATTGTTGGATTTCGAACGAAAAAGGACAACGGCTTCGTACATCATATCGGGAAGACTTAAAAACTTCTTCTGCAGAACTCGGCAAGTGAGCCGATGGAAGATGTTAATAAGACACTAACAAAATCTGCCAAAACTCACCGAAAAATCAAATTTAACTTCGAACATAATCAAAGTAAGCCGATTGTTCCAATCAATGAACCAAATTCGACAGGAGTCATAACCACGATACATTAAAAATGTTCGTTTTAGCACAACCTGCCGGAAAATAGCTTTGAATATATTTCACTTTGCCTAATCGGGAAATCAGTCGCATAATTTTATAAAGGAAGGTTTACTGAGAGTTAGGATTTAGAGTATTATTGGGCTCATATAACGACGATCTGTAGTATTCCGACCGAGTACGACACTTTCAGCAAGTTGGAAAATACGACACGAAATTAGGTGCACCACAGCCGTAACAGAACACATTTCTTACATTAGACATGACATTACTTTGGCTTGAATTCTCATTTTATGGCTGTGGCAGGGAATAATTCTGGCCCGTATTAATGGCACAAATTTCGTCTTGAAATTCTTGAGAATTGAAACTGTTCCCTATCATTGTAAGGTACCACATTTTGATCTAAGCATCGAGTTCGTGTACGTATTTTCTATGCTGCTGGCACAATAATTCAGATACAAATCCAGTTCGAGACCATGTATCCTCGTGAGATACCCTCGTGATCTATAGACACGGATTCTATACCCGCCTCATGTTCTACCTTAAAACGTTAGTTAGATGATATTCCGGAATCCGTTTTTCTAATTTTAAGGATAACGAAAGGATTTCATTGTAAAAATCATAGAAGTTCTCACCTCTCTTTTGTTGACGAATTTCGAGACACCACAACTGTTCGTTTCTTATTGGTTCTTGCTTTCAACGCATTACTTCATGTGTCAAGACTTGCACCTGGTTAATTAATTCTATCATTAAAGTTTGGTTGTTTTCGAATTTACTTTGGTATTGTGCTCTTCCCAATCTTCTAGTGGAGCTGAAAAGTTAACTGTAGATGTGTTGGCTCGTTCGATATCTTTGTCGTGATTAAATGGAGTTAAAGTCGATTCTGTAGCATTGTTATTTTGTGCGAGAATAAATTCCGCTGATGAGACGGAGGTTTAAGGTGGTATATTAGGTAATTTGACTGATTGAGCTGCCTCTAAAAATGCAAAATGCTATGAAATGCTCCTTGAAGATATTTTAACGTATTTTATTGAGGTTCACAGATTGCACAGAACCATTGCGCACACACGATGTGGAACCAACCATTCCATAAGTCGCAGCACACCCCGTTTCCGTTACCTCCAATTTCCATTCGGGGCATAGCAAATTTCTCGATCGGTTATTCGTTTTCCGAGCCATCGTTGCCGACGTGAAGTAGTAGTGATCGACTTAGTCAACAAAACCGCAATAACAGTAGTAACACGCGCCTATTCCAATAATCTAGTTATTGCACGATACGATGAGACATGTTGAATGCTGGTGTCCACCCCTCGGTAACAGTTTAATATTGTGTTGTGGTAGAATGGTGATAGAAACAGAATATGATATGCCAAGTTCGATACTTCCATACAATTTTCTAGAACAATCTAACCAGGCAGTTCCTGAAAATATTAATGACAAGGTCACCCACAAAAAAAATAATTTTATTGATTATAACTTTACAAAGTTTCAAGATATTCCAGCGTTTGGACGTAAAGCAGCCGCTGTTACTCGAAACGAAAATGAGAACAAAATAAAAATAACTATTCACGCGGTAGGTATAAGAAGCATCGTGTTTCCCCCTTTCAGGCTAAAATATCGATTAAATTAAGTTGAGCGCCACGCCCACGTTCGCTTTGTCGATCAGTCTACTATGGCGTGGGGTAACAGAATAAACCAATTTGCTACCTATTTCGGTCGATGCCCTTGTGACAATAAACTTGCAATACCGCTTGGGGTCCGGTTATCCTCTATCGCACGCCTAGTACGAGAAATTCTTTTGCAGTTAGTCAAATATTACGCTGGTTACTTAAAACATTTCAACAGCTGAAAAAGCAGGAAGGTGAAAATATTTGTTTGGACGCACGGAATTTTATGGGATTGGAAAATAGCTTATTAAATCCCACTTTCACACCAAACCATCGTGAAATTACCGCGACTCGTCTTTTATGGATTACAATCAACTGAGTAACAGCTTCTAGAGAAATGCCTGGTAACACATCTGAAATATCGAATTTCGGCATCCAATCTAAAAGAACACGGCTTTTCCAGGACATTTATGGTGCGTAAAGATGGAGTGGTAAGTATATAACAGTACCACCGTTTCCAAAGTAGTTTCAGCCAAATGTCTAAAAATAATTCTACCCAAAACTCTACCTTGATATCTTAAAAAAAAAGTATTTCGGTTCAAAACTGGTGTGTAGTTTTGTCAATAACCCTCTCTAACTTTTTGATTGAGATTTCTTCTACACGACAGTTAAAGTGGTTACAATTCTAATATCACTAAGTTGTTTTTTCTTTATTTATCGAATAATCGAAATTAATCAATTTCGCACCCTAAATATCACTTTACATTTTTTTCCATAACTATCGCCATTTAATATCTTCCAACCATCCGCATTCTTCATCATTCCACTGCCGCCCTAAAATAAATAAAAATCCAAAAAAAATTTTATAGACGAAATTCAATTTTAATTACAGAATATAAATCACAACAACAACATTTTCTAAATATTGATTTTAACATTAAAATTTTTAATCAAATTTCAGTAAGATTATCAAGTCGTATATGCGATAAGAGATGTTGCGGATATTTAAATGATTTATATTTTGCTATGCGAGAATATTAATTTCATTGCTGTACATATTTATAGCATTAGACGTACGCAAGGTAAACCATATCCTCCGATATAAAAAATGCCCGGACCTAAGAATAAAGCCATAACACCTCGTAATGGAGTACCAAGTAAACAAAATGATTTTATACCGACGACCAACTTTCCCGGCACACAGTGAGAATATAACGTTTAATTCAATTTTTATTCATGTTTAAATTCATTTTCCATCGTGCCACCCACCCACATCGGCCAACAAATAAATTTTAAATATATTAATACGGAATTGTCTAGAATGCGTATTCCGTTTTCGAGTCTCCTTCCACGGCAAACAGCAACAACAATAAACAAACAGACTCTGGCGCAAAGCAAAGATACAGGCAGAGGGAATGGTGGAAACATAAACGATTATCATAATACAATATTATGTACATAAGCGAAATTGGAAAGGTGGGGGTGCGGAACAATTGTGGGCCCAGTAATAAAATGAAAACAATTTATTTATTTTTTATTGTTACAGTAAATAAAATGTTGGGATTGCTTTTGCTTGCCAACAAATAATGATTTATGTTGTTGAACAAAATCCATTTATTTTGTGATATGTAAAAGCTCGATTTGCAATAAATTTTTCGTTTTCTACAAAATATTTATATGTTGTAATGGTGTTTTGGGCAGATAGATTTCGTTTCGTCTTTCAATATTCAAAATACCCGTAAATTTCATTCTTGGCTGTATTGGGATTCAACTGTTGATTTAGTCGACATGCATCACACGTCGATAACACTTTTTGATAAGCACCTTATATCTTTATGGGGTAGAATTGGTTACACTACCCAGTATCCTCGCCTTAAATCTGTTTGTCCCGAACAGACACATTCAATACCGTCTTACTTCAGTTTATCATGGTATTGAAGTTTATATTAAATTTGACTAAAATCATTTAGTTTTATTTTAGTAAAAACTTCAGCCCCGATAAACGAAATTGAACTTTTACTGAATCTTATTAAATGTCAATTGCAATTCATTTGCATATATTCAGGGGCTAATATTTTAAATCTTTTAAAATGGTTTGTAACCGTGTTGTACAAATTTATTAAATAAATGCTTAATTATTGTAAAGAATTTAATTATTCAAAATAAATTATTTAAGTTTAAGCTTAGATTTGGGAATTACTTCACTTAGTTTGTTAATTAATAAAGAACAGACAATTCGGCTAAATTAAGAACTGCCTCACAGTATGTGAGGTAAAACATTTCAAGACAATCCCTTGGGGTTTACTAATCTCCATAATAGTTCACTTATTCAATTTTGTCTTTATTCCTATAGAGTGTTGTTATTACTGAAGATCACCAGAAATCATAAATAGCGTGAGACCGATGGTAACTTGGCGGAACTACCTTTCGTATTGAAATGAATAATCGCTATTTTTAGATATGTAGAGCGTAGGGGTAGTAAACCTCAAGGGGTTGTCTTGAAATTTTTACAGTTACAGTATTATTAATAAGCTAACGTAAAAGTACTATGAGATAGATGGTTATATTGTGTAATTTTCTGTACTTTTAACAAAACCAGGATTGTTAATAAATAAATTAAGGTCAATTATTTCTTAATTCTAAAAAATAAATTTACATAATTTATTTTGATTAACTAATCTCTTTAAAATAATTAAATATTTATTAATTAAATTTTCAAATCAAATTAACAAAATAAAATAAAATGTATTTGATATTTTAAAAGAAATTAAATATTTGTCCCTGAATATATGCAAATGAATAGCAAGTGACATTTAGTAAGATTTAGTAAAAAGTTCATTCGTGTAGTTATGGATGTCAAAAAGGGCTCCGCCTTTCTAGCACCCCATCCAAAGGTTTTGGCAAAAGTGATGATTGAATTCGTTTGGTCATCGTTTGGTCAGGATTGGTCACTAGTTTTTATCGTTTGGTCACTTACGATTAAACGGTAAATGAATAATGAAAAACTCAAAAAAAAAATTTCCCGGTGGCACCTCATTGCAAGAAAATCATACCGTTTTTATTAAATTTCGTTAGGTAATCGTTAGGTCAGGATTGGTCAACACATTTTGGCGTTTAGTCACCACTGGGTCAGTTTTTATTGCGGAAAAACAAAATCAAAATTGCATTAGTTCAATAAAATCAGGTTCGTCGCTTATTTGGGAATTTCATTTTACAAAACTAATAAAAAATCCAATTGGAATATACCATTTAGATAAAAATATTTCTTTTTTCAAAGAAATGTATCTAAAGTGCACGACTTAAGATATAATCATTTAAATTTTTTGGTTTTCCGTAACTCGTTCAGGATTGGTCACTAGTTGGTTTCGTTTGGTCATCGCGACATAATGATTTATTTCGAAAATTCTTTAAAAACTCATAATTTTCACACGATTCGAAGTGTTCGGGGCTTGAATCTTGTCCAATTCTAATGCATATCAAAACGAAAATATTACGTCACGCAAGAAACTCACATTACTGCAAAATGGAAGTAGGCGAAATGCAATTCCTCTAAATGGTATTTATTATTTATTGTTAAATACTTGTGCTTTTGATGCTATAATACAGGTTCTAATGATAAGTGGAATCGATGATCCTTCATATTTATCTTTCATAGAGGAATGCTCTGAAAATCAAACAATGAAATTTGTTCGTAATTTCATAAAAGATGGTGCAACAGCTAAAGTTTATCGAGAACGAACGATTTTATTATCTACGCTATATAATGATAAAATTGATCGACGAATCGGTACAGGTCTCAATTTGTACCCTTATAAATTAGACATGTGGGGTAGCGTCGATCAAATTTGGGGAATGTGTTTTTGCTCAACTCCAAGCATGTATAAATACCATAACTGCGAATGTGGATCTTACCCAAAATCAATGGCAATAGTATATGTGAATCACAAGTGGGGGGAAAAGGGTTTGGAAAAATAATAAGACATAATGGAAAGACAAACTACAACTAAATGTAGTACATGCGAGTCTCCATTACAAATAAATAATACTTACAATCAACATGTTTGTATAGAATTGGATATTCGTATGGAAATGGCAACTACAGGCCTGCAGTGCAAATTAGATGAATTTCCAACGACGGTAAATTTAAATGGAAAATATCGGTAAGTTATCTTATTTGGTACTTTTTTATATTTATTTTGAAATTATTTAATTAAACAGCTAACTTACACACCTTAAATGTGTATTTTCATCTTAAATGTGTATTTTATGTTTAGATTAAGAGGTATTATCTCATATTCGACTGGACATTTTATTGCTTATTGTCGCAGAGCAAACGATTGGTGGGAAACGCATGTTTCTCAAATTTACCACAAATGATAAACAACCATAAAAATACTTATACGAGCAATACAATAGGATTTTTCAAAGCCCCGAACACTTCGAATCGTGTGAAAATTATGAGTTTTTACGGAAAACCAAAAAATTTAAATGATTATATCTTAAGTCGTGCACTTTAGATACATTTCTTTGAAAAAAGAAATATTTTTATCTAAATGGTATATTCCAATTGGATTTTTTATTAGTTTTGTAAAATGAAATTCCCAAATAAGCGACGAACCTGATTTTATTGAACAAATGCAATTTTGATTTTGTTTTTCCGCAATAAAAACTGACCCAGTGGTGACTAAACGCCAAAATGTGTTGACCAATCCTGACCTAACGATTACCTAACGAAATTTAATAAAAACGGTATGATTTTCTTGCAATGAGGTGCCACCGGGAAATTTTTTTTTTTGAGTTTTTCATTATTCATTTACCGTTTAATCGTAAGTGACCAAACGATAAAAACTAGTGACCAATCCTGACCAAACGATGACCAAACGAATTCAATCATCACTTTTGCCAAAACCTTTGGATGGGGTGCTAGAAAGGCGGAGCCGTCAAAAAGTATGTCTTGGCATCCAACATTTCCCAATTCAAGAATTAACACACATGCGACGGATAAATGCATAAGAGATGAATGCGTGTCGCGTTTTTTTTACTTTATTTTCATTCTTACGACATTGCCGCAATGTAAAAAAACAGCAATCGTTTACATTCGCATATTGCGCGTTCACGAAAAAACATAATAAGAACTTTAAGTTAAGTTATGTTAAGAAGTGAAGAAAGTGGGTAGAACGGTGGAGCTTGTACCCAAAAGGTTTAATAATAATAATTATTAAATAAATAAATATAATTATTGGTGACCCCTGTGAGCCGATAAATAATAAATACACAATATAAAAATAATATATATAATAAATAAATTTTAGTAAATAAGAAACGGCTATAATTGAACATAATTAAACGCGTTACAAAAAACATTCTAAAATTATTGAATTCGAAACATTATTATACAGCTATCAAGCCCCACAAAACCGAAAGCTGTGGACCTCGTGGTTTAATCAAGCAGAGTTTATAACGGCTTCTGCACGCATCACGTCAGACGAACGGCAGTTCAATCACATTGTCAAACACCTAAGTGAGTCGCAATCAAGTTTGGTGTCAGTTGTGATTTTAAACCCATCGCTAGAAAACAGATATAGCACGTTAAAAGATGCCCTCATCAAGCGCTCGGAGGAACCCGAAGACGAATTCAATCAGTATTGCACGCTGTCGAAATGGGAGATCAATCGCCCTTAAGTATTCATCGACAATTAAGTAGAATGGCAGGTAACTCAAGCGCCCTGTCATCTGATTTAATAAAAAAATTATGGGTATCAAGGTTACCACCCGTAATTGGTGCTATACTGGTCGGCATGGAAGGTGAAAATATTGCTAAGTTATATGAAACAGCAGAGAGGATTTGGGGAATGAACAATCCATTCATAAATTCATTTTGTCAACCAGTATCTCATTCACATATTTCTGAAACAAATACTGCAATAGACTTTAAAAACAGACTTCAATGGTCAGTTTGATTTACACGAATTATGTAAATCAATAAATGAACTGAAAACTCGCTTCGAAAGATTCGAGAATCGGGCGAATCAAGAAAGATCTAGATCTCGTAATAGAAATCATTCCGATCAAGTTCTAGATCTCGGTCGGTGAATCATCCGATGTGTTGGTATCACTATAAATTTGGCAACATGGCTAGAAAGTGCGGAAAATCTAATTGTACCTTCAAGACGGGTGAAAATCAAAAAAAACTAATTTCCTCCACCATCGTTGCGGCACCTATCAAAACTTATGGATCAAAACTTCTGTTATTAAATTAGGGGCTTCGCCGAGAATTTCGACACCCATTCATTGTGGCAACAGTGCTTGGTGCTGATTTCTTGGTAAAGTTTGGTTTAACAGTCGACTTAAAGAATAAGCGCTTGGTCGATCCAGCAACAACCATAACCACCACAGGAACAATATCTACAGTAAGCCCGCCATCACTACGAATTTATAATATCCAGGGTTTATATAGATCATTGCTTAAGGAATTTCCTCAACTTACTCAAGAATCAAGATACGACTTGCCCGTGAAGCATAATGTAGTTCACAGAATTGTGACAGAAGGCCAACTTACATTTTGCAAACCACGTCGTCTTGATCCAACAAAATGTTCATTAGCTAAGGATGCTTTCCAACATATGTAAAAGTTAGGTCTGTGCAAACAATCATCATCGTCAACCTGTTCTCCACTTCATTTCACACCTAAAAAAGAACAAAATGATTGGTGACCATGCGGTGATTACAGGCGTAAGTAACTAAACCAGATAGGTATTCGCTACCTCACATCCACGATTTTTGAAGACATTTGGATGGATGTAAGTTGAACACTTCCGCATACTTTTCAAGCGATTATCTGATTATGGTATCAATATCCGCTTGGCTAAATGTGAGTTCGGTGTGACGAATCTAAATTTCTTAAGTCACGAGATTACCAGCAATGGAATTAAACCATCGAGTGACAGGATCATTGCGATTAAAGAATTTCCGCATCCAACCACAATCCGTCAAATTCAACGTATTGTGGGTATGGTTAATTATTATCATCGATTCTTACCACACTTGGCTGATCAATTAGTGCCAATTTATAATCAAATGAACTCCTTGTTTAAACTAGGTAAAAAAGGTATTTTCTCTTGGCCTTCAGATTGCCAAATAGCTCTCGAGACTATAAAAAATTCACTCGCAAACTGCACGTCGCTAGCACATCGAAAAGAAAACACCGTATATTGCATTAGGACTGACGCTTCTAACACGGCATGTGGTGGTGTATTAGAACAATTAAACGAAAATGAATGGCAACCTTTAGCATTTGTTTCAAAAAAATTTTCACCTGCAGAACAAAAATATTCCAGTTTTGATCGAAAATTATTAGCGATCTTCGTCGGAATAAAGAAATTTAGGCATTTTCTCGAAGGACGTGAAGTAAGGATTTATATACTGATCATAAACCATTAGTGGCTGCAATTAATTCCAAAACGGAACAAAGTCCGAGACAAACTCGTCATTTGGAATTTATTGTCCAGTTCACAACAGATATTCGTGACGTGAGTGGCCCAGAAAATGTGGTAGCAGACACCCTCTCGCGACCTGATGATATTTCAGTTTTAACTTTCTTTGGTTTTGACATCGAGAAATTAATTCAAACACTGGAATAAGATCCAGACTAAAAGGATACTTCGACGGATCGAAACCGCTCAACAAAAGATTGAAACTCAAGCAAGTCTCACCGGATAATAATTCGAGATCAATATGGTGTGGAACTTCAACCACTTCAGTTCGACCTTATATCGCAGAACCAACCCTTAACACACCCAGGTGTTAGAGCTACAAGAAAAAAGCTAGCATCGAAATATTTTTGGCCTCCAATGAACAAGGATAGTTCCTATTGGGCAAAAACTTGCATTGCTTGTCAAAAAGCCAAAATCATAAGGCATACTCGATCGGAATTTCAGAGATTCGATTTACCCTCGGCACGGTTTGACAAAATTCACATCGATTTAGTAGGTCCGTTAGCACCATCAAATGGTAACATCTACGTACTTACTATTATCGATCGTTTCACTAGGTGGACTGAAGGTATTCCCCTTCTACCGCTCAAACTGTCGCGAAATTATTATTATCTAACTTCATTGCTAGATTTGATATTCCAGTAGAACTTACTAGTGATCAGGGTCCCCAATTCGAATCAAATTTATTTCAAGAATTGACGAAAATGTTGGGAATTCATAAAATTAGAACGACTTCGTATCATCCGCAATCGAACGCGATTCCATCGCAATCTAAAAGAAATCCTAATCGCTCGCGGCAACACAGTTAATTGGAGTGAAGAACTTCCGCTTGTGTTATTGGGAGTTCGGACAACAATTAAGGAAGATTTCGTTCCGCGGCTGAGTTGGCTTGCGGAAAAACACTCAGAGTGTCCGGAGACTTTTTCGTTCCTTCAAGTTTAAATCCGCAATTAGATCCGACATCATACGTCGAGCAATTACGAAAGTATATGCAAAATCTAATTCCAACGGATACACGTTCCCAGACCCAAACCAATATCTACATTCCAAAAGATTTGTAAAAATGTGAGTATGTTCTCGTTCGAGTCGACAAGGTGAAACCAACACCACTTTACGATGGTCCTTACAAAGTGGTCAAACGTTTACGAAAACACTTTGTAATCGAAATCAAAGGAAAAAATAATTCGATTTCGATCGACAGTTTAAAATCGGCATGTGGTGTAAAGGCCGTTGAACAACTAAATACCTCAATACCTCAACGGTATTCAAAAATTATCACAAACACAACTGATTATAAACAATATTTATAATTAATTATGTGTTATGCAATTTTATATTCAAAATAGTCCAGTTTGGTGAGCGTAACCACAAACAAAATACTGATAAACATGTTTTTCACATTCTACCCCAAAGCGATGGGAAACTGGTTTTCAAACGAGAACAAAGAAACAATAATTATAGCGGAGGCACCAGCAACGATAGCTCCGTCACAAAAGGGCAAACAGGAATACAGCACATGGGCGAGTATACTTCCCTATGTAGAGTTGATAGCGGTGACATTAATCATAATCTTAGCGTACAACGTGATACGCAAATATATAAAGAAGAAGTTTGAGAAGCATGTCATCAGAGCTGCCAATCAACAAAATGCAGACGTGTAAAAAAAATAAAAAAATGAAATAAAGATTTGATTAATCATTAGATACGCGTATCTTAGTTACATTTTTTTTTAATTTATTTGATGTCTCACAATTTTCCATTGATCCTCTCGCCTCGTCAAAACAAATCAAATTACGTGATTTTCGATTTCAAATTTGAATTTACGAAAGACTATTAACATTTTCACTTGGAAGAGGAGTGATGTGGATGCCAAAAAGTATATCTTGGCATCCAACATTTCCCTATCCAAGAATTAACACACATGCGACGTATAATGCATAAGAAGTGAATGCCTCAAAACAGCTTGCATTTTTTGTAAATATTAAAACTAAAAATTAGGTTAGGCGTGTCGTGTCGCATTTCTTTTACTATATTTTCATTCTACGACATTGCCGCAATGTAAAAAACAGCAATCGTTTACATTCGCATATTGCGAGTTCACGAAAAAACATCATAGGAACTTTAAGTTAAGTTAAGTTAAGAAGTGAAAAAAGTGGGGCGAACGGTGGAGCTTGTACCCAAAAGGTTTAATAATAATAATAATTATTAAATAAATAAATATAATAATAAATATAATTTTTTATAACCTAAATTATATATACGAGTATATACATATATATATATATATATATATATATATATATATATATATGTATATATAAATTTTAAATAAATTATAAACCACTGAATTTATGTAGTTAATCACCCTAGACGACTTCCCGTTCACATTATCGCTTATCCTCTTAACAATTTCGAATCAGCCGTTCCAATATCGTTGTGCATTTTTAGATCTGCTTTTCCGCTACCTGGAATTGTACAGCCACACTAAATCACCTCGTCGCAAGTTAATGTATCTCCAACGCTGGTCGTGTTGTGTCTCCCGTTAAACCCTGGCGATCGTAATATTGCTCTATTCTGTGGATGTTCACACACAAATATTATTTAATAAATAAAAATCAATTTACATTTAATTAATTTAATTTATTTTATTTAATTGTTTCCTAACCGAAATATAACTTAATACTAATTCACAAATTATATTAAATATATTATGTTGACCCCCAATCTGCTGATTAGCAAAATATGCATTAAAGTGTATTTGAATGGTATTAATCCGCGGGCTCGAGAAAATTAGATCCCACATATTGTTATACGGTGCCGTATTGCCTACACCGCGTAGATAATTGTTATTCTACACGTGTAGACAATGTACGTAGTAAATTAAAATAATGGCGTCAACAATGTAGGGAATGTAGACAATGTCGAAAATTATATATGGACAACACAATAAAAACGTTTAACACATTTAAAAACATGAACCCAAGATTTTTTTGGGTGATGAAGCACGTTTATGTACACTGTGTCAAGGAAGTAACGGGAATTGATCATTTGAAAAGCCCGCTTAAAGGGATTGCAAAATTTGTTTCATCGTTAAGTTGGGACAACTGTCCTCTATCTTGATGTGAAGTTTGAGCGCCATCTCAAGTCTCTTTCCCGATTTTTATAATGAATGAAAATATCAAACAAAGAATTTGTCTCAAATTTTGTATTGCAAATAGAATTTCGTGTGTCGAAACGCTGAAAATGTTACAGCAGGCTTGCGGTGAATTGACTTTATCAAAAACTAGTGCATATGAGTGGTACATTGCATTCAAAAGCGGTCGAGATGTAGGGGAAGATTTGCCTCGATCTGGTCGGCCTTGACTGAAGCTAACATCAACATAGTGAAGGAAATGGTAACTTAAAATCGTCATTTAGATTTGATAGCGTTATCTGCCGAACTTTGTGTGTCTCACGATCAATTCTTACCATTGTACACGATTGTTTGGACATGAAACGTATTGCCGCTCAACTAGTTCCGAAAGACCTAAATTTTCTCCCAAAATTCAGTCATTTGAAGGTCGCTGAAGACACATTCAAAAAACGTATTAGAACTAATGATTAGGCACAAACCAGTCAACAGCTTCGGAATGGCGCCTTCCAACTGAGCCGAAACAGAAAAAAACACATCAAAGTCGATCAAATGTGACTGTTTTCTTTCAGAATGTCAGACGGTATATAAAGAATATTATTTGAAAACGGCCAGGTTTGTGGAAATAAAACTCATGAATTTCGACAAAGCACCATCTCACCAGACTATCATTGTGAACGAATTTCTTCACCGTATTCACCTGATATTGATCCAGCTGACTTTTTTTACTCTTTTTTTTGTTCGATTGAGATGAACTGACAAAAAAGAGCACTGTAAATAAACTAAATGTCAGATCGCGGTCAAACTTCACGTCAAGATAGAGTATCAAGACAGTTGTGCCAAGTTAGCGACAAAATCAAATTTTACAATACCTTTAAGCTGACTTTTTAAATGATCAATTCCCGTTACTTTTTTGAGAGTGTATATGTTACGGTGAGAGAGCGAATTCGTTAAATCGTTAAACCATTAAAAATTAATCGTAAATGGGGTCTATGCTACCGACAAGTTTACTGGCCGCTTCGCTTAAATACCCGTAATAATGTTTATTCACCTTGAGAGGATCAAATGGTACTTTAAATGGTGACAGTTATGTTGGCTTACAAGTTCGACTTTGAAAGTAGTTATTGTCAAGATAACATAAATCCGCTTTGGATTTGAAAATTAACAAGTAATTTTATGACTACATGAACATTTAAAGGTGCGGAAGCTATGTGCACGTTGGATTCAACATTTATTGACAGACGCACAAGAAAAGGTTCGTGTCGATTGGTGCCGCCAAATGCTTGAAAAATTCGTTGGAGGTACTTCCAAAAACATATACAAGATCGTGATAGATGACGAGTCATGGATATATGCATATAATCCGGAAAGAAACGGGCAATCGACTGTTTCCGTCTTCCAATTCGAAGAAAACCCAGGTATATGACCATTTGTTTGCCTGAGGTTTTCAGCAAATTGAGAGAAAACAACCCAAAACCGCGAATCATTTTGCATCACGATAATGCGAGCTCACATACATCACATCAAACAAGCAAATATTTGAGCATTCAAACAATCGAATTGATGGGTCATCCCATCCGCCTTAAAGCCCCGACTTGGCATCCAATGACTTCTTCCTGTTTCCAACAATCAAATATAAGTTGCGTGGGTAACAATTTTTATCGCCTGAAGAAGCGATTGAAGCGTTCAAAAACCATGTTTTGGAGCTATCATCTTCGGACTGGCAAAAGTGTTTCGATAAATGGGTTGAGCGTATGCAAAAAAGTGTATAGATCTTAAAGGCGAATATTATGAAAAGCAATAAAGCAATTTTTGATGATTTTTTTTAAATTTTATTACTTTTTCTAGAAACTGTTACGGCAGCCCTCGTAATATAACATAAGGTTCGGATGAATAGTTCTTAAATAATAAAGGGATTTTTACTTTATCCGTTTTCATGATTGTATTGGCTACAGATCTCGTGATTAGACCATTGGAGCCGGTATCAATTATGTTGGTTAATGTTTTGTGTTCGTTTAACTGTACGTGTATATACAAAATGGAAGGTTCTTTCCGTGTTTACGTTTCTTGGGCCTGCATTACAGACCGTATATTATTTATTTGACTTCTACTTGGCCGTGGTCTAATTGGTCTATGTGTCTAATTGGTCTATGTGAAGAACAAAGTAAAATACAATTAGCAGTCCACACTGTAGTAGTCACTGTATTAGAAATAATTCATCTAAATACGCAATAAATTCTGGCCTTGTTGTTATTTGTGAAATATTCGAGTATGTGGTTTCCAAATGTTATATTACAAAGATATATATTACGGTTTAATTTGCTCCAGTCAGCATACTTAGCTAACAGGTCATGACTCATAAATTTTTCGTCTTTCATTAACTTCTTAAACAACCTTACACCACAACATAACAACCAACACATAACATCACATTCACATATACCCTTATACTCGTACATTATAAATTCCAAATTGCCTTGTATGCCTTCTCTGGAGTCGACAAAACCAAAAATGCCATTTCTTGTTTCCTTTATACCATATACACACACACACACACACACACACACATTGTATATGGGATAATTTCCATTTTCATGTTTCCGGCATAATGGATTTCAACTTATTATTTAAATTAATTACGTGAACCATTTAAAATAATGAATAAACTGAAATAAGTAAAAAAAAACTGTTTGAAACATTAAATTACACTTTTGCTTCAAGGAGCCACACATATACACTTAAACACTACACACATACAGTGGAGATACTCTAGTCTAGAATAGGTAGTAGGAGTGGTACGACGGGGGGCCAAAATCATCTCCTGTGCTCTGAACAAAAACAAAATAATATGTCGGCACAAAAAATACAAAATTCTTTTGGTTTCGCTATTTGGTGGTACTCTGTACAGGGGGTTATAAAATAATTAAATTACTTTAGGCTACATAAAATAGAAATAATTTTAAGGATTTTAAGGGATACGGTTCTCATAGACTTTATTTTATGTGCACAATATAAAATTCAGTGTACTTAGTCCAAAGTTGGTTGGAATAGGGGATTCATTGACCTATCGGCAGCAATAATTTTTGCTATAGTTATAGTTTGTCTGCCACTGTTGAGTTTTTTTTCTGTTTGTGGTTAAAACTTTCAACGAATAAGTTAATTGAATTTCTACATCTTTTAATCGTACCCTAACGGTGGTAGTTTTTGTATAGAATGGTATAGCATTGAATGAATTAATGCAATAAAGTGTTACATATATAAGAATTTATCGACTGACTGAAGAGCCTTCACAAATATTTCATGGACGGATACTATATATTTCCCACGGCTGTTTAGTAAATCGGAGATTTCATATGTTTCCAAGATTCACACAAGGTTGAAGACTAAAACTGGATTAGTGAGTTTATTACTTTGCTTAGTAGCAGCAATGGTAAAACCATCAGAATGGTGGCTCTGGGTATTTTTTTAGTGCGAAACTCATTCACAGGCTTATCTTGCGGCTTCTCGGTATCGAGAGATAAGACTCTTGTTTTGTTTTGAATACGGAGCTCTCTTTTACTACAACTACCCTTGTCAAATTATCACTTAGATGTAGATCAATGATCCTCTTCAAAGGCCTGTGACTAGTTTTGTACCATTGGTTGTTTGCACGACCACTTGGCTCTTTGTTAACTGAGCTAGTAAATCTGTCAACTAACGCGATATTGAAATACAAAAAATAATAATTGAAAGTATCCGTGACCAATTAAGCTAAATCGAGAACAACTTTATTGAAACTTTGATTCAGTTTTAAAATTAAAAAAACGGAATTTCCAAACTAAATGAAATCACTGAATGATTTTTCCATATCGAAACTGGCAGGGAAAATTATTCCCAATTTTATTTTGTTTAAAAAAAAACTACTATTTACTTTTCACCTTAGTAGGCCAGGTAAAAATTATTTAAACGGAAATTATATGTAAATTCTTTTCCGAGTGCTCTATTCCCGGGGAATTATCATAATGGGGCCACAGGTCATATATTGAACGACCAAATTTCAATATTTCCATTCCAGAACCCACTATAGGCTCTTGGTCATAGTTGAGACTAATATTTTTTTCGAGAGACATTTTCGAAATTTTTAGTTCGATATTTTGAAATTCGTGATTTGAGACTCGAGATTTCAACATCCGCCCAAGGGGCTATTATGAAAAATTCGATATCGGATCCGAAAGCGGATTTTGCTTTTATGAAAATCCAATATCGAAAAATTCACGTCCCTTAAGCTAGCAGAACCCATACAGCAGAACATTACAAAATAGTATGAATAATTATAGGCTAATTAAATGCTATATTAAAAAATTTTGGGCTCCACCCCTTCCAACTAAAACGAGAGGTTCTGCTAGCTTTAGAAAAAGTTAGCAGAACCCATATCAAAAAATGATTTTAAAACGATTGGAAAATTAAAGGTTAATTTTAGGCTAATTAAATGCCCTATTTAAATTTTTTTATTCTGCTCATTCTAGAAAAAGCATAAGGCTTTATCACTTCAAAGCTAGCATAACCCAAATCGAAAATCGGACCAAAACCGAAATTAGTACCCAAAACAAGATCAATTTACAAACAAATAATTTTAGGCTCAATATGGTATTTATAATCAAATGTCCCATTAGACAATTTTGGGCTTTACTCGTTATTCACCTAACTTCATGTCATTTAATCTATTTATTTGTATGTTAATTGATCTTGTTTTGGGTTCTAATTTTGGTTTTGGCCCGATTTTCGATTTGGGCTCTGCTAGCTTTAGATTAAATGGCCTGTGTTTGGTCAATAACGAGTGGTGCCCAAAATTGATTAATGAGGCATTTGATTAGGCCGTAATGAGCCTAAAATTATTTGTATGTCAATTGATCTTGTTTTGGGTACTAATTTCGGTTTTGGTCCGATTTTCGATTTGGATTTTGCTAGCTTTGAAGTGATAAAGCCTTATGCTTTTTCTAGAATGAGCAGAATAAGAAAATTTAAATAGGGCATATAATTAGCCTAAATTTAACCTTTAATCAAACTAATTTGCTCCTCCGAGATGTAAACATTTATGTAGTTATTACCTACTCATTTATGACTACAATATTAAAGGAGTTTCGGCTAACACTCTGGATATAGTTGGTTGAGCCATTCCAATCAAGAAATCTTGTCCCACAGATTGTTGGTAAGACCCTTCTGTCAAAAACCTTATGGTGGCTGCCACTTTTAATATCTGTGGAATCGCATCAACATTTTTTGTTTCTTGAAAATGAGGCACCGCTCGAGTTAATGTAAAATGAAACAACTCTTTGGAAACTCGACATAATTTTATAAACCTAAAACAATTTTAAATGACAAGCCGTTACTCAATTAAAAAACAACAACAAAATAAAATTTAGCAACTTCAAGTCAATAACAAAATGCATTATTGCTACCTTCATGCTTATATTTGACGTATTCGACTAAACTATTTCATAATAGGAAAATTCGCAGCGGATCGGATTATTCCATAATAGCCCCCCAGTTTAGGATCGTCGAATTATTGACCCAATTCTTTTTCGAGGTATTTTTTACCGGCTAATTTTATTTTCGAGTTATGAATATTCGTATAAATATTGGGATCGCCCCATTTTAATATTCAAAAATAAAACTATTAAAAACTAAACTTAAAACTAATTTATTATCGATAAATTATTTCTCGTCTAATTATTTCGTAGAATAAATTTTGATCAATTATTTTCAAAGCAATTTATAAGTTTGACTTTTCTGCCAATCTATTAAGTTTTTGGATGAATTTCTTTTTTAAAAATTATTTTTCGATTAAATGTTAAAAGGTTTTTTTTATTTTCGATGAATTATTTTTCGATGAACCTATTTTCAGTTTATCGAAGAACTTTTCGTTTTGTTGCAATGAATTTATTTTCGATGAATCATCTGTCGAAGAGTTTGTTCTAAAATTTTTTCGAAAAATTATTATACGGATAAATATTTTTCGATGATTTTATTTTCTACGAATTTACTTCCTATGAAATTATTTTCGATAAATTATTTTTTCATTAATCTTTTTTCGATGCACTTCTTCTAAATGAATTTAGTTCCGAAGATTCTTTTTTCGAAGAATCGTTTTACAATGAATTTGTTTTCGATGAATTATTTGTCGATGAATTATTTTTCGATTATTTTTCGAAAGGGAAGCTTAATAGTCATTCCAAAACAGTGAAAGTAGAAAGTAGGCGTAAGTTAATGCATAAAATGTCTGTGTGATCACAATCAATACCAACCATTGTACAATTGTGTTGGGTACCATTAACGCAACATCAGATATTGGGCCAGAATCTAAAATAATAGGAATAAAAATAAAATGCAAAGAAAAGAGGAAACATTACGAAGGATTTGGTAGAAGAAAACAGCACACCTCATTATAAATGAGCTTTTAAACCTCAAAACGTGGTGCGCCGGTTGTAAAATTTTTGTAAGGTTTAATTAAATAAATATTTTTTCGACAAATAATTTTTCGATTAATTACTTTTTGATTAACTATTTGTCGATGATTTATTTTTCGAAGATTCAATGAATTATTTTTCTCAGTATTGTTCTTCGAAGAATTGATCTTCAGTGAATTAATTTTCCGTGAAATTATTTTGGATTAATTATTTCTCGGTTAATCTTTTTTCGATAAACTGTTTCTCGATGAATTTATTTTCGAAATTTTTTTTTCGACAAATTATTTTTTAGAGAATTTTTTTTCGGTGAATTACGAGTATTTCTCGATGAATTCGCTTTCAATGAATTATTGTTCGACGAATTATTTTCGATAAAAATATTTTTGATGAATTTTTTTTTTCGTTGTACTGTTTTTCGAATTAATTATTTTCGGAGAATTATTTTACGGAGAATCATTTTTCAGTGAATTATTAGGTCTATTATGATTCTCGCCGTGACTATCAAAGTCATCCGAGTTCTAATTTGGTATTATGATTCTCCCATTTATTTTGACGAGCCCTTGTTTGAGGCGTCGTATGTGGATTCTTGTATTTTTTAGAGTTGGTTATTTGTCGTTATGGTAACCATACAGTCTTGTCAAAAAGTTTTAGTTGTTTACAAATAATTTTCTTAACAATATAGATTTTTGTATAAAATCGAATCGGATTTTTTCAATCACACGACAACAAATTCGGCTGCTATTTAGTTGACGAATTCTGTATTGATGTTATTTTGACGTTTCAACAAAAATTTCAATATTATTAAAATAAATTAATTTGTAGCATTAAATATATTTAAATAATTAAAACTCATTAAACAAATTATGTTGCTAACTTCAGATTTGTTTATTACCACATTATTTATTTGGTGTCGAATTGAATATTTTCGTTCGGAAAAAAACAAACGGAAAAATCCAAGACGGATAAATTTCATAATAGACACCCCCTGTTATTTGTGTCATTACGATATTCTTATGTTGCTTTGGTAGCGTTTCGATTTTAGTGTTTATGTGCTTTCTAACTTCGACTGTTGAAATTCTAATTGGATTGCTTGAGTATGTAAGGGGCGTACAGAATTACAGAATTTGTGCCGGTTGTATATTTCGAACTGCGCACACCAGAGTGATGGCTTTTCAAACATAATCTTATTTATTTTGATATATTCAGGTTTAATGGAGCCGCTTTTCCCAGTCCTCATCCGTTTCATAACAAGGAAATGAACAATCTCTTAATGTAATTTTCAATTCATCGTGAACCTTATGTGCACAAATATTTTTACGAGTTTTCTTAAATTTTCATATGGTATTTTTTGGAAGCTACTGTTTCCCTCAGTTACAAATTTTATCTTTGAAAATCACCGCGTGTGCAACTGAATTTGAATCTTTGATAATATGTTCAGGGATTTCATAAGGAATTTGCTTCCAGCTAAATTTCATTTCCACTGGGATTGATACGAGTTCTAAAATATTATGTTATTCCAGAAATAAAATATCATGAATCTGGTTCCGCGCAAATCGGCTCCCCTGTTTTGACTTTTTTAATTTATGAAGTATGTATAATGTGTTATACCGTTATAGTGCTTTTGGAACCGAAAAATGCTTCCTTGCATACAAAGCTGAAATTCAAAACTATAAAAACATTAAAGTTAGAGGCTGGTTTTCAGCATTCTCGTATGTACCTCTGCAAAATTTTTAACATAAATATTTATTAAAACTCTCACCTAATTCATGTTGACGTGTTCGTGGGTACAAAAGCTCGTATCGTATTAAATTGAGAGGAAACATTATTTTTATTTTGTGAAATTTTATAATTTAATTTTATTACAATTTTCTAATATTTTGTTCTATTTTAAATAGTATACATGCATAAATAAATAAATAACAATAATTTTTATTTATATAATAATTAATTGGAAAAAAAGAAGGAAAACAAAAGAAAACTGAAAACTCTGTGTGTTAAAATTAGAACGCTGAAGGAAGAAATTTAAAAAATAAAATTAAATTTCTGTACAGTGTGAGGGGGGCTGGATGAAATGCTCACGTTAATATTGCTCGGGAACGGCAAAAGGTACGCTGATACCCCCAAAATTAAGTGCGTATAGGCGGATCTTTAACGGTTCCCCACAATAAAAGTGTCCATATTACACCAGCCTCAATCACCTCATATATATGTAGTAGAGAAGAAACTAATAAACTTTTAATAAATTTTGTTCATCGAATCCAGCCGAATGTCCAGCATTCCGCACAACAAACGATGCACCATCAAAATGCATTCGTCGTTCGCCACGTCGTACAAATAGATGCGATGTTTGTCCTAAAGATGCAGTGCAATGTAAAAATGGTGTTGATATAGTAGCCGAACCATTTGTTGGCGATGTACGAATCAAATATTTATTTGAGCCGCGTGTAATTTTTACTAAACCATCTGGCGATTGTATAATCCTGTAACCGTTTATTTCGCATACATCGGTACCATCTTCGTTGGTCCAGAAATTCGAATTTTGCAGCACTTCCAGGGCAGCGTCGACGAATTCGGGGCCAAATTTAGAATTTCTGTGTATAATAAAAAATTGTTTAGTATTTCAACACTATTTTAAAATTATTTTGATATTCACTGGTAAAACACTTGTGATGTTAGGTCAATTGTTAAATCGGTAAAACTATCGCTGGTCGTTCTCGTTCCTGCTGTATCGACCAAATATATTAAAGCACAATTTTCACTTGTGAAACTTATTCCTTTGTACCACATCTTAGCATAGCGTCTATATAAACATTGTTACACAACATAATTATATTATTAATCTGAAAATCGATTTGTAACTTACATAAAATTATTATTTTGCATTCCATCGTACGCCATTATTTCTACGCGCGAGGCAATCTGATATACTCGACCATTTGGATGAATCAATGCTGCCGATCCTCCATTTTGGCTGGATAGCGCAACTATTATTTGGCTATGAAAATTAAATACACGAATTGCCTGGTCTAGTGTAACGTCAATTCTGAAAAAAAGGAACAAATTTTAAATTTTGAATATCTACATATACAACGTGTTTCCTACGTGAAATCAAACAAATGTCAAATTTCAATTTAAAACTAGATCCGCCGTCAGATACTTATCAATTGCAATTTGTTTTTGTTGTGAGTAAATCATTAGAAATGTATTTCGTATCCACTACACAACCATCCATCATTCTAAAGTCAATTTATAACAAATCAAATATTGAAACACTAGATATCCTTAAAAATCCCTAAAAGTATAAAATACTTTACATTAAATAATTTAAAGCACAACAACAATACCCAAAAATAAAAAGGAAACCCATTATTATGGTATACACTATTCCCAAGTCACACCCCTGAATTTTATTTCATTTTCTTTTATCAGAGCTAATATATATTTTAAGAAAAATGATTTCCACCCATCTCTCCTCCCCCCCCCCCCCCCCTTCCAAGTAACCTTTCTTTCCAGAAACCACATTTCTATATTAATAATAATTTTGAGAGACGTCTGTGTTCTTCTTACCGCAAAAAGCAATCATTTAAATTTTTGTTATAGTTACTTACTCCTTCCTTGTACATTTTTATGTTCCGTACTTGAATTTTTTTTAGCGAGCGAAAAGTGGCTGGAATTTAACTCTATATTAGAGGAGTTGTTAAAAAAGCTCGTTATACACCTACCCCACCGTACCCATCCTATTTAGGTAGTCATACGTACTCGTTTTAAATAAACACGTCTATAAATCGGCTTTTAATACGAAGTATGTATTCGAATATAGTTTTGTCAATTTTGGCACCATGTGTTTACGTAATTTTATCGTTAACAGAAAGCTCAATAGTCTACTTTAACCGCGCGCTAGCGTCGTAACTTAATAATAAAAAGAAATTTTTTAAATTAAATAAAAATGTTGCTTCTGTGGTGCAAAATGGTTTAAAATAAAGTAAAAATTCTTTTCATTTTCAGGTAAGTTTTTCCATTCAATACAACAAGGATAACGACAAGTACAATTCACATGTAAATTATTAATAGCGAGTGTAACGTAAGTTTTGTAAATAAAACCAACATTTATATAAAATACGTAAACATAGTAAAGTATATAAGAATGTTATTTATATGTCGCTCTGAACCAACTTGTGTGTGTATGTATTTATGTATATGCTTTATACGTAAAACAATGTATTCTATATTCGTGCTTCAATGTGTACAGTGGATTTTATTTCCGGTTTCATAATTTTTGTTTTGGGAAAACAGTAATACAATACGGATGCCCAGCGGGTGAAAATCGATATCAATATTATTATTTATTGAATACGACTGTTGTATGTGTGCTGTATATGTGTGCAACAAATATTTTGGGGTAAGTTAGAAAATGATTTTTTGACAAATCGAATCAAACAAAAGCAAATTAAATTATGATACATTAAAGAAAAGTTCATTGAACTCTTGTATAAACTCTAGTTACTGTAAATCAAAACCAACCGTGCTGAAAGGTAGCACAGCACCAAACGAGCAAACCTAGTTATACTGGCCAAGCAAACGTCTGTTTTGTAAGTTTACAAATTTAATCTCCGGAAATCGTAGTACAGAGAGAAAACAGGTAAATAACGTCAAGTACCCATTGCTAGAGTGATTACAAATTTGAGTGGCCGCATTGTAACAAAAACAATGGACAACAGTTCTGAAACGAAACTGGATGGAAAGCGGACTTCCGCTACCAAAATATCCTCTCAAAGAAAGTTTTCAAAACCAACTGCTTAAAACCCATGTAAACCAACAACAGGAAGTATTCAAAATTGAGTGCAACTTAAGCTCGTACAAAACACTCCAACCAAAGAACAATATTTTTGGAAGTAAATGCGATTGCACACCTAATTGTAATTGAGCTCGTATGTTCAAAATTGGGTGTGTAGTTGTATAAGCAAAATTTGTATATACATACGTAAATAATAGTACACTAATTTCACTTGTCTTATACCTTTTCTATCCCCGATCGCGCAAGGTATCACGCGTCACTAACTCATCCCCTTTCCTCAAATAATTATGATTTTATATTGATCTGAATCAAAAAAGCTGTTTAAGGGTTTAGTTGACTACACACATACGTTTGGGACGTCTTTTTTGGTAAAGGAGCATTATCAAAACTTATCAAACTGATAACTGAAGTTATTAGTCACGAAATATCTCTTCAAACAAAAGAAAAACCATTCTCTCAAAACATGAGAAAATCCATCCTCTCAAAACATGTAAAATCAAAACAAACTTCTAAACACGTGAGAGAAATATCACCAAATGCTAAAAAAGCTAATTTCTCACAACGTTGCAAAAATAAACTTCTCAAAACTATAGAAAAGCCATTTCTTTCAATGCGACAGAAAACAACTTCTCACAAAACCTACATAACAAAAAGACAGAAAATCCGACATCTCAAAATGTCAGAAAAATAAACTGTGAAAACTTCAGAAATCCAAACTGTCTAAACTTTAGGCAAAAAGTCTCTATATCGGACCAGCCTCTCAAATCTTTAATCAGACCCGCCTGTGAAAACACAATCAAGCCAGCATCTCAAAGCAACTATTAACCACCCCCACAAAATTTACAACCACCCTCTCAAAATATACATCAGACCAGAATAGTCAGAAAAGCCGAGCCTCTCCAAATTTCAGAAAAACTAACCACTAGAAACGCCGGAAAAACCAATCTCGCCAAACTTCAGAAAAACCAGTCTCTAGAAACACCAACCTCTCAAAACTTTACAAACACCAACCTTCAAAAACTTTAGAAAAACCAACCCTTCTAAACGTCAGAAACATCAACCGCCCAATACGTCAAAAACCATTCAAACGTTAAAAACCAACCTTTAGAAACGTTAGATAAACCGACTTCAGGAAGCTCAGTCTGTAAAAACAATAAATACCATTTACTGAAAACGACAGAAATACCAATCACCCAAATCAGATCAGCCTTGATCAGTTCAGTCTCTGAAAACTTCCATTAGACCAAGCTCTCAAATACCAGACCAACATCAAAGGTTTTACCAGACCAGCTTCAAAACCTTTTCCACACAAGCTTATAAAAACTTCCACCAGACGAGTCTAGTAAAATTTCAGTCACACAAACTTAGGAAAACTTCAGTCAGACTAGCCTCTGAAAGATTCAAAAAGACGCGTCTCCGAAAACTTCAGTAACACCCGCCTCCGAAAACTTCTGTGAGGCAAACCTCAGTAAAACCAGCCACTGATAACTTCAATACAACCAGCCACTGACAACTTCAGTAAGCCTCTGAAAACTGCAGTAAGACCAGCCTATGAATACCTCAATAAGACTAGCCTCTGCAAACTTCAGTGAGGTCAGCCTCTGAAAACTTCAGTGAGGTCAGCCTCTGACAATTTCAGTCATAGCAACACTCATACTAAAACAAAGATAATGCGTAAAGTTACACAATAGTAAGCTTTTTGACACAATTTACATTAACAATCATATGTTTTGTGTTCTTGCGTTTACAATTTATCTTGAGTACAATTTCAATTTCATACACTTTCGAAACTTCTATAAATCAAACCACACTTTTGAATCCCAAATCAGGCCAAGCCCCAAAAATTCAATAAGGCTATTTTCTCAAAACTCATACCACCGACCCCGTCACTGCCACTAAAAACATCAGTCACACAACAACAAGCTCTCAAAATTTCATTTATTAGCGTCAGAAAATCCAGCCATTTGTTACGACAGAAAAACCAACATGAAAAACCTAGGTAAATCGACCTCCTAAAATACCAGAAAGCTCAATCTCTGAAAAACAAAAATTCTATTCCCTAATTCCCATCTATTTGAAAACTTCTATCAAGCCAATCTCTGAAAACTTACATCAGATCAGCCTTCGAAAAATTTCATCAAAACAACATCTTTAAACTTACAAAAGGATCCGGCTCTGAAAACTTCCATCAGACGAGCCTATTAAAACTTCCACCAAATGAACCTCGGGAAACTTCAATCAGACAAGCCTAGTAAAACTTTTGTTCAAACAAGTCTTGAAAAGCTTTTATTCAAACAACCCTTGGAGTGCTTCAGTCAGACAACGAAATGAAAACTTCACTTCAAAACATGTACCTCTGAAAACTCTGACAAGTCTAAAAATTTCAGACTAGCCTAGCAAAATTGCATTCAGACTAGCCTAGAAAAATTTCATTCAGACTAGCCTAGAAAAACTTCAGTTAGAAGACCAGACTTTGAAAAGTTTACCAATACCAGTCTCTGAAACCTTCATTACGACCAGCCTCTGAAACCTTCATTATGACCAGCCTCTGACACATTCATTAAGACCAGCCTGTGATAATTTCTGAAAACCAGCCTGTGACAACGTCTGTAAAACTAGTCTGTGACAACTTCAGTAAGGATGGCCTCTGAAAACTTAAGGCCGGCCTCTGGAAACTGCAGTAAGGCCGGCCTCTGAACACTTCAGTAAGACCAACACTCTTATTATCTAAAGATAATGTAGTTGCTAAAGTGATTACACTCTGCACTTGCTAAAATGATTAATCTCTGCACTTCTTAAAATGAGTCAACTCTGCACTTGCCAAAATAGTTTAACCCTGCACTTGCCAAATGTTTTGACACTTGCTAAAATGATTGGATGATGCACTTGCTAAAATTATTGAACTCAACACTTGTTAAAATTATTGAAATCTGCTCTTATTAAAACTATTGAACTCGGCACTTGCCAAATGTTTTGAACTCTGCACTTGCCAAACGTTTTGAACTCTGCACTTGCCAAACGTTTTGAACTCTGCACTTGCCAAATGTTTTGAACTCTGCACTTGCTAAAATTATTGAACAATTCACTTGCTAAAATTATTGGACTGTGTACTTGCTAACATTATTGGACTCTCCACTTGCTAGAATTATTGGACTCTGCACTTGATAAAATAATTGGAGTCTGAACTTGTTAAAATTATTGCACGATTCACTTGCTAAAATGATTGGACGATGTACTTCCTAAAATGAGCAAACTCTGCACTTGCTAAAACGATTAATCTCTGCACTTGCTAAAAGATTGTGACCAATGCACTTGCTAAAATAGTTTAATCCTGCACTTGCCAAATGTTTTGAACCCGGCACTTGCCAGATGTTTTGAACTCTGCACATACTAAAACGATTGGATGATGCACTTGCTAAAATTATTGGACTCTTGATAAACTGGAACTCTCACTTGGTAAATTGTACCGTAGACTTTGCACTTGTTAAATTATATCCTGGGCGTAAGGTAAATAATTACGTGCACTTGTTAAATTGTTTACTAGGCTTTTCACTAATTACTGGTCCTCACTTTCATAATACGGTGCACATTTATTCCTGGTATTTACACTTCCGTAGTTTCAATTAAACCAAGGTTGATTGAATAGTTAAACAAGGGGCGTCTGGATAATAAATTAAGTGTTGCTCAAATTAACTTGAGAAAACTAGCTCCCAAATATCAATGGATTTCGATATCCCTTTTGATAAAAAAAAAAATCGTATCGTGCTTACTCACCTGATTCCATCGCGTAACGCAATTTGAATTACGCCATTGGGTAATGCCACGGGTCCGGCACACCTGTTCATATCACGCCTTGGGTACGGCGAATAAACAATCTTGTACGGTGGTGCGGAATTTGCTGTATGAAAAACATCCTCTTGGTACATATTAACGATCGGTGTTGGTCGATGGACCATTGCCGGATTTCTCCAAATGCGACTATCAATATTCTGTGGAATATCTAATTGTGACATTTGTTGTTGTTGTTGCTGCTGTTGCTGTTGAGGTTGTTGTTGCGGCTGTGTAACAAGTGGATACACCATTGGCGTATTATTAGAATTTCGCATTGGAGTTGAACTAATTATCCGGGGTGAAATTTCATCTTGGTGGGTTTTTTGCTGAGTTGAAATAAATGGTTGGGCCGAAACATTAAACTGGGTCTGTTGTTTATGGTTATAAAAAATTCAATTGTTTTAATGTTTATACGAACAGCTGTTTATTTGAATTTGTATTGGTTCTTCTGCTTACTTACCGTAACTGTTGAATTTGCCGTAAAAAGACTTCGTTGCCGTTTTAAATTGTAACGTGTGATTGGACTCACACTTCCATTATTTGGTTCATTTCTTTTATCGTTACTATCACCTGCGAGTGTTTGTTATTTATTATAAAACTCGAAATTAGACTCGAACGACAAACGAATGATATTTTTGTTACGCTTACCACTATTATTTTCATGCTCCATGATTCTTTATTCTTAAAAATTACAAATTTTTCTAGTTTATGATATTCACAATTTTTACGATCGTATATTTACGTATACTGGGGTGGGAATGGGGGGCCTTTCTGTTTTAGAATAACTTTTATTAAAATAATTATGTTCACAATTTAAATTTTTATTTTTAAATTAACGACGATGAAAAAATTTTGTTTCACTTCTTGCGATAAATTCCGGGTAATGAATGCGATAGCAAATATTTTCTAATTTTTTTAATGCGAAAAAAAATTGAAACTCCAAAGCCTTCTCACAAAATTTTTGGTTGTGACATCGGCTACTTGGTTGTGGCCGTTATTATAAATCCACGCACTCGTTCATCCGATGGCAGCATACTACGGAGTGCATTGGTTTATCGTCGTTACGGAATGATCTGTTGCAGTTGGCACTCGTTTCTGATGTTTCGTTTGTGACGTCATTTAGCGGTACTTAGCCGTAAAATAATGATCAATTATTTCGTCAGTTGAAGCATACGCCATTTTTTAAAGCACATTGACTCATCACATAACATTCAAATAAGTGGAGCTCACTTAAATAATGGGTATTTCTTGCTGTTTGCGATAACTGTTATCTATAGTATGAGTTGAATGGGAGTAACTCCTAACCGAAATATGAGTATTCAAGAAATCATTTCCTGCTTATTGTGTTGTCAAAATATATTGCTGTAGCTACGATAAGCAGATGTATAAAATAAAAATAATTTGGCTGTGAAAATTTCAGTATCATCACTACCATGAGTTCGAGCACTCGAATCATAATCGTTTTAGCAGCAATTATTGCTGTGGCAATTTGTGGAAGGAAAGTATCGTTAGAAGGCAGGGTATACTTTGTGAGCGATCAGGAGAAGTACAATTGGTATACGGCGTACCGATATTGCGCCATGCTTGGAATGTCCCTAGTCGACATACGCACGCAAGAGGAAGGCGAACGACTTCAGAATTTAAAGAAAAAGTTTAACTTTACCTACAACAATTTTTGGACCAGTGGAACCGATCTTGGGAGCGAAGGACAGTTTTATTGGATGACAACGGGAGAATCGGTTGTATTTAATTTATGGGGAAATAGTGAACCAGATAATTATATAGGCTCGGATGGAGAAGGCCAGAATTGTCTTGGGGTGGGTCGAGATTATAAATGGTACGATAATCGTTGTTCAACGTTGTACAATTTTGTTTGTCGCAATGAGTTAGATGTTACCGATTATAAAATAGATCATTGCTAAAATTTACTGGATAAAAATTAGAAAGTGATTTTGTGAATTTTAATAAAGAATAATAAAATTTATTTTAGTGAATCTGATTTAACAAACTTAATTTTCGGCAACTGGGTGCAAAGCCTTAATCGAATGGCACTTTAATGGCCGATAACGATATGCGATTTTGCACTTTTTGGAAGTGCATGTAAAGTTCACTCAGATATAATTTATTCGATTTCGAAGTAATTTTATTATTCATCGAATGGTTCTTTTATGTTCAATTACAAACGAGATCATTTAAGCTTGATACAACTTGTATATAAAAGGTGTTTTTTTCTATATTCGTGGTGTAATTTTACTGTTTTTATATACCCCTAGAAATCCTACTCTTCTTAACCGCATACAATCATTACGACTCCGGGACGTGGCCGAACTCTTTCCACTTTGTGCTATGGTGCTGGATCTGTAGCCTCCATTTTCATATCGCGTTCGATTGGATGATTAGTACTTGATTTACATAAACCCAATTTCGTTTTCCTCGGTGGATCCGTGGTGTCTTTCTGACACAATGGGACCATTGTCGGAAATGAGGGCGTCGCAGAGTCGATGAAGGGACAAAAATGTCTTCCACGTTGTTAATTGCACTTTAAAAACTTCTAGCCACTTGCTAAACATCTCAATGCCCAAATAAAAACATTTACGGTTTCGGCGTTTCTAGCGCAATTGTCACAAAGATTTACCAGTTTTCGACGTCTTCGCCGGACGATGGCCAATATACCTTGCTTCTTGCCAACAGTTTTAGGTGGTCGACCCCTTGGTAGTCTCCAGGAGGTATGACGATGCGATAATACAAAACACGCAACCCTGGATATCGATTTCACTACATCGATTGCGAAACTCCCGTTGACGCAGTTTACTTGCTCCATACTCCCAAAAATTTCTTCATCGGGTTTTTCGTGATCGGAAATTAATCGCAAAATGAAGTTTGCGTACCTAAACCACTTTGTGTCGGAATACCTTTCTTCGATTAAAAAATCGCCAATAGCGCTTTCTAATCGGTCTGAAGCTCGAACTTGTGATCGTAGATGTGTCGATGAAACTTTTTCAGAGCGAACATCAATGACAAAGCCTGTCGCTGAATCTGCGGGTAGTTTTTTCCGGTCTTCGTAAACGATGATACGGTAAATGCGTTATTGGCCATCATAGCTCGACGAATCCGCGTAATAATATTCTTCTTCAGGTCATTGAGGACTAACGCCAAGTTCGACGTAACCACGTTTTAAAACTTCGGCCAATCAATGAAAACGACGGAAATTTTTGCTCTATTTCGCCGTGCATTTTGTGTTTATATTTCGTCCAATTGCACTCGCTCGAAATGGTCACGCTGCATAGATCCGAGTTTCCATTCAATCTTTTTCGTGTACATTCAAATTCGAATTTGCTACGTACTACGTACCGAATTTTCTTAGTCGTGCAATTTAAACCGTGCCGCGTAAATTTTCCAAGCAAATTAATTGGGCCCCTCGAAGCGTTTATTGCTTGTACGCGGAAATTGGCAGCGATCCTTGCAGCTTCCAGTTGTCCTCCGTCAGATCTAAAGTTAAGTTGCAATTTCAATTTTGTGCTGTTGATGTTGGCTTAACAAACTTTCGGGTCGAGACGGTTAAAGCGTCCACAGCAAGGCTTCGCCGTGCATTGAAGTTTCATAAAAATGATAGTGACTATTAAAATAAATTATGACACACTTACGACACGGAAACTTCGCTTTCGATATCCTTTTTTTAAGCGTCTTAACTTTCTGTTCCATCCTGTATTTGCTGCTGTCCACTGTGGTTTCAGAACAATTATCCCAATTTCAATCATTAAGGGACATTTTAAAATTTCATTAAGGTAATTCAAAAAACTTGACCAAATCACAAGTTTTACCCAAACCAATTACCGACCCCTCAAAATCTACAAGCGTCTACTAAGCACTCCATCGTCAGAAAGCAAGAATGAACACAAAGTTGATGTTTGTGCTAGAATCGTGATACGCTTTAACTATTTTGATCCTACAGTTCCACTAACCTTCGAAATCTAAATTATTTGCAAGAAATCTTGAAACAGTATTAAATTGTCCTTGGGGCATAGTTGGGCGCGTAAATTACGAAATGTAATTTACATGGTTTTTTACCTGTAAAATGTAAAACATGTGTTTACACTTATATTTCATAATTCTTCATAATGTGAAGTAAATTAAGAATGAAATACTACTTTTTCGTTACAATTGCGCCATCTTTGAACAAATCTCATAATTATCGAAAAACTGACAGTGTTCTCCGTTAGATATTTACAAATTGAATGATTTTATCGATGAGTTGGCTTATATTCACAGCGCTTACGTAGCAATTATCATGAATGGAAATTTGGCCACGAACGAACGCTATAAAAATTATTGAGTTTATTTTAGCTAACATCGGTTGTGAATACAAAATACAATCGCCTGTTTGGCTTGAATCTAACCGAATAAATATCGGTTTTGTTTTACGCAAACCTTAAAAACGGTTGATAATACAGTTGTAGTCAAAGGTAAATAGGAAGAGAAAGATGAACTACCGAAAAGGTTTGATGTAAAGAACTCATCAGCAATGAAGGCGCAACCAAAAGTCCAGGCGATTAAATTAAAGAAGCAAGCGATTCAAATTTAACAAATCCTACCCGCACGCCATTCAATGAAATCAAATCAAAGTGCAATTTTGCTTACGAATGTATCGAATATATTTATAATTTATTCCACACATTCGTACAAATTGGAAAATATTTATAATTTTGACATTTAAGTTAAATTAAATGTAAATATATTGTTTTTTAGTTAACAAATATACACTTACATTTTTCCCCATTCAAATGTCGCTAGATGTCACTATAAACATTTGTTTTATGACATTGGAACTTGTTCTAGACGAAAACAGATGGCATTGTAAAAAGATAGATGATTATTGTTTACGGTTAATCACCATGGTGCGTTGACAATGCCATATGTCTATTTTCATCATTTGTGTATTTTTCTTGGTTCAACCCCAAAGTTGAATACCATTGGTTTATACTGGTTTAAATATTTGCCAATGTAATAGCAATTTATTGTGTATTGTAAGCTCAGAATTTCTATCATTTCTATCATGCCAAGGTATTTGGCTGTATTTGCATGTGGAACCTGTCTTGAATTAAGTTCTGTACTGGAATTCAGTAAACTTTCTGGTGTGTGAATTTTACGTGAATCGATTTTGCTTCGTTTAGGGTAATGCGCCATTTCTTTGTCCAGCTGCTCACTGAGTTGGTTGCTTGTTGAAGTTTCGTTGTTGCTTCTGATATACTTTTTCCAGTTGCCAGAATAGCTGTATCGTCTGAAAATGTTGCTATGGTAACACCTTATGTATTTGGCATACCTCTGGTGCACAGGATATACAATATAAGGCCCAGCATTGCTACCTTGTGGTAGGTCTGCTACTATTCTCTTTAGTTCAGAGTACTTTCCGTTATATTTTACACGGAATTGCCGATCTGCAATGTAACATTTAAGAATTCGATAGAACTGCTTTGGATGATCTCGATGCATTTTAAATTCAGGTCCTTGCTGCCACATTTTGTCGAAAGCTTGTCTTTTTCTCAAGTGCGTCTTCTAATATGTCCGTTATTGTGAACTTGTTCTATCGAAGAGTTATCGTTTCCCTAAATCCAAATTGGTGTGTTGGAATTAAATTTCGTTCTTCTATTAGTGGCTTGAGCCTCTTGAGCAGTAATTTTTAAAATAATTTTGAAATGACAGGAAGTAGTGAAATCGGCCTGTACGACATGTTGTCGTTTGCTGGTTTGCCTGGTTTAGGAATCATAATTACTTCAGCAACTACTTAGTCTGAAGGCAGCATTGATTATTTGAACCGATTTTCGTAATCCCTTCTCGGGAATGGCTTTTACGACTTGGCCAGTAATTAAATCATAATCTGGAGCTTTTCTCGCATTTAAATTGTATTTGATCTCATCTGTCAATTCCTGTAATGTTACAGGTCGTATATTATGGTCATCAATTTTTGCCAATTGTTGTTATGTTTTTTTTCTACAGTTTGCTTGTCACTTTTGGTCCAGGTTCCTTCCTCATTTTTAATAGGCGGCACATGCATTTTGGGCCTTTTTAATGCCTTTGTTGCATTCCAAAGAGAGTAATCGGTGACTTTATGTTCGGTGAGACCACTTAAGTACTTGTTAATAGTTTCGTTCTTCATTTCTTTTATAAGTTGTTTCAGTTCATTGCACAGATAATTGAGGATTTTTTTTTGTTTTCCGGGGTGCGTGTCTTTTGTGCCTTCCATTTCTCTCTAATTAATTCTCTGACTTTAAGAGGATACTTTTGATTCCTACGGGATTCGGTATGATTAGTAAAATAACTTTCTCATGCTGCTTATTTAATTGTACTGTTAAGTACCTCCAGCTCGTCTTCCAATTGTATCGATGTTTTAATTGCCACTTGAAGGTTTATTTGCTCTTCAATTAGTTCTTGGAATAGGTCCCAGTCAGTTTTATTATTTGTTAGCTTTTATTATTTTCGAGACAAATGTAGTCCTCGAAAATCCCTTTCGTTGCATAGAAATAAATTAGGTCTGGTATTTTATTTATACCAGCAGGCCAATATATTGGTTTACCTCCAGAATGGAAGCTCTTTTCCTTTACGGGTTGTAAGTCTTGATCCTCAATAGGTGTTTTTTGCACTAAAGTCACCACCAATAATAAAATTGGATCCTAGTGATCTAAAGAGTCTGCTATAATCTTCTTTGTTCAGATTATAGCGTGGGGGGCAGTAGATAGAGAGAATACTGTATTCATTATTATTATTACCAGGTTCTTCATAGTGTGTGACATTCTTTTTCACTATTACTGATTATATTCTCCCTCGCTTTTCCTCCTGGGTGAACTGCATGATAACATTCATAATCACGTATTTTAATAAATGATGTTTCTGTCAAATGGCTTTCCGATATAAGACATATGTATCTATGTTTTCTAAATTTATAAAAATTTCTAACTCTGGAACAAGATGTGCTGATCCGTTCACGTTCCAGGTGACAATTCCTAATGTTCTGCTCATTTTAATATAAAAGGACTGCTGTCCCTCCGGTTCGTGGTTTCTTACTTTTCTAGATGCTTATATAAAACTTCTAGACCACGTTCTTGCTTTGCTAGCCTAGCATTTATGGCTTCTGTGCTTCTACATATCCTTTCAAGAGAATCATCAGTAATAGCATTAGATGCTTGTTGTACAATTTGCGAGTAGATTTTCCGCCCTGTACCTATAATTGGTGGATTTGGCTCTGCTTTGGTTTGCTGGGTTGTTTCAACGTTCCTTTCACTCGTTCGCGTTGTATTTTCTAACACATTTTACGCATCTAGGCTCCCGATCGCAATTCTGGTGGAAGGAACACCAGGAATCTGGTGTATTAATTTTCCAAACTGATTCTATTATAATTCTGTTATGCCACGTACATTAATTGGCGGAGGAGCTTTTTCTTTAGTGCAACCTTTTGTTGTTGAGTTTCTTGCTGATGTGTTAGACTAGTATGAGTAATACCAGTTACAGTAGCTTGCGATTGTTCTCCAACTTCAGGCGAGAATTCTGCTCTTCGTTTTTTGGTAGGTCTGTTTTTCTCTGTTCAGTACCCAATCTGTTTCTCTCGCGAGTTCCTCTTCATCAGTAAGGAACTTGGTGTTATAACTGGTGTACTTGCTTCGTTATAACTGGTTAGAGAGTTTTCAGAAATTAACATTTCCATTTCTTGGGCTTCTTTAGTTCTTCATTTTCATTTTCATTCTCCTGAAGCATACCAAACAAATCAACGACCCCAAACAGCAAATTTGGAAGAAGGTGCGAGAGGAACATACGCTTTTTAAAATTACTATCAAAAAGCCCAACAACTTTATACAAACAACTAAGCATTCCAAAAACCGTTTTGCTAGCCTTAATCAAATGATCACCCCAAGTAAGAGTTTTATTGAAAATTAACTCTAAATTTCTAACTGTATTAGAGAATGGAATTAAAGAATCGCCGAGAAAAATTCCAGGAAAAGAGGAAGTGTCTATAGATTTTTTATAAATTATAATAGACTGAGATTTATTAGGATTAAGAGCGAACCGGTTAGATAGTGACCATTTATAAATTCTTACCAAATCTTCATTAATAAGAGAAATATTAGAGTTAATGGAATCATTATCTAAGCGACTACCCCTATAAATTTGTACATCATCAGCAAAAATATGAAAAGAAGAATGGCGAATCGAACATGCAACGCCATTAATGTACATTGAGAATAGTAAAGGACCAAGAACCGACCCCTGAGGAACGCCAGAAGAGACAGGTAAGAAGTCAGAAAACGAATTGTCAAAAAAGACTGCCTGAAAGCGACCCGAAATATAGTCTAAAATTAATTTAGCAGCAGAGAGAGAAAAATTAAAGTTCGAAATAAGCTTATTAAACAAAATTTGGTGATTAATTGAATCGAACGCTTTCGAAACATCCAACAAAGTAAGGCAAGTCATTTCTCTTTTACTCATGCTACGACGAATATCATCACAAACATTCAGTAAAGCAGTGGTAGTACCGTGGAATCTTCTAAAACCCGATTGAAAAATACTAAGCAAATTAAAGCTATCAGTATGAGATTGAATTTGGTTTTTTACTACCAATTCAAATGCCTTGGACAGAGAACTTAAAATACTAATAGGTCGGAAATGGGAAAGCTCAGAAGGATTGCTAATTTTAGGGACAGGAATAATTTTACTCAACTTCCACTGAGCGGGATAAAACGAGGTCGTTAAAATAAAAATAAAAATATGTAACAAGTATCTTGATACATTAGGAAAAATACGCTTAACAAATTTTAAACAAATCATATCTAGACCAGTGAATTGCGATTTAACTTCCCAAATTGCAGGGATACCATTTACCACGGATACTAAATGAATATTGGAAATATCATGGGTGGAACTAGAATTACTTAGGTAATGGTTAAAATCATTAGCTTTGAAATTTACCGAAGCACCCCCTTTGCAACTACCAAGGCCCAAATTGCGAACGTTACGCCAAAATATCTTAGAGGGAAGTGAGGGATCTAACTTATCCTTGAAAAAATTTTGCTTAGCGATACGAATTAAACTTACCAGTCTATTTCGAGATTGCTTATAAGCTAGATAAGACCAAGAATTAGGTCTAAACCGATCTAGGTCTAAAATAAACAGTAGTGAGAGGAACGCAATTATTAAATACATAATTAATAGAGGAGTTAAAATAGTCAATTTGATCGGTAGAAGTACTAAGAGAAAAAATATTGTCCCAACAAATAGAGCCACAAATTGATGAAAGGTGAAATTCATCAATTTTCGAAAAACCCCTGAAGCTGAAATTTTTAGGTTTAGGACGAGAGTATTAATTAACAGAAAAAACAAGGAGATCGTGATGAGAACCAATACCAAGAGACAATTGATTGAAAAACCAAATGGAATTATCAGCAGAAGCGACAACATGATCAATGAGAGAATAAGAACCACCACTTGCGGTGCATAAGAGTAAGTGGGCGCTTCAATGTTATAAACTGAAAGGTTAATGCTATTTAAGATATTTAACCCTTTCGAGCCCAACTAAATTTATTTTTTGCACTAATTGTAGACCTGATGTCACAAATGTGAGGGTTACAATAAATGACGGTAAAATAATTTTTATTTGTATAGTTTAAAGCCTGCATGTCACGTATGTAACAAATAAAATATTCCCGCCATAAATTATTTTTCTAAGCTCTTTTTAGTATGACTTAAAGCCGAGATGTTACAATCGTGAGGTTTAAAATTTGGTCGTTTTGACAAGCCATTTACCGCATTTTCTGAAAATATTATTCTACTCGATTTGAGTTCCATCTATAAGTCGGTCCTTTTGCTTCGAAAAAAACTAAAGTTTGTGTAATAATATCTTTTGTAAAAAGTTTAGTTATGTGACAAGTTTCATCATGTCAAAAGGAGAAAAATCGAGGGACCGTAAGTAATTGTTTTTAGTTATAAAAAATTTGAATCAAATCCCAGTTTTTAATGTATATTCATTCATAAAATGTTAACGCATAAATTTATGATACAAAAATTGTGTTTTAAACATTTACTATCACGCATGTGACACTTAGGCTTTACTTCATACAATTTTTTTCAGTTGTGTTTGCCAAAGGTAAATGGTTAATAGACGAAAATGAGGTGCAGATAATGCTTGCTGATTCCGATCAGGAGGACATAGACGATGAAATAAATGATCCTGATTTCGCTGTACAAGAAGCAATTGTTGAACAGACTGATTTTAATCACGAGCTTGAAAATGATGATGACGATGATGAGGAGGAGGTTGCACTAGTTCCGGTTAGTTTATGGCATTTAATTCGTTAGTAGGATTATTTGTAAATTCTTAATACATATTTTTGAGTACATCAGATGGTTGGATTGTATCAGATTTTGAAAAGCGAATACTAAAAGTTTATGAGCCTCGTTCTCCAAATTTTGGCTTAAAATTGATTGATGATTATTTTTGTAATTTCTCATGACCATTTGATTATTTTTAGATATTTTACGACCATTCATTTTACTAAAAAAATTAGAAACCCTTAATTATAAGGCAACTGGTACAATCCAACAAAATCGACTAAAAGGGATACGTTTTAAAGATGACAAGCGAATGACCAGGGGTGAGTCGGACCAGTTCGTTTATGACAACATTGTTACAGTTGTCAAGTGGAGAGACACAATGTCAGTTCTGGTCGTAAAGGAGTAAAGCGTTGGAGTAAAAAAGACAAGGAATATATTGAAGATACCTGTCCCTCAATAATATCCGAGTGGTAGTTACGTGGGTGGGGTGGATTTGTGTGACCAAATGATGGAAGATTATCGAAATTTTATTAAAACCGTAAAGTGGTCAGTCAAAGTATCCCAACATTTTATAGATTTGGCGGTGGTTAACATCATCCTTTCCGCCTCTTGAAAACGCTACGATGGCTATTGCCATTGGCCAACTTTGGACCGATTAAAAGCGCCAAGAATGTGTAGGTTGAAATCCTGCAGCAGTAGAATTGGAAATAGATGCAAGAAGTGCGATGTGTACTTATGCAGTTCGGCTGATAACTGACTGACTGAATTTAATTTTTTAATTTTTAAGAACTTAAAATTTTTATTATATTGACAAATATTATTATTTATATATTTTATTTTTATATCGTACTCACGGAGAGTAAAAGTGCTTTTAGTTCCTTAAAATACAGTTAACGGAAATGTGATATGTATACTTGTTTATGTATAAAATAAAGTTTACTTTACTGTTAATAAAACGTGAATTCTTAAGAAAATGTTGTCCTTGTCATTTATTGATCTATCGTCCTACTCAGTTTATCGGTTCATCTGGGCTCACATGAGAAGGCATTCAAATTTTATTAAATAATACGAATTTGTGCAGCAAAGAACAACAAGGATGAATGAATTAATGTATACGAGAAAGCCCGCACCACACAAATGTGAGGGTGGTTTTTCTCGGAAAATCCAAATGTTTTTCAGGATAAAACTGCGGAATCTGATACATGGTGTTTCAAAGGTCAACTCACCAAAATTTCACAAATTAATGCGATGGTTTATTTATCGATGACATCAGGTAAGTCTAAAAGTGAGTATCACGTTTGTGACAGTTGGGCGGTACGTCATACAATTATACAAAAAATTATCTAATGCCGCTTAGGTATATATTTACTATCACAATTGTACGGTCTGGTCTTTAGTTACATCAAAAGTTATTTTTTTGTTTTCTTTCATCAAGTACCTCACATTTGTGATATCAGGACTCGAAAGGGTTAAATAGCTACGAGAAAATAAAGTCTCTTGAGAAATATCAAAATTGAAATCACCCGAAATGAAAACCTCATCATACCGACAGGAAAAATAACTAAAAAGACACTCAATGTCTAAAAGCGATTTTTTAAATTGAGCACACGAAAGAGGAATTTCCGCTTATTGACGAAGACATTTAGAAAAAGAAACTCAAAGTCAGAAACGAGCCTCTGAGAAATTGAGAGAGGTACTGATACAACATTACATTTAATATGCTCGTTAATATAGAAGCATACTCCACCATAATTAACCGGTGGATTAGCCCTATCACGCCTGAACATATTATAACCACTAATGGCCAACGCGGAATCGGGAATATCGGACGATAGAAACGTTTCCGATAAGCAAATGACATCAATTGGGACCCCATTAAAAGTATAACGAAATTCGTCAATATTTAAAATCAGACTCTCAAATTGGACCTAGTCCGAAGTATGAATTTTAGTAAAATGGAGGGCACAGAAATACTCTCGGTGGACATCGCGAATCGTGGCGCACTTTAACAACAGGTTATACCTTCCAACACCAGGTCCCTGACAGAACTTAGTCACTGCAAACAGTACCCATTCGCCGCGACGTGGACGCGCCTACCAAGAATTGCCGAGGTGCACACAATTACAGACGAAGCCCCTTTGCACCAACAGCCGAGGGATACGTTTTTAAATGTAAAATGTATAAAACGTTTTTTGCGGTGCCAAAATAAATCGGAAAGTGTTAAATATAGCTCCGAAAGGACTAAGTTGGCAATACTCGGTGTATACCTGTAGCCTACAGGCTGTAGACTGAATAAACAGGTACTTGACATCCGCTCTTGCATAAAAATGACACAAAATTTCGCGAATTTTTCCTAAATCAATATAAAGTTCATCCGGTTTTAGCTGTTCTGTGACAATGTTAGCAGAAACAACCAGAGCAGAACAAATAAAAAAGCAATAATACATGGAAAGGATATTTCAATTAAATTTAAATTATATGGCAAACAAATCCTTTTGACCTAATTTCCGCTTTTATCCCCAGTTATACAGCATTTTGGTTTACATACATATGCTTGTATATTAAAAAGGCTCAATGTACTGTGTATTATTTTTTATTATTTGGCTTAAGGATGTGTGAGGAGTGAGCGGTTAAATTAATACGGTAAGGTAACATTCATTATATACCGGAAGGTCACGAACGGGAAGTCGTATATAACGATCAAATTTAATCACCCTATATGTAAATAGACTTCTATAGAAGGTAGATTACACAAATATCCTGTCCTATAATACAGATAACACAGCAACACTGCCACAGAAAACAGCAACATAATAAATTATTATTAAAAAAAAAAAAATATTAAATATTGAAAATAAAAAGAATTCCATAATTTACGAATCAATGAACTGTGATAACATCAAAAAGATTATCCAAAATTATCCCATCGATCGGAGGGAGCGTTTTAGATACTCTGGCAGCATTTTCCTTTTAATAGATGGGGAAAATGAACCAAAAATTTGTATAAACTCCCTAGCTCTATGTGTGTGTACCGAACGGAACCAACCTCTCTACAACTGAAATAACAAATTTCTATTTTTATAAAATTTTCGTCGTTTTGTGTGTAAGGTGGATTAGGATTTTCCTAGGATTTTTCTGTTTTTTTTTTGCGTTTAAATTAGAATAATTTTTTTGTATTGCGTCGTCGTCGTCGTTGTCATCGCGTCTGTAATAGCAGCATAATCAGTTATTTAGGGGATGTAATGTAATGCTAAGTACTGTGTAAAAAGGATTTAATGAGTATAATTCCCCTATAAAAATGTATAAATTGTGCGGCTGACTTGTATTATTGTTAATTTATATTAGGCAAAGTTTTGTTCTGCCTACTATTTGACCTTTATAACAATCTCATTAAGGAATTTTATTATTTTCGTGAAATAATTTAAACTTCTCAGAAATCTGATTTTATGTTTAGGATCTTACATAAAAATGTTGTTTATTGCTTTGTAATCCAGTGTGAGAAGGCTTACGAGGATTGAAAAGTTTTATAATCAATCGATGATTACAGGACCAAATAATCTACTGGCTGGTTTTTGAAGCGATGTTTTAAATATAAATCCGCCTTCGTCTGGATGCCAACTGACACCTTCACATATATGGAGAAGACTCCATTTATTACTTGAAATTGAGTTCAGTATTTGGCTTAGGATATTGCTGACGTCATATTTGAGTTTAACCTTTCTTGTTCCGTATCTACTGAAGTAATGAAATCGTTAAAAAATTATTTTCTCAATTGCATGACACGCAATTTAGCTGGAATGTTTTTTATCTTCAACCATTTGGTTTAGACATCGTATCGCTAGAAATGGGCGCTGGATAACCCATAAGTGAGAATTGATGGCAGTGTTGTGCAATTACGCGTAAAAATAAGTTTTTACAATTTTTACGTAAATAATGTAAAAAATGATTGCCGTAAAAAATTGTAGTAAATGTAAAAAATGTAATTAATTAGCGACATCTACATGAAAATACTTAAATTAGTAAAATAATTTAAAATATATTATTTTCTAGTATAGATAATACAGCCATTACAAGCAGCTACACCTATTGAAATTTTATTAATATATTATAGGTTATTTTGTGATCCTGACATCTGCTAATTAATAGAGCTACTAGAATAATTTAATGTGTACATTATTACGTAAATATTCATTAGTATCAATATTTTTAATATATATCGATGCACTTTTCTATCAGCAGATCCATCTATGATTCAGAGGATGAAATATATTTTTAATAGCTCAGGGTAATCAACTTAGGCGGCAATACAAATTGGCGTGGACTCAGGGAGCTTATACAAATTTTACAGGATTTCTGGAAGCACCAATTAATTATTACGTGGATCGTGGAATGATTAGTTTAGAGTTTCGATGTACTGTTACTTCAAAAAAATAAAAATATTTTAGTATCGAAAATTTGTATCTCGTTATGAAACTCTGGACGTGACACATTTAGATGAATTCAGCAGGTAGATTGTGTGGTATGATTGCTGATGTTGGAATAACACTGGGTGATTTGTTTACGAATGTTTTCAAATTAAAAACATAGGAATCACTCAATTAAAATTTTAGCGTCCCAGCGAAAAACCCAGATTTGCGAGCATTGGTATGCACAGGACTTTAGAACCACAAAAAATTATTTTAGCCAAAAATAAAATTCAAATGTCAAAATTTCAAAATAACGTATTTTAAATTATTTTACTAATTTTCATGCGGATGTCGCTAATTAATTACATTTTTTACATTTGTTACATTTTTTACATTTGCACAACACTGGTTGATGGCTGATAATGACAAATAGGATCTGATGGGTGCATGCGCCAAACAATCTGCTGGAACCTTAATTCTGTGGGTCGATCAATACCTGACGATATATCTTCTCGATGTCGGCAGAGATGGCTATTTTAAGTTCTCTGTAACGAAAAATAATTGAGAATAGGCTTGACTGAATAGTAGAGCCTGCGGCTAAGTAATTTTTCAGAGAATGACCTGTGTTGCTCTTTGCCAATCCGTCGAATACTGCTCGCAGTTTTGTCGTGGAGCCTTGTTCTTAAGACATCATTTCCTTTTCTGAAATTTTTCCATGTGTTTCAGTTGCTCGTATTCATACATGAACTCGTAATACAGATTTCTAAAATTGTTGTCCTTCTTGAATCGTCGTTCCATGGTCCTTAGCCTCTGTATGGCGATGCTCATTGTGTGACTTAGTTCATATGGTGATTCATATGGTGAATTTTCATCTCCAATAGACTCGATTTACCAAAATTGCGTTAAAATGGTATCTATACAGAGGTCGGCGCTCGAAGTGTTACCAAATTCACGCTGCTGTAGCAATCAAACGGCTAATGGCAGCGCGCTCATTTTTTGACAAGCGTCAGTGTGTTATGTTGTTTACAAGCGTTCTCTAGCATATCGTTTCAAGTCGCAATTAAAAAAAGATATCGAAATGGAATTCCAACGCAATAGTGTTATTGCTTTGTATTTGGCTGGAAAGTCGCAACCAGCTACGCCATTTACATGGGAACAAAATGTTTGTGTATCGGACCATTCCACGTTACAATGATACTGGTAGCATCGAAACACGCCTTGGAGGTGGACATCCAAAATCAGCAACATTGCCAGAAATGGTTCGAAAGGTGAAGGCCAGAATTCAACGTAATCCACGACAAAGCGCAGTTCAATTGGCGAAAAATCTCAATGTATCTGCTCGTAGCATGGGGCGCATGCCTTTCCACAAAAAGTGAAAGTTTTAACACCTGCACAAAAAGCAGTTCGCCTAGCAAGAGCAAAGGTTTTAAAACACATGCACTTGGTTGGCGAGCTTGAGAATTTGATCTTTTCTGAGGAAATTTTTTTACGGTTCAGCAATATGTAAACAAACAAAACGACCATGTTTGCTTAGAGTGCAAATCAAAAGACAATTTGGACCAGCGAATTGCTATGCGAAAGCATGCACCTGCCTCAGTGATGGTTTGAGCTGTGGTAACTGCCACAGGACGCTCAACACTCGTTTTCATTGAACAAGGGCGTAAAGGTAAATCAACAAATCTACCGTGAAAATATTGTAAACGGTTATCTTGGGCACGTAAACAATTCGGTAGAAATCATTGGACGTTTCAACAAGACTCGGCACCATCCCATAAAGCCCGTGAAATCTATCGTTTTTTACAAGAAAAATTTCCCAGCTTCATTTCTTCACAACAATGGCCACCATATTCTCCGGACTTGAACCATTCTGGAGGCACTAATTATTAACTAAAAAATATGAGACGCCTTAAAGATTGCTCTTCGCCGAGAATGGGACAAAATACCATTGGGCCACATCCGTGCATTGTTCGAAGCCTTCTCGGACAGGCGCGATGATATTATCCGCGCTAAAGGTGGCTACATCTATCAATAACATATGTTTTGATAAATTTGAAATACTTTTACGATATACTGAAATTTTGAAATAAAAAAAATAAAACCCTTGCATTTGCTTCGGGTTCCAAATAATTAGTCGCCAATAATGACGTCATGGTTTTTGATCTTCCTCGGTTGTTCCTGAAACACCCAGCCAAAATTTGTATTTTGCTTGATGAGCTGTGTTTGCTAAGCTGTTTCGTTAAGCAAAATGGCAAAGATGTGATCAGCTTCGATTAAAATGTATGTTGCGCTTGGCTTGTTGAAATTTCGATCTACTAACTGAAACGAATCGCACTTGTTCTCCGAAAAGCGGCATTTCGTTTGTGATGGTAAAGAGGATGTTTGGTTTGATAAAACTAACGCGTTAATTTCAGATTCGGGTTGATTGGGTGGTTGTACAACTAAGGTCATCTTTATGCTTGTCAGCCCAGCTTTTGTCAATCCTAGACCACTTACTTATAAAACTATCTTGAGAATGGGAACACAAACTTGTATATTACGTTATATTTAAAAGGGTGCACATCCAAAACGAATACATTACACCCCTCCACTCTCGATTAAGACGCATACATGGAAGGAGCGATTTCCGGCCTGGACGATCGACGAAGGGAAGCTTCATCGATTTCAGATGGTATTATTTTTTCTCGCTTTCTTGATTGACCATCCACCGGTTGGTTGCTGCCTCTCTCATGTTCATTGTTCAATATCGAGCGGTGATGGAACAACGTCGTCAAAAGAAGTTGGAATGATTAATGATGGTACTGGTTGAACGCCTTCTGAATTAACAACATCATTCGGATGAATTGATTGAGGTTGTTCTATCGGAATTATAGTTGTGTCATCCGTTTGTTCATCAGTAGTTCGACGTTGTAACTGATCAACACGACATCTAATTGGTACTCCTTGTTCGGTCTCTATAGTATATGAAACAGGCCCTGTTGTTCTTGTAATGGAAGCTGGATCCATTTCGGACTCGACGAATAGTTTCACGCTCAAACTGTGGAACCTTCAGACAGTTTTCGTGGTTGAATACGACGGTTAAATAGGAGTTCGGCGGGTGATCTGCCCTAAAGTAGTTGATGGCGATGCATGATGGTTGTGCAGGAACTTCGCCAAACGATGTTAAATATCGCCAGAACTCTCTTTCTTCAGGAAATCTTTTGTTGTTTTGGCCATTATCTCCGCCTGCCCATTTAAACGTGGATGCCATGGAGCCACGTACACTGAACGATGATACCATTCGTATCACAGAACTGCCGGAATTCTGCGGAATCGAACGCTGTACCTTTATCACTCATTATTGTCTCTGGAATTCTATGAGTGGTAAATATCTTGCGAAGAGCTTGTATGCCACAAGCAGCTGACGTTGTGGCAAATTTGGACTACTTCCAACCACTTGGAATACGAATCGACCAGTATGAAATAAGTCTTACCATGGTGAGGTCCGGCATAATCGATATGGATTCTCGACCAAGGGTTTGTCGTCTCATGGGTGCACTGGAGCCTGTGCCATCTCTGGACGGCTTGATTGGCACTTTTTATAAAGACATACAACCCTTTCGATGTCCGCGTCTAGTTTTGGCCACCACACGTAATTTCTCGCCAGTGTCTTCATTCTCACAATACCTGGATGAGCCGTATGTAGAGCGGACAATATTTGTGCACGGTGGCATGATGAAACTATTACCCGGTAACCCCAAAGAAGGCATCCTTTGAGTGTGCTCGCTTCAGCACGACGAACCCAAAATGGCTGGAATTATTCAACGGGTTTACACACTGGCCATCCATTCCGTGTCCATTGAGAATTTGCAAGAGAACTGGGTCTTTGGTTGTCGAAGCGGCAACATCATCGGTATGTACGGTCGGCTTGTGGACCGTATCTATAAGCCCGTCAGCATTCCCCACATCCTTCCCGGCACGGTAGACGAGTTTGAAAGTGTATGCGTTCAGAAAGGTACTCCAACGAATCATTCTTGGCAATAGAATCTGTAAAGTTGGAACATCTGTGGTAAAACGTCCAAGTAGCGGCTTATGGTCCGTCACAATAATGAACTCACGACCGTAGAGAAAATCATGGAACTTCTTAACTCCTACAATAATGGCCAGAGCCTCGCGATCACCTTGGCTGTATCGTCGTTCCGTTTCGGTCATCGTTCTCGAGTGGTCAGCTATGGGACGCTCTTTCGCTCCCACTTGATGTAACAGAATTACGCCAATTCCGTAAAGGCAAGCATCACATAATAGCAACAACGGGTACGTCTCACTAAATGGCATTAGGACGTTGCTGGACATCAACGCATCTTTAAGTGCATCGAAACTGCGCTGCTCGATAGGTCCGCATCTCCTGAGAACATTCTTGTGAAGCAACTGGTGCAAAGGTTCAGCAATGGTTGCCTTATATTGAATGAAACAATGATAAAAATTAATAAACCCTATAGGAAAGCTTGAAGCTGTCCCTTATCCGTTGGTGGTGGGGAGCTTCTAATGGTGTCAATTTTTTGTTGCATTGGGTGTAGACCTTCGGAATTTGACATTTGTCTTAAACTTAGACCTGTCATCATTATGCTATACGAAATCTTCATGCCCCGAAACTGTGCAATGGAACCCGACTGATGTGATAGTGGTAAGGATTTTGAAAGGGTCGTTCAAGGGAGAATAATGCCTAATTCCACGGATTCTCTTGCCTTCAACCGGTTTGTCGTTCCAGTTCAAACGTATTCAACGTTCGTCGTAGACAAAGGCAGTCGCTGGAAGTTCATGCTTTTCACACGGCCAGCTATATGTGACGTGTTCCCGAGTTGGGATACCATCCTCACCCTTCATTTACGCTTCGGAGCCGAAAACAAAAAATGTTGTGTAACAAGCAGCCTTAAATTGAATGCAATCATTGTTCAATTTTTTTTGTTACATTTCAATAAAACGAATAGAATATTTTCGCCAAATATTGGACGGAACGAAGTCCGTCGGGTCAGGTTTTCGCAAAAATATAGGATATTGAATTCAATTGAATTCGAAAAGTGTTTCATTCAATCTTTAATTGAAATTATATTATTGCGCGGTTAACGATCGATAATTTTCGATCAAAAGACAAATTTCGGGTGGAATCGTGAATTAGGCAAAACGAAGTTTGCCGGGTCAGCTAGTATATCATATACGAGTACATAGGAGTATGTCATTACTATACAAAAACTCGGGTTTGCATTTTTCATATGGGAGGTAGGAATAAAGCTCCATGGAGTCGAAATGGTTCCACTAACAAATAAATTATATAATTTTCCCGATTTGTAATCGGGAGACAGAAACAATCATTTTCGACATTGTCTACCTTTTCTACATTGTCGACACTATTTTTAATTATTTACATACATTCTCTACACATGTAGAATATTAATTATCTACGCGGTGTAAACAATACGCACAACACCGGGTCCCCACTAATAAATAAACAACAACTGTAAGAGGTTTGTTTGGTTTATAATCAAATTATTAAGTCTAGACAAAACAAAGCTCCACAAAATAAGTGGGTTACCTAAGGTGTACGTATATAAAAGTGTAATAAATTGAATTAATGGTAAACGTGATAGTTAGACACTGACCTCCTCAAACATTACGTTATCGTGAACTATTTGCCACAACAATTCGATTTTAATACAATTTATTCCGTCTGATCCATCCAGGACATAATATATCCGTACAGAAATTGTTGTAGAGTTCGGTGCATATACCTACATGTCATAGTAACATAAATCCAAGAGCGACTTTTGATATTTAATCTCAGATACAAAGAAGAAAAAACTTTGTTTTATGTTGTTAAATAGAAAACAATAACAGCAAAAAGAAAAACAATAAAGTTAATTGAAAATTTAAATTAAATTTTCGTTTTGTTGTTTTTGTATATTTTTTTTTCACTCGACGTATACAAGACGACAACAACAGCAGCTGTACCACTCGTTCCATTTTCAAAACATAAAGCCTGTATTGTGAGGTGCCGCTGTAGAATGTAAAAATGTAAATAAATGTCCGTTAGGCGCGTTGGTGTTATCTCAAAGTGAGGCGTATTTTGAAAGTGAGGCGAGAGATAAAAATTCGCTCGTTGGGCACATCGAAAAACAAAATAAGCTCAATCGTTTCCTAAAGCACAATTGGCATTGTTGTTGTTTTGTTACCATTCGATCATTTTTATGACGCCTCACCACAATGTTTTCCCCGTAATGAATTTTTCCGTTTTTTTATTGTTCTAATTGAAAATGTTAAAAAGGATTGTTCTATTTTGATTGATTTGTAAGTCACAAAAACCATATTGGAACAATACACTCGTTTAGGAGAAAAGCACAAAAAAGGATTTTGTCGATATAAAAAAAATAAACTTTCGATTGTAAAAGAGAGCTTTCAAAATGTAAAATCGGCACCTGTTTTTTTCACAAGATTTTAGTCGTAATAATAATTATTTTTTACTAAGTACCATTTACCTTTTTATAATTACTTTGCAATTCAAAGTGTGTGTAATGTAATTAATGAAATTTTTTTTATGCTTTTTTTAAATTTTAATTACAAAAAAGCTTCTTGTTTATTTTATGTTCTTGTTCAATTAGTTTAGTTCTTTATATTTTTTTTTTGGAAAATTTTCATAAATAATTTCGAAACAGGTTTATCTCGACCGACTAAACAACACAAGAGCAACAACAATAAAATCGTTTTATTGTGGTTACGATATACATTACGAATATTTCGGGGAGTGAAAACCGCGGTGGGAATTTTATCGACTTGTATACGTATAAGTAGATAAGTATGTAACATATAGATTTGATACAAATACATAATTAATTTTTTGGGTATTGTTTTGGATTGGATATGTGGGCTCAGACGTATAAATATATTTCCAATTTTGATTTTAATCCTTTTACGGTTGTCTGGAGTAAAATAAAAATCGTCGTTTCTTCGAAATTGTGTAACTGGTGAGGTTAATATACCTTTGGGGACATAATTCAATAAAGCACATTAAAATTGCTTTAGTAAGATTTAACGGTATCAGCGTTTCTCTTTTATAGTATATATTCAAAAAATCGAAACTGTTTCACCCGTGAACCTCTTAATTACTCGTAGTAGTCACATCATCCATAAGCGTCCTACGATATTGAATTTTATGTATTCCCAGAGTTACCAACAAACTCAACTTGAGTATAAAATTTTCAGTTTAGCTTCCACAATTATTAATGAAATTTCCGCTACTCAAGTTAATGGTTTTACGAAACATTGTCTGACACCGTCACAATCGGCAACTCTATAGAAGACATAAAATAATTACTTCCTTCTTATACAACGGTTTTGTAATATCTCTCCAGCTATTCAAGATTTGATGTACAATTAATCAGACCGTATGACACAACTGTGTTGGTTACAAAATCCAACGGCAAAGCACGCATTTGCTTGGATTCTAGGAAGCTGAATCTTGTTACAAAAAAAAGAGACCCCCCTTCATATCGACGGTTTACTAAGTCGTCTAAACATTTCAAAGTATATAGGTTCATTAGGCCTAACAAATGCCTCTTGGCAAATACCTCTGAGATGGTGCCTCGCGAGAAAACGGCAGTCACGGTACCTGGTAGACCCGTCTACCAGTCGCCCCAGAGTATGTGCATTCTAATTTCGGCAACTCTGTATGAACATTTTGAAATATTGAAAGCCGTGCATCTCTCTTGTCTTAGTCTGGTTTCATAGTTGGAGAAGGTATCAGTGGCTTTCCGAGTCCTGTCTCTGCCAATAAGCAGAAAAATTGTTGGGCATGTGGAGGGTTGGTATCGAAGGTTCATTCCCAATGTTGTCGAAATTTCTGCACGCAGAACAAACTTGTTAAAGAACTGTCAAAAGTTCGTGTGGAACAGTGAGGCTCCATCTGCGTTTCAACAAATCATATTACTGATGAGTGCTGCCCTTGTACTGCAGATTATTCGAAATCCTTCTACATAAGATGTGTTATAGTATGGAAGGATTTGGAGGAGTACTATTTCGAAGAATACAAGCCTGAAATGGTTGATGTTCCAGAAGAACCTAAGTGGACGGCTCGTACGTTGGCATCTTAAATTTCAATCCTTCGACTTTACAATAGAACTCCGGAGGGGCTCTTGAAATATAGTTCCGGATTCACTTTCAAGGATGTATTGTGACAATATTGGTAAAATTCTGCATTCTACAGTGTTGTCTATCGATTCCATCAATCTAAACTCTGAACACTTCACTGATTCTGAGTAACTGGACGTGATCAAAAAAACTTTAGGTTCCCTTTAGGTTGAACCCCTCTGTCGGAAGGGACTTTGTGGATTCAAAACAATTTCAACAAATAGGGTGGCCATCGGCCGAGTATAAATTTTTATTTTGTGGAAACTTTTTTTATTGTGTAGGTTTAAGAATGAAAAACATTTTCGTTCATAGGGCTCCCTCTGCTTACAGTAAGCCATCCCGTGAGTTCAGTTTTAAAGAACTTTTTCGATGATTTCGGCGCAAATTACGCGAATAACTGTCGCAATGTTATGTTTCAAAGCTGGAATTGTCTCTGGATTATTTGCATAGCATCTGCGTCAAATCCCAGCTTCGCGCAGCACAATTGAAATCTCTTTAGGATCTCAAATTTGTTGTGCGAGATTGTCGGTCGGTTTGTATGGCATGTGGCGCCATTTTATTGAAACCAAGGACTATACACATTCAAAGCGTCGATTTGAGGCCATACGAAGTTGGTCTGCGTGTCTCTGTAATAGTCGCCATTGACGGTAACGGCGTTTTCAGTAGCGTTTCCGAAGAAAAATGGGTCAATTATGGCACCACTCAAAATTCACACCAAACAATCACTTTTACGGCAGCTCTGCTTGTTTACATAGCCCCCGAGATGGAAATGCGTTTTTTCTGAAGAGATGATTTTTCGACCAAAATTGACGTCATTATGAAGCTGGTCTATGGCCCATGCAGAGAACTGATATCAAAGCGGATGGTCATTTACTTTCAACTGCTGAATCATCTGAACCCTGTAGGCGAATAATCCAAGGTCTTTGTGCAGTATCCTTCTCAAGCTGGTGCGTTTAATGGCCAATTGCTGCGATCGGCGTTGAGGTCGATTGATTCTGTCCTACACTATGGACTACAGCCGCATTATTCTCAGGCATGCTTCTGGAACCACTTTTGTCATCCAATAGCAAGCTTGTCTCACGAACTTCCTTCATAAATTTCACTACAGTGATTCCGCTTGCAAATGCTCCTCAGGCGAAAACAACATTGTTTCGTGACGCGGAATATCAGATTGACAAGCTACCAAAATTTTAAGCAAATCGTTCAAATAAATGTTGACATAGCCTATGATTTCAAAACAAACCAATAGATGGCCCACCTTGAACAATAAAAACACGATGATCCCAGTGCAGAACGAATCCGTCGCTTCTGCTTTTGGCTTCGGATGAGAATTTTTTTTTCATACATACGCGAATGTCCTACACGTAAATCACCCAAGGCAGCCAACCAGATTCTTATTCATCATGTGACTGCAAACCGATGTTTTAAGAAAAGTTTTGATAGTTTTAGATTATCTGACAAAGCTTGTGACAATTAAACTCCTAAATAAGGCAATTGCTTTAAAAATTAGAGAATTCTTAAGAGAAGAATTTTTTTACGTTTGCAGTGTTCTGGAGGTTACCGATACCGATAATTGTGAGTAAGGAATTTTAACTACTTCTAATAGAATTGTGTGTTCAAGATCTTAAAACAGCATTATACTGGGGGGGGGGGGGAGGTGTTTTTTGGGAGGTTTACATCTTTAAGTTGGTAACACTGCTTTATTTGACAACCAATTTGGCAGCTGACATTGGCTTTGTCAGCGAGGCTTGCAAATTGTTGGAAATGTTTTACCAAAATAATGTTTCTGTGCGCCAAACTCATCGTGCATTACGTTCATTTTACGATCGTCATAATCGTTATGGATCGTCTTCGCACCACGTTTACTCTAGCTTTCAGTGGTTGCTATCGCACACTTAGGCCAATTTCGACCCATTGTGAAGCCACAGGATCCGACATCATTAAACTCCCTTTAAATCCATCCATGCATTGTGCCATTTACATAGCGTAAAAGATTTCGCACATTACAGCTTTCGATATCAGGGAGACTGTCCATAGTGTATTTGCCCAAGTAATCATGTCTTGTATCAGCTAGCGCAGGTCATGATCATAGAAAGTGAATAAGAGTCTCCTCCTCCACCTTGTCCTTGCCGCTTCATTTTCAGAAGTCATTTGCATCCAGACCCAGCCTTCTCGCATGATCTCCGAAAAGGCAGTGTCCGGTAAGTACCCTTACAATTCTATCTAAATCACGCTCCCTTAGTGTGATTCAGATGTTGGAGCGCTTCAAGGTCATACTTGCTTCACTACCCTACCAGTTGGACTGGCGAGCCACCTAGCATTTGCCAAGGCAACTGCTTTCCTATGGCTTGCTGCTTTCAGCACAGATTCTCTCCATTCTCATATCTTACTAATTCGTCTGCCCTGCAATTTCCCTCAACATCAGAATGGCCCGGAACCTAGACCAACTGAGTATTGAAGTGTTCACTCATCTCGTTAAGAGATGTGTGACAATCCAATGCCACCCTTGACGCCAGGGAAACTGAATCCACTGAAAGAATGGCTTGTCGACTGTCCACATAAATAGTGATATCGGAGAACGAAATTACACTATGCGTCAACCACTTCATGACCTCTTCAATCGCTATAACTTCAGCCTGGTACACACTGCAGTAATCAGGGAGACAAAATAGTAGACTCACAACTAATTCCCACAAGAACACAGCAGCTTCCACTCTACCATCGAGCTTGGATTCGTCGGTGAAGAAATTAACTGTCCTCCTTAGAGGGGAGAATCACCTTAAAACGCTTGCAAAAGCACAAAAGGGGTGTTATATAATCCAAATTCACCCAAATTTCAGTTGAGCGCCCGTTTTGCAGGCAATTTCACCTCGAAACCGCTAATAGCCGGGCGGCCGTATTGACCACTATTTGCTTACCGATAATATCCAACGAGAATAGGTACAGCATGATCTCTGAGGCACTAGTGGGTGTCGTTTTCAGCGCCCCATTAATGAACAAACAGGCTGTACCATCCCCATCATGTTTTTGTATGATAATTTCTCACGAGCTGGCCACCATATACTCACACACCATACAGCAGTACGAACCGTACTACTACCTTGTAAAGCCCAGCTCCGGTTTCAGACCCCATTTCCTTCCGATGGCAGTTTTGCAAGAGTAGAGTGTCACACTGACCTTCTTCACTCTTTCAATCGTATTTGGTTTCTAACTGAGCTTACTGTCCAGAAGAATCCCTCAGAATCCCGCCTTATCAGTAAAGACCAGCATGGTACCAGTCAAACTTGGTGGAGCCCCTTCCGGAATTTTATATCTACTATTTTATAAAAGGACCAGCTCTGTTTTAGATGGGTTGACTCGAATCCACATCTGCTGACCCAACCCGCAGTGATTGATAACGCACTTTACATCACACCCCTGATTGTACTTAGGTGCTTAAGACAAAGACCGAGACAATATTGCTAAGAGGAGAAAGGACACCTCCTTGAAGTGTTCCCCGAACAACCCGTCTTCTGACGGAGACAGGTAACAATCCTTCCCTAATTGCCTACATCTTCACGTTGTTAAACCGCTCTCGATATCGAGGAACGCCACCAACGAGAATTCCTGAAAATCAAGTGACTTTTCTATTTGCCGAACCAAGGCACGTTATGCCATGTCCATGGACTTATCCTTATGGTACGCATGTTGAGACTGTGTTCAGTTTCTGGCTACAATTCCCGAACGAATATAGACATCTAGCAGCCTTTCCATGATTTTTAGTAGAAAGGGTTGATAGAGATATTGGTCTTAAGTCCTTGGGGTTGCTGAGCGGGCTTCTACCCGCTTTAGGGATGAAAATCACCCTAGTCTTCCTTCATTTCGACGTCGTTCTCAGCAACTGGAGACGTGCTTACAAAATTCAACTTGTGGAGGAATTATTGCCATCCAATTATCGTACACGCCGCAAATTCGGCCGGAAATGGGCTGAAGCATACATTGATTTTGATGTTGATTTTCCAAACAAAATTTTGTTCAGCGATGAAGCTCACTTTTGGTTGAATGGGAACGTTAATAAACAGAATTGAAGGATTTGATTATCCACTAGCCTTTGACGAAACACCATTACATCCAGAGAAAATCTCTGTTTGGTGCGCTTTATGGGCCGGCGGATGATTGAACATTCATTCATTCATTGTAGTCAACATTTCCCGAAAATTTTTCGTCAACTCTTATACCTAGGTATAACCTTAAACTAAGAATGATTGAAATTTGTATCGGTTTACTTAGCCAATTTTCATGTAAACCAATTAGCGCAGTTAACCGATACCTGTGTTTGTACATTTCAGCCGTTATAATTCAAAAATTTTAACGTTACCGTCCCTAGCCACGGAGAGACATGTAGATTCCGTTTTACCGGTCTACTATTGTACACTGTTCCGTTCTTTTAAGACGTTGTTCAGTTCAGCACAATATGGCTGAAACTTCGGGAGTAAATCGTTGCTTAGAAATATAGGCAGTGGTAATTCTTGTATGTTCATGTTACCAAGCCTCTTATGTTTTAGTGACATAACCGTCACCTCGTTACATTCGAAAAGTAGGTGCTTAAAGTCTTCTACTTTCGATCCGCATAGACATTGACACTGGTTTGTTATCTTAAATCGCTGCAGGTATGCTTTAAATTTACCATGTCCAGATATAACTTGGCACATCGAGCTCGTCAGTGGTAATTTCATTTTTAGTCTTTTTTTATATCTGGAATGAAGCCAAAGGTACGCCTTTCATTGGCTGATTCATTCCACTTCCGTTGCCAAAGATCAATCGCTACCACTTCAATATAATTTTTATTATTTTATTGATCCTGCCTTCATCAACCGGGAGTACGCCGGCCAGAACCACTATAGCATCTTTAGATACTGTTCGGGAATCTTTTGTTACTCCTAGCAGAATATTCCTCTGAGCACTTTCTAGTGATCTGATATGGTGACAGTTTAACCTATCATACCAACCAGCCGCCGCATACGTGAACAGCGCCTCCGCCACATCTTTGTATATTAACTTAAGTGTTTTGTGATTAAGTCCTCATCCCTCTCTTGACACACTCGAAAAGAGTGGAATAGCTTCTTAGTGTTTTCACAGACTCTAAGAACGTGGGATGCTACGCCCCCTTGTTCATTAAGGTTAACACCCAGATATCTAACGCACTTGACCATTTTCATGTTTCAACCGTTTAATGATATTGTTGGTGGTGGACTAGAGTCAAGTTTGTCCTTTAGTTGCAGCATCACTGTTTACTTGGATCATATTATTTATTGCGCTTTAACCCTGGCGCTGAAGTTCGTGTCTCGCGTTGCCGTGCACCAGAATGACTTTGTCATCAATGAATGCAATTTCCTCAAAGTCGTTGATCATGCTTGTGTTAAACACGATATTCCAGACTAGAGGATCCAAAATAGAGCCTTGAGGACATCCTTTTGTAATTTGGTTTGATACAGAACTATACTTGTCTCTGATTACTGCGTATCGATTGCTGAAATAGCTCCTAAAAACATTCATCATTTTTCTAGGAAGGCCACGTAAGATTACCAAATGCTTCGGCAATGTCCAAGAACAACATATTTAGAACTTTGGGTTTTGAAAGTGTTGGTTAGGCGGACTATCGCATCCTCAGTAGACATGCTACGTCGAAATTCAAATTTCTTGTCCGAGAACAGTCCGCTGTGTTCAACTCGTGGTATAATGCGAGGGGCAAGCAATCTTTCTAGGAATTTCCCTATAACTGGCAGTACCATTATGGGTCTATAAATTTCGAACATAGTGGATATCTATCGCCAGGTTTCCTGATTATAATCATTTTACCCGTTTTCCATACCTTGGGAAATTAACCAAATATTAGGCAGCTTCCAACTACTGTTGGTAGCGATTTCGCGTATTTCTGCTTGAGGCCCAGTTTCGTCTGGCATTTCGTCCGGAAGAAGTAAGTTAAGTAATTCCAAACGTGTATCATGCCACGTATCAGTGACGACTCCATTTGCCCTCCTGATGGTGTTCAAAACTTCTGGAGGTCTTGCTTTGACAGCTTTGATAGACTTGCTTTGATAGATTTCATGAAAATATTTATTTCTTGCTACTCTAAAGCGAGACAATTTTAACTTTTTTGCTATTTGGTTCCTTTCCGCCTGGTATGCCCTTCTAATCTTGTGCATAGAACATCTAAGTTTCTTTAGAATAGACTTCCACCAACTGTTCCGTTTCTTTGCAACTCTCTTCTTAGGAATTGAGTTGTTGCAGACACTGCGGCTAACTGTGCTGAGATCAGCTCCACACGAGCATCAATTTCATCTATCGAATCTATTTCTGGAAGTGCATCTACACTGTCCCAGAGCCAACGAAGTGTGTAGCAAATAGACCCCAGTCGGCTATCTTAATGGCAAATCTCGGAGTTTTGATACTTGCAAGCGGACTGCTCTGTGGCGAGTTTGATAAATCAAACGTGATGACTCTATGGTCACTAAATGTCCAATTTTCCCTTACACACCACCCAACTATCGATCCCAGCAAGATTCCATTGACCATGGTTAGGTCGATATTGGAGTTCCCTTTGGACGAGAACGTCGTGCGTGCCCCTGCAAGTTCATTATGAAAAGGTCACTCCTAGACACGAAGTCCTCTACTTTTCTTCAGTTTTCGTCGGTTAAACGGTCATGCCACATTTTACTTCTTGCATTGAAGTCTCCAAGGGTCATTACCTTTTTCTGTCGACCAGATATAGAGCCTAGGATCGTTTCAACGTATTTCTTTGTATTGGGCATATATTGAAAATAGGTAGAGTGAACCAACTTCCGATGATATTTCAACACATGTGCAGGGTCTATGACAGAACTGACTTAGCTTCATCATGCTCATGCCAGCATTGTGAATTGCAGTTTTGGGATTCTCAGAGCAACCTGTTGCTACTCTTGCTATAGAAGGCATGCCACTAATTTGACCATTGACCGAGTGTGATTCTTGCGTGAGTGGAGATGCGTTCACATATCTGTGATATGACTATTTTAGCGCCCTGTATGTTGTGGTGGGCGATACGTAGGTTGCTGTTACAATGTCTTTGATTTTGACTAATCATCATATTTAGTTCTTAATTTCAGACGTTGCACAGCCTTTTGTATGCGTTACATGAAACGCGACCTACTTGCTGGTCATGAGGTTTGCACAGACCATGATGTTCACAGTGAGAGCAGGTCTCTGTGCGCGCCCTACAATTCTTTCCAATGTGACCATATCGCTGGCACCTAAAGTACCTAGTTGGAGTCACAAACTGTCTCACACGGCATCGTACCCAGTCCAGGTGCAGTCTTCCACACTTTAGCAACATGTTTTTATTTGCTGGTTTCACTTCTACCACCCAGTGAGCTGTCTCTTAGGTTCTCTACAGAATTTTAAAATCTTTTTGATCCAGGCAGTTTTGGTTTATTAGGCAGTTTTTACCATGTCACCATCAAGCTCAGAGCTTACATCAAAGATGATCACTTTAGGTAATATCTTAACAGGTTCTGACCTCCAATAGTTTTTCTGATATTCAAAATGATTTTCTTTGTTCTATTTTAATTTAAAATTGTGAACCTGTAAAAACCTCTTTACTTGGCATACCCACTTAGGTGCTATAAGTCAGGCATTGCGAAATCCGACACTCGAATCTCTTGCCATGGTTGGTTACCACAAAAGCAGCCATGGCATTGGATACAAACTGTTGAGACAAATCGACTGCTTGAACGAGAACAGTGTGGTGGTGGAAGATCTTCAATCAAACATCAAATTCTACACGAAGAGTTCAAACAGAAAATATCTGAAGCTTTGAAAAGTAAGCGACTACTTACAATTTACGCACTCGATTAGCTGAGTTCAAGCCAAATGAATGAAGTGTGCTGGTAAATTTTATGAAATTGGAAAAATATTTAATTTTTGCTTGAGCTTTCGACTCGATTCCGTACTTGAAGATGTCCATGCATCATCAGGTCTAATGAAATAACTGGGCGTGGTTGGATTCGAATTGATTCCCCATTTATAGTGTTCATCAGATCTTGGTTAAACAAGGAAGTCTTAGCGGACAGAAACACTTTTCCAAAGGTATACAAAATTTGGAGACGTGATAAACTGATTGTGTAGCTCTTGATGGAAACGAGGCAGGCATTTCAGGAAAATGTGCAACGTTGCAAAATTAAAGTTTGCGTTTATTAGGTATATGAAACGAGCACCAAGAAAGACCAAACATTCGAAAGAACTAAGCTAAGAAACAATGAGATTAAAAAGGATTTCTTATCATCATCAAAATACAAAAGTTTGTCTTAAAAAAATAGTAAAAAATATAATTTTCATTTTAATAAATTGAAGTACAACAATATTTCGCATAAAGGACCAAAGCGCGATTGCAAACACAAACCGTCAAGTCTTAAAAAGAATGTAATTTCCTTTTATTCTCATTTATGGTGTTTCTCTGTGTGTGACTTTGTGTGAAATCTTAAATCACGCGAAGATTTATGTTCATTTTATAGAACTTCATAAAGAAAACGCGTAAAATTGCACCTCAACACAATATGCGGATTATGGTACCACGATCTAGCTAGTTATGAAGACAATTTCTCAAGTCGTTTGTGACATATACGAGACCATGCGAACACGGCACAACCCCACCACAAAATAATTTGTCACATTTCCATATACATACACGACACCGCATATCTACTGTGCACATACTACATCATGTACATAGAGGGATTTGTACATATGTTTATGAATATAAAGTAAAGAACGACAAAATATATAACGTAGAAAGCAAAATCACCCGCAGATTTGTACGTCAGTTAACGTCAGATGATTTTCCCTATTTTGTGTATGCGATGTACTCGTATTATGGTTTTTGCGTGCGAGAGTAAAATCGTTTAGCATAAATACAGTGTTGGAAATTTCTCTAGATGTACGAGTATGTAGCATCAACATACTCCAAATCCAAAATTGACAATTACATTTTCAATTTAAAAAATTCAACGATGCTGGCAGTAAAAAGTATTTACAACAAAATTTTCCTGTTTACCTGCCAGATTTACGATAAACATCAATACTGTAATGTGTGCAGTAGGTAAGATGTACGTTGGGAAATTAAGATTTCCATGTCAAGTTTTTATTTATCGCTATTTTGATTTTCGTTTTGTTTCTAAATGTATCAAAGATGAAATCAAAATGGTAAGATGATGATTAGAATCAAAAATTTATTTGCCTTGTCAAAATCATCACTTCGACGAGCATATTAAATTTTTTATGCTATATCGAATTATTGGTTGCTCAGTGAACACACAATTTGAAAATACTCGTATATAAGAAATTTGTTGAAGTGTTATTGAACCGTTTGGCTCTATTAAGTCTATTACAGTGGCAAATATTCGTAATTATAGATTGATAGGCGAGTATTGATGTCTTAATGCGATTGAATTCGTTGAAGAATGAATTCTTGCGGATATCACTTAATGTGTGATGTATCAGTTTACTAATTTAAGGATGTAACAGATACTGTAACACGTCTTAAGCTGCTCCGGTAGTTTTCAAAGGAATTACTTCAATAGATTACTCCAGTGTTTACGCTTTATTTATTAATCCTTCGACAAACGTGTAATTCACGCTGGTAGTGATTGAATGATCTACATAATTTAAACTTCTGCTTCCGGAGACTCTTAAAACCAATCTAAGTTAACCACAAAAAAATAAGTTTCTTGGTCAACTTACGGAAGTGGCCACTTCAGAAAAACTGTGGAACGCACACGTAAAATTAACACCAACAACAATATTGTTACGAATTTTCCTTATCAAATCCGCTTCGTTACAGTACTTTTGCTTTCGCACTTACTCTCCCTAGCTATTGCATCTCAACCCCATTCTTGACGACAATCCACATAATAATATATACGACCCACGTCGGATAGCCTTCCTGTGAATTGCCAGTCGCCAATCACCACTTCCGGTAACCTTTGTTGCCTAAACAGTCCCGGCTGGTGTTCAAATTGCAATTCCTACTTGCAATTCCTACTAATTGTAATTCCTTTCCCACTTCCTCCTTCCCTTCGTAGGGAACCTACGAAGCTGGTTCTTCGATTCCCAAGAGCCTAATGACTCTACAAATGGCACCCACTCAAACATCATTTGATTACTTTAATTAACTTATTTGATGCGTCTTTTTATTATGTGCATCAAATTTTTGATTGATTTTGTGCGTCAAATTTTCTCTCATTTGTTACCTCTCTTTACTTCTTTGATCAAACTTCTGCATTTTTGTGTAAAATATTGTCTCTAATCATTATTTGCGCAATATTGGCTTTTTGAGATGGTCGAGGATCTGCCTCCACCATCTCACTTTAATTATCTAGAAATATTGACGAAATATTTCGACAATAATTTTTTCACTATTATACTTAACTTCTTCACTTAACACCAATTACTATTTTCCCGCTTCTCACTTTCACTTTTAACCTTTCGCGTACTGTATCTCCTGAATAACTCGCTAAGCCAGACCCATTGTGTCCGTTACACTCGTATTTATATGCCGATTCAAAATTATAAGCTCGCCTGGATCTACAGAGACGTAATCCGCTATACAACAAAACTGTAATAATTTCTAATGCTACTACTTTAACCTAGATGTTCTTAATCTCAGAAAAATGTTAGTAATGTTCTAAACCTGAAATGCACCAATTTTGTTGAATAAATGTCTCGTCCATGCTGAATTAATTGTTCAGCAAACCAATGGTCGAGATCGTAACATTATATTTGATGTGTAGCTACAACCTGCTTAATCAGACCAGTTACTCTATATAAGTTTCAGCCTCCTGCTAATTCTCAATATTGTACAGACACGGGGTCAGAGGTCTACGCAGTTTAAGCTTATCACGTAGGCGTGATGAAAGAAACAATTAAAATAATAAACCACTCGGTACCCACTCAGAAAAACATAATTTGCAAAAGCAAAGTAGTTCTTGACACAAAGAAAAATCCGACCCCTCTCATATAACTCGATAGATTTAGTAATTCACTAAAGTTTGTAAAACAATTTAGTCATAAGAAGACCCAAAAAGAGAACCAAGCAAAACAATAATATTAAAGAGCGGTAAAGAAATATAACCACTCACTTCAAACAATAAGACTTTAAAAAAAAAATCAACTACCGGAGACCTACATACCACCACACTGTCAAAGTTTGGTAAACTTTCAGGAAAGTGTAATTTAGGATATTCTATAGCTGTCTCTCTGGATGAAGACAGACTTTGTCTGTTCTGGAGACGTCCCTACCGTATAATGTTGTGTAGGCTTGTGTCTGCGTAAGCGGTCGATGGGTCATTCGAGGCTTCCCTTCAGCAGATAGGAAGGGTCGTTTTTGGATGAGCCTCCCGGTTTAAAATTATTTTTATTTTATCCTTTCATCAAGTTTTGTTAAAATTAATTTCTATTTTTATTCAAGCATGACATGTCTAATGCTTATATTTTTGAGCTGTAGTCGTTTATACAGATAACCGCGTATACCTCTAATGCCGTATACCTCTAATAGAACCCTTCAGGGATTTCGTTACAGTAACGATCCATGTTGGACGCCAGCCCGGCTACCTCAGTCGGTAGAGCATGAGACTTAATCTCAAGTTTATGCTGTATAAGATAGCAGAACTTCTCCAGCAGAAAAAATGTCCTTTTGCTATTCACCGCTAGAGGCATCACTATCACAAAAATGAAATTGTTTCTGCTGATATTTTAAACGTTTTGAAACGAAAAAAGTGAAATTTTCTTTAGAAAAAAGAAAGGCCCTCAAAATATACTAAAATTATCATAATCATCATAATGCATTTTCTAAAGAAAATTTCACTTTTCTCGTTTCAAAACGTTTAAACATATACTTTCTCTTCTGTATCATAAATGCTTTGATTTTTCAAAAAATTTCTACTGGTTTCAAAAAATATCAGCAGAAAAAACTTCTTTTTTGTGATAGTGATGCCTCTAGCGGTGAATAGCATAACAACATTTTTTTCTGCTGGAAACGTTCTGCTATTTTATACAGCATGTCAAGTTCGATGGTTCAAGTCCCACGATGGGCGCTACTGTAACGGATCACTTAGAGGGGTCAGTTAATAGACACTACACCAGTGGTCTATGCGGTTATCTGTCGCAGAAAATAGACCAAAGACGTAGACGCAGGGTTTGCTTCAAATAAACCGCAGAAAATGAATAACTTCAGAAATAGTAAAACAAATTAAAATAATTAGCCGGGTGTGTCCACTCGGACACACATAATTATATTGTGCCAAGCGGCATACCTACGTCATGGTGGCGCACAACCTGAGTAATGGCTTAATTTAAAATTTTTATCGTTAATTTTATTTTGGCTGTTGTGAACGCATTTGATAACGAAACCATCGCTTTGCGTTTGAATTCGCACCAATGCGAGCACCAAGGCTCTTCTTTCCGTTTGGCACACGCAGCTTTGTTTGTAACTAGCCTGGACAGGTTGATTACGCTCAGATGTGTGTGTCAGGCTTGTCGGATCATCGGGTGTAATGGTTTCTCCGTTTCACGATGAGTGCTTGGTTGTGGAGGTGCACTTCTTTCCGTTATTCTGGTTTAAGTGGTCCAAATTCATTTGTCTGTGTTTCATTAGATTTCTTAAAATTTATGTATTTAATTTATTAGTGTTCAAAATGAATATTGTTAAAGCCTGGTAATAAGCCAGTTACTCGTGCAAGTGTCAGTGCAGCATATTAATAAATATTTCATTCCATTTACTCAGTTAAATGGACCGTCTTGAAGGAATCGATGACTAAGTTACTCGCGTACGTACGAGAATATGGACTATACTACGTTAGATGAAATGTATGTGGAACAGGAACGTGCAAAGAAACTTTTAAATTAATTTTAGAGTATTTAGAAGGCGATGTTCGAATAGGTCCATGAAACAGAACCAGTCTTATCAAATTTCGAGGAGCATGACTACGCGGTTTTCGCGGGACTTAATGCAACAATTCACACTGTTGTTGCGAATTGAAACATTAATTTATTCAAACCGTCAATGTGCGCTTACCGAAGATCAGTATCCCAATCCCATGGTTTGCGAACGAGATAATTTTACAACTGCCCAATAATTTCAGTACCTTATACAGCGTAAAGGCGACAGAAAGCGCCATATAGTCAATGCTTTCATACAAATCTACATGAAACATCCGTGGAGCTCAAAGCGTTTGGCCCAAATGCTGAAAAACGCGATCCGTGACTAACGAGCTTTAAAATAATTAGAAAACGAGACCAAATCTCATTGGGTTCGGAAAAAGATGTTTGTACAAACGAGGAGTTGTTGGCATTTCTGGGAAAAGGAATAGATGTGATCGAAAACATAAAGGGGTATACGAAGATTCTCCAAGTCGACCAATCACACGAGCATACCCAGTTGAAACAAAATTAGTGTTATCAGTCATGTTCAGTATGCAGTTTGCATGCCATCGAATATACAAATGCGACACGTACAAGACCATGACATTTGGCGACAAATCTGATGCAATTCGAAACGGCAATAGATGTTTCAATGTTTGAATGGAGGTCACAGGATGCAAGACTACAGATTCAAAACTACATGCTAAATCTGAGGTACACAGCGTAAGTCCAGTAATATCACAAGGAACTCTTTCAACTGCTTCGATCAATATCAAAGACGCTAACGGCTGATGGCAAACTTAGAGAGCGCTTTTAGATACCAAGGATAATTTATATCGGTGGCATGTACTCAAAATTTAAATTTTCAGCGAAAACACGCCCTGATTATTCTAAAGGGACTTGGTCAAGCCTGTATGGGTGAAAGCCGACTCTTCGTAGAGCTGACAATCGCATCTGCGGATCACGCAAATATTTGAAAATATAAGCGTTCATTGTTCTAAAGGTCTCTGGTTTACAAAACGAATTCAAATTATCAGCAAAGGATCTTAATATCCTGAATCAATAACGGCTCGCTGACCCTAATTTCAAATTGACGTACTTTTAGGAGTGTACATAATTTTCTAAGCATTGGATGTCAAAAGGTACGTGCGTAACTAAAAGTTTTAATGTTCTGTTAGACATCGAAAGATCTCTACGAAATGAGTACAGTTCAATAACAAAATTGAAAATACTACCTTCCGCATCATGGTGCATTGAAACCATACCTATCAACAAACCCTTTTGGGGGTTGGACCACATTCGTGGCAAATGGAGCTGTACAAACGAGAGCATTGTTGATACGTAGAGCGAACCCTGCATATATCCAATCAAGAGGCATGAATACTGTGGAGTTAGTAGACAGCAACTTATGGTGGAGTAGACCTTATTGGCTGGTTGATGAGGAACGAACTAGGGTTATTCAGTTTGCCAGCTTTGCCAGCTTTGCCAAGATGTCAAAGATATTGGCATTGATCAGGCAATTTGTTAGAAAGTTAAAACATCGCCAGAGAAGAATTAGTTGGTGCGGAGAGAAGCTCTCCCTGCTCTTTCGCGGTTCATTTTTCCTATCTTACTTTACGCAATTTCTGCCAACTCGCAGACGTACGGTTATAGGACCGATTTAAGTTACCATATGTGCTTTGCATAGCTCCATGCCAGCCTATATAATACTGGCCATGACATGCATGTTTTGCACGCCGATAGAGGGTCGTAGTTGTGTTCCTTTTGATCACAGATCGTAATCTGTTGATGAACATTTTCTTTTGCATCGTGCCGCTATCAGGATTCGAACCCGGTACCTCCCGATCCAAACGTCAAGCCTTAAAAATAAACGATGTGGTGAAACGGCAAGTTGAACGGCTTGAATCCGTTCCTAAGAACGCATAGTTAAAGACGCACACCTGCTTCACAATCATCCTGGGCCGAGTTTACTCACAAGTCTTATGCGACCAAGATTTTGGATATTCAGAGTCAAAATCCTGGCAAGCAATGTCCAAAGACCGAAAGTCAAATAATGGAGAAGTACACAGTAGTACACAGCCAGTACGAAGAAGAGGTCAAATTCCCAGTAAGGTTTATGTATGCATATTCGTTTGTTTGAGCACAAAGGTGGTGCATGTAGGAATGGTAGGAAACCTAACGGTGGAAGAGATTCATTACACAGAGGATTATTTGCCATACAATAATAAGTGATAATGGCACAAATTTTATTGGTGGAAATAACAACCTCATACCTCTAATATTTTTTTTCCAACAGTCGAATGCATTTGACACAGCGGCAGATAATTCCACCAGGAGCCCCCCAATTTGGTGGCATATGGCAGTTGTCAAACATGCTAAAATTAATTTAGGATGGGTGGTTGGAAAGTTTATTTTGACACTAGAGGAGTTCTTGAGGTTGACTGTATCACACTAGCCCATTTTCTGATCGGGCGTACATTCACTGATGTAGCAGATGAAAACGTGCTGAACGAACATTTATTCTCCTGCAGCACGGTGGCGGCTGGTTAAATAAATGTAACAGAAATTTTGGAGTCGGTCAAAAATGATGTAAAAGGACACGAAAAGCTGCACATTTGACGGTGGGAGAAATATTATTGGTAGCCGAAGCAACCTTACCATACTCATGCTGGGCATTAGGCTAGGTCACCAGTGTTGTGAGCTAAACAATCAAAGAATTCGTTACGTTGAATGGAGACGGTGACGCATCGCTTGCGGTGAAGAGGGAAGCACCGCCATTTTAATTTCGCCATTTGTATTGAACTCTGTATTTTCTTAACCGATTATGATGGGACCAATCCCAACATACCCGATGTTGGATGGAAATGAGATTCTTAAATGAGTTTTGACAGAAGTTCTAGAATATGGCCTTCTGGGGCGGAACTCGGTAATTTGTTAACCGATTATGATCAGATTGGATATGTTGATCGGAAATGAGATTTTAGGAAGAAGTTCTGGAATACAGGCCACTAGGACGGAACTCGGCCATTTACTAACCGATTATAATAGGATTGGGTATGTTAGATGGAAATGGGATTCTTAAACGATTTTTGGAAGAAGTTCTGGAATATGGCCTGCTGGTGTGGAACTTGGTTATTTCATAACCGATTATGATGGGAACTTGCACGTTGGATTCAAATGGGATTCTTAAATTAGTTTTGAGAGAAGTTCTGGAATATGGCCATCTGAGACGGAACTCGGTAATTTCTTAACTGATTATGATGGGATTTGGTATGTTGGGTTGAAATGGGATTCTTAAATGATTTTTGGAAAAATTTCTGGATTTTGACCATCTGAAGCGGAACCCTGTAATTTCTTAACCGGTTATAATGGGATTGGGCATGTTGTATTGAAATTAAATTCTTAAATGATTTTTGGAAGAAGTTCTGGAATATGGTCACCTGGGACGGAACTCGGTAATTTCTTAATCGATTATGATGGGATTGGCTATGTTGGATGGAATTAGGATTCTTAAATGATTTTTGAAATAAGTTCTCTAATACGGCTACCTGGGGCGGATTTATAAAATTATATATGGGTAAAATAGTACGTATTCACGTCATATGTCCGTCCTCGTGGTACAGACACCCACATTTTTTTTAATTCGAGAAACAGTCATAAATAAATCACCCAGCGTTATCTCAACATCATCAACCATACCACACAATCTACCAGATAAATTCAGCCAAATGTGCCACATCCAGCGTTCCATAACGAGATAAAAGTTTTCGATACTAAATTCGATACTATTCTAAAATAACTATTCCACCGTCCACGTAATAATTATTACCAATACAATCAAACGAATTCGGTGATTCATGGCCGGTGATAAATAAACATTACACAAATATAATTTGATATCTTAAAATAAACATTGGTCATGATCAATTTGACATTTCAGAATTAAGCACCTCACCTTATTTCACCTAGGTTATAAGAGATGTCGCTAAATGAGATAATTAATACTGTAGTTTCTATTTGAAAATGAGTGCTCTAAACCTGCACCGACCAAATTAGCCCGCCTCAATGAAACCTGTACTATAATTTGTTACACATTTATTACAATTTATTACAACCAATCCCGATTTTATTACAGTTACCGTTTTCGAGGAACGAGTGGTCTGGTCGGTTTAGCTTACAATTAAACCTGCACCGCCAAAATTGTAACTTTTGATGTAGCTATGATATCGGGATGATTCTTGAACCAGAATTTATTACAAATTAATGACATTGAATAAGTTAGTTCAAGACCACCCCTATAACCTGCCTAAGAGTAAATTTCACCCCAAAACGATTATATATTTCACAAACGTCAATTTAACCAAATTTAATAAAAAAAATTTACACCAGACTGCCACCAGATTTTAGGAAAAATATTGCTAGAAGTCTTGTCGAGAGTAGTTAAGTCCTATCCAGGTGTGTAATAAATTATTTTTGTGTCGCGATACGCGAAATTGGCTCCCAATGGTAGAGGCTTCAAATAGGTAATTTAAGGGTCATTCTTCAATATTTAATAATTTATTAAACCAGACTTCCTCCAGATTTGGGGTCTAATGTTACTCTGTAGTCGTTGTAGAGGATAGGCCAACCTTATACAGGTGTGTAATAAATTATTTTTGAGTCAGGATACGCGGAATTGGCTCCCAACGGTATAGAAGCTTCAAATAGGTAATTTAAGGGTCGATTTTACCACCTTTAATAATTTATTTCACCAGACCGCCACAAGATATGGGGTCTATAACATATTTGAGACTTTACAGTTTGGAGCCAATTCCACCTATTCTGGCACAAAAATAATTTATTGCACTACTGGATAGAAATGACCTGCCCACCAGAATGTCCAAGGAAAAACATTTGACTCAATATCTGGTGGCGGTCTGGTGTAATAAATTATTAAAGGTGGTAAAATCGACCCTTAAATTACCTATTCGAGGCTTCTTCCGTTGGGAGCCAATTCCGCGTATCGCGACACAAAAATAATTTATTACACACCTGGATAGGGCTTAACTACTCTCGACAAGACTTCTTACAATATTTTTCCTAAAATCTGGTGGCAGTCTGGTGTAAACAAATTTATTAAATTTGGTTAAATTGACGTTTTTGAAATATATAATCGTTTTGGGGTGAAATTTACCCTTAGGATAGTTATAGGGGTGGTCTTGAACTAACTTATTCAATGTAACTAATTTGTAATAAATTCTGGTTCAAGAATCATCCCGATATCATAGCTACATCAAAAGTTACAATTTTGGCGGTGCAGGTTTAATTGTAAGCTAAACCGACCAGACCACTCGTTCCTCGAAAACGGTAGCTGTAATAAAATCGGGATTGGTTGTAATAAATGTGTAACAAATTATAGTACAGGTTTCATTGAGGCGGGCTAATTTGGTCGGTGCAAGTTTAGAGCACTTTGAAAATGTACATATCGCTTTAGGCAAACCACCGAATTATTGACGGTTTAGGAACCAGTTTAGCAAAAACTTATGTATAGTCTTTCTGAGCAAGGTATCAAGCAGATTAATACTTAAATAATATACAAAATTATACAATTTGGAAATATAGGGTTTTCCAATAAGAGTGATATGATTTCTTAAAAAAAACACACTAATTGTTAAGGAAATTGAAATGTTTTTTATTTAATGTGATGTACAACCGATACAATTAAGTTCTGAATAAAACGTCATTCAAATGGCCTCCACGAGTTCTTCTGCCGGAACGAATTCGATGAACCCAATTTTCGAGCACTTTTTCCACTAAATCGATTCGTATGTCATGAATAGCAAGTTCAATATTGACTTGTAAAGCTTGAAGAGAATTTGGTTTATTGCTAAAGACCAATGACTTCAAATAAACCCACAAGAAATAGTATAATGGTGTTAAATCACAACTTCTTGGAGGCCATTCAATATCACAATTTCACACAGCACTTGCTGTGTGGCACGTAGCCCCCCCCGCCTTGTTGAAACCAAATGTTGTCAAGATCAACTTCTTCCAATTTCGGCCATAAAAAGTTGGTTATCATCGATCTATACCGATCTCCATTGACAGTAACGGTGTTACCAGCTTCATTTTAAGAAAAATACGGACCGATGATTCCACCAGACCAAAAACCACACCAAACTGTCAATTTAGGTGAATGTAATGGTTTTTCAAGAATAATTTGTGGATTTTCTTCGCACCAGAATCGACAGTTTTGCTTATTTACCGCACTACTCAGATGAAAGTGAGCCTCATCGGAGAAGATGATTTCTTAAAAAAATCTTTATCGTTTTCAAGTTGTTCCAAGGCAAAATCAGCAAATTCACGACGTTTACGGTGGTCCAATGGCTTCAGTTCACGGGTGCAAACCCAAATTCTTTCTTAAAACCCGCCAGGTTGTGGTTTGAGTCAGTCCCAATTCTTGAGAACGTCTTGGAATCGACAAATTGCTGTCTTCAGCAATATTTGCATTACTTCGAGCGAATCTTTGTCTTATTGGCACTTCGACGAATAGTGAGCACACTTGGACGATTATTACGACTATAAAATGGCAAAAGCGCACTTTGGTAATAAAACTGAATAATTTGTAAACGTTGTTCTTGCGTATATCTCACCATGATGAAATTGTAAACATTACTGAATACAGTGAAACAAAAAATGACAGATCATGACATATTACAAATGGCCGAAACGTCACTTAAAAATTATATCATTCCTATTGGAAAACCCTGTATAAAGAAAATTACTCCTATTGAGTTTCGGTTTTTACCCCACGTTATAATCATACGTGAAACGGGTACATAAAATATCCGAAGCGACAAATTATTACCATTTCCCATTTGCGGAATTATTGATCGTCGGCATTTGGTAAGGTGCAACCTTGTTTGTTTGATTTTATTATCAAATTAAATTTTTTTTTCTAGAGTTCTACTTAGTCCAGAATGGTAATAATGAGGTGGGTGTTCCGTTTCAAGTCACCCTTGAATCTAATATGCAGCTTTTTCAAACTTGCTCACTTATTTAAGAGATTTTTTCCAATGTTAATAATAACAATTAATGTGAAAACTTTAACTCTTGAAAGTTGCCAATATTCGGATCTTAGCGCCTTTAGAGAATAAATGAAACGTCTTATCTTGGAGGCAGAGATCGCCTTTAGCGAGGGTGTTACCTATTATCCAACAAATTGAAACAGCGTGACAAGTTTTTAGTCGCTGCGTTTGGATCAAAATGAAATGATCTCTTTGATCAGAGAGCTTATGGCCGAATCGAAATTAATCAAAAATAGTGTAAAAATAAGGTGAAAAATTTCGAAGACAAATTTGAGAAGTTGCCGAAATGCACCTGTTTTTCAAAACGTCAAGCTGGTATAGTTTTGTAATATATTAAACTAAAAATGGTGAGATGATAATCAAAAATTAACTTTTAATGTTAGATAGCAACGTAGTTATAGCACATTCGAAATTATCTAAATTATTTTGTAATTATTCTTTTGGGTTGAAAATGATGATTAATAGACGCCCTATGTTAAAATAGTTTCCCGTATTACATCAAGATGAGTAGTTTAATTTTTGTAACTCTACAAAAGTATCTTGCCAACTAATTAAAATGTATAGCAAGAAGGTTCAAGCTAAGGAAGAAACCAACAAGTTATGTACAATATTACACAAACCACACAACATCATAACCATAACGAAGGCGATGATGGCAAAAAAAACCCTCCATCATTAAAATGTAATTAAAAAGATGGATGTATCCACATATTTTTTAACAGAGTAGCTTGGCTAGAGTATCATATAGAATATTTATAGAGAAAATGGCAAAAGCAATCTAGGAAGTTACATTTTTAATTGGAGGGATATTAATATTGATTGTATCCGACCAAAAGCGAGAAAATGGTGAATTAATGAGCTAAAACGGATGGGGTGCTTCATCGGAACACAACACTGCTGTACATTATTGAGAGGGGTGCCGTTTTAGATGTGCGGTTGGTTAACATCAGCTGCAAAAGTGTTAGGCTATAAGTAATTACCAATTAATGATTTTTGTTTTGTAAAACATAAAACCTGCCACAAACGAAATGTAATATCGATCACACCCCCCATATGCAGTGCAAATTTTATAGAACACAATATTTTTTGTGTGTTCCGTCTAATCGAAATTTTTTTTCAATTTAATCCAATTAAATTTTATTATTAATTTTTTTTTGTGATTTATTGCATTAAATTATCATAAATCAAATTTTTAGGCTTTCTACAGAAAAACGAAAAAAAAAAAATTTTTGCGAAGAAATTATTTTCCGAGAATCATAAATTATAATGGATTTTCGTAATAAAAAAAAAATACAAAACGAAAATAATTTCATTTCCAACGGCAACAATTGTCTTACTTCCTCATTCCGTGTTCGGTTGTAGTACATCGTCACGCTCACCTTCTTCCAAGTATTCGCCTCCAAAAACGACGAGTATGTACAAGAAAGTTAAATTATTCAACGCACAAATAATAAATTAAGTGTTTTAATTGAAATTTCAACAAATTATTAATGTGAAGGGATTTCAGATGGAGTGAGATCAATCGTTTTTGTACAACCGCTAACAGGTTGTCAGTCACATGATTAACGAGAAAAGTACTTGTGCAGCATCTACAAATATACACGAAAGAACTAAGTTATATTATTTAGTGTTTTATACACTTGAATGTACCCCGTATAGCCGAACATGTCTTACGAGAACAAGACGTAAAATATTTTATTCGATTTAAGACTGAGGAAATTTTTCTTTTACTCCACAAGGGTGTCAAGGGATAATATCGTTTATGAAATATGTCTAATGTATTAAATATGTAGAACAACATACACACGTGTATTATCATGTACCGTATGCGAATATGTAAGTAGTAAATAATACATGAGACAAGGTACTTGGAGTTTGTTAAAACATGTGCGCTTAGTACGACTTTATGTGTACTTTTTTAAATTTAGTACTTGCGCTCCAAATGGTTATTAAATTGAGTGGAATGTTGGTCATAATTTATGCGGTGGTCCAATTTGAAAGTAATTTGAAGGTATCTCTTCTAATCATTCATTTCTGGATTAAATTTTCGATGGGGAGCCAGAGAGAGGCTTATGAAGGTTATTAGTTTATTATTTGAAAATTATGAGTCTCTAGGGTCCTGTAAAATGTGACCGGTGTGAAGTTGGCCTAAAATTGTATCCCAAAATCGCATGAGAATTAAATCGAAGGCAAATTTTGTTGAATAGTACATATTGAAATATTGGCATCGGAAATCGGTGAGGCGAGTGGGCAAAATTAATTGTTTTGGACAAAATATCGATTCTTAGACATAAATTTAACGTCGTGTACCATTAAAAACTTGGTTTTGCATTTCCTGACTTCCGCTGTGCATATAAGTTAAATTTATAAGATCAGCAAAATTATTACTGTGTAAAATAAACATATTTTGTTAAATGCAATTTAACTACCACTAAATGTTTGTTTCTGTAATTTAAGAATAAGGTTTGAATATAACCAAGAATAATTGAATAAAATAAATTAGAACAAATTAAAAAGCCAACCTGCTTGTTCTCTATGACCCTAATGACCCTATGACCCCAGCACTTGTAGCACAATCCAATGAAAATGGTACTGGAATTTATTTACAAATTAATTACAACATATCGGCATATTTCAACCCCCAATAAACTACCCCTATGGGGTGCAATTCTTTCGTTACAACATGCTTTTGGCATTTCAGTTAATATTTGTTGCATCGTCCTAGGGGTGGTACTGTAATTTTTTATAAATTAATTACAACATTTCGCATAGTTCAACCTCAAAAAACCTACCCCTAAGGTAGAATTTTTGCCTTTTGAATTTCTGTGAATTTTTGTTGTATAGTGCTGGAGGTGGTACTGGCATTTTTTTTACTAATTAATATCAATAAAATGGCATAATTAACCTCTAGAAATTTTTTTTATTATAATGTTTCACGCTCACCCATTTTGTTAACTAAAAAAGTTTTTTTCAAATATATTTTTTTTTATAAAAAATCAAAAGCGCCATCACACAAAAGAAAAAATACAAAATGATGTATTGATAATAATAATAAGTGCCATCTTGTGGTGATTAGCGCAATTAATCTTGTTTTTAGGTAATCGTCGTAAACATACTCCGCCCCGTTGATGAGCTCGTCATCAACATATAGGTAATCTGCATAATTTTATGACAGGATGAATTTTTATAATACGAGCTAATGGCCATTTGCATACCGGAGTATTGTCTTCCTTCAACAACACTATATCGCCGACTTTGAAATTATCCTGGATTTTTTGCCATTTTTGACGTTGCTGCAGATTGTTCAGATATTCCAAATAATATCTGTTCCAAAATGTTCGGACCCTTTGCTGTATGCTTTGCCATCTTGACAATAGATATTCCTTGGAATCGACGACTGATTCTGGAACCGTTGATGAAAATGTTCCAATCAAAAAATACGCGGGATTTAATACCTGGTAATCATCATTTGTTGACGAAGCATACAACGGTCTCGAATTTAATATGCTTTCAATCTGACATAGTAAGGTAGTCATCTTTTCGAACGTAATATTGATGTTATGAGTAGCTTTCAGCAAATGTTTTTTGACCGATTTCTGCAATCAGATAATTATTATTATTATCTGATCTGCAATCAGATAATTATTATTAATGTTTTTTATTAACTTACATGCTTGTTCGAGGACGCGCTTTGCGCCAACAAAACCGAACCATTGTCGGTATATATTCGTTTAGGTAACCCTCTTCTGGCAGTAAAACGTTGAAGCGCCGCCAAGAAAGCTTCACTGGTCAGATCTGTAACACCTTCGACATGAATCGCTTTCACTGACAAACCAAAAAAAAAATTGAATTTGCAGAAAAATTAGAAACAAAAGACGTTAAACTTCTGGAAAACGGTTGTTTTTACGGATGAAAGTAAATTTAACATTTTCGGGGCTGACGGGAGAGGTAAAATTTGGAGAAAACCTGCTGCAGCAATGGATACAAAACACATCGTCCCAACTATAAAATATGATGGTGGTTCAGTTACGGTATGAGGTTCAATCTCGGCGAGTAAGGTAGGTAAACTTGTTTTTATAAATGGAAATATGGATCGCTGGAAACATCTTACAATATCTCTAAATAACAATTTGAAACCATCCGTGGAACAATTGGGGATCGAGCCCCCCACATTTGCCACCCCAATCGCCTGACCTGAACCCCATTAAACATTTATGGGATCACCTGGAATGGGATAAAATTTCACCGGAAGTAACCGAGAAGCTAGAAAAATCAATGCCTAGAAGGCCGAAAGAGGTTATAAAAAATTAAATAGGGCCAACTCGATATTAAAATAATTAATATGAAATAATATGAAACATAATTTAAATGATGATGTAAATGATTTTTAAAAAAATCAAAAAAGTCTATCTACACGTTGCAAACAAAATAATTTAATCTAATAAAAAACTGCAAAAAGGAATTAATTTTTTTTTTAAAATTATGCACCTGTGCGAATAATCCTAATGTTAAAATTTCGGAAATGACAATAATAATAAAATGGGAAATAGCAGTTTTGGAAAGCACTGGTAAAAGCCCCGATATCACCTTTGTTTCCTGAAATCTCATTTAATGGTCCAATAACTGTAACTTATGTTATTAGTTGAAATTTTTATTTTATTTTGCCGTGCATTATTTTCGAAAAAGGCATAATTTATAGGAACAACCTCATCCGGAATTTGGCACTTGGAATAACCCCAATTGTCCATTTCTAAATATTGAATATTAAAACCTTATCTATAACCCTGTGTTGTTATGGTTGCATTGTACTTTTCCATTTTATTTGAAAAATCGTTTAAATTAAAAATTTAAATGCGGGAGTCTAAGAGATATCTCCTGAGATAACCTCATCCGGAATTTGGGCCTGAAATTAGTGTTCTAAAACCCCTTATACATCAAAAATGATTATTTGCATGGATGCTCCTGAATACTCTCTAATAGAAAAGTATCTCGATTCTACCAAAAATTGTTATTGACGTGGATGCTCCTGAGCACCAATTAGTAAAGCATTTCAAAGTTAACGGTAGTACTCAAATTATTTCGAGTCGGAATTAAAGCGAACGCAAACTTTTGTTGACTGGTACATATCGACTATTAGCGTGGCAGGGGGGACCCTTCAGGCCTGCGATTCCCCAAAAGATGGTTATTGACATGGTTCTTAAGCATCTTTTAGAAAAACCTCCCACAGATATCGGCAGTATCGGAATAATCTCGAAGCGCAATTAAAACGAATAACAAATTCAATTCAATGCTTTATATTTGTAAAAAAAGCTTTAGGCCAGAGATTTCATTCTCCTTTCCAAAATTAATATTTAATTAATCTTTTCTTATTGAATTTTCGTAGAACATTGGTAAATTTGTTTTCAATTAATTTAAAAATTTTTTTGGGGCGGAAGTAAAATATCGCCTATCATGACGTTTTTATAGGATCACGACAGTTGTAAATTTGAGCTGTGTAGAGAAAAATAATTTTCTGTTGGTTGGTTGTAGTAAATAATGTCATATCGAATATTTTTTGAACTTAAGTATCAGTCCAAAATATATTCCATATGACATTATGGAACATTAAGCTGGACATTAAGCTCAAATATACATCTGTCGTGATACTATAAAAATGTCATGATAGTCGGGATTTTACTTACTTAAAGATATACCTAGTTCTTATATTTTGCTGAAGCCATAGTATTTTTGGGTTGGATGTTGGGCCAACTTTAATCTATATTTAAAACAATAAAAATAACAATAAGTGGTCTACAATTTTTTGATTTTGATAATTTAGAAGATCATGGTTTGAAATCAGTATTTTAACAAAAATCGCGATTTTAGTTAACCAAGAATAAAAATTACCGGCATCAAATGTAATGAATGTGGAAAATGTTTTAAGGTCATGACCCTCATCTTCGGACCAACCGAGTCTTGGAAACGTATTACAAAGGATCCGTTTGTATTAACAATAATTCCTGTGTGTAGAGACTGGGTTTTGCAATTAGGACTGAGCTTCACTAACCTAGTTCTGCAGCGCCCACTTAAGATAAATAACTACGAGTGGTTAGATTTTTAAAGATAATCCTCCTAAGGCAAGAAATATCACGGAACCTTTTGTTCTGACCCAGATTCATTCAAATGGTTCTTAGTATATGAAAAATATATTAAATATACTGGTCCACTAATATAGTCAGCTCACCTCCACAGTTGAATTTTTTTTATTAATGGAACGCTAATACGATTTCAAGCCATCCTATCCGCTTTATACAATTTCGATGGTTTTTGGGAAGGCTTTTGTAACACCATTGAAATTTTGTGATTATGGAATACTATATGGGTTACCACTCAAACTAAATGGCCGACCATTACACCTCTTGTCAAATGAATCTGCAATTCCTGTATATTATCGACATATTATTACTACAAAAAGATGAAAGTTAACAGGATTTGTGTCTCGGGTTTCCATGTGAATCTTTTAACGGATGAAAAGGGTTCTTTTTTGAGGATTATAGTTTTTCAATTGTATAGTAACACCTCGAGTTTACAGTAATATCTCAAATACAATTTGAGTTACGAAAATATGTAAAATTCAATGGAATGGTATTCAAACATTCAACTGAACGGATCAGTTGAATGAACATAAACGATTTTGTTAGTTTTATTTTAATTGAGAGTGTTTTAGGTTAGCTAGCAAAACTAGTATTGGCGAGTGAATTTAGTGTAATTTTTGCCTTTGTATCTGTATCTCCCAGATCACAGCTGCAACTGATTTTGCTATTCTGTAACTTTAAGCGTCTTTCACGTTCCTCTAGAAATGTTCTGGTTTTAACAATTATATCAAAAACATATGGTTTTCTTTCGTTTTTGGTTTTCTTTAATGAACGCCGTTGTATCCTCTACAATTTGTACATCCGTTTAGCTTCTGGGAAAGCAGTTTTTAATTCTACTTTTAAGGTTGAGAGATGTTTTAAATACGTCCCAAATTATCTTGCAAATATCAGTATACTACTGTGGGCAAAAAGTAGTAAACATTTTTAACTTAAATTTCGCGCGGAAAACCATTCGTAGAAATATTTGTTGTTATGTTGGTATGACTGTCAGTGACATCTGTGCCAAATGTCACATCAAAATAATTATTAGTGTTTAGTATACGCATGTCTTTCTGAAGTACAAAAAGTGCATTCGGCGATTTTTACAATGAGTGAAATTATTCAACAAAGAAGTTCCATTAAATTTTGTGTACGGAATCAATTTTGTGGTGCCGAAACGTTCAGAATGTCGCAAAAGGCCTTCGGTGATAATTGTATGTCGCGAGCAAACCACGTCTAGGACGGCCATCAACATCAACTGATCATCAACACGGTAATAAAATCAAGGAATTGGTGCTCGAGAATCGACGATTAACAGTCAGAGACTTTACTGGCATCGTTGAAATATCAGAAGGATCAGTGAAAACCATTTTGAAAGGTCATTTGAGCCTAAGAAAAGTGAAAGCACGATTGGTTCCAAAATCACTCAATTTTTTGGAAGAACAGCGTCGCGTTGACGTCTGTGAAACAATGCTTGCCGACTACCAGGATGTCATAAAACATATTATAACTGGCGATGAGTCTTGGATCTATGCTTACGACCCGGAAACAGACGATCCATTAGCCTAATATGGTGCCAAAGGTGAGCCAAAGCCGAAAAGACCACGTAAATGCAAGTCAAAAATCAATGTGATGTTGACAGTTTTCTTCGATTATCGAGGTGTGGTGCACTCCGAATTCCTTCCGGCCAGCCAAACTGTCAACAAGGTGAATACTATTTGAGTGTTATGCGTCGTTTGCGCGAAGCTATTCGTAAAAAGAGGCCGGAATTATGGGTCGACAATTCTTGGTTTTTGCACCACTATAATACACCTTCTCATACTGCATTGGTTTTACGTGATTTTTTCGCCAAAAATTCCACCCATATATTTGGGTCCCGCCTGACTTAGCTCCGTGTGACTTCTGGCTGTTCAGCAAACTCAAACGACCGCTCCGAGGAAACCGTTTTGAGTCAATTGAAGACATTAAACGTGAATCACTACGCGCATTGGAGGCTATTCCGGAAATTGACTTTAACAACTGTTTCGAGGATTGAAAAAAACGTACTGTTGTTTGCCCACAGTATTACCCTAAACCCATACCGTTGCAGTAGGATTTTCCTTAATTATGCATCAAATGTTTATTTACGCTCCACCGACCCTTGCTCGTTTGATTTCGTTATTTATGATAGCGGGCGAACCTGATAAGGCATTAAGCGGAGCATCTTTCTTACCTGATTTTCCAGCGATTCGTTCAGTGTGTTTTGATGTGTGTTGTGCGTGGAAAAGATTCAGAGCCGAAAATTAAGATTTACAAACCGTAGCAAAGTATTTGGGAATTTATTTTGAAATAGTGGAAAAAACCGGACTGTTTTACGTACAACCTAGGTATACAAGATTTTGTTTTAAGTGATAAAAATAAAATACAGCACACCGAAATTGATGACCGCCACCACAAAAATAAATTATTTATTTTCATCCGATTTTTAAAGGCCGTTTGATTCTTTTATCATATGAGTGCGTTGTGCCAAACGTGGAAAATAAGTCATAATTAAATCGAGTGTTTATCGGCCCAAAATATTAATACGGGTGCACCAGTGTTCAAGCTCGAGTTTGTAGGAGGAGGTGCTGTGAAGAACCGGTAGCAATAGGACGACGTGCATGTAGTAACATTAGTCGGTAAGTGCGTAGCTTGTTTTCCACCCGTGGGTAGCTAACTGATTTATCTCCCATGATTATCCACACCAGGGTGGACTGCTCGGCTAAGCAAGCACGGGCATCCATATACGCGCTATAGCATGCTCTCTGGCTTGCCAGAGTGGCGCCCAACATTTTTACGTGTATATAGCCTAAAGGGAGGGTATCACGACGCCGGCTACAGTACACACTTATAACTGCAACTTAACGATATTTTGTGTTCTTATTTTTTTCCGTTTATTTCGAAATCAGCTAGCGCGTTACACGTTATGTCGTAAATTTCGGAGGGATTGCTAATCAACGTGCGCGATTATTTTGGTCAATAATTTGTAAAAGTTCATAGATTTTGAAGAATAGTGCAAACCACGTGATTTTAACCTAAAAGTATAAAAAGAGGTTTTCAAAATGTCAGGAAAGAACTATCCCAGTTATAAACGACGCACACCCGAAAATTTGAGAAGAAACCATATGGAAATACAACGGAACTATTAAAAATAATTAGCTCTTTGCAACAGATAATAAGAACTGAAAAGCTTAAATGGAGTGATGCTAGAAGAAGGACACATATGTAAGGAATAGTAGGACCGCTCTGGTTAGAAAGAAATAGAGAGAAAATTATTGAAAACTGCGATAAGAAACGAAAAAAACCGATATGCTTAAATACGGGAGATACAGTGATTGTACGCGTACTCAAGGTCCCAACTGGCGACAGTTGGACGCCATTACCGATCAATAAAGGACCATATGAAGTTCGAAATGTATCTTTGACGATCGATACTTAATTGGGAGAGGGGAGATTCTGTGTTTTCTATCCTGTAAGAGCGGTGTGAAGTTCTTGGACAAAAACTTATGCGATTGTTCATTGGGATGTTTGTGGACACAATTTTATTTCTTGGTCAAAAATTTATGGAAGTGTGTAATTTTAACAGTGTATTTATTTTATATTAAAATAATTCAAAACAATAATTATAATAAATATTGATAAAATAAAAGAAATTGTTTGAATCACATACCATACTGTATAAAATGATACACCAAATAGAAAAACTCTCAGAGATTGTGAGTTGTCGGTATGATGAACAAGGCTCGTGAATCGAATTTTTAAAGTTTTTTCAATACAGCGACTACACGATTCCACCGATGTTCTACTACACTAAGCCAAATAGAAAAGGAGATAGATACATTGAGATTTTTAGTTTAGTAAGCCCTATCTCAAAATGATGATCAAAGGGTCATGTATCGAATTTTTAAATCTTACAGCGATTACTGCATAATCACGGATGTTCATGGATTTTCTTCTGTATTGCAAAAACTTTTCACGATTTACGAGCCTTGGTCCTCATATCGAGATAAGGCTTACTGATTTAAATAACTTCGTGTATCCTCTTTCGAACGTATGCATATAGTCAGTATGCAGGCCAGTCTCTGATATTTTTGCTATTTGGTGTATCATTTTATAGATTATGGTATGTGATTCAAACAATTTCTTTTATTTTATCAATATTTATTATAATTATTGTTTTGAGTTATTTTAATATAAAATAAATACACTGTTAAAATTGCATACTTACATAAATTTTTGTCCAAGAAATAAAATTGTGTCCAAAAACTTCACACTTGTTCTCGTAAGTACTATCTTAATGGGCTGAGAAATGATTTACTTCCATTTAATTTTGTCATATTCCAAAACCACATTCGGAGCTCTCTCTCTTTTTGCATTCCTCTTATTGTATTCCCAATCGGCATAAAAGATGCTGTATAAGATAGCGGAAATTCCTCAGTGGAAAATAAGAGATTTCGCTATTCGCCGCAAGTGGCAGCACTATCACAAGAGAGAATTTATTTTGTTATATAATTACCAGCGGAAATTTTTTATTCATTTTGTGTCTCTTTTTTCACTAAATAAAACATCCCAGCGGAATAAAATATTAAAAGTGATCCTTAGAATGACAAATTTGATTGATTGATCAATCCATCAATTTTCCCCAAATTTTCCTCGTAGTCTCAGTATGACCTAAGCTATTAGAAAAACAATCGAAAGTATTGGTGGAAGTTTTTGAGATATTGGCCAAAACAGAAAATAAAGTAATAAAAAAATTAAAATTTTCAAAAGTATTGGTAATGAAATGGCCTAGTTCAGTCCAGCATGAACAGATCCTAGAATTTTGTCCTAAGTTTTGGACCCCCGATCAATAATTTTATCCAAATATCATCGTCATTCTTTTAGAATGGCAGAAAGACGGAATATTGTTAAACTTCAAGATTTCATTTACCGAGTTCCTTTACTTCGGAGATCAATCAAATTTGTCATTTTAAGGATCACTTTTAATATTTTATTCCGCTGGGATGTTTTATTTAGTGAAAAAAGAGATACAAAATGAATAAAAAATTTCCGCTGGTAATTATATATATAACAAAATAAATTCTCTCTTGTGACAGTGCTGCCACTTGCGGCGAATAGCAAAATCTCTTATTTTCCGCTGAGAAATTTCCGCTATCTTATACAGCATCTTAAAAGTCGATCTATCTAAAATCAATATTTTGAAATCTGAGATTTTGAACTCCGGAATTTATTTAATATGCAAGATTTTGATAGGCCCGGGTTTCATGTCGCCCCCTTCTTAAAGAAGAGCTAAACACTTTTATAAATTATGATGTGTATAGTGGCTAATTTCAATAGTCCTTCCAGTTCAAAAAGAGTTCCACTTCGTAAAATTAAATTCGTTGTTAATTTGGATCTTATTTACTTACACTCTAACGATGTAACGCACATTTGGGAATAAAGTTTTGCTATACCAAACATCGAAATAGCCTAATGTTGATAGCAATAAATTTCTAGACCGATAAATCACCAAATAAGTTTGGTTTACATTTAACAAAAATTCTAACGGTTAACGACCTCCCAAAATATTATCCGTTTCCTCAATAAAAGAAGTAGGTAAAGCGCCGCAACGTTTGTGATTTATACATTCGGTGTTAAAAGTTTATTACACCAACAATAAAAAAAACAACTTGCACCTTAATCTTTATTTGAAAACCTGTGTAATGAATAAATATTATAGTAGAATTCTGTTGTAGAAATGAAGAAACACAAAAAATTGGTAAATATGTTTGAAAGTAAATTTATTACATTGTGAAATAATTCTTCACACATGTCTCGCATAAATTATCTTATACTAAAACACTTTGTAGGATAAAATACACAACGGTAAATAATAATGATGTGGTACTAATCATAAGTTTTGCGGTTCCTCCAGGTACACCTTTGACGAGTAAATTATCACCGGCACCTCCATCCCCCGATAGTAATGCGTTTGATGAACTTATGCCATTGCCCGCGTTACATAAATCGCTTGAACACGAACGATAGTAAAATTTGTAGGTGGTGTCTTCAAGTTCATCGTTCAAAAACTATAATGAAATTAGATATAGAATTTGGTAAAAGAATAACTATAAATCATCATCATCATATACCTGTGGTGTTTCCTCACAGCCACGAACAAATGACGCAACTTTATTGGCTGGATCCTAAAAATATAACAAATGACATAGATAAATGGATTAACGAATCAAAATGTTGTATTAATTCAATTAATTTTAATTTCTTTAGCAACATGAAACGCTATAATCAATTTTGTACATATGTGAATGAACTCCATTGTCTCAGTGTACGCAGTGATTCTTAAAGTTGTTTAAAATTATGGACCTCCTGATTTTTTGGTACCTTTCGATATTTCATATGAAAATATTTCACTGAGGAAAAGGATGTTTGATTTGATTCAATTTCACAAATTTTTTTTGTTTATCGGTAATTCTGGATGAATTAATTCTGAAACTAGTTGGTTTAAAATTAATTATTATTACAACAACTTCTTTCTGAAATCTTCAAATTTCTGAAGAATAGCTCCTACAAATTTCAGTGTGGTTTTGTCCTTGCAATAAAAATATTTTATTTGATTTTGTGGCCCCTTCCGAAACGGCTACGTATTCAGTGTTGTGTGTTTACGCGTATTTCCGAATTGTCTACATGTTGGTGTCGAAAATAGTGTAGACAATTGATTTTTGTGTATACAATGTCGAGAATTGGTTAGAATATGTAAACAATTCGTAGACAATGTAGATTATTACTTTTTTGTTGTTTTGTCCATTGTTCACCTGTACGAAGTCGTCATCTTTTAGTTTTCCAGTTTAAATTGAGTTTTATCTGTATTTTGGCAGATACAATTCAATTTTTATTAAACAAATAGGTGGGATTGAAAATCTTAGTCAATCGATGTCTTAAATATCGGGTCTTTTACAATGGGGTTTTAACCTACCCACATATCAATCTTTTGAAATTTGTTGAATAAATTTGTTAGTTGAAATTTGAGGCAACAACCCCTTTGTAAAAGCTCCGTTATTTATATCGCCGACGTTAGGAATCGATTGATCCATTTATCCCGTTAAGAGAACGTATCACGAACATTTCAGAAGATCTACCCACATATCAACCTTTTGAAATTTGTTAATTGAAATTCGTTTGCAACAGCCGGTTTGTGAAAGTCCCGATATTTATATCTCCGACCCCAGGAATCGTTCGATTCGTTTGTCCCGTTACGAGAACGTATCTCGAGCGTTCTATAAAACCTACCTACATGATCTTTTGGAATTTGTTGAACAAATTTGTTAATTGAAATTTGTTGCAAAAACCTATTGATTGTGCAGCGTTTTTTCCATGCAACAAATTTGGGATTTTTGGGACATATTTCACTTGGGTGAGTTTTGTTGATTGTTTACTGTTTTTGGTTGTATTTTGTTCAAAATTAGTTAGCTCAGGATTAGTAAGCTCAGGATTACATTTGTCCCAGAGATTCACCAATTGATTATCAATCAACGTTTGCATTTCCTCGTCCTTTTCCACTTGAGTTATCTTTCTTCAAATTGGGGGCGAGTGGCCAAGATAGATAAAACAAAAAACGAAAAACCAAAAATGAATAATGAAGCAGAATGAACCCACACGCCGGCCAGTATACCTTATTGAGAAGCTTTTATGGTTTCACTGGGCAGTAAATGGCCACCTACTAACCGAAGCAATGGTTTCTTGACGTTGATGATAAAGTTGTTGTTGTCTTGTCTATCTGAGCCATTTAAAGCAATATAACTCCTGTGAAAAAGATTGATAATCACTAGGTCAGTCTCTCGAACAAATGTAAATCATAGCTAACCTGAACAAAATGGATTTCGCAGAAAAGTTTAATCACAGTTATCGAACAATTTTTGGTCTGGAAACCCCTTATGTAACAATCGGTTGTTTACAAACTGGTCGTGTGTCCGCTATATATGAGCGCAATTTTTTAAAATTTTTTTTTAATTTGAGGCGATACAAAACCAAAAACATTAAAATCAACCAAAAAGCTGTTTTCTACTAGAAGTTATGAAGTATCTCCGAGTAAGTTGCTCGAAATTCGTTTCGAAAAAGATCACGATAGAGAATTTCATTGGCAAAGAGAATTTATTTTAAACCAGAGCCGAACTTAGCCTTGCACAGCGTTATGATAATCGACTTAGTTCATGAAAGTACATTACATATCGACATTTTATTCGATTTCGTTAAAAACTAAATCGATTTCGACCAGAATAAAAATTATTAATTTCTATAAACTCCTCTGCATACCGAAAAATCTTAAATATTCTCTCATTTTCCGGTTTTCTTTTCGAAGAACTACAACCGCGATAATTATATTAATAATATAATTTATTTTATTAAGCCTAATATCGAAGACATCGATTGCCCAAGTCGAGTTCTGTCGACGCAATGTTATTGATCACTTAAGAAAGATTTGTGAGATCTTTCAAAACTGCCATGAAGATTTAATTGGGAGATGGAGATAGTACCGATGACACAAAGCTGACGTTCCTCTCATGCATCTGTACGCAACTACAACGAAGAATAGATGACCAGTGTGAAATTTTCAACATTTATCAAAAGTGTAGCTACACAAATTAAGAAAAAACAAAAGTGTAGAATAGGGCGACAAAGTTCATCGTGGGATTGAGGTAGTTTACATCGTCATATTTAGTCCAGGACTGCACACTATATCTGACCTAAACACATGATGTAAACGCTAGTTACCCAAATTAGGTCGGGTAACTTTTTTATGTAGACTGACCCAAATTAGGTCGATCAAAAATGTGATGTAAACGACACAGACCTAAACGGTTGTCTCACTATGAAATATATGTCGGTAGTTACAGTGACGTTAACTACAACGCAGTCGGCATAAAAAGAAGTTGTACGGTTATGTTAGACGACAAAAACAAATTAGCCAAATATAAATTATTAAAATGAAACATTTTATTAACGAGAGAATTACCCAAATTATTTATGATTATGACGAAAACATTATCTGCGATGAAAACGTAATTTTTGATCCCGAATTTGATCAATATTTGGCAACTGTTAAGAAAAAAGGAGTAAACTGGAGTGATTCGGAAATTAAAATATTTTTAAACTAAGGTTTAGAAAAAAATATTATGAGTTTGATGGGGTAGCGTGAAGTTTCCGGCAAATTGACAAAAAACCTTACAAAAGCTTAAAAGTGTATATACACAAATATTCTGATTAAATTTTACCTGCACTATTCATGTGTAGTAAGGATCAATAGTTAATGACAAGGCATCGTAGAGATGTTCTCGCTTAACGGTATATGGAATCATGCTTATTAGACAATTTTTAATGTTTTCTAGAAGCCAACATATACAGGGTGGCTGAGACCAAATGTTACTGACTTCACTCTGCTGTTATTTGTGTAGTTGTCATTTTCGCTCGTCAATTTTTTGACAGATTGAAGTTTGGTTAGTTGTTTACATGTGGTCAACAAATAATTGTTCTAAATTAATATCTTCATAAAAAAATCGTAATGGAATTCCAACGTAATAGTGTAATTGCACTGTATTTGGGTGGAAATTCACAAACAGCAATAGTTCGTCAGCTCCTGCATTTGAATTTGAATAAAATGTTTGTGTATCGAACCATAACTCGATACAACGAAACTTTTAGCCTCGCTAAACGCAACAGAGGCGGTCCTAAAAAGACAGCAACATCAAAAGAAATGATACGAAATGTGAAGAAACGAATCCAACGAAATCCTCGTCAAAGTGCCAATCAATTAGCCGCACGTCTACATGTTTCACGATACAGCATTCAAACCATATTGAAAAATGAACTACACTTGAAGCCCTACAAGATACAAAAAGTTCAAGATCTTATGGAGGCACAAAAAAAAGTTAGGCTTGAAAGAACACGAACATTGAAGGCCTTGGCCGAACGTGATGAGTTTCCAAAAATTGTCTTTTCTGAAGAGAAAAGTTTCACCATTCAACAGTATGTGAATAAACAAAATGATCATGTTTGGTTAGAGCACAAGTCCAACGATAATTTGGACACAAGAGTTACCATGCGCAAGTAATCACCAGCTTATGTTATGGTTTGGGCTGCAGTGACTGCAGATGGACGCACTCCTCTGGTTTTCATCGAACATGGAGTCAAGGTAAACCAAGAGGTGTACCGCCAAAAGATCCTAAACGATGCTTTGCTACCTTGGGCACGTAAACACTTTGGTACGAACCGTTGGACATTCCAACAGGACTCGGCACCGTCATACAAAGCTCGAGCGACACAGCAATTTTTATAAAATTGCGTTCCGCGGCTGATTTCGTCGAAAGAATGGCCACCATATTCACCAGACTTGAATCCCATGGATTTCTCCATATGGCCCATTTTGGAGAGTAAGGTGTCCACTAAAAAATACGAAAGTGTTGATGCATTGAAGTCAGCTCTTGTTCGAGAATGGAATAAAATTCCACAAGCTCACGTTCGGTCAGCATGCAATGCTTTCTATGGAAGACTGAATCAAATATTCAGAGCCAAAGGAGGTCATATCGAGCAGTAACATGTTTTTCATAAAATGTAATATGTTTTCAACATATTCCACGAAATTTCAATAAAAAATAATCAAAATTAAAAGAATTACAGCGTTTTCATTTGGTAACACTTGGTCTCAGCCACCCTGTATATGCGGTGGAGCAGTCATAGATTTTTTGGAATTTTAAAATTTTGCTATAGTAAAAAGTGTAGTGGAGGTTCGAGGGTCAATGACAAGGCATCGTAGAGATGTTTTCGCTTAACGGTATATAGGATTATGTTCATTAGATAATTTTTAATGTTTTTTAGAAGCCAACATATTTATGAGGTGGGGCAGTCATATATGTATTTCAATTTTAAAATTAGAATTAAGAATTATTTGAATTCAATTTATATTTTAACAAATATAGTTTTGGTAATAGAACTGTAATTCAGCAAATTTAACATCGATCTCACTCTATTTTTATGTTAGCAAATTAGTGAAACCATGAAAATTTTCAAAACAATACCTTGATTTTTACTACCCCTACGGCCTAAATGACTGAAAAAGGCGATTATTTATTAACTATCAGTGCAGACCCACCTAATACAAGCATCCGTGATCAAGAACTTTTATTCAATATATACCGTTAAGCGTGGACATCTCTACGATGCCTTGTCATTGACCTTCGAACCTCCACTACACTTTTTACTATAGCAAACTTTTAAAAATGAAAAAAATCGATGACTGCCCATCGCATAAATATGTTGGCTTCTAGAAAACATTGAGAACTGTCTAATTAATATAATCCCATATACCGCTAAGCGTGGACATCTCTACGATGCCTTGTCATTGACCTTCGAACCTCCACTACACTTTTTACTATAGCAAACTTTTAAAAATGAAAAAAATCGATAATAAAGCTTGCAGTATTTTCATATTTTATTTTCATTTTGCAGGAAGATTACCAAATATTCGAAGGGCGAAACTGATCAGTAACACATTAATTAGCAAACAGGCAGAAATGTTTAATGTAGCGATCGAGAAACAAAATAAATTATTTGAGGAGTCGATTGTAAAACAAATGGCAGAACAACGGGAATGGGAGAAACAAATGCAAGAAAAGGAACATAAACACGACAATGGATGGTTTTTTGAAAGCAATAAAGTCTATTCAGCAGAACGGAAACTTACAATCCCATTCCTCTACTTACGGTAATTTTCATTACAACCAGTCTGAACCGCAATTTTGTACATCTACGTTTATTCAGAAACAGTACAATCCGGAAATTCCCATCACACTTCCACATCAACTTCACAACCCAATAATCCGACTAGCCATGACCAAAATTTCACCATACCACATCAAATGTCCAACATGATCAACACTTCGTCGCCCAAGCATTAAATTCCGGTTCAAAAGATAATAATCCATCTTCAACGACAATGAAGAGGTTGTCCAATAGCCAATCATGTAATTCTAGGCAAACACATGTTAATAAAATTAGACCTTTACTAATGCCATATTTATTTTTATTTTACGAGTATTTTATTTTATTTTTTATTTATTTACAAAAAACTCGCTTTAGTTTTATGCCAAAAATTGACAGTAGCAAGTTCGCAACAAAAAATACATACAAAATTTAGAGAATAATTCTAATTTTTACCAAAATTAATGTTACAATTAAGAATGATCAATAGCATAAAAGATACAACAAAATGTTTAAGATACTAATAGTATTACTACCATTACTACTACTAAACATCAAAATATTTAACTCAGTTCAACACTTTTTGTGCAATAACTCTGAATAAAAAGGTGATATCCATAGTTTCGAGAAGCCAGTGTTTAACTTTTGGTAAAATAGATTTGAAATGAATGCCCAATGTAAAATGGTAGCGCATTATAAAAGATTGGTGCAGCGACAAAATTAGAGCGACAGAAGTGGTCGGTGTAAAATCAAGGAATGTTGCCGAGAAATTGATGGTTGCCGCGAAAATTGTATCGAAAACCGCTTCCCATTATACGAGTATGTTAACCACTTCGATTAAAAAAAACTCTCAAAACCGTAGAGACATACAAGTGTTTTAACGGCAAGATGTTGCCGAATCTGCATAACAACCACGCCAGCACGCTAATCCGTATTCTAATTTAGCCTTAACTAGGCATGATAAGCAATTTTTAACACCGGAGTAGGACAATAGTCACGAAGGAACTAAAAAATTCTAGCTGTTGATGACAGATACCGATTGATTGAATTTACATGCGTTTTCCAATTTAGACAAGTGTCCAAGTGAACACCAAGATATTTAAACGAGTCAACAGGTTCGATGTCAAAACACTCAGAGTGGCAACCAATAGGTGCACATTCAAGCCTGCTGTGATTAGTCACTCGAGGCAAAAAGGCCAAATTAACGTTATCAGACAATTTAAACAACATGAACTTTCCGGTTTTCCGGCTTAGAATCAGACGATGCTTGTCGAACCATGAGAGTAAAGTTCTTAGATCAGTATTCCCACAATAAGCCAAGGCTATGTCATCGCCAAAGCCGGTAGATTAACCATGCAGATTCAGTTTAAACACCGAGTTAGTATAAATAATGGGTCTAATACAAAACCCTGGGGAACCCCAACCCCGGTTAACTAAAAAACGCTTAGAATAATAGATTTCCTTTTCTTTTTTGATATCCACATTAATTATGGTGCACATACTATTGTAGCTTGCGCGAAGTACTGCATTATCAGGGTGCTTAGATACGTCTTAGGTACGTCGCGCATGGCCGAAGGTAATCCAAGGCTGCAAGCTTTTGATTTTAGATGAACAATATGTGTAGTGGCAACCTAAAATAGTTGAAATATTTTACAAAAGTACCTCAAGAGCTAGCGATGGATTTTCCATGTTAAAAATGAACCCCCGGTCCATAAGATCCAACCTTTCATATAATAATAACAGATTGAGCTTGTTTCTTTTTCTCGTGGAATTCTGGTTCAAATATGAGCTAGATAACAGTTTCTGAGAAACCGTAAACCATATCTTAATCAAATGGTGGTCAGACATTTTTAAGTCTAAAGCCGACGCTGTTATACCTGAAAGATCATTAGATCTAAGCCGAGCAAAAAAGTGGTCAATGGGCAAATTGAAGAAAGAGCAGTAAGACACGCGGAAATATTAATCAGTGATTCAAGCCCAAAACAAGACATTGGGTTTATATAATCACTGCTGCTGTTTGGAAGACCAAGAATTGTTGATAAATAATCATGTCTCCAAAAACAAACAGATTTTAGAACTAATACTGCCCAAAACCTGGGCCATCTCCCGCATACGAAAATATTTACAACTGTAGATTGAAGCCGATAAAAAATTCAACCTTAATGATATCCGCTGATGACAAATTATGGGTACTTACTGAGCATTCTAAATTTGAATCAAAATATACGGCAACACCGCCAGCCCTATATGAATCATTGCCCGCACCATACAACGTATAACCGTTTAAATTATAAGAAGACAATTCATTAGTGTGAATCCCAATTTCACTCAAAAATATAAACGTGGCCTTCGTATTATATGCAATAATATTGGCAACCAGTACTTCAAAATTCCTTCGAAGGCTTATCCATAAAAACTAAAATGATTAAGGAACCGCGGGAAATGTACTGAAAAGTAAAGTACAAATACAATCAATACGTCTAAATGAGCAGATAATTGCAACAAATGTAAATCTGGTAGCCAAACAATTTGCAATATTAACGTTATAACCAACTGTAGATATGATATCGAATTCAAAGTTATTACGTCATACGATGGTGTATATACAATTATCAGACCAAACCAGAATATTGCATCAGCTTCCAAAATAACCGCAACTCCCAAAATAATCACAGTTACAAAAATAAATCCGAATACAAAAAATACAAACTAGGAATTTCTATATTAAGATAAATAAATGTACAGATAAAACCAAAACATTTTGAATTTTTGACTCATACGAGTAGATGGAATATTTGTAAGAATCCCAACAATCAGTTTCGAACGGATGAGATTATTGATTTGAAAAAATCAGTCTTCACATCTGGTCGCGACGACTGATGTTGTAAAGGGTGGTTAAACTTTAAGGGCCGATGTTGATTTTGAATAAAACACAAATTATTTAGGAAATTATTGTCAATTCTTTTTACTATGATAATATGGTATGGTTCAATTATGTATTAAATATCGGCCAAATGGCCGCCGCGACCTCGGCGGCACACCTCCATCCGATGGTCCAAATTTTCGATGACGCTTAGGCATAATTGAGGTTCTATAACCCCAAAGAAAGAAGTCCAACGGTGTCAAATCACATGATCTTGGCGGCCAATTGACATCGCCACCACGTAAGATAACACGGCCATTGAATTTGTCGCGCAAAAGAGCCATTGTTTCGTTAGCTGTGTGGCAAGTGGTACCGTCCTGTTGAAACCACATATCGTCCACATCCATATCTTCCAATTCGGGTGATAAAAAGTTCGTTATCATCTCACGATAGCGAACACCATTCACAGTAACTGCCTGACCGGCCTCATTTTGGAAAAAATACGGCCCGATGAAGCCGCCAGCTCATAAACCGCACCAAACAGTCACACTTTGTGGGTGCATTGGGTTTTCGACAATCACTTTTGGATTATGATTCGCCCAAATGCGGCAATTTAGCTTATTGACGAATCCACTGAGGTGAAAATGTGCCTCATCACTGAAGATGATTTTCATCGAAAATTGATCATCCACTGTTGCCATTTCTTGCCACCATTCTAACCATTGACGACGTTTGGAATGGTCAAGAGGCTTTAGTTCTTGAGTCAATTGCACCTTATAAGCGTGTAAATGCAAGTCTTTATGCATAATGTTCATCAACGACGAGCGTGAGAGGTGCAATTGTTGGGCACGACGACGAGTTGAGGTGGACGGCTCTTCAGCCACACTATCGCGAACAGCAGCAATATTTTCTGCTGTACGCGCTGTACGAGCATGCACTGGTGTTTTGAAATCTCCTACAGACCCGGTTTGCTCAAATTTTTGCACGATTTTTCCGATTGTACGCACATTTGGACGATTAGATTGACCGAAAAAATCTCTAAGTGCACGATATGCATTTTGATTTGAACGCCCATTTTCATAATATGCCTGAATAACTTTAACGCGTTGCTCGATTGTGTATCTATCTTTCCATGGTTCAAATTGAGTTAGTCTGAAATTGAGAAATGTCAAATTAAATGCAGAAAAAACTTGACGTTTAGGTGTGGTTCACATTCAACGTCGGTCCTTAAAATTACACATTGTAATATTGTCTATATACCATAAGACAATACCATGTAATTGTAGTACTAGCGAATTATTGCTAGCCTAACGAAATCGATTCTTTCATATTTTTCATCTACGTTTCATTCTCACAACTAACTTTTCGTGTTTGTCTTAAATCAATAATCTCATCCGTTCGAAACTGATTGTTGGGGTTCTTAGAAATTTTTCATCTATGAGTCAACTACCGCTTGTAAATTATATGAAGGCCTTTTCTGTTTACGTACTCTCTACATCCGTCGACTGGGACCAATATAGGTATATGCGAACCATCGATACAACCAATTATCTGTTGGATATGACAGATTTCTTCAAAAAAATTAGAAATTTCTTCCGCTTCAATTTCCCTTGGCATTTTCAAAGGGATTTCCATCATTTCTTCGTTTATGCTATTTACCACTCTGTACAAAGACTTTTTCACAGTAGATGTGCGAATGCCAAAGTATTGTACACAATTCTTCAAAAGTTCCTCTACACATTCATCGAATTGCTTTACAACAATTTCATCCCATCCCATCAATGTTGAGCTGCGTAGTTTCATCCAGATTGTTTTTGGTTTCGCTCGACTGTAATCATTGTGGTCAATAATTTACGATGGGTTACAGCTTGGATGTGAATATTTTTCCACAGCTAAAGATGTTCCTTTTTCTAGCGATTACGATAATACTTTGCATAAAGCCAAGAACTAGAAGAACTAAGTTCAATTTTTCAGCCATTTTAATGTTTAGGATAATTTAGTACTTGAACAAATTAACACAATAAATGAATTTAATTATTTATTTTGAATTTATTTTTATTTCTGAACACTCACAACACACAAACACTTCAATACTAAAAAATGTTGCAATGAACGAATCCGTTTATAGTAAATAGACCTAACGGGACTTTCGAAGAAAACTTTCCACAAGTTGAGCTCGAATTTTCTACAGTATGTTTTGTGTGGCGTTAGAAAGGACAACGGCATAGGGATAATATTTTGGGTGGAACAGGACTTTTTTGGTACATTGGATTTCCAAAAGTACCCAAGTACTTTCGACATAAAAAAGTAATTAAATTTTTTTTTTTAACAACTTTATTGATATGGCTACTACAATCTTAAACATTATGAATTCATTAGTAAGGTTGACATTAGTACTTATGAGATAAGCATAAACTTGTGTGGGTCTGCTGGACCAGTGTCCAGTTCCCTTGGTTTATAATTTTCATACGGTTAGCTCATGTGGTTTGATTCGTTTGAGCCGCCTTACTTCGTTTGTACTGTCCAGTAGTTGTACGGCCTCAAGATTGGTGTGGGTAAGAAGTCTCTTCTCATATTTTATGGCACATTCGCGGATAACATCGTCTATCATTTGTATTTCTAAATCATTGTGGATTTCCTTGTTAGTCACAAATCGGTAGGCGTTGGTGACCATTCGAAGAAATTTATTTTGGCTTCGTTGTATAATGTCTCTATTGGATTTATGTGTACAACCCCATAGCTGCGCACCATACATCCATATTGGTTTGTTGATAGTCTGGTATACCAGTCTTTTGCAATACAGGTTCATTTTGGAATGATGTCCACTTAACCAGTACATTTGACGTTGTTTCAATCGTATCTGTTCAGCTTTTTGTCTCACGTGATGTTTCCAGTTGAGCCTGGAATCTAAATGTAGACCAATGTATTTTGCCGATTCAGCCTGCGGCACTTGCACTCCTTTGAGGTGTATATGAAGAGTGTTATTTTTATGTCGGAGCGTAAATGTCACATATGTTGATTTGAGCTCATTCAGTGCGATTTTCCAGTCAATTGTCCATTTAGTAACGGTGTCCATTGCTCGTTGAAGATTTTCCACTGCTCTTGGTTGAGATTCGTCTACTGGCATAATTACAGTGTCGTCAGCGAACGTGCCGATGAATGTTTTATTCGTTGTAGGTATGTCCGCAGTATAAAGAAGGTAGAGGAGGGGACCCAATACGCTTCCCTGCGGAACTCCCGCAATCGCTGGATAAAAGTCAGAACATGTTTCTTCATGAATGACTCTGAATTGGCGATCAGAGAGGTATGATTCAAGCAGCTGGCAATAGTTTTGTGGTAGAATTTTGCTCATTTTGAATGTCAATCCCTCATGCCAAACCCTATCAAAGGCCTGGGATACATCCAGAAATACGGCGGGGCAATATTTCTTTTCTTCTAACGCTTGCTCTATTATCGCAGTTATTCGATGGACTTGATCTATGCTGGAGTGATTATTCCTGAATCCAAATTGGAAATCAGGAACGTTTACCATTGGCTTTAGACGTTTTAGTAGCAGTTTCTCGAACAGCTTTGATAAGGTCGGAAGCAGTGCGATTGGTCTGTATGATGTTACTTCTTCATCTGGTTTACCTGGTTTCTTTAGCATAATTATTTGGGCCATTTTTAAGCATTTGGGTAAGTACTTCAATCTCATACAGGCATTAAATAAGTATGTGATCAAGATAATTCGTTTACGTGGAAGTTCCTTAAATAGACCCGGTGATATTTCATCAATTCCTGGTGCTTTTTTATGATTAAGATTTTTGTCGATTTCTTTAGCAATTTCCATTGGCGTGACCCTTTTAAAGTCCTGATTTGGTTGATAAACAGGTGTTACATCAATGTTGGATTGAATGTCATGGGGTTGGAACACTGCTGCTAGGTGTTGAGCAAAGAGTTCCGCTTTTTCTTTGTCTTGTCGAACCTAACTGCCTTGAGCATTCCTTAAAGGTGGTACTCGAACTACAGGTCGTTTAAATCTTCTGGTTGCTTTCCATAACGAGTAGTCTTTATCCATTTCTGGACCTAGCCCGCTTAAGTAGTTATCGAGGCAATTCTGTTTGAAATTTTTGATTAGTCTATTGACTTTGTTACTAATTCGATTAAAAGTTGTCTTGTCAGCGGGATTTCTGGTGAGGTGCCATATTCTCCTCGCCCTTCTTCTTGCCTTGATTTGTTCCCTGATTTCAGCTGGGTATTTGACTTCAATCTCCGCTTTGTACTTTGATTCAGGAGTAGCTAGTCCGGCAGCCATTCGAGTGTATTCAATAAAATTGTTTGTTTGTTGTTCCAATTCTTCATTGCTTTTGATACTAACTTTTAATTCAACCAGCTCTTCCAATTTTTCTCTGAAGATGTCGCAATCCGTGAATCTATTAGTAAGGTTACTGATAGCAGTACAGGAATGTGGTCGTTAATTCTAGTGTAACTTAGAGGAATCCCTTTTATGATGAAGAAATCCAGTAGATCTGGTATTTTTCCTGCATCCGTTGGCCAATACGTTGGCCCCCCTGGGGACAGATATTCGCATTTGTTTTCATGAATGGCATTGAACAAGGTGTTACCTTTCCCAGGAGAAATAAGCCTGGAACCCCCAGCTGTATGTTTTATATTGTAATCCCCTCCAATAATAAATCTTGGACCGAGCTTATTGAAGACGTCATTAAATTGTAACTTCGTTGATGTATGCCGTGGAGGACAGTACGCTGCTGCAATATTTATATTGGATTGAGATAACAGTTGCTTGCAAATAGTTTTCACGAATATCCTCTTGCCGATTGTGTTTGATATTATTTTTGATAAGTACAGCTGAACCACCTCTAGCTCTTTCACTAGGATGGGTTGTCCAGTAGGAGTTAAATCCCCTTATTCTGATAAAGCTTTTGTTGGAGAAGTGCGTCTCTGAAATCAGCGCAATACCAATGTTGTTTGTATGGAGAAATATCTCCAGTTCGTGGGCTCGTTGGTTGAGCCCATTAGCGTTCCAAGCTACAATGCGTAGGAACGAGTTATCCATTTGTGAGTATGCTGACTTCTTCGGTTGATGGATAGATATAGGTTTCCAGTTTTGCCACCCTCTCTGCTAAATGACCAAGTGACTGTTGAATTTGGCTAAGCATTTTGATAATTTCAGTGTTATTTGACTCGTTGGCGATTTGCGCATAGGATAATCCAACTGTGGATGGTGTGATTGTTGTTTGTGGTTTAGCAGCTTTGGTTTGTAATCGCTGCACTGCGCTTGTTCTGTTATTCTGTTGACTTTTAATTTTGTTCTGATATACACGGCATCCTTTATAATTTGCAGTATGCCCTTGTTGTTGACAAAGAGCACAAGAAGGCGCGATATCTGGTGTTTTCTTGCATTTTGTCGTGTGGTGATTTTCCGCGCATTTAAGGCATTTGGTTTGACGACAGCAAAAGCTCTTGGTATGTCCAAGTTGTTGTTAGGTGGCTCAATTTTAACTATACAGTACGCAACTTTCTTGATATTGTATACTTCTTTATTGTTGTCTTTTTGTTTTAAGTCGAAGTAAAATAATGGAAAGTGTTTCCTGACTTTTACACCATCAATTGTGACCGTATATGTTGGTCATGTCCCATTTTTTCTAAGTCTGCTTTAATTTCATCGTGACTAATCGAAGAAGGTAAGCCTCTGATAACCACTCTATAGGCCTTTTCACTCTTCAGCTGGTATGTGTGATATTGAATATTTTCTAGTTGGTTGCTAGATTCATTTTTTAATTCTTCCAGTAATTTTTTGACATTTCTGTAATCATTTTCATTTTGAAAGGTAATTCTAATGTCACTATTTGAGAGCGCCTTAAAGTTAGTTGATTTACTAGTGTTTTTTATTATTTTTTGTCGAAAAAGTTCGAAATGGTTGATATTGCTCACATTAATGGGTGGAGGCAGTGGTATTTTTGGGTTTTTCTGTTCAGTGTTACTGTTCACACTTTGTGTATTATTTTTTGAGGGAGTTTTCGTTTTTGTGCGCCTACGTTTCTTTGGATTTCTGTTATTAGCTCTGGAAAGTTCATCTTCAAGTTCTTCCTCATCTGTGAAATAATCCTCTATACTCAGAGCATTAACTCTATTATTCTGTTGAGAGACTGGAAATTGTTGCAGCAACCAGTTGGAATTATTTGAAAGAGGTTGACTTGTTGATGGCTAAATATGGTTGACAGGCAGGTTGTTAGCTCGTGCTGAATTCTCAGCTTTACTATTTTTAGCCTTTTCTTTTAGTGTAGAGTTTTCTCTCTTAAGTTCAGCAACTTCATTGCTCAGCTGCGCGATTAGTTTCTCCATTTTCTGAAACTTGGATAACAGATCCTCGCTGTTTATAATGTTTGTTGATGCACTCGGCATTTGTAATGAAGTTCCTTTTTCAGTAGAGACCGCGTCTTTTGCAGTTACTGTGGACGCAGTCGCTGTTGGCACAGTTGTCTTTAATTGTAGTGTACGTTTACTTACATTTGGAGGTGGTATCTCAACATTTTCATGCTCTTAGGAAAGTTGTTCCCTTTATTTTCCAAGGGTTGGTTCCCCCAGAATCTATGGTACTAGAATCCGAAGAGTATATGTAGCGGCCCGGTTGATTCGATGCTTCTATAGACGCATCCGTCTCGTTTCCTAATATTATTAGGCTATTATTTTCATCATTATTTTTCATCATAAATTTTTTTTTATTCCCACGAGTAGCACGAGAAATTAACGGTCGCCTATGACAGAGCTCTGCGTTATCATAAAAAGGCTATGGGTTTAAACCGAATGACGCCAAATTCGGAGTTCAAGTAATTAAATAACTAAATTTATGATAAAAATTACTTTCGAGTTCAAAAAAGGACAATCGGGTGTGAATGGAAAACAACTATTTAAGTTACTCCTAGCATTATCCCCGCAACGTCAATATCTGGGTTAACCGCCATTTTTTTAAAAAGCAATATTTTAGTTTTAGTTTCATTCAATCGTTGGTGCTCATAAACATAATTATGCGACCCAAATGTATGTAAACGGCTAGTATAGGTGGACTAAAATGGGTCGCTATTTAGGCCAGCCCAGCAAATTTTTAGCGATGTAAACTACCTCATTGACATGCAAAATGGCTTTTGTAACAGCCAAACACTTTGACAACAAATATGAATTTCATTTACGAAAATCGGAGTTAAAGAGAAGGACGGAATATTTTTCTTTCTCTGTCACGCACTAAACATTATTTTATTTGCTCCATTATTTTTGGTGCTAGGGCACCGAAGTAAAAAATATTGCTCAATCTGGATGTGTTTTTATACTCGAAAATGACTTGAGTGATTTGAAATATTGTTTACCAAGCTTCTTTCCTTTTCAGACCTTGGTGTTAACGGCAACTTTCAAAATTTGTTATTGGCTTAGCAACTTTTTAGTTCTAAATTCTAGACGAATGTTAATTTTCAACATTTTAATTCGGATTTACACACACTGTGTTTCGAACACGTACTCGTGTATCATATTGTTCATATATGTATGTCTGAAACTGCCAACAAAACATCATATACAATTTATGTATTACACAAAACACCTAATAAAGGATTGTTAATAATAATGAACATGCAAGTACAATGTACTTTCACACACATGTTACATTTTCGATATGGATATAAATGTAATTAGGATAATTATCGAATTATGACTACTTATTAAACGACAAACACTCCGCTTAACACCGACAACACCTTATACGAGTGCTATAATACAGCATTTACAAAACTAGTTCGGTGTGTAACACTCTCGTAAGTGGTGTGTCGTATTACTCAATAAAAACTTTTGAATTCATGTGAAAGTGTAATTATAGATAACAGTAAAGTGTAATTTAAAGCTTTAATTGGAAAGCTTTCATATACAGTTGGAACATATATTTTTGTGTTATCAATTTAGGATATCTTCTCAACGAGGGTGTTAATAGTATAATCCTCTATGGTATGGAAATATTTTATCGGGTTGCATGATTTGAATGTCTAACATAAAAGGTTGGTTACTGATACTGTATCGAGTACAATGAGTTTTAATAGATGGTTAGGTAATTTATATTTGTGATTGTATTCGACTCGAATCCACTTTTCTATTAAATATACGTAAACGGAAACGAATTTTATTTACAACGGAAATTTGATTTCTTTGTTACAGGAAATTCGAAAAAAAATTTGTTCCTACTTCGTATACGGCAATACTATTTTCATATTATATACTGGGGGATGAATGAAAATTTTAAAAATATTTAATGAGTGAATAATATTTTGAAATTTGAAACTGCTTTGAAAGTGCTTTTATTGGGTGCCAATTAGTTGTGTAGGCGGTAAATTGGAAATGCGGTTAATCGTGCTTTCGATTAATTTATTTATGACGCCGCATGTATGATATTTCTACCTGTCACATTACGCTCAATATTTATGTAATTCCGTTTCTAATATAATTTCTTTTCTCGTTTTAGGTAAGTCATTTGATGTGTACGCCAATTCAAATTTAGAATATAACCGTAAGTAAGACATTAAGTAATTTGGGTAAGTGATGTATTTTAGGGTGTTTACTGGGTAGGGCTTAACATTCTCATAATACTATCAAGTCTTTCGTCGGTTATAGGTGTTTAAAAAACTTTACTCAAAACAAAACCTCAAATATTTTCCAATCTGCAAATTGTTGTTTGCTTGAAAATTATTCAATGTTGGGTTAACGGCTTTGTCGTTATGTGTGATAACGACATAAAATTTATCACTAAAATTTGCGAGTGCGATACGAGCTCTTAGCCAAATAAAATAAAAGATTTTTTGAGCTCAATTCGTGATGCTGGCCACACAATGTGCCTAGAGCTAGCCGCTCTTAAAGGTCGTCTAGCCGAAAAGAAGGATATATTTGAGTCGCTATCAAATTTTAGGTAAAAATAAAGTAGAGCTTCATACACGCAGGCACTAGTCACAAGAAAACCACAGCCGCGCAGAAAACACATGCAAAAAAAGGTTAGCGACATCCGTAAAAAGGAGGACTGACGAAGTTGAAAAACTTGGTATTCTTTCTAAATAACAAGAACTTGTTGGAAATTGGTTTGGTAGCAATGCTACCGGCAAAGAATCTGCCTTGCATTATCATATGCGACGTAGAAAGAGATTTTTCAATCGACGACCGTAAGGCACTAGTCGTCACTCAGAACAGTGCAACAATAAATAATGACGATTTGAAACACAGCTTCAAGACTGAGCCAAAAGATGCCGCGATGGTCAATTGAGCCATTGAGGTGACACTGGCCGCACGCAATATTTAGATAAAAAACCGCAGAATATGTATTGGTTGGTGATGCAAAGTACAAGGTTTTATTAGGGTTTCAAGGTCCTTCAAATGTAATGCATTTGGGTACATTGCAAAACTTTGTAAAGAAAAAAATTCAAATATGTGGACACTGTTCTGATTCTGGACATGGCCAGAAAGTCGGTTCAAATGAGACAGAGGCACCAAAGTATGTCTGCTACAAAAATGCTACACCAGCATTTAACCACTCATCACGGTGTAAAGTGCGCATCGCATACAAAATGGCATTGCACTTAATGATAAGAAAGACAGTTTATGTCAACTAACTCATCAAATATCTACAAATTGAGGATTATTAAATAAAACATGCAAAATGCTAAAGTGGTGGTCGGTCACGAGATCAGGTAATGTTCAGAACACCATAACATTGACCTACCTTGTATGGACGAACCATATGCGGTAAAAGTTAGGGTACTTGACATGGCTAGGTCGACACGTAACGGGTGCGCCATATTTTACGTGGGTATGTAAACATTGAATAACTTTAAAAAACAAACAACCGATTTCTATATATGAGGAATTTTTATTCAATTTGGTCCTTTGCAATTTATATGGACTAGTTTTCGAATACAACATCAATTAAGTGGCCGCCTTTATTGGCCAAAGCAAAATGTGCCCTTTTTGCTGCGTTTCCCATTACCTTTTCGGACGGTATAGCAATGATTTCGGTACGATTGTTTGCCTTGAGCTCGTCAATGGTCTGACGCTTGCTGGCGTAAACTTTGCTTTTCAAATAGCCCTACAAAAAGAAGGGTCAAATCTGGAGATCTGGGTGGCCAGTCAATGTCGCTTTTTTGACATCAGACGTCCAGGGAATTTTCGTTGCAGAAACTAAATTGTTTGATTTGCAGTGTGATATGTCGCACCGTCTTGTTAAACCCAAAAACCGTCAAGACATTTTTCACGCATTTGCGGGCAGACATAATGAGCCAACATCCACCGATACCGATTTCCATTGACTGTTTCGTTTTTTCTGAAAAAATATGGCCCAATGATGGTTTTGGCGCAAACGCAGACCCAAACCGTCGGCGTTTCATGGATCTCGTGTGGATTCTCTGTTCCTCAAATGCGGCAATTGTGCTTATTAACGCAACCAGAGAGTTTGAAATGGGCCTCGTCGGCCATCAAAATTTTCTTCCAAATATCAGGTTCAGTGTGAATCATCCGACGTGGATGGTCTGTCTGCAATATTCTTAGTGTTAATTGCTCTTTGTTATACGGAAACAAATGCAAATCATACTTCAAAATGCGCCGTAAAGTGGCTCCACTGACGCCAAAATGCTGAGCGGAGCGACGATACGACACTTTTGGGTTCTGGGCAAAGGTCTCTCTTTCTCTGACCACTGCAGCCAGTTTATTGGACGGTCTCTCACCGCCACGATATTTTGAGTCAACATAAATGAATGACTATTTCCAATGTACAGCGTTACTATTTCGGCGCGTTGTTTCGATGTGAAGCGATTCATGATTAAAATTGTACTGAATTGCCATTTCAAAAACGTGTCTAATCAAGCCAATCGGTTGACAAATGTCACAGTTATTCAATGTGTACATACCGACATAAAAGATGGCGCACTTATTAGCTTCGGAGTGTTCAAAATTTCAGGTACTTCGACGCGTTGTGTATGCACTGATGTTAGATAGAAAATAGGAATCTTCTACCTTGTAAGCATCTACTTCCAATATTCAGACGATCCACTCTAAAGTAAGAATCCATCCAATCATAATCACGGGTGATTTTGATGCAAAATCACGATTATGGCACAATAACAAACGATAGGATAACCGTCATTGAAGAATTGATTACACGAAGTATCCTCCTCATTTTACACTAAGTAACCTCCGCATTGTCCAATACCAACGAGAAGTCGAATATTGATCTTACAATAGTAACGGGCGGATTGTTGAGAAGAGTAACAACTGGTTAGTGATAAAAAAACTGGACTATAGTGAGATACTCATTTAAGCACGCTACCTGGGACATGGAAATAATACATAGCGGAAAATTATGATGAAAATGATCAACGGAGTAAAAAAGTCAGAGCAAAAGTATGTCTTCGGAGTGTTCCTGGATGTATCTGGAGCATTTGATAACCTGTAATGGCCTACTTGGCGATCGAGTGACAGCAGAACTACTTAGGTTATGCGCTTAATAAAGCAGAAAGACTTGCAAATAAAATTAAGTGCCCCATTTACGCAAATGCTATCGGATCACGGAAAGTTAGCAGTCTATTTGCATAAATTTGGGCTGTTTAACATAAGTTGTTGCGAAGGTGGTAATAGCTTGGAAACGGCTGACCATATAGTGCTATTCGATTGTGATCTAGCCGACAGCACTAAAGATCATTAATGTAGAGAAACAAATTTTGTCCGGGCAATAAGCTGGCACTTATGTTGCCCATTCACGTCAGTGCGTTAAAAGAACCATGTGACAACATTTTAAGCGCGAGACGGACTTTTATTCTCAAATACCTCGAAAATTTTAATATTTTCTATTTTATAACGCCAGGTATATAACCAACAGAGTTTTTTTTAATTCATTTTAAATATTTTAACATTTTAAAATTTGATGTAAGGAGTTCAAAATGTCTTGAGCGTTTAGATAAAATTTATTTGTTAAAGATATTTTACGTTTTTGATATACGCCTAAATGTTGATAATGAAATACATATACGTACAGTCGAAACAATTAGCTTGGTTGCGATATACTCAGAAAAAGTATTGTTTTTAAGGTATACAAACGAATGTCGCCAACTGTACTAATATGTTGTTTGACAACTGCCCAATACATTCTTATTTTTATTTACTTCTTAATTAATATTTTTATGATAATTACAATTTGTTTTAAAATACTCTGTCAAATTCGATGGAGGTTCAAAAGCTTCGTTAAATGGTTTTGCAAATTGATTGGCTTTGCAATATTTCCACTTCGGCAGCCATGTTAATTTAATACATAATATATTGGGGATCTGGATGAGACTCAAGCTCAATTTGATGTTGGCTATACTTGGATTTATCATAAAAGTTCAGTCGCCATTCTAGGTCATTTATTAGATAACTGTTTCTTCCGCCAATGTTGCAATACGCTCCAATCTTATTTCGTTGATTTCAAGTTCCGCAATTGCCTCATAGACTAGTTCTACTAGGTCAGAACTAGTGAGCCCAAAATTATTTGAATGTCAATAGATCTCGTTTTGCATTCTATTGTGTTGTTCGGAAAATAATTTCGTTCTTTCTCAATAGAGGGCTATACTGAAATGTTTCATAGCCAACTTCAAACTTAAGCCGCAATGTTATTATATATTTTGCCAGCTGATATAACAGGGCTTATTGGAAAATCGATAGCAGCATTATCGGCATATTTTTCTTTTTTATTATCGAAAATCCAAAAATGCTGTTAAAACAAGAAACAAGGTGAGTGATGTGTATGGTTAGTGTCAAAACTGGTTTTAAAAATTTCGTTCTTGCATTTTTGATGTTGAAGATACACCACGTTCTGGAAGGCCAGTTGAAGCAAATTGGTGCAAGTCGCCGAATAGCAACTCATGAGATCGCTGACAGATTAAATTTATCGAATTCGATCGTTTATGGTCACGTAAAACGTCTTTCAAAACTCGGAATATAGATTCCACATGTTCTGGGTTCTCGTACTGGGGACGAGAAATCGGTTGGTTATAACAATGTTAAACGCAAGAGATCATAGAGTAAGAAAGATGAACCGGCGTAAAGCACTTCGAAAGCCAATATTCAGCAAAAAAGGTGATGCCTGTTTGGTGGGATTTCAAGGGAATCGTGTTTGAGCTTCTACCGGACAATACCACGATAAATTCTGAAAGATACTGTGTCATAAACTGGACAAATTGAATGATTCACTCAAGCAGAATAGGCCATAATTGACCAATAGAAAAGGTATAGTGTTCCACCAAGATTATGTGAGACCTCATACAAGTTTGGCAACACGCCAGAAGCTATAGCAGCTTGAATGGGATGCACTACCACACCCACCATATTCTCCAGATCTGGCACCCTCCAGCACCTTTTCTTCAAAAGAGGACGTCAACAATTCGTTGGATCAGTTTTTTGGCAGCAAAGATCAGAAGTTTTATGAACGGTGAATTATGTTACTGCCAGAAAGATGGCAAAACGTATTGGATCAAAATCTAGAATATTTAATTCAATAAAATCTTTAAATACTAGAAAAAAGCCTTCTTTCATTTGCAGCAAAAAAAAGAAATCTCTCCGAACAGCCCAATAATTTCGGGTTTGGTTCGACATTGATTTAAGTTCTGCTAATTTTGAAATGGAAAAGCCTAATTCTTTTTCTACAACGAAATACCAAACAAAATTTATTGGACCATTTAACTGGTTCTGCTAACTATTTCTAAAGCTAGCAGAACTCATCGTTTTAAATTTTTAATAAACCATGGTTAGTTAAACCTTCAAAGAACAAAAGATCCTTTCATGTATTCGCAAACATATTGTTAAAACCAATTGTTTGAGTCATTAAAAATTCGGAAATGTCCTACAATTGAACTGAGTGAATAGGGCGAAGGACTCCAACTTAGGCAAGGCCAACATTATCTGTGATTTTGACATAACCCCACGATCTGGCGGAAGCTTAGAATTCTAAGAAGCGAAATTTACTGTTTAAAATAATGCCAAGTTGTTTAACAAGGTCCGATATAAAAATAGTCAATTCAAAACGAGAAAGTCCCCACAAATCCCATTATTTCTTCGTCAAAGACAACAAATTGGTTATGATGGGCAAACCTTTCCGACACTCCACAGTACTGTAATGAATAGCATGCGTTATGTTTTTGAACGACAATGTCAGAGCAGTTTAACAAGCAACTAGTCTATGGCCCTCCCCCTGGGGACAACCTTGGATAATCTCTAATTTAGAGCATTCGTTGATTTTTTTTATAACGGACGCCTTTAAGGACCATTACAAGAAATGTAGAGGACAGAATGTTTAATAGAAATGGATATAGGTCAGTATAATCCGACCTTACGATTTTCTGCACAAAAATAAGTCCTGATTTTCTGCCAAGTTTGCGGGACAATCTCAAAATCAGAAACCTAATACTCGTACGGAGAAAATTAACCAGCATGAGAGGAATCTCTAACTAATGTTAAACGGGAATTATATATCAATCGAACCACTTGCTTGATAAGGTAAGCAGAAAAATCTGCAAGGCTTGACATTAAGAGTATTTCGTGTTTTCGCTAAGCGTAGCAGTTGTTAAGCTTGCTGTCAGAATGCCTGATACTAGAGATAGAAGTTATCAATTTCTCACAGAATTTAACTCATAAAGGTCTACGAGCGGATTAAAATTTTATTTTTTTTTCTAATCTATTCTTGATGCCACAAAACAATCAAACCAGCCTAAAGGTTATTTGAGTTGTGACGCAATTTTAGTTCTGTGACGCACTTATTAAGTAAGTAGAGGACGCTTTTCAAAATGACTAAACGTATAAGATCATAGCAAAGCTCACACTTCAATGTTTTAAAATAAACAAAAATTTTCCAGTGTAAGATGTTTAATTTTCCGTTACTGTATGGTTTTATGTAAGTGACGATGTTTTAAGAGTGACGAATTAAGAGATGCATAGGTAAGCACGTTATCTCACTGACTGCCTATGAACTGCCAAATATTTGTTACCAAGTGAACAATTTCGACCTCCAATTATCTGTCATTTTATCTTATCAATAACCGAATATTTGTAGATAAGTATTGGTCAGTTTAAGCCATGCAAAAAGTTCCAAGAAAACCTTTTAGGATTTGGAGGTAAGATTTGATGAAAACCCCAAGAATTGAATTGTGGATCAATTGAATCGTTTTCCATTTATAATTTTGCTTTCCTAAACTACTTTAGAATTCGAAGTCATCAATAAGCAAATATTTTCAGATAGACATTGATCACTTTAAGCCATGCAAAAAGTTTCAAGAAAATCTCTGGGGGATTTGGAGGTAAGATTTGAACAAACCCCAAGAATTTAATTGCAGGTCAATTGAATCGTTTTGCATTCATAATTTTGCTTTCCTAAACTGCTTTAGAATTCGAGGTCAGCAATAAGCGAGTATCTGTAGATAGATATTGGTCAGTTTAAGCCATGCAAAAAGTTTCAAGAAAATCTCTTGGGGATTTGGGGGTAAGATTTGATGAAAACCCCAAGAATTGAATTGAAGATCAATTGAATCGGTTTGCGTTCATAATTTTGCTTTCTTAAACTTCTTTAGAAATCGAAGTCATCAATAAGCAAATATTTTCAGATAGACATTGATCACTTTAAGCCATGCAAAAAGTTTCAAGAAAATCTTTAGTGGATTTGGAGGTAAGATTTGAACAAACCCCAAGAATTGAATTGCAGGTCAATTGAATCGTTTTCCATTCATAATTTTGCTTTCCTAAACTACTTTAGAACTCGAAGTCATCAATAAGCAAATATTTTTAGATAGACTTTGATCACTTTAAGCCGTGCAAAAAGTTTCAAGAAAATCTCTGGGGGATTTGGAGGTAAGATTTGAACAAACCCCAAGAATTTAATTGCAGGTCAATTGAATCGTTTTGCATTCATAATTTTGCTTTCCTAAACTGCTTTAGAATTCGAGGTCAGCAATAAGCGAGTATCTGTAGATAGATATTGGTCAGTTTAAGCCATGCAAAAAGTTTCAAGAAAATCTCTTGGGGATTTGGGGGTAAGATTTGATGAAAACCCCAAGAATTGAATTGAAGATCAATTGAATCGTTTTCCATTCATAATTTTGCTTTCCTAATATACTTTAGAATTCGAAGTCATCAATAAGCAAATATTTTTAGATAGAGATTGATCACTTTAAGCCATGCAAAAAGTTTCAAGAAAATCTCTTGGAAATTTGGGGGTAAGGTTTGATTAACCCCAAAGAAGTAGATCAATTGAATCGTTTTGCATTCATAATTTTGCTTTCTTAGGAAAGCAGTCAGGTAGGAATCCAAAAATGCGCTTCACTTAAAAGGGCTTTAACAAAATTGTTTTCAGTGTCTAGATCAAAGCCTATAGCCTCTCAAAATCTAAAATTACTGTTCACTGTTACATTTATTTTCACTACATCCGTATAATTGTTAAGTTCCGGATTAATTTTATCGTTATTGCCCGGCAGCCTAATTTATCATTTGCATATACCTGGAAAAATGATTAAATTTTAACCGAACAAAACATTATTCTGTAGATGTAAAAGAGCCTCAACACTGTACCATTAATAATTTGAAAATCGATTACCCAAAGGCGATTTTCCGCGTATAAAAAACTAGCAATCGATTTAAATATTTGATAAAAGTGGTTACACAGGTAATCTTTAAATACTCGATTATTGAATAAACACAAATTTTTTTTTTGTTCAACTGCATACAAAATTTTTCGCATCATCATTATTTTTAGTACTTACTTGTGTATACAGGCTACACACACACAAACATAAAAATTCAACCCATCCCACACACGCACACACTTTATGTATACAAATTTCCCTGCGATTTTCATACCCGACTCGTTATTTTGTAATTTATTTGATTTGAATAATATTCACGAGACTAATTTAAATATTTAGTTAGTACAGTGGCTGTTTTATATACTATGCCACTGTACATACATGTACATACGTATAATACGAGTCTGTTGCTATTTCATAATGCGGCGATGCGCCAGGAACAGCTGAACGCGATTTTCAACACAAAATTGGATTTTTAAAACAAAGACATGATAGTGGTACGTGTGCGCGGTACAGCACACGGCATATCGTGCATGTGATAAATTTATCGCTGGTTGAATGAAAATTACGAATGGGTTTTTATCACTACACATATAACACAATTTGGTGTGTCTGTGCGGTTATAATTATCCTATGAAGTTATTTAGTTTAGTTTTAATTGCAGACATTTCGACGGAAAATACGCGTTGCTTTTGGGAAATTTTTATTTTCTTTATTACGTATAATAAACACTTTGCATATCAATTAGGTTGATGAGGTAATTTTAAAAAGCAAATTTAAATGTCATGATGATTTTTCTAAATGCGAGACGGTTCGTAAGAAAGTTCTTGTTTTTGTTTTTCACGATAAAAAATTATAAATCTGGGGGCGGTTATTTATTGTGGTGTATGTATAGTTCCTAGCGTAACGGGTTTAGACTCGTGATTTGCTTAAGTTGAATTACACGTCCCATACGTGTGTGGAACGATAATTCTATAAAATAAGATATAAACTTAATCGTGTTACTTGTTTAATCCAGCCATTGTAGAGATTTTATTATTGCCTGGGTATTAAAAATTTTAGTACTCGTACTCGTACTTTTTAGAAAATGACTCAAATTTTCCCCATTTAAAATTTTTTAGCTCCACTAGTTCTTGACCAAGTGTCACGTTATTCTGAATTGTCGACATGCTGATGTCGAAACTAGTGTGGACAATTTATTTTTGCGTAGATTCGGAAAGTTGTCGGTTTTACTGATAATCGTTACATTGATGAGGATCGAATAGCTGGTTGGAAAACAGAATAATCGGAAAAATAGTAATTTCTTGCTTGGATTATGAAAATTTTCAAAAAATCTAAAAGTCTCAGACACTCGTTGTAAAAAGTAACCCTTTAAACAATTATTTTTACAAAACCATACACAGAGCTGGTAATGTACTACAATGAACATAAAATCATAGAATCCTAATATTCACGAAAGTGTGACCAAAGGTTTGCAGAGAGGCTTGCGAGAATATAACTTTAGTGAAACAAATGGAAACGGTGAATCTCGCAGTTAAATGTAAATTTTAGTTAGCCAGAGCAAAATAAATATCGCCGATCTTTAAAAAATCACACCTTGTATACTCCCAGTGCACCTAGATACTAATGGCCTTAAAGCAATAAAAAATTGTTGCTATTTGACGTCAATTTATGTCGACGGTTCCAACCTTTGGCTGTAGATGGCAGTATGATCAAATCAATGATTCAATATTTTTTTTCTATACTCTTTTTTTGAAATGTTAATTAAGTAACAAATTATATTTCGAGCTATTGATAAGAAAACCTCTCAAGAAAAGAAGCTATAGACATAAATTTGATGACGTATCAAGCAGTACTGCCTGATACTCTAGGAGCATTGGATAAAACCACACCAGCACTTTATAAATATTGGTGAAATTGTGTGGTTGAAGCGTGAAGCTCAATTTACATTGGGCAAAACCAAATCGGTTCAACACAATCTAGAAGTGTATCAGCTATTTCTGTGCTGTGCTGGATGAGTACAGTACTTGTTTCGACGATTTACATGGCAAACGTCATATTGTGCGGAGGACTTATAGTCTCATACCGTTACCTTTATCATTATCGACTAAACCCGAGAAAGGACCTAATCAACATTTTATTAGAAAGTCACTCGAATAACCAAAACTGTAATGATTATTTTTAATAGTAACAAAGCTTGACGCAGAAAAATGCGTTCACGATGCCCCTATCCCCCGGATTCCACACCGATGTCTGTATGTAGTATCGATAGAAATAACAGTTCAGGAAATGTTCTAGGATTGTGTTAAACCATTGGAATCAACGTTACGAGAGTTAATGTACGTTAATTTTTCGTATGTAATGCAAATTACGCGAAATGCTGATTCCATTGGATTAGGCCTATTTACGAACGAATATGCGAGAAATAAATTTCAACTAAACCAACATTACTAACTATTGATAATATGATTTTGAAAACTAAACAATTTGATTATCTGAATCGGAATACGATCATTTCTGGTTGTCCCAATATCGGTTACCCAAAGGTGTCAAAGGTTATTCCAACCTAGGTTGTGGACTGCATGTGCTTATAAATATGAATATGGATGATAAATCAATTACAGGAATTCAACGCGTAGGCACTCATTTTAATATCATCATTGATCCTGGACAGTGAAATGTACAAATGTTTTGAAGAAATTCTCGCGATGGCCAGTTCATTTCATATGGTACTGCGTACAGGTGCTCGCATCGAAAGTAAATGATTGCTAGAAACATTTTGAGTATTGGACGAACAAGAAAAAAACTTATTTTCTTAAATTTTAAATATTATACAGGGTGGGCCGTCAAACTATTTTTTGAACTTGCGGTTATTTTGAGTATGATAAGGGTTATGTCACTTCTGATTTGACAGAAAGTTAGTTTTATCATGGTAATGTTGCAGAATGTGTGCGTTATTTTGTGAATAAGGTTAAAGAAACAGGCTTGCTAATTAATAAACCAACACGAACCAAGTAGCCAACCAAGCGTACACCTGAAAATGTTGATGCTGTAGCTGAGAATGTGCGTGAGTCGTCGGGAACGTCAACTCATCATCGTGCTCAAGAATTGAACATTTCACGCACAACATTGCGACGAATTCTGCATAAAGACCTTGGTATGACACCGTATAAAGTTCAATTGGTTCAGGAATTGAAGCAAAGAGACCACCATTGCGTTTTTGGTTCGCTGAGGGGATTTGCGATCTTGAGGAAGATGCCGATGTTGGCAAAAAAATCATCTTTTCGGATGAGGCGTATTCCCATCTTGGCGGCCATGTAAACAAGCAGAATTGTCGCATTTGGGGCACGGAGAACCCGCACGTGATCGTAAAGAAGCCGATGCATCCTCAATGAATGACTGTTTGGTGCGGATTGTGCGGTGAGCGCTACCGCGCCATGATAAACGATTTTTTGTTTCCGGCACTTGAAGAGGAGGACATAGGCAACATTTGGTTTCAACAAGATGGCGCTCAGCCGGTGGGCGAATTATCAGCCGAAATGCTGATGTGATTTGGCCGCCTCGGAGCTGTGATTAGACGCCGTTGGACTATTATCTTTGGGGTGTCGTCAAAGATAAGTGTTACGCCGATAAACTATTGCTGGTTTATTGACGCTCTCAAGAATAATATTCGCATTGCCATTGAAGACATAATGCCGCATACCATCGAAAATGTGCTGGGGTACGTCAAGGCCAGCCGAGGCAGTCATATGAATGAAATAGTATTCCATAATTAATCGGAAGGATTGTTCTTTACAATGAAAAAATATTGAGAACTTTTTGTTTTATTGCATTTAAAAAAAAAAATTATTTGGCCCACCCTATATGTACAACCATAAAAATTGTTCACAAATATTTCAATTTCAGTTACCGAGGGCAATTGACAGAGCAACTGCTAACTGAATATTAAACAAAAATAACATCAGATTCACGTTTAATGTCTTCAATTGACTCAAAACCTCCGGAGCAGTCGTTTGAGTTTGCTGAACAGCCAGAAGTCACACGGAGCTAAATCAGGCGAATACGGTGGTTGCGGAACGATATGGGTGGAATTTTTGGCGAAAAAATCACGTAAAACCAATGCAGTACGAAAAGGTGCATTATAGTGGTGAAAAAACCAAGAGTTGGCGACCATACCATTCAAATAATATTCCTTGTTGACAGTTTGGCCGGTTGGAAGGAATTCGGAGTGCACCACACCTCGATAATCGAAGAAAACTGTCAACATCACCTTGATTTTTGACTTGCTTTGACGTGGTTTTCGGCTTCGGCTCACCTTTGGCACGAAATTCGGCCGATAGATCGTCTGTTTCCGGATCGTAAGCATAGATTCAAGACTCATCGCCAGTTATAATACGTTTCATGACATCCTGGTAGTCGGAAAGCATTGTTTTACAGACGTTAACGCGACGCTGTTTTTCCAAAAAATTGAGTGATTTTGAAACCAATCGTGCTTTCAATTTTCTTAGGCCCAAATGATCTTTCAAAATGGTTTTCACTGATCCTTCCGATATTTCAACGATGGCAGTAAGGTCTCTGACTGTTAATCGTCGATTCTCGAGCACCAATTCCTTGATTTTATTAACGTGTTGATCATCAGTTGATGTTGATGGCTGTCCTAGACGTGGTTCGTCGTCAACACGTTCTCGACCCTCTTTGAACAATTTGTACCAATCAAAAACACTTGCTCGCGACATACAATTATCACCGAAGGCCTTTTGCAACATTCTGAACGTTTCGGCACCACAAAATTGATTCCGCACACAAAATTTAATGGAAGTTCTTTGTTGAATAATTTCACTCATTGTAAAAATCGCCGAATGCACTTTTTGTACTTCAGAAAGGCAAGCGCACAGATGTCACTGACAGTCATACCAACATAGAAAAAAAATATTTCGACCAATGGTTTTCCGCGCGATATTTAAATTAAAAAGTCTTACTACTTTTTGCCCACAGTAGTATGTCGACAATTGCGAAATACGCGTAGATGATCAACACTGCTTATTAAAGACGAAGTGAATCATAGATCAGATTATTTCTATAGCAACAGTGTTCGTACAACGGTTAGCGACAGTAAGAAATTTTTCAACCCAAGACCCTTTTCTATAATAAGAGCCGTGTCGGGCTAGGTGGTGTCGCGATAAGTTTAGTGTTTGTAGCATGCTTGTAGATTGCAGCAAAGCACGAACACCGGTTCAATTTAAAACGTTGACTGGTGAGAGAATGAATAAACCAGAGAAATAATGTTCTGGTAATACGAAATGGATTTCTGGAATAAGATTTGGTGTGGCTACCCTACATTAAAATCCAGAAATTTCAAAAAATTTTGGGAGGCTATACCAGTACAAAACCATTTAAAAAAATATTGTTGGGTCTCTCAAAAAGACGCAAAATTAAAAGAAAAGTTGTTACATACTACAGTGGGCAAAAAGTAGTAAGACATTTTAATTTAAATTTCGCGCGGAAAACCATTGGTCGAAATATTTTTTTTTCTATATGTTGGTTTGACTGTCAGTGACATCTGTGCGAAATATCACATCAAAATAATCATTAGTGTTTAGTATACGCTTGTCTTTCTGAAGTACAAAAAGTGCATTCGGCGATTTTTACAATGAGTGAAATTATTCAACAAAGAACTTCCATTAAATTTTGTGTGTGGAATCAATTTTGTGGTGCCGAAACGTTCAGAATGTTGCAAAAGGCCTTCGGTGATAATTGTATGTCGCGAGCAAGTGTTTTTGATTGGTACAGAGACCTTACAGTCAGAGCCTTACTGGCATCGTTGAAATATCGGAACGATCAGTGAAAACCATTTTGAAAGATCATTTGGGCCTAAGAAAGTGAAAGCACGATTGGTTCCAAAATCACTCAATTTTTTGGAAAAACAGCGTCGCGTTGACGTCTGTCAAACAATGCTTTCCGACTACCAGGATGTCATGACACGTATTAAAACTGACGATGAGTCTTGGATCTATGCTTACGATCCGGAAACAGATGATCAATCGGCCGAATTTCGTGCCAAAGGTGAGCCGAAGCCGAAAAAACCACGTCAAAGCAAGTCAAAAATCAAGGTGATGTTGACAGTTTTCTTCGATTATCGAGGTGTGGTGCACTCCAAATTCCTTCCGACCGGCCAAACTGTCAACAAGGAATACTATTTGAGTGTTATGCGTTGTTTGCGCGAAGCTATTCGTAAAAAGAGGCCGGAATTATGGGTCGACAATGCTTGGTTTTTGCACCACGGTAATGCACCTTCTCATACTGCATTGGTTTTTCGTGATTTTTTCGCCAAAAGTTCCACCCATATCGTTCCGCAACCACACCGTATTCGCCTGATTTAGCTCCGTGTGACTTCTGGCTGTTCAGAAAACTCGAACGACCGCTCCGGGGAAACCGTTTTGAGTCAATTGAAGACATTAAACGTGAATCGCTACGCGCATTGGAGGCTATTCCGGAAATTGACTTTAAAAACTGTTTCGACGATTGGAAAAAACGTTGGCACAAGTGTATTGAGACCGGGGGGGATTACTTTGAGGGGGACGAAATAGATTTGGAAAATTAAATAAAGAATTTTAAAATTATGAACAAAGTCTTACTATTTTTTGCCCACTGTATTACACAGGTTGGAGAGATAATACAGTGCATTTCACAACAATCGATAAGGAGTTTGACAGAGTTTGGAGAAATGTTGAGACAATTTTACGCGTTTTATGTAAATAAAGTTTTTTTAACAAATAATAAATTAATTTGAACACTCGAATTATTTGTTTAATGCTCAGTATTTTCAGTGCATTACAAAAATAGGTGAAATCATTCAGTCATAAAATTTCGGACTCAGTCAATTTCTAAGAAACGTAGAAACTGATTTAATCGCGGTCTGGCCCAAATATTAATTTAGTAATATTTTTCAATAAGGTCTTTAGTAAGACACACAAGAATACTGAATTGCTTATGTTTATGTGACAACGACACTATGGTATGACCATTTTCACTGTACACACCATAAAAATTTCACAAAATTTGTATTTGAGTATTTTACACAAAACGATCACAAAGACGTTTGATATCAATGTAGCACACAATTGATTACAGTCCATATTATGACATTTCCGCGACTCGATAAGAAACAATAATTAACTACGAGTACATCACAAAAAAAAACATGTTCCGTTTACCTTAAATTCCTGCCGTATAATCGTACAATATTTTTTTGAACATGACACAATATTATTACCGCCCAAACTAATCGGATCGGTCGTACATAGTAAATCACCGCTTGTTGTCGTGTACGAGCATGAGTAACATCTTAGTGCTGCAATGACAATAAAACGAACGAAAATTATGAAAAATCCACCTTGTTGGATGATTCAGACGACAACAATTTACCTGTTACATTCCGGAGTTGCATGCAAATTACTAGAAGTATTTTCAAAATAATAATTGTCTTAATCATTTTTTTTTGCTTTGCTAATAAACGATTTTGGTGAGTGTGCCAGCTGTGCCGCGTTATGCGTTGATAAGAAAGTATAAACACAAAATAAAGTTTGTAGTTGTGTGTTTGAGTTAGAGTCCCACCCACGTTCGAATGATGTGTATCCCACTCGATATTTCGTTAAATCAAATGATTTCTCTTACGTTTTTTCCGTTTAATTTTATAAGAAAATAATTAATTTAATTAATTAAGGTGTTTTTACTGAATTGAATACAAAAGTCGACTGAACCTATAGCCGTATACACGGAATTATAATTGCTTGATAGATAAGGTGCGAGTTGATTTTTGATAAGGCGGAATTGAATTGAATTGATTAGATTAGTTAATTGAATTGTTGTTGGCATTCTGTTCTGCATTTATTTCGTCTATGTATTAGGTGTAATGTGGAGATTGTGAGAGTGTTTGAGAATTTAATCAAATCGTGTGCGTTTTAAAACTAAAAATTTCACAAAAGCTGCATCTTTCGTAATTTTTCGTTTACGGAAAATTCGGAAAATTGACCAGTTCAAAGAAACTCAACTCAAGAAGCTCATACGAATTTACCCTGTCAAATCGTATCAATGGATTGTGAATGCAGTAATACATATGGCGGTTTACAACAACACTCGTAATTTACACCGCTTCCGGAATATTCTTGAAAATAATCTTAAAATAATTTTCCAAAAACTTTAAACAAAACAACAAATAATTTTCAATATTTATTATTAATTCACTTCCGCTTTTAATTTTTTGTGTACCTTATCTCCTGAATGATCTACCGATTGGGTTTATTGCACCCGTATTTATATACCGATGGCACATTCTAGACTCACCTGGATTTATACAGAAATAAATGTTCTCGAAGGTTCTGTAACTACTAAAATCTGCTATACAACCAAGCTGTTATAAAACTACTCTAATGCTTCTACTTAAACGTAACCATTACCACCCCCACTCAAACGTTTTCGTTTCAAACAGATTCCAAACTATCAACTCATTGTACAAAACTGTTCCAAATATCTTGAGTTTATCTCACTGCTCTTTCTTTATTCTTTAAACTGCGTCGTTTATCTTTGTGAGGCCACTATACCCTTCTCATGCCTTCAGTGATAACCCTTTTCTTCGTTGCGAATTATAGCGCCAAATCAGTTGTCCTGCTTCGATAGTTTTATTATTTGCACGCATGTCATGTAGTGCAACCCCGTGCGGGTCGTGTACAGTTGATCAATAAGCCTTCAAGGACAATTCTATACGTCGATCCCAGCCGCATTGATTTTTATTCACGACATTTGCTAAATATTTGTCCAGTGTACTATTAAATATTTCCACCATACCATCTGATCGACGCTGCAAAGAGGTTGTTCTTGTTTTATTTAAGCTGAATAACTGACAAATTATGGTCCGAACGAATTTCCATCGGTACTCCATAGCGGGTAACCTGGTTGTTAATTATGACATGAACGATAATTGTTATTTCCTGATAAGGTACCTCCAGCCAGTTGCTGAAATAGTTCATTATCTCTCATTCTCAGTTCATTATGTACGAAATGCGGCGTAATACGGAATGGTCCTGCCACACCCGAACTTCTACTTTAACGTGTAGGTGTTTTCACTGCTGCACATAAATCACATGTTTGACACCACTCTACTACCGACTGTCTCCATCCAGATCAATAAAATCGTTGACGAATATTTATGGGTGTTTTTTTAATTCCGAGGTGGCCCTTACTTACTTTTCCATGATACTCCTCAAGTATTTGATAAATTCTATTCCTCAACAACACTTTTAATAATTGTTTAACTTTGCCATCCGAGCTCTCCCATATTCAGCATTGGCGATTATGTTGTTTTGTTGCTCTTTTGCCTTGGAGGATCCAAAATTGATTCCTTATGAACGCGAGTGTTAAGTTCAAACCTCCATGCTGAGTACTTTTATGTGCCCAATCGATGATCAAGTTTGTAAGATGACCCTTTGGTGGTAGGATGATTGGTTTCTCGTTATAATTCAAAATTGAATGTTGCAATCGTCCTCCTATTCAAAGTACACCGTTCGTGTCCAGACATGGATGTAAGGAGAGAATTTTACTCTTGGAGCCCACTGACCCCTTTTCCTTTGATTTTCTTATATCGTCTTTAAATGGAGAAGCTTGTGACTCTTTAACTGTTAGTGCCCTCTTCCGTTTTTCACCTTTATGGTGGCTATTCCAATAGAACAGACAAATATACGCGAGTACTCGAATTGTTTTTGTGAGAGTAAAAAACCTTTCTAATATTTCCGGTTCTGTTGTAGTTATAAGCACAACTGCAGAGAGTATCTTGCCGTTTACGGTTACGTTACTCGATGATGGCTCGATACTACTCCTAAGCCAATCCGGGCCGGACCACCATAATTTATTATCACCCAGCTTATCAGGATCTACGCCACGAGTTGCACATTCCGCGGGATTTTCTTTTGATTTTACATAGTTCCATTGTGCAGGGCTGAGGATAGCATGAATCTGCGATGTTCTATTTGCTACGAACGTTTTCCACTTACTAGTGTCCTTGCAGCCAGACCAGAACAATTGTCGAGTCAGTCCAGGCTTGCATTTTAACGTTTGGTATTCCCATGGCCTCTGAAACTTGTCTCAGTAGCTTCGCTAACAGTACTGCCCCACAAAGTTCTAATCTTGGAAGACTTAGTTTCTGACTTATTGGGGCCACTTTAGTTTTCCCGGACATAAGTGTAATTGTTGATTCTCCTGCATCTGTCACCTTGCAGTACACTACTGCAGCGTAAGCTAATTCCGATACACCACAAAACCCATGCAGCTCTTTTTGCAGCTCGCTGAACGTAGTTTTACATTGAACCCATTTTTTCTTCATTTTCTCAGGTAGTTCTTCATCCCATGATAGTACCCTTATACATGACTGATGAAACAATAGTTATCCTTTAATATTTGTTGGGGAAAACCATCCTAGCGGATCGAATATCTTGGATACCTCCGAGATAAGGGATCGTTTTGTTGGAACTATTGTCATGGGTGCCATGTTGACCTGGAACTCAAATTCATCTCGTTGGGGATTCTAACGTTTTTATGGATTCATGGTCCTTATTTATGAGTGTGGTTTTTGTTTCCCTTTGTTCTTCAGGAATACCCTCCATTATGGCTCTGTTGTTCGATGCCCATTTTCTCTGCTGGAGGTTTCACTCCATTATTCAGCGTTTTTCTTAACTGTTGCTGACATTTTACTGCACGTTCTATGGTGCCTACACCAGAGAAAACATCGTCGACATAGAAATCCTTCAACAGGATTTCTGCAGCAATTAGATAATTATTGTGCTTGTCTATGGCAAGTTGTTTTAGAGTTCTAGTGGCCAAATATGGAGCGAACGAGGTACCATACGTGACTGTTCGTAACTTGTACTCTTTAATTTGCTCGTCTGGGTCAGCTCTCCATAGTATTCTTTGTAAGTTCTGTTGTGTTGTTGTTACCAGGATTTGCCTGTACATTTTGCAATATGTGCGATGTATACGTATTTGCATTTCCTCCATCTTGTTATAATCGAGAACAGATTTTGTTGTATTGTTGGACATACTAGCTGGATATTGTTGAAACTGATCCCGTTTGTTGTATTCATTGATGCATCAAAGACGACCCTCACCTTGGTCGTTGTACTTGACTGCTTGACCACAGCATGGTGAGGTAGGCAACATGTTTGCCCTTTGGCATCTTCTGGATTGACTGGAACCATATGTCCTAGCTTTATGTATTCATTCATAAAGTTATGGTATTCTTGTTTTAATTGTGCGTTCCTTTCTATTCTTCTTTCTACTTGAATTAGTCTTGAAACTGCACATTTCCTTGAATCTCCTATTTCCAGTTCATCCCTTAATGGTATAGTGACCTCATATCGTCCTTCTGGTAGTCTTCTGTGAGTAATTGCGTAGTGTTGCTCACTCATATCTTCTGTTCTGAGCATCACTTTCCCTTGGGTAGCTCTTCACTTTCCCAGAATTGTCGCAGCTGCACGTCTAGGTTGCTTTTACTACCAGAGGAGAATCCATCCTAACTCAGTCTTCTGGGCTATTGGTTGGTACGGTGATTTCTTTATTACACCGTCTAACAAGATGTTGGCGTATACCTCTGTTCCTAAAATCATATCAAGTGGACCACGTAAGTCAAAATTTGGATCAGACAGTGCCAGCTCACTCCAAGTTGATTTGTTAAGACCCTTTACTGGCGTTGTTGGTAGTTGCTCAGTTAAATTTGGTAAGATGAAAGCCTCCACCACCTGCTTGTATGTCGAAGGGTAATGAGGTGAAATGGTTATGTGTACCTTATAAGTTATTTTATTAGTTTGCATTCCTCTAATTCCAGTAACTTGTAAATCTGCTCGGAATTTAGGTAGGTTGAGTTGTTCGGCACCTGCCTGCGTGCTAAATGATGACTGAGTGCCTGGATCTATTAGTGCACGTAATTTTACCGGATATCCGAATACAACTTGTAGTGTTGATCAATGCGGTAGCTAACAAGGGCACCTTATTCTGTACAGTGCATTTTTCGTTGTTGTTTTTCGCGGAATGGAGCGTTGCGGATGTTGTCACCTCCCTTGTGTGTAGCAATGTGTTATGCCTTCTTTGACATACCACACAGGTTTCCTTACTTTGACATGAAAATTTGTTGTGCGTGGAGATTAGACAAATATTACATAAACTGTTTGCTGCTATTATTTTGGACCTTTCCAGAACTTGCATCTTCTTAAAAACTGGGCACGTTGTTATTTCGTGAGATGCACTACAGACAATGCATCTTTTTTCTATCGCAGCGAAAGTTCTTCTAGGTGGTGGTACGTTTACAGCAATAGGTGGTGTGTTTGTTGTTCTGCCTTGTTGTGTACCCTTTATTGTTTGCGATGCTTCTAGAGATTGGAAACGATATTCTAGAAACTTTTTCTAGAAACTTTTTTCACTTAACGATTGAATTTCCGGAGGATTCACCAGAGTAACTTCATATAGATGGCGTGTCTCTCTGTCCAGCTTCCTTAACACTAATGGAATTAGTATTGCATTCCACGTTGACGTCTCTATGCCCAAGTTGCTTATGGCATGAATATTTTCATTTTTTGGTCGTGCAGAGTCTTTATTGCATTTGCCGACTCGGAATTGTGCGTTGGGAGATTCAATAGCGTATTTACGTGATTGGTGACAAGTAAACGCTTGTTGTTATAGCGATTTACAATTATCTTAAAAGCATCCACATAATTCACTCCAGATCTTGAAATATGATTCAAAAGTTTTGCCGCATCTCCTCTAATGTATGATTTGAGGTAGCTTATTTTATGAGTGTCAGTGAGGGTTTTATTTTCGTGTACAAACCTACTGAATCTATCATAAAATGTTGCCTATTCCTTATATTGCCCATTGAAATATGGAATAATTTTATTTCCGGTTGCTAATTTTTCTCAGTAAGTGGACTTCCTTGGGCTGCTCGTTGTTGAATTGCTGCCTATAATCTCGCCGACATTTCATCCACATTTTGAACGAAATATGTTGTTGTTCTTCTGGTATTTCAACGAGGATTTCCTCATTCAGCGTATCCATCTTTACTCTGCTGCTCTCCAACTGTTGTAATTTTTGGGTTAAATGAGGATTACCACGACCTTCTTCTAAACATACTCGAGCTTGCTGCAATAAACTGTTGATATGATTTACTTTTACAACGACCCTTTTAAGTAGTTTTACTGACGCTTCATACAGCTTATTTTTGTTGATTGTATTTTCAGTGTTTTTTACAGGTGGTGGTAGTGGGATTTTGACCTTTTTGTTGTTGTTGAATAATTCATTGAAATCATCCTCCTTCTTGGATTCAACTAGCTTACTTTCATGACGACTGTGGCTCGTAGCAACCTCAAGAGCAGACGATGGACGTGGTTGTTCTTCTGATCGTTTATGAATATCATCCAGCAAGATATCATAATGTCTGCGAATTTGCTTCCGTTCGGTGAAATAAGGCAAATTTAAATCCACTGCCGGTAATTTTGTTATCAAGATGTCGGTATGATAATATTTTTTGTAAAGGGCATGAGCTGCTGTTACTTTTTCTTCGAGGTATTTCCTTGTTTTCCGATCCTCGCTATCCTTTTTATAGTTCCTGATGAGACGATTGATATCTTCACCAGTCTGAACTTGCTGATCTACAAGTTCTTCGATGCTGCCCATCTTTCCTTATTTGTTGTTTAGTTTATTCGTAGACTCTGGCGACTTTGTTGTTTGATTATAAACGTGCCTCTGTTGGCCTAGGCACACGCCACAATGATTATAATTATTATTGTTTCTCAATAATATACAACCATTTAGCGGATCACCTTCCAAAAATAAATATGTAAATAAAAAAATATGTAAATGTCACGAACTTCTTATCTTTATATCTCGTAATCTAGGTTTCATGACTTGGTTCAGTTCAGCTATGAGCCCTCCATACGATAGATAACGCTGTCGTTGAAAGAAAACTTCAAAGATCGAAGCCACTTGACCTAGTAAGCATAGCAAATTAAAATTAGTATCTTAAGTAGGTTTAATTAATTTTGGGACTAACCATTGGGTGTCAGCCCAACAAACCAAAATTGTTTAAGAAATGTAAAATTTGTAATAATAAATTTTAAAGATAAAAATTTGGAAGACACCTTGACAAAGAATTAGAAGATTCAATAAATTTAAAGATTAAATTTTAAACAAGTGTAGCGTTGTTGGTTTACTGAAATTTAAGCAGGGATAATCATTTTTGATTAGACCAGAAACCTTTAGAAATGAGGTGTGGTGTATTCGAGATCTACTTACGTATATATAGTCGTGGTAAAATAAAGTAAACCATATACATTTTCAATTCTTTCGGTTAAAGCTTTAAAGCTTCATCTACTTTTCAAAATACTATAAAATAAACTTTATGGTACTTTCGGCCTCTTCACAGTGATTTTACTGTTGTTATGTACATTGTTATTTGTATCTTTTATCAGATTTATCTTTTTACGACCGTTAATGAGATTTTTACCTTCTTGATATAGGTAATACTGTCAAATTGACTTACTCACTCTTTTCGTATACTATATTGACCCTAATACGTGACACCATATCGATTGTTTGTCATAAAAATAATAATCAATACATTCGAAATCGTTTAGACGAATAGGACGATATCTCATAATATAGATTATGATAAGAACTTTAAGAATATAAATCAAGATGAAAAGGGAACTGGTATAGATTTCCGGAATAGAAAAACACTTCATGTATTAAGATACTAGATAAGGAAAAAATCACATTAAACCTTTAATCTTCATTCTATATTCTATTTTCCCCCGATAACGTATTATGTATGCGGAAAGTTAGAGGAAAATAGGACAATTTGATATATTCTCGTTTGTCGATTTTGGGTTTGCCTTCGTGTGACACACAAATCTAAAATTGATACGTGAAATATTCTTCACCGTCTTATAGGGTTTTATTAAAACTCTACGAGTAAACAGATATAAAGTTAATGGATATGTATAAGGGTCTGCGATACTTATATGGCCGTTCACTGATATTCTAAATTAATTGTAAAAGATATCTAATATCAAATATAGATCTAGTCATTTAGTCGCAGTTCGGATTCTTACTCGGTTTTACAAATAAAACACTCAGCGATTAGAATTACAATTTTTATTTTCCAACACCTCTAATTTCTTCAACATTTCACCCTTTATTCCTGTTCATTAATCCATTTTTACATTCACTTTAATTTTCGCACTGTTTAAATTTTACTTCTTGACTTGTACTGTTCACTGACTAAATTAAAACTCTGTCTGCTTCCCAAATTACTCTCGCTTATATACTTGCCTATATCGCTGCTCGAGATGTAAATAACTATCGCCGCTTTTTAAAACTGCCTTCGTTATCTTCATATTGCACTCCACTTGGTTGGAATACCATTCTACATAAAATCCAATTCAACTGGGTTCGAACCCTCGAACTTTGGGTTGATAACAGTTGGTTGTGTATAACTCGATCATCGAGTGATATGCTTGTGTGGAATAGAACTCATAACGCAACCTTGCGTGTGAAGTTTTTCACACTTTATTTCACACATATACGTATACAAATCATATTGGAATGCGCAGAGTCCAACTGGATAATTAATTATTAAAGTAGTAGTGCATGTGCACACTGTTATGAAATGAGTTATTTTTTCAGGAAAAATGCCATTAAAATTAGGGCCCGTGAAGTTTCTAACAAAAAATAACAAGTATACGTATAGGATTCCAATTGGAAAACATGGCGGAACCATAATTCTTCAAATGGATTCCAATAGAAGCCATATTGAATTGTTTTAGTGTTGGTGAATTGCACTGTTAATATTTTATAAATGCAAATTAGTAAAAATTTTATTAAAAATTATTATCATATTAAATAAATTCATAATTTACATAATAAAATAGAAAAAGGATAATAAATACTAAAGATATTAATGAAATATTTAAATTACTTAAAAAAAACTTAACAAATAAATAAAATTAAAGCTTTAACAAAAAAAATGTCAAATATGTTTATTAAAAATTTTCACTCAAAATATTGAGTATTTTATCCATCTGGGCCAATAACAAGCCACTTCCAGAGATTAGGGCAATATACCACTATATAGGTCGAATTGGCCTATCTCTAAAGAGCATTTTCCGGTATAAGGTTTTTCCTAGTGGAGAAAATCCATTTTCAGTTCCAAGACTAATTTGAGTCTCTCCGAAAAAAATCGTGAACACTTTGGGACCCGGGTTGAGGAATGATATATGGACTGATCAGATGAGGAATTTAATTAGCTATTAGATGCTTTATCGGAACATGAGTCAAGTTCTCTGGTAAGGAGTGTTAATGTTCATTTTCCGTTCCAAGACAAATTTGTTCGAAAAAAATTCGTAAACACTTAGGGACCCGGGTTGATAGATGATATATAGACTGATCAGATGAGGAATTTAATTAGCTATTAGATGCACTATCGGAACCTGAGTCAACATCTCTGGTAAGGAGTGCTATAGGCCATTTTCAGTTCCAAGACAAATTTGATTTTCTTCGAAAAAAATTCGTGAACACTTTGGGGCCCGGGTTGGGAATGATATATAGACTGATCAGATGAGGAATTTAATTAGCTGTTAGAAGCACTAACGGAACCCTAGTCAACATCTCTGATATGGAGTGTTAATGGCAATTTTCAGTTACAAGACAAATTTGATTTGCTGCGAAAATATTTCGTGAACACTTTGGAACCCGGGTTAAGGAATGATTTGGGCTGATAAAATGAGGAATGTAATTATCTATTAGACACACTAACGGAACCTGAGCCAAGATCTCTGGTAAGGAGTGTTAATGGGAATTTTCAGTTTCAAGACAAATTTGAGTCCCTCCGAAAAAATTCGTCAATACTTTGAGACTCAGGTTGGAGGATGATATACGAGCTGATCAGATGAGAAATTTAATTAGCTATTAGAAGCATTATCCGAACCTGAGTCAAGATCTTTGGTAAGGAGTGCTAATGGCCATTTTCAGTTCCAAGACAAATTTGATTTTCTTCGAAAAAAATTCGTGAACACTTTGGAACCCGGGTTGGGGAATGATATATGGGCTGATCAGATGAGGAATTTGATTAGATATTAGAAGCACTAACGGAACGTGAGTAAACATCTCTGGTATGGAGTGTTAATGGCCATTTTCAGTTACAAAACGAATTTGATTTTCTTCCAAAAAAATTCGTGAACACTTTGGAACCTGGGTTGGAGGTTGATATATGAGCTGATCAGATGAGGAATTAAATTAACTATTAGAGACACTATCGAAACCTGAGTCAAGATCTCTGGTAAGGAGTGTTAGTGGCCATTTTCCGTTCCAAGACCAATTTGTTTTTCTTCGAAAAAAATTCGTGATCACTTTGGGGCCCGGGTTGGGGAATGATATATAGACTGATCAGATGAGGAATATAATTAGTTATTAGATGCGCTATCGAAACTCGAGTCCAAATCTCTGGTAAGGAGTGTTAATGGCCATTTTCAGTTCAAACACAAATTTGATTTTCTTCGAAAAAATTCGTGAATACTTTGGGACCCGGATTGGGGAATGCTGTATCAACTGATCAGATTAGGAATTTAATTAGCTGTTAGAAGCACTAACGGAACCCGAGTCAACATCTCTGATATGGAGTGTTAATGGACATTTTTAGTTTCAAGACAAATTTGATATTCTTCGGAAAAAATTTGTGAACACGTTGGAACCCGGGTTGTAGGATGATATATGAGCTGATCAAATGAGAAATTTAATTAGCTATTAGAAGCATTTTTGGAACCTAAGTCAACATCTCTGGTAAGGAGTGTTAATGGCCATTTTCAGTTCCAACACAAATTTGATTTTCTTCGTAAAAAATTCGCGAATACTTTGGGACCTGGGTTGAAAGATGATATATGGGCTGATCAGATGAGAAATCTAATTAGCTATTACAAGCACTAATCACGACTTTTTAGTGATATGCTGCATGTCACTGCGACTGGATTTTCCCCGAAAAATTTCCTGTAGGTCGCAGTGATATGGCGCATATCACTAAAACTTGTACAGAGTTACTCCGAAATGCCATTACACTCAGATTTGTGGTGTCTTCTCTAGAATTAAGTGTTAATGGCCCTTAAACATCCACAAGACCCGGTTTACACTTTCTACATTATTATTGCCATTTACACTAAACAAAAAATTCCCCGAAGGTCGCAGTGATATGCCGCGGCTTTATTTTCGATTAGGTTTAGTGGGATAAATAACAAATTGAACCCTGCCTTAATTTTTTTATGTAATGCTACACTTTTTGTTAAATTGTGTATCTACATTTTTGCTTTTGTTAATTTGTGTAGCTACACTTTCGATAAATGTTGAAAACTTCACACCGGTTTACCGCAGATGTTTTTATAGTGTTCGGGTTAAAGAGTATTTTAGTTGTATGCGATCGCTGGAGCCATAACTACTCAGCAGTCGTTTCAATTAAAATACTCTTTCAAAGCCGAATCAATAGCCAGAGATAATTGGTACCACGTTTCTTCACAAGATAACCCCTCGATTGTGCTAAGAGAGGGAAGCTACCAAATGAATTAGATGATTCTCAATGTAGTGGAATGGGCCAAGGCGGTTGTCAAAGGAAATATATTATTATGGCCAATACAACAGTCAGTAGTTATTCAAAGAAATCTGTATGTATCGCAAGAAGTAAATATTCCTACCTTTTACGAAGAACTGGTAACTAAGCATTTAAGCTGGTACAAATTTCTAACGACACTTACCATCATTAAGCGATTCATAAGTTCATTGAGACATGTTGAAGAGATTGAAAAGCAGTCCTAATTACAAGTTCAACAATATTATTTTGCAGCTGAACTGTGTAATCTGAAATACTGAAAACTACTATCAACAGCCAACAAGCTGAAATTCCTGATTGACTTTGTCAATGAGGATGACCAAATTAGAGCTGGAGATAGACTAAAACATAAAAGACAATTAAAAGCTAACTACTGACCTATATTTCGGGGCTTTCAAGAAACTTACCGCTCGCCATGAAATTTGCAGTGATATCTACAGTAACAACGGCACAAATTTCATTGACATACTAACAATCAACCAAGTCAGTTCTGTGAATTTATAAACGGTACTTATTGCGCTATTTCTGATTATCTTATAAAATTACCGATACCAACAGTTCTCGTATATTCATCGTTTTGTAAGCCGTTCTTCATCCGATGCGCGGCAACGTGTTCAGGAATAAGGAACGTGCCTTTTCAGCTTATGGAGGATGGGTCTCTGAGCATGTGTAGGGTTCCACCTTTACGATTTTGATAAATCACGCAGGTTTAAAGTGGTTCTTGACACACTTTTTCGAGCCTATGTGGAAGCATTTATTGCCAGTCCTCTGCTTATTCTACAATTTGTCTTCATCTCATCAGCATTTCTATTCAATCAATATCTTGACTTTATAAAACTTATCGAAAATATACTTCTTAGTTATTGATGGCAAGGCCTATCGAAATCATGCAACCTTATCTATAGATTTGCCTACGTGATGTTCCATCAGAACTTACAACCAATCTTATAACTAGTATGCGTGATAAGCCTCTGTGTGTACATCAAAGAATCACGAACATGTTAGAAAGGCTTCAACTTTACTAATACTAGCCACACATGTCACTTGACGGCCAGGAATTCATAAACCATTAATGCAAACGAACACAGCCGCCAGTGGGGAATCAAATGCAAGTTGAACACCCATGCATCAATTCTACATTGACTTGCTTAGACCCTGCCCCTTAAATCTCTAAAATTAATTTTGACTTTACGCTGATCGAGAAATTGCTTTAAAACTTTAGTAGCGGAAAATTATTACGACACCTTGAGGGGTCATAACATTATTTTCTATGTAATTTCAGCCATGTTTAAAATTTTGCGAGAATGAGTGGAAAATTAATCATCGAGCTTTTGCAATTATAACTGCAAAACAGCTAAATACAGCGTCGCGGAGCTTAGAACACCTGAAACGTAACGGCATCTTCATAAACCGTTTCTGGGTAGTCGACGCGCGTACAGCTGTTATACGCTGTTATGTTGCAGAGGCTCGCTCATATTTATTTAGTGAAGGATACTACGTTTTATTTTAACGGGTGTATCACCGTAAACCAACTAACTATACAACAACGTGGGCCTTCGAATTTTTATTTTATTTTATTTCGGTGGAGGAAGATCGATAACGGGTGGCCTAACGTGTAATCATTTTTATTATCGGCAAAAGTGTGTCGCAACAATTACAAAGGCATCATATTTTGAAATTTACGGTTTACCGAATCTATTAACGGTGGGAAGACGCCAAAACTATTACGGCGGCCTATCGAGGCAAATTTATTTACGGCGGGGAGACGTCCAACGATAGTTATCGATGACGGCGGGAAAACGCCCAACGATCTCTACAGTTTACGGATGGCCAAACACGTGGCCATTTGTAATTTTTTATATTAACGGTGAGGAGACGCCGCAACCTATTTTGGCGGGACCTTACCGGAGGTCAAAAGATACCGATTTTTTATTTTATTTTATTTATTTATTTTTTTTTTGATTCAAAACTACATTTTCCAATTTAAATTTTTTTTATTTGTTTTCAATTTTTCAATTTTCAATTTTCAATTTTTGAGTTTTTCTATGTTTCATTTTTTTTTTATTCAATATATTTTGTGTAATCGAGTGCCTTAACGGCTGCTTGGGTCGCGCGAAAGAGTGCACATTGGTTTCACTACATAATTATTCAAGTTCAGCGACCATTTTAGTTTGATTCATTCTTTCTTTTTTCCTCCTGCCCTTTCTGATTGTTTGGTGAAAGTTTAGTTAAATAAAAAACAGCATTGCGTATCATTTTGCCATTCAATTTTATTTTTTCCGTTCATCGGTTCCATAGTTCCCGCCTGGGCTTGCCAACTCTCTTCATCCCCTTGGCAGGACATCCACAGGGTCGGAATGGTGAGTCCAGTATATGTATCTTCCATTCGGGGACGACCGTAAAATCTACACGGTCTCCCCGTGGCATTCCGGCAGTCTCAAGCTTTTGGAGTGTGTAATGTAGGAGATTAATTAGAGGTCTCTTCGAGTGAAGAGAGGCTTTGTCTGTTGGGGAGACGTCCCTACCCTCCCCCTAGCAGCATTTTCTTCGTTGTGGCTGGGCATCGGCCTCTAAGGGCTGATGGGTCATTCGGGGGGGGGGGGGGGTCTCTTCAGCAGACATTGCACTTGTCATTCGAGGAGATCCGGCGTTTCTAGGTGGACACATCCGGTTATTATTAGATTTATCATTGCTCCTCAAATGTCGGCCGATGCAATTCTGGTATAATTTAATTTCATTATTTATTTTTTATTTTTGGTCTGTTCCACGGTGTAGGTCAGGAGTATGCAAGCCCCAACTTGCCATCGACACAAAATCCTGAGATCTAGTTGGCAAAATCACCGTGAGAGAGGCCTGTGCATACTTAAAAGAAGCTGCGGCATGGTTTTTGAACCATCTCGTAACAAAATATCAAGTTCCAGTACTCATCACACGAGGAAGCACTAGTACAAAAAAAAAAAATATCTGATAGTATTTTATTGTCTCATTTTTCATAATAGAAAACTGTCACAGTGCTTGACCTGAGATTTTACAATTTTAAAGTGTTTTACAGAACTCTGCCATCTATAGTACTTCGGTTTGGGTGGTTTGATTAATTTAAGAAGAATTTTTCAAATTTGTTATGGAACTTGATCATGCTGGACGAGACTCGATATTTTTGAGTTATTTTGACCATGTACCAAAAATTCTCACAGGTAACCAATAAGTCCCATTGTTTTACTTGTAGATATTAACCAGAGACTGTAAATTGTAATAGTTATTGGTAAACTGAAGAAGGGTTTGTTTGGAACTAGTTTTTGTTGTGAATTTAATTCAGTGATACAACAAACAACTGTAAGACATGAGTTTTAATTCCCTGACACCCAAACATTAAATTTAAAAAGTTAATTTCCATTGCAAATCAATTCCTTGTGTGCAATTTATTAAGCTATTTATATCTAACCAACAAGTAATAAATCAAATCCTGAAAAAAGAATTTCCAAATAAAGCGTTTTTGATTTACGGTAATTCTTAGGAAATCAAATTTTGATTTTCCTCTTTACCTTGCATGATTTGCTACCAGCTTAAATAAGAGCTTATTGTGTTTTACTTTTGTTGTGGTGTGTCAGTTTAAATTTCGGTAATTACTGTATAGCAGATTACCAAAAATTGCTGCTTGGGTAATAATCTGCAATTTTTATTGAGATTTTCCAAACACATCTGCACGCTCTAACAATTAGGGAAAATATGTTATGTGCACCAGACTTTTAATTAAGAAAATCTATATGGTCTGCAATGCAACCGTCCATAATAATCATGACGTGTTAAATTCGAAATCTAATGATTTTTTATATTGTTTCTCTCCATATTACATTGTTTTAATGAATTTTTGGTATAGAGATCGTATACCCTTATTTTGCAAACACAACACAAAAAAAAACATAATCCTCGTCCAACATTCGTTATTAATGTTGGTCATTACAAAAGCACACATATTCGAGTGAAATCCTTTTTAAAAAAATATAAAATCCTCTTGAGAATAAATTTTGTTGGAATTTCAATTTTCTTGTACCGAATATAGAAATGCTACATGCCCTTACCCGAATCGTCTTTAAGACGTAATTACAATATACTGAACCGTATATACGCTCGTAGGTTACACACACGTTACAAAACCAAAGAAAATATCATCTGGTGTATGGTTTCGGGTTTTTTTGTCTATTCTGGAAAACAAAAAAATATTTTTGCGTACACCAAGAAAAATATGCAAGCACACAAAAAGGTAGATTTGGTGAGGTTTTTTTTACATGTAAGAATTAAATTTTTCGGCAGCCAAACTCTCTTGCCTGTAGTTTTAAAGCAAAATGCTATTAACAAAGCCATAATAATTATGTGTGCTACGTATTCGTAAAGGTTAAAAAAATAATGAAAAATTTATACTCACCCGTACAGTACAAAAGAGGGTTGCGTGTTAACAAAGGTAAGGAAATTTGATAGACCTTAAGTTTAAATATAACGTGCAGCTATGTAAGATTTCTTGTGCTAAATTATTATAAATATTTTAAACGAAAATGGTTTGTTCCAAATGAAGCCGAGGAATTTTCTTTCTAATCGAATCAATTATTTATTTTGTAGCTGTTTTTTAGGGTAGTAGGAGGGGTTTTTCACAAGTTTCCTTTTAAAAATATTACATCATCTAAAGCCTTAGTTACAATCGTATTACTAAAAAGTTTTTGAATGATTCAGAAAGGGTTATGAAAGAACTAAATTTCGCGTATAACATAATTGAGTTGGTCAGCAGATTGTCCAAAAATTGGTTGTCTAATATATTTGTACTAGAGGACCTCTATGCGATATTTCGAAAACTTGAACTCTTGAAGTCAAACATGGTTCAGGTAGATACAGACCGACTCGTTCGAACGTTTGCCTTGCGATTTATTTATTGTGATCGCATAAGATAGGCCTACTGGAAACTGGTGTCGAACGAAGTTGAAAGGCAAAGATGGATCATTGTCCAATATAATTCTTGGCATGAAATGTATTGTCCCTGAATGGCACTAAAATCAAGAACCACTAACCCTGTACCATTGCATAATCCCTCTTTGATTGCTAGCTTGACTATTTTCATCATCAGAACTGTCATCTGCCTTAACTGAGTCGATTGTATAATAACATATTTCATTTGAAATAAGTTTTTCGGACACAAAATTGCGTGTTTTGATATAGATGCAAAATAAATTGTAGTAAATGATGAACCAAAAATATTTGTAATGAGATCATCTGAAATATAACCTGAAAGTATTAGAATAGAGTAGTGATATTTTTTAGTGTGTGAGGTATCAAAACTCTTCCCATCACCAATATTCAAAAGCCAACTACTAAAATGTGGTTCACTTATTGCTCAAATATTTTTATTTAAGCTTAATACTTGAAAGTGCTGCCATAAATGGGACTTTTCTTATTACCCAAGATTATTACCTTTCCGCCAAACGGGATATCAATTCTCATTAAATCGCGAAATATTAAGTCCACAATTTCAAGTGCTATGCCTGAAGCCATTGCTACTTGCAGCTTCATCCAAGCCCGTAAGTTGTGATACTTTCACGGCGTCCCTATTGAGAGGCAATGAAAACGCAGAGTGGCATGCCATTCCCATGGGCAAAAGAGTTGCTACTATTACTGTCCATGCAACACATACTACATTTCTATTTTCTGTATCGATTTTTTAAATTAACGCTCGGTATAAAAATGTTGTTCCACTTGAACCAGGTCCATCCTGCATGTTGTGTGAACAACATTTACATTTAGATTTAAGATTTATGTTGCATTAGGTAGTGGTAAAAGTACAAAAAAGCAAATCCTGGTTGCTCACACTGTTCTTTTAACTCAAACACGCAATGGCTCAAGCTTTATTTTCAGTCATATACCTTGATGCATAAAATCTTCTATGCATCAAGGATCCGAAGGATTGTAATAGCACAGTGTAGTAACGAATAATGCTTGCAGTAATTTTTGCCTCTGATAAAGAATTATGCCACTCAACGTTATCATTAATAAGCCCGCGTGCCCTCGCTGCTTCTTTAAACGTTGGGTATACACAGTTATTAAACGTTTCTAGGGTATCGAAAGATGTAGCCTCAGAGCCCTTCAATATAAGAAGTAGTAGACTTAAATAATACACTTCAACATTTTTTGGAGAAAGTGAATTTGGAGAGCGTATAAAAAGTTATGGGCAACAACGTCTGAAGAATTTAATTTAAAAAAAGCGGGTAAAGTTGTGGCCCTAACAGATAGCTTCTTAAAGCATTTCCAATATTATCTTCGGTGAAAAATATTGACTGACCATCTTGTAAATGAACAGATAGTGTAACAACATTATGAGATTGGTCATGAATTGGAAACTCCTGGATATGCCACGCAGCTTCTTACCTATAATTCTCCACATGGACCATAATATTTTGTTTAATAATTATTTCAAAAAGTCGTGGATATTCAGTTTGATTAGGAACTTTAGCCCAAATTATGTTGTCAATATTATCGGCTGTTCCAAATGTTCATATAAGAATCCTCATTCTTAATCCACGTGGTAATCCAAGTTTTTTGGTGTTCAATTATATTGGGTTTTCCAATAAGAGGTTTCATTTTGAACAGCCTGCTATTTGGCCAGCTGTCAATTTTGAAGCTGCCATCTTTTGACATTTGACAAGTAAAAACTACGCCATTACTAAAAATGGTAAGATACACGCATGGAAATTGCTAAAATTCACTACAAAAATGGAAAAAATTTTGCAGTCAGAGTTCGCAAAACTAAAGCACTTTTGGGTCGTCGCGAAGCACCTTTTCGGCTGACAATAGTGAAACTGGTGAAAAACGAAAACCCAGGTTTGTCGATCTTTGGAATTAGACATTCCACAAACGACATTACACCGTATTTTGCATAAAGACTTAGATCTTAAGGCTTTTGAAGTTCAGTTAACACAAGAACTCAAGCCGGTCGATCACCACAAACGTGGTATCTCCGCTGATTGGGTCCTTCAAGTGCATCAAAATGATGCGGATTTTCGTAGAAAAATCATCTTCAGCGATGAGGCGCATTCTCACCTCGAAGGCTACGTTAATAAGGGCTCACATCTGGGGCTCAGAAAATCCAAGAATGATTGTATAAAAGCCTCCCCATCCTCAACGTGTCATTGTTTGGTGTGGTTTTTGGGCTGGCGATGTGATTGGACCTTACTTATTCGAAAAGTAGTCTGGTGCAACTGTTATGGTGAATGGATTGCGCTACCGAGCTATGATTAATCATTATTTATGGCTGGAATTAGAAGACATTGATGTGGATGACGTTAATTTTCAGCTAAGCGGCGCTACGTGGCATACAAGTAACGAAACAATCGCAATTGTGCAAGAAAAGTTTTCTGACCGTGTTATTTCTCGGAGAGGTGATCACAATTGGCCACCGAAATCTTGTGCTTTAACACCTTTAGACTTTTTTGTTTGGGGCCACGTGAAAGATAAGGTATATGCCAATGCTCCACAATCGTTTCAAGACCTTACAGATGGAATTCGTAAAGTTATCGAGGACATACAGTCGAAAATGTGCGAATTGGTCATGGAAAATTTCAAGAAAAGGATATTGTGCTGCAAGCGTAGCCGTGGCGGCCATTTGACTGATATCGTTTTCAAATGCTAGTGGCATACCTTCTTCTTTACAAACCCTTTATAAACGTGCGAAACAACATTCCCAAATATCTGCCATTTAATACCTAGTATCGCCTATAAATACTTTTAGCTTTAAATTGAACATTCGAGTAACAATATCAGGGCGATCTGAAGCATTTTGAAAATTTGTAAGTTCTTCTTTAATTTCCGTCCACGCTGGATTACACGTGAGTGTAATAAATAAATCAGGATGACCAAATATCCGAACCATTGCAAGATTATCTTGATATAGTTTTGTCATGAGCCGTAGACCGCCAATAAATGAAGAAGGCAGTATAAACACATGACCTACAAAAACATTTCTACTCGTATTTTGAGCAAGGTTATTGACAAAATCTAAAAGACCTTTTTAAGATTCCACACGGATGTAATCCAACGGGTGTTTTTTGAAGCCTGATCGAACTTGAAATTGTAAAAATAAAACAAAAATTTAGTTTTTATGAAAAATAAACTCTGGCAGATTTCAGTATACTCTGGCAAATCATCATGAATAGACTCACGCTTGAACAACGCTACGAAATTATTAAAATTAACTTACGGAAATCAGGCCGGGGATCGCGTTACGATCAATGGAAAATAAAATATGGATGAAATTGATCCGGACGAGATGTGGTTTCAACAAGATGGCGCTACGTGCAATACGGCGACCACAACCATCGACTTATTAAAATCAAAATTGGGCGATAAGTTGATTTCGAGAAATGGACCTGACACCTCTCGATTATTTCCTGTGGGGCTACTTGAAGTCATTGGTTTATGCTGATAAACCAGCAACAATTGACGCCTTGAAGATTCGTGTTGTTCGTGACATACGGCCTGCTGGCGTGCGTCCTCGAAAAAGTGGCCCAAAATTGAACTTACAGTATGCGTTTCGTCAAGAACGGCCGCAATTTAACATTTTGTGTTATTTTTAACAAGTTGTAGTGGAATGTTCCGAAGAATCATTCATTTTCGTTGTCCAGCCATATTGTCCATTAGGAAAAAAGTGGAAACGTCATTGGATCAAGGTGTTTGGATAATGGATTAATTTTTTTCATGGTTCTAGAGTCAGCTGGATGCAGGACAAAATTGAGTGTAGCTGGTATATTATCATTGCGATCTGAAACAAAAATTAATGCAACAGCATCAGGATTTGTTGGAGCATTGTAAACACGTTTATCACGTTGTGTACATTTCGAGTAAAAATTAATGATACGTTATTTATAGGACGACCATTTCGAGTAGCATCTGCTACTTCTTTTTGATAAATATTTCTAAGTTTTTTGTAAGACATACCATAAGGAGAATTTTGAAGAATATTAAAAATGATTGTCATTTTTTCATGATTGCAAGAAGCATTAGCTCGATTACTCATACGAATATTAGTAGCGGTATCTAAGCAGGACCGGTCCGAAATATTCTGGCGCCTGGTGCAATTCATAATTGTAACCCAATTTTTAGCTACTTCCACCTTACCCAAATGGTGGCGAACTCAAACAAAGTGATTTTTAAGAAATTTATGTTGTGTGCAAACCGTCCGTGACATTTCTAGGAGGTAACTAATCCATTTGAAACTCCGTACTTTTTAGTAAAGTTCGCACTGAATTACAACTCACATACAAAGCCCCTTCAAAGTATTCGTCGGTAACTTTAGCGTTTTATGAAAAATAAAGAATCATCATTTACTTTTAACCTGACTGAAAATCTGCTTCTCACTTTTTAATCTTTTTAAAACTGAGGAAGATAATGCAGCAGTTCAAATTTTAGAGACCGACAACAAACTCCAACTTTGTAATTAAGCTAGAGAAATATCAAATCGGTTAATAAATTTCGCATCGGTTTGCAAAGTGATACGTTTCTAAAGTATAACTTGAGTTTAGTGCGTATGTGAATCGGCTTTAGCTTAATGAATAATTAGTTACTTTATAGCTTTAGGATGACTCAACACTTTATTCTCGACTCCGCAATAGTAAGATGAAAATTGACCAGCTTAATTGATTAATATCATAACTAAGAATTATCAGATAACAACAAACTTAAACCAAACATTTGTAAAAACTTCTACTTACTTTGCATACTACTATCCTTCCAAGTTACTAGAACATTTTATGAGTGACGTTCTGCAAATTGCTTTTTCTGCGCCCGGTTACAATGTACCAGTTAAAACATATGAGGGGCCGGCCCTGTATCTAAGTCATAGATAAATAACTCTGTTATCGTGGTAGTGCGATCGTGGTAGTTTTCTGAATTTAAAGATCCGTTACAACAAATAGATTTTTCAATCCCTCTGGAAAATTGTCGTCTCTTATTGGTGAGTATGATAGTTTCGCATTATGGCATCAATTACTTTTAATCTCCTTACTAAAAAAAGAGCATCGCACTGACTACATTGGACTGACAATGATCCTAAACATAGGGTTTCTGGTACAGTAAAATTATCACTACCACGAACAGCGCCCTTAAATAGTGACTGCCTTGTGCAATTGTTTCGAATAACTACTGCATTTCTGTTCATTCATACAGACATTTGTTTTGGTTTTTATTCACCGAAGAATATCAGTCATTATTTATGTATGCGTAAATTGTGTTTATTATTCATTCGAAGGATTACATATTTTACTGCATACAAACTAACACCAATACGTGCTGTGTGATATTTCATTTTTCTTTGTACTCTCAACGCTTTGTTTATTTATTCTCTCTCCAACGATGGCCAACATATTTTCTTGCGTTTCAACATTAATGTTAGTGGAATGTTTCAGCAATATGTGTTTAGCAATATACCGGTCGCCTGCTTCATAGAAGGAATTTTGGCGCATGCACTGATGGCCCTTAATTCGTCTCGATCCATCGCTCTTTCAGTCGCTCACCGGGGAGGGTCTCGTTCTCCCTTGAACTGTACCCTAGATATGTTCACTGCAGATGACGTTTATAATTTCTACCACCAGTCTATGAAGTGCGTTCTCCTCAACTCGCTTTCTAACATTTGTTTGATAAAATCAATTATCACACGCAAAACACTTGTGCTCTGCATCATCAAAAACGTTGCTGTAATACATACATGCCTGTGAAGGCTCTATTCTCATTCCCATGCAAATATTTTAAATATCCAGTCATTTTATGTTTCAATACGTACAGATATATGGGGAAATGTTTACCATTGGCCACCACAGCCAACAGTTCTCTGCGTGTTACAATAGGTTTTCTCTGCTTTAGGAAGGGATCTACTGTAATATGTCACATCCTGCTATTGATTCTCTTTCTTCTGTGTTGTCATTGCACGTATTCCCGTGTTGCTAGCATCTTTATCTAAGATTAATATCCCAGATGCCTGCTGATACGCCAAAATAGAGGCGCTACACAATTTCTTCTTCCAAATTCTTCAAACACTTTTTGATGCTCCAAATTACTTAAGACCGTTTCATGCTGAAACTGCTGTCTTTTCCCTGTCATCAGGGTGTATTGCTAATTACTAGTAGCTGCTTTTAAGATCTAATGTACTGCAAATGTTGGCCCCTAACAGCATGTCCAAGGTATCATCTATGCGAAGAACTGGATAAGTAACCTCATTCATCACTTCCCTCAATTTACGAATCAACACAAAACTGGTGACGTTTTTTTATGAACAAGACCCACTATCGAACTTCATGGACTGCTATACTGCTCTATCACTCCGTCTCTTTCCATTTTTTTATTTAATGCGAACGTCCCCTGTTGTTTCGCGAGTATGGTAATAGCCTTAGTGCTTGCCGGATTGGAATAACATTTCCGGTATTTACTCAATGTGACAAAATATTAATTTGTTCCTAGTTCGTCATCATTATGATCGGCTAATCCATCCAGAACTTCCAGCAGAATTACACCCTTATCGGTATTATACCATGGTGCCCGAAAGCCGAAATTATTATTGATAACCCGCGGAACCACTCCCGTGAAGCTTATTGAATCTGTGCACCGTATCATTCAAATCCGTACCGCGTTGTAAAAAGTCCCAATCGGCAGTGCTGAGAAATTCATTCAAAAATACGTAGTCTTCTCGTCGGTTGAAGATGAAGAGAATACACCGTCGTCATCGTTCCAAGATATACCGGGTAAGTTAAAGTCACTCACAATGATAATTTGATCACAAGGGCGAACTGAAGGTATAACGGCTGGAGTAAGGAGTATAAACGGCGACGGCAACAATAGAGGTATTGTAAGCTAGTCTGATGCAACTGGTGTCAAAATCAAATCTGTCACGGTTACGACATAGTCTGATGGAAAGTACTCTTCGGATAACATATTGATCGCAAGCTAGGTCTCGCTCATTATTATAACAAGGCAATGTGATAGTAGATAGTAGAAGTGAAGGCGTTGATGGTATTAGATGACGCGACGGTCGTTGATAAATTAAACTGACTGGTTAACGCAGTAGCTACTTCGGCTGTTGAAACGTGGCCACAGTCCGATTTTTTGATATTTCGTGAATAATTTCCAAATGGGCGGATTAAAACACCAGCAGGCCAAACGTCAGAATTGTTAAGCAGGTTAAAATCAGCCTCCTTCAAACCAATTTTAAATGAAACGAACGTTAGTATCCAGCTTTAAATTTATTTGACTATGATGCTACATAAAATGAGCCCTGATTTTTGACACAAGTGTTCACTGTTAGTGCCACAACTCATCAGAATTTTGTACTACCACTTGCTTCAAAATATGTCGATAATGCAGATTTAGTAGCATTTTCCGAGTAGCATTCTTGATTGATACATGGTTGACCACAAGCCACGTTAGAAACAATTCGTGCGAAGTTTTGGCCATTGAAAGAGCAAACCACAGTTGAACTGCAACATAAAAGAAAATGTGGAAGTCGGACGTACGAGAGTTGTGACAATTAAAGCGTAATTTTCTATAAACAACTGATAGATCAAAATAATCTTCAAGGAATTTTTAAAACAATTTTTCTAGGACAGTTCAATGTAGTTAATCTTAATGATTTAACATTAAGTGTATATCGTATCGAGTATTCCTTCCGTTTAAATATAGCGAACGCAGCTGGTACATTTCAGCTGCATGCAAATGGAAAAAAAATCTCAATTACTTAATGCGGGGGAGTAAATTTGTCTGTAACACGTGTATTAAGATTATGTTTTTATTATTTCCAGTTTCTGAGTACCAGATCTTTGTAACAAACTCCCATATTTCATTCAACGTTGAAGTGATTTTTAAAAACCACGCTTCCGCATCGTGTATATGACAACAAAAAAAATGTATAAAAAGAAATAGGTCTGATGTGTTGCCAACCCGTCTGCCATTTGACAATAAATTTACGAAACAGGTTGGCACTAGGCTACACCTACAGAACATATACTCATTAAAAATATACGACTTTATGTCGAATTTGATCGGCTTAGCCATGATCATAAATCCCACCTTTTGTAAATGACCTTGGCGTGTATTATGCCTTCACTACATAAACTCGATCGTAAATTCGGTTCTGTGCACATCAAGTCGCACAGATCTCATTTTATTTTATTTTTATGACTTTTCCATGAAATCGCAGGCAGCGACACCAAAATAGAATTATAGAGATCTCGTACACAAAATAGAACACACACCAAAAAAAAAATGATTTTAATCAAATAAATACTATAAATCAAATGAAAAGTAAATTTTAGAAAAAAAAAAAAACTTGAACATTTTCAATATTTTGAGTGAAAATCGGAACACATGTCGCTCTCTGATGGAATCAAAAACTTTGTACACAAAAAAATAAATAAATAATAATCCAATCTAAATGTAATTAAATAGCGCCAAGGTCAATCACAGCAGATTCGCGGTACTTGTATCAACATACCGTAAAACAACACAGAAGTATACATAAAGAAATCATCAGCTGATTTTAATGTTATCGTACTACGCATCATGTCGCCTCAGTCCCATTTTCAATCAATATTTACTTTAAGTGTTGATGTATTAATTTAATTAATTTGTTAAGCCCCGACCACTTCGATAAGCCGCATGTGTGTAAATAATAAACCAATCATCGTTATCATATAATATACTACGTAGCGTAGGTATAATTTGTGTGTGAACTGTGTATATCCAGAATATGACTCCAATTTGCCGAATATAAATACCCAGCTGGCAGAATATCAAGAAATAAAATTTAAAATTGATTTTCAAAAATGTGTACTCGTAATGTTCTTATCAGTATCTTATCGTGTGTGTGTGTGTGTATAACGTCATTATCGTATATATAAGAAATTACCTGTGCGAGTAAAGAAATGATATTTCTGTACTCTGCGTCGTCTACATTGCGGTATTTATAGTTTTTATTTATTCATCTTCACATTGAACTTTAACCTTCTAAAATTTCTATTTCTATTTATTTATTTTTATTTTTTTCGATCTAAACACACACACACACGATAAATTATTTACGAATTTGAAATCTTCGGATTTTGGGGGCTACCACAATTTTTGCGAAACACTTTAAATATATGACATGAGATTTTGGCTCGCACCTAATAAAATATAATTTTTTGTTTATTATTAAAAATTATTTTAAAAAATTATTTATTTACATTAAAAAATATAATACATTATTTATTACATATACATATAATAATATATATAGGAAAGTTCAGTCAAACCCGGTGGCGTACATATATAAAAAAATTACATTTAGTCCTAGAGTATACCTTAAACGCTAAACTTTATAAACTACAAGGATTTGCAAAATTCTACAATGCATGCAAATTCTGGCAGCTTTTTGTTTCCGGTTCTCGTATCCATATTCGGTCGAAAAATCCCTTCACCTTAAAACTAATCGAGGTTTTTGAGCCACGATACTTCCGCGGACTCTTCTTCGACGAAATACTCAAACTGGAAAAATCGCTTGTCGCAATCGATCGATTACGTAATATTTCGCGTGATTTCTCCGGATTCTCCAATTTTAAACGGATTTGGGCCAATATTCCCACCAATAGTTCATCAACGTTATGATTTATCGTAACCGATGTCTCAATAAATTTACAATCGTATGTCGTTGCCATTGATTTACCCTCGTCCACCGAGACGATCCGTTTACGCGCCAAATCTGATTTATTGCCAACTAGTATAACGGCTTTATGTTCGATGCGTTCGGATGTCCAAAGGGTTTGTAAAATGTTTTCGGCAAACGCAAAACTGTTACGATCGGTGGTTGAGTAAATAACACAATATGCATTTGAATCGTATGTTGAGATGCAAATTTCGGGCATAACGCCCGAATATGGATGGTCCATGAAAATTAATTCGGATTCCTCCCCTTCGAACAGTACTGATACGGATTTTTCACCTGTTTCGTCATCTACATTAGTTTCGTGCGCTTGCAAATATTCCGAAGTCATGAATTGGGAGACTAGTGATGTTTTACCAACGGATGAACCGCCTAGTATGAGCACTTTAAACGGTTTAACGGCTGGAACGATATCGGGCGATCGGCGAATACATCCATTTTTGGTAACTGTGATCGACGCTTGTACTGGTACAATGGTTAAACGTTCTGTGCTTGAATTTGAACTGGTCACACTGTTATTCGATCGGCTGCGGCGGCACTTAAATGAATCGCCACGATTTATAACACCTTTGCCTTTTACCGCGAAATGGCGGAGCCGATAGTATTCATCTTCTTCGCCCGTATTGGGCATTGAAGCGACACGTGAAATTTCTTGTGTCATAATTTGGCTGGCGCGACGAGCCGCCGCGGCACGATCACTTGCCGCACTATTATTGTAATGATTAGTTTTCACTGATTGTGATCGATTGTGGTTCACTTGTTCACTACTGTTACACATTTCGTCTGACGTCAATGTATTTGTTATATCCACTAGCTGTTTCATATTCTTTATTTATGAGTTTATGATCTTTGTTTATTTATATTCTGTTCTTTATAATTTCTTTTATAAAACTCGCACAAAAACACTTGAGCAAACTCGGTTCAATTCACTTTACTTAATGTTTTATTTATCGTCTATAATTAAATATTTTTTGCTCTCTGTTCCTTCTCACTAATAAATCACAAAACTAAAACACAAAACTTAATAATCCAAATCTCAAAGTATTTTATTTATATTTAATCTTGTTCACGGTTCTGTATTAACTGAAGTATCCATCGGATTTCATCTAACATTTATAGTTTTCCACCTACTCGCCGTCGTTACAATCGCGTTCACGATTATTTTATTTTTTATTTTTTGCTTTTCTGTTTACGGCTGGCACTTGGCCAAAACATCGCATCATGCATGAGTTTTGGGGAAGAAGTCGACGTATTATTTATTTGTTGAATTTTCAGTGAAGTAATCAATTCGTAGATCAAGTGTATTTGTGTCTCTTCGGTGTATGGGGTATTGAGAGTGGATCGTGCGCGAGCGGGCGTATTAATGTTATACGCGATCTGTACTTATTGACCCATTTTGTTTGATGTGGATAAACGGCATAAGAGATTTATTGGGACAATAAATGTTTTATGAGGTGCCAGAACGTTGATGAACGACAAATTATTATTATTGAATTCGGTTGAAATTGGTTGGAAAATTAGTGGTTTTTTTGAGGGAAATTGTATATTACGAGTCGCATAAACTCGTTATCCCCAACTACTCTAGTATATGACACATACTAAAAATGACTCATAACGTTTTATTGCCTCGTATATAATGGTTATCAAAAATGTGACTTCCTTACAACTCAGATTTTGAATTTCGTTGAAGGGCGCGATTTTGACTAAAATGCCAATTAAACTTGTTTATGTTGTTTATGCCGTTCGTCCAGCCACGTGAGGCAACACTTATATAATCCTTATTTACTAAGACGAAATGAAAACAACTTAATCAACATCAAAACAAATCAGACCTCTGTCACGTATATAACAAACGCGTATTATTCTACAAATGGTTTTAACGCGACGCGACAGTTGGCGTACTTTTCCAAAAAAGTGATTCACATTTCGAAGCTAATTTGAATTGGTGACTATTGGTTGGGAGTAAATATTTATAGAATACGATGTCATAATGAGATACAATAAAGTTGAAATCGGCAGCCTTCTAATCGACTAAATAATCGACGGCATTCAACTAAGCAACAATTTATATCTTACGTTGAATTTTCTAACTTTCAACCTATTAGTCATAAGAAGATTGATTTTCAAGAATTTTAAACTGGTCTCATCTCGTTGGCAATTCTGTGCTATATAGTGGATTATTCTAAATGTCAGAATTTTCCTGCCTCAACTTTAACAAAAAATCTGGTCGAATCTGCATAATTTATAATCATGTCAGCTTCATGTCATAAGTGTTCGTCCAATATCACGGGCACAAAATTTCCGGGCATAAGATGTAGCGGGTCATGTTCCCTCATCCCAATGTTTGCGCGTTTGCGCTGATAGGATTTCGGGTGTTCTATTAGCTACGAATGTTCTCCAGGGTTTTGGGTGACATGAGAGCGAATCCACTAAAATACGGAAGTCACTCCTCGCGTAGACTTGCCTTTCATTTAATTGAGTTTTGTTCCTCACTAGCTTGATTAGGTTTGACAGCATATTTTGGCGCTGATTAGATGTAGACAGAGATGAGCTGCAGCCGGTTCACAACGTATAGAACCGTTGTTAAAGTGTACGGAACCGGTTGTTAAATTGTGATAAACATCTACATACTCGTATACTAAAATTAATTAAATTTAATTACGAAATAAAAAAATTAAAAATGAATTAAACAATAAATTTACAATATGAAATATCAGTTATCTCTAGCAATAATTTAAGTAGAGTGTAAGTTGACCTTTAATATATAATATAAATATTTGTAGAATCGTAGCTATGTTCATTTTGTTTTTAGTATTTTTTAGTGTTTTTGCAATGCCGCCATGTCAAATACGAATATTCGATAGAAAAAAAATCAAACAAAATAAATTAAATGCTCTCACAAGGATCCGACAATACACCTCAACTATTAAAAATTTTAAAATTGCAATTGTAAGAGTTGAGAACTGAAAACGCTGTAATATTCCGTAATATTCCGAAATCGAAGATATGTTGTCAAACAATCAAATTCGAGAAACAAATTCAACAAGTTCCTCTTCAACTATAACTTCTAACCTTGGAGAAAATTTACCAGATTGCTGAAATTCTGTTCAATTAAAACCAATTCCAAGCTAATTATGATGGTCTAGAGGTGAGCAATAAAAAGCTTGGTTGTTCAAAGTGTGCTGCTATTGATAACCTTCGTATTGCCCCTGAGCAAAATATTCACATATCGGAATCATGGCGAAGTTTTGAAATCAGTGCGTCAGAAAATCAAAAGTAATTAATCAGGCTTCTTTGAGGATAAAAAAATGAGTGAACATTTTAATTCAAAATCCCACTTAATGGCCCTAAAATTGCTGGCAGAAGCAAAAAGAAATGAGCTGCCCAAAATTATAGATGTAATAAATAACAAAAATGTGGGAACCACAAGTAAAATTTTCAACACGTACCGCAGGACGCATTGCAAAACAAATGAAACGCAAAATAGTTCGAAAAATAATTAAGTCGATTATTGACAAATTTGTGTTATGATTGATGAGGCGTCAACCATTTCAAATAAATGTGTACTGGGTATTTTTTTGAAATGTGAAATAGAGGACGAAAATGCCACAATTTTCTTGTGGTCTCTCATCTGGAATCTCAAACCGCTGAACATATTTTTAACGTTCTACTTGATACATTAAAAACCAATGGGTTTTCCATGGAGTTTCTAAGACAAAATTTAATTGGATTTTGTTCTGATAGTGCCAGTACCATGCGCGGTCGAAAGTCAGGCGTTACGTCCAAATTAATACAAGAATATCCATATATAATACGTAGTTTGGCATTGTTTAAAAAATCGCCTTCAGCTAGGGTTACAGAACATAGACAACTGGCCCCGGATATAACTATCCGTTTTGTGAACGATGTGTTACGCTCCAACCTTGAAATTAAATTTAATTTTTCCGTTGCTGGAGTCCAATTAAAGCCTAATACCTTAAATGATTGTGGATCGTTAGGTAGGATGTCACTTATAAGTTTCACCATGTCGCTGTTAAATCCATGTTGTAGTAACAAGCCACTGATATTCTTCTTTAATTTCATCACATCGAAGCCATTGTTGGCTCTGGTCGTTCAATGATACTCCCGACGTTGTCTTCTCTGAACCGCCAAAAAATTGTTGTTGCGCTGGATTATTTTATTGGTTGAGTTTCCTTCATATATTTGAGCACTTAATACGCACGCCTAAAATCCTAATACAAAGCGTTAAATTCGTATTCTTGGTGAAATCGATGTTCCATGGCTCTTAGTCTTTGGATAATTGTGTGTATTGATTTACCCAGATTTTTGGTTGAATTTTTAAAAGGTAATTTTACTATGAATCGGCAATTGGAATTCGAGTTATTTTGATATTTTAGGGAATCTTTGATTTGGATTTGTTCAGGTTTCACTATACCGAAGAAACAATCTGCACCGTTAAAAAGTCTACGCGATCCGATTTATCAAAATATGGGTCAGCCCCATTTGAGGATGATTTGAGATGATTCTTGTTAGGATTAACGCTTCCATTGACACGTTTTGATGGCCCATTGGTCGAAAAATCATCAGCGCTGGAATTTCCCAATCATTACTTACAGTCTGCCAGTTGTGACTTCTAACCGTTGCACATAGGATTTGGAAACAAAACTTGCCTGTGAACATAAGTCTGGTAGGGCACGACACACAGGTTCTCGTCCGAATTTATCTAGAATGTTGATTAAAGAAGTTGGTGGGATTGTGTGTTTTTTTGCATCATCCATTATGTGGAGTTACGAGTAATGATTTTTGTAGCTCTGCTGGCAACATCGCTTCGAAGGGCATGTTAATTAAACGCCTTAGACTTAAACAATTTAAGCATCTAAAGGGTGTTCAAATTTGAGGTATCTTTTAAATATTCCGCCACTTATATTTTTGGTAGAGTATCATATGTTATTTGACAGAAGTACAAACAATCCGGTTAGTTAAAATGGAGAGATATACGATTGAACAACGTGTTTTCATTATTAAACTATTTCAAATATGGTGAAAATTGGAAGAAAATTTCGTCCAAAATACTGCAGAGAAAATGTGCCGACAAACCGTGCTATTAAACTTATCATTGATACCTTTGAAGAAACTGGTTTAGTTCAAGATCAGAGACGCAGAATTTATCATCGTAGTGGTCGTTCAAGTGAAAATATTGCAGCTGTTACCACAAGTGTTGCTGAAGAGTCAAGGACATCAATTCGTCATCGTTCACAGCAATTAAACCTTAAACCAACAACTTTGTTCAGTATTTTAAAAAAACGATCTTTATATAAAGGCTTACAAATACAGTTAACACAATAATTAAAGCCAATTGACCATGCATTACGTCGGCAATAAAATCCTGTTGTTTGAAAAGCAATGAAACCATAAAAAGTTAGTGTATGTGTGGTGGAGCTCAATATCGTGAGATGATTAGAAAATTTTTGTGAAATCAATTGGAAGTTATTGATGTGCAGAATATGTGGTTTCAACAAGACGGTGCAACATACAACACAGCAACGGATTCAATCGATCTTTTAAAAGAGAAGTTTAATAGTCGAATAATTTCTCGAAGAATAAACGTGAGTTGGCCACCAAGATCATGCGATTTAACGCCTTTGGACTTCTTCTTATAAGGTTTCTTGAAGAGTAACGTTTATGCGGATAATCCTCAAACTGTTCAACACCTCTCAGACAACATCACCGAGCAAATATCACTAATTGAACCATCATTACGCTAAGAAAGATATTCAAAATTTTGGTTAAAGATTGACAGCCTGCCGAGCTAGCAGAGAAGGTCACTTTAATTTCCAATAAAAATAAATAAAGATTCCAGACATCCATCTGATTCAATTGCTTGCACGGCAACAACGAATGTTTGCTTTCATTGCGCACGGTGTAATTGAATATTCAGTGATAACGTGGCTTTTTACCATTTCTTGATTTTCAAAGTGACATGTTGGAGTTGTCATCGTTAGATGGACTAAACGAAACATGAACCAATGATTTTCGCCCAACGCCTGAGTTACTTCAACGAATGATTGCGGTTGGAATTGGTGGCTGCTCGATAAATGTGATAAACATTTGTTAACGCGGTTTTAAGCTGTTTTAAAGCGCTGATACAATTCTCTTCGGCTATGCTTTTCTGTTTCAATAGAACTGATGCTTCACCAGGCACGTGAATGATACTACAAAATAAATCGTAAAACCATTCGGTATAATCCCTCGAAAATGGAGGTATGTTGATTTTTGTCAATTTGATTTTGTGTTGAGCTTTTTTGTCGCATTAACTGGCATATCTGGGGATAGATTTCTAACCGTTATCGATTTCAGCCTAACCTTAATCGGGTTTCTTTGGGATCACGCGAAAAAATTGTATTCTTGTTTACGGTGAATTCTACCAGTAATTACTCAACACGAGCGAGCTCAACAGCTTAACGAAATGGATGATATTTATAAGACGGCCTATATTGATGCGCATTCTTTTTTGAAAGCCGATTTGTCTAACATTACACTTTGTTCACACTATGATACTACTGAACTAAAAATGGCGTATCGCTATAGGGCTACTAGTACCTGCCAATCGGAGTGAAGTGTTTATACCAAAATAACAAAATATACACTGTGACCTATAAGTACTTAGAATTAAAAAATACTCAGAAATTGTACTTTCAAAATAATATTTGAAAAATTAACAATAAATAGAAAATATTTAATTTTTGTGAAAAGTTTTGAGTGAATTTTGTAATAAGAAATTTTTACAATGCAACACACTACGAATCGCACAGAGGTGATCGTAGTGGTTCTGAACTAGTACTTGATGTAAGAAAAAGGTCTCGTTTGTCCACATGCTCGGAAATCTCTGAGATTTTTGTTATTCGAGTGAGAACATCATTGAGTGTAATCCGAAAATCCTTAAACATTCGGAATTATTTAACTCGACCCGTACAGATCGCACAGAGATGATCGAAGTGGTTCTAAAGCAGCAATGATGTAAGAACCAAATCTTATTTCTCCATATGTTCGGAAGTCCTTGAAATTTTTGTTATTCGAGGGAGAACATCATTGAGTGTAATCCGAAAATTCTTTAACATTTAAACTTATTTAACTCTTAAACATTTGAAATAATTTCTCTCGGCCCCTACGCATCGCACTGAGATGACCGAAGTGGTTCTAAACTAAAATTTGATGTAAGAAATAAACCTTATTTATCCACACGCTCGGAAATCTCTAAAATTTTAGGTATTCGAGTGAGAACATCATTGAGTGTAATTCGAAAATCTCTGTGCGATCTGTAGGGGCTAAGTTAAATAATTCAAAATGTTTAAGAATTTTCGGATTGCACTCAATGATGTTCTCTTTCGAATAATTATAATCTCAGAGATTTCTGAACATGTGGATAAATGAGATTTATTTCTTACATCAAGTTTTAGCTTAGATCCACTTCGATCATCTCTTGCGATCCGTAGGGGCCAAATTAAATAATTCCAAATGTCTAAGAATTTTCATATTACACTCAATGATGTTCTCACTCGAATAACAAAAATCTCAGAGATTTCGGAGCATGTGGATAAATAAGATTTGTTTCTTAAATCAAATGCTGCTTTAGAACCACTTCGATCATACCTGTGCGATCCAGATAGGGGCCGAAATAAATTATTTCAAATGTTTAAGAATTTTCGGATTACACTCAATCATGTTATCCCTCGAATAAAAAAATTTCAAGGACTTCCGAACATATGGAGAAATAAGATTTGCTTCTTACATCATTGCTGCTTTAGAACCACTTCGATCATCTCTGTGCGATCCGGGCCGAGTTAAATAATTCCGAATGTTTAAGAATTTTTATATTACTCTCAATAATGTTTTTTCTCGAATAACTAAAATCTGAAAGATTTCCGAGCATGTGGATAAACGAGATTTTTTTCTTACATCAAGTACTAGTTCAGAACCACTACGATCACTTCTGTGCGATTTGTAGTGTGTTTTGTTGTAACAATTTCTTATTACAAAATTCACTCAAAACTTTTCACAAAAATTAAATATTTTCTATTTATTGTGCAGAAATGTTTGTGTTTATTAAAAATTTTCAAATATTATTTTGAAAGTACAATTTCTGAGTGTTTTTTTAATTCTAAGTACTTAAAGGTCACAGTGTATTTTGTTATTTTGGTATAAACTTCACTCCGATTACCTGCCAATACATGTTGCATAATAACTGACACTTTCGTTAAAATTGATGATAATTAGTTGAAAATGGTGAGCTCCGCGAAAGATGTGACTATTACCGACGGTCCGGCTCGAAGGAGCATATGATGGGCAGCCCACTTGACGAGATGATTATAGTACTAAAAGAGCAAAGTGGCTTTGCCGCTCTTTTCCACGTAATGTAAAAATTGGAATCAGTTAAAAATCATCTTCTTTAACTTCCTCACAGTTGTGCAGTTTTAAAATCGCAGAACTTAAAATTTCATTTTAAAATTGCTAATTTTAAAAGTATAACGAACCGACTGGCGCTAGGACATGATTCAGTGACAATTTTTTAATTCAAATTCATTCATAAAATGTTAAAGTTATTTTTAAGCTGTGACATCACAAAAAATTACTTCGCCAAATAAATTTTGATTTATAAACAAAGTCCTCAACATCAAGAACAACTGATCAGGGTCGAAAGCGTTTAATTATTTTACAATAATAAAATAAATACGACTTCATCTACAGCATTTACTATTTGCATAAATACATAAAATACGTAAATTTTCAATTAGATGTAGTCGTAATAAAATTTAGAACGAAATTAAACCATAAATCAATGCCGTTTGCCACATACTTGGAAATTGCCACATGTATAAAAATATCCGCGACTCTACAAATACACAAATTCAGCATAAATATTCCAAAAAAAAAAGTCTGTAAAAATGTGTCATAGTCGTACCGTGTATGAGATTCATTCATCCACTTTAATATTATTGTCGGTGATACAAACACGGACGGAGTTCAATAAAATAATATTTGGAGGCACACAATTTCGGAAAATTAATAGGAAATCTAATTTTAAATAACACTTCTGCTTAAAACAATAATAATATTTTGTGAATTTTAAAATTTATAAAACATCCGAATATTAAATTTAATTATTTTATGAACTATAAAATGTTTAATTGAACGTCGTATTCCGTGTGCTTGCAATTTTATAACAGCACCTGGCTAGGCATTCGCAATAATCAAATTTTACATGCGTCCTAAATTGTTGATGTTTTGTAATATTCATAGATTCTATTAATATTCGGGGTGTGACAATAATGTGCGAATTCGAGTTGAAAAATGCCGTTGAATCATCTTTCCGATAGACTTATTTGTTTTATGTTCGTACTCATGTACGATTAGTTCGAACCGCGAAAAAGAATTACCACATTTTATTCTAACTGTCGGCAATTCTGGTTCTGTTATAATTCAACGACTTTTAAATCGCACACCATGTGTGCCAATTTTGAGCAAGCCTCGATTTCCCTGGGCACACCAATTTTTTCTTACTTCGGTTATAATCATCTTCTTGACAGAGATTTTTTTAACGGCTATTTTTTATTAGTCCAAAACGTTTTTATAGCCTCTTTACCTAACGCTAAGTACGATCCTTGTTTTATAATAGCACAATCCAATGAAAACTGAATTTTTTACAAATTAATTACAACATATCGGTATAGTTCAACCCCCAAAAAACTACCTTAAGGTGTAGAATTCTTCAAAAACCATGTTTTTCGTTAAACCATGCTTTTGCCATTTCAGTTAATATTGGTTGTATCGTACTGAGGGGAGTACTGTAGTTTTTACAAACTAATTACAACATATTGGTATAGTTCAACCCCTTAAAAAACTACCCCTAAGGGGTGCAATTTTTTAAAAACCTGATTTTTCATCACGCCTTTTGCATTTCTCTGAATTTTTGTTGTTTAGTACTGGGGATGATACTGGCATTTTTCTAGAAAATTGCAATAATGGCATAATTAAACCCGTAGAAATCTACCCCAAATGGGGCAACCGTTATAAAATCATTGGATCGTACTGGTGGTGAAGTTTTTATAAAATATATTACAATATATTGGAATAGCTCAATTCCCAAAGTCTGCCCCTGGAAAAGTAATAAGTAGTGCTAGTAAACTCCCACCATAGTGCATCGAACTTTCTTCTTATGCAAGTAATAGTTCGTGGGCCATAGTATTAAATTCAGAGTTACTTATTCCTTACCTAGGAAGGTAATTCTCTACAATATGATCGATTTTTGTGGGTGTGGGTTGTGGTAATATATAAATTCAGAGATACCTATTTCCTGCATAGGAAGCAAGTTCAATGCATTTTGATTGATTTTAGTGGGTGTTTACTAGCACTACTTATTACTTTTTCAGGGGCAGACTTCATCCCCCAGTTCGATACAATAATTTTATAACGGTTGCCCCATTTGGGGTAGATTTCTAGTGGATTAATATGCCATTATTGTAATTTTTTATAAAAATGCCAGTATCATCCCCAGTACTAAACAACAAAAATTCAGAGAAATGCAAAAGGCGTGGTGTGACCAAAAATATGGTTTTTAAAAAATTGCACCTCTTGGGGGTAGTTTTTGAAGGGTTGAGCTATGCCAATATGTTGTAAGTAATTTGTAAAAACTACAGTACTACCCCCAGTATGATACAACAAATATTAACTGAAATGCCAGAAGCGTGGTTTAACAAAAAATATTGTTTTTCAAGAATTGCACTCCTTAGGGTAGTTTTTTGGGGGTTGAACTATACCGATATGTTGTAATTAATTTGTAAATAATTTTAGTACCACCCCCCCAGCAAATATTAACAAAAATATGAAAAGTGTGATATAACTTTGTCGAATGTCAGCCCACACACGGATTGCAGGATAACGGCATCTGTAAAAGATTTTCTAACTATGTAACAAATTTGTAATTGATTTGTAAAAAACTTCAGTTTTCATTGGATTATGCTACAAGTGCTGGTGCAACATTAGAGTTATTTGTTTTATGATGGTTCAATGGGAGTGGCAAGTTGCTTGGCAAATACCTAGATGGTCCTTCCTCCTCAACAAATTATAACATTCCATTTTATCTGGGGAAGTTATTCGATTTTAATAAGTGGGCATTGCTTTCTGATCTCTCCCCCCTCCTCTTCAATTAATGAAAATATTTTTTTTTTCATTTGTCTCCAATTTAAAAGAGCATAAGAGCGTCTACTAAGCTGGAAGATCTAACTCTGTTGAGTGTTATGGCTTTGATTTCCCCCAATGGCCGAGTTTTTTGTTTCTGCTAACATCGTTCAATTCCACGTTACAGCTGGTCGCCCGATTATACTTTCATACTTTTCTCTTGTTCGTCCACTCCCACGTCATTCGGTGACTCCTCGGTATGTGGCCGATCCATTTCCAATTGGGCTAGTTTCGTTTGTCTAAAGAGCTTAATAACTGTTATTTTGTCGGGTCAAAAGTATTTGTGTGTTCTCCTAAGACACATCCGTTCCAGACTTTGTGTAACATGTCGAACGTTGTTCCGGGTTTGTTGATTCGCTAATTGATGTCTTCATCTGTTTCACCCCTTTTCGCTAGTTTACTTCCAATGCTTCCATTTTTTCTTGGTTTACATAAATCGGTGTGGATATTAGTGAGTTGTTAGCCTGATCCTCTTATGGTAGATTTCCAGATATTTATTTTGACTCCAACCGCCCTAACTAGAACCGATAATTTCTGTACTTTCTGTTGTATGGTGGCGTGTTTGAGTGTTACCGGGCCTATGTCATTCAAGGTTGTGCCGTATTTTTTGGGGTGTATTTTTTAGAGGTTCACAATTTTAAATTAAAATAGAGCAAAGAAAAACATTTTGAATATCAGTGAAACTAGCTTTATTGGATAGATAATTATATGCCATTAATGCTTGAATATGATTTCGTCCATGTCATGGAGGTCTAATTCTCGATCACTCTTCGCAGAAATTGCGGTCGTATCTCGCTAATAACTGGCCGAATGTTGTGTTCCAAGTGTTCAATCGTCTCTGGTTTATCGGCGTAGACAAGTGATTTAGATCTATCTCTAATAATTTTAAAGTTGGTACGTGGGCAATGTACTTACTTTAAAATTATTAGAGATAGATCTTGGCCAGCGGGAAGTATACTAATATTGCTAAAATAACTTTCACAATATTGGAAATTCACAATTTGAACTGTAAAACCGTCAGTTTTAGTTGCCTACCTCGTACTGAAAAAAACAATGACAAAACAAAAAAACAAGTAATAATCTACATTGTCTACGAATATTCTACATACTCGATGAGTTTTCCATATTATCTACGCCAAAACTAATTGTCTACACTATTGTTGACACCAACATGTCGAAAATTCCGAATTACGCGTAGATGCACAACACTGATGTCATCTGATTAATCCAGATCCTTGAGTTCTCCGTTAGTTCTCACTGAATGCTGCAGGATGACGCGCTATCTAACTTTAGCAGGACACTATCTAATTCTGCTATGAACAGGCATGCATCCGAATTGGATTATTTGCATCCCTGTACATATCTCGTATACCCGAAAGTTCGATTAATATTTGATATGTCCATTTCAGAACGTATCTTCCATATTGCGTTGCAATAATGATCGTGTTGTGTTGATATGATCGGTGCAACTTTGTTCTGCTCTGAAGCCTTGATCGTTTCTTCATATCGATTTAGTTAGCCGAAAGATGGTAATGCAGATAGTGGCTTTGCTACCCAGCTGAAAGATGGTAAGTCATATATTATGTTTTCTACCCCAAGCAGAAACATTATAGTATGTCGATAATGCAGGACATATCGATAGAAAAGTTAATTTTAATATTCGACCGAAAAATGCCGGCAATACAAATTTAAACAGACATCTATACAATAGTCACGTTTAGCTGATGAAAGGTCTGTATATCAAGATTTTGATCCGATCTGACTGTAGAATTTGATTAAATGTTTGGAGTGGGTCTGATTTGGTTATATTGGTGAAGAGTTTCATTTTCCATTATTTCAACGGTAAACTGCTCATCTATCGAGATTTTGCTAAATAACCAGTGTTCCAATGATGAACTATTTTTATCGTCAGAAGAATGGATGGACGACTAAGCTTGATAATTATTTAACTTCTTTATCGACATTGTTCGGCTGTATGAAATAGATATGGCATTTCACACCTATAACCTCATCAGACCCACCTTTAACTTATAATCAAAATCTACTCATGGTCATGGGCTATCGAATCGGCCTAGTCAGATTGATGTCCGTGTTGCAAAATCTCGAATGATGGACGATTTTGTGGTCGGAAGAAGGGAAAAATAAAAATTGCATCCCTATAACCTCATTAGAAAACATTATTAAAACCTAAATTTAGTGCCTATATGGTCACGGCCCACTCGAATTGATGTAGTCAGATCAGTGTATGTCTAGCATAGTCTTGAATTGCAAACCACTTTAACGACAATTATAAACCATTTAATGCTTGATAATTTTGAAACTGCTTTAACGGTAATTTTCGTCTGTATGAAACAGATATGGCATTCTTTTTTGTACTTTACTTTCTCAAGTTATTACCCTCAGAAACCTCTTTAAATGAGGTTTTTTCCAACCATAATACGTTTAACGTTAAGTTATAACAAATTTTTGAAAGTTGGCCGTATGCTGCTATATACACAAGAAACAGTAAATCACTTTCGGCTGGCAACTTTCGGCTAACTATAACAAGGTATCGATTTGATTCTTGGCGAAATTTTATCCAAGATGGTCATTGCTGATCATATCTTTATGGTTGTGTTAGAGTTGAGGGGGGATATAGCTAGCCTCCGCCAACTATTGTATTCTCTCAGGTCGTCTTTCCTGGGATTCGTTATAGTCAAGCCTTCCTTCCATTTTCGCGATATTCTACCGGAATTTCAAATTTTTGTTTTTACTGATGTTAGAGCCCTTTCAGTTGCGGATATGTCCGATTTAAATATTTCAGCTGGTATATTGTCCGTTCCAGAGCCCTTGTTATTCTTCATTTCAGATAGCTATTTTGATAGTTTCGTTATTCTGACGCTAATCGCTAATTGTACCTAGTGGTAATGTGAAAATTTTTTGGTGTTGTTCTCCCCGACATATTCCTTCCAGCAGAAGAATCTTATTTGTGGTATATTAGTGAATTTTCCTGTTGCCCGTCGTACTCGTTGATGTAGTGCGCGCATGTTCCGGGTCTCTTCTACTGCCTTGAGAATGTTTTCAGTGTATTGTATACGACAACTCCTTGCCATTTGCGTGATTTCCGAAGCCACATGTTCATTACAACTTAAGTTGTCTTCAATTTTCTTCCAAGTATTATCACTGATCCACACTTAAAAGAAAGGACAGCGAGGAAACCCGTTGGTAGTATATTTGGAACAGTTGGCACTATTCAGCAGTTGATACTTTGTTGGCTATAATCCAGTGTAAATTGGTCTCTTCGGCTGGTTAATTCAACGTAAACTGGTCAATCGTGGGTTAAGAGTTTAAACACATTTATAAAAATTAGTGACATCTAGTGTGATTTATTGTAAACTGTGTGAAAGTGATTTAAAAATATATAAAAGTGAAAATTATACGTTGTTGTATTTTTAGTGTTAAGTAGCAGTTCCGAAAGCAGTTGTTATCAACCGCCAAATTTAAAACTGTGTTCACAATCCAGTAATACGAATCGAATTTGACAGATGAAATTCGTAACAATAGTTTTATGAAAAACTGCTATGATTGGGTACTTTGGTATCGCTTGTTTGTTATAAATAATTTTAAATGTACTTGCTCCTCTGGCAAAAAGACGATATAGAGAAAGATTAGCTCCTGAGAAGATCAAAATACGAAACTAATTTTTACAAAGACCAGTGATCCCCCTTTCAATATTCTTTCTGAATAGAAGATGTCTGCGGTTAATATTGCGGCTGCTTGAATAAACAATCTTGTTCTAATATCGTTTGCCTGGAGAAGAAAAAATCGAAATGTTTAACATGTGATATGAATGTAGAAGAAACCTGGATGTTTCAGACAAAATCCACTTGTTTTGTAGCGTAAAGCCTAAATCTGCAGCCATATGAGAAATTTTATCGTCCCGTACAGTTGAAACGCAATGTTTAAGATTTCTTGGTATTTATTCTAGTTCAGAATTCATGGTTTCGCTCATAAATTGTAAAACAAACTTCCGATCCCAATTACCAACATATTTATTGTACTTCATTATGACATCGTCTATTAATATTTACTCCCAACCAATAGTCAACAAACAATTTAAATTGTTGAGAAAACTGAATCATTTTTTGGAAAACTACGCCAACTGTCGCGACGTGTTGTCTGATATGTTTTGATGATAAGATGTTTTCGACATCTGCTTAATAAATACGAATTATATAAATTTTACCTCACGTTACTTGATGAACGATATAAACAACATAAACAAATTTAATTGGCATTTTATTAAATACCGTGCCCTTCGTCGAAATTCTAAATCTGAATTGTAAGAACGCCACATTTTTGATAACCATTGGGACAAAATAAAATATGAGTCAACTTTATTATGTGCCATATACTATAGTAATTGGGGACGACCATTTCAATTTTCCGCATAGAACCATTAATTTTTTTTCTTCACGAAATGCCACACTGGGCGCATGGTGCAAGAAATGTTCTAGTCATCGATAAAAAATTTAGATGTAGAATTGTCGTTTTAAAAGTTTTCATGGAAAGATTACATATTCATGGACTGACCATATTTTGCCGCCATAATTGTGGGAATACAAAATAGAATCACACAAAACCTACGCTAAACAAACAATGGCGATTGACACTGCGACAATGATCATCGAGAACGGATGATGATAACCGCCAAGCTACTTCGATCAGGATTCGATTGGAGAAAGTTCGATAGCATATGTCCGGAATAAGAGCCTCAGAAACTCCTGATGAGAGAGAAACTCAATTAGAAAAAGATCGCCGCAATTAAGAATCCTTGTGGTTATCGATATGAATGCTCTATGGAAGTCTCAAGGATGAAATGGACAGCAACAGTATTGAATCGATATTGTAACAAGCACTTGAAGCGCTATTCACCTATGAAGTACTACTCCATAGACTTAGTCTTATATCTCACATCGACGACGAAATACGATAATATTGAAAATATTCTCGAATGTTGCTGCACACTTAAGCCACATGTAAAGAGCGGTTAAATTTTAAGGGCCGACGTTGAATGTGAACCACACCTAAACGTCAAGTTTTTTTCTGCATTTAATTTGACATTTCTCAATTTCAGACTAACTCAATTTGAACCATGGAAAGATACACAATCGAACAACGCGTTAAAGTTATTCAGGCAGTGGATGATCAATTTTCGAAGAAAGTCATCTTCAGTGATGAGGCACATTTTCACCTTAGTGGATTCGTCAATAAGCAAAAATGCCGCATTTCGGCGAATCATAATCCAAGAGTGATTATCGAAAAACCAATGCACCCACAAAGAGTGACTGTTTGGTGCGGTTTATGGGCTGGCGGCATTATCGGGCCGTATTTTTTCCAAAATGAGGCCGGTCAGGCAGTTACTGTGAATGGTGTTCGCTATAGTGAGATGATAACGAACCTTTTATGGCCCGAATTGGAAGATATGGATGTGGACGATATGTGGTTTCAACAGGACGGTGCCACTTGCCACACAGCTAATGAAACAATGGCTCTTTTGCGCGACAAATTCAATGGCCGTGTTATCTCAACCATATTGGTATTGGCCTGCTCCGAAGCTTTGTCAGGTCATATACGCTTACATCAGCCAGATATTGTAGTAACAATGCTTATCTCTAGACAATTCGCCATTATGCTGCCGTCATATCAAGTAGAAGGTAGAAGTAAAAAGTGTTTATATTATTTTTCAGAAGAATGCTTGATCTAAAATTCTCGGGTTTACCTGAGAATATGATTTAATACCCGTTCGCTCTAAGATCATAATTTCTGTTAATATTTAGCAGCGGTTCTTGTATAAGAACTATGTTTTTTTAGATGTTGCTAGTCTGAGAGGGAGAGCTGCCAAAACGGCTTTGGGGTAATGCAGGATGATCCAAATTTATTGTAGCCTGTTTCAGGCAAAAATTCACAACTCTGCATACTACTCGCTACCGCAGGCTAATTGGCCACACTACCGTCTGGTTGGTTGGTTTCTAATTTCTTCAGTTTAGCCTCCTGCATCATTTTTGGCTCTATCTTAAGAGTTATTGGCCCAAAGTAAAATATGTAACGCCGTTTGTATTTGGAAGGGAGACTAGCTATTGGTTATTTATATTCATAGGGAAAAATAAAGAATACATTTTTGTTTCCCCTGTGATACGGTTTTCTAATTATTGGTAGATAAAGATTGCTTGGTTAAATAATGCCCTGGAATTATCCAAATTTGGCTGGGTTGAATAGCAAATGCGTGCTCTTGATTTAATTGGAATATCCTCCTTGCTACCACTGCAAGCTTCGCATTTGCTGCACATGCAGCCAGTTTAACACGCCCTTGACCCAAATCCACATTCTCGTGTGGGTTTTCCGCTGTCACAGTTTCCTGAATCATTTTACAGGCTTATTGTGCTTATGGTTTAGTTGTGTAACTAAATAAATTACACAGATTTTTAAAAAAATTGGGCGATCGAACCAACGCGTGACAGAAAAGTTAAATTTATAGAAATTTAACAATTTAACACAGGTTTACAATTGTTTGCGACATTTGGTGTGCCGCAGTTTTAGATTCAGATTTTCAAACTAAACTTAAATCTATTCTACTAAAATATTTCAAAAAAATTGTATACGTGTTTTCATATATTTCAGTACTTGGGGCAACCACTTGCACCATAGCTGCCTGAAATCTTCTGTAATTGTTTTGAGCAATTCATTTTGATTCCAATAAATTATGCACCTCATCACAATAATCCGTTTCAAAATCTACCCAATCTCGATATAATTTTATTTCGATGACTTGTAAAATCTTCATAGTAAATTCCTTTGGAAACTGAAAAATGGCAAAAATGAAGTTCTGCGTAATTGCTCAGCATAGCCTAGAGATTTTCCATGTGAATTGCAGAAAATTGCCATTTGCTTGGGAAATATATTGTGCAAGAGTATTCGTCGATTTTCGAGCATGGCGTGACGAGAGTATTCATATCTCAGCTCCGACTAAAGAAATCGTCAAGTGGCTTACTGTTCTAGATAGAGGACAAACTATAGCATATCTGTGTTAAATAACATATTTATGTGAATTACCTGGAATTTACACAATATTTTATTTTACATGAATTGTAAAATCTCCATAGGAAATCTTTATCTGTAAGTACTGATGTTCAAATTAAACTTTTAGATGAAAAATTTTGTTTCGATGAATTGTGTTTTCGATGAATTGTTTGTGGCATTTTTGAGGAACCATCAACCTTACCCAGGTGTGTAATAGATGGGCTTTGTATAGAGCAGATAAACCATATCCAGCCGAATCTACTTTGAGGATCGCCATTTCATTCATTTTCAACCAAATTTGAAATTAGAGTCAGTTTTTGCCACTACGTCAATTCAATAAATTTTGCAAGAGATTTGTTTAACTTTTTCTTCCTCCAGGGTTAAAAATTACGTACTATGTCAACTCATTGTTTCTAAATGTCGTGATAATCTGATCATTTTTATATCCTTCCCGGATTATATACATCCGCCACTCATCCATCGTATAACATGAGCAATTTTCCAACAAAACTAATCAATTTCCATACAAAACCATCATCAGTAATTGAAAATTTTTCACATTAAAATGCTATTTTTCCGTTTTCTGTATAAAGTTTTATGTTCGTTGTAGGTTTACTAAAATTTACTTGGAAATTTAAAACAACAATTTACATAAAAAACTCTCAAAAAGTTAAAATTAATAGTTATTTCTGTGATAAACCTCAACCGTCTCAACGTGCATATTTATATGTTTAAAAGCTCTACAAAAACAATTAAAAATTAATTAACTTTAATTAACTGTATGCCTTATAAGAACTGTTTTACGTATTTTCTTTGCACACAAACATTCCAATTCATTAAGCTCCCCGTTCCAATTTCCTGGTTTACAACAACACCGCATAGCAAAATTCTTCCAAGTTTTTCTACATTTTTATGTTGTATTTGAAAACATTAACATAACAACAACAAAAAGAAACCCGTGGAACTTTGAAAGTTTATCATCAATTCAAAAAAGCTAAATAAAGTAGAACACAAAACAAAAAAATTATTAGAGCTTTTATATCAAATTCGAACACTACAATATTTTTATGCACGTTAACTGAAGTGTGCTTAATCCGTATGTAGATATAGTCACAGTATGCAATCCAAAAACTAATTAAAAATCTATAACGTGAAAATCAATCAATGAAAATATTTCAAAAACAAAATACCTGCATAAAATTAATAAAAGCTTTTTATACCTTTTTTTCGTACGATTTTACGTTGATATACAAAGTATGGAATATTTACATGGCATGATACACAACAAAGTAGTTTCCATATCAGAATGGTTTAAAAAATCCTTTTTATAAGTCATAAACTGTTTTATTGTAATTTTGCAATTGAAAATTTTACCAAATATGCATTTCTGATTTTGAAATGTTTTCGTTTGTGCAATTTTCTATTACTCTGGAAATAAATTTAATTGCAACAGAAATGTACTTTTAATACAGACAACTTTGTATATCAGGAGATTTATCTTGAATTCAGTAAACTGTAAACAAATTGTTTGTGTTAAATATTGAGAATAATAAATTTGCACATTGTTTTTTTAGCCTCTAGATACAAGGGGTCGCGGTTCAAGGCTGAAATGTTACTGAGTTGAAAAAAAATGTTTAATCGTTTATTCCTTTTGAAGCTTTTATGGACCTATTCCAAGAGAACAAAATATTATCTCAGCAAAATTAAAACGAGACAAAAATATAGGTCGACTACGATGTGATTTGGTCACCTCGGACCTGTGATTTGACGCCTTTGGACTATTATCTTTGAGGTGTTGTCAAAGATAAGTGTTACGCCGATAAACCAGCAACGATTGACGCTCTCAAGAACAATATTCGCATTGCCATTGAAGACATAATACTGCATGCCATCGAAAATGTGCTCAAGAATTGGACCGGTCGTATGGGGCACGTCAAGGCCAGCCGAGGCAGTCATATGAATGAAATAGTATTCCATAATTAATCGGAATGATTGTTCTTTACAATGAAAAAATAAATTTGAAAAATTATTGAGAACTTTTTGTTTTATTGCATTTTAAAATAATAAATTTATTTAACTGACAACTGGCATCAGTAGTATTCCATAAATTTTTGAAGTCATTCTAATGTGAAATGTTTTCAGTATTTTACCAAAAGTGTTAAAAACCTCCCCTGTAACTTCCTTGGGTATATGTTTTTATGGTAGCTGAATTCATAATCTACATACATGAGCAACATAAGAATCACAACTGGCGTCAGTAGCATTCCAAAAATTTTTGAAGTCATTCTAATGTGAAATGTTTTCAGTATTTTAATAAATTTCAAAAAAATTCTGCTGGTTTCAAAAAATATCAACAAAAAAATTTTCTTTTTGTGACAGCGATGTCTCTAGCGGTGAATAGCAAAACACATTTTTTCTGCTAGAAATTTTCTGCTAGCATGCTGTATAAGCATGTTGTAGCTTCATTCCCTGGGCATATGATAATCTATCAAAATAATCTCGTCTATGTGATGATTTACGGGTAGTTTTAGCTTTTTCGGATCCCAATTCTTCATGATCTTTTTCGGTTAGCACTTCGGATCGAACACTTTAAACAGCGTCTGATCAGGTTCCGCAATTTTAATTACATATTTTTTTCTTTTTTCGTTCAGCCGCAGCATTCCGATTTGATATTACCGCTTCTCTCGTTCGCCTCACCTGTTGTCCCTACAAGCGAACCGATGCCGATGGTCTAATTTTCCAGATGGTCCAGCCCAAAATGTTGTAATTTTGGTTAGACGTCGATACGGATATTCCAATTCTCGTCTTGACACATCAGACGGTTGCAATGAATCAATTACGATTTGGGTGCGTTTAACACTCGCCAAAATTCATTGTGATCTTCTTGTTCAATTTCGGCATTTGCATCGTATGCGAATGTCATACGCGGTAGTTCCATCTCTTGTGGCTCATCCATATCAGCTTGATTATGAAAATCATCACCCATAAATCCATTATCACTACTACCACCTACGGCTGATTGCAGCATTCTGAAATTAAAAGATCGTTATAGTGCGATTCCTTACTTAGATGTTTCCAGTCAAATACGAACGCCGAAAATTTTTCTGATTTTTTCATGTAAAAGTACCACTAAGCTTATTGCGGAGAATTTATTAGCAATTTTCAACTATGTGGATATATTTAATTACCTTGATGAAAAATTGTAGCGGTTAGAATGTTGCAACCAAATATTCTAATCGTACATATGGCAAATGTAAAATCTCGTAATATCAACGCAATTGAGTGCGTGTAACTGGTAAACAACATAAAACGTGGCTCGTTTCCAAATTGCCACCCATGTTGTTTACAACATTCTCGGTAAACAACAATGTTTACAAAAATAAATAAACAAGAAGACAACGGGAACAATACGACGAGACGACCAATTCGGTAACGTCGAAAATAGCTATTATGAAATATTCGACATCGAAAAAATTCGACTGTAAATGTCAAAATGAAAATCTCCATTTTGTTTAGCTGTCAAGGAAGTCAAATGAAAACAAGAATATTTTTTTTTGTAAATTTATCGAGTCTAAATAATTTGATTCGGAATATAAAGTAACGCCAGCATATATTCAAAGGAAGTGCTTACGGGACAGTTCTAATGTAGCCGATATGCCAAACAAACTGTAATATTTATAATATTACATAACTGTTTGTTTCTACTTATTATTTCAAGTGTCAACAAAATTTGTTTAGTGATATTTTAATTGAAATCGAACTATAAATTATGGATTTTAGGATTTAAACTTTTAGAATTTATTTTATTTATTAGAGTACGGGATTGACAACCTCCACGAAGCCTTCATAAATAAATACGGGCGTAATCTGGACAATGTTTTATAGAACGACCGGTTATCACCCCCAACTTAGAGAGTTGGTAAGACAAAAATGAGGGGCGGGCACGTAAAACCTGGCAAATAACTAGAACACCGGAGAACAAAGCAATTCTTAACAATTTAGGTAACAGTCTCAAATCTCTTCTTAAAGAAGTCAAAAATGCATCAATCAACAGATATCTAGTTAGCCTAACCGATGAAAAAATTTCTGATTATTCACTGTGGAAGACGACGAAGAGCCTCAAAAGACCCAAAATTCAAGTGCCTCCACTTACAAAGGAGGATGGAACGAGGGCAAGAGGTCCTAAAGAGAAGGCTGATCTGTTTGCGGAGTATCTCGAGGATACCTTCCAACCACTACCAAGACAAACGGCCAATGAAAATATAATGTCAATCCACAAGCTAGATGATTTTGATATACGCCCAGTAACTCTCGAAGAATTAAAAGAAGAAGTGAAAAGCAACATGAATGTTGAAAAAGCCCCATGATATGACTTGATTACTTGCCAAATAATCAAGGCTCTACCAGGTAAAGAATTTCGTAAGCTATTACACATAATCAATGCAAGCTTTCGGTTAAAATATGTTCCGTGGCAATGGAAAGTAGCAGAAGCAATCATGATAGCAAAACCTGATAAACCGCCTAACGATAAAAAATCATACAGGCCAATTTCATTGCTGCCAATTATGTCAAAACTCGTTGAAAAATTATTACTAAAATGACTTAAACCAATAATTGAGGACCGACAACTAATTCCTCCACATCAATTTGGATTCAGAGAAGCAGAAGTACGTTTTACGTTTTAGAACGTAAAAAAGTATGATCCAGCGTATTCTGGACGTCGCCCAAAAGCATTTGATAAAGTCTCTCACAGTGGATTGCAATTCAAGCTGCATAGAGATCTGCCGAAGCAATTCTATGCCATACTAAGATCTTATTTATCCAATAGACATTTTCGTGTGAAATATGAGGATAAACACTCCGAACTAAAGAAAATCTCTGCCGGTGTCCCACAGGGGAGTGCCTTAGGACCAATCCTGTATTTTATATACAAGGGATATTCTAACAACAGATGAAGGAACCATAGCCACCTTTGCAGATGACACAGCAATCATGGCGATTGGAAGTAATGTTGCTGATGCAACGAGCAAACTCTAGAAGATTACCAATGCGGTTTGTAATTGGACTAAGGCGCTGGAGAATCAAGCTTAATGAGACGAAATCCGCGCATATTAACTTTACATATCAAAAGGCTTCCCATCTACCGATAGAAATTAACTCACGACCGGTGTCATATGCAAACAAAGCTAAATATCTTGGCATGACACTCGATGCTCAAGTGGAGAGCATGCCAGAAAGAAAAAAGAAGAACTTAATATTAAGTTCAGAAAAATGTATTGGCTCATAAATAGAGGCTCTGAGCTTACAATACGCAACAAGCTGCTGCTATATCGACAAATACTGAAGCCGATATGGACCTACGGTATTCAACTCTGGGGATGTACTCAGCAAATAATCGCTCCGGTTTCAAACGGTCAATGGAAATAGAGCTGTTTTTGCCTTTTATGTCGACAATAAAGTATTTCCGCAGTATTTTAATTACTTTATATGGGCCGTCGTAAAGTGCTGTTAGACTCGGTTTTGCCTTATTGACACGGACAAAAACGTAATCACAAGTAAGAAGATTATTGGAATGTTTATGTTGTTTTGACAGTGTGAGCGTGTATCCGTGTTTTACATATAATTTCGAAGTTTTTCTGGGAGGGAATGAAAACATTTCCGGCACTCTGAGTGTTTCTCCGTAAACTAACTCAGCCGCGGAACATTTTAATTCTTCCTTAAACGCTGTGCACTAACACAAGCAGCAGTTCTTCACTCCAGTTTTCTGTGTTGCCGCGGGCTATTAAGATTTCTTTTAGATTGCGGTGAATTCGTTCTATTAGCCCATTCGATTGTGGATGGTAGTCGTTCTTATTTCGTGAATTGCTAGCATTTTTGTAAATTCTTGGAATAGAACCGATTCGAATTGGGGACCTTAATCGCTAGTAAGTTCCAATCGGATACCGAATTTGACAATTGGAACTGTCCTTGTTCATTGAAGGCCAAAAATATTTCGCGGCGACCTTGAAGCTCTAACTTCGGGATGTGATAATTTGTGGATGTTATCAAAGAGTTGACGTCTCATCGGATCCGGGATATAAGGTCGGGGAGTCATGGTTCCTGTGAGACTGGTTCGAATTTTAATCTTTTACTTAGCGGAATTGTGCCATCTAAATAAGCTTTAAGTTCTACATCCCGTTGTTGCGATTGAATTAGTTTATTGATATCGCAACACATGAAAGGTAGAGCGGAAATATCGTCGTGTGAGAGAGGTTAGCCACAACGTTATCTGAACCATTCACGTGACGAATGTCCGCGGTGAATTGAGCGATAAATTCCAATTGTCGAGTCTGTCTCTGACTTTTTTCAGTAGATATTAATTGCTGTCGCTATAAAATAAAATAAAATCTATAGTTATACCACGATCTAGACCGAGATAAAATTTGTTTACTTTGGATGACACAAGAGAGAGATTTTTTCTTCGTATTTTTCATTTTGTTCACATTTTCGCACAACAATCGAGGAATCAACTTCATTGGATTATGCCAATGCGTGTGTGCGTGGCCAGTTGAGTATCGTGCGCGGTTGATTATGGAAGTTGATGTCGGTTAATTGATTATCGAATTTATTTAATGTCGCGCGGTTTAATGTCACGTATTTTATGTCACATTCGTCAATGCTTCTAGAATCAGTTATTTTGCGAATAATTGAGTTGCTGCAGAATCGTCTGATTACATAATTTGACCATTGTAAATAGAATTTTAAATTTTATGCTTGGTATGACGTTGTTGGTTGCAAATTTATCGATCGTTCAATTCAGAAAAATCTAATAATCAATTCTATTAAAACGGTTTCTGTTGCACTCGGTACACTTTAGTTTCTCATTATCCACAAAACTATTTTTTTATATTTAGAGTTATTCAACAAAACGTTATCAGGGCTAGAAGGTTAGGTGGCAATGCATACGCTTGAGGAATTATTGGAATTTTCCAAATATTTATTTTTAAATTATATAAAAATAAAACATTAATTAAACTGCATTACCCTTGTACAGTTTTGTTATGGATCCTCTTATGTTTGATTCGACTTATCAGATTCCCAAAGACGATGCTCATACCATTAAAACTAATTATTGTATTTTCTTATTTATTTCTAGCCAGACTCCAAAACCCAGCACAACCACCTAGACGATCATTATACATCCGCGTCCCCAACCGCATCACCACGATCGTTTAAATCCCGTTTGTATTCACGTTCAATACCATCAGCACCACCGTCATCGCCTCACAAAACAAAATCGAATAAAGCCACAAACCAATCAAACACCGGCACAAAAATGACTGTATCGGTAACACATGCACAACAATTGTCTATATCAACATCAACCTCAAATCCCGTAATGCCTTTAACAATGTTACAACAAACCTCAACCGGAACAACAACATCGACCTCATTAACCTCGTCATCGTCTAATGCGCCACATTGTACAAATAACGAATCCAACTATACTCTACTCCATAATAACATTAACAGTAAGGTATACCATACGACAGCAGCATCAAGCCCCACAACCACATCATCGTTTATTGTAACATCGACCGCCAAGGCCACAACGGTTTTGGCACCACCACTAGTTGCGACAACAACTACAACAATAAACGCAACAACAAACGCCGCCACATCACCACCATCATCGTCCACCTCGTCATCATCCACTACAGCGTTACGTCGTTTATATTTTAAGACAGGTCGTAATGCTGCTGCGAAAACACGACAAACGTCATCTGTGCCAAAGGTACGTGCAAAAATTTTTATGTTTTATAAATCGTCCCTCACCACCACACAAGGTGCAATTCCTATAATCTTGACAGTGAAAAAATCATCGAGTTTTAATTCCGAGGGTATCCCAATGTGCTCATTATACAAAGTCGTATTTGCTATACGGGTGTGTTGAGCGATTTATAAATCGCGCGAATAATTGCCAATTAGGTTACCGTAATTTCATTGATTTTGATTGTTAATAATAAAAATACATCAGCACACACCGCGTCAATAAAATAAATTTTTTTTTGGCTGAAAACATTGTGGTGATGTCATAATCTATGTACATAGTGTGGCGTACAGAAATAGTTTGTTTTTCCTCGTTACACTCGGTGTGCTCAAGGAATTTATTTTACTGTATGGGAGTGCGTCATATACGGTATTGAAAGTACAAGTTTAATTATACCGGTTGATGAAGCATTTCTTATTATTGGCCGTCGTAGAGGCTGCACCCTTGGCAGTATCACGATTGTGATTTTAACAAAATAATTTCATTATGACCTATCATGGTTAGCGAAAAGTTTGCATTTTTCTATGAATACCAAACTATAGTCGCTTGATATAGCCGATTATTACATTGAAAACTTAGTTATAGATAGTTAAATGGCCTGACGCTTAAAAATCAAGGTGACAAGAAATTTTCTTCGTTTGGTGTACACAGTCATTTAACTTCAGAGCTTGCGTCGTATCACTTATGAAAGCCGTTTTCCTAATTATTATAGCCACACTCGTACACTTGATGTGGCAGCTTTTTCACCAAATATTTAATTTTGTTATTTTAAAAAAGGCTAATAGCTTCGAATTGTGGATATTCGTGTACGAGCTACTATCTGCTATACCACTAGCCAAATTATAATTTTTTGCTTTCCTTACGGATTCTGCATAAAACCAACCCACTAAAACACTGTACATGTATCATAACACATGTACATGTATATAAACCCTAGCAGATCTTTTTGACAATCCTATAAGTTGGTATAGAACCAACTATACCTTCGAATTCTCTTTCATGTTGCTCACACTTCATTCATCGCCTTAGCTTGCAACGGGTTTCCAAATAGATGCTACGAAATTTATCCAATGTGGAACAAAAAATACAACAGCGGCAAACTTAATGAAATAGCATTAACTTAGTAAATATTCAGGCGAATTTTTATTGCAATATTTGTATGAGTCTGAAATATTTAAATTTTTCAAAAATTACAAACCTTACTTTCTAAGCATTTTTCAAGCGTTTCGTATCAATGTTTCGTGTTCAATGAGATTAACAACAACGATCTCTAGTTTTAGGTCCATTCCAAAGTCAACTAAGTATTTTCCATCAGCTTCAGTAGTGTTACAGCACGGTTGTGACCCAAAGGGTGTCCCTAGTCAAATACACAATATTCTAATAGGTCTGACAGGGTGTTCCATGAGATTAAATAAAATGTTGCGGAACTTAGGGGCATTAAAAAGGTATTCTAAGTGTGTACAAAGCATTTTTATTTTATTTTAAATTCTTGAACTCAAAGAACGACAGTTACTTGATCTTTGGCAGCTACTTGGTTTTCTTATGAGTTTGACATGGTGTTGATAAGATTAACGAGTGCCGGTTGTTTTATCGTAAACAATCTGTAGTGTTTCAATTTAACGTGAACATTTTACCGTAGAACAGGTTATCTTGAACACAATTTACAGTGGACACAATTTATCGTGTGTACAATTTATCGTATGCCAATTTATCGTAATTTGTAAAATTGACCGTATAACAAAATTATGTGTAAATAAAAAATTAAAGTGCATTCGGTTTATAAAATTATATTGAATGCACCCTTTATCAATGGGATTGAATATGTTGGGTGGAATTGAGATCCTTAAATAATTTTTGGAAGAAGTTCTAAAATATGGCCACCTGGGACGGAACTCGGTAATTTCTGAACTGGTTATGATGGGATTGGGTACGTTGGACGGAAATGGGACTCTTAAATGATTTTTGGAAGAAGTTCTGGAATATGACCATCTGATCACTGATTCCCTACGAAATCAAGAAATTGTTGAATTCGTATTATCGAAATATTCGCAGTTAACATGATTATGAAGTGCTTCAAGAATCTAACGGATAGTTTGAACGTACATGATGATAAAAGGGTTATCGTACGGTGTATATATGAGGGGTGTAGAATCAAATACGGCTATCTCCATTTTTATAGTTTTGAGATATTTGATGAAAGCTGGTTTAGATATTTCAAGAGTAATTATAGAAAATTTATAATGTTCAATAATTATTTAAATTTGGACATTTTGCATTATATTGCATCGATTAGGCTCTCAGTTGAATTTTATTGCTGTAAATTAAGGTTGAAAAATTGAAATTTCCGGTTTTGATACCACGAATGGAGATTATCGTATTTGTTACTGAGAAAATGTAAAAACGGACAAAAAATAAGTTAATGCAATAAATCATTTTATTTTTATAAATTCAACTAGCTGTAGCCTGCGCGCCTTGCAACGCTACCAACTAAAATAAATTTGAAGGAAAGACATTTTACAAATATTCATTTTGAGTCATTTTATTGATTTTGTTCATTTCGAAAAAATTGTGACATTGCGGAGTTTCGTTTCAATTCGATATTTATTGAAGTGCTGTGGGATACACAATATTTCTTGTTTTTCTATCTGGTGCTTAAACGAATAAATCAGAAGGTTTTCCGACGCGTGAGCAGGCCACACACTCGCAACGATTGTCTTTGTGCTTTGTTGAAAGTTATTGCGAAAGCGAGTCGCACCGGGAACTGCAACCGTTTGAATTCGAATGGCATATCTGTCGGGACCATTGGGATACGTGGCAACAGTACGTCTTCACCTTTGAATTTTCCAGTCAAAATTGTTGCCTCGATAACATTGTTCATCATTTTCTTGACTGAGAGTCTGGTTCCGTTGCAAAGTCGTGGTGGATTTATGTTTCGAAGAAGAATGATGGGTACGCCAATTTTCAATGTAAGAACGTGCGGTGGTATGCCTGGCAAATCAAGCGAATTCCAGAATTCAGTTAGACAGTTGTCTACTTTGTCTTGATGGACTTATGTGTTGTCGTTTCGCCGGGTATTCCATTCTGAATAGTGAAGTTGATGTATTGACATCGATGTTTTTGGCCGCTAATATAGCACGCGTACTGAGCCACTGATGATTTTTTGCACCAATTCGTCTATGCTTTCTGTGATCTTACAGAAGTTTGCTGGCAAGGTGATACATTGCGTAGATTCATCAATTTGAATTCGCCCATTTCCAATATCCATTAATTGTTTTGCAAAATTTCCAGCCGATTCATCCCGTTGTAGTTGTACGCACATGTTGGTTTTCAAAGTCAATTTCTGTAAATGACGCCATAAAACTGATGATTTGACTCATGCATTAAGTTCATCAGTGTTGAACAGTGGCACCGAAGATCCGTGCGTTTCCTCTCAAATCTCGCAGGGTACGATCAAGCGCTTGCAATACTTTCTTGTGAGACATTGTACATTCGTTATATATGATAATTTTATACATTTGGAGTACTTTGCCCATTCCAGAGTTTTTGCTGATGTTGCATGTTGGTGCCTCAGTGTTTTGTAAATTCAACGGCAGTTTCAATGCTGAATGCGCTGTTCGGCCACCATTCAAAAGAGTTGCCGCAATTCCAGATGATGCAATGGCCAGTGCAATATTATTTTGTGATCGTATGGCTGCCAGAATGAGTGAAAGAAGAAAAGTCTTGCCTGTACCACCGGGCGCATCTATGAAAAACAGCCCACTGCTTTGTTCTGTGATGGCACGCATAATTCTGTCATACGCAATGCGTTGTTCAGGAACCAACTGCGGAAGATTTGTCTGAACAAATGTCGCCAGTTCGTCAGAATCAAAGTGTGTTTCTCGTTGCAAATCACGATCGAAAAGGCCGTTCGCTGGTCGGTTCGGAACAGGCATTCCCAGTTGCACCAGTGCCTTGTTAGCGATTGCCAAACATATGTCTTCAATCAAAATCAATGCCTCATTATACACGTTTGGTGTGAATTGAATGTCCGGATTTTGATTCGCAGCGCACAAACAATGTAGAATATCTTCACTTCAGGTTGTCAATATTATGGCAAATAACGTGCGTATTTGCTGTGGTCGAGCAGTATTCGATGCATCAGCGAGTGCAGTATCCCAATGTGCATAATTTTCAAGAAGATTTAGTTCTTGGCAAGCTTGGCGATAAGTGGCGCACAGCCGACCGTTCACTGTTCTTAAATCTTGGAAAGATGTCGGTCCACGTACATTGATTAACAGCAATCGCAGATAGAAGCATTCTGTATTGTTCGGGTGAACAGTGTACAGACGACCCAATGCGTCACTGGAATACAAATTGGGATGTCTTTCAACTGCTTTACCTTGTTTGCGACGTTGAAACTTTTTAGCCGATGCATTCTATGTGTAAAATTTCGGTACCTCAGAATAAAGTAGAGTCTTTGCAAAAATATCATCTTGGCACAATGAGTAAAATGCAGTTAAAGTTGTTGCCGGTGAAACCAATGCTCTTGCACGTACATTATCTGCTGTGAAGTACACGCGCTGCCCATTCTCGAGATGCACCGCCAAGTGTACTATACTGTTGGATGTCGTTCATGGATTGGAAAGGATAAGATGCGCCATACTGCTTCATTGCTGCTAATGTAGCGTCCAAGTTAGTATTGGCTGATTTCATCGAGCAGTGCGGCCACATTACCTTCTCCGAAGACTGCCATGTCGCTTCCTTTGTTGACATATTTGCAAATATGTATATTTGATCGACTTCACTGAATTGCAATACTCAGTATACATCTTAAAAATTAATTCAGGTACAATCTAAAAAACTGTATTTTGACTAACCTGAGTTTTTTGGCCACGTTATGTTGCCACTTCGATTCTTGCTTTATTCGTTTTCTTGCCTTTGACGGAGTTACCGGTGATGCATTCACTTCCATTATTTTATGGATAATATTGTATAATATTTTTCAATCAAGTACACGTGTATGACCACTTTCGAGATGAACAAAAGACTGACGAGCATCACGTTAAAAAAATTATATTGCAAATTTTAACGGGTTTTCACGTGTTGAAAATAAATCAAAACAACATTATTGTTTCGATTTGTTAAAACGGAAATTGCCGCATGTGATACAGGATTGAATAACGAACAAAATGACGTATCCAACTAATTTTTGGAAAAAATGGAGATTGCCGATTGCTCCTGGTCGCAATAAGTCCAGTGGTTTGGTTATTTGCAGTCTTCTTGTTGGTGTGGTAGTCAGCATACAGCGTATGTCCAGATTTTCATGGTGGTGCAGACGTTGTAGGTGTTTTGTTACATGATGCTTGCTTTCATCCGCGACAAGCTCGAACTTAGAGATCTCGATGGAGGTTGTCGTTTCGAATGTACGGATTTTATTTTGAACTGTTTGTATGATTTTGATATTTGTTTGCTTGGCATAACCCCAGAGTTGGAGGTACTACCATATGTGCATACAGGTTTCAGGATTTGTTTGTATGTATAACAGCAGTTTGTTATGGATCGCTAGTTTAGATTGTCTCCCTAAGAGCCATTGCATTTTTCTAAATTTTATGTTTAGTTCTTTTCTCTTCTTTTTTATGTGTTTCTTCCATCTAAGTTTAGCATCTAAAGTCATGCCGAGCTATTTAGCAGTGTTTGCGTGCGGTACTACTCTCGAGTTTATCTTTATTGGTATATGATTATCTTTTAGATTTGTAAAGTTCACTTGGATTGATTTTGCTTCATAGCCTTCAGTACCCTTCTGTAATTTACAAGTAGAGTCATTGGTGTTCTTTGCCTTTGCAAGTATTGCCGTCGGCAAAAGTCGCCATAGTTGCTTCTGTAATTGGTATGTCACTAGTATATAGGAGATAAAGGATTGAAATCCAAACTGATGTGGCGGGATACGATTCCTTTTTTCCACAATTGGTTTTAGTCTTTTAAAAGGAAGCTTTTCAAATAGTTTCGATAATGTCGGTAGCAGAGAAAATGGCCTGTATCAAGATTTATCATTCGGGGGTTTGATCGGCTTAAGTATCATAATTACTTCTGCAACTTTCCATTATCTGAGTACATATCTTAGTTGAAATGCTGCGTCAATTATATGCAATAGTTTCCTCAACGCTTTCTCCGATAACACTTTTATTATCTGACCCGTTATAAGATCATATCCCGGAGCCTTCAGATTATTCTTGATTTCCCATTTTAGTTCTTTCAATGTTCCAGGTGTAATTTTCATTTCATCCTGTTTATTTATCGTGGTGATATTTATTCTCCTCTTTCGTTTGTTTGGGGTAAGATTGGAATGTCTCTTCAAGGTGGCTTGCAAACAAATCTACTTTCTGTTTAGCATTTCGAGCCCAATTTTCTTTATTTTTAATTGGATAAACCTGAAGTTTGGGTCTTTTAAAATTCTTAGTTGCTTTCCATAATGAATAATCAGTATCTTTTTGCCCAGTTAGAGTGCTGAGGTATTTATTAACTGACTGATTTTTGTGCTGAGGTATTTATTAACTGACTGATTTTTGTGATTTCACTTCTTCTAGTGTGTTCTGCAGCCTCATTTCCTGTGAGATAAGACTTTTCTAGATTTCTCAGTATGTCCTGTAAAACGAGATCCACTTTTGACTGTTTCTGCTCTGTTTGCTGAACTATTTGTGCATAAGTAACGTTTTCATTTACTCGCCATCTTTGTATGTTGCGATTAGAAATTGACAATTTAGGCTCCGTGGTTTTTTTTATAGGTTGTACATGTCTTGAAGTATCTCTGTAGTTGGCTGGATGCTGGCTTTTACAGTTGATACACTTCGGTGTTGTATTTAGGGGAACTGTGCAGTCCTTTTCAGCGTGTTTTCCTACACATTTAACACATCTTGCTTCGCGATGGCAGTACTTTTGTGTATGATTATAATCTTGGCAGTTTTTACATTGCGGCATTAGTCGAGTGACCTTTCTCGGTGATTCTATTTTACCTCTGAGGTTGAGGATAGCCTTAATATTATAAATATTTTCGGGTTTTTCTTGATTGTCGAAGGTTAGCATGAAGAGTGGGAGTCCTCTTCTCATGATTTCAACATTTTCTTTCCAAATTTTCTCGTCTCTCTTTTCTGATGATGTTGACTGCATTGATTATTTTCAGGCCTTGCAGGTTCTTAATAATTTCATCTTTTGAACAAGTTGGAAGGAGACCTCTTGCCATTACTTTAATTGATCGATCATTTTTATGCTCGTAGGTATACCATTAGTAACCAACAGAGTTTAATTTGCTAGCTAGAGCTTTATAATCTTCAGGCTCTGTTGTGTTTATTTTCCAAATATTATTACTGAGCGATATTACTTTGTAGTCATTTCGTACTACTTCTTTCATCAGTTTCTGAATACTACCGTGATTTCTTACTCCTAGAATATTGATTGGGGGTGGAACCTGTTTCTTCTTTTCTGGCTCATGCACTTTTTGAGTATTATTGCTGTAATTACATTGGCAGTTTTAATGTGGGTTTGAATTGGCGCAACTTCTGGTGACGATTCAGCTTTCCTCTTGCTTGGGTTGGTTTCTTTTCTTGGTTTCTTATTTCTTCTCTTGGATTTCTGTAGTATCTAAATGATTTTCCTTCCAACCTCATCTTCATCCGTGTGATATTCATCGAGATCTGTGAGTACTTGAAATTGGCTGTTCAATAATGCTGAGTTTCCTGCCTTGTTATTTTTATTTACTGTTTCCTTACTATAGCAACTTCATTGTTCAGCTGCACTATTAATTTCTCCATTTGTTCAAATAAACTCCGCGTTGTTTATTATGACTGTTCGTGCATGGGGCGTGGCCTCAGAAGTTAGCTCGAAATTTTTATGCTTGATAGAAGAGGTATTTTCCTTCTCATTGTTACGTTCACATAGTGCGGTGCTCCCTGGTGGTAGAGTTGATTGTGGTATTCTATGAAGTGCCGTATTTCTACCAAACGGCCATTCATTTATCGCTTGTTCCGTGCTTCCAGTAGTACTAGGAACAGGATCAGCCTGGTTGCTTACCGACGATTTGCTTTGCAATGTCGCGTTGCTCGCTCCAGAATCCGTGGAGCAGCCCGATAAATCGGGGTGAGATTTAGAATCTGAGATCAGACCCATCTAGCGTATGTTATTGTTTATACTCGACATTTCATTTTTTTTGTTGACTATCGGCTATACTGTTTCTCTACTACGTAGAGATTGAATACCACAACCGTTCGATTTACAGTACATTTCCCAGGATGCACCACGAGGAGGCTGTCAACTACCATCCCGCAAACGGATTTAATTCCATTTTGAATTTTCTGTTGAATTAAAATTTTTCTGTTTATTTGATCTTTAGCGCGAACCAATTACCTCGAAAACGCTGTTGTCTTATATTTTGTGCTGTGACATAAATACCGGTTACAAGTAAAACAAATACACAGAAAGCACTTTGTGTGTTCAAAATTTAAGATGAAAATGAGATAATTCTGCGACTTTTTGTTATTATAAATTATGTTTTATGTAAGACTCGCGCGAAAACTAATGAAAAATTTTCTCGAGAAGCCGAAAATTCACACGAAATATGACAACAACGTCAACAAAAGACATTTGTTGTAATGTAAATAAATTTTAAGAAGAATTGAAATTCGATTGTATATGTGGGTCAAAACAAAATATTGTGTTCAGACACTGTGTGTTGACATCTAGACGGCATAATACGAACAATATAAGAATGCACTTTCTGCGCGATTGACGTATTTAGATCGATCCGCAACCGGGATAAATTCAATTATGAAAACCATCAGATGTAAATCAGATCATGACTTATTGTGTAACTGAAATTTAGCCCAGACAATTCTCGTGAATGTCAACGCGCATCGATTAAATTTTCCGCGAACCGTAACAATATAAAATTAGCTTGCGGTGGATGGATGGGTACACAGATGGATCGTGCTGCGAATATAACAAACAACGTCTTATTCCGTGTACTGCAAAGATGCTACGTTATTTATTAATTCATCAATTTTCAGTCTAAATTAAATATTTGCCAGTTAAAATGCGTTGTTTGCGAAACCAGACCGCATCATTTCTACATACTAGAGAAGGATAACTAATGGGGTGGTGATGATGTTTCTTATATATTATATGAAATACGTACTCTTCCATTGAATATTTGTTTTTAATAATAATTAGATAAACAATTTATCAACAATGCTTTGTTATAACGTTGTTGTTGGTGTTCTAAATTTAAAATAATAAAATTTAATGAGAAATGAACGGAAATATTTTCTTGAGAATTTAAAATTGTTTGTTGCTGCTTCTTTTGACATTTATATGTACACACAGCGACGATGACGTAAATATATCATATGTGATAATAATCATCAAGATGTATTATCTGAAGGCAAAGAATTCGGCAGAATTGAGCTATCTGTACTCCGACGAGATTACAAACAAAATCGATACATATTAAAAACTCATCTTTCATAGATTTTCACATCCGTACCAAACACATTCTTCTCAGTTACTTACATACGGGGAAACACGTTTCATGTGCGTATGTTAATACACAATATTGATCTTATAATTGTAACACATACTATTATGAATATGTAAATTGTTTGAGGGAGAGATGATTCTTATCGATTCCCTGGTTAATGGGGTATTAGCACATCGTCATGTCGAATATGATATGAGAGCATATCAACAACGTTATTGCGTGTTACAAAAATAGAAACATAATAATCAGCATACATTGTTTGGTTGAGACATTTTGGGGCCACAGTAATGTTTATATCATTATTTTTATGAATAAGGTCGCCGAATCAACGTTTTATTAGTAATCTCAATTTTGATAATATGTTTGTGATTTTTTTGATGCCAATCAAAATGATGTAATTTTTGGAAGATTCAAAATGTTTTACAGCTTTGAAGCCATTGTAAAATTTCTTTAAAAGTGATTTTTAATTCAAGGACAATTCAGGCCATCTGGCTTCAGGTAACTCTATCAAAAAATTACTTCATAAACTTAAACAGTCTACTCGTACGCGCCACTCTGCGAAACATGAAAATTGGAGTATTTTCCTACAAGAAGCATATCAACAACAATTCTAATGAACACTATAAAAAATTATTAAAAAACTATACACTGTTAAAGTTGTTATTTGTCCAAATGAAATTTATTTTAAAACGAAAATTATAAAATTTGATACGATCCTAAATGTTGTACCGGAAATGCGGCCTCCTATATATTTGAGGAAGATATTGTATCTGGAATTATCTGGATGTAGTCGCTTGAATATCACCTCATATACTATTTAGGAGCACGTCACGAATACCACCGGATTCTATGAAGTTTGACTACAAAACTTATGCATTTCCAGAAAAATGCTTGGAATTATCTGATTTTAGTTGGTTGACTATCTTCTCTCAGGCAATACTCGAACACTTGACTTATATCCCCATTGATTCGTTAATGTTTCGATATAGTCGCTTGAGTATCTTGATTCACATTCTGACTCAATTCTTACAGTTTGTAGTCAAAACTTCCTCTAAGCCGTTGGTAAAAGCCAAGTGCTCAAGTATCGCCTGTGAGGCGAGATTCAAACGACTATAACCAGATAATTCCAAACACAATTTTCCTGAAAATTTCTCTGAATGTTATAAATATCTTGAGAGGGTATCATGACACGTTTTACGGACTGGCTTCAGATCAATGCTGAGTTTAGGTCTGGCTAGGCTACCAAGCAATAAGAGGATAACTTTAAAAATAGAGAAAGTCATTTTAAAATTGCGAGCTGCATGTTATAAGTGTCTTGACGTAAACTCTCAGATAGTTTATAGTTTAGTGAAACGTTTGGAGGGTTTCAAGTAAAGCCACTAGGAGAGTTCGATTTACTGATACTCGTACATTTTCAAAACGTAAAAAAGGTGTTAACATTTATATTATGTAATTCGTCACAGGCTTTCCGGAGGGTACTTGGGCAATAAAATACCATCCGCCGACCAAATCTGGCTAGGGGAAGGGACCTCTAACAATAACCCAACCATGCCAAATCAGGAGTAGAATAATGCTAACTTGCAGGGATTCGGTTACACAGATCGGCGACTTCAGAAAGTGGGCGATCGGGCTTCCAGTCATCGATATCCAGCAACCGCAATGTTTTAGTAGTTCAAAACTTAGCTACTACAGCAGATAAAAGTATAAGCCTCTATCTCCAATAGATTTCAAACGCTTTTCGATATTAGTACAAACACACCGTCTGCATCAGGACGGAAATGAAATGACAACAAAATTACCCTCGCTCGAGCGCCAGAATAATGAACTAAGTATAAAATGCCAGAAATATGAATTACGATTATGAGTCAAATGAAACCTTCTTCGTCTGCTAATGGTAGAAGTCAGAGCCTACAAAATCTCAACAATGGATACTTTACGGATGAAGAGGACTTGAGAAGGAAGTCCACCCAAGAGTATTTCTATCACAAGCTAATGAAAAACCAAAACAACCACAGCATGCACCCAAAAGGAACCTTTACCACCTCCAATCAATGTGAGCAATGTTAGAGGTTTTAATATACTCAGAGCTCAGTTTAAAGCAATATCCAATAACGATACCAAAATAACAACGAAGTCTGAAAATGAATATCGTAAAATTAAAAAACTACTTAGCGATATAAAAGAAACTGAATCCAATAACAAGGATAGTACACTATATGAAGACCATGGGAGAGAGACCAGGGAGGGAGGGTAGCAGAGAGGGTCGACTTATATTATCCGTTCCGTTCAGTTCCTACATGTATCGTGTCAGGCATCATCAATTTATACTATCCGTTCAGACATTTTCTTCGTATGATTATCGTATATATTCGTATCTTTTGGTTACGTATAGAGTAATGGGCCTATTCCACTACAACAGCATTTTGTTTTGCAGAAAACTAGAATGAAAAGTTTTATTGTTGTTGAGTTGGTTGTCATAATTATAAATTAAAAATATCAAAGAAAGTATTTCTTATGGCAACCAAAATGAAAAAAATCCCCCCACTCTTAGCAAACTGTTATTTTTTTGATTTTTTTTTATGGTACAAACATAAATTTTTTGTGCTCGACACGGATTTTCGGATGAGAAATATTTTATTAAAATTTATTTGAATTTGTTTATTTAATAAAACTTCGACCATTAATTGAATATATTCAATGCGATTGGATGAGCTGACCATTATATTAGAACCGTTTTGTCGCAGCTGTTCAACTCGCGTTATTCCTAACTCATCACAGACAGACAACAGTGAAATATAAACCTAATTCCGATACATCGTCCTCATATGATTTGAGATAGTAAATTTCTATGCAATACGGGATCCAGTGATCTCAGTTGTTGTTTATCGAAATCCGAAAGCTTACCGGCCAATTTCGATAAGATGAACCCGGCCAGTGGAAGTGAACGAGAAAATTTTCGTACCCAATGTTCGTCCAAATATCGTAATCGATCGAATTTGTTTCATTCCGGAAAAATTAGGGGAACACTGGGTTTAATATTCAAAAGTTGTAGAGGCAAAAATTGAAGTAAAACCCCTCTGTCCTCTGTTGAATATTAAACTCAGTTTTCCCCTAATTTTTCCGGAAAACTCATGATTTCTAGTTGGATTGGGTCTAGTACAAAGTGAAAACATCTATCTCAAGAGTTGTAACCTCTACAATGTGTCTTAGGACAGAGGGTTTTTACTTCAATTTTTGCCTCTACAACTTTTGAATAGTTAACCTAGTGTTCCCCTAATTTTTCCGGAAAACTCATGTTTTCTAGTTGGATTGAGTCTAATACAAAGTGAACACACTTATCTCAAGAGTTGTAACCTCTTAGAAGTATCTTAGGATAGAGGGTTTCCACAACTACAACTTTTGAATATTAAACCCAGTGTTCCCCTAGTTTTTCCGGACGACTCATGTTTTCTAATTGGATTGGGTCTAGTACAAAGTGAAAACATCTATCTCAAGAGTTGTAACCTCTTAGAAGTATCTTAGGACAGAGGGCTTTTACTTCAATTTTTGCCTCTACAACTTTTGAATATTAAACCCAGTGTTCCCCTAATTTTTCCGGAAAACTCATGTTTTCTAGTTGAATTGGGTCTATTAGAAAGTGAAAACACCTATCACAAGAGTTGTAACCTCTTAGAAGCATCTCAGGATAGATGATTTTTAGAACTACAACTTTTGAATATTAAACTCAGTGTTCCCCTAATTTTTCCGGAAAACTCATAATTTCTGGTTGGATTGGGTCTAGTACAAAGTGAAATCATCTATCTCAAGAGTTGTAACCTCTTCAATGTATCTTAGGACAGAGGGTTTTTACTTCAATTTTTGCCTGTACAACTTTTGAATATTAAACCTAGTGTTCCCCTAATTTTTCCGGAAAACTCATGTTTTCTAGTTGGATTGGGCTAGTACAAAGTGAAAACACTTATCTAAAGAGTTGTAACCTCTTAGAAGTATCTTAGGATAGAGGGTTTTCACAACTACAACTTTTGAATATTAAACCTAGTGTTCCCCTAATTTTTCCGGAAAACTCATGTTTTCTAATTGGATTGGGTCTAGTACAAAGTAAAAACATCTTTCTCAAGAGTTGCAACCTCTTAAAAGTATCTCAGGATAGAGGATTTTAACTACCACAAGTTTTGAATATTAAACCCAGTTTTCCCCTAATTTTTCCGGAAAACTCATGTTTTCTAGTTGGATTGGGTCTAGTACAAAGAGAAAACATCTATCTCAAGAGTTGTAACCTCTTAGAAGTATCTTAGGACAGAGGGGTTTTACTTCAATTTTTGCCTCTACAACTTTTGAATATTAAACCCAGTGTTCCCCTAATTTTTCCGGAAAACTCATGTTTTATAGTTGGATTGGGTCTGGTACAAAGTGAAAACATCTATCTCAAGAGTTGTCATCTTTTAGAAGTATCTTAGGACAGAGAGTTCTTACTTTTTAGAAAGTTTTTTAATGAAATCGATGACCGCCTCGAATATGCAATCAGAATTGCCAACTTCATTGGTTTCCAGAACACTATTAGTCAGAAAATTGTTCATTCAACGGTCGTTGTTGTTCAATGGAATTGGGCCAATTCTGGATTAGCACAAATTCAGTCACTTTATTTTTGGGATGGCAATGAACATACCTGACAGAAATATACTATTTGAATTGTTTATGACTTGAATTTTAGAACATTTTATTTCTATTGTTTAATTTGTTGTTCAACATAAATATTATTGAACGATATATCTCTGTTTTCTTTAAATATAGTATCTTTTAGGGGCTGGTTTGGTTTTCCTCGATTTATGAATGAAAATTTATGAAAACTATATTTCTATGAAAAGCACAAATTTTACCAGTTTAGCAGCCTTTAGAAAGTTTTAAAATTAGGCTTAAATTATTTCTGGTTTTTTCTAGAAATTCCGGTTTTGTGTATTTCGTCTTTCAGGCGAAATTTGAAATTTTCTTTTCCCGTTGTATCGGCTCCTAGACTAACACAAATTTTTTTCCATGAGCACTAATTAGCACAAATTGGGCTTAATCGGTATGCAAAGTTTTATTTTGAAATTCGAAAGTTTTCCTGCTGCAGCTCCCACGTACGAAGATTAGATGGGAAATTGAGGTTACATATTTTTAGATCATGAATAGTAAAACCGGGAAAATGTCGTAAAATTTATTTTGTGTATAAACCTCAAAATCTTAAGGTTGATTTAATATGCCCTTCTATAAAATATTATCGCAGGTTCAATCGATTTTAACAACCAATAAAATTAGTTTTCTATACTAATTGTTGTAACATTCGCTACCATTTCATGCTTATGCGTAATACGAGTTTAATTCAGTTTCGATAGATAGCATCACAGTTTCTGTTTTAATTAAAAGCAAAGAGCTTTTGGTGCACACGATTATGCCATAACTAATTAATGGCATAATTGGGTTTAGCAACATCAAAATCAGAACCAATTATAACATTAAAATACATTCAGGCAAAAAATGTTTTTGTATGGTACGAGTATATAATGTGCTCGTTTATGTACACACACATACATATAAATACTTATGATAGCAAAGTAATGTACATAAATACATCATGACACAAAGTATCTACAGTTTATTATAAAGCATAATCTATGAAATGGGATTATTACATGCAAATAATGGGAAATGTTTTGTAAATTTTCCGTTGAGTTTTTCGTTCCCATTGTGCTGTTCCCATCGTATGTATACGGTTCGTGTTTGCGGCACATTAGCATCGTTGTACCAAGTAATAAACAATATAAAAGTAATAAATAAATTAAATTACAGAAAGTGTTCCTATATACACATTGTGATTGGTGTAAAAATTATCATATTACATGATGAACCTGATTGTATAGCTAGATGTTTACAGGGTTTATGTTCTTTTAATCTGAACTAAGCCCCTTTTCCAATTACTGACTTATTTGTTTTCACCGACTTATTTAAATAAGTCTACTTATGAGCTGACTAATTTTCTATCTCTTCCTTTCATAAAAACTTATTTGGCTTCATGTAAACTATACAGTTTTGTTACATGTAAACATTAAAATTCACCGACCAAATGGCACAGTCGTTAAAGCTTTGGCGTTTGGATCGGGAGGTACCGGGTTCGAATCCCGATAGGGGCAGGATTGTAAAGGGAATTTTCATCAACAAATTACGATTTGTGATGAAATGGAACACATCTATGACCCCCTGTCGGAGTGCAGAACTCATGGGCCGACCCATCTTCCATACCAGTATAGGCTGGCATGAAGCTATGCAATGTGCAGATGGTAATAAAATCGGACCTATAACCGTACGTCCTAGAATTGGCCGACACTGTCGAAAAAGTAAGGACGTAAATAAGCAAACCGCGAAAGAGTTGGGAGACCCTTGGCCCCAGAACAGATAGCAGGGATAAAAAAAAACATAAAAATTCTGTCATTCATAATATTTAGTTTTGTCTTTTGTGAAATATGTGGTGTCATTCCATTTTGTGATTTTAAAGGTGTTAGACGTGTTTTCGATTGAGTATAATTTTTAGTGTGTTATCCCGATTTTTAACAGTTTAACTCAATTAAAATAAGCAATAACTTTGTGTGAAAAAAAGAGTGGTAAACAGATTTGGGCGGTAAATCAAACAAAACAAAAATAATAAGTGGCGTGGAAGACACGGAGGCGTGCATTTTGGTCGGGGAAATGTTGAAAATAAGAAATTATATTGACAAAATGAGAACCCATAAAGTAACCAACAACATGACAAAAATTAAAAAGAAAAATCTCAATTAAAAGCAAATATAAAGGACAAGAATTCAACAAACAAGATGGGAACCAATGACGACAGTGAGAAAGACACTGAAGAAGAAACGATATCGGAATATGACTCAAATTTTAATGGATTCGAAACTTCGGTTGCGCGCAACACATCAGGCACGAGCGGTCTATACCGGAACAACAACCAGTCGATAACAGACAAAAAAACAGAGATTGTAGGGGAGGAAGCTTCAGAAAAATTGATCAATAATAAATCCGAAAAGGCAAGAGAATCAGTCATGGGAAAAGATCCGTTAAATACTAGTGCTACGAATAATAATAAAGAAGAAATGGACAAATTCAAGAACTACAGATACGCACCTGGCGACAAGATGCCTCTCCATATGATAATCATCGAGAAGAATTGTATTGAGGATCTTGAAATTGCGTAAAAGTTAAATTCGCTAAACTTTGGAACCATTATGTTCCTAAGACAAATGGGCAAGACCAGGGTAAAGGTACAGCCTCGAGAGATGGAAACAGCCAATAAAATCCTCAACAATGTGGACCTGAAGAAGAAAACAGTTGAACCTACACAGTCAATTAAGATCACCTTTAGAGCCAACTCCCTCCCGGCGGAGATAGCCATATTTGAAGTAACAAGGAAGGTCACCTATTTCATCCTGAAGCCACTCATGTGTAAAAATGTCTCATTTACGGCCACATAGCTAAGCACTGCCGAGGTAACCAAAGATGGAACAAATGATCAAAATCCGACCATGTTAACCAAAATTGCAAAAATGAGTTGAGTGCTACTACTGTGGGGAAAAACACCCAACATATTGCAGCATATGTGAAGAATTTCAACGGTAAAAAAAATATTATATAACGAAGCCAGAAGGAAAACTATCCCACAGGAGTTTAGTCTAAAGGAGGACGAATTCCCAAGTCTACATGGTAAACAAATGAATGGAAGTGCACAAGGAAATCGAGAAGATGAGAGAATTAATAAGGGAATCAGAGGAAAAACGGTCTACGGAAGTCTAAAAGCAACCGCTCAGGGCTATTTAAAAACGGGGATTAACGAACCAGCCAACGACCTAATCTTAGCAGAAATAGTAGATCAATTGGACTAACCGATCCGAACATCAGGAACAGGCTAAAATATTACAAATCTACATTAGAAGAAGCTTCAAGTCTAACAAAGAAGAACTCGTAAAATATATACTTGTCAATCGAAAAGATAGATATTGTCTGTCTAGCGGAGACTTGGACCAAAGACAGTGATACTATAAAAATCAATAACCCTAACATCTACCTGAATAACAGAGCTGATAATTATGGCGGAGTGGGACTAATACTCGTAATACATAAAAGTGTAAATATAAAAGAAATAAAAAAATAAATCAAATATAACCCAATAGAGACGATAAGCGCAACCATTGTAGACGAAGAATGTATAATGAATTCGTAATAATAATAATAATGAGTCCTATCAACATAAACAACAAATGCATAATTGAACAATGGAAAAATCTTACATTACGTGATAACATCGAAAGGAATCGCTTTGGGATCCGACGAGCAGAGCAGACTACAGGGAGAAAAATAACCGAATCATTAAACAACTCTCAGCTGATCATTATGAATACCGGAGACAATACCTGGATGAGCGCGGTAACGGAAAACAATCCGCAATTGATATAACAGTGAGCTCAGCGGACATAGCGAACAAAATAGAATGGAAAATCGATCCAATAAAAATTGGCAGCACCGACCATCTACCGATAATTATTTCGAAGATTACGATAAGAAATAAAATCGAGGAAAATTGCGAATCTTTCTTCCCGAGAAACAACCATTCACAAAAAACTGGTGGAATGAAAAGATACATAGGATGTGGTTCATAAAGAAAGAAAAACTAAAAATCTACAATCAACACAGATTCAATAAATACGCAGAGATGGAGGTGAAAAAGGCCTCCGGGAGATTAAAAAGGGAAATAAGTCATGCAAAAAGGAAAATGTGGAAAGCGCAAATTGCGGGCATCAACCCCAAAATGTCAACTAGGGACATTTGGGGTAAAATAAACTGCTTCAAAAATCACAAAAAGACAATAAACGTGCTAAATAATTAAACCAGCATCGAGAACTTCATGAGTCTAAACGTCAAAGAATCGGACATACCCCCTCAATCAATCATTAATTGGCCGATGATAAGTATAGTGGATAACGAATTCAAGGAGGAAGAGATAAACGAAATAATCCAACACAGCAAAAACTCCGCACCGGGATCTAACAATATAACATATAAATTATTAAAATCGCTCCATCGCAAAAATAAGGGAACTCATCAACAAAGCGTGGAGGGAACAATCATACCCGGATAGATGGAAAGAAATAAAAATCGTGACGATCCCAAACACTAATAAAGATAGTAAGTTGATAGAAAATCACAGAGATATTCACCTGTACCAGGCTAAACAAGTTTATAGATAACGCGAAAATAATCCCCGAGAACTCATTGGGTCTCAGGAAAAATTGATCTACCACTAATATGATTACCAAGTTAATCGCAGGCATCGAGAAATAAAGAAGATAAGAAAGCAACAGTAATCATATCCTTAGATATTGGAAAGGCTTTCAAGAACATCAATACAGAAAAATTGGTGGAAATACTGACAAATATAATGATCCCTCCAGAAATTGTCAGCTGGAGATACAACGCGTTGATCAACAGAAAGATAGCAATTCAGTGTGGAGAAAGAACATTCAAATTAAGAACACTAAGGATTTATCTAACATATGTTCGAGCTGTCTACACGACATCACATCAGAAGGAGTAAAAGTGCTACAATATGCAGATGATTTTTTAATAGTTGCAAACGGTAGAAACGAGAACGAGGCCGTTGTGAACATCAACAAGGGGATGGAGATCTTCCACGAAAAACTAGAGGATTTAAAATTAAAAATAAACGGAAGCAAAACTACATATATGCTAATGGGCGGAAGCAAAAATCACAGAGCAACAAGATAACCATTAATAATATCATCATAATGGAAACCAAAGAAATGAGCATCCTGGGTTATTTGATCGATAGCAAATTAAAGGAGGAGCACATCCATCGACTCTATTGAACCGTAGTGTCATAAAAGCCTTATTGAAAGCAGAGTAAGGTATAGTGCAACATCAGTGAAAGAGACACACACAGAAGTTTGAGGATCTGTTTGGGTTTAACTAACACCACACTAGTAACGGCCATTATTGCTGAAGCAGGGGACATACCGATCGACCTAAAAACTGAGCTACACAAATTCAATTACATAGCGCAAAAAATCTATCAAAACGAGGTTATGGGAAAAACAATTCAAGAAAAGAACGGCTTCAAAAACCTGAACAAGATAGTAGCTCTTCAAGAAGCCCTACTAAACAAAATACCGAAACGAAAGAGAACCAATACAACTCAAAAAGGGAACACTAACGAATACATAAAGATAAACATGGGACTCCACGAGATTTTGAATAAAAAAAATATACCAACAACCTACAAATGGAAAGCAAAATCAAAGAATTCATGGACCAGTTCAAGGCGCTGAACAAGGCATACACGGATGGGTCCATCGCGGAGAACAAGAGGGTGATTGGGATCTACAACGGGTACGTAGAAGAAGTATCAAGCTACAAGATAAGGAAAGAGGCATCAATAAAAGCACTTGAGTCGACCGCAATTTACGAGGCAATAAAAAATGTAAACAGAAATAAATTGGCAGAATTAACAATCTTTACCGACTCGCTAAACACCTGCAAAGCTCTGCAGAGTAACAAAACGAATTTAAATTACTACAACGCCAAAATAATCAGCGCCGCGATGAGACATAAAATAAAAACGAGCATGGATTCCAAGTTATACGGGAATAACGGGAAATGAATAGACGAACAAGGCAGCAAAGCAGGGAACAAAATCAAACAGAATCTACAAAATCAACATATCAGGCGGAAGAAGCAAACAGAATATTCAAAGCGAGAATATATGACAAATCGAGGACGAGATTCTTAGAAGCGACAATGCAGAAAGGCAGAATACATCGAGAGAACACAAATGCTATTGTTAGAGACAAACCGTGATTTTATAAAAGGGGGCTACAAGCAGGTCTGGTGAAAACATTGACGAGGTTGCGAACGAATCATACATTATAACAACATCAGTTGCAAAAATTCATGCCATGATAGTGTTACTGTGCGTCTGGTGGCATTGGAAAGGAGTAATTTACTACGAGCTTCTGGAACCTGGTCAAACTGTTACAGCTAAACATCAAATTAAATGATGCTCTGGAGGAAAAAATACCATTTACGGGCCAAGGCAAAATCAACCCAGGAACTAATCTTCCCCTTAGGCTGGGAAGTTTTACAGTATGCGGCGTATTCTCCAGACTTGGCTTCGTCTGAGTACCGCTTATTCAGATCAATGTTATCATATTTGAAAGCGGTTCACGAAAGTTGAAGATGTGCAAAAATGGCTCGATGACTATTTTGCTTCGAAACACCGAAACCATCAATACAGAAAACATCAGAGTGAGATTAGCAAATGTTGGGCGAGATACCAAAGTGAATTTATCGAAGTGGAAAATAAAATAGTCATGATGGATAACTGCGAGGAGCTAGACAAAAATGTTGAAGAAAATTATTGTAAGGTCGCGGCAGGGTTAAATTTTGCTTTAAGAAAAAAGGCGGGCTCAACGATACATTTATTATTGCTTTCATGACGTGGCACCATATTGATTTGAAGCTGCCAAAAATAAAGGTTCAATTCAATACTCGATAGTAGTTTTTTATAGAATACATACGTGTCGAATATTGTTGTAAACAATTAAATTACCTTTAACCCTACAAGCTACGTGTCTTAAGACCACACTTTTCTAATTATGTCAATTTTTTTTTTTAAATTAGTGTAGATCAGCTAGCATACTTTCCTTAATTGTTTTATCAATATTTCACTCGATATTCGATAATAATTCCCGGTTATCACGATGCGTAAACCGAGGAATGCTTGTTGTTTTATAATTGTAACCTCAGTTACTGGTTTACTGTTATCATCTTCATGAAATCTTCCACGATTTCGATAATTTGTTTTCGCCATATTTCAAATGTAGATAATAAATTGCTTGGACTGATTAAATCGGTTTACATGGACTTGATGTGCGCCTTCAAGGTGCGAGGTTAAAGTTCACTGTGTGACAAAATCACTTTAAATCACCTATCATCATAATATCAATCTTAAACCGCACACAAAAAAAATTGTTGTTCAAATGGAAAACCCAAATTACCTAATTTTCAAATCATTTTCCTCTAAATCGCTATTTTTATGTATATTGTATACCAATCAGCACACACTAAATTTGAAGTTGACCGCCTTTTCTTTTCTTGCCGCTACTACACGTAATAACCAATTTTATGTTAGATTGATTTTGAAAAGGTATGTTCTCGTATATTTCAAACTTAAATCGGATAAAAACGTGAGCGTGATGTGATATACTTTGTGTATAACGAAATCGGTAAAGGTGGTTTTATATACTTACCCATATAATATAACTAGGCCTTAAGCAAAATTTTATGTCTTGTAAACAACATAAAATATAAGTTTATGTTTTCCTTTTATTGAGACACCTCGTATAATCTCCGTAATGCAAAATATTTTTGTTATAAATATTGTAATAAACAACCTTAGGGCTTTGGGGCTACATGGTACGTATACAAAGCATACATTTGAAATGATACCGATTTTATTAGAAATTAAAAACATATTTTTCACCTGTTTTATGGTGACCAGAAATGTATTTTCATCTCATCTAATTTCGTATAATTTTCATTAAAGGTACGAACGAGTAAAAAGAAAAACAAATTAATATTTTACTGTACCCTACGAACATTTCATTATATAACGAAAATTTGTTATGTACCAGCTACCACGACTGTGTATATAGATAAAATGTTAATTTTAGATATATTTTGTATAATTCCAGGTAGTCGTAATGGGATCATCATCCACGTCCGAAGCAACCATAAACACATCAACTGAATCAGCTTCAACACTTGTTACAAATATAACGGCAACCACGGATACGGACACAACAGCTGATTCACTAGATTTAGGTGAGTTGTTTTTGGTGTTCGTAGAAATTAAGATTGCGTATTGCAAATTGTTTTAACTTTAGATTAGATACATACATAATGATGTGCCATTAAATACATAAATCTTACGCGTGACAGACGACATAAATTCGTAAAATTCATGATAATTTTTTATTATTTTGTGTACGGGGAGGCACGCGCGATTATAATTATTTTGTCGTTATATATTTATATTTATACAATTTGGTTAGGTGTTTTTGTTGTTGGGAGATTTCTTGTGAAAAACGAAAAAACATTGAAAATGAGTAGAACAATTTTAAGACGGCACGATTCTTTAATTTGTTTTGAAGTGTGTCTCGTTTGTTGTAGATGTAAATATATTATTTAGCAACTCTTGCTATATTCAATATGTCTTGAGTTTACTATGAGTTATTATTGACATCGTTCTGTGCTGTAAAAATCCATTAAATTTTCATGAATTTACTTGGTATAAATCGAGACGGCTATCACACCTGCAATGATTGTTTTCCTCTAGTAGAGGACCTCAGCACATCAACACACGGTTTGAAGGGAAATCTAGGCCAGGCACGAGTTAGTATTATTCAACGATAAAAATTAACATATGTATCAATCTCAAGTGGTAGATTTATGGTCTTACTAAGTATGAAACATAGAAGAAGTGATTAAATTTTTAACACTCCGATCGATTGTATTCGTGCATCGCGACTAATTTGGCTAAACTGTAATAATTCGTTATTCCGACGTGGCTTATTTATCTTTTTGATTCATCGTTTCTAAATTTACTTGTTTCGCATGTTTAACAAATAGTACTAAACTTTCAAAATAGTTTCCGTTTATCAAAGGGTTTCCGTTTTATACAGTAGGTTTCGCTTAACATAAGTTTTTCATTTGATCTGTGTATTGTCTGTCTTAAATAATAATATTCCGTCGTACAAAGGTATTTTAGTCGTAAATTTTTTTTCCTTTTAGTTTAACTCTCCTAAAGGGTTTTTCAATTTAGGCGGATCGATGTGCAGAATGTCCATCGATGCGTCTGCTGTGTGACACGTAGCCGTGTCCTGCTGGAAACGCATGTCGTCTACCTCTATATCGCTCAATTTGAACCAAAATAAATCGATTAGCATCGTTCTGTAGCACTTTCCGTTGATGGCCTCACCAACGTCATTTTCAAAAAAATAGTGACCAATGACGCTGCCGGCCTAAAATCCGCACCAAACGTGCACCTCGTGTGCGTTGGCGTCGTCACATATATGGTAACTTTGCTTGTTAACATAGCCATTCATCCAAAAATGTGCCGCTTCACTAAAAAAGGAATTGGGTTACTCTTCCAAACGCTCCGAAACACAGTCAGCGAACAAACGACGTCGCCTATGATCATTAACTTTGAGCTCCTTGGACAGTTGGGTCTTGTACGGATGTAGTTCCAAGCCCCGACGCAAAATTAGCCATGCTTGTGTCGATGAAAGGCCGAGTCCTTGTGCATGGCGAGCAGTTGATTGGCAATGTTCTCGGCCGATCTGGCGTTCCTTTGGCGTAGTGTTGGATGATTGTTTATCGAGCCGCTTGTCTCTAATTTGGCCACCAAACCTTGGAGAGTCGACTTTGAACGACCACTGCGTCTGCCGTAAAATAGGCGCAACGCGCGCAACGTTTGTACTAATGAACACTCATTTTGATAATAAAGTGTTATCGTTTGGACGTGCTGCTCAATCGTGTAACTTGTCATGGTTGGAATAAAACCACCAGATTAGACAGACGCCACAAAACAACATGGCCGCCACAAGCTGCCAACATTAGTGCTTTAATCTACCGGTATGGCGCTGGATGCAGATATATTTTGTTTAGTCCTAAATGATAATATGGTATGTTTTTAAAGGTTAAAAATTTATCGTTTTGCGCAGGTTATATCGGATTAGTTTATTATAGAACGAATACTTATCATGTGTCTATAGAAATGCAGATAATTTTTTTAAACAGGTTTGACTTTCCGTAAATTTAAGAAACAGAAGTTTCTTTAATCTATTTTATTTTATTTTGCGGCCCTATCCTGGAAATTGGGGTAAGAGTTTACATATAATTCTGGCGTACTACGGCAAAACGTTAGTGGTAATTTTCTTTAAAAACAAACTAAGTAATGAATAATTGTCGCTACCAGTTTACTAGTTATTACCTTTCTCTCCAGTAGGCCTGGAAAAAAGGCTTTTATAGATAAAAGATATGTAAATTATTTCTCTAGTTTTTTCAGGAAATTACAATCTTCAATGATAACGGTTCTTGTTATCTTTCTCGTATTTATGCAAAACGTTTCAATTTCTTTACTAAGTAAATAAATAAACCAGAAGAGTAGCTAAATAATTTCAACTCTAGTCGAACCTAGTGAGTTGTTTATTTAAACAAGCGTTTAATTAAAAGTTGCGCCATACACAAATAATGTTCAATTTTCACAACCGGAAAGTGTACATTTGGTTTCATCTCAAAATATATTTTCCGCTTAATATGATATTCTCCGTATTGCGTAATATATTTTTGTTTTACATAAATTAACATATTCTCGTTTAAGAATCGTGTATTCTGTTAAAATTCACTGTCTGCGAGTTTTTTATTTATTTATGATTTTCTAGTTAACATTAACATGTTTAACAAATATTGTTCAACTTTGACAATTTTTCCGGTTATTAAAGGTTTTTCCGTTTTAAATATTGTTTCCGCTTACACAATAGTTTTCCGTATAACCTAATACATTTCCGTCTAGCAAACATTTATTCGATTTAAATTTAAATTTTTATCTTACGGTTTAGTTTAAGTGCACTGCTTGATTATTGCTGCTTCATCATTTATAGAATATTTTAAATCATTTTTGAATAAGGCTTGTCCCAAAGATTCTAGGAGGGAAGAGCTATTGCTACTTTAATCAGTCCCATGATATGTTGCGGTTGTTATTAATCGAATGAGTGAATCAGAAAATAGTGAAGTATATCCTTTCCAAGGTAGAAAAAAGTTGTTAAGATCTCCTACGAGAGCGACTAACACAGCGCTTGAGAGCAAGATCCAGATCCAATAAATGTACCAACTGATAAAATGATTTATAGTAAGCAAATAAAGCGTTGGGGAACCCAACAATATAAATATGCAATAAAATAGTAAAATGGCATGAATGTGGAAGCGTATAAAGACGTTTCAAAATGAAATTAAAGCTTTAAATGCAAAGGAAAATATTCATACTCTTAACTGAGAAAGATCAACAGATATGGTAAAAGCAAAAAACTGAAAGTAAAATGAAAATAAAATACAACGCAGTCTGCACAGCAATTCAAAAAAGACAGTTCCACAAGTTCCGAAAATCATCCAGAACAAGATAAGATAGAAAAATCTACTTAAATTGAATATGAATTGAATATGAATTGAATATGAATTGAATATGAATTGAATATGAATTGAATATGAATTGAATATGAATTGAATATGAATTGAATATGAATTGAATATGAATTGAATATGAATTGAATATGAATTGAATATGAATTGAATATGAATTGAATATGAATTGAATATGAATTGAATATGAATTGAATATTGAATATGAATTGAATATGAAATGAACATGAATTGAATATGAATTGAATATGAATTAAATATCAATTGAATATGAATTGAATATGAATTGAATATGAATTGAATATGAATTGAATATGAATTGAATATGAATTAAATATGAATTGAATATGAATTAAATATGAATTGAATATGAATTGAATATGAATTGAATATAAACGGAGTATGAATTGAATATGAATTGTATATGAATTGAATATGAATTGAGTATGAATTGAATATGAATTGAATATGAATTGAATATGAATTGACTATGAATTGAATATGAATTGAATATGAATTGAATATGAATTGAATATGAATTGAATATTGAATATGAAATGAACATGAATTGAATATGAATTGAATATGAATTAAATATCAATTGAATATGAATTGAATATGAATTGAATATGAATTGAATATAAACTGAATATGAATGGAATATGAATTGAATATAAGTTTAGTATGAATTGAATATGAATTGAATATGAATAGAATATGAATTGAATATGAATTGACTATGAATTGAATATGAATTGAATATGAATTGAATATGAATTGAATATGAATTGAATATGAATTGAATATGAATTGAATGTGAACTGAATATGAATTGAATATGAATTGAATATGAATTGAATATGAATTGACTATGAATTGAATATGAATTGAATATGAATTGAATATGAATTGAATATGAATTGAATATGAATTGAATATGAATTGAATGTGAACTGAATATGAATTGAATATGAATTGAATATGAATTGAATATGAATTGAATATGAATTGAATATGAATTGAATATGAATTGAATATGAATTGAATATGAATTGAATATAAATTAAATATGAATTGAATATGAATTGAATATGAATTGAATATGAGTTGAATATGAATTGAATATGAATTGAATATGAATTGAATATGAATTGAATATAAACTGAATATGAATTGAATATGTATTGAATATAAATTTAGTATGAATTGAATATGAATTGTATATGAATAGAATATAAATTGAATATGAATTGACTATGAGTTGAATATGAATTGAATATGAATTGAATATGAATTGAATGTGAACTGAATATGAATTGAATATAAATGGAGTATGAATTGAATATGAATTGTATATGAATTGAATATGAATTGAATATGAATTGAATATGAATTGAATATGAATGGAATATGAGTTGAATTTGAATTGAATATGAGTTGAATATGAATTAAATATGAAGTGAAAATGAACTGAATATGAATTGAATATGAATTGAATATGGCTTGGATATGAATTGTAAACGAATTGAACATGAGTTGAATATGAATTGAATATGAATTGAATATGAATTGAATATGAATTGAATATGAATTGAATATGAATTGAATATGAATTGAATATGAATTTAATATGAATTGAATATGAATTTAATATGAATTGAATATGAATTGAATATGAATTGAATATGAATTGAATATGAATTGAATATGAATTGAATATGAATTGAATATTCATATTGAGTATTCAATTCATATGCAATTCATATTCAATTCGTATTCAATTCATATGCAATTCATATTTAATTCATATTCAATTCATATTCAATCCATATTCAGGCCATTTTAACTTTATGTTCAATTCATATTCAATTCATATTCAATATTCAATTCATATGCAATTCTTATTCAATTCATATTCAATTCATATTCAATTCATATGCAATTCATATTCAATTCATATTCAATTCATATTCAATTCATATTCAATTCATATTCAATTCATATTCAATTCATATTCAATTCATATTCAATTCATATTCAATTCATATTCAATTCATATTCAATTCATATTCAATTCATATTCAATTCATATTCAATTCATATTCAATTCATATTCAATTCATATTCAATTCATATTCAATTCATATTCAATTCATATTCAATTCATATTCAATTCATATTCAATTCATATTCAATTCATATTCAATTCATATTCAATTCATATTCAATTCATATTCAATTCATATTCAATTCATATTCAATTCATATTTGATTCATATTCAATTCATATTCAATTCATATTCAACTCATATTCAATTTATATTTAATTTACATTCAATGACAACTCTGTACCTAGCTGGAGATAGTTTGTGATCTATTTGGCATTGTAATTGTATCTGATGTAAAAATTATAATAATTATATGCATCGTTCATATCTTAAACTAACTGCAAGAAATACATTAAAGCCAGTCGCAGTTTTTAGGAATGGCAAATTATAAAATTAACGGAAAATTCAACAGAAATTTTTGACTGTTTTAAATTATCCTAAATTTAAATCGTATTAAATAATTTAGACGTATGCCAACGATTCTTATTCGAAAAATATCCAAACTCGTATTTTCTTTCATTCATTTAAATAAATTTTCATTTTCGTTTCTATATTTTGTTGTTGGGTTTCGTATTTTATTTATTTTTATGGCATGTCACTTAAAAATTGTATATTTTTTATTCTTTAACTCTCTAGCCCGGTCGTTATAAACCAAACGACCGATTGACGTAAATGAATTTCGAAAATTTTTGATGAATCAATACGAGTAATTTTAATTTTGTGACACAATTTTGGGAAAAGCGAAAAACTTGAGAAATCTAGATTTCCCTCGTTTAATTTTTCTGTAATATCGTGTACTAACACCTATCCGGTATAATAGCTTACTCATACCTCTTTGTGTCTGGGACTTGGGGTATGATTATAATTATTTTATTAATTTTTTTTTGTTGTTGTTGTCGGAAGTTGACTGAAATGTTTGTTTACAAAAAAAAAAATTAACTTTTTTTTTGCTTCGTGTACTGGCCCGTCGTAATCGTCATTATTGTTTTTTTTGCTAAGTCAAGCAAACGTAAGAATGGAGAATGGAAACTTACTTTTAAATGGCCTTTGGACATGAAAAGAAAAATATATCAAATTACTTTGCTGATTACGAGTTTGTTGTTGTTTTAACTTAAATGTGTAGAATCTCATTGTGACAACGTTTTCTTCTATGGTCGTTCCTTCTTTATGTTGTTTGTATAGTGTTACATAGCCGAGTATGGGGGAAAAGTCAAGATTTTGATTTTGAGATATTAGATTTTTTTTCTGTTACTTTATATTTTTATTGTGTAGAAAGAATATCCCTTGTCATGGAGTTACATAACGATAATAAGGAAATATTATTAACACCTACGTCGTGGGAGTCATGAGAGTTTCTTTTTTAGTTTTATATTTGACATGGAATCGGATTTGATTCCTATACGTTTAGGTACGTAAACTTTATATTGAACGGATATGTGTGTATCATTCCGATGGGCATTTAACTCAACATCGATAATATTCGAGTATGTTGTTGTGGGTGGACGTTGTATGTAGGGTTTGATGTGAAAGGCGCAGGTGTTGCTCTACATTCGTAATATTATAAATGGTTTTATTTACGATATAAATACACAAGGAATCACTTGAAATTTAGGGATCATGTATGTACTCTCAAGCATGTTCTATTTATCCTTTCATTTTCTGCGACTAAATATATTTTGTCATTGCGTCTAATTTATTATTTCGATTATTAAGGGTGCGAGTGTATATTTTTATTACTGTCAAGTTCTTCCTACTAGTCTTCGTTAGTCGATGCTATAATTAGATTTAGTTCGTACCGATATGAAATATCCGGTAAAGTAGTGGTCGGGTCAACCAGGATGCTGAAATTATATCGCCACTTGATGCTTAATGGAAGTATGAACCATCCATGACTATCTCCTTTAACCCGTTACATGTTAAAATATTGTTTCACATTTATGGTAAAGAAATCTCATTTCCCGACAAATTTTAAGGAAACAGTTTTGTGGTACGAAAGTGAAATTGGTGAGCAACATAGGAAAAACAAATATGTTTGATTCAAAATTTTAGAGAAAACCCTACCTATCGAAATTAAAAAAACTGCAAAGCCTACTAGAAGGATCGCCAGCCCTTATAAAAATAATAAATTAAGGCAGAGAGGCATGGCGAGCAAGATGGGTGTAACTGCATGGTTATCTATATGGAGGCATGCAAAGAAAGGCGTGATAAAAAAGGAATGGTAAATATTTTTTCATTCATCTTGTTTTCGTCGTGTTATTTCCGTCTTTCGTGTTTGTTACTCGGTTTGTGCGCATGAATATCCAGAAACGAGGACAAAAAATGCGTCGAAGAATAATAATATTGTGGTCACTAATATTTTGACTTCGAACTTTGCTTAATTATTTTCGTAACCAATTACTAATTTTATTTCCTTGTCTGCTATTGGAATTTATATTCAAGAAACAAAAATAACAAAACATGGCTTAATATTTAAAATTCCAGAATCGGCCTCAACGTATCCCGATGAAATTTTATGTTTTTATCCAAGTACGTTGTTGGTGTAATAAATGACTGGAAATTTATTCATCTTGATCAACACTATGTTATCAATTTCATTTCGACCTCTGCTGAAGAAAGGTAAGTTGTTCAATGTAACATCTCTTCCAGAAATGTTGGCTAATATGGTGTACCATTTGCCATCGATTGAGAGAAACAGCCTTTTGCTGTGTTTGTTATCCATATGTTAATCTCGGAGGCTTATCAGAGCAATTCTATAGTCTTGTTGAGATGTTTGGTGGAATATTGTGCTAAACTTCACCAAAAAACTGATTTAAAGACTTTAGACTATACTAGTCTATACTAATTTCACCTTTTGTTCGTAAAGTATTTATTTTATCTTTATAAGATTGGTCTTGGATAAAGGTTATGGCCATAACTGTAGGTCTTAGGATAAAGAAAATTTGTTGTTGATTTGATCGAACCATTTGTTCGTTGTGATGCTTGTAAGAGCTATTACAATTTTAATTGAATTTGTATGAGCCTTGTGGCCGTATGAATATTTCTGCAGTGACCAGAACTCTTACGACAAGTGCCATCTGCCGGATTTCGGCAAATGGAACGGGATTTCAATTTTTGGTAAGATAAACTAAATAAAATTTCTCCAAAGTAACAGAGGTTCATCGTAATCGAGGTTTCCTGTCCTACTGGATCAAACATACGGCTTGCATTTGACAGAACAGTTCGTTTCGTGAAATTCTCTTTTTCTTGGATGTACTTAGTAGTATCGCGCTTAATAAAAGCCAAAAATGGTTACTTATCAATCACACGTGGATTGGCTTTCGAAATGGATCATTTGAATTATCGTAAAACCAGGATATGATGGGTCAAACTACTGATTAACTCGTCACATTGCCTAAAACTGGTACTTCATGGTCGCCTAATCAGATCTTATGACCAAATTACCTATGATTTACTGATAATGTTCATTAAAATCGTGTACAGTATTATTGTGTGACACATTAATTAAACCAGTATTTGACCGGTCATGTTAACACATCGGCACTAACTTATTCCAATATACCAACGGTTTAAAATCAAATTTCAGAGTGTAAAATATAATAAATTCTACCAAATGTAATATTCCAATTTTGAACTGATCAGACAAATAAATAAAATAAAATGGATCCCTGATGTCATTAAATAACAGTTTTAATTATAAAGCATAACAGAAAAAACTACTTCGTCATAGAGTGTTTCTAAAATATTACAACGGCTTGAAATCTAGGGGAACACTGGGTATAAAATTCAAACTCTGTATACTCGAAAATCGCATTAAATATGCTGTGTAGAACGATGGGTTCTGCTAGCTTTAGGGACGTTAAAAGTGCTTTCTCCGAGGATATTTCGAAGGGGACACTAGGGGAACACTGGGTATAATATGTGTGTTACAGTGTTTTGTTTGATAATATTTCTAAGCGGTTACCATGGCTTGAATATGTGTGTCCATCTTGTACTGAACCCAATCCAACTAATAAAGAACTTTTCCGAAAAATCTAGGGAAACACTGGGTACGTTGGTACGTTTGTATATTACGTTGTATACCCAAAAATCGCAGGTTACTATGGCTGCCAAGATGTTTACTTTCTGAACTGGTCCCAACTCAAACACAAAAAATATTTGTACCGGAAATTCTATGGGAATACTAAGTACAATACTCAAACAACAATTATTAAAATTTGTTTGTCTTAAGATATTTGTAAGAGATCATTGCAGCTGAAATGGGTAATTTCACTTTTACGTTTTGTGTTTTCTGCCCAGTTTTTGCATACACAGTTAGCTCATTCTTAAACGACGGAAAAAGTTTGTTCGCTGCATGTCGTTCAATGCTTGCGTTTGGCTTTAAGCATTGTTGTAAATATTTTTGGAGTTGTTTTGCCATGTCATCTTCTTCATCGCTGTTTTCAATCACGACATCATCTTCAACATCAGAAACTGCTTGACCATCTGGAACGTTTGAAGGGAAAAGACGAATCAGGTACGCCTTGGCTTATTTAATTAGTTCTGTTTTGGAACATTGATGGAAGAATGTTGACTTCTCGCTCTCACGACAGCTATTTACCGGATCGTTCAAATATTTAAAAATGTATAACAAACGACTGCATCAGCGATCCGTTAGTGTTCTTTTTAGGCTGAATAGAAACTCGTGAACAAAAATTGTAGAATAGAATCCGCTGCAAGTAAATTCACACTTTTTTGGCTGAGAGCTTCAACAGCAACCCGTATAGGTTTTTAGAGAATTAATGATATTTTCACAATGCTTTTCTTCTGCGTCCGTAGTGGTCCTAAACGATAAATTGAGAGTATCGAGGGCTCTACGAACGTGCTTGCTAATGCGAAGGTATCTGATTAGAATCGATTCAAGACTATTCCAAGGTGTCTTGCAATCCAATATCAAGTAAAGCTCTTTCTTTTCGACTTCTTTAAAATAATTTGGCAAAATATTTTGTACAGGTGAGTTCTTGAAATTCATAATAATTTTGCGGACTTTAGTTATGATTTCAAATGTAGATTTAATAGTCGTCATTTTATCAGAAACAAATATGATATCGTCGTCTGCATACCATCCTATAATATGTCAGCCAAATGTTTCTCGTATAAAAATTTTATCAGCTTTTGAAGCAGATAAAAAGTTTTACATTTCTATTCACCTCAATTTTTAATTTTTTATGCGGTATTTAAACCAATTGGTTGGTTCCCGAGAATCGGGATTTCCCGGAATACAAAAATTCAAATTCTCGAGATTTCGGGAGGGAAAATAGACGGGATTTCTCGAGAATTCCCGTCGGGAAATTCCCGAAGCCCAACCCTATTTGCGACTGTAATCGAATTTGCCCGATATTTCATTCCCAAATCCAAATTAGCCATTTTATAGAGAATTTAAAAACCTTGAAAATGATGCTGTGGAAATTTCTGTGCGACGACTCTTTTTCGTTTCATTGAAGTCTTAGCGAGAAATGTAACCAAAAAATGAATCGCGCATAGCAGGTGTATTTTTGGTGGTTCAAGATCAAGGAGAAAATAAGTTTTTACAGCAACAACTTACCTCCTCTAGCCCGCATTACTTCATAAATACGCCATACCATATTTGTTGCCATTTTTCTTGTAAAGCATCTCGGGGTTCCCTCAAATTTGGTGGTTGCCGTTTCAGTTTTCTTACACGACATTGTAACATATCCCAGACGTGCTCTATAGGGTATAAATTTGGACTTCGTGGAGGATGGTTTATTCAATTAATGCGGTGCTGTTTCAGAAAATGGCGTGTGTTTGAGTTGTGTGCGGCCGGGCATTATAATGCATAAAAAAAATCCACGTCCAATTTGCCTTTCATGGAAAGCATATAAAACCTTAACATTTTTTGGTATTGGCATCACGCAATTAGGGTTTAATCTTTGCCCTGGTGAATGCCAAACTCTCGCAATTCATCCGAAAAAAGGACAATAGACCAGTCCCTCTAAGTCCAGTTTCTATACTGCAACGCATAATTTTTTCGTTGCCGATGATTATTATAAGTCAGATATGGAATTCTAACAGGTCGGCGTCGATTTATTATCATCGATTTTTACATCTGGTTTTGTGCTGGTACATTACGTTTATTTGAGCATCTTGTGCACAACCCGTCCTATTTTTGTAGCATAACGATAGCTCGATGTTCTCTTGGTGTAGTTTTTCTGGGACGACCAGATCCTTCACGCTGACTCACACTGCCTGTTTCTAAATATCAATGCGAAGCTCGGTTCATAACAGACCCGGTCATAGGCTTTTTGATACGTTTCGCGCTAAAATTTTAATGAATCGATAAGGAGTGGTCGTACAGAAATTTCCGCAGCATCATTTTCAAGGTTTCAAAATTATCTATAAAATGGTTAATTTGGATTTGGGAATGAAATACCGAGCAAGTTCGTTTACAGTCTCAAACAGGAGCATATTTTTATTTTACTCCATAAAGTCATAAAAAATAAAATGAATTCCATTACCGAAAGGAAGATAAAATTTCGTTCAATTAGAAGCAAAATTATTTTGTTGAAAGCTGTTATTTCACCAAGATATAAGCGTTCTAATCTGGGTATTTTTTCGAAAAAAAATTCTGTTCCGTTTTTTGTGGCGCAGTGTATATTTCTAAGAGGTTACCACGACTGAAGTGTGAGTTTTCACTTTGTACTAGGCCCAATCCAACTCAAAAAAGGCTTTTCCGGAATATCTAGGGGTACACTGGGTATAATATTCGAACGTTGTACACCAAAAATCGCATTAAATGTCATTTATCCTAGAATATTTCTAAGAGTTCACTACGGCTGGAAAGGGTGCTTTTATTTTGCACTAGTCCAAATCCAACTAAAACATAAAACTTTTCCGGAAAATCTAATAATATTCAATTACAGTTAACACGTAATACTAAGTTTTAATCTGGTGAAATCTTGTCCTTACCCAATATTGAAATTTAAATGAAGCACGATTTATACAGGAGAAAAAACATTGGATCGCATGGCCAACATATCTGAATCGCCATAACCCGTGTCGTACATAAACCCGACGTTAAACTTGACAATGAACATATATAGAACTGAACACATATAACTGAAATTAGCCTCGTACAGTGCTATAACAATCGATAAAGCCTGCACGGTCCCTTTAAAGATGTAAGTAAAAATTGAAATTATAGATTAAGAGGGGATCAAAGTTACGTGAGCTACCGGCGTACGACATAAGAAAAATAATTTATGAACACGACGGAAAAATTTCGGCAATGCACTCACTTTTCAAATTTCGCCTGAAACACGACACAAATAAAACCCGATTTCGAGAAAAAACCAGAAATAATTTAAGCCTAATTTTAATACTTTCCAAAGGTCGGAATTTTCCTTTATCACAGAAATATAAATTTCGTACATTTGCATTCACAAGTTGCGGAAAAAAACTTGCCCCTAAAAGATACTATACACAACAAACAAAATACAGAGGTGACGGTCAATAATATTTGTGTTGAACAACAAATTAAACAATAGAAATAAAATGTTCTAAGATCCGAGAATATACAATTAAGGTACAATATTCCTGCCAGGCATGTTCATTGCCATCCGAAAAATAAAGTGGCTGAATTTGTGCTAATCCGTCGCTAATCAGTCTTTGATGTTCAATAGAATTGAGCCAATGATGCCAACAATGAACATACCTGACAGGAATATGCTATCTGAATTGCCTATGACTAGGCTTTTAGAACATTTTATTTCTTTTGTTTAATTTGTTGTTCAACTCAAATATTATTGAACATCACCCCTGTATTTTGTTTGTTTGATATAGTATCTTTTAGGGGCAAGTTTTTTTTGCTCAAGTTGTGAATGCTAATCTATGAAAATTATATTTCTCTGTGTAAAATTTCGACAGAACCGCCTTTAAGAAGATTTAAAATTAGGCTTAAATTATTTATGGTTTTTTTCGAAATCGGGGTTCATTTGTTTCGTCTTTCAGCCGAAATTTAAAATTGTCTTTTCCCGTTTCTCCGGCTCCTGGACTTGCATTAATTTTTTCCCGTGAACGTTAATTAGCGGGCTTAATCGGTACGTAAAGTTTCATTTTGCATTTCGAAAGTTTCCCTGCTGAAGTTACCCATATGTGTGGCGCACAATTTATGATAATGTAAAGTCTGCTTTTAGGCGAGTAGCTGCATTGCACGGTTAAGTTTAATTAAGAGACCAACTTTATGAAATCCCGTTCTGCAAAGTTTCGTTGTTTAGTAAAACCGACAAGAAAAATTAAATCATTACTCAAAGCCCAATCGACCACCTTACTCTCTAAAAATTATAACAATGATGGTTATTTTCTAGAAATAGAGTACATATATAAAAATGTTGCGACCTGTCACGATTATACATAATATTAACATTAAAAATCAAATTAAAAATTAGCGATACATGACATTTCATATCGTGCCAAACGCAAATTATGTAAACACAATTCAAATGCTAATCAAACTCATGCTAAATGCAAATCAAATGCCGAATGCAAATAAGTGGCGTGAAAATATTATGTAAATCCAAAAGTCCGTAGTTTTTTATTCCCGCCCCATTTTATGATATGAGCATAAACCATAATTCAAGAGACATCGAATAACGAATCGAGACCTATACCTATCGTACCGTTGTTAACCGCATCAAATTTCAGTGGAATTAGGTGAAAATTCGAATTTTAAACGAATAATATTTTATGCTATGGTCTACGAACAATAATCCCCCCATAGGATTGCGTATAATAAAATGGGGAAAATAAGTTTTGTTTTATATGCGTGGGCTGTATGAGGGGTGGTTGTCGAAATAATGTACATAAAAACCAAAGTAATAATCGTTTAATAAAATGCGGTCAAATCTAAATGTAATCAAATTAATTTTTATTTTCTGTTTGGTCTTTTTTCAGGTGATACATCTGGTCAAAGTGAACCATTACTAAGTTCATCGTTAGACGATAATCCATTAACATCGATAACATCGGAATCCGATAGTTTAGAAAGGGATGAGATCCAATCAATTGTAACCGTTGCGGAGGGAAATGGTTTCGGCAAAAATCACGATAATGATTTTGCCTCATCACCGCTCATCAATTACGAGGTAAGCTAACGTCCTTTACTCTTATATACATTACTTAAATTTATTATGCTAAGAATACAGGCACAATAAAAAATTTGTTATCTGTTCATCGATTTCACCATTATCTAACGAATAATTGATTTTATTAAGACAAATGGTTGTTTTATTGAAATGAGTGTGTACTGCAAAATACGAAATAATAAAAAGCACGGCATCGGGAAATATATATAAAAAAAAGGTGCGGACAAATAAAAAATACAAACACCATTTAGGCGCTTTGTATATAGGATTGGTGTACAATTTTTTCCTTAAATTATATATTTGGTGGAATTTCTCATCACTTTAAAAACACCACCAGCCTCTCCTAATTCTTCGCTCCATTTTAATTTTTAATGTGGTTTCTCAAATACGCAATCTTTCAGTTTGTTTGGTATGAAAAACTTCAAAAAATACTCGTAATATAAATTTTTTGCTGTTTTCGGTTCTACCTTTGAACAATTAATTAATAATAATAAAAAAAATGTACGTTTGTCGGTGTACACAGACAAAAAAAAAATTGAGGGTGGAAAATGAGAGAGGAAGGCGTTCGCGATTTTTCAATTTTTATTTTTGTGATTTAATTAGGATGTTTTTCAGGTAGCATTTTTTTTTAATTTGTGCGGTTTTTTAATTACCAGAATTATTAGAATTTTATCAAAAACAATACAACAACAATAAATCCTATTAAAATTTGAATTTAACGTGGCATTCATTAAAATGTAAGATATAATACTGATAAAGTGATGTACATAATAAATTTCGTGGTACCGAATTTGAGTTGTCTTACAAATTAAATTTAAAATTCTATTCAGAACAGTAATTGCTTAAGAGATTATTCTACTCGTATTTAGCTGGAATTGAATTTCAAAGGAATTAGATGTCTAATTTCAGATTTATCTAAAACTGTATCAAAATCGCAAATTGGAAACTAATTGTCATCATTTTGCAAACCTCCATCTCCATCGTACTCGATGCTAAACCTGAAATTGAATAAAGACTTATGGGCATCCTGGTTAGCAACGATGGATACGTCGTCAATATATTATCCGTACAATAACAGAGATGGCGAAAGAGCTTGTTTACAAAAATCATAATCCAATCGTTGACACAACCGGTCTTAAAGAGACCTCCAAATTGTTGATCTGCAATTGAAAGTAAAACTTTAACAGAGTGTAATTGCCTCATAAAAATAAAACATTCTCTAAAAACAATACAAGACAATGGTAGTCTCATCTTTTGATAATGAACAAATCACTAGACACGACTACTAGTTTTTATGGAAGATTTTAAATCCAATGTTAACACTATCAATAATTGAACACTAATTTGGTTAGTTCAAATTAGTTAAGTGGGTTGTGGTTTAGCATATAGGACTAAAATAAGTGGTATATATTAACACCGGACAGCTTCAAGTGTGGAATCATTGGATCTCCTCAGTGAGACACATTTTCCGAGCGAGTCCAGCGCTGAACGGTTTTAAGCCGTATAAATCGGCGGGCCCGGATCGGATTATACCAGCAGAGATCCAAAGGAACTCGGCAGTCATCCTCCCGTGGCTGGAGGGTATCTTCAGGGGATGTCTGAAACTTGTCTATATTCCTAGGAAATGGACGGAGGTCAGAGTGGTCTTTATCCCGAAATTGGGAAAAAGCTCACATGCTTACCCAAAGGATCTGAGACCGGTAACTCTATCATCCTTTCTGCTGAAAACCTTGGAAAGGTTGGTAGATGTAGGTATACGATCAAAAATTGAGCCCAGGAATTGGGCAGTGTCGCAGCATGCGTACTGTAAGGGGAAGTCGACGGACACAGCTCTGCACGATCTAGTACGCATGATTGAGAAGTCAATTCACTCGCAAGAGTGTTGTATGGTAGCATTTCTTGGCATTGAGGGTGCCTTTAATAATGTAAAAACGGAGGCGATCATGGAAGGATTGTCATGTTTGAAGGTGGACTACCCTATAAGTAGGTTGATAAATCAGATGCTGGTAAGCAGGATCATTACCTCAAAACTGGGGGAGTCCACCATTAGAAGAAGGGCGGTTAGAAGAACCCCGCAGGGAGGTGTAATGTCTCCTTTTCTTTGGAGTGCAGTGATGAATGGATTGCTGTTGGAACTGGAGAGGGACCGGACAGGAGTTGTAGCGTATGCAGATGATTTAGCGATAGCTATCTCAGGCCAACATGTGGATACGATTAGGGATGTTATGCAAAATGCACTCCTAATCGTTACTAGATTCCAAGACAGAGCTGGTACTATTTACTAGGAAATATAAAATTCCGGTAGTTAGCCCTCCTACCGTGAACGGCATTAGACTGGCTTTTGCTGATAGAGCGAGATTTTTGGCCATAATGATAAGCTCAGCTGGAAGCCCAACATTATAGAAAGGGTGAAAAAGGCTAATGTAGCCATTTACTCGTGTAGGAACGCCATAGGTAAGAGTTGGGGTTTGAAACCAGCGCTAGTGCACTGGATCTATACCGCAGTGGTAAGACCTGTGCTGATGTATGGGGTGGGCGTGTGGTAACCAGCTCTGAATAAGGTAACATATGTAAGGATGATGGAAAAGGTACAAAGAACGGCCTGTATGCTTATAAGCGGGGCGCTCAGGTCAACTCCTACACGCGCTTTAGAGGTTATGTTCCACCTTATTCCAATCGAATTTTTTGGTAAACAAATTGCAGCCAATGTGGCCACGAGACTTTCGGCGGTCTCGCAGTGGAAGTGTCTTCAGACGGGACACTCGACGATAGTTAGATCGCAAAGGGAAGAACTGGCGAATCTAGATTATAGTAAACCAACGTTGTGCTTCAATAAAGGTTTCGGGACCATCTGTTCCTCGAGAGAATCCTGGAGGAACGGATCAATACTGGAAAATGAGGCACTGCAATTTTTCACTGACGGCTCTAAGCTAGACGGTAAGGTAGGAGCCGGAGTCTTCTGTGAGAAGCTAAACGCCAATATTTCTGTTCGTCTCCTTGACTACTGCAGCGTGTACCAGGCTGAAGTGGTGGCGATCGGGGAAGTCATGACATGGCTGAAGCATAATGTGGTATCCGGGAGGGATATCGCAATCTATGTGGACAGTCAGGCGGCGATCAAGTCACTAGAGGCGGTTTGTCTGAAGTCACGAGTGGCGCTGGATTGCCGATCATCTCTTAATGAGATGAGCGAGTATTTCAGCATCCAGATAATCTGGGTCCCTGGTCACTCGGACGTTACGGGAAACTGTAGGGCAGACGAACTAGCTAGGTACAGTACGACTCTCAGATGCAGCCGGAAAGGGGAGTTCTGGGGAGACCTATAGCAGCGCTCAAATTGGCGCTCGGGAGAAAGGCAATCGCCTTGACAAATGAGAGGTGAACCAACACTCTCACGTGCAGAGTAGCAAAGCAGGTTTGGCCAAAACTGGACTTGAAGCGCTCCAAGGCACTCATATCCCTGGGGAAACGGGACTTAAGTTGGGTCGTAGGAATACTGACAGGACACTGCCTTTTTGGGGAACATGCGAGAAGGCTGGGTCTACAGACGAATGACTTTTGTAGAAGTTGTATGGACGAAGAGGAGGAATAGTCTTTAGATCACTTCCTATGCTCGTGTCTAGCTCTATCATACAGAAGGCATAAATACTTAGGTGTGTACGGGATGAACAGCCTTTCGGAACTCGCGAACTGTGGAGCGCGAGATATTTTACGCTACATAAGTAGCTCTGAATGGTGTTAACGGGGGTAAAGGGAAAATAGGATCCTGTGGTATCACAATGGGCCGCTATTGGCCTAAGTGTGCGGAAGCAGCCACTCTAACCTAACCTAACCTAACACCGGACACCAGATTTAATTTTTTATCGCGGTAACTGCCTGCAAGCAGGATGCCGAAATTTTTGCAAAATCGCTTCACTCCTTTGGTTGATACCAGACGATAGGCGCGACTAGACGAGAGTAAAAATAAAAGAAGAAGGAGTTTTTCGATGACTTAAAATCATCGCAACGATATTTAGTTGTGAAAAGGGTTGACAACAACAAAACATTTACGGGAGTGTCACCTTTTTACATAGAAAAAGGATTGTTCATGATAACAACACAAATCAAAGAGACACAGCGCACCAAAAATGGTGACCTTTTGGTATTGTTGGGCAAAGAGGAGGCACTTGAAAAAATGTTAGCAGCAAAAAAAACTCGGAGAAATGCAGATTCAGGTGGAGGAACATCTGTTTTTAAATCACACGAAAGGAGTAGTTTATTCCCGAGACTTGCTGATGATAGCTGGAGAGGAAATCTCAAAGGAATTGGAAAGTTAAAAGGTATTAAAAGTGGACAGAATAAAGCGGAATGTAAATAATGAACTCAAGGATACTCCACTACTGATCTTGACATTTAATACGACTGAGCTGCCCTTAAGTATAAAAGCCGGATTTCTGAAACTGAACATGCGTACATATTACTCGAATCCAATGAGGTGTCACACCTGCCAGAGATATGGACACACAAAGACAAAGTGTGAAAGGGTGCCAGCATGCCCAAAATGTGCTAAAAGCATTCCAAATCGGCACGACAACACTAATTGTGAACCAATTAATTACGCCAACTGTAAAGAGGGACACGCAGCTTTTGACCAAAAATGCCCAACATTTCAAATGGAGAAGGCGATCATTAAAATTAAAACCGATGAACGGCTAACATATTTTAAGGTCAAAGAACTTTATTATCGTCAAAATGCTAATACCACTGGATGTTCATCCAAACGATTTTACAGCGAAATAGTAAGACAGAAGAGCAAACATCAAGAAACAACAATAATAAACATATCAGTAAAAATAACAACAACAATAGCAACAACAATATTAATAATGATACTGAGGCTACAAAATAACAAGGACAAAAACCAATTGAAACACAGGAGCCAGGACAAAGTAATACCAGAATCGAGATAGGAGCAACAGTAGCGAGGAGCATAGAGGCCGTGAAGAGTGGGAGATACTCATACCTCAAAGCAAATGAGTTAAACATTTGTAATATTGAGGATGCTGGTATGAATGGGGATGAATTGTAGAGGGAAGGAAGGGAAAAGCATTATCCATTTGACCTTTAAATATGTTTTCCCCTTATTCTTTCTATTGCATGGCAGAACGAATGTCAATATCCAATAAATGCGTGACAATTGGTCAGCTAAACATCCGCAGCATGTATGCCAATGGCGATACGTTGCGGATTTATCTGGCCAAAAATGATGTGAAGGTGATGCTTTTGTGTGAAAATTGGGAGCGTGAGGGTAAGACGTTTCGGGTAAAAGGATACAATTTTCTGTCCAGACCGGTGGCTTCGGCGGAGTGGCGATATTGGCGCGAACCAATATCAGCTTAGTCCTGTGCGACACACCGAATTTCGAGCGCATCGAGGTCATCGCTGCCAAAACTAGGAATCTGGACAGAAATTTGTTATTCGTGGGTGTTTGTGCAACTCCAATTGAATCAGTGAGTGATAGAGAAAAAGACCTGAGAGATTTTAAAATTTTGCTTGACTGGATGGAAGGAAAAACTGACCTGATTGTAGGGGGTGATATGAATGCGTATTCGAGAATCTGGGGGTGTGAAAGAAATGATGCTTGTGGAAACTTTTTGACTCGCCTCAATCTGGATTCCGATCTCGTGATACTGAATGATGGTGAGGCAACAAGGATACCATCTGTCGGGTCTACATCTGATGTATATATTAGACTTAACATTAATGTCTAGCGGGCTGGCGGCCCAAGCCACTTGGAATGTAACAGATGAGAATTTGGGTAGCGATCATTACTTGATCAGGACGTGTTTAGGTGGGGTAAATGTTGACATAGACCGTAAGGTCATTATGAATGGTAAGAAATGGGTCGAATGTATGAATGAGACTCTCATAATGAAAGAAGCAAATGAGGTTACCCAACTTGAGGATGAGGTGGAGAGAGTAAATGAAATGTGCAGGTGAATGGTTGTTGGAACAATGAAATCCAGTATTGGTATGAAAGGAGACGGGTAGGATTGAGAGAGTTCAATAGGTGTATATGTCATGAATGTAGAGTAAACATATGGATGCATTCATTCGCAAGATAAAAAAAAGCTATTCGTAGAGCAAAGAGGAAAAGTTGGCGGGACTATGTGTCCAAAATGACACATACGACCACAACTAAGGGTGTATGGGATATGCTTAATAAAGTGAGAGATTATAGAGCGAAAGTCAGAAATGCAGTGTTAGATGACAGAGGTAATGTAGGTGTCTTTCTACACATGATGATGGATGTTAGAAATAATTTGGGTGACAAAAATGTATTTTTGTTACCTGATAATGAAAGTGAATTAATGAATGACATGTGTAAGGAGTTCCGAGGGTTGTAGAAACTTCCAAATCTACTACCCCCGGAACTAACAAAGTGAGTTAAAAAATGATTCGTAGATTGGAATTTGAAGCCAAGGCGGCCTTGCTTCGAATTCTTAATCAAGTATGGATGAGTATTCAAATACCGGAAAAATGGATGGAAAGCAGAGTGGTACACATTCCAGAATCTGGCAACACATTACAGGAGAATATGTATGTTGAATGTGTTTGTTAAAATTGTGAATGGTATGATGAAAGGTCGATTGGATAAATTGGTGAATGAGGGTAATTTTTTGTCGGAAACCACCTTTGGGTTCCGTCGTAACCACTCACCTAATGAATGTGTAGAAAAGTTTGTATGGGAAGTAAGAAATGAAAGAAGTATTTTGTGGCGGTATTTTTGGATATAGAAAGGGCATATGATTACGTGGTTCCGGGAAAACTTTTTCAGGTTCTTATGGACTTCGGGTTTCCTTGGAAAATTTTCAAATGGGTATATGAGTTCATGAATGAAAGGAAGTTAGTGTTGTGTGGTAGAGGGTATAGGTTGGAGGGAGAGGTGACCATTGGCCTCCCCCAATGGTGATGGGTCCAAGGTCAGGTTTAAAAAGTTAATGACTGTCGAGAATGCTTGTGCCAGAGTGTGTATTGGGGACGATTAGTTCAACCCCAATACACACTCTGCGGTCTGAATTGGGTGACTCATCTCTCAATTACAAGAGGGAATGGATCACCGTGCGATACTCGTAGACAGTGCGGATGTTGACTAAGGACAATAAATTGGTGAATGAAATGAAAGAGAGGCTGCAAAGAGGGACGGATCACCAAAAGACCGGTAAAAATCCAAATTCGGTAAATCCGAAAGTCCCTCCGAGCAACCTAACTCTGCGTTTCAATTTTGGCTTTACAATAAAAGCGAGGATGAGTTATTTATCGGTTAGGAGTGAGTTTTTAAAAATGCGAACAAATTGTTTTGCACATGTGGAAGTGTATACAGATGCTAGTGTGAGTGGTGATCGAGTAGGTGTATTAATTTTTATTCCTTCTATGAGAAAAGAGAAAATGGTAAGAGTGAATGACAGTATCTGTATAATGAATACAGAGTTGATTGGAATTATGGAAGGGATCAAGTTGGGAATGACACAAGGGTGGATGATAGTAGTATTATTCTCCGACTCCCGGAGTGGGTTAGAATTAATTAGTAAGGGTGGGGGAACTCATGGAAATTTGAATGTGGAAATGTTGTATGAGAACCTTCAATCTTGTAGGGGTGAGGTCATCGTTCAATGGATACCTTCATACCTACAAATTGAAGGTATTGAAAGAGCCGATATGCTTGCAAAACGGGGTTGCTTGGTTGAAGGTGTAAAATAATATGAATTTATGGATGCAAGAGATGTACTTCGCGAGTTTCAAGTGAATCTGTGGAAAAAATGGGAGAGAGAGTTTATTGAAAGGTGTCAGGTGAAAGGCAAGAAGTACTTTGAGTTGGTTAGATCTCCTTTGAGTCGACCTTTTTTTAAGGAGATTAAAGAAGATACTAGAATGTTACGAACAATGGAACGTGTGAGATTGAATCATGGTAATTGGAAAGAGTGTTTGAAGAAACGCAATTTGATTGATTGTGAATTATGTGAAAGCTGTTTGGTTGTGGAGGCCATCGATCATTTGATTCTGAAAGGAACCAGACTGAATTATTACGAATGGTGAAGCACGTATATAAGAATGTGAATGATTTTATAAGAATGAATCAGATAAAAGTACGAAAGGGGATCGATGCGTGAAAGATGAATAAAAGAAAATTAAAAATGTAAAATTTGTAACAAAATTGTAAAAATTGTAGAACTCGACCAAATGGTACCAAATTTTTGAAGCTAGTATCAAAATATATTAAAAGAAATCAATAACTGAATTTTTAACATTGATAAGAGGCTTGGAGTTTTTCTAAAAACATTGAAAAAATTCTTATCAATACTAAGTCAATAGCGCTAAAGATCGGTTCAGAACTGTGTTCTTTCGTTCGTTTTCAAATTTTTAAAAATCAATTTCATTGTTTAAAAATGGGTTTTTTGTTCTGAATTTTTTGATCAACTTCGTTCAACTTCAAATTTTTTACTGAACGAATATGGCGAGAAAGATGTACCATCATAATTAAATGAAAGACTAATCTCAGTGATTATCTAGTAATTACAACTAGGTGAGGTTACCAAGCAGTGATGATATTGTCGATACTACAGCACTTTTTTCTATAATTTGGCTGTATGAAAAGTACTTCGATAAATTTTTAGTACTTTAGAGAAAATTCAAGAAATATCATTCGTAAATCGATTCGGGTTTCATATTAGAGGCGTTCAACAGCTTTAATTCAAAGTCTTAAATATTTAATTCAAAGTTATATAGGGGTTTCCAATAGAAACGATATGGTTTTTAAGTGACGTTTCGGCCATTTGTAATATGTCATGATCTGTCATTTTTTGTATCATTGTATTCAGTAATGTTTACAATTTCATCATGGTGTGATATACGCAAGAACAAAGTTTACAAATTATTCAGTTTTATTATCAAAATATTCGTTCTCCAATTGCAACTTTTCGTGCGCTTTTGCCATTTTATAGTCGTAATAATCGTCCAAGTGTGCTCGGTATTCGCCGAATTGTTCAAAATTTTGAGCGTACATTTTCTTTACATAATGTTGAAGTGCCAATAAGGTGAAGATTCGCACGAAGTAATGCAAATATTGCTGCCGTTCAGCCAAGTGTTGCTGAAGACCGCAATTTGTCGATTCCAAGATTTTGAGAAAGGATTTGGGTTTGCATCCGTATAAAATTGTTCTCACTCAAGAACTGAAGCCATTGGACCACCGTAAACGTCGTGAATTTGCTGATTTTGCCTTGGAACAACATGAAAACGAGAACGATTTTTTTAAGAAAATCATCTTCTCCGATGAGGCTCACTTTCATCTGAGTGGTGCGGTAAATAAACAAAACTGTCGATTCTGGTGCGAAGAAAATCCACAAACTATTCATGAAAAACCATTACATTCACCTAAATTGACAGTTTGGTGTGGGTTTTGGTCTGGTGGAATCATCGGTCCGTATTTTTTTTGAAATGAAGCTGGTAACACCGTTACTGTCAATGGAGTTCGGTATAGATCGATGATAACCAACTTTTTACGGCCGCCAAACTGGTTTTTCTCAATTTTCTGAAAAACATCATGACCTACTCTATCTCCCCATATTAAATTATCAGTATCCCTATTCAGTTCTTAATTTATACCTAAAATAATCTTTTGTTTTTAACTGTTGCTTCAATTTTTCAAAATATAGGTAAAAATTACTTCTAATGAATAATAAAACTAATTATTTTTAATGCTCAGCCCCGTATATTTACCACACAAAATGTTTTGGTCCAGGACAAGAGTTTTTCAGGTACATTTTTCAGGTATACATTTCTAGTTTTAAATTTTTGGTATAAATAAGAGTCAACAACAATATTTAGGTAGTTCAAATTCTTGAGTGTAAAAGTAAGTAACTTTGACTTAAACAAAATTCAAATTTTAGTTTATCATATAGTGAATTTGTATTACTTGAATTAAATAATGAGTGAAATTAAAAAGTGTTGTAAGCCGTTTGTTGGCTCGAAGTGTTCTAAAAATGTACGAAAAGCGTATAAACATATTATGGATTTTTTGCCGCCTTCGATTGAAAGAAATGAAAATTTATTCATTTGTACAACTTGTTACGTGAACATTTCTTTTAAACGTCGATAAATTGAAACAGATACATCACCCTCTTCACCATCAAGTTCCGCAGTTACGCCGAAATCATCATCAACTGCAGTAGAATCTGAAATAAATTCCATTAGGAGTGATAGTGAAGAACGCCAACTACAAAAAGCGAGCGATTTCCAAATTTTGCTTGCTTCGTCCTAAAAACTGTGTGCAACCAGGAGGCAGTGGAACGCATACAGTGTGTGTTTGTACAATACATCAAAATGTAAACTTAATTATTTATGGAACCAAAATAGAAACTGTTACAAATGGAAAGATATCAAAACACCAAGATTGCATTTCGTCTATTTTATGTCCAGATCCTAAGCCAACATGTTATCTTTTAAAATGCAAGAATTGTCCAGTGACACTATTCTGGTAATTCCCCGGGAATAGACAACTGGGGAAAGAATTTATATGTAATTTTTATTTTAAAAAAATTTTCTGGCATACTGAGGTAAAAAATTAATGTTAATTTTATTGAAAACAAAATTAATTTGGGAATAATTTTCACTGCCAATTTTGGTATGGAAAAATAATTCCCAGTTTATAAATATTTACATCAAACTTTTCTCCTAAGTAGGCCGAAAAAAATATTTGAACAGAAATTACATATAAATTCTTTCCCCAGTTCCCTAATACCGGGGAATTGCCAGAATACTGCCACAGGATTAACTTTATTTCGAGAATATTTGAAAAACGCTTTTCTAGAAACCGTTAGAAGAGTTTTTGGATTACTTCATAAAGAAGCTGGAAAATCTGATTCCTCATTAGTTCATTTCACTTCAACAATCTAGCTTCGTAAAATATAAAAAACTTACTCTGGAGCCTACAGAAGCACTTGTTTCATGTGACTTTGCAGACAATTATTCATTTATAACGCATAATGCAGTGTAGGGTTTTCATTGGAATAATAAGCAAACGACTATTCATCCATTTGTAATTCACATAACTGTAGATGGGAAATTACACCACTACAGCTTCATTGTTATATCGGATTGTGTTATGTCATGTCACTGCGGCAGTTCATCTGTTCATCGAAAAAATGATCCAGTTCTTGAAAACTAAAATGACGAGTTTAACCAAAATTTATTACATTACTGATGCATATTGATGGTGCTGTAACACATTATACAAATATAAATAATTTTATGAATATAATGAAACACAAAGAGGATTTCAGAGTCGAAAGGGACTTTGATGGAGTAGGAGGTACTATCAAGAGGATGGCGTCCAGGGCCAGTCTCACTGCTGAATTTGACGGTATCATTACGAATGCAGCAGAATTACTCAAATGGGCTAAAATTTTAAAGGCTAATATGGTTTTTGAGTTTTGTTCTGACATTGAATATAACTCGAAAAAAATTCAACTTGCCAGTAGGTTCGAAAAATTAGAAACTGTAAAAGGAACTCGCGATTTCCATGCAGTTATTCCTTTAAGCGAAGGTTACATTAATTTTAAGAAATATTCAAATACTGAAGATTATATTAGATTTAAAATGTAATTAATTATTAAATTAATTTTTAATAAAACAAAATTTTACCAATAAATTTTGTTTTACATTTAAATTTATCTATATAAAGGGTGGTTAAATTTTAAGGGCCGACGTTGAATGTGAACCAGACCAAAACGTCAAGTGTTTTTCTGCATTTAATTTGACATTTCTCAATTTCAGACTAATTCAATTTGAACCATGGAAAGATACACAATCGAGCAACGCGTTAAAGTTATTCGGGCATATTATTACAGTGGATGATCACATTTTCACCTCAGTGGATTCGTCAATAAGCAGAATTGCCGCATTTGGAATCATAATCCAAGAGTGATTGTCAAAAAACCAATACACCATCGGGCCGTATTTTTTCCAAAATGAGGCCGGTCAGGCAGTTACTGTGAATGGTGTTCGCTATCGTGAGATGATAACGAACTTTTTATGGCCCGAATTGGAAGATATGGATGTGGACGATATGTGATTTCAACAGGACGGCGCCACTTGCCACGCAGCTAACGAAACAATGGCACTTTTGCGCGACAAATTCAATGGCCGTGCTATTTCACGTGGTGGCGATATCAATTGGCCGCCAAGATCATGTGATTTAACACCGTTGGACTTCTTTCTTTGGGATTATTTGAAAGAAAAGGTGTACGTCGATAAGCCAGCAACAATTCAAGAGCTAAATGATGAGATAATTCGGCACATTAACGGCATAGAACCTCAATTATGCCTAAGCGTCATCGAAAATTTGGACCATCGGATGGAGGTGTGCCGCCGAAGTCGCGGCGGCCATTTGGCAGATATTTTGTTCCATACATAATTGAACCATACCATATTATCATAATAAAAAGAATTGACAATAATTTCCTAAATAATTTGTGTTTTATTCAAAATCAACATCGGCCCTTAAAATTTAACCACCCTTTATAAAGAGTTGGTGGGGCTTATTTAGTTGTATTTTGCAAGAAAATGGTATGTTGGAGTGAAAATAAAAAAAACTTAAAAAAGTTAAAAATTGTATATGCAGAAATAGAGTAGGTAAACGTGCTTTGCAAGAAACCAAAAAATATCACCCAATGTTTTTGGTATGTTTAATAGAATTAAATGGCGGACAAAAAAAAATAAGTTTTCCAGAAAATTGATAAAAATCAGTTTGGTGGCCATTTTGAAAATGAAAAACTTAAAGATGATACATTGTTTGCAATATTTTCTTAATCCTTATTCTTTTACCTTTAAAATGAGCCCAATTTTATATTTTTCGGATAAATCCTTTTTTTATATTTGTATAAATGCATCACTATTTTCAACAAATTCTTAAATTTCTGACCGACTGTAACTTATGGAACAACAACAAAAAAACGAGTTCTACAATATTTTTTTACCCAGTACTACACATTCAAAATATAAAAATTAAAACATGACTTCCAAAAATTTCTGATTTCACGAATTTTTCACCATAAATGAAAAAATTTGACTTTACAAATTAAAAAAGGACTAACAGATGGCCCACCATGTATATAGTTGTGTGACTCTAGACTCTGCACTGCATTTCTGAATTATTATGTAAATATTTACTTAGACCAAATAGAACTAGAGTTTACCAAACGTGTATTTATATAATTTAATTAAAAATTAATTTACGCATTATGTAAAGTTTACCAAAACCACTTGACTCAATTATGTTGTGTACATACTCGTATGTATGCATGTTCATATGTGTATATACGAAGTGTAAATCGAAAATGGTTAGTTTTTTAAATTGAAAACAAACTAATTAAACATTTATATATGATTTTAATAAATTATATACATTATACAGATTTAAAACAATTATAACGAATTCATAATTAATAATTAATTATTTAAAAGTTTATGAAGCTTTTTATGGGAAAATCGGAAATTTTCATTTATATATACGAGTAGTTGATTGTGAAGCGTATAGTAATTAAATTTTAATTACAAATTTTCAGAATAACGATTTTGTGAATATCTCAATTCTGGTGAAGATCTGTTTTGAAGAATAAAGACGTGTGCCACACACACACACACACACATTCGTATATGCTCGTTTCTCACTTTGAAGCGATTAGCAAATTCATTTGAAAGTGTGTATTTAACGCGAAATTTAATTAATATGGGAACGTGTTTAACTGAAAATTAAAAAATTATGTACTGTTGAGTGACGAGAGTCTTATAATTATACACGTTTTCTACTTAAAATCGTTGAATATAAACAAAAAATCGTATATCACCTTTCCAATACATAATATAGCTGCCTGAACTCATGCTGCCCATTTAATTGCCGGATAATTATCTGGTTTGTATACAAACCGTATATAAACGTCAGAAGAAAATATAAAATTTATTAATACTTTTGAGTTCGGCTTAAAGTGTCTGTTTCGAGTTAATGATTGAATTCCTCGGAATTTCGTTATGACTTAATGACACTCGCAGTCTTAAATAATATTTAATGTTCGACAACAAAAAACACATTTCGATGATTAATTAATTAATTTGATTAATAAAACAAAACCCGTTAACCTAGTTTTAACATTTTGATCAAAATAAAAATTAATTTGTTTTTATGGTTTTACAGATTACAAGAGATTTTTATATAAAACTGAGTAATTCTAATAAATTTTAGATCAGCCAAAATATTTTTTGCTTACCGTGAAAAGTACGTTAACGAAATTTAGCAGAGTCATCAAAAATAATAAATCTATTATTTTTTCTAAATATATATTGTTCTCTTTTATATATGGTAATTTTATGATTTTTATTTTACTATTTTTTTTCTAAGAATTTAATAAGTAAAATTTGTATCTTTTCTCATTCTGATATTCTTGTATATAATGATGGCATAACAGAAAAATCGATGAAAATATGTACGTGTCTGAGTATATATAGTTTTTGAAGAACGCACCCAGCAATTGGCTTAAACATATTGGCCTACCTGCTTATTCAATCGTCTGTATAAGATTCTTAGTTCGTTACGAGGTGATTGTTTGGTTCATTCTTAGGAAAAACTTGAAAACCCCAGATCAGTTCTTGCTATACTTTGAATTATGTTAGGGAGTCGGTGGGCCAAATTTCAACCAAAATGCGATGGCAACACTAAAGTATTTTATAAATAATAATTTTTTAAATTTAGTAAAAGGCTTCACACGTCTAATCTCGATCGGAACCTCATTCCAAATTGTAAAAGAAGTAAACAGACTCGATTTGTTGTAAATATTTGAACGGTTAACAGGCAGTATTATTTTACCATTTCGATTAGACCCAAATTGTATTTCCTCATATAAACATGAAGGAACTCGATTATTAATGACTTTATATGAAAGTAATAACGCTATAAAGTGAAAGAATTGAATCACAGTGCAACCAAAAAATTCTTTAAACTTAGCTGATATGTGGTCAAATTTTCTCAGTCCATTAACATATCTAACGATATTATTCAAAGTAATTTGCAGCATGTCACTTGAGGTAGAATCACATCTTAAAAAAAGAAATTCGCAATATAGTACGTATTGGGATTTATTAATGATCTAACCAACAAAATTCGAACATTTTTAGGGCAGATATTTTTATGAAGCTTCAAACCATATAAAGTACTCGTAGAATTACCACAAACATATACAACTTGTGAATCTCAGGCGAACCTGTCATTTATACAAATTCCCAGATTATTAACATGATTCGCAAATTTAATCTTCATAGCAACAATAAAGATATCGGGTATCACTGGAAAACTCCTTTTAGAAATCAGTATTGCTTGCGTTTTAGCGATGTTCAGAGAGATTCCATTAGACTTGGACCAAGCCAATATATTGGATAGATCCAAATTAATATTGTTAAAGGTTTACCGTATATTTTCACTAGTACTACCAAGATAAATTTGACAATCATCAGCATACATGTGATATTTGGAGTATTTTTTGCTTGTGGTAAGTCAGAGTTGGGCCAAGTATAGTTCCTTGAAATACACCTACAGGCATTCGGTCAGGAACTGATTTTTTTCCATTAACAGTGATTTCTTAATATCTATCTGTTAAGTAGCTAAACAAAAGTTTAAGTGCTCTATAGTCAAAATTAAAGAGAAACATCAACTTCTGTTGGAACAAAATATAAGTAATCTATAGATTACTTCGGGAATCCTAGAGGAACGAATCAATACTGGAAAACGAGGCAGTGCAATTGTTCACGAGTCTTCTGTGAGAAGCGGAATGTTAATATATCTGTTCGTCTCCCTGACTACTCCAGCGTATGCCAGGCTGAAGTGGTAGCAATCGGGGAAGTCGTGACATGGTTGAAGCATAACGTGGAATCCGTCAGAGATATCGCAATTTGTGTGGACAGCCAGACGGCGATCAGGTCAATAGAAGTGGTTTGTAGCCAGAATGGGCAGACCTAGGGAGACCTATAGTAGCGCTCAAATTGGTGCTCAGTAAAAATCCAATCGCCTCGACAAATGAGAGGTGGACCAACACTCTCACGTGCAGGGTAGCGAAACAGGTTTGGCCAAAACTGGACTAGCGGTGCTTCAAGGCACTAGTATCCCTGGGAAAACGAGAGGTAGGATTGGTCGTATACCCAGAATTTTCGCATTTTCCTCAAAAAAGCAGTGTCCTGTCAGTATCTAGGACACTGCTTTTTTGAGGAAAATGCGAAAATTCTGGGTCTACAGATGAACGACCTTTGTTGAATTTGCATGGACGAAGAGGAGGAGGAGACTTTAGATCACTTTATATGCTCGTGTCCGGCACTATCAGCCAGAAGGCATAAGTACTTATAGATGTGTATGGTATGGACAGCCTTTTGGAACTCGCGGACTGTGGAATGCGAGATATTTTACGCTACATAAGTAGCTCTGGATGGTTTCAACGGGAGTAAATGAAAGATGGGATCCTGTGGTGTAACCTCTAACCTAACCCAGCCTAACCGTGGGGTGAAATTTGGTAAGCCTTCCTTCTTGAACGTGGAAAGCCACATCACCCCCTTACTAGTGAATCGCTGATGAACGATACTGCGAAACGTGCTGGTACTTTCGTAGATCTTCCTGCTCTTGTTATTGATGATTTTGTGATGAAGCTGATTGTTTCATCTGTAGCCTGATAGCTTTACTTTTGACTGGTGGTTGTGGTTGGAGGTTGGATTGTACCAACCCCTACCGGTAAATTTGTCTTGAAATTTGCTTGATTATCTGTTGCTGTTTCAGTTGCGTAATCTTCAATGAAACACATTTATTCAATTCAACACATTCAATTGTACTTTTGTTCAATTCCTGTGACACAAATATCTTTTGGCCGCAATGACGTGGTGGTGGAGTCGGGCGAATTTGATTGAAATGCTCTCGTAGTTCTTTGATGAAATCTGACTGATTCGAGGGATTTTTTCATTCTATTAGCAATTGGCTAGGAATGCGAATTTGCTCACCAAAAATTAATTCGGCAGAGCTAGTTTCTAAATCCTCACGATACGTAATTCGTAGTCCTAATAACACGGTTGGTAAAACTCGTGTCCAATCGCTTCTACCGTGACGCATGATAGCCGCTTTCAGTGTCCTGTACCACCTTTCAATGAATCCGTTGCATTTTGGATTATATGCCGTAGTCCTTTTGTGCTCGAACCCTAATAATCTGAAAAATTCAGCGAAAAGTTCTGATTCAAATTGGGATCCTTTGTCCGTTACTACTCAAATAAGGTACTCCAAACCGAGAAATCCAATTATTGAATACGGCGATTGCCACAGTTTCGGCTCTGATATCCTCTGAATTGGGATTGCTTCAGACCACTTGGTAAAACGATCAATAAGTGTAACGCAATATCGCTGCTCTTCCTATATTGGTAACGGACCAACAATATCTAGATGAATCTCTGAAAATCTTTTTACCACTAGAGTATAATTCCCAACAGAACCCGTGGTGCAAATCATCCACACAAACTGGTCCCACATGGCTTTCACTGATGCCTGTACTCCTGGATGCGATAAGTTGCGGTTAGCTTCAAACACTAATTTTCGGAAATCCGTGGGGATATATGGACGCGTATATTACCTGAGGAAACATGACACCACAACAATTTATAGGAATTAAACGTTACGAGAATTTTTTCAAACTGCAGACCGGTTGGTGATGCCAGTAATTGTTTTAGTTCGTTATCTACTTGCTGCGCATCTGCAATTGCGTCGTAATTGATAGATCCCGGCAAGGCTATGCTATTCAACCATGACAGAATAGGGCGACAACCTTATCACATCCAGAGATATGCTGAATATCGGTTGTAAATTGCCCGGTAAAATCTAGGTAGCGGAATTGTCTTGGTGACGTCCTTGTTGGATTCTGCATGAACGCGTAGCGTATATCAACGGTTTGTGATCTGTAAATAACGTGAATGAACGGCCTGTAATCATATACCGCCATTTTTTGACAGCTGAGTACACGGCTAAGAGCTCCCTATCGTATGCGCTGTACCGTTGCTGTGTGGTTGATAATTTTGCCGAAAAAAATTGCAGTAGTTGCCATTCGCCATTGTCATCTTTACTCATTTGCTGGATTACAGCTCCAATTGCCGTGCCGGATGCATCAACCATCAGTGCTAATTTAGCTGTTGAACAAGGATGGTCTAAAGTGTTCTTCGGTCGAACAAACGCTTCTTCAGCTTCCTAAGACCACTCGATCGCTCTGGAATCGTTCTTTTTACTACCCTTTAAATAGTCATTAAGAACAGCTTGACTTCTGCTCGCATTTGGAATAAAAGACCTTTAAAAGTTTAGGCTGAGCCATTTTTACGATGTCCGCAACGCGTTCCGGAAGTGGTTTAATTCCCTCTGCTGATACTTCATGACCCAAGAAATTGTTTTTTGTTTTCACAAATTGACATTTCTCTGTGTTAATCACGAGGCCTGCGTCGCCCAATTTAGCAAAAATATTATCTAAATACTCCAAATGTTCGTCTGTATTTTTTAATGCTACCAGCAGATCATCCAAATAAACAAGACAGAAACTCAAATTTTGTAAGATCGAATGCATAAAACGTTGAAAAGAATTGCCCGCATTTCTCAGACCAAACGTCATGCGAGTAAATTCGTATAATCCAAAAGGTGTGGAAATTGCAGTTTTGGCAATATCTGATTCCCCGATTGGAATTTGATGGTACGCTCTAACTAAGTTGATTGTTGAAAACACCGTGGATCCCTCCAATTAATGCGTAAAAACTTGTATGTATGGTATCGGTAACGGTTCGGTATTGTGATGTGTTGTATAGAGCCCTGTAATCTCCGCAGGGTTGCCATTCACCATTTTTATTCGGAACTGGATGCAGCGGGCTTGCCCAAGGACTGTCAGAACGTCTACAGATTCCTTGCTTGATCATGTAGTCGAATTCTTGTTTGGCTATCGCCAGCTTTTCTGTGCTCAATCGTCGAGGGTTGGCAAAAACCGGAGGTCCACGAGTTACTAGGTGATGGGTGACTTGATGTTTAATCGGATTTTGTGCTTGAATCTCGTGCGTGGTTTCCTTGAATTTGGTTAATAGTGGAAGAATACGAGTGTCGATAACACTGGAGTTGATTACACGAACAGTGGGTGTATTATCATGAACTGTTAATAACCGTTAATAATTGAAAACAAGGATGTTAGAGGATCTGGTAACCTGCCATGCTGAATATCGACTAACAATCCTAACTGGTTCGAGAAATCGACCCCAATGATCGGCATTGTTACTTCTGCCACCACAAATGTAAAAGTGAATTGTCGCCTGAGACCCAGGTCTAAGTTTATTCTTTGATTTCCGAAGGTTTTAAGGTGCGACCCGTTCGCTGCATATAAGTAAAAATCAGAGTTGTGTTCCTCTGATCGCCCTTGGCTGCTGGCATGACAGATATGTCCGCCTCCGTGTCAATTAAATATGTTTTATTCGATGATTTATCGTAGATTTTAAGGCGACAGTTTTGAGAGTTACCGGAACAAGTCGCCGTCTGCAACGGAGACTTTAGTTTTTTGATAAATTTCTCCCACTTGGGACAGTTCGGTAATGGCAAAAACATAATCGTGGTGTATCATTATCCGTTGATGAGGACTGTTGACTGCCGGAAAACTCACGTTTGTTAGAATAGCTCCGTGCTCTGTATGTATCCCGAGAACGACTCCTCTGGTAATTGTGATCCATATTATCTAACCGTCGGATGATGTCACTACTTTGATTAGCAAGTGAGGCATCATTATTCGTAATTGGTGGCGTATTAATCGACATTACATGTGTTTGAGCCATTGTTTTGAGAATTCTGTCTTAGCTCAGCCAGTTTTGTTGCTGACAATGAATCGGTCGTAGATACCAAAATTTGTTGTGCACGGACCGGTAAACGTTTCATCCAAATCGTCTTTATCACATCATCATTGACCTCAGACCCCCCGATAGCTTGCAGTTTTCTCAGCAATTGAGATGGCTTCATGTCGCCCAACTCAATTCCTTGTAGTAACCGATGAATTTGGGTCTGTTTTGATTCACACAATCTGTCCAAAATTGCCGTCTTTATGATAAGCGACAGCTGACATCATTGATGATTCGGTCGTTGAGTGCACAAAGAAGATGATGATATTTGGATACTTCAGAAGTAATTCTTCCAATTGCAAACTGTGATTCGATGATATGGAACCATATTCGAGGGTCCTGAGATGTTAGCGGAACTAATTTGACTGCTACAGTTGCAACGAATTCGACAGATTATGGGGGTGCATTACTGATCTGTAACTGATCCCTGAACAAAACTTGCAACGGAAAATATCAACCGTACTTCTTCAATTTAATTGATTTCTTTGACTCAACTTAGGGCGTAGCGTGTTGCGTACTATGCAGATGAATACAATGTGATGATTGCCTAAAATGTGTCTCAACAAACACATTTGCGTGTTGATCGCGATGTGTCAGGCTCTTCTTGTCATATGCCTGTCTAAACGGATCGATGGCACACCGCCGAGTACCAATTGTAAAGTAAGTAAATTCTGATTAAAATCTTGAAGGTGGAACGCCACAAATCCAACAGTATTAAAACAACAAATGAGTTTTTTCCGTCAACATGACAGGCCGATCTGGCTACAACATGAAGCAGGGTAGTTGTTGTACTGTGGTTATTACGAAATCCGGATTGAAATTTATTTAGATAATTACAATTAGCGCAATGCTAAAAAATCAGATTTCAGGAAGTTCAACACGCATGATACGATAAGAAATGAGAAGAAATGGTCAGAAAATCATGTTCAGAGATGTCTGGCAAAGTGTGTTGACTAGACGCCAATACCCTAAAGAAATCTGACTCTGGGTAGGTGAGAACGGGACTGCAACTAAATGGTTGGCTTTTACAAGATTATGAAATTTATGGGACCTATCAGTTTATATAGGAAGCAATTATAAAATTATTATAATTTAAAATATGCGAAGGTATGAATTCCTAAAAATCATCTAAATCGGATTGCACAGAGGTTGATGTATTGTAGCAAACTGCATTCAGTAAAGTCATAGATGGTAAAATCATTTATGCCATCAAAACTTAATTTTTACCATAAATGGACGAATGAATTGCCTTAAGTTTAAGGCATTTTGCATAGTAAATGCAAACTCCTCCACCCCGTCAAATCTCAAGATGCTATACCCATTCAGCGAGACAGATTTGTTATTAATCTTATTTGTAAGCCACGTTCTCACGACACAAAAAACGTCGAGAGCTTTGGAATCGATAAATATTCTCAGTTTATGTATATGGCAAAACAGACGACGGGCATTAATAAATCCAAAATTAACACATATGCTATCCTGATTCACAATCGTAACATTCTTATTTAAAAATAAACATTCCCGCGATGAGTCCAGATTGAGAATAGAATTGGTGAATGATATTACAAGGGCTCGAAGTGGTGAATCGAAGTGGTGTCTGGAGAGGATTGTCGATCCCCATTTGTGGTAGGGAAATTCCTCTGCCGTTTCTTGAGCCTCCGGTTTTTCGCACAATACGCCGAACTAAGACAACCTTTGGCCAAAAAGAAGGTGACAAAACTTGTACTGCGAATCTTCTCTCCAAAGTAAGCTTAAACGCTTATTTTCTAGGCTTAGGATGAGTAACCCATTGATTACTCATTTTACAATAATTTCTTATTCTAACTCAAGCTGCCCAGCTCCAGCGGTTTCTGCCTTCAGAGTTTCCCCACTCCATTGGTGGTGTTTCCTTGCTTGTTTCTTTATTTCATCGATGACGTATTCCATCTTCAAGTCCCTATGAAGGTTGTCGTACCTAATGTACCATGGGGCATTCACAATCCCTAAAGGCACAACCCTAAAGTTGGATGTCATAGGTATATACTGGTTTTAGCATTTGCCTGTATAGAAGCAATTTGATTTTTATTGCGAGCTTAGAATTTCTACCCATGAGCCAGTACATTTTCCTATATTTGATGTTTAACTCTTCTTTGTTCTTCTTAATGTTTTCTTTCCATCTTAGCTTAGCATCGAGGGTCATGCCAACGTATTTATCTGTATTTGCATATGGAATTTCTCTTGAGTTGCGAACGGCGACTGATTTGGCTTCATTTAATAAGATGCGCCATTTTCAGTTCAGTTGCGCACGGTGTTAACTGTATTTTAAAGGTTGCTTGCTGCTTCCGAAATATTTTTTCCAACCGCAAGAATAGCTGTATCGTCTGCAAATGTTGCTTACTGTAGTACCTTGAATAGACAAGTCTCTCGTATAAAGAATAAACAGAATAGGTCCAAGTACGCTACCTTGCGGTATACCAACTGATATTATTTTTAGTTCGGATTACTCATTTTAATATTTGAATCTAAAGTGTCGATCTGCTATTTAAGAATTTGATAAAATTGCTTAGGCAGGTCTCGATGCAGTTTAAATTCAAGCCCTTGGTGAAAAACCTGGTCGAAATCTTGTGTAGATTTAAAGATAGCCAACTATCTGAGAGATAAGAACGCAATCAGTCGATGGGAATGAAATCACAGTTGAGATTCTCCAACTTGCTAGTAAGAATGGAGTGATCAATCACATCGAAAGCCTTTGCGAAGTCTGTGTAGACAACGTGAAGCTGCTGCTTGGAGTTTAGACTGTCAAATAGATGACCACAAAATGAGGACAAGTTAGACACGGTAGACCTACCGAGATACAATCCATGATGAAAAGGAGAAATAAGTCTCTTGGTATGGAACTGTAATACTTTGTGGACCATGGACTCAAACAGTTTGGGTAAGACAGAGAGGATGGCGATCCCACTATAATTAAAATCTTTTGGGATTGGATGTCAAAACTTGCTCGATTTGCACTACGTAATTATTGAAAAGGAACCAATTAAGAGTCTTAAATTCATTGCGGGCGTTAACGAAATCGGGATAGTATTCTACGCCGTAAAGCCTGTACAGAGAATGAAACTTGTTGCGTCGTTTCTCGAGCAGCATCAACTCGTTAATATATCATGGCTCCCGATAGCCGGATTTATTATTGATAACCCACGGAATGTGTCTCTCGATACCACTCCCGAGAACCTCATTGAATTTGTGTACCGTATCATTGAATTCCGCACCGTGCTGTAAAAAGTCCCAATCGGCAGTGCGATAGGTTCATTCAAGAATGCGTAGTCAGTGAAAATCGTTAGAAAAATAATTAATTGTACATTTAGTATAAAAAATATTTATCATAATTGGTGTGTGATAAATGCTCTCACGTCCAGTGAAGTTCAAGCACAGCATCGCTGGCAAAGAGCAGGTCCAGGAATTTCCCTCGATTGTTGCTGAAGCGGTTAAGCTGCGTGGTTGATATGTGGAAGCGAAGTAATCGATGACAGTCAATGCTTTCTCTTCGGTTGAGGATGAAGAGAACACACCGTCGACATCGTTCCAAGATATGCCGGGTAAGTTAAAGTCACCCACAATGATAATTTGATCACAAGGGCGAACTGAAGGTATAACGCCTGAGTCGATGTAGTTGATAAACGTTTTGTAGACATCCCGGTCGTTTTCGTAAGGAATATAAATGGTGACCGCAACAATCGAGGTATTCTAAGCTATTCTGATGCGAACGGCAATGACATCAAGGCAGGGATGGCAGGCGATCAGATCATTGAAGTCTTTTTTTATTTTATTATCTTTAATCTGTTCTTCGGCCTAGGTACTCCCAACTCTTTCGCAGTTCGCCTTTCCCGTCCATACTCTGATGATGGCTACACAAAAAATCGTTTTTCGATTAAATCAACAAATAAAAAATGGTCATTTCCACCTGATATGGACATAGAGTACTTTACATTATTTTACAAAACATTATTTTACACTTTAATTTTTTTTTAAATTTCTTTAATTTTTCATTTCTCAATGTTTTTCGGGATGAAGCTACATTTTTTTACTATTTACACTTTTTCGGGATGACTACACTTATCTAAGACAACAACCAAAAAAATTCTGGTTCGGACTAACTTCAGCCATTTGACAGGTTTCTAGTTCAACCAGGGGTTAGAATTATAGGGAAGCTACATTGTGGCGGATTGGGCAAAACCTTCTTGGCCTTGAAAATGTTAAATGACCTATAGACATGAAAGATGTAGTTCAGTGGAGCTGTTAAAGAAACAAATTTTTGATTGCAAAAAATAATGGTGAAGGCGTGCTAATATGTCATTCAATGGCAGCTTAACGAATGGATTAATCATTTTGCGATTTTTCATATCCACTAACAATTCAATAAAACAATTTCGTCAATAAATCTGTACCGATGATGGGGCGGTTGACATTTGAAAGCACGAAGGCCTGTTTAACTAAACGTCTTAATCCAATGCCAACTTCTAGTAATTTGGTGCTTTAAGTGTTCATTTTGGCGGCATGCAATATTGGAAATAGGCAGCTGTGTTGCGATTGTCTTAGGTTTGTCGCTGCAATCTCAGGACTTATTGGTGTTTGGTACCGGAAGCAAAGGTGTATGGTGCATTCCATTTTGTTGTTGTGTTACAAAATGGGTGGTACCAATACCAGTTGTTTTGAAATTGGTATCTTAGCGCTTGCTGGTTGCCTCGTTGAATTGAACCTCCTCGAATTGGTGGTGATGATATATTTTCAAGTTTAGCCAGCCTATTGCTAATTTTAGTTGAATTTAGTTACTTGTGTGTACAATAATTTTGTTGTTGTACAATGTTTGAAATAATTCATTATATAGAGGATTGTCCGTTGAGCAATAATTAATTGCGAAACAATTTGCTACATACTCGTTCACGCATAGCTTTTGCAAATGGATTTTCATGGGGCCAAAGACTCCACTCTATGCAGATGCACTAAAAACTATAGTTCAAAACTCTGAAACCTCAAATATGGTACTTCTGGTAGAAAGAGGGTTGGTTGTGATAACTGAAAAACAAAGTTGTTTTCAGGTAAAAATTACTTGCCAAAAAAGTTAAAAATTTTCATGGTTTCTAGTTTGATTTAAACCAATCTTTAATCATTTCCACCATTCCCATTGTTTTTGCAGAAGGTGTGTATTCAAGATACGCAAGTAAGATAAAAAACCTTTATGAACACACCAGTCAAAAGCGTTCCAAAATAAACATTCAAATTGTACTACCAAATCGAAATAAACTTGTCTCAAAGTAAAAACTTTTTCTCTTTATAACTGTTTATAACTTTCTTTTGTTTCCCCTTTGAGTTAATCCTAATTTTTTTTTTCAGTATTAACAACTTTTTATGTTTTTTATGACATTATTAAAAAAGCAGCATAGTCAGTAGCAATAACAGTAATGAGCATTCTAAACTAGGCCCCAAAACATTGTTGTTGGAAAAGGAACCGAATAAAAATGCTACCGTCTAAATATTCGGAAAAATTTACCGACCATCACGACTATAATTGGGGGGTACTTGTATTTTAAGGACCAACCAAAAAAAAAAATAAATCGATGGCGAAAAACCGGTGGAATGAAAAACTTTGTAACTTTACATTTTTATATTGTTTGTTGTTTTCGCTCTGTGTGTGTGGCAGTAAATTTTGATATCAAAACATAAATTTTCTAATTTTCCTTTTTTTTAATATTTCTGCTTTCCTTTATTTGATTTGTTTCTTATGTATACGATATTTGTTTGGTTCTTTAACCTTAATTCTTATGCCAAAAAGGATCAAACCGTATAAGAAAAGCAAAAAAAAAAATTGAAACCTAATTTCAAACCTATAAAAAAAATAAAATAGAAAATCTGAGTACGAGAGAGGCAGGATATTGCGACTGACGAAAAATAAATTATAGGATTTTATTTGATTACTCAAATGAAACAAATAAAAATCGTTTATGTATTCTGCTTATGTATACCGTTATATAAACACAGTGACAAACATACGGAGTACGTAATGTACATATTGCGAAGGCACAGAAAAGGACGTTTTTAAGGATTCAAATTGATTTAACATTGCATGATGAGTTTTTAACTTATGGCTAAGTTTATGTATAAGAAAGGTTCTATTGTGTTCAATCATAGAACAAAAACAGATTTATTTGCTTTATGTGATATGAAACTAAAATGAGGTCGCCTGCTCCACAACAACAACAACAAAATAATATTGACAGATGAACATTGCTTTCGGGTAACACCTTCTTCGCATCAGAATAATGAATAAACATAAAAAATAAAATGATTGCTGTAACAGAAGCATTGTTGAATGGATCGGTACGGCATACCAACAATCCGGCATTAAAATAACAACAACAACAAAACCAATTTACGTTATTATTTCATTTTCATTTTGTATTTCTATTCTAATTTAATTTTTCACTATAACATATTCAAGACACGTGCGATTGACCGCATTAACAATGTAACATAATAATTATTTTAGGTGAAATGAAGGAAAGAAAATCGTACCATACCCCCCCTCCTCCTCCCAAATAGATTTTCAAGCGCCATCCAATATACCTAATACCCTATATATGTATACGATACCTCATCTCATCGCTCAGCCATTGACTGCAGTAGAAGCAAAAAATGTGTAATTGTGTACGAAAAGAAAATTCGATCGAAAACATTTTCACAATGGTCCTTTGTTTGATTTGGTTGGCAGCTCAACTTTTAGTTTTGTTCGGTTTCGTATTGTTAATAAATAGTTTAGTGAGTACAGTCATGTCGCACAACAAAATTGAAAAATTGGCTAAATTTGTAATGTAATAGGGATTACAAAGAAATTAGTTAGATCACACTATGACTTGTGCGTTTGGAAATGTTTCAAAATTCCAGGAATTTCTAACAACACGTTTTATTAGTAGAGTTCTGTGTAATATATAGGATTATAACAAAGGTTGTTGTGAGTATACCTTAGTAAGTTACATGTATCCGAAGCGCAGGGGTGGCGAATCCCTCTACTGTGCAGATAGGGGAGGAATAACAGCCTATACAATACATCATAATGGATATTCATAAAAAAAATTACCTGAGGTGGGTGCCGAACGAGATTTGGAATACCACCACTCTCCGATAAAGGAGTGCTCTTAGGATTGTGTGGGACTACTAGATATACTAAGATGTTGTTGATGGGTGATCAGACCGGTACATTTGGGTTAAGTTAGGACCGGTTTAGGTTAGGTTAGGTTTCAGTGGATGATACCGCATACTTAGGCCAATTAAGACCCATTGTGATACTACGAGATCCGACATCATTAAACTCCCTTTAAAACCATTTAGTGCTATTAATATAGCGTACAATATCTCGCACATTACAGCTTTCGAAATCAGAGAGGCTGCCCACAGTGTATTTGCCAGAGTGATCATGCCTTCTGCCAGCTAGCGCAGATGAATAAGGGTCTCCTCATCCTCCTCGTCCTTGCAGCTTTTGCAGAAGTCATTTGCACCCAGACCCAGCATTCTCGCATGATCTCCGAAGAGGCAGTGTCCGGTAAGTATACCCTTATAATTCTATCTAAAACACACTTCCTTAGTGTGATTAAGATCTTGCGTGTGATCTACCCTGCCAGTCGGACTAGCGATCCCGTAGCATTTGCCACTGCAACTGCTTTCTTATGGCTTGCTGCTATCGGCATAGACAAAGGCCTACCAACACATTCTCTCTCTGGCTCCAGTTGGAGAGTCGTACCGTACCTTGCTAATTGTCTGCCCTGCAATTTTCCTCAACATCAGAATAGCCCGGAACCCAGACCAACTAGATATTGAATAACTCATTCATCTCGGTAAGAGATTAGTTAGTTCTACTTATTTTCTGGGATGATGTTATTCTTTTGTCGCCGATTCCGGACATTTGAGAGTTGTCGATTCATCGATGTATGTTGCCTGAGAACCGCCTTTGAATCACATCGTTTGTCGGTGAAATGTACTAAACAGCTTTTATACAATTCTGCTTTTATTGCAAACTCGTGTTTCCATTTTACCCGCAAGATTTTTAAAATTGATTCACTGTGTGATTAAATAATTGCCCTTACAATATCTACAATAATCTTGAATTGTCCTGTGGTGAGTATATGACGAATTCCTTGGGAAGTATTTCATCTTGTTGATGTTGTAGACCAATAAAGAAGAAAGATCAGACCAAGAAATTATCCAGGAATGCCAACTTTTTTGGAACTTCCAATTTTTGCTCATATAATTTATGAGTTTTATTGTTTAATTTTGGCAGCAACAATTCCAATAATAATGAATCGGTACGTGCATAATCTGGATGCACTCAAACCGGTGTTTTGGACATACAAGATTTTAACTGATTGAAAGACTTCTGAGCTTGTTCATTCCACGTAATGCCTCCTTTAGATTTAAAAAGATCTGTGAGTGGGGAAGCGATCGATGAATAATTTGGAATTCATTTTCGGTACCACCCACTCATATCCAGAAACTGCCTAATGTGCTTGACTGTTTTCGGGACTGGAAAATTTTAAATGGCCATGACCTTATCTGGATCCGCCTTAATACTGCTGTCACCAACAATGTGTCCCAAATATTTTAGACGTTTTAGGAGGAACTTAGATTTTTCTACATTAATGGTGAGATTTGCAACAGACAGGCGATCCGCAACTACCTTCAGTACGTGTAAGTGTTATTTAAAAGTGGGTTAAGTCACGAGAAGATCATCTACGACATGGTCTGCGCAGCATTGCACAATCCGAAAGGCATTACTGTGAACTGGTGGTATAATGGCACAGTAAATGCAGTCTTAGCCTTGCTGTTGGATTAAGCGAGATCTGCCAGAAAACGCCTTTAACATCTAGGCTAGAAATGTACCTGGTGTTTTCTAATCGACTAAGTAATCCGTCGATTATTGACAAAGGGTAAGCGTCTTTCACTGTCACACTATTCAGCTTACGAGCATCAAGACATAGATGAATTTTGCCATTACCCTTCCGTATTACAGCCATTGGCGAACTCCAAGGGCTGCAAGATTTCTCTATTACGCCGTTCATATATTTCTGAACGGCGGGGGAATGGCATAAAACGAAATTTCACGAAATTTAATTCTTGCTGCTTTTTGCTGGATAATGTGTGTTGGTCAATTGTGTCTTCTATTCGTGGTGTATTTATGTAACTTGATAATTCTGAGACAGAAATTTGTAGTCCAAATCCCCTCCAGAAATCTATGCCTAGATATAAAAGGCCAAGATAAATTTGGCGCGATAAATAATTTGATTATTTTGGTTTGGCTATGGAAAGCCACTAGAATATGGATATATCCCAGATTGATTCTGGTGTTCCACTGGCTATATGCACTTTTGTTTCTTGTGGTCGATATGTTAGTCCATGTGTATCCAGAAAATGTTCGCTACCACTACCTAACAGACTAATATTGGCTCCAAAATCGAGTAATCCTTGGATCATTTATCCGTTTACTTTTAATTCTGATGGTCTGGCCTTTTTTTTTATTTTTATAAAAAAGAAAGTATTAATTGTCCAGTGGATTTAATATCCCTTGAAGGTCAACTAATACCCTCCTTTTCATTCACGCACACACCACCCATTCACACTATTACAGTATACCACCTGCGCATTGCAAGCTCCATGTCAACCTGTACATTGACATGAACGGTGGGTCGGCGCTGAATTCTGCACTCCAACAGAGGGTCTTAGTTGTGTTTATTAACATCACCGATCGTAATCGATGACGAAAAATCGCTTTGCATTTAGCTTCTGGTGGGATTCGAACCCAGTACCTCCCGGTCCAAGCGCCGAAGCTTTAACCACTGCACCACTTGTCCACCCTTATTGGATAACTGACGAAGTAATGTTCTTGCGCCATGTGCTGCGCTTACGGAACCAACTTATTGCTCGACTAACTCGCCTGTTATCCGTTTGATAAGAATTCGAACAAAAAGATTTGGATTTAGGTGTGCTTATTTCCGCCACCCCCGGTATAACTCCGGATCGGTGTTGGATGCAGCTTCTTCCGTTATCCTTTTTAATCTCGGACTTTCACGACCGAGACAAGTGTCTCGAGTATCCCTCATCTCGGCCCTCCAGTTTCCTAGTGGATTACACGCTGAACAATTCGCAGTATTGACGGGTTTCATACAGTCCTTAAAGTAGTGAGTGGTCTTGCCACAATTCCAGCAACTTTGATGTCGAGGCCGTGAAGGTCCTGTGTTGTTTTGAGTGGGTTTAAGAACAATGGGTCCAGTTGGATTCTTGTACGACCTTTCTGGGGAGTCTTCTTTTCTAAGCTTAGCATCCATTGTCTCTATATGTGGCTGGTTGTATTGTGTACCGTCAACCTGGTCATAATATAGCCATTCCTCTTCCTCCGGGGCGTACACTGTCGTTCCTGAATGAGTCAGCTCGTGGACTCGTGGAGCTCTCGAATCAAAAGCTACCTGTCGCCGAGGCGGTGGCCTGTAAGATTAAGTTGCATTTGAATTTTGCAGCGACGGCTGCTGTCTCTGTTTGACACGCTATGTTTATTCTGATGTTCGTATAGAGACATTCGTGTATTATTGTATCTTAGTTGCAACGTACTCCGTGCTGTCATACAGTTAACTTCTGTGATGTTAAATGAGTTTAGTGGACCAGCTGCTTAGTCTGTTACATGATTTTTTATGTAAGACATTTTTGTTATGTTCGGTAGTTCTTTATTATTGTGCACTACCTGAGTAAATAAATATCAAAATGTTACCCAATTTAGATAATTCCCAGTGATCGTAGGGATCATCATTTTTGGTAGTTTAGTTTGTGGAGTTAATTTTACTGCATCTCCTATTGCTTCCATGCAATCATACTGCATGTCCCAATCAGTATATTGCTTGATGTATATATCTTGATTCTTATATACAGCTCCTGGATATGATGCTGCTATATCCGACCATTTGCTTTTTTTGTTAATAAGTTTCTGTCGTAAGTATGATATGATTTTGTATTTAGGTCAGTGTCCCAATTCTTATTAATTGCTTGGATTGTTCGCATTAAATCCATCCTTTAACATTTCCATTCCTATTAAATGCTGCGAATCATTTTGATGACATGATGATGATCTTTGCAGCTTTCTGTGTCCTTTGCGATTTTTCGTGTTGTACTCCAATACTCATGATCCTTATTAGATGTAAATTGTTGTAAAGTTCGTCCAATTTTTCTTTACATTTGACGAAATGTTCTAGTTTCGCTTTACGATCTGGACCGTTAGGTTTGAGCACAAATCTCTCCTTGTGTTTGTGCTAACCCTTCGAATTCCAATGTAACTCACTTTTCTGTTGAACTTAGAATTTTAATTACTACACACTTATTTTCGGTAATAACCAATTTTCGAAGTTCATAAATGTAGTTGCTGATCGTTTTACTTGGCTCGAAGGACCAATGTTTGATCCGGCCTTAGATGTGCGGCCGGGTAAATAGTTAATTTACTATCAATGGTTTAATTAGGAATAGTGCAATTACCTCGCGTGGGGGCTTACAACCAGTATATTCCCAATTAAATGGCGAAACTTTTATGTTTTGTGAAAGATCTGATTCATTTGTTTTAATGCTTCTGTTTACATACAAAATTACACAACTGACTACACTAACAAATTATAAAATTAGATTGTTCAGCATTCATAATAATTTACACAAAGTTGTAATTATTTTGTGCTCGGGAAATAAGATCTGCCATTTCCTATCAAACAATTGTAAACACTAACAAAACACGTTGACGGCTACAATGTTACACATGTTCGTTGGTTTTGATGTATCTCAAGTTTTGCATGTTTATGATGTTTAAACACACACACACAGACATTTTTTTAAAATTCCAGACTTCAGAGATATATAGCGAATGGTAAATTTGCAAAAATCTCCGGGTAAGATTTTTTCTTGATTACTTTAAACTACTGAAGTTAGCTGAAAATTTCAGCAGAAAAAAATCTGCAGTATTGACTATGTTGTATAGGTGGTAGTAAAAAAACTCCTTTTATTTGTCAAAACTGGGAATTCATTGTGTTTAGAACATCCAAATTTTCATTAATCTCCTATAAATCACATGTACGGATTTCCAAAATTGTCTTATAATTTGATGAAGCAATTTTCGAGATAAGAAGTAAACACGTCATCAATACCCCAAATAGAATGTTTTGAAGAGCTGGTGCTCTTAGTATACAATCGTTTGAACTCTCGCATTCATATTGCCTGCATTTTACCGACACACCTAAACTTTTCATCTAACGATAATTACTCCTCTACTCATAGATTAAAGCAATGTCAGTAATTTTTTCTGACTATTTGTTGAATGATTTTATTTTGACTTCAACGAATTCAAGACTAAATTCAAATCGGCCTTACTGACGTGTTAATTTTGCACTTCCACTACACGTAGTATTTTTTGTTTATTTTCTGTATCGACGGTGATCCAATTTTTACTACTCCTGAATCGTGCTGATTATCGTATCGATAATATTATTGTTCAATTTGTGGCTTAGTGTCTTGAATTTGTCATACACTTCAACTTCTTAGTTCATTAATTCATCAGTCATACGTACCTTAAACTGAATATGAGATTGATTGATTAAGACAGAGAACTCATTTTTGAATCTCGAATTCAGAATTTGGAGGGTTCCACTCAAATTAGACGATTTTTTGGAATCGAATTCGAAACTCATACTGGTTGCCCTGAGCATCAATAACAGTCGCACTAAAGCATCTACATTTCTAGAATGACGAGGTTGATAATGCAAGATATCACTGGAAGGTATACTGCTCCTTGGAGGTGTTGCTGTATCGCGATTTCATTATTTCGAGAGTGGATTGATAAGCCTTTAGAATGAAACGGTCCTTTTATCTCGGTTTATCAAACTCCTTAAAATAAGCGTTCGTTTCAGCGATTCTTTCATCATTTGACCCAAATCTCTTTACACCGAGCCCTTTCTTCATTTATGGAAATAGGAAAAAGTCACAAGGGACTAGAATTCGAAGCCCTTTTCATTCAATTCATTCAACAAACAAAACAGCAGAAAAAGAGCTTGTGCTAAATGAAATTTACCACAGAAATGACCTTAACCATTTTATTCTTAGCTTAAATTAAATTATAAAAACAAATTAAATACTGAGCCGGTCCTAAATTTGTATCCGGGGTCTCGCTAAGCGGAACTCATACCATATTACAATGAACTTCATTTAACTATAAAATTCGGGTGGTTCACTTCGAACGCGGTTGTTAATTATCTCAATAAACATCGCCAACGACTAAATTGCCTACCCACAATGGTATTTTAGAGTATTAATCAGATAATTTGTAACATTATTCAAGACCTTTTCATTGATATGTCACACTTCCTCTAATAAACCAATTATTCGCTCCCATCGCCAAAAAGGTTGATTTATCAACTAAATGGCTAGTACAAAAATTGTTTTTTTTTCCAAGACCTTTCAAATGATATGCTACATGATTATATGGGAATGACCACCGCGAAAACATGATGTGGAATAATAAAAGTTGTAACTGTTTCCAGCGCCACAACGGTAGTTTTCAGTACTAAGATTTTCTGGAATTTAAGGCATTCTTATAGTCTTTTTCAAAGACATACGGCAAGTACAAATTGGCTACCAACGCCAAAACGGAGTATTTATGAACCAAAGTTTAATAGAAATTGTTGTCTGATCCAAAATTGTTCAAACGATATACTTCACGTGTATATAGGAAAAATGTAAAGCAAAGTCCATGCTGTATAAGATAGTGGAAATTTCTCAGTGGAAAATAGAAGATTTCGCTACTCGCCGCAAGTGGCAGCACAATCACAAAAGAGAATTTATTTTGTTATATAATTACCAGCAGAAATTGTTTATTCATTTTGCATCTCTGATCCTTAAAATGACAAATTGATTGATCTCCGAAGTAAAGGAACTCGGTAAATGAAATCTTGAAATTTAACAATATTCCGTCTTTCCGCCATTCTAAAAGAATGGCGTTGAAATTTGGATCAAAATATTGATCAGGGGTCGAAAACTTAGGACAAAATTCTATGATCTGTTCATGCTGGACTAAACTTGGCCATTTCATAACCTATACTTTTGAAAATTTAATTTTTTTATTAATTTATTTTGAGTTTTTGGCCAATATCTCAAAAACTTCTACTAGTAACCAATACTTTTGATTGTTTTTCTAATAGCTTAGGTCATACTGAGACTACCAGAAAACTTTGGGGAAAATTGATGGATTAAAATTTTCACTATAATTTTTTGATTTTCTGCGCCCATATAAGTTATTTTCAGTTTTTGGCCAATATCTCAAAAACTTCCACTAGTAACCAATACTTTCGGTTGTTTTTCTAATAGCTTACGTCATACTGAGACTTCCAGAAAAATTTGGGGAAAATTGATGGATTAGAATTTTCACTATAATTTTTTGATTTTCTGCGGCCAAATAAGTTATTTTCAGTTTCTGGCCAATGTCTCAAAAACTTCCACTAGTAACCAATACTTTCGATTGTTTTTCTAATAGCTTAGGTCATCTTGAGACTACGAGGAAAATTTTGGGAAAATTGATGGATTAGAATTTTCACTATAATTTTTTTAATTAGAAAAACAAGCGAAAGTATTGGTTACTAGTGGAAGTTTTTGAGATATCGGCCAGAAACTGAAAATAAATTAATTAAAAAATTAAATTTTCTAAAGTATAGGTTATGAAATGGCCAAGTTTAGTCCAGCATGAACAGATCCTAGAATTTTGTCCTAAATTTTCGACCCCTGATCAATATTTTGATCCAAATTTCATCGCCATTCTTTTAGAATGGCGGAAAGACGGAATATTGTTAAATTTCAAGATTTCATTTACCGAGTTCCTTTACATCGGAGATCAATCAATTTGTCATTTTAAGGATCACTTTTAATATTTTATTCCGCTGGGATGTTTTATTTAGTGAAAAAAGAGATAGAAAATGAATAAAAACTTTCCGTTGGCAGTTATATAACAAAATAAATTCTCTTTTGTGATTGTGCTGCCACTTGCGGCGAGTAGCAAAATCTCTTATTTTCCGCTGAGAATTTTCCGCTATCTTATACAGCATCAATGCCGTGGTATTGGGTGATTTCCTATGACCGGTACCTGTCACCTCGGTAGAGATCTGATGATGATTATGATTAATTTTCATTGTCTACATTGTCGACTGTCGACGTAAGACATTTAATTTTCGACATACATTGTCTACACGTGTATACAATGTATTTATTACACCATGTAGACAATACGGCACAACGTTGATCATAGTAAAATAAATTAAAAGCTGCGTTTAGCCACTTTGTAAATGGCTGTGATCACTTTTAGTGCCACAACTCAAATACATTTTATCCCTAACACAACAAATCCCATAAACATGCGATCCATCCATTTATGAATTGGATAATATGGACCAAGTCCATATTATCTTTAAGCATGCGATTTATATGAAATCAATTTTTTTCACCTAAAATTTTCTGCTAACTTAAGTAGGACGATTACTTTGTTTTATTTTACTCCGTAAAGTGCTGACAGAAATATCTATAGTTGAAGATTTGGCAAAACTCTCCAAATGCTCTGTTCTGTTTTATATCCCTGTGGATAATCTCACCAATTTAATGAAATTTTGGTAGTACAAACAACTCGACTTGAACATAAACAAATTCACAAGGTACTTAGTTTAATTTAATTTTACGAATTCACCAAAAATTTTAATGCACAAATTTTTCACGAAAATGAAGATAATTCCCAAAATACCGAGAATATTCCAAACCAGCTGCTTCATATTATTATGATTGTCTCTAGTGGAAAATAAATATTTCTACTTACACGAATTACTAAGATGTTTGACCCCGATTTGCATACGACATCGCACACCTTTAAAAGTGTGCCGAACATTTATTTAGTGTAAAACGAAAAGTCATAACTTCTGTAGTTTAAATAGATCGTGTCACACTGAATTTTTCATTATAATGGCATGAATCACTTTACATAAAATCGAAATTTTCATGAATGAAATTCTGCAAATGACAGACAATCGTACAAAATGTGTTGTGACTTAATGAAATAAAAGTATCAAGTACTATAAAGATGATTCAGTCACACACTCCGGAGTATATACAAAATTTATTGATTGTAAAAATAAGTATCTGTATCTGCTTCTCGCACCTCGGACCCAGTTATATAAACGGAATTCATCGGAAAAACTAAAATAAAACAAAAATTAATGATTTTCTTTTTCTTGGGAAAAATAGGCAAAGCAAGAAACTTAATGTACAATGTACCGTGTCTATGTTTATATATGGGAGGATGCCCGACTCGTTTTTTAATGTTGTTATCGACTAATACATCGAAATAGAAAACTGATGTCACCCTATGGACTAATATCAGATACTTCATATTTTATTAATTATGGATGTTAACAATTCCTTCACAAACAGATTACTTATCGAATGAAAAGATTTTTGTTTTTTTTTTTTGGCTCAAGATGAGTGGTCAAAAGTATTTTTTGTACATAATTAACGTCAGATTACATAAAAAATTATCAATTTTGATATGATAAGCAAAAATTCGAAGAGTCATCGTATTATTTATCTGATTGTATGGCTTGAGGCGGATAACAGACTTTTTGACAATATGTTTGCAGACGTTTATTACGAGGGGGAGATCTTTGTTGCTCCAAAAGCATAAGAATATAATAAGAAGGGTCCGAACAAACTAAACGAGCAGTTAAGTCAGTATTCGTGTTAAATTTGATATTCGACGTCATCTGTAAAATAAATTCGCCGAACATGAAGTATATAAATTTTGCTTAGTCACCGAATCTAAGAACTTAAAAGTTATCATATGCGATTACATAAAATTTTTTGTTCAATAAATAATTTCTACGTATAAACACAAGACGTGTTTCAATCAGATCGGATTTGTATATAGAAAACAGACATCTTAAATGATTTCTTTTGTTAAAGATTGCTTAAAGTCATTTCGAATTTGTCGAAAACTAAATTAATCTTTTTGCATACGGGATTCGTAGTAACAAAACAAAGTTGCGTTGGCTGATCAAACTATACTGCAGTGATCAAACTACACAAATATTGAAATTACTTTGAACTTACATACAAAGTATAGTCACAATGCATTAGCGAACTATTATGATTCGCTATACACAATTGTCAGGCAGCTGCGACAGTGTTATCCGATGTTGAAGATTAACCCGATAGATGTCATATCCAACTGAATGTATGCTTAAAATCCAATGGTGCTTCCGTTCCCACTATAGACCGCCGGGAAGCGATGTGCTTGAGAAATGAGTAAATTCGTAAACTAGCTGTTGCTTTGTAAAATAATCAGCTGCTTACGTGTGTATACAAGTTTGAAGTTGAGCCGCCCTCCACTCCGTAGTATATCGTCACTGCCGAAGAAAGGGCTCAGAAATCGGAGAAGGCTCTTATCTAATACATGTTCTCCGGATTGGCACCATGATATCTCCTTAGCGAAGTGTGATTCTTGCTGTGTGACCAGCTTGACCCAAACCTCGAATGCACATTTGAGATAGACCACGGTGGTGAAGTCTCTCGTATGTATGCATGGTTGTGCAGAAGGTGGCACGAGTAATTTTCCGAGCGATGAAAATCGGGCGAGTAGGTAATATAAGTCATCCAGGTATGTCAGATTAAAGGTAATTTACCTCAGCTACAATGGAATTACGTATCAACAAATAAAAACCAAGCCGATTTATGAACAAGAGGATTAGCAGCATCAACAATCACCTCACAAGGCTCGAACTGGTGGATGGAGCCAACATTTTTGCAGGAAAATTCAGATACATGGACATCAACACCCTCGTACAAGGGTTCGCAAACAGAAGCTGACCACCACAACCAGGACAGCGCAGAAGAGATCACCTGTCTTCCTGGTTGGCGTCTGACTGCGTGGTTGATATTAGACGTTGGTAGTTTTGCACATGGAGTTTCATTTGCGTTGATTATTTGTTGGGACTACGAATTGTGTTTTTCGTTTGGTAGCTTGCATAGTTTAGTGATTGGTCTGACACAGTATGCACCTCCTGTACTTTCCCCATTTTCCACCGCACCAGCGGCAGTGCTTCTTCCTTCATTAGAACGACATCTCCTGCAACTAAATTGGGCTGATGTTTCCTCCATTTAGTACGTTGTTGTAACTGCTGCAGGTAGTCTCTAGACCATATTTTCCAAAAGTCATCTACAATCGTTTGTACTAAATGCCAACGTCTTGTTAGCGCGCAAGTATGATCATTACTTTCTGGAACTACTTTTATTGGTCCGCCGATTAGAAAATGCGCGTACCGGGTATTCAATGGTCGAGAGTTTAAGCATGCCTCTATTCGAGCCGTTATTGTTGTTGTTTCTTCAAATATCAATGCGGGCGGTCTCACCTATGACTTTCTTCATGTGAGTCTTTTCTGATTTTACTCCTGCCTCCCATATTCCACCAGAGTGTGGTGCAGCAGGTAGTAAGTATAAAGTGCCAGGTTGATTCATCTTAGAGTTGCAATCTTTTTGCTTTGCTATTTCCGTACTCTTTCTACCACCAAGTTGGTTCCAGTATCCGAATAGATTTCTGTACACAACCCTCTGCGAGATGTGAAACTGCAGTAAACTGCTTTAAATGCATCTGTTGTTAATCCGCTGACTACTTCTACATGTTTGGCCTTGGTGGTCAGGTCGTGTCAGATTTTTATCATTAGTTATCCAAAATTTATTGCGAACATTTGCCAATGTTAGTTGTATGTCCCATGAAGTGTCGTAGTCGTATGCGCATCTTCAATTATTCACTTGCGATTGAGCTTTCCTTGACCAGGTTTAATGCAGATAGTTTGAATTTTTTATTCAATAAAATCTCACTCATCAATGTCTGAAGTTCTTTACGAAAGTATCGATGTTGTTCAATTCTAATTGTTTGGATTTCCGCGAGTTTCAGTTCTGGTACTGTCACTTCTTTCGACTGTTGCCGTTGTTTATGAACATGAACCTTTGGCAGAACACCAATATACGCTTCAACTTATGAATGTTTGAAATTTTATCATTTAATCTGAGACGTCACGGTTTCTGCATGCGTTCCGATGATTGATTTCATTTTTCATTCTCGATGGTAGTGTAAACCTCGCTCGTTCCTCCAAACGCTCGATCTAACCAAATACCAGTTGCGAGTCGGTGTATGCGAACATTTGAACCTGCACGAGTTTGGCGAGGAGCAAAGTTCCAGACGTGATAGGCTAACCGTTTTCAGTGGTGTAACCTTGGTCTTTGATACTTTGATCTTTCTGAGATGCGTCGCTGAACTCATGAGTTGCCGAATGATGTAGCCAGCAATCGATTCTGAGAGCCTCCAATGACTTCAAACTATCTTGATAAGTCCATGTTTGAACGATTGATTTTGGGACTGCTTCATCCCACGATATGCCGAACACCTACAATCCCTGCAGTATGTTTTTGCGATATTTATTGAGGAGCTGTTGATTATTCAAAGACTACTTCCGCTGGATTCCGCAGCATTCCGTAATGTAGAAGATTACACATCTGACCCGGCGAGTTATTCTGATCTTCTGACTGTTCTCCCATGTAACCCGGCTCTAGCTCATGCTGAATGAACCTGTTATACTCAGAACGTTGTTCTTGGAAAACCGGTGTTCTATATGGTGTAGTTGCAGAACTGCATCCCCTCATGACCTTCCAGTTCTTTGAACTAGGCCAGAGATACGGTGTTTCTTGCATCTTCATTGCAATAGTGTCGAGATCCGCAATGCCGTTTACATTCTGACTCAGCATGCGTTAATTCTCCAGGAGAACGAACATCTTCGATTTCCCAAAATGACCTGAGCGTGTTGTCGATGGGATCATAAACCTCCATGATTGCCGTTAAACTAAAAGGCTGTTTGGTTGTCCTGCGCTTCACTTTGCCGAAGAGGTTGTACCCAAGTTTTGTATTTTGTACGAATGTACAAAATCGTCAATAGTAATGAGGATCAGCAAGTTTAAATTGCTTCAAGTGTGGCCATTGATGGGTGTCAATTGATTGGAAAGGCAGCGTGTGCCTGTGATCTTATCGGCGTCGCAGGCTGTGACCGAGATGGACAATGTTGAATCGATTTGGAATTGTAATCCGGATTCGGCAATTGATCGTGAAGTGGGCGCGTAGTTCGCACAGATTCCATTGACAGTGAATACGGCTGGTCTTAGCGTATGGTGTCTTTTGTTGCAAACCTGGCACAAACTGGATTTGCAATTCGAACTAATGTGGTGTTTCGTAGGCAGTTGAAGCACATCCTCGCTTCTCGGACGAGATTTGAATTTTTCACGAATGTTGAAGATTTGAATTCATCGCACTGAAACTCGTTGTGATTTCCAGCATTAACTTGACACGTGAATATGTGAGAGTACGAAGTGACGACGAGTGAGCGAGTTAATTGTGTGACAGGTTTGCTAGGTGCTCGACTGCGTGGCGAATGCGATGATGGCGAGACCTATTTGTGTGACTATGGTAGAGTTCAACAACTATGCTACATCTCCAGTTAAGTTCGTCTTCAGATAATGTAGCTTCTGCGAAGTTTCCCGAAACTGTCTACTACTCATAAGGGTCTATACGACAAAGGTATGCTATCTGACATACCCGCCATATTCGATTAAATTTTTCCTCGCCATTTGGAACTCGGTGTTAGTGAAATTACGCATATATTGCACCTGATACACTGCTTGCTTTGTCGGTTCGTACTTCGGGAGAGGAACGTAAACAAGTTGAAGCATCATGTCCACTAATAGGGCCAGAACCGCACGTCCAAATTGTTTTGTAACAATTTTGTAGCCATCCTACTAGGAATTCTCGTCAATCCTGAAAGAAAAGTCGTTCCAGCTTGTGGCGTTAGAGCGTCTAGTCTCTTTAATTAGAGTAATCTTAGCTCGTGCTAAGTGTTGAGCGAAAGCAGGATCTACTTGGACACGGGTTCGTCTATTTTCTATTTGCTTTCGCCTTGTGACACGGTTGCTACAACTACGGAGTTCTCTGGTACCGTTAAATTGCGGAATGAAGGCATCCGGTTCCTGAATTATCAACCCTTTAACCAGTAAGCCTGGTCCACTGGGCTGATTTTGCTCCACTTCGAACGTGATCATCACTGAAGGTTTTGGCCTCGCTAATCTCTCAGTATTTTAGTTTACTTACTATCCGTAATTACCAATTTCGAAAGTGGCTGCGTTACCTCTAGTAAGATAGAAAATTTACATGAAGCGACCCATTCAGCACCTAACTGCACCCTGTGGTCTAAAATCGCCCCACCCCATTCAAGTGGTTTAAAGTTAAAATCAAAAATCATCGGCGCAATCACATCCTTCTTTTTTTGGTCAATGATAATTGAAGGCAAGTAATTGAATCGTTGAGCGAACTCTTCCAAAGATCCCTTGGGCAACAACAACAGCTGAAAATGGAAAATTTGTCCAACTCTATCCATACGACTCCTTTTCCTGACTCGGATTTTCTAACTGAATTATTTCTTTAAAGAATGATGAGCGCTGCATCACCCACTAAGTCTATTTTCCAATCACCTGCTTTCAATCTTCGCCGGGTCGGCTCACTTACTATCACTATATAGACACGTGTTTCCTGCTATTACCAGCAGAAGATCCTATTTCACTACAGTGAAGGCGATCTTTTAATTCTGACATGGGTTCGATTCGTTGATTGATTACCATCTTATCGGCACCACTCATTACAGCCGCCATCCGTCAATGCCATTCTTTAGTCTCCGGGTCTATTCGGATTCAACTCTTCTTCGCTAACTGATTTGTATCAGCATTCGGTATATAAACCGTGGCACTGTTCATGCCATGATGTGACTGATTTTTGTTTTTGTAGCAGTCCGACGATTGCCTTGGTACCTAGCTTCATCTCTGTTACACTACTATCTGCCTGTACTCGTTCTCCTAGACTACTCACGACCGGGTTATCTGACGCTCCCCCAGGAGTATAACTTTTGTTATGAATTCTTCTGCCACTATGTTACGATGGACCGACCGAAATGTCTCTTGTGACCAACGGATGGATTTTTCTTGGATTTCCTTGTATAGTCAAGCTTGGCTTGCTGTTGGCTCTTCTCGTTCCCATCGTTTACGTACTCTACTCAACGAGGGTCATGTTAGTTTGCGTGGTGTGATGTCATCTCTTTTGCCATCTCGAAACCTTCCGTTTCTTTGTTTTACGGTCGAGCTGCTCAGACATAGTATGCTAAATACAGCAATCTCATTTTCTGGTTGCTAAAGTACAAAGGATTTACTCCATCTTGCCCTGAATAGGGGCATTTTCAGCCATGTCGGTACTCCTCGGTCGCTTCATTTCGCTTCCGGTATATATATCGTAATGCGAGCTATGGTGCGGTGATGATTGCGGCACTTTTGATAACTTAGTAAAAACCCTAAACATTGCGTCACTTGATACACTGTCATCTCTGGTCATGTTTACGATCGATATAGCACTGCGTGGTTGGGGAGGCGAGGTAGACGAATTATCATTGCGGAAAATGGATCTTGACGACTGAAGCCCGCTTGCACATTATCCAATGCCGCCGGGCATGAGATTCCCTGCGCCGTAATTTTCATGATAGTTTCCTATTCCATATCTGGTTCATTTTAACATAATTAACTTAACTAACTTAACTAACTTAACTAACTTAACTAACTTAACTAACTTAACTAACTTAACTAACTTAACTAACTTAACTAACTTAACTAACTTAACTAACTTAACTAACTTAACTAACTTAACTAACTTAACTAACTTAACTAACTTAACTAACTTAACTAACTTAACTAACTTAACTAACTTAACTAACTTAACTAACTTAACTAACTTAACTAACTTAACTAACTTAACTAACTTAACTAACTTAACTAACTTAACTAACTTTAGTAGCTTAACTAACTTAACTAACTTAACTAGCTTAACTAACTTAACTAACTCAACTAACATTCCTAACTTAACTAACTTAACTAACTTTACTAACTTAATTAACTTAACTAACTTAACTAACTTAATTAACTTAACTAACTTAACTAAGTTAACTAGCTTAACTAACTTAACTAACTTAACTAACTTAACTAACTTAACTAACTTAACTAACTTAACTAACTTAACTAACTTAACTAACTTAACTAACTTAACTAACTTAACTAACTTAACTAACTTAACTAACTTAACTAACTTAACTAACTTAACTAACTTAACTAACTTAACTAACTTAACTAACTTAACTAACTTAACTAACTTAACTAACTTAACTAACTTAACTAACTTAACTAACTTAACTAACTTAACTAACTTAACTAACTTAACTAACTTAACTAACTTAACTAACTTAACTCAGAAGAGTTCAATATGTATTGGATTATAAATGACAACCAAATAATTCACAAAATAACCAACAAACGCCTTCGTTGTTACCAGTATAAGACAAAGGAAACAACTCAGTTAATGGAACGCGTGTTAGACCATCTCAAAAAATTGTTAGTGATTTAACAACAAATTTCTTCATAGCTGCACTGCAACGATTTATTTCCCGCCGGGGACTGTTCAGCCACATATACAGCGATTGCACAACCGCCTGAGGCAGCCGTTAAACCACCTAAATACCATCTTAAAATTTGTTTAGATGAAACTGAATTCAAATACGGAGTAATGTCAACATTTCCGCTATGCGGTCACACGTCTTCAGACATTGAAGACAAAGTCATTTTAATCCCCGGTCATTTTATTATCGGGGAATCATTAATCGCTGCACCTGATCAAGATATTAGTGAATGAATCTGAACCTTATGAAATCGTTGGAAGTTAACTCAGAAGCTGATACAAGTTTCTTGGAAATATAGATTAAAATGGCACGAGCAAAGGCCAAATATAGAAATTAGAAACATTGTTGTAGTGAAAGAACCGATTCTACCGCCATATCAAGGGGCACTAGACAAAATTGAGGAACTACATCCGAACACAGACGGCATGGTCTCTATGGTTACGGTTCGATCTAAAAAGACCAATTCAAAAAAACTGGATTTTCCCCATACACGACAATCTTAACGATTACAAAGCTACCAGCACTGAACACCAACCAAATACACAACAAGAAAGGCTGACTACCAATCTTAGAAGCACACCAAGGTTCATTAAAGCACTTCTGATTATGTTGACAATCTTCCTAATGTTCTTCGAAAAAATTGTTGTTCACTTTAAGTTGGTAAAATATTGGATAGAGCTACATCAGTAACAGTGAAGTGAATTCCCACACCTCCTCGTTTATGGGCATTGGTAACGTACCAGTTGTGTTTGAATATTGTTGTCAGTATAGCATTGCGCATTGACCTTTGTATTTGCAACATTATTATTGCCTACTCAGGAAAACTAAAAATATTATGAAACTGACCAGTTCATTAGCGAAAACAGTGTGTCATCTAGAATTGTAACAAAGAATCCTATCAGGAAAAATTATATCGAATTTCGTTTGAAATTTTTTAATGGCAGAATTTTGTCTTATAATTTCGGTGACAAGCACCACTTCAAATGAAACACACCTGTTTGAAAATTAATGGGCCACGGGTAAGTAACTTTTCATTAATGAAAATAAAAATTTCTTGTCAAGTCGAATGATTCATACGTGTTTAGAAATTGATGCGACAACATAAAATACAAACCAAAATAAAATTCCTAAGTATTTTATATGAATGATCATTGTCGGGAGCCACGCTTCTTAAGGTGTGCGCGATTCGAGGTCGATTAACTTTAAAAATTACTTTTGTTGTTATGTTAAAATAAATTTTCTTAGAGAGTTTGATAGCGTAATGTTATAAGAGCAGCTGTACGATGTATAATCGTTGAATTCTCAGTAGTGGGATTGTCTTCGTTTTCTGTGGAAATTTAATGTGATGATGAAGTTTTCACGACAAATTTTCTAAATTATGTGTTAAATGTATTAATCTGGAAGTATGGATAATTGTTATGTCTACAAGTATTTTTTCTTATTTGTATCTTTTCAGGATATCCCGCTCCATCCATACAAAACACCACAAACTGCACCGCTAGTAACATCTGCCCGTTTCCAATTCGATCCGCCACAATCACCAAAAAGTGTTCGTACATTTAGCGAAAAAAATCAAACCCATTTTACATTCGACGATCTTAAATTTAAGCTGAAAGGAAAATCATCGCCGCACACGTCGAACAGTTCGAGTGAAAATTTGAAATTGAATCGCCTGCGTTCGCACAAATCGAAAAAACAACAACACGATCAAGGCGATAACGATGCGGATGATGATGATGACGATGCACGGGGTGCTCGTATAATGTCAGCATATCGTGGTGAAAAAACCGTTAAAAATTCGACAATGTTTCCGTTCGACCGGGAAGCACTCGACTACGAACGAATACAACGCGAATGTTTTGCGTGCGAAGACGAGAGCTCGAATGGTGATACGAATATGTACTACGATGGTGGAAAAGTATCGCAAAAGCATTTAGACGATCGAAATTATTATAGCGATGATATTCGAAGTCCTAGTGAAATATTTTATCAGTATACGTTGCTGTCGCAGGAAGAGTACCAAGAAAAGACATCGCATCAGCGACGCAGCCAAAAGTATCATAACAAAAGTTATCGTAAATCGAAAAATAGGGGTGCGGAACGTTACGAACTCGACCATTACAATACGGTTCCAAGCCCTCGTGCTATTGTATCACCGCCATTGCCTCTCGGTTCACAACAAGCTAATCAATCGAGCGGTGGTGGACTATCGTCTAATACACCACCCCTGCCTGATTTACGGATTGATTACTTCGCCGAACTGACCAATAATATTAAAATGAATAATACGAATACATCGACATCATCGTCGACTTCATCATCGCAACATGATGATGTATTGGCAACGTGCCAAAAATATACGAGCAATAATTGTAGCGCAAATAGTAATGGTGGTGGTGGACCTATAAATGTAACACCAAATCCAATGGATACGGCAGTTTATACACAACCGCGAGCAACAATAGTCGTACAACAAGTACGTACACTTTACAATTTTTACATTACAATTTGTTTACATATTTAAAATTTATTATTTATTTTCGTAATTTCTAAAATTAAAGTTTTTCATGGTTTTCACGTAAAATAAATTAGAACGACGTACGATAGAGAGCGACGAAAATTGCCGGTCATCCCTCTCCAACTCCAAATCAATTTTATTAGTTGTGAATTGTAATTAAAGTCGATCGTGTATTTTACTCGTTAATATTTTTATTTGGTGTGTAAAAATTCGCGCGTAAATCAAAACTGAGTGGCAAAATCGAAGCGACCCAAAATTTGGAAAATCGCCACCCAATTACGATACAACGTTTAGTGTAAAATTTGTGGATAGTGACAAAATAATTGTTTATCAAATATGACGATGGTGGCGCACGTCATTTCGTTTGCCATTGAAATTATCGAAATTGTCTTGTTCCTTTTGATCTTGTAGACGCCGGCCAATTCAAGGCAATAAATTTTATACTAAAAGAGTTTAACCCTATTTTATTATATCAATGGATTACATTAAGGGTAAACTGAAAAATTTCTACGGTAAATCAAAACCTGATAAGAGTTTAATGGTTAAGGTGAGCGAAAATTCTTTTATATTTTCATATTTATTTTGCAAAAATTTATCGCATCTTGACATAATGATCTAAACTTTTTACTTTATTTATATACTTAAAGGTGATAGACTCTTTTATCTGTGATAAATGTATGAAATTGTTTGCGAATCCGGTTATACATAAAATATTCGTATAGCGGGACACTATGGGTATGGGCGCCGACTCTGCATGCTTTGTGATATTTTCCGGAAAATACTAAATTTTTCATAGTTTGATGGAAACGTGTGTATGTGAGTGTGCGCGGCAGCAATCGAGACTTCTTAAGTTTAATTTTAAAATTAATTATTTATTTATAAATTGTTAATAAATTAAATATATTTTGTATATATAAAACGAAAAATTATTATTCTTGTATTTTATTTCATTGCATCAAACTGTGAAAAAATTTTGTAAATGGAAAATTAATTAACCGCTCGCTTATGGCAGATGAACCATTTATGTACTGTATAATTAATGCATCGTGTTTTAATTAATTTTATTTTGTCATTTGTTTTCCGGCCTTTGAGCACAAAGTAATTTGTAATTTTACATTTTAATGTAAGGCGGGCATCAAATAATATAAAACGAATTATTCTCGGTTACAATGTACATAATAAATTTGCACGCTGTTCAGATAAAAGAGATTCCATTTATTAATAGTTTTTAGTGATTCGTATAAGATTTCATGCAGGAAGTATAAAAAGAATAATTTTGCTTTCAAAAGTGAATTTAGATGAGATCAAAGGAGGATAGTAAATTGTTCCATTTCAAATCCATTATAATACCCTGGGGTATTCGAAACACATACAGTCTTTATTACGACATCGTGAGAATATTTAAATTCAAACTATAATTTCTGAACTCAAGGCATCTATTCATTTTTGCCAAAGGGTCGATAAACGGAGTGTGTCTTTTTTTAAGTATCATCCTAAGGTGTGGGTAGCTGCAGCAGGGGAACTTTCGAATTTCAAAATGAAATTTTGCATACTGATTAAGCTCAATTTGTGCTAACTAGTGCTCAATTGCTCACGGAAAAAAATTAATGCTAGTCCAGGACCCGAAAAAACGGGAAACGAAAATTTCAAATTTCGCCTGAAAGACGAAACAAATGAAATACGATTTCAAGAAAATACTAGAAATAATTTAAGCCTAATTTTAAAACTTTCTAAAGCCGGCTAAACTGATGAAATTTGTACTTATTATAGAAATATGATTTTCGTAAATTTTCATTCATAAATCGAGGAAACCCAAACTTGCTCCTAAAAGATACTACAATAAACAAACAAAACACAGAGGAATAGCATTCAATAATATTTGTGTTGAACAATTCAGATAGCATATTTCTGTCAGGTATAATCATTGCCATCAGAAAAATATAGTGGCTGAATTTTTGCTAATCCAGAATTGGCCCAATTCCATTGAACAAAAAAATTCGTTGAATGAAAAATTTTCTGACAAAAAGTAGTAAGTAGTATAGGGACATACCTGGTAGCTATCAGATATGTTCCTATCAGGTATGTTCAATGGAATTGGGCCAATTCTGGATTAGCACAAATTCAGCCACTTTATTTTTCGAATGGCAATGAACAAACTTAATCAAAATACGCAATCAGAAGTGGCAACTTCATTGGTTTCTAGAACACTTTTGATCAGAAAATGTTTCATTCAACGGTTTTTATTGTTCAATTGAATTGGGCCAATTCTGGATTAGCATAAATTCGGCCACTTTATTTTTGGATGGCAATGAATATACCTGATAGAAATATGCAATCTGAAGTGCCAACTTCATTGGTTTGCAGAACACTTTTTGTCAGAAAATTGTTCATTCAACGGTCGTTGTTGTTCAATAGAATTGAGCCAATTCTGGATTAGCACAAATTCAGCTACTTTATTTTTCGGATGGCATTGAACATACCTAATTGGAATATGCAATCTGAAGTGCCAATTTCATTGGTTTCTAGAACACTTTTTGTCAGAAAATTGTTCAATCAACGGTCATTGTTGTTCAATGGAATTGGGCCAATTCTGGATTAGCACAAATTCAGCCACTTTATTTTTCGGATGACATTGAACATACCTGATAGGAATATGCAATCAGAAGTGTCAACTTCATTGGTTTAGAGAATAGTTTTTATCAAAAAAATTGTTCATTCAACGGCCATTGTTGCGTTCATTGAAATTGGACCAGTTCTGAATCAGCACAAATTCAGCCACTATATTTTTCGGATGACATTGAGCATCCCTAATTGGAATATGCAATCTGAAGTGCCAACTTCATTGGTTTCTAGAACACTATACGTCATAAAATTGTTCATTCAACGGTCGTTGTTGTTCAATGGGATTGGGCCAATTCTGGATTAGCACAAATTCTAGAACAGTTTTTGTCAGAAAATTGTTCATTCAACGGTCGTTGTTGTTCAATGGAATTGGGCCAATTCTGGATTAGCAGAAATTCAGCCACTTTATTTTTCGAATGGCTATGAACAAACTTAATCGGAATACGCAATCAGAAGTGGCAACTTCATTGGTTTCTAGAACACTTTTGATCAGAAAATGTTTCATTCAACGGTTTTTATTGTTCAATTGAATTGGGCCAATTCTGGATTAGCATAAATTCAGCCACTTTATTTTTGGATGGCAATGAATATACCTGATAGAAATATACAATCAGAAGTGCCAACTTCATTGGTTTCTAGAACACTTTTTGTCAGAAAATTGTTCATTCAACGGTCGTTGTTGTTCAATGGAATTGGGCCAATTCTGGATTAGCAGAAATTCAGCCACTTTATTTTTCGGATGGCATTGAACATACCTGATTGGAATATGCAATCTGAAGTGACAATTTCATTGGTTTCTAGAACACTTTTTGTCAGAAAAGTGTTCATTCAACGGTCGTTGTTGTTCAATGGAATTGGGCCAATTCTGGATTAGCACAAATTCAGCCACTTTATTTTTCGGATGGCATTGAACATACCTAATTGGAATATGCAATCTGAAGTGACAATTTCATTGGTTTCTAGAACACTTTTTGTCAGAAAATTGTTCATTCAACGGTCGTTATTGTTCAATGGAATTGGGCCAATTCTGGATTAGCACAAATTCAGCCACTTTATTTTTCGGATGACATTGAACATACTTAATTGGAATATGCAATCTGAAGTATCAACTTCATTGGTTTCTAGAACACTTTTTGTCAGAAAATTGTTCATTCAACGGTCGTTGTTGTTCAATGGAATTGGGCCAATTCTGGATTAGCACAAATTCAGCCACTTTATTTTTCGGATGGCATTGAACATACCTAATTGGAATATGCAATCTGAAGTGACAATTTCATTGGTTTCTAGAACACTTTTTGTCAGAAAATTGTTCATTCAACGGTCGTTATTGTTCAATGGAATTGAGCCAGTTCTGGATTAGCACAAATTCAGCCACTTTATTTTTCGGATGACATTGAACATACTTAATTGGAATATGCTATCTGAAGTATCAACTTCATTGGTTTCTAGAACACTTTTGATCAGAAAATTGTTCATTCAACGGTCGTTGTTGTTCAATGGAATTGGGCCAATTCTGGATTAGCACAAATTCAGCCACTTTATTTTTCGGATGGCATTGAACATACCTAATTGGAATATGCAATCTGAAGTGCCAATTTCATTGGTTTCTAGAACACTTTTTGTCAGAAAATTGTTCATTCAACGGTCGTTGTTGTTCAATGGAATTGGGCCAATTCTGGATTAGCACAAATTCAGCCACTTTATTTTTCGGATGGCATTGAACATACCTAATTTGAATATGCAATCTGAAGTGCCAATTTCATTGGTTTCTAGAACACTTTTTGTCAGAAAATTGTTCATTCAACGGTCGTTGTTGTTCAATGGAATTGGGCCAATTCTGGATTAGCACAAATTCAGCCACTTTATTTTTCGGATGGCATTGAACATACCTAATTGGAATATGCAATCTGAAGTGCCAATTTCATTGGTTTCTAGAACACTTTTTGTCAGAAAATTGTTCATTCAACGGTCGTTGTTGTTCAATGGAATTGGGCCAATTCTGGATTAGCACAAATTCAGCCACTTTATTTTTCGGATGGCATTGAACATACCTAATTGGAATATGCAATCTGAAGTGACAATTTCATTGGTTTCTAGAACACTTTTTGTCAGAAAATTGTTCATTCAACGGTCGTTATTGTTCAATGGAATTGGGCCAATTCTGGATTAGCACAAATTCAGCCACTTTATTTTTCGGATGACATTGAACATACTTAATTGGAATATGCAATCTGAAGTATCAACTTCATTGGTTTCTAGAACACTTTTTGTCAGAAAATTGTTCATTCAACGGTCGTTGTTGTTCAATGGAATTGGGCCAATTCTGGATTAGCACAAATTCAGCCACTTTATTTTTCGGATGGCATTGAACATACCTAATTGGAATATGCAATCTGAAGTGCCAATTTCATTGGTTTCTAGAACACTTTTTGTCAGAAAATTGTTCATTCAACGGTCGTTGTTGTTCAATGGAATTGGGCCAATTCTGGATTAGCACAAATTCAGCCACTTTATTTTTCGGATGGCATTGAACATACCTGATTGGAATATGCAATCTGAAGTGACAATTTCATTGGTTTCTAGAACACTTTTTGTCAGAAAATTGTTCATTCAACGGTCGTTGTTGTTCAATTGAATTGGGCCAATTCTGGATTAGCAGAAATTCAGCCAATTTATTTTTCAGATGACATTGAACATACCTAATTGGAATATGCAATCTGAAGTGCCAACTTCATTGGTTTCTAGAACACTTTTTGTCAGAAAATTGTTCATTCAACGGTCGTTGTTAATCAATGGAATTGGGCCAATTCTGGATTAGCATAAATTCGGCCACTTTATTTTTGGATGGCAATGAATATACCTGATAGAAATATGCAATCTGAAGTGCCAACTTCATTAGTTTGTAGAACACTTTTTGTCAGAAAATTGTTCATTCAACGGTCGTTGTTGTTCAATGGAATTGGGCCAATTCTGGATTAGAATAAATTCAGCTACTTTATTTTTCAGATGACATTGAACATACCTAATTGGAATATGCAATCTGAAGTACCAACTTCATTGGTTTCTAGAACACTTTTTGTCAGAAAATTGTTCATTCAACGGTCGTTGTTTTTCAATGGAATTGGGCCAATTCTGGATTAGAATAAATTCAGCTACTTTATTTTTCAGATGACATTGAACATACCTAATTGGAATATGCAATCTGAAGTACCAACTTCATTGGTTTCTAGAACACTTTTTGTCAGAAAATTGTTCATTCAACGGTCGTTGTTGTTCAATGGAATTGGGCCAATTCTGGATTAGCACAAATTCAGCCACTTTATTTTTCGAATGGCAATGAACAAACTTAATCGGAATACGCAATCAGAAGTGGCAACTTCATTGGTTTCTAGAACACTTTTGATCAGAAAATGTTTCATTCAACGGTTTTTATTGTTCAATTGAATTGGGCCAATTCTGGATTAGCATAAATTCGGCCACTTTATTTTTGGATGGCAATGAATATACCTGATAGAAATATGCAATCAGAAGTGCCAACTTCATTGGTTTCTAGAACACTTTTTGTCAGAAAATTGTTCATTCAACGGTCGTTGTTGTTCAATGGAATTGGGCCAATTCTGGATTAGCACAAATTCAGCCACTTTATTTTTCGGATGACATTGAACATACTTAATTGGAATATGCAATCTGAAGTACCAACTTCATTGGTTTCTAGAACACTTTTGATCAGAAAATGTTTCATTCAACGGTTTTTATTTTTCAATTGAATTGGGCCAATTCTGGATTAGCATAAATTCGGCCACTTTATTTTTGGATGGCAATGAATATACCTGATAGAAATATGCAATCAGAAGTGCCAACTTCATTGGTTTCTAGAACACTTTTTGTCAGAAAATTGTTCATTCAACGGTCGTTGTTGTTCAATGGAATTGGGCCAATTCTGGATTAGCACAAATTCAGCCACTTTATTTTTCGGATGACATTGAACATACTTAATTGGAATATGCAATCTGAAGTACCAACTTCATTGGTTTCTAGAACACTTTTTGTCAGAAAATTGTTCATTCAACGGCCATTGTTGCGTTCATTGAAATTGGACCAGTTCTGGATCAGCACAAATTCAGCCACTATATTTTTCGGATGACATTGAGCATCCCTAATATGCAATCTGAAGTGCCAACTTCATTGGTTTCTAGAACACTATACGTCAGAAAATTGTTCATTCAACGGTCGTTGTTGTTCAATGGAATTGGGCCAATTCTGGATTAGCAGAAATTCAGCCACTATATTTTTCGAATGGCAATGAACAAACTTAATCGGAAAATGCAATCAGAAGTGGCAACTTCATTGGTTTCTAGAACACTTTTTGTCAGAAAATTGTTCATTCAACGGTCGATGTTGTTCAATAGAATTGGGTCAATTCTGGATTTCCAAAAAATCGGCCACTTTATTTTTCGGATGGCATTGAGCATCCCTAATTGGAATATGCAATCTGGAGTGCCAACTTCATTGGTTTCTAGAACACTATACGTCAGAAAATTGTTCATTCAACGGTCGTTGTTGTTCAATGGAATTGGGCCAATTCTGGATTAGCAGAAATTCAGCCACTTTATTTTTCAAATGGCATTGAACATACTTAATTGGAATATGCAAACAGAAGTGCCAACTTCATTGGTTTCTAGAACACCTTTTGTCAGAAAATTTTTCATTCAACAGTCGTTGTTGTTCAATAGAATTGCACCAATTCTGGATTAGCACAAATTCGGCCATTATATTTTTCTAATGGCAATGAACATGCCTGACAGGAATATGCTATCTGAATTGCCTATGACTTGGATTTTGGAATATTTTATTTCTATTGTTTAATTTGTTGTTCAACACAAATATTATTGAACGCTACACCTCTGTGTTTTGTTTTTTTTAATATAGTATCTTTTAGGGGCTAGGTTGGTTTCCATAGATTTATGAAAATCATATTTCTATGATAAGCTAATTTTTAACTTTCTAAAGGCAGCTAAACTGATGAAAGTTTAGCCGCCTTTAAAAAGTTTAAAATTAGTCTTAAAATTAGTCTTTCTGGTTTTTTTCTAGAAATTGCTTTTTTTCGTCTTTCAGGCGAAATTTGAAATTTTCTTTTCCCGTTTTTTCGGCTCCCGGACTAGCACCAATTTTCGTCCGTGAGCCTGATCATTAATTAGCACAAATTGAGCTTGGTCGGTGTGGAAAGTTTCATATTGAAATTCCAAAGTATCCCTGCTGCAGTTATCCACACCATGCTAAGGATCTGATTGTCAGACGGTTTCATTTGTTTAGTAATATTTTAAGTAAGACACTTTCGAGTATTTCTCATCCCAAAGACTTTGCTGATATTATTTACGAGGTTGCAATTTTCTTGCATAACAACTGAATTTTACCCTGGTTCGGGATTTTCCTTTCGGAGTTTGTACTGGCCATTCAGCCGCCACCCTTTTTTAAACAAGTTAATGTTCCATATAAATGTACAACTACAAATTGAGGATATAACGGCCCACAATTATTCCCGTGTGGAATTGCGAAATTTCTCTGAAAACTCGCATTGCTTATGCCCACGACTTCGTCCGCGCTGTTTGCTGTATCAACAATATGATTTTATTTACAGAAGGAAAAACATCAAACAAAAAAAAGTTTCATCCCGATCAATCAGTCCATTTCGGCTGTACAGGGGCCGAATTTATGTTCAAAACGGGTTTTTGTGAAAAATTTTAATTTCCGGTTAAATTTTGGAAAGCTGTTCTAGAACGGTATTGATGCAAAATTATTTAGAATTTTTCAGATTAATAAATCGTTTTTCTTGTCAATGACATACTTTTCAAAATATATACAAAAAAACGAAAAAGCTCCTTTGGAAGCTCCCACTTCCAATAGATCGGTTTTGACCAAAAACCACTGGGATCTCCAAATTAACGAAAAAGGCTTAGGTATGAAGTAATACCCAGGGCCATACTGGGCAGCAGAGAGGACTGTTAACAAAATTCTTATTAGAATTTTGAGTGAATACTAGAAAATAAACTCAAAAAGCTTTATTTTACATTACTCATGATAGCACGGAAAATTCCCATTTTTAAACAGTTTTCTTCCACTACGATGTGGAAATTATTATTACTTTACAGTAAGACAATCAAGTGAACTAAAGGACATTTCCATAAAAATGAGATCCTTCTGAATTTTGTTCTAGTAAACTAGGCCAATTCGTTCGGAATTGAAACCGGTGCTGAGGACAATGCTTGTTTGAGGTTTTCAAAAGCACGCTGACATCTGTCATCACATTGAAACTTTCGTGTCTTTTTTAGTAAATCAGAAATTGGAGCTGTCAGAGTGGCATATGTTGAAATAAATCTACGATACCACCCTGACATCCCTAAAAAGCGGCGTACTTTTTTTAAAGTATTAGGTACTGGGTACTCGAGGATAGCTATAACTTTATCCGAATCAATCTTAAGGCAACCATCGCCGACTATATAACCTAGGTAACGAAGTTCTTTTAATAAAAATTTGCTTTTTGCCAAGTTGACGGTTAAACCCGCAATGACGCAACTTGACGTAACAAGGCTATGTGTTGGTCGAAATTTTCAGAGGTGATAAGTAGGTCGTCTAAGTACACGAAAACTAACTAACTTCGTTCAGTTTACGTGCATCTAGACACATTCGAACTTTGCCATTTGATTTTCGGACTAATGTTACCGGGGAACACCACGAACTATTGGACTCCTCGATCACCCCGAGCGACAACATTCGGTCAAGTTCGTCATACAAGGATTTTTGTAGAGCTGGGGATACGGCATAATGTCGTTGTTTTATAGGTTTTGCCTCCCCCACATCGATGAAATGTGTTAAGAACGTGGTACGACCCAAGCCCTCTTCCTCGTTTGAAGGGAACTTTTTTATTACCTCGCCTAATATTTTGGCCTGGTCTGGGTTTAATGGATGACGGAAATCGGCACAAACTGTGTTTTTCGTATCAAAATCAGTACAAGTAATTTCATCTATGGATAATGGAGGCACGATTCTAATATTGAACTCTCGCCAAAAGTTTATTCCCAGATAAAGCGGTTGCTGCAGGTTTGGCATAATGCGAACTTTTATTGTTTTTTCTAATCCTTTATATATCACGTTCGGATTGTTGTAGTTTGGATTGTCTAAATACTGCTCACTTCCACCAAAGCTGTAATGGTAGCTCCGCTATCCAATAATCCTAGATACTCCTGACCATTGAGAAGCACTTTTGCAAAGGGCCGATCGTCGGTATTAGCGAACACAGTTTCAGCAATAATTTCTCGAAGGACTTTTTTATTTTTATTTTACTTTTAGTGTTGTTTCGTGTTTTACACCTTGATAAGCTGGTATATGAACGAAAATCATGATTGGTAGTAGGGTGCATATTAGGTATATGGTGGGAATGGGGAACATTTGTTTGTGGCTTTACTTGTGCTTTGGAGTTGTTCGAGCAGTCAACTCGGGATCCGTATTCGCTGCCGCATCTATTTGTGTCGGTCTGGGGAGTATACAGACTAATACAAGCTTCAAGGTCGTGTAATGTACCGGGTATTAACCGAGGTTAATATTACGGTGGATAAAGCCCTATTCCCTTCCCATAACACTATTTCTGTATAAACTGGAATCGGTTGTTTGAAATTAGAATCTTAGATTTACTAGCCTTACTCTCTGTTATTTACGATATTTGCTTATGCATCAAACCTTCGTTCTATTCAATTAAACTGCCAAGAGTTAAAAACCACTTAACCATTATTTTATCATGAACACTGTAAATAAAAATTAACGCACGCAGCAGCAACAATAAATTTTGTTTACATTACTAATGTTGTTGCGATAAATCTTGCCACATTCAAAATATGTACATTGAAAAATTATTTGACTTTAAGAACATCTCATTTAATATAAACAATCAACCGACAGAAATTAATGACCCATCATCAAGACAAAAAAACCTCGGGCGCGTACGTCAATTACCGTGCATCGTTCACTCATCAGCCACCTTGAATTTGCACAAGTTCAATACAAAGCACAAGCATCTCACTTTTATCAATCAAAAAATCAATTAAAAATTATCGATTGATATTAGAAATTAGCCCCTCGGATAAACAACAATCGTGTTTACATTTTTATTGTTATTGTTATAATTATCATCGCAATGGATTTGTAAACATTAAATCAAACAACATAAATTTTCGAATTAACGAATTTTGGATATCGTCCAAATTCAATCATCTTAGAGACAAGCGAGTATGTTTAAAACACACAAATCGTTAGAAACTGTGTAAAGTTGTTTTCCGAAGCTCTGTCTCGCTCCCTAAATACAATAAATTGACATGTTATGTACCATACGAATTGGCTGTATTCCTTTAAAGTTGTTGTTCGCCATAAACCATGAGTAGAGTGGCGGGCGGGGGAGACGGCAAATTGGTTCGCGCGACTGAACATAAAACATAAAATAACAAAAATTTGTTTTCTTAAAGTGAAAATTCTTTAACATTGAAATTTTTTTTTTTAAATATTTATATTTTATTGGATTACAACAAAAATTAATTAAAATACAAAATCTTAAATATTTTTGGGTAAACAAATTTAAATATTTTTTTGAATAATGTAGTATTTGGCGGTAGAATGTTGTTTAGTTTTGGATTTATTAAATTTTTACTGCTGGCTGCGCTTCACACACACACACCAGATTTATTGGTTTATATTAAGTAATAAAATATTTTTTATAAATTTTTAATTTCTCTGAATATTTTTTAATAACTTGCGAATATTATGATTCGATTTTTATTATTATTGCCATTCCACTGGATTATATGTGCGCGGATGAAAATATAAAGAAAATTTCGTCTTTTATTTGATTTTCCTACGTGAAAAAAATTTGGATGTTATTTTTGCTACTGTGCGCCGACGAACGGATAAAAGGTGCATGTATTATCATAACAAACTGGGGTTATACGATACATTTTATGGAGTCAGTAAGTCGCGTCTTAACGCTATTGTGTGCAGTTTACTATAGAGAATATCATAAAGTGTTTCTACTACTTGCGCGTGGGTTGATCTAGATACGAAGGCCAGGTGTACTTTGTTGTATATAATCCAAGATGCAGTTACTCTTTTGTGTTCTGATTATTTTACGATGGGAACATTGTTTTACTTTATAGTCAGCAATAAGAACATTTAACGATGAAATTGTTTACTTAGCATATTGGTTTTAATCCAGGAGGGGAGTATAATGTTTAATGGTGTAAGGAGTTTGCTATCTTTTGCTCTACTTTACTATCTTCTACTTATTTGTTCTTTGCAAAATTTAAACTGGCTTAAGCATAATTTATAAGTCAATATATCATAAATCAGTATGTTACACGTGAGATGTACAAAAATATTTAATTAATTGCGTTGTTGAGTATCAACATACCGCCGTGCTTTCTAACTCATAAGCTTCGTTCGGTGGAGGTCTTCTTTCTCTTGGGTCGGCATTTGTAGATAATAAAGGCGATTATGCTAAAGAAAATATGGTGTGATATAGTTGTTAGTGTACCTAATTATATGAATTTTGTATAAAAACCAAACATTTAGAACAAACAAATCAGATTTTTACAAACAGTCTAAGTCTCATTAAGAATGTGGACAAGCTCCGACCCACGGTAGGCGCACTATTCCAACTATAATCATTGGTCCTTCGAGCCGGATTGCTGTACAAGATGCTGGAATGATTACTTGCCCACTTATGTAGTTTAAAACCAGCCTCCCTGTAGTACTTGAATGAGTTCCCGTTGTGCTTTTAATACAGGGTGTGCGCCGGGAAGGTATACTACTTTGTTTGTTTATGATTTTTGATTAAATGAAAGAGAATGGATCTTATATTGATAAATGTTTTATTTAATGTCGGCAATTATGTATGGAATACAATATCAGATAAATGTCCGCCTCTGTTAGCCTCACAAATGCGAGCCCTTTTGAGCACATTTTTCATTACATTCACACACATTTCACGCGGTATTTCATTAATTTCATCACGAATATTTTGTTTGAGTTGCTCAAGCGTTTCTGGTTTGTTTGCATAAGCCTTGCTTTTTAGATATCCCCACAAAAAGAAGTCCGGAGCAGTCAAATCAGGCGACCGTGGAGGCCATTCAATATCACCATTTTTTGAAATAACTTGTTGTGGAAAGAGTTCTCGCAGTAATTCCATTGTAATCCTGGCTGTATGCGATGTGGCACCGTCTTATTGATACCACATGTTAATCAAGCCCAAAGTATGCAGTTGTGGCGTTAAAAAGTTTTCAATCATATCACGATATCGCTTCTCATTCACAGTTACCGTTACGCCGTTTTCATTTTCAAAGAAGTAAGGTCCAATGATTCCTCCTGACCAAATGGATGACTTTTAATGGATGTAAAGGTAACTGATGAATAATGTGGGGGTTTTCCATTGCCCAGAACCGACTATTCTGGTTATTCACATATCCATTTAAATGAAAATGTGCCTCGTCACTCATTATGATTTTTTCATGAAAATCGGGGTTGTCATGGGCGAGCTGTAACATCGACACGATGGTTTATCGAATATTTTTCCATAATAAATTTGCCACGTGTCTATTTCACGACTGTCAAGTATGAACTGTCAATACTAATATTCGCCTAAATGACGGCAAAACAAAGTAGTATACCTTCCCGGCGGACACCCTGTACTTCATCCAAATTATCTCCCCCTGATATTACATCATCCACATAAAAGTCTTTTACTAATAAATAATTTTGCAGTTAGGGGGTGCGTCTCTGCCTCATCTCGAGCCAATTGTTTTAATGTTCTTATTGCTAAATATGGCGCTGATGCGGTACCAAATGTTACAGTTGTTAATTGGTAATCTTTGATAGGCATTCTTGGTGAATGCCTCCATACAATTTTTTGAAAGCGTTGATCGTCTTCACATATCTGGATTTGCCGATACTTCTTCTCGATGTGAGCAGTGATTGCAAATTTATATTTTCTAAATCGCAGTATAATTGACATTAAGTCGTCTTGTATTGTCGGACCCACAAGCTGATTATCGTTGAGACTTGTACCACTGGACGTCTTTGCGGTGACGTCAAAAACTACTCTAAGTTTTGTTGTTAAACTGTCATCTTTTATTACTGCCTGGTGAGGAATATAATATTCGATTACATTGGACCCACCTTCTTCACAGGGTTTCATGTGACCCAAATCTATGTGTTCTTGTACACAATTCTTATAGTCAACTGCTATCTTCTCTGATTTGTTTAGTTTCCTCTCCAATTGCAAAAATCTGGCTATGGCTTGATGTTTGGAATGGCCTAATGGAGTGTAGTTTGGTTTGGAAGGCAGACTAACCACATACGTTCCTGTTGAGCCTCTGCGATGAGTTGTTTTATAATGTTCTTCTGCTAGTTGCTCTTCGTGGTTCATTCCCTTTTGATCTGCGATTTCTTCTAATTCCCAAAATTTTTTTAAATTCTCATCAATTTCTGTTTAGTGTTATCAATGAATGAATTTTGACAGTTTTGCGAAATGTTGGATCGAATATTATCCATCCAAAATCCGTTCGATGTGCGATAGGCTCTCCGCTTTGCCCTTTAGCTATTTCGTTTAATTTTATCATTGGATATACGTCTACTCCCAAAAGTTTGTTAATTTTTCCAGGTCGATTGTAGTTTGGGTCCGACCATACCAAATCATTGATGTGTTTCCATTGCCAAGCGTTGATTAGTTGATCTGGTAATATTTTTGTCAAATTATTAATGACCAACGCCTTTATTTGTACTGAAAAGTTTGGCGGGAACCTTGATTCTAAATTACAAGTTATGTATTAGTTTCTCCAATCCGCGTTTTATTGAACTGTAGAGTAAATCTCTTGGCGGCTCCTTGTGTGATAAATGTTCCTTGTGAGCCCGGATCAATAAAAATACGGACATATTCAAATTTGTCTGGTCCCACCTTTATTATTGCTACAGCTGTACCACGGAGTGTAAGCCCTTGATTTGAAGGGGTTTCTATATTATTGCCCATGATCTTAACCGCTACTTGTGTTGTTAAAGTTGTTGTTTTACTTTTCGCCTGCTTTGTTCTTTCTGAGCTATGCAGTAGCTCATGATGGTTACCGCTGCTTCTAATGCACGTTGTTGGTTCAGTGCATTGGCGTGTGGTATGATTTCCAAAAAACAGCGTCTACACAATTGTAATAGATTTACTAATTGATTCCTTTCTAAAAACGACATCGTTTTGAAGTTTATGCATGTTGCTATACAATGTGGTCCACCACATTGCTTGCATGATGTATTTGTTACTAAAAATCCCTTAACTTTAGTTTGGTTGTTGTAGTAATTTGGTTTTATTCGTTTTTGATCCGCTACTGCTTGTAGTCCGTTGAATCTTTTTTCTAAGAATCTTAGAAATTCATCTAATGTTTGAATATCTTTAGGATCTGTTATCGTTGTTTCATGCAATCTTAATGTTTCGCTGTCTAGTTTTTTTTAACATTAAATGTATGATTTTTGGATCCCATGTGGAGGTGTCCACATCTAATGTTTGTAAGCCGCTGATGACTTCTTTGATTGTATGCATAGGTCGCTTCACCGAATTCCATTTTCTAACTCTGTTGTTATTGATGATTGGTCTAGCAAAGTGGATAGTTGAGCGGTGACTAACAATCACCTGTTGTTGTATCTCTCTTTGATGATCTCCCATACTTTGGAGTAATTCTTCTCAGTACATTGTATGTGGTTAACCAATTTTGCGACTTCTCCTCCTAGACTCGTTTTTAGGTAGTTAATTTTTTGAATTTATGAGATCGAGTTGTTGTCATGCACCAATCTCTCAAACATATCTCGAAATATGAAGGAATCGTGGAATTTCTACTCTTGGCAATTTAATATATTTGTGTAGTTGCGGCGATGGTTCATCTTTTATTTCGAGTCCATCCAGTTGTTCTTGCATTTTTATCACTATTTCTTGCCAACCTCTTTCGATATTTTCAAATTCTCGGTTGTTTATATATGTTTGAATTTCGTTCTGTTCCGTGCCGCTTGCTAGGCTGCCGTTGAGCCATGTAGCGTTACCCCCAAAATAGTTGTTAAGTAATTGCATTTTTGGTTGATAAAATGCCCTTGTTTTTGTTGTTTTTATGTCGACTTCCAACGTTTTTATGTGGTTGTTCAACATTATAATTTTCCCCGAGAGCTCGCTTTTAGTAGAGTTTATTGGTTGTTGTTTACTCTTCCGCTCCTCCATTTTGCCAAGTAACTTTTGACCATACTGTCCTACGGCTTGAGACCATTTTTGCCTATCCGACCAATAATTATTCGTGTTGTCTGATAACGCAAAATTTTTAGTAATGATTGCATCATTTTCATTAAACTGCCTTCATTTTGTCTCTAATTCGGTTAAGCGTTGGTTTAAATACTCCTCGGTTTTTCGGGAGTCTCCATCTTTCCCGTAAATAATTATTTGGTTTTTCATGGCATCCCAAAGTTGTTGCTGGTTGTTTACTAGCTTTTAGAGGTTCGATGTATTCCGTTGAGATTGATAGTCCAAATAATTCTTCAATTTGTTGTTTGACGAATAAAGCACTGTTCCGTTGTCGTTTGTGACTCGGTAGAATGATTTTATTTTACTTCAATATGATTTTTCCAGTTGTTGTTGAAAATCCAATCGAATACTTTATTTAATTATTATTCCAAGTGCCGATTCTTATTTGTTGGCTTCGAAGGACCAATTGGCGACTGTACCATTTGGTACAGCATCAGCGCCATATTTAGCAATAAGAACTTTAAAACAATTGGCTCAAGATGAGGCAGAGAGGCACGCACTAGCTGCAAAAATATTAGTGAAAGACTCTTATGTGGATGATATCAGGGGGGAGATAATTTGGATGAATTATTAAACGCACAACGGGAACTCATTCAAGTACTACAAGGGGCTGGTTTTAAACTACATAAATGGGCAAGTAATCATTCCAGCATCTTGATAAACATTCCCAAAGATATATGGAATAATGATAAAAACACTTGGTATATATTGGAACCCCACTAGCGACCATGTTGAATTCAAGGTAATCGCTCCCCAGGATAGGACAGTAACAACAAAAAGACAATTACTATCAGAAGCGGCAAAGTTATTTAATCCTTTAGGATGGCTTGGACAGAAAGAACTAGAAAAATGGAACAAATACAAGAAGGCACTCCACAAAATAGAACAAATTAGGAACGTACGTTGGATACAACACACTAACAATAGTGCGGGATAGATACATGGGTTTTGTGACGCATCCGAAAAGGAATACGCAGCTGTCGTTTATTACTCCGTTATGGATGTACATGGTAACATTACAACGACCTCACTGATAGCAGCAAAAACAAAGGTGGCTCACATCAAAACCAAGGTATCATTACCAAGACTAGAATTACGTGGTGCTCTACTCCTGTCCAAATTATTACAATCCATTTCACAAAACATGGGGTTTAACGATACAACTACATATGCATGGGCAGATTCAATGGTAACCCTGAGCTGGATAAAAGGAAATTCACACAAATTCAAGACATTTGTAGCTAACAGAGTGTCACAAATACAAACGATGATCCAACCATCGCAGTGGAGGTATGTAAATTCAACTAACAATCCAGCAGATTGTCCAGCAGAGGGTTAAAACCAGAACACCTACAAGCTCATCCACTATGGTGGCATGGGCCTAAATGGTTACAGACGTCGAAGATACCAATTCCAAGTCCAACTAAGATTAAACAATCTTCCAGAACAGAAAGCAACGGCAATTAGAGTATTGATTACCAAGAGTAATCCAACAATACTAACTCACGTGCTACAAAGATGTTCCACTTTGAGTAAAGTACAAAGAGTAACGACATTCGTGCTTCGGTTTACAAGGAGTATGAAAAGGCAACACATAAATTCCTTAACAATAACAGCAGAAGAACTCTCAGTAGCACTAATATACATTATAAAGGATTTACAAGAACAAAGAGATCGCCACCAAGAGCAAACTCTTCAGACTAAATCCATTTGTAGACAAAAATAGTGTGTTACGAGTTGGAGGAAGATTACAAAATTCTCCAACACTGTCATATGAAGAAAAACATCCAGCAATATTTCCTCCAGGGTATCCAGCAGTAAAATTGATAATAGATGAAGCCCATGTGAAAACCATGCACGGAGAAACTTAGCTCACTCTGGCGTACATTAGAAAACGTTTTTGGATTATTAACGGTCGAAAGTGCGTTCAACAACAGATAAGAGCATGCATTAGGTGTCATCGATTCAATAATAAAATAAGACACCAACTTATGGGAAATCTACCGGAAGTGAGATTCATCCCTGCTAGACCATTCACCAGAACTGGAGTAGATTGTGCAGGACCTTTCCAAGTAAGAACTACTAAAGGCAGAGGTCATAAATCATATAAGGGGTATCTAGCCATATTTATATGTATGGTAACTAAAGCAGTGCATATCGAAGTAGCCTCAGATTTAACAACGGAATCCTTCATTGGAGGTCAAAGATAAAAGGTTCACAGCAAGACGAGGCCTATGCACAGATTTCTATAGCGACAGCGGTACCAATTTCATCGGCGCAAATCATGAACTAGAAAGAGAAAGAATAAATACCCTAAAGGAAGCAAACGAAAACCTCAAAAAAAGCTTAGCAAAGGATGGTACAACGTGGCATGTCATCCCGCCAGCAGCATCAAATTTTGGAGGCCTTTGGGAAGCAGCAGTAAAGTTAACAAAAAATCGATTAAAAAGAGTATTGGGAGCTCAAAATCTCACATTTGAAGAATTAACAACAGTGGTGCCTGAATTCGAGACCGTTAAGCCCAATTACCAACGATCCTACAGACCTATCAGTTTTAACTCCAGAGCACTTTTTGATAGGGGATGCCTTAATCGCTCCTCCTCAACAGCAATTAGAAACCGAAAAAATCGGGAATCTAAGTAGATGGAAACTAATAGAGAAGTAAAAGTAAGACTTCTGGAACAGATGGTCACAAGAATATCTTCAACAATTAAAACAACGTGGAAAATGGAAAGAAACCTAACAAAACTAAGAACCAGGTCAGTTACTTTTAATCCGAGATGCACGACTACCTCCGACAAAGTGGTTATTAGCCCGGATAACCGAGGTACAATAAACAATAAAGTCTGAGAGGCAACTGTTCGTGGGCCCGGGGCGCTCTCTTTAAAAGACCAATATCAAAGCTATCATCGTCACCCCAACCAACAAACATTCAACACTCTAAACCAGAACTAATCTTGTCACAATTACAAAATCGGAGACCGAATCATCATCAAAAAACCAACAAGGCAGTTCACTTACGATAGCGCTACAGAAGATTTCACAAAAACGTACAAATGGAAGCTATAACAACACAGATGAACAACGGAATTTAAAGAGAACAGCTCGGGATTGGATGAAAGGAGCAGCAGATCCACAGGTAAGAGAAACATTAACATAACCCGGTTTTCGGTTCATCCTGGGATATTTTTCGATGAAATTGGGAAAGCCAATGTACTTCGGAGTGAGTGGAACTTAAGAATATACTTTGATTTAACGAATTACTGGCTTGAATTAAATGAAATACGGGATGCCACCAAGGATCTATCACGAAGCTGTAACGCGACCTATGTGAAAAACCAAGACACATGCTATGTTATAGCTAAACCAGTAACCCACCTCGTAAACGAAGTAGAAGATCGAAATCAAATATTACAACCGGATAAAACTACAACACGAGACCTTGACATTGTTAGCAATATAGCAAACAAACTCTTTGAGGTACTTGATCAAAGAGCAGCAGAAAAATATAATCAGCAAATTGAATCTCTCTCACATTGAACTACCTATCACAGAAGCAACCACCAATATCACTAAGTGTGACAGAGAATTAATCATTAATCATTACAAAGTGGTGCAAGATGAACTAGCGACTGTATTGTTTCATGAGGAATTCATGAATGCAACGCTGCGAATTATTTTAGCTATAATAACTTTTTAAAGACGTAGGTATTTACTCTTAACCAACTGGAAATAAAATTACATCAAATTCAACAGGCTGTACCTAAGCTCCTCAAACTTAAAACAACCGTAATAACCGTAATAGAAGTAAAAATTCCATTAATCGACAGGGAAGAGTTTGAAGTTCAATCATGTAACAGACATTCAACCACGACACTTCCTGTGCAATCTTCATCAACCGCTACAAAAAGATCAAGCTAGGAGTGGTAGCTGCGAACTTGGATTATTATACACGACAGCAAGGAAGCTATAACCCATTGCTCCGTCACATCCACATCATAGTATAGATTCAGCTGTATTTGTCAAATAGTAGGATCTTTGTTGCAGACAAGCAGTATACCTTCGATAGCATATGCAATAATGCCATCAATCTAATAACCACCTCCGGTGCAGGAATTCTTCAACTGCCGGTGCATTGCACCTTGAATATGGACATCTTCACTCTGTACAGCAGAACTAGTCTTAACCATCACTACTGACGATTCTATTTAATCTTTTATTTTTTCTCGACTGGGCGAAAAATTTGTATTTAATACTGTGGGCAAAACACAGTAAGGCTTTGTTCATAATTTGGCCCCCCTTATATAACGATAAGTATTTTGCCTAAATAATAATATTTATTGAAGAAATTCCAGACATTCTCCCCCCTTTGCACATGGTGGTGTTCAATCAATAGGTAATTGAACGATTTTGCTGACTGGCCTTTGTGACTACACGTAAGAACCCATCCTTGCCTGGACGAACTTCGATAATTTTTGCCTTTAACCATTCACAAGGAGGTAGTTTGTCCTCCTTCACCAACACGATGTCATCTATTTGGAGATTTGATTGGTTGCGTTGTCACTTGCTTCTTTGTTGCAATGTGTGGAGATATTCTTTTGAATATCGCTTCCAGAAGCTGCAGATGCGCTTTGTAATTTGCTCCCATCTTGTAAGTCGGTTATCAGGTACTATTTCTAAATCAGGTTCGGGTAAAGATGCGTCAGAAAGTCAGAAAGTATCCTGTAGTTAAGACATCTGTACTTCTCGCATCGTCTGCTATATTTTGGCATGATGGTCGTGAGTTGAGGAGGTTTCAATCTGACAAGTTAACGTAACCATCTCCTCGAACGTTAAATTGGTGTTTCCCGTCACACGAATGAGATGCCCCTTCACCGACTTGACGGCTGCTTCCCATAAACCCACCAAAATTTGGGCTAGCTGCAGGAATGAATTTCCAAGAAATACCATTTTCATTAAGATAACCTGAAATGATATTGCTATTATTAATTTTGCCAATATTGGAATAAAATTTATTTATTTTTCGGGAAGCTCCAACGAAATTTGTACCATTGTCTGAGTTTATTTCTGTGGGAAGTCTTCGTCGAGAAATGAATCAGACAGATACAAATCAGATCAGATACAAACACAGATATGTACGCCTTTATGGATTTTGCTTCTCTCCCCTTTTTAGTTGCAATGGAAATTGGCCCACAGAAGTGACCCACCCACTCGACTGAAGAGCCTGGCAACAGTGACTCGAGATGTTGGTAAAGAACCCATCAGTTGACTGCTCATAGTTACTCGCTACCATATGCACACTTGGCACTTGTCTGCAATTCCTCGTATCGTACTTCTACCGTAGATTAGCCATTATCTTTGTTTGAGTAGAGAGGATAATAAGGATGGATCGGGATGAAAATATTTTATATGGTAATAGGTTACTATCATTTTGCTTACGATATGAGAATTTGGCAAGATGATAGGATGCCTTGATTATCTATGAAAGGAGCCAGTGTTGCCAATTTTCCCAAGGAAGTACACAATTTTTGTAGAATTCCCATCTCTGCAGCATAATGTTCCTGTTGACACCGTAATACACAAGCTCGTTCTGCAGATTGTAATTCCTTGACTGTGAGTGCCCTGAACTGGCTGTTGTCCTTATCTTTTGTTTTACAATTATTGGCAAAACGTATACAGTAACTGAGTACACGTTGAATCTTTCGCCATGATGAAATATGCCCAATCAAGAGTTCCATCGTCTCATTGACAGTTTGTACATGTACGTATTCCACCCAATTTTTACGCTATTCTTGTTGCACAATTTCATCATTTGAGGAAGTCTCAATGGTTGCTTTCCACAATGATTCCTTGTCTTTCAACCACCCTGGTCCATGCCACCACAAATTGTATACTTTTAGATTTTCTGGAAACATGCTCCGGCTCGCACAGTCTGCAGGATTCTCGGCTGATCTTACATGACTCCACTTACTTCTCGGCAAGGTACAGAGAATTTATGATGTTCTGTTGACGACATATGTCTTCGATCGATGAGGTTGATCCGATAGCCCGGCTAATACATTGGTGCGGTCTGTCCATCCAAATTCCTTTATTTTGACATGTGACAATTCTTTTCTCATCTTTGCCAACAACCTGCTCAGTAGAACTGCTGTACATAACTCCAATCTTGGCAACGTAACCTGTTTTAATGGTGCCACTTTTGTTTTTGATGTCAGCAGATTCACTCGTATATGTATTTAAATTGTCATCCTGAACCCTGCAGTACACGAGCGGTGAGATTCATGAGATATGCCTTGGTAAGCTGATTTGCTTAAATTGTCCAAAATTGTTTCGAAGTTTATACCATTGAGTCATGATGTCAGATGGTAATTCATCATCCCAACCTAATTTGTGAAGCCACAATTCTTGAAATAATAACTTTATTTTTATTATTTATGGAGAAAGCCACCCAAGAGGGTCAAACACTTTAGAAGATTCTTATTTGATGTTGTCAGGTAGATCTACATTAAATTCAAATACATCCCACTTCCCCTCCCCCCTCATCCCTCAATTTTATTAAATATAATTGAATCTACATCTTCACATAATATTGGTATATTGGAAATCCATTTTCTTAAAGTGAACCCACCTGAACTAAGTACTTTCTGTAATTCCCTTTGTAGACTGACGACTTTATCAAGGTCTCTTGTACCCGATAGAAGATCATCCACATAAAAGTCATTTTGTATAATTTGTCCCACTTGTGGAGAATTTGTTTCATTATCGTGTGCTAATTGGGCCAACGATCGAATAGCTAGAAACGGTGCTAGCGATGTTTCATATGTTACCGTTAAACTATTCGTTGGAAGTCCGTATCATCTTCTCGTAATCTTATTTGACGGTACATTTTCTCCACGTCGGCACAGAGTGCTATTGGATGCGTGCGGAAACGCATTAAAATTGACCACAGTGTTGGTTGAATCGTGTCAGAACCTCTCAAAACTGTGTGATGTGGCAGATAGCAATGAAAATTGTTATTTGAAACCAGCTCTACATCACCAATTTTTTCCATGTGATCTAGTTTTTCGTAAGTATCCATGAACTCAGAGTATGGCTTGCTCTGGATGGCTTGAAATGCTGATTGACCGATTGCAGGACCGGGGGATTTGAATGGTAAAACCACCTTATATCTGCCGTCCTTTTCTCTTGTAACATTTGTTTTAAAATGTTCCTCAATTTCACATTCTTCCTTAGACTGCACACTAGTAAAATTATCTAGATCTTCACACTCGAAAAATTTCCTTAACGTTTGATCAATGCTATCTTCATCGACCTCAATATCTGGCGAAATATATGTATTGCAATTGAAAATCACTTTCATGTAGTTCTATTCGCGAACATTCCATGACATCAATTCCCCTGTCTTGATGACCAACGCCGAAATCATCAATCAATCAAAGAATAAGCCGATATTGATTTACCGCGAGAATTGTGGCAAACTGACGGGATAGGAAAAGGTAGTAAGAAAGTAAGTGAGGATCTACTCACCGCATTACTGATTAACTCGAGACTAGTACAACGCGTTCAGTTTCCCTAAGGAGAATATTTTGCGGTAAAAAAGGAGGCGAATTGCACTGCATTATCCGTGACGATATTTTCTGGTACACCGAACAATTACTTCTTCACCGGATGTTGCTTGCCTTACCGGTTTCGTTAGCACAAATTTAAAAAAGGATCTAGTACTATTAAAATGGAAGCGTTTCCAGTACGAGTTCGAGGATACGAACCAAGAAAATCGAGATAAATTCTCTGCCAAGATCCAATAGTGGTTCAAAGACTTGTTAACAGAGGACGGCTACAATAATTCATAGGTTTATTTGATTTACACGTATATGATGGTGAACAATGCTCTAATTCAATGAGGGGGCTCCTGATAAGCTACAAATAGGTATATCATTCGGTACATAAGGATCGGAGTGCGGAATAGAATTTAACTAAACTTTAAGTTGGTTTTGTGCTATTTTTTCAAGTCTTGAATAACAGTTAAATATTCAAATGATTTAAAATCCGGAGAATGGAAATACTCCACTCCACAATACCCATGGGTGAAAAATTGAGCGACGACATGTTCATCCAATATAGGGCATTCGGAACAACATTTTGTGTCACTTTCCAGTATTCGATCAACATCAACCAACTTAAACTGGAATGGTTTTTTACCACCATAAATAGAAGACCTTCAATATATGACCAAAACTTTTTGATTGTGATTACAGCTGCGAAGCACTCTTGCTCAATAACGCTATAATTGCATTGAGCACCATTCAATTTTTGTGAGCAATACGCAATATTGAGAGCGTCAAACGATTGTTGTGCTTCCTTAGTCTATATGAAATTCCGCTGTTTTTCAATAAGTCGGTAAGGGGTGAAGAAAGATCTGAGTTCCCACTTATAAACTGGCGACGCCAACCCGAGACGCCCAGAAATCGTCTTACTTGCAGAATGTTTTTTTGAATTGGGAATTCTGCAATGGCTCTTATACCTTGTTCAGATTAGGGCGCAATCCTCCCTCAACCACATATCCCAGATTTCTTTCAGTAAAAACTTACATTTGTTCACATTTATGGCTAATCCAGCGTTTAGAAGCCGCTCGGAAACATCTTCTATGATTCTCTCCCCATGATATGGGAAATCATTTTATGCATTAATCTGCACAAGGTTTGAGGCGCATTGCAGAGTGCAAACGGCTTGACTTTAAACTGGTACAATGGACGCCCCGAGACAGTAAACGCGATCTTTCCACCGAATTTAGATCCAAGGGTATTATTAGTAGCGCAGCATTACTTAGCAGCCAAAGGCGAAATTTTCCACTTTCCTTTTTAACGACCACCATCGGAGAGCCCACGAACTTTGGTCTTTATGATATCAAGTTGCACCATCCGATGAATTACGGTATATATTTGTTTTTGAACAGCAGGAGAAAAGGCGTAGTGACACTGTTTGATCACAGCTACATCCCCACCGTCAACCGTCAATTAAATTGCGTAATATCGAAGTTCTGCCAAGCCCATTTGTTTCATAATTAGGAACGGTCTTAATGATTGACTGGAGTTGGTTTTGTTGGGGGGGGGGGGGGGGGTAGATATTTCAGAAATGGATGGTTTAATTCGGAAAGCCTGCCAAAGGTCACAAGCGAGATATAATTATTGATGTAAAGTTGGAACTAAAAATAATCTCATCTTGCCTTGATTGTTGCTATCGCACTAATTTCCGCTGTCGATATTACTAGAGTTCGTTCTTGAGATTTGATCTGGTAAGGAGCTAAAATTTAAGATTTGCGTGGGTTCTGTTCCACTAAATTCTAATTGGGTCGACTTCTGATCTGATTCCGATTTAGGATATGCCCGACCAATTGTTTCTCGTCTCCGTCGTACGTCGCAATCAGTAAACAAATGTCCCAGACGTTGACATTTCCAACACGTAATATGAGTGGAAGGTCGAACCTCCGAATTATGGCATTCTCGAATTGGTGCAATATTTGACATGAATCCCTCGATGTAAACAAAATTGGGAGACCACTCGGACGGGTTAAACATTTCATGGATTGTATTTAATCTATGACACGTATTAAGTTACGGAGTATGACCAACACTTATCCAGGTGTTGCCGCCAAACATGAATTCCATTTCTGAGAACGGTGTTTTTAATGGAAGTGCCACTTTCAAAATGTCATAATAAAAATCCATAAAGTATTTTATATCTACTTCGGTTCGTCTAAAGCGACATATAAAAGAATTTCCAAGTCCGCTCCAATTAACGATTGGATTCTATGCGGGAAAGAATGTGTTCCACAGCCATTCCAAAAGGAGAGCCACCGAAAACTAGGTTCCCTTTATGTACCGGCGTATGTCTTGTTTTAATATCTTGAACAGAGGTATTAGGCCGATTTCCTGGACCAGAATTATCAAACGGATAAACCATGGATTGTGTGTTTTGATAAATGGCTTGGATTCCCCCAACTGGTAGTGGTGTATAAAGAGGATTTGTCGCTACTGGAGTGGGAGTAGCAAAGGTGTTGGTCGGTTCTAAGGGTTGGACCGCATTGAATTCTTTATTAAATCGTACATCATGTTTTAGATTTTGGTTGTGGAGCTGGTAATGACTTTGAAGTTGAAGTTGAGTGAATGGTTGAAACGGCATTCGAATAAACTGATTTGAATTGGGGGAATTGGGGGTAGTACTAATCTTATTCACCAATTCTATAAGCTTCGCCACTATTAACTAAATAACGCCGATATTATCAAAATTAGTTCAAGAATGAGGATGAGTTTAGGGTTGCGGGTTTTATAAATCATTACTGAGGTTTGGTGAAACAATTCGAATTCCATATAAATCGCAGGTTCACCACCCATAAATTATTAATTATTACTAACAGAACATAAATAAGGGAGGTTTTTAAGAAATTTCAGTTTCTTTGCACCACCACCGGTTGATTCGCGAAACAGCTATAAGTTTTAATCTGTCTTAACAATAGCATTTGCAATCTCATTCTTCAACATCATTTTCGAATAATTTTAAAAATTTGTTTTCCACCATACGTTATACATTTAGTAAATATTTTCAACCTTGAATACACATCCGGACCAAAAATTGTTATTTTTCCCAAGTCACATTTTTCTCGCAATGACCTTCGCTGTGGAAAAATCGCAAATGATTAATTTTATGGAAAAAATGTGCAAAGTGTTTTATTACCGCACCGCGCGTTATAACATTTCAGTAATGCGTGGCTCCAATATTCCGGAGATATTGTTGTGTCGGCCTTGATTCAAATTGCCGAACGCTAAAAGAATTTTAAAAGAACTCAAAGAACATATAGCAAACAATATTTATGAATGTTGCGGAAAATAACGCGCCAATATCCAATGTACTTCGCGTTAAACATTTATTATTTATCACAAAATAATTTTAAAATTACTTCAAACAATAAAATTTAAATTATTAATATTTTTTGGGCTAATTATACACACGACCCAGTGTAAACAAAAATTAATTTTAAGACGAAGTTCTGAATATAAGTATTTTGCAATTATAAACAATCGAATATGATAATAATTAATTTAAATTGTTTGAACAAAATCTTATAATTTAAAATGATACAACCAGCCAGCCAACCAACCAACCAACACACGTTCCACCTTCTATCATAACAAATCGATAAATCTCCAATTTAAAATCTCAGTCAAAACTTGTTTATACGAAACTACATTCGTTTGGTATATAGCTGCGTGGTACACATACGGGGAACATCTTCCGTATTGTCTTCATATCTCATAATTAAATATAAATAAATCAATTACAGATCAATTAAAAATTTATTTTAAAAATGCTAATAAAATGCTTTATGTGGTATGTAACTATAAATCATTAATAGTTTAGCAACACAGATTTGGAATTTCTAAAGAGTTTACAACTTTGCGACTAGATTTATTTGAGTATAAAACTGATTTTGCAATTAAATAATTTATCGTCATGAATAACTTGAGGTTATGTGGATGCAGATGTATATAATTACCTCTTAAAGCTTACACGATTACAATAAGAATTTTTTGAGGGTCTTATTTTGCAAGGAGATGCTTCGATTTGCTTTGATTTTACTCAACATGTTCCCAACTACGGGAGGGATTGACAGCCTCCACGAAATATTCATAAATGGATACGGGCGTACTCTGGGCAATGTTTTGTAGAACGAACGATTGTAGTACCCAATCCCTTCGTAGTAGTGAAGCAGAATACAAACAAAAGGAAATAATACCCCAGGTGGTACACCAACATCAACATTGGTAAATCCACTCTCTGTGGAGACTGGCCTTATAGATTATGGGGAGGGCCATCTATTGCACTATCAGGGAACATCAAATCCGTTCCAGAGAAGACCAAATTTACAAAGATCACCGATAAAGTAAAATAGAAGCAAAGCGGTAGCTGACTAAGCGGATACTTTTTCTAACGCTATTCCTAGGCAAGCAACACGAAATTTTTCTTTGCAAATAGCCGAATCTAGTAAAACAACTGTTGACCTAGAAAAGGAAAATATGAATCTCTTGGCGAGGCTAGAGCATATGGAGCAATTACTTGCCAACCTAAGCGAAGAAATTGAGTATCTAAAGTAAGAAAATGAAAACCTAAAAATGAATCGGGATTAAAAAGAAGATTGCGATATAGGAAGCATTGAACTAGACAAAGTCATCTATTCCACTGATGAAGGTGAATTACAAAGAGAGACGGACTGGATTCTAAGAAAAGAGAAAGAAAAGAAAAGCTGAATCGTCACCTGAGGCTGAGCAATTAAATGGTAGGAGACAATCTAGTCCAGATTCAAACGAAATCCTACTCAAAGCCAATCAACCAAAAGGTAGTAAATCTACCAAGAACATTACACCAAATTTGGTGCAACCGAAAGAAAAATCACTCCCACTAATAAATATTGTGTGTTACCCAGAAATTCAGTCACTGATGAAATCGGTTACTGACAAAGACTATAAGGTAACAGCGCTAAACAGTGACGTTTGAAAAATTAATACTCTGGACTCAGATACTTATAGAACCTTTTCTATGAAATTGCATGCTGAAAAGTATCAGTGGTTCACTTACGAAAACAAACAGGCCCAACCTATAAAAGTCATGGCAAGACGTTTGCATCACACTTGCTCAAGCAAAGAAATAATGGAAGACTTACAAAATAAAGGTTTTAAAATACTAGATGCTGTGAATATTGTTAAAAAAGAGAGAACAGAAATTCAGGAAGAAAACCAAATTATCAGTAAAAGGGGACTCCCTCTTTTAATGCTAGTATTTGACAACAAAGAAAATGTTCAAAACATTTATGGAATAAAAGAAATTCTTCACATGAAAATTGAACCAATGAGGAGAACCGCAACATGCTTACCCCAATGCGAGAAATGTCGGGCATTTAATCACACCCAAAAATATTGCGGCCGGGATTCAAGATGTGTAAAATTCTCAGGTAATCATTTTACTCAGGCATGTACAATAGGGAGAGATGTGCCAGCCAAGTGTACAAATTGTAAGGGCCAACATCCGGCTAGTTATCGAGGCTGTGAGGTTGCTAAACAACTACAAAAATTAAGAGATAAAACAAGAAATCAACCGCAAAATCACGATAATCGAAGGGTTCAAATATCAAATCAGATGGATCAAAACCCACCACTAAGCAATACAGGGCAAAGAAGTTCATTTGCGCAGGTAGTGAAAGGTTTGGGTTCAACCAAACATATGGGCTCTTAAAGTAACCAAATTATGGAAAACATTAAGAAGAGCATTGCAGCTATTACAAAGCGGCTAGATGACCAAAGTAATCTGAACAACATGATACTTGAACAACTGAAGAAAATGCAACTCCCTCAACGCAATCCAACAAAAAATGTTAAGTAAGGACACAACTTTCAAAATAGCAATTTGGAATGCGGGATTATGCAAAATATTCCAGAAATAGAAATATTTTTAAATTCAGAGAAAATCGACATTTTCTTAATATCTGAAAGCCATCTAGTTAAATCTTCGTTTGTTAAAATACGGGGTTATAACTTATATCACTCCATTCATCCAGCGGAAAGAGCAAGGGGTGGTTCGGCATTACTAATAAAAGAAAATAAAAACACCATTTCGAATCAAATATCGAAGAAACTATGCAAGTCACTACTGTAAGGATCCAAATTAAACACAAATGGCTTACTGTCTCTGCAATATATTGTCCTCCCCGGCATAAATTGAAAAGGGAGGACTACCTTAAAGTATTTAAATCGCTTGGACGAGATTTTGTTATTGGAGGTGACTAATGCGAAAAACGCCTCTTAGGGATCTACACTTACCAGGTCAAAAGGTAAAGAATTGCTTCAAGCAGGACATACATCAAAATGTGAATTGCAAGAGGTATATCCCAGAACTACATTCACATTGAAGTCAGTAATTCTCTAGTATCGGATCATTCCCCGGTTATCATGACAGTCAGTGAAATGGTAATTCAAAGGGAGAGTGCACCCAGATTAACAAATTCAAAAACAAACTGGGATCTCTTTCGTGAGTTATTGGAGGAAAAAATCAATCTTCAGGTGCCGATAAGAAATCCCCACCAGTTGGAAGATGAATTAGAACAACGCAATGAAGCAATTCATTATGCTGCTTTGGCAAGTACCCCCATTATACAAAATAAGAAGAAGCTAAACATATCCTACCCCATGGAAGTTAGAGAGTTGGTAAGACAAAAACGACAGGCACGTAAAACCTGGCAAATAACTAGAGCACCGGGGAACAAAACAATTCTTAACAATTTAGGTAACAGTCTCAAATCTCTTCTTAAAGAAGTTAAAAAGGCATCAATCAACAGATATCTAGTTAGCCTAACCGATGAAAAAAATTCTGATTATTCTCTGTGGAAGACGACGAAGGGACTCAAAAAACCCAAAATGCAAGTGCCTCCACTTAAAAAGGAGGATGAAACCTGGGCAAGAGGTCCTAAAGAAAAGGCTGATTTGTTTGCGGAGTATCTCGAGGACACCTTCCAACCACTACCAATGCAAACGGCTAATGAAAATATAATGTCAATCCACAAGCTAGATAATGGTATACGCCCAGTAACCCTCGAAGAATTAAAAGAAGAAGTGAAAAGCAACATGAATGTTAAAACAGCTCCAGGATGTGACTTGATTTGCCAAAAATAATCAAGGCTCTACCAGGTAAAGGATTTCGTAAGCTATTACACATAATCAATGCAAGCTTTCGATTAAAATATGTTCCGTGGCAATGGAAAGTAGCAGAAGTAATCTTGATAGCAAAACCTGATAAACCACCTAACGTTAAAAAATCATGCAGGCCAATTTCATTGCTGCCAATTACGTCAAAACTCTTTGGAAAATTATTACTAAAAAGACTTAAACCAATAATTGAGGACCGACAACTAATTCCTCCACATCAATTTGGATTCAGGGAAAAGCACTCCACAATTGAACAGGTGCATAGAATCACTAACGTTATTGAAAGAACGTTAGAACGCAAAAAAGTATGCTCCAGCATATTTCTGGACGTCGCCCAAGCATTCGGTAAAGTTTGGCACAGTGGACTGGAATTCAAGCTGCATAGAGATCTGCCGAGGCAATTCTATGCCATACTAAGATCTTATTTATTCAATAGACATTTTCGTGTGAAATACGAGGATGAGTACTCTGAACTAAAGAAAACCTCTGCCGGTGTCCCACAGGGGAGTGTCTTAGGACCAATCCTGTATTTATTATATACAAAGGATATTGCAACAACAGACGAAGGAACCATAGCCACATTTGCAGATAACACAGCAATCATGGCGATTGAAAGTAATGTCGCTGTTGCAACGAGCAAACTCCAGAAGATTACCAATGAGGTTTGTAACTCGACTAATGAGACGAAATCCACGCATATTAACTTTACATATCAAAAGGCTTCCCATATACCGATAGAAATTAACTCACGACCAGTGCCATCTGTAAACAAAGCTAAATATCTTGGCATGACAGTCGATGTCAAGCTCAAGTGGAGAGAGCATGTCAAAAAGAAAAATGAAGAACTTAATATTAAGATCAGAAAAATGTATTGGCTCATAGGTAGAGGCTCTGAGCTTACAATATACAACAAGCTGCTGCTACGAGTATATCGGCAAATAATGAAGCCGATATGGACCTACGGTATTCAACTCTGGGGATGTACTAAGCAAACAAACGCCAAAATGATACAGACGTTTCAAAATAAGGTTCTCCGTAGCATCGTAAATGCTGTGTGGAACCCAAGAAATGAAGTCCTTCACAGGGACTTACAGATGGAATACATCAAAGATGAAATAAAAAAGCTTGCCGCCAAATACGAAATATGGCTCCAGGAACATGGAAACCCATATATTCGCCATATGATTGATAACCCTGTCGTTGAAAGAAGACTTCAGAGAACGAGGCCACTTGACCTAGTAAACATACCAAATTAAAATTAGTATTTTAAATAGGTTTAATTAGTTTTGGGACTAACCATTGCGTTTCACCCCAAAAAATCAGAATTGATTAAGAAATGTAAAATTTGTAAATTTGAAAGATAAATTGCTAGATGAGCACAGTCTCACCTGTAATTAATAAAGGAAAAAAAATATTCCCAACTGTTGGGGGTGCCCTAAAAGCGCCCAATATATGTCACAACTCATTGTTGTATGCTACTGAAGTTAGCAGTAATTCAAATGTTTAAAGGTCATATATGAACTGGGTGAAGTTAGACCAATTCGTAAACTGCTAAACCGATGTCTTTACAGGTATTGTAACTTCTGACTTTATTATAAAAATTTTACAGTTTATATAGTCAGCATTTTATGTTTATAATTTTCTGTTACCAGTTGAATTGGTAACAAATTCCCGGGCCTGGTTGTTGATTGGCTACGGATCTGGAAGTGGATGCTTCACATATATGATGGCCGCTGCGATCGCTAAAATTCCTATAATGGCGAAAGATGTTGCGTAGTGATGAACGTCATGCATGTTTAGTTCTATAGCTGATGTCCTTAGATTCCTTTGTTGGTTTTGAATTGAAACTTTAATGGCTTCAATATTTGAATTAAATTGTGAGTTCCGATTTGATCCGAAGGATCATATAATCACTCAAATTAAATCGTGCCATGAACGAGAGTTCCAATCTACTGTTAAATGCTCTGTACCCCTGAATGTTTCTCCTTTTAGCACACAAGTTCCGTTTCGATCATTCCGCTGCTACTTTCGCGTATAAATAACCTCACGTTATTAACTACCTCGGATTTGATTATAAAGTTCCATGTGTTGTGTCAGCGTACCGAAATCCGTAGTGAGATAATGTTTATTCTGTGGATTTCACTTGACGCCATTGCGTGGTATATGTTGTATAGAGTCCTTTGTACTAGAGGAATTTTGATCTCGAATATAACTGTTGTCTCAATTTTTAAGGGTTTTCACTTCGGTATAGCCTGACTTGGTTTAAAGTAAGGAATGATTTGTTTGACTTGCTGCTGAAGTTGATGTGGAGTTAGGATCAACGGTTCGAGTGTGCCTTGATGAACTGATTATTGCGGTTTGAAAGTTTCGTAGTCTCATTATCTCCAGCATAGTGTGTATTGCAAGGTCGGTAAATTCTTCATCGAACAGGATGGTTGTTAGAATTTGAGTGCATGCCTCGAATTTCTGTGTTGTTTCTGGTGTTGTAATAATTCATTTTGGTGCTGCTGGTTAGAATTTAAATTTTCTATGCTTTCCTTATAGGTTTTTCCGTCTCTTTGATCTAGTACCCCGAATAGTTCGTTGGTAATTGTACCTATAAAATCGAAGGGCGCTTAAAGCCGCCTAATGCGTTTAATATTTCGTTTTGTTCATTTAATTCTACGTGGAGTGTTTTATCTGTGTAACAATGGCTTCACAGTACTTGAACGTATCAGTGTGTGTGTGTTGATTGTGTAAGCGTTTTATTCGAATAAAAGCCGTCTAGTTGACGAGCAGCGTTTCCAAAGCGACTAGTCCTAATACACAGATTAATGCGATAGTGTAAAGTAGCAGCTTGGACTTGGTGCCTGTCACTCATTTATGCTGTTTTGCGTGGTCGTTGGCTTCAACTGCGTCTATTTGCTTTTCCTCCGACGAAGGTACCTTCTTGCATTGTCCATCGTCCTCAATCGGCAAACGACTGATCTTTGTGATTGACCGTTTTAGTTATCCTCCGGTGGTGTTCTTTACTGTTATGGTTGTAACAAAACCATGGTTCCCATTATGTACCATAGATCCTTCCTAGAGGCCACTTTCCTGTAGGCAGATCAACATCCTTAATGAGCACCAGCTCTCCTTTCTCTATATTTTGTTCTGGTTTGTTCCATTTGCTTCGTTTCTGTAACGATAGTATGTATTCGGTTAGCCAGATCTTCCAAAATTCTTCCGTTATTCTCTGCTGAAGGAAATGTCCCGGTACTAAGGTTGTGAAGTCATTGGGATCTGATGATAGTGGGAGAAGAGGACGTGAGTTGACAATTGTTGTCATCTCTTCAAACGTTAGATGTTGTTCTCCAACTGCATGTGTGGTGCACTGTTCTGCAAGCTTTTCTGGTAGTTGTTTCAGTGCAGCGCTCAGATCGTTCTTCATAAGTTTGAAGCCCCTAGTTTTGAAGCCCCTAGAGGTCCGAACAATTACCACGATGTACTGCGAAGCGTCTAAACGCTAGAAAAACTTCAGATGACAAGTTGCTTACTACTTCTAAGTGAACAACTTTTATTGCAAAACAGACGAAGACTGCTAAATAGCCTTTATATCTTTTGGTACCTCGTCCAGGTGAGCATCGGAGCTTATAAGGTCCAGCATAATCTACTTATGTATGAGTGAATGGACTTGTTGGAGTCACTCTTGCTGCTGGAAGATTCCCCATCAGTTGGCCCAGTGTCTGTACATGTTGTTTGTAGCAAACCATACATTTATTTGCATTTACGCCATATTGTGTGCGTAGTCCATCGGCAGAGTTGTGAAATGGCTCTTACAAGGAATAATTATTGGATGTTTAATGTCGAAACAAACTCTGGCGTTAGACAGCCTTCCTCCTACTCGCTACAATCCGCCTTTGCCTATTTCCGGATTAAGGGTACGGAGTTCTGATTCGCAATGTTTGCCATGGTGTTTGTCGAATGTTCCAAAGCAAAACTCTTATGTTAACTTTAATGCTAACTTTAAACTGCCGTTAAGTTCTTTGGTCGTCAGGTAGCTTCGTGACGATTTAGCTGTTCTTTTTACAAACCTAAGAACATAAGCGATGCTCCTTATTGCTTTTGTGAACGATGAACATCGTTCTATTAAAGTTATATGACGCTTTCTTCTTTGGTTGCCGTAGTGAATGCACATACTTGGTTCCTGGACTCTTCTGTGGTCTCTTGTGGTTGTAAGGCGTGCTCGCAAGAGTCTCTGAGCCAGCTTGGTCCGTTCCACCAGAGGAGGTGATCTATTAAGCTGGCAGGGTGCAATCCTCTCGATGCACAATCCGCTGGATTTTCGTCGAATTTCACGTAACCCCATTGCACTGAAGATAATACGGATTGGATTTCCACTATCGTGTTTGAGGTTTACCTTTAATCCATGCTAACGTTATCATTGAATCTGTCCCTGCAAATGTTTTGATCTCCGGTTCTTGCAACGCTTGTTTAGTTTTCTTGATTAATTTTGCTAGTAATACCGCTGCACATAATTCCAATCTGGGGATGGTTAATTTGGATTTTAACGGCACAACCTTTGTTTTAGCAGTGACTAAAATTACTTTGCTTTGGTTGTTTGTAATTTTAGATTTGTAGCAAATTCCTGCTGCATATGCAATTGGATAGCATAGCAAATCCAGTTTGTTTCTAATTCAGTGGGCAGTTGTGTGTCCCAACCTGTTCCTAATGCCTAAAGTTGTCGGATGAATATTTTTGCTTTTATTGTAACTGGTGCCAGCCGCCAGTGGGGCCCCCTATAGGGTCTAATAGTTTGGAAGTTTCGGATAGCATTTTTCTCTTTGTTATAGGTGTTTCGATATTCAGTGGTTTGATTTTAAATTGGAAAATATCTTCTGTAGGATTCCATAAAATCCCGAGAGTTTTAATAGTTTTGCCTATTTCGATTGTGTGGCTGCTTTCATGTCTATGTTTAGTATCTATGTTTCCTAGTTTCTGCTGGTTGTTGCAGCTCCATTTCCGCAGATTGAAACCTTCTTACCTCAAACATGTATCTACTTTTTTTTTTTTTAATTACTGCCAAAGGCTTTATTCTTGAATCTTTCTTTATACGAAACTAACACGAAGTGTGAAATTCTTAAAAACTATGTATTTTTTTTTTTACTTAAGCCTTAACCTATGTTAGTACTTAATATTAGTATGCATTATTATTTTTAAATTATTATTAATTACTTAATTTAAGTGTGTTAGGTCAACATGCGTGTAATTATTAAATATTTCAGATTAAATCTAGAGGATCTGCTCTGCGAAGCCGTTTGTATTTCGGTTGCCTTAGTAGTTCTCTAGCTAATTCGTTAGGGTGTGATTCCAGTTTCAGATGGTATTTTAGACTGCATGATTTTATTGTCTCTTTAACCGTTTTAATTCCTAGGTCTCTATGGATGTTGCTGTTTCGAATATACCAGGGCACATTTGTAATGCTAGGAAGTATCTTTGCTTGCGTTCTTTGTACAATATCTATATTTGAGGCACTAGTTGAGCCCCATAGTTGGATACCATATGTCCATATGGGGATTAGGATCGCTTTGTATAGTAGAACCTTGCAGTCTAGAGAGAGTTTCGATTTTCTTCCGATCAACCAGTACATTTTAGAAAATTTTATTTTTAGTTGATTACGTTTTGTTTCAATGTGCTTTTTCCATGTCAATCTTCTATCGAGATGAAGACCGAGATATTTGACGTTTGTTTGTTGAGGAATTGTGATATTGTTTAGTTTTACTGCCGGACATGTGCGTTTATTCAGGGTGAATGTTACATGTGTTGATTTACATTCATTCGTCGTTATCCGCCAAGTTTTTAACCAATCTTCTATTTTGTGCAGATGCTCTCGTAATTCTCTCGATGCTGTTTGAGGATTTTTGTGTGAAAACAATATAGCTGTGTCATCAGCAAAAGTTGAAGTGATTATGTTTTCAGTTATTGGTAAGTCAGCTGTGAACAACAAGTATAGCATAGGTCCCAATACACTACCTTGCGGTACTCCTGCCTTTATCTCGGTTAAATCTCAGTAGTGGTCGTACGTTGTTTCACCTGGAACATCCTTTGGGCTAAGTAGTTTTCAAGAATTGCATGAAATTGTCTAGGCAGAAGAGTTTTAATTTTGTAATTTAATCCTTCATGCCATACTTTGTCGAAAGCTTGCGCAATATCCAAGAAAACTGCCGAGCAATATTTCTTTTCTTCTAAGGAGAGCTTAATCGTGTTTACAATTCTGTGCACCTGTTTTATTGTGCCGTGTTGCTCTCTAAATCCAAATTGGTGATCTGGTATAATGCGACCTACAGTTAATATAGGTATTAGTTCTTCTAGTAGCATCTTTTCAAAGAGCTTTGAAATTATCGGAAGTAGACTTATTGGCCTGTACGACGAGACTTCGGTTTCGTCTTTACCTGGCTTAGGAATCATGATAATTTGAGATATTTTCCATTTTTGGGGAAAGTATCCACATCTCATAATCGCATTAAAAATATATGTTATATATTTTATGCATCTATCGGGTAGTTCTTTGATCATTTTTCCAGTTATTAGATCATGGCCTGGAGCTTTCTTAGGATTTATCCTGTTTTTGATAACCGTTTTGACGCATTTCCATTTCAATTTTACTGGATTTGGGTTCGACTCGTCCCTCGTAAACTGTGGTAGTGCGCAGTCATTATTTTTTTCGTTTGGAGTGAACACTTTTTGTAGATGGTTAGAGAAAGCGATAGCCTTTTCTAAATCACTTCTGGCCCAATGACCATCTGGTTTCCTTACCGGTGGGTTCGATAGCTCTGGTCTTTTTAAATTTCTTGCTGCCTTCCACAGTGAGTAATCTGTTTCCTCTGTTGCTGTGAGCTCACTTAGGTAATTCTGCATTCCAAGATTGTGTTCTTCCCGTATTGCTTCTCTTAGAGCTTTAATAACTCTATTTAATTTCCATTTATGAAAAGGAGATTGGTGCAGCTGCCATAGCCGCCGAGTCGCCCGCTTATCTGCCAATAACTTTTGAATGTTACTTGAAAGCTTACTATTTTTTCCGAATTTTTGTACTCCGGAGTAGCTTTTTTTGCAGCCATTTCCATTATTTGTCTTAAGTTTTCTATCGCGGCATCGATATCTTCTGGTGTTTGCAGTGGGACATCCAGATGACAATTTACGTCTACTATGTTTCTATACAGAACCCATTTCGTTAGTTTGTTTGTTAAACGTTGGGGTGGTTCAGTTTTTAATGTTTGCGTACTTAGTGTTACGATTATTGGTGAGTGGTCTGATGATAAATCATAACAGTCAACGACTTGAGCATTGGTGCGTGCTATTCCTCGTATTACACAGAAATCTATTAAATCAGGAATTTACTTTCTATCGGTAGGCCAATAATTGGGATGTCCAGATGATAAATAATCTAGGTTTCTCTCGTTTATTGCTTCGTAGAGTTGCTTGCCCTTGGGTGACGTCAACCTCGAACCCCATTGCGAATGTTTAGCGTTGTAATCACCTCCTGCTAGAAATTTGATTTATCTACTTGTGCTTGCATCTTCCTAGTTTGTTTGATGGTATCCGCTCTTGATAGTATGTCGTCGACATAAAAATTCTCAGCGACTGCTCTGTTTGCAGCTTGTACGTGCTGATTACGCCTTTGTCATTTTTGATTAGTAGCAACTGGTACCTTTGATCTGGACGACTGAGTTTTATTTGTCTAAACATCTTTTCGATGTCAGCAGTAAACACATACTTATGTTTCCTCCAGCGTAACAATATATCTACGAGTGATTGTTGTATTGTGGGGCCGGTATGGAGCAGGTCATTTAACGATATTCCATTTGACGTTTTCGCTGAAGCGTCAAAGACTACTCTGAGCTTGGTTGTTGAGCTATCATCTGAGTGCTGCATGGTGTGGTAGAAAATAGTTTCTACCTGCTTCATCATATTGGTTTATTCATCAATGAAGCTCTGTATTCATTTTTAATCTGTGGGTTTTTATTTAGTTGCTTTTCCACTTGAAGAAGGCGTGCTGTAGCTTTTTTCCAGGATTCGCCTAATATGAAATCATCGCTTTTAAATGGTAATGCGACCTGGTATACACCATTTTCTAATCTTGTGCAGTTCTTTTGAAAGTGGAAGTACTTTCCCGCCCTACGTGAACTTCTTCAGTTTCCCAAAATTTCTTGAGCTGATTTTCTAAATCGATGTACGATATCATAGATATTATGTGGTGATGTTGGATACTTGAGCTTTTGAATTTTCCAAACACAATTCATCCTAATTCTGTTTTTTGTGCAATTGGTTGTTCTGGATTTCCTTTTATAATGTAACTAATGGGACCCGGTGTGTTATAGTTTGGATCTGCATGCTCCAAGTTGTTTAGATGTTCCTAGCCTTCGGTTTGTCCGTTGTTCTGGTAGCAGTGTCGTGAGTTTTTGAAATACTAAAGCATTTAAGTGTAATTCAAATTCGGTTGCCCGGGACTTCCCCGATATTGCGACCACCGACTCCAGCTATTTTGGCACATACTTTCTGTCTCTTCAACTTCAATTTTTGAATTCAATTTATCTGTTTCCGCGGTAATGAAAGTCTCTTGAGATCCTGGATCAATCAGGACTCTTAAAATTGGGAGACTTCCATTATTATTAGCGGATTTAACCATGGCTGTTGCTAACAATACGTGTTCTTTATCGTGATCTACGTTGGTTCTTAATTTAAAATTGTTTACTTCACCCGCGCTCGTGGCCTGTATTTTGGGCATTGCTGTATACAAAACAGTATGATGTATCCCATTACAGATCGAGCATTTTATCTCTCGGCCGCATGTGCTGATGATAGGCATCTTCTGCATAGCTGGTGTAGTACCATTATTTGGGTTGTATCTGTTGTTGACAGCTGCTTGAACCGTGGACAATGGTCTAATGTATGGTTCATGTTTGGGTTATATGATGCTTCCAATTAGGGCGTGAAGCGTTGTTCAAGAAAATTCGGAAATTCTTCGGTTTTCTGAAATTCAGTTGGGTCCCAGAGCGAACTTCTTTGTCCAATTTTTTGGTTAATGTGAAAATTTAAAATGAATTCCAGGATTCGACGTTAATTCCTAGGCTTCTGATTGCGTGTATGCACTCATTGGTTGTGTCGTGCAAATTCCTAATTGCGGCTTAGCAACGTATTTATGTAACCTGATATGATTAAGCGTTTGTTGTTGTATCTATTGTTTAAGGTACTCCACGTCATTTTATAATTTTCTGCGGTTGATTCCAAGGGGCCTATTAGTTTTGCTGCTGCTCCACTAAGATAGTGCTTTAGTTTGAATATTTCAGAAAAACTACTCCATTTCATGAGATCTGCATAAAACGCGCGGGCATTTCAATTGATTTTAGCTTTATTTCTGATGTTGTGCGACTGGTAGCTGATGATCATTTCGATTATCATCTTTGTGTAACTTTCTTTTAACGCTTCATAATCCCCCTCTTGTGAAGTATCCTAGCCTCTCACGGTCATGATCTGTGGCCTCGACACAGAGCTCTTCATGCCTATCAATTATTTGATTCATCGCCCGGTGCATGTACTGTATGGCGAATTGCATAGCTTGCTGGCCTTGTCTTCCATCCAAGACGTTTCTGGCCTTCGCCATTTCTCTGTACAACTCCCTCATTTTAAAATCTTGTCTTCGTAGCATTTTGTTGAGCGCGTTGTTGTTACTTTGATCTATCGGTGTGTTGGTTTGTTGTACGAGCTTTATAATAGAGTCGCCTGTCTCGGATACTATGAACTCCATGCTGTACGCTGGCGATAGCGGTGTTGGATTGTCTAATTCTGTGTATAGCGTTTTAAATTGGTCTATCTTCGTCTCCAAATATTTGCTCGTCTTGCGACGCGGTCCATCTTTGTTGTAATTGCTCTCGAATCGAGCTATTATTCCTCGAACAATTTCCTGTTGATCAAGTTAGTTATCCATGATGATACTCGGTTTCGCTGGTTGTTATATAGCCTTATTTTCGATGGATTTGTTAGTTCCTGGAGCGAACGATAATCAACTGTTTGGCCGGTTGTTGTTTGGCTTTCAAGTTAATTTTGATTAACTTGTTTTGTCGCTGATTGGTTTTTATTTCGAAGGACCATGTCGGAGCTTGTCCACTTTTTACAGTTTAGATAGTAAAATTACTTGATTTAAGTGAATGCTATGTGTCAGCACTTTACGTTTACAATTGTCTGTTACCAGTTGAATTGGTGACACCAATATCGAAGCCATCGACTGACCAAGATATTTCAATGCCAAAATATAGGAAAATCCTAATTTAAATTGGAAAACCATAAGTTGACGACCTGGTACAGAAAAACACTGGAAACAACAACAAAACAGCAGTAATCTACATTGTCTACCAATTCTTCTTCCAATTGTCTACCTTCAACATGTAGACAATTCGGATTGTTTTGTAAAAAGGAAATCGATTTTGGTGCGTGAAAATGAAAACATCAAAATTTGTCTGGCAATCACGTACCACTCATACAGATAGTTCGTTGGCAATATTTTTTAATTAGTCATACTGTTGTTCGTGTATCATAAATCCAGTACATCCACCAGTATGATTCCGTATACACACCCACCCATCCGCATAACCAAATTTCCATGTCTTGTAAAATTTACAAAAATATAAATTGTCAACCAGAAGAAAACAAGCAAAATACTCGAGAATCACCACACCATGTTGGTTTGTGGTATTCAAAATCATTGGTAAACACTCGTGAAATGACGCCATCGTTAGGGTCAAGGCGCCTCATACCTTCCGTTTTCCACGTAGTTCCGAGCTCCGAGCACGATTTATCTGCGGCTGGTTAACAATAATTAAAACATAAAACTAAATATACGAGGTGATTCAATTCGTATCACATACATAAATTACCACTTTCGAGAGTGTGGGACGATGAGACAAAATATTTAAAATTTTTAAAATTCTGGTCATGCCGCAAAAATAAAAATTTATAAAAATTCCTTAAACATTTTTGTAGTTTATTTGTTTTTATTTGTGGAAATGCAAAACAAATATAAGTAATATTTATTGGCATTTCCTCGACAGATAGATAAAACAACAACAACACCAACAAATTGTCTACTCTCTATTTTCCGCAAATGAATTTTCCAAAGAGAATGCGCCATCTAAATGAATTTCGAACAGTTTTTGTTGTATGCGTATTTAAGACGCAAACCCAATATTATAACAGTTTTGCACTGCAATATCGACAATACAATTGATTCCATGATTAATGATTTATATACCTAGATTTGGCTCTCTCTCTCGCGACCGTTACGTACGTACAAAACGAGAATGTGCATGCAATCGAAAGTGAAAATCAATGAAAAACTTTGTATATTGTTGGAAAATTATAACTTTTATTTTCCACGTAATTACAATAATAAATGTGCGAGTACGTAATTGTAAATAAAAAATTTTTTTTTGTTCTTTTTGGGTTATTTTTAGGCATCGCTCAGTTTGGATAATTCCGTGGAAACGTATTTGCTGAAAAACGAAGGCGACTTTATAAGTGTGGAGCAGGGAAAAGAGCTGCGGAAAAAGAAACAAAGAGAAGAAAATATGAGGCAATTATTGGATGTAACCAATACGTTTACGTCAGAAGAAATACGCGATTTTGAAATGAGGTAAGTGCGATGATGGAAATGAAAGGTGCGTTACATGCGTATGTAGGTGTTGTTGTTTATACAACAAAAAATTGTTGTTGTTTTTGGTGCATGGAAAAGAAAATTTTTGGGATGAAAATTTAAATAAACAAAAATATATTAGCGTTTAATCAATTTCCTGTGTATACCGAGATGAACTCGTTTGTATACCTCGATTGATTTTCAATTTATCGTTTTGATTGAAATTTTGGTTTATTGCTGATGTATGTAAGACACGTTTGTATGTCGTAAGGTGGTATATTCTTGGAAAAATTCTTTCATATTTCACTTTTAGAACTTTGTCTGATAGACGGGTAAGTATTTACGGTATATAAAATGAAACGTCAAATTTGAATTGAGTTTGTGTAATTTTCATGCACGTTTTATGTTGATGTCATTTTCAGATGTAGGGTCGAGTTCAATTATGGTCCTATAGGCCTTACATGCACAGCACAACACAATTTAACTAAATTTGGCAATTATCAGTAGGCTTTTTCGGAAAGTTTTGGATAAAACCGATGGGCAAATTGGAAAAATTAAATGTGGCTGATAGTAATCCCGCCAAATTTTCTTTGTCTCGTTCAACCTAAAAATTCCGATGACTCTGTTGAATCCATAATTTTTTCCACAGTTTTATTTGTTTATTGACTCTTTCAACACGAAAGTAACAATAACTTGTCATACGTTTATCTTGAAGACATATAGGTATATATTTTAAATTTCGCGTCAGCATATTCGGATGTCGAGTTTCGTAATTCGTATTTGATAGTAAGGATGCTAAGGTCGTTATGTATATTTTTGTTGTTTACGAACCAGGGTTAGGTTAGGTTAGTTTAGGTTTCAGTGGTTGCTATGGCACACTTAGGCCAGTTTTGGCTCCTTGTGATACCACAGGATCCAACATCATTAAACTCCCATTAAACCCATCTAGTGCTATTCACATAGCGTAAGAGATTTCGCACATTACAGATTTTAAATTAACAAGAGTATTCTTCTTCTCCTCTTCCTTGCAGCTTCTGCAGAAGTCATTTGCATCCAGAGCTAGCCTTCTCGCATGATCTCCGAAAAGGTAGTGTCCAAAAAGTACCCTTAAAAGTTTATCTAAATCACGTTTCCTTAGTGTGATCAAGATCTTAGATCGCTTCAAGCTCAGCTCAGGCTATAGTTGTTCCGCTACTCTGCCAGTTGGACTGGCGAGCCACTTAGCATTTTCCAAGACAACTAATTTCCTAGAGAGTCCTGCCGTGTCTTGCTAATTCGTCTGCTCTGCAATTTCCCTCAAAGTCAGGGTGGCCCGGAACCCAGACCAACTGGATAATGAAGTGTTCACTCATCTCGTTAAGAGATGTGTGACGATCCAATGCGAAAGAATGGCCGCCCGACTGTCCACACAGATAATGATATCAGTCAACGGTATCCATCCGTCTTGTTTTTTTGTAGTGAGCTTTGCAGTTTTCTTTTCCCCTGGTTAAAGTTGTGTTGTGCATCTGGCGATCAATTAATTTGCCAGAAGCGTCTTAAGCGGCATTTCTCTTTTAACATTTTATTGTGGCGTGTCTTGTATGTTTGCTCTTTGGTTTAGGCGAGATAGATGGTTAGATGGTTATTTGTACAATATGGCTTTTGGTCAGCCTAGTATTCTAGTAAGACCGGAGAGTGGTCAGAAGATAATTCTAAAAGTGGTTTAGCCTGGATTATTCCTCGGTATATTTTACTTGTGTCTGTAAAATCAAGGCTGTTAGAGATTTTTCGACGATCAGAGTAGGTCAATAAGTTGGATGGCCACACGATGCAACATCGTAGTGGTTCGCTTGAATACCATTCATTAATTGACATCCCTTTCGAGTAGTCAATCTCGAGCCCCAGTAGGTATGTTGGTATTAAAGTCGCCGGTGACCATAAAACTTTGACTTGCAGAGTTGCAAAATTTTTTTTGTACATATCTGCAGAAACGTTATTATTTGGAGGACAATACTCGTATATTAAAGCGATTACTAAGCTTTTTTCATCGAGGTCAACACATATAGAGCTCGACTTCTGCCCGTAAGGGATGTTTTGTGTCATAAACTTTTAAACCATTTATTCTGAAATTGTGTTTGACGGTTAAGTGGATTTCAGAAACCAGCATAAGTTCAATTTCTTGTTTTGCTAGGAAATGTTGTAATTCGAGTTTGTATCGGGAACATTCTAGGTTCAGCATTTGAGGATTCACCTTGGAGAACGCTTGCATAAGTTGGTTTGCTGGTTGATGTTCTTGGCGAACGAGAAGTCGTTGAGTGACCATATTCTTGGCAGTTTAAACACTGTATTGGCCCTTTTGTTTGGTTCCTCAACAGTTGTGCGTCTCTGTATGAGGTTCTTTAGTTTATATATTGGATGAACTTCTCCTTTTCAAAATGCTTTCGGTTGGATCCAGTTCATCTTTGAGCATTGGTTGTGGTTGCGCTTCAAGCGGTTTATGATCTTATATACAGGGTAGCTGACACGAAGTGTTACTAAAACAAAACGCCACAGAATTTTTATTTTTTGATGAATTTTATTGAATCAAAGTAAAAAATGTTCACAAATATTTAAATTTTAGAATTGCCTTAGCAGTTTCCGATTTGGCCACCCTCAGCCGTAATTATGACCTTCAAACGGCCGACAAAGCTATTGCATGTAGCACGAAAGTGGCTCTGCGGTATTTTGGATCATTACCGGCGAAGCGCTTGCTGGAGATGATCGACACTTTGGTATTTTTTTCCCAACCTTGCTCTTCAAATTACCCCAAACCAAGAAATCTAGCGGATTTGCATCCGGTGAATTTGGTGGCCATTGGGCAGTGGAAATGAACCGCGGAATGTTGTTTCTCAGCCAATATTGATTGACGCGCGCTTTATGATTCGGCGCCGAGTCCTGTTGAAATGTCCAGGCTCTGCGGCCGAAATGTTTTTGTGTCCAAGGCTTCAACGCTCCATCCAACACATGATCCCGATACATTTGAGCATTTATCTTGGCGCTTGGTTTCGAGTGGCAATCCGTTGGTTCAAATTTTCAGTAGACGGCCGGGCAGGTAAATCCGGTCGTTTTGCTTGTTCGCATATTGCTCAATAACGAACAGTGACTCATCGGAGAAAACCAAATTCGGCAAATCGCCAATTTCGTGCAAGCGTAACAACTTCTTTGCTCTTTCCACTCTAACTTTTTTTGAGCATCGTTGAGACCATGAGTTTTATGGAATTTCAAGGCCTCTAGTCCAAGATGATCTTTCAATATGTTCTGCATCCGTTCGAGCGAAATGTTCGCCTCACGAGCCATTTTTCTGCCACTACGGCGCGGATTCCGAGCCAATTTGGCCTTCACCTTCCGAATGATATCATGTGATGTTGAAGTGCGTTTCGGTCCACCACCATGGCGTTTTGCAATGATGCCAGTATCGTTATAACGATTTATGGTGCGATACACAAACATTTTATTCACATGCAGATGTTTTAACTGGTTAACAATCTGCAGCAATGGGTTTCCAGCCAAATATAGAGCAATCACACTATTACGCTTGAATGCCATTGCGGATAACTTTTTTTTAGTATTTCCCACTAAAATGCTTTTGTACGCTTGTAAACAATGGAATGAACTGTCATTAGTGTAAATTTGAGCGCTCTGTCATCACTGGTTTGGTAACACTTCGTGTCAGTTACCCGGTACGTTCTGTATATTAAATCCATCTTGAACAAGCACAGTCTGGATTTAAGATGTTTTCACATGGACATCGATGCCTTTAATAACGATAGAAAGACCCTTTGAAGGCCTCAATCGGTATGTATTATAGTGTCTGTTGTGAGCATCGAAATAATTAATAACTTCTCTATAGTCGTTGACCTCATCTGCTTGTATTTTTACTTCGTGTATTTCACACGCTCTGATTTGAGCTCTTGCACCACCTTGTGTGCATTGATTTCACGCAAGTAGATTGTGGCTTGTATTTATTTTCGATTAGCCTATTCTTGCATATTTGCATATACAGTTTTTGTCTCTTCTGCATCCTTTTCGGTGAACGTTTCAAATCGGTTCTAGTGGTATTTTGAATTTGTCGAGGTTCGATTTCTTACTTATCAGTGGTTTGTGTCATATGTACATTACGTTTAGTGCTCACTTTAAGGCTTGTGTTGCTACTGTGATTTTCGAGGAGTATATATTCATCGGGTCATCTACCACTTCGCAACAGTCGATTTTATAGGCAATCATGTCACCATACTACTTCTTATGACAGGATTGTTCAATTCCGTAAAGGTGTTTGTACTTTCGTTAGCAGTACTCGATGTAGTTGTATATAGTGTAGTAACCAAGCGATTACTACATCACTGCGGTCGCTGGATATTGGCATGCCAGTCCCTGCAACGTAACGTTGTTTTTCTTTGTTGACTCCATTGTGTATTTAGATTCCGGTTTCCTTCCCTTCCTTTTTATACTTCCTGCCAGGTTTTTTTACAGCCGCCTCTAACATGGAGAACAGACACCGGTCAAACTCGTCCGCAACGCTTCAGGATTTGCCATGAGTGTTTTCCCTCCAAGTAGCTAGTATTTTACCGTGCCCGTGCTAGCGACTCTTAGCGTTACCCAGAGTACAGACAAGACGGTACAGACAAGACAAGTAAACTGCATCAATCGTCCAAATCATCAAAATAGCCAGGCGTTCAAACGGGAAATCTCAAACCACAATGAACCACGGAAATTGCAGAGAGTACATCACTTGGAAACTCAACAGGAAAATGAGGACGACTACAACGAACTCATGGAAGACTACATGAAAAACGAAATAATTGATGAAGATCAAATAGAAGAAAATCCGGAATTAAATTTTATGATGGATGCCTCTCTAGCATACCATGCATAAAATATAAACGAAAAAACTGCAACATCCTTAAATTTTTAATTGACACCGGGGCTAACAAAAATTTTGTAAAACCGGGGTTAGCCAAAACTGCCATACCGACCAACTTTAAATTTAAAATCAACAATATGGAACTTCGTGACAACCATCTACTACCAGAAACCAGACAAAAACTCCAGGAAGTTATATCAACATTTCAAGCACTATTCGGACCTGTAAACAATACGGAAACAATCACCACCGAAATAAGGCCGAAATAAAAACAACGACGGAGGAACCAATATACACGAAGTCCTACCCGTATCCATACCATATGAGACAAGAAGTGGAAAACCAAATCGGCCAACTTCTAGCGAATGGAATAATAAGACCTTCCAAAAGCCCGTATAACCCACCGATTTGGATTGTTGAAAAGAAAATGGACGCTTCACAAACGAAAAAGTATAGAATGGTAATAGGTTTCAAAAGACTAAACGCAGTAACAACCTCGGACGCATATCCAATTCCTGATATAAGTAGCACAATCGCAAACCTCGGAGATTCAAAATATTTTACCACCATTGATCTAACTTCAGGAGTTCATCAAATAAAGATGAAAGAAACCGACATACCCAAAACATCGCTTTCAACGATGAATGGGAAGTACGAGTTCTTAAGACTCCCATTCGGCCTAAAAAACGCTCCAGCCGTATTCCAGAGGATGATAGACGACGTTTTAAAAGAACTTCAGAAATCAGAAGAGTATTTGCGAAATTGGAAAAGGCCAATTTACGGGTTAACCTGGATAAAACGGAATTCTTGAAAACTCAAACGGAATTTCTCGGATTCCTTATAACGGACCAAGGGTATCAAGCCGGACCCCATAAAAATCATTGCTATTCGAAACGTCAAGAAACCCGACAATTTGAAGGATTTAAAATCGTTCCTCGGGTTAGCATCTTATTATAGACGCTTTATTCGTGACTTCGCGAAAATAGCGAAACCACTAACTAACCTAACTAGAGGGGAAAACGCACAAACCAGAGCAAACCAGTCCAAGAAGATCAAAATAAACATGAACGAGAAGGAAATCGAAGCATTTCGTAGCGTTGGCAAAGATAGACCGATAACCTATATTTCCAGACCATTAAATACAACTGAAGAAAATTATGTGGCCAATGAAAAGGAAATGCTGGCCATCATCTGGGCCTTATCAAGGTTAGAATTGGAAGCTAATACTTTATCAACCGGAACAGTGCATAGCGCGGAGGAAGATACCACAGAATTAATCCAATTCTGCGATGCACCAATTAATGCATTCAAGAACCAGCTCATAATTAAGAAAGACAAAAACATCTACGCATACGAAGAACCCTACCCAGGTTATAGCAGACACCACATAAGTCTACCGGAAACAAATAAAGGGAGCATATGCAAAGTACTACGGGAAAGGTTAAATCCAACCGCAATTAACGGAATAAAAATTCCCGAGGAATACATCAAGGTCTCACAAGAGGTTTATAAAGAATGCTTTTCCACATGCAAATTACGGCTCACTCAAAGGATAGTTGACGACATTGGTAACGAAGAGATCAAATTCGCAATCCTAAAAGAGGAACACAGAAATAAATAAATTTTGGAACGTTACTACTTTCCTCACATGTCAAGTTTGATCAAGAAGTACCCACAAAGTTGTAATAATTGTAATATCAACAAGTACGACACACACCCAAGTCATGTCCAACTTCAGAAAACGCCGATTCCAAACTACCCAGTGGAAACACTTCACGTGGATATCATGGAAATTAAAAACGACAGAAATTTATCGTGCGTTGACAAGTTCTTGAAATTTGCAAAATTTTTCCGTATTAAAAGTAAATCAATCCTGCATATACGAGACAATATCATCAAAGCGTTACATTACTTGGCGAAGCCTAGTAAGTCCAATCATCATAGACTACCTGAAAACCTTGGGAGTCGAAGTCTATTTAACACCTTCACAACGAAGTGAGGTAAATGGTACTATCGAAAGAGTCCATTCAACAGTGATTGAAATCGTGAGATGCTTACAGGACGAATACAAAGATTTAACGATGAAAGAGTTGATAAATATAGCAGTAGATCGCAACAATAATTCCATACACTCGGTCACCCAGCAAAAACCTAGCGACGTATTTTTGGGCAGAATACAACGAATCAACTACCAAAATCTAGCAGACTTCAAAAACAAAATCAACGAGGATCTGATAGAAAGACTGAAAAAATCACAGGAAACAAAAATAACAAACTCAAATAGAAGCGAACCTAAAGCATTCGAATTCGGTGATACAATCTACACCGCCATTAAGCAAATTAAATCAAAAGATAAACCAAGGTTTCGAAAGGAAACCGTGGCTCAAGACAATAATGTCACAGTTACAACTACATCCGGAAGACGGACTCACAAAACTCAAATCAAAAACCTAATGCAATAATCTTTAAATTTCGGCACTTGGCTTTTGGGTCAATCAATGTCAACGAGCATCTAGCACAAGAGTCCTTTAGTAACATTGAAACAAGGAAATGGAAAAATCATCAGTGGAAGTTTCAAGCTGATTCATGTTATCAATCTGGAAAGCTACGAAGACCTAATTGATCGCATCACAACAACGGTCAATAGAACTCACCAAGACGACAAACTTCGACCTCAATTGGATCATCAATTAAACCAAATAAGGCAATTAATTTCGGAACATAAAGGACAAAACACCAGAACCAAACGGCCAATCAACTGGATCGGGAGCGCATGGAAATGGATCGCAGGATCACCAGACGCCACAGATTGGGATCAAGTTGTCAAAAGCCAAAACCAAATTATCAACAATAATAATCAACAATACAAGATCAACAAAGCCTTAATGAACACTGCAGACAAAATGCTCAGTGACTACAACAAACTCACTTACCATTTTAAGGGCGATTCAGATGAGAAGCTACAACAAATTTGATACAATCGACTCCTCATTGTCAAAGAGGAAATAAAAGAAATAGTGAGAGCAGCACAATTGGCAAAGGCAAAAATCATCAATACTAATTTATTGGACAAAATGAGAATTAATCGTCTAGTAACGGAAACGGAAGTAGAAACACTTTCATATTCCAACGAAATTAAAGCAATTGAGTATGCAGAACCGATGATGATGACCAAAAACGAAATTCTACTCAACCAGAATCAGATATTTGGAATTGTTCAGAAATGCAAACTATTTCGCGACACAACTATTTGCGAATCAAATTGCTTGAAAGAGCTAAATGAAGATCATTGCATTAACCAACTCATAAAGGGTGCCGATGCTAGATGCGAATTCCAGTTCAACAAAATTCAAATCATCGAAAGGTTGGACGGAAACACGATATTTTGAAGCAACTTCAACGGAAATATTTCTTACAACAACACCAGTAAATATTTGGAAGGAAGTTTTCTGGTGCAATACAACAACGAAACAATTAAAATTAATAATTCTACATTTACTAACAGAGAACAAAAAAACATTCCAAATCCTGCCATCGGTATTACGGACAAACATTACAGAGAACGGCATCATAATTGATCCGGGATATCTGCACAGTCTATATCTGGAAAACATTGAACAGCTAGAAGAAATATTTGATGAGAACGAGGAAGCAGCGATAATCGATTCTGGTATTATCTTTGTCATTTGCGGTTTAATCCTCGCGATGTTTATCAACAAAGTAAGGGCCAAACGCAGGAGACGGATGATGCAAATCCAACCAGACGAACGAAATCCCCAGCAGTCAACTAGGGATTCAATTTCAACCTGTCAGACTAAACCTATGACCCACGGGACGTGGATCTTAAGGAGGGAGGAATTAACAACAGTATCAACACACATGGCGAACGTAATCAGCATATTAGACGTAATATGAAACGTATCTAACACTTTTTGTATATAAGATGTTGCTAAACTAACAGATATTCAACTGTTAGTTGTAACACGAAACTAGAAACATGTTATCTTGCTAATATTTTGTCTTCAGTAACTTCCATGGGAAAATATTTGAATTTGAAACCATTTTTATATTTCAAGAATTTTTACTTTGCTGCGCAGCAACTCACTTAACTTGGAGCATGGCCATTAGCGCCAATACTACCATTAAAAACCACTTCCGTCTTATACAAGTTTAAATAGAAAATACTGGGATCGATGAAATAGTATTGTTTGAGGAAATTTTATTTTTTTTATGGGATGAAAAACTTGACTAACTTCATATGCGTAATGTTGGCGACATATTCACATCTTCATATTTTTAATTGTGGCCAGGTCAAGCAGACAAATGTGTTTGCCGCTCATCACTCGAATCAAAGGGATGTGTCAATGAACATGCGCCCACTCAGTACCTAAAGGATGAAATGTGCAACGTTTTTCATTGAAACAGTTGGATTTTCCAACTTAAAACTTATTTCTTTTTGTATATTAACTGTGTTAGTACACCTCATAACCAGGTACCCCAAACACCGCTCCATACATAGGTCTCTGGCCGGTCAAAATAACGGTAGTTTATTTATATGAATATGCGGCAATTTCAATTTACTATAAGTTACGCGTATCGTACGTACCAAAGTGCAAAAATAGCCAAAACTATATTTATTTATAGCAAGCAAACATAAATAAAACTTAAATACTAATAATAATATTTATGTAACTGAAACACTAAACAATTTCAACATTTTGGCATCGAGCGCATTGGTAAAACTAGCAAGTAGTGCAAAACCCACGTAAAAAAATATTTTGTCGTTTTTTTTTTTAGAACTACACGTATTTATTGTTACTGGTTTTTAAAAATCGGAATATTTTTAAATCAAAATATTTAAGCAAAACACTTAATTTTATTAAGAAAATTCCGAAATTAATTATTCGGTTATGGTTTATTATAATTAAACTATTAATTTTCTAATATTTTGTTTGTGTTTAATAATAATTTTCTGTTTCTATTTTTAACTATTTTGTATACAAAAATAACAATTTGGTGGCAATAATAATAATAATAAATACAAAATTAACAAAAAGTTTGTATTCGTTTGATTCTAAAATTAACATAAAAAATTTCAACATTAATTTTAATTATAGTTTTGTATTTTTAGTACAAAAAAATTAATATTTAAAATTATACAACAAAATGTTAAAAAAAACTTGTAAAGTGTAAATTTAGAAATGCGATATTGGGTTGCAGTTGTTTCATTTATTTTTAGCTGAAATGTTTCGTGAAAATGTTGTGACTTTGCGTGATGTGACATATCGTCGCCTCAGGACTAGAGTACGCTAACCACCAAATTGACATTTTCCGGGTTCCGCTGGTAGTTACGTTCGAAACCATTCTCTTTCGATTGCGCGTATTTACATTTTGATCAGACTGCCTGTTATTGAGGAAACTGGTTTTGTGTTTTCCGCTATCCACCATTTCCAACACTTTTTACATACTAAATTACGCTAATTCCTGTTTGACGCTAACTCCACCTTGGTTTTTTTCTAAGTTTAGCGCTAAGTACAGCATATCATCTTATTCCACAAAAGCAAAATACTCTACGATTCTTTTCGCACTAACTCCAAAATTTAAAAGCCGCAATAAAATTTAACAAAATAAAAAGAATTTTTAAGCTAACAAAAAGACGTAAAAGTCTGGAAAACACTCGAAAATTTGAAGAAAAAGAAAAGAAACGCTAAACTCGGGGAGGAATTTACTGATATGGGGATACTTCGAAAAAAAAACGAGAAATTAAAACAGGTTGCGGAGAAAATTGTTCTCCCATGCATGAGCAGTTTGATTTGTTAGAGAGGAAACATTTATTTGAGCAGTTTTAGCAATTACACTCTAAATCGAAAGGTGATTTTTTTGGCAAAATGGTATTTAAGCTTTCAGTAGAGAGAAAAGGAACCAGCAATGCCAACTCGCGTAGGAAATATGCATACCTCTATCACTTTTTAAAATCCGGTATGTTGTAAAGGGTCTGCCAAGTATTTTTTACAGACACCTTTGAGATTAGTAAAACTAGGGCACATTATTATTTTGAACATATTTTGAACATTTAATTGATACATCGAAATATTCAGCTAAAAGCTGTTGCTCTTGTTGTTCTTCAACAAATAAAATGTTCCTGGAACCACAACTTAATTTAAAGAAAACGAATATGATGTTGTGCAATGAAACAGATGGCCCTGTAAAATTTTGGTCGCACAAACATATATTTGAAACGAAGTTTAACTCGGGTTTTTTGATCCCAAAGAAAAATTTGTGTAACAACTGCAAGAAGCACGAGAGAAAGGAAAAAAATGCCGAAATATTAACTCAAGTTGAACAAAACGATCACATGGACCACATTCAAAACAAATTGGTAGCAAAAGCGGAGAAAGATACTGACAAAATAAATGTTTAACCAAATACCCGTGTTATAACCCGTGTTTAACCTAACAGGAAGTTGTAAGGATAACCGAAGCACATATTGTAGTATGTTTAAACACATAAAATAAAAGCGTACATAAATTTTGACATTAAAAGCGACAAATGTGCATCAGCACATTTTTGTGCTACATATATATATATATATATATATATATATATATATATATATATATATATATATATATATATATATATATATATATATATATTATACATATATAATGCAAAAATGTGCAAAATATAATTCTTATAATACGTGTAATAAAAAATGCACTCATTGCATTTTTTTGGTATAAAAATTTGTTTATAAGTTGATATTCAATTAATAAACAAGTTAGTACTCAAAAACCTTACTCACATTCTTTTACTTAGTTTATTCCGGTATTAGCTCCCACCAGAGGTCCGCTCGGAATAAAAAGCAAGAATATTTTAGTTCAAGCAGAGGCTGAACTAACAAATGGTCCTTCGAGTCTAAAAAATTAAAAGTGTTAGAACAAACCATAAAAAGTGAACGAAAGAGCTTAAAGAACAGCCGCGCGCGTTTGTACACGTAATAGAAATCATAAAAACAGATTTTACGTGCGTTTAGAAAATCTTACCGTCATAAAAACAGACGTAATAATTTAATGTGATCACAGTGATACAGTGTCAAAAAGAATTCTGTTAGAATGGAAGAACACCAAAACCAAGCAGAAATTGCAGAACAGATAGAGAGACTCTGGATAAATTATAAAAAAGATGGTCCGGAAAGAAAAACCAAAACATATTTGGAGAAAAAAATTGCACAAATAAAAGAACTCTATAACAAATTCGTTAAAACAGATGAAGACTTAAAGCCAAATATAGCAAAATTACAAGACAACCATCCGTATCTGATTTTGAGAGAAAATGTTGCCGAAAATTATAAGAAATACATTAATGAATTTCGTGGAAAATTAAATGAAAATCCACCACTGACACCTACATTTTCGACAAAAAAACCGAATACATCATGGCAGAAGGAGAATGATCAACAATCCTCATCTGGAGAACGACAACCTGAGGTTCCTGAAGAAGATGAGATCCTAGACCTGCAAATAGTAAGAATTCAAAGAATGAATAACGAGATAGCAAGTGCTGAAGAATTGCTAGAAGAACATTCATCAAAAGCCACACTAGAAACTACGCATGAGGAGTTGCGCATTTTATTGGATAAAATCACAAACCTTCATGACGAGATTTGCGTAAAATCTATTAAAAATGAGGGAATTGGCAAATCAAATTACTTCACCTTCGATTATTACGTAAAGACAAGGAAAGCATATAAAGATGTAACACATAGAATACAGGAAGTGTTAGCAGGCACGAAAGATGAAGCCAAAATCAACACATCATTTCATCAAGAACAAACGATGCATTGCACTATGAGACTACCGAAATTAGAGTTACCAAAGTTCTATGGTGACTATTCGAAATGGTCAAATTTCCGAGATTTGTATTGTCAAATTGTTCACGAAAATAAACAAATACCGAACGCAGTTAAAATCTCGTATTTAAAAACATGTATTGGTGGCTCTGCGGCAAAAATTATAAATAACCTGGAGATAACAAACGACAACTACAACATAGCATGGCAGCTGCTAAATGAAAGGTACGAAAATAAAAGGCTACTTGCTCACAAGCAGTTAGCCATTTTCTTACGGTTACCTAAGCTATCCCAGGAATCAGGAGAATCCCTAAAAGAATTGCATGATACAACAAAGGAAGTTCTAAATGCATTAAAAGGATTAGGATTCAATACATCTACCTGGGACTTATTCATAACGCATATATTACTAAATAAGGTTGATAGCGAAACCAGCAAACTGTATGAAATGCAGTTAGAGGATCCCAAAAAGGTGGAGAATCTCAAAGATTTTCTCCGTTTTTTGGAACAACGGTTTCTCTCACTTGAAACACACAAAAAATTCGCCACAAACAACAAACCTTATGAAGTACGTGCAACACAGCATAAAATTGTTAAGAACTTATACATCAATAAGGAGAATAATATTAGAACTAATTGTAGACACTGCGATGGAAATCATAAACTAAGTCAATGTACGAATTTCAAAACATTAAGCGTACACGAAAGAACACAGCTCATCCAACTCCTAACGTTATGTAGAATTTGCTTTGAGAAACATAGCACTACAACTTGCAAAAGTGGCGAGAAATGTAATGTTTGCAATGGGAAGCATAACACACTCATGCATAACGTTAACAACCCAACTAAAGTGAAGGTGGGCCTTGATCGATTCCGGTTCGCAAGGTACCTTCGTCACAAAAGGTGCTGCAAATTTACTCAACGTAAAGAAGAAGAAAATAAATATTGCCATATCAGGAATGGGTGGACTCAAAACAGGAGTTTGTAAAAGCATAATAGAATTCGATGTAGCTCCGAGATTTGACAGTAAATTTTCGGTTCGAATGGAAGCAATGGTGTTCGATCAACTGACGCATCACCTGCCAGAAGCTAAATTTAACACAAACAAATTTAAGCACCTACGACTATTATCCAGCAATTGTGTTGAACAACATAATAAAGGGGACTGAACGAGAACCCATGGCGCAAGAGACCGAGCTTGGTTGGATAATAATCGGATGCATGAGATCTGCTAATCAAACAACTAAAACTAGCTTGGTATCAACAAAAGCGATCAGTGAGCAATAACAGTTACTCGTAGAGAACGAGGGCATAGCTGATCAGGCAACATGAACGGAAGAAGAGGTATATTGTAAACTTACCCTTGGAAGAAAACGTTTCGACGCTAGGAGAATCACGAAAAACGGCCATTGCCAGGCTAATTCAATTAGAAAGACGGTTCGCTAGAGATGTAAACTTTAAAAAGAGATATGTAGAATTCATGAGAGAATACCTGAAATTGAAACATATGGCAGCAGTGAACCAACCGCCCACGTGTCACAAGAATGAATCCAGCAACATCTACTATATCCCACATCATGGGGTAGTAAATGAGGACAGTAGTACCACCAAACTGAGGGTCGTATTTGATGCATCTAAACAACAAACGGTATAGAGCTAAAACAACAAACGGTATAAGTTTAAATGATATAATGCTAAACGGCCCAAAAATTCAAGATGACCTGGATAAACTGATTCTAAGATGGAGAGAACATAGATATGTTATAACGGCAGACGTGGAGAAAATGTTTAGACAGGTTTGGATAGATGAAAACCAGCAAAACTACCAGAGAATTGTTTGGAGAGAAGATTCTAACCTTGCAATACAAGATTTTATCTTAAAAACAGTCACCTATGGAACCAAGGCAGCTAGTTTTCTAGCAATTAGAACAATGCACAAATTAGATGAAAGATGAAGCTGAAAGCTATCCCGTTGCTTCTAAAATATTGAAGGAAGACTTTTACGTAGACGATATGTTAACCGGAGGCGACACAAAAGCAGATGTTCTCAACGCGTATAATGAATTAACCAGCATAATGGCCAGAGGAGGATTCTTGCTACGGAAATGGACTTCGAACGATGCCACAATCCTTGCCGAAATTCCAAAACAAATACAATGCAATGGCACAATCACCATTAAATTGAACGACATAATTAAAACGTTGGGAATTTTATACAATCCAAGAGATGAAAATTTTCAATTCAACACGCAACGTTTACAGCTTTCTACTTCAAACCTCTCAACTAAAAGAGCAGCGCTATCGGATTCATCAAAGATTTTTGACCCAATGGGCTGGCTTTCTCCGATTACAATCAGCAGTAAGCTGTTAATGCAAGATGTCTGGATAAGTGGATAAGTGGAAATCGACAAACGATGGGCAAAATATAAAGATGAATTGAACAACATTGACTCCATCGTCATACCAAGATGGGTGAACACAATTAAAAGCAAAATGGTTGAAGTTCATGGTTTTGCGGATGCATCTGAGAGGGCATTGGCTACGGTAGTTTATTACCGAGTTATTGATGAAAAGGTGAAAACAAGCCTAATAATGGCCAAAACCAAAATTGCACCCATAACGAATAAAATTACTATCCCAAGGCTTGAACTCAATGCAACTTTACTACTAGTGAAGCTTGTAAACCATATTCGTGAGTCAACACAATATGTCGATGCAAAAGTGTATTGTTGGACAGATTCAACAATCGCGTTAAGTTGGATTAAGGGCAATATAAATAACTATAAACCATGGGTGTCAAATAGAGTGTCTACAATGAGAAAGCTGCTTCCTCAAGCTGTATGGCGTCACGTACCATCTGAAGAAAACCCGGCTGACGTCGCTTCAAGAAGAATTATACCAGGGAGACTTAAAGGTCGCGAGCTTTGGTGGAATGGACCAACATTCTTACGCTTAAATAAAGGAAGGTGGCCTGAAGATATTGTGTCTGAAACGAAAACGGAGTTGAAACAGATAACATCATTAAACGTGAAAATAGAGCACCCATTTCTACAACTATTTTCAAGAACATCAGAATATCGAAAATTAGTTAGAGTTATAGCTTATACGCTGAGGTTCATTGACAAATGCAAAAACTTAAAAATATCAAGAATAGTGGAGATCAATGCTGCTGAATTTAAAAAAGCAAATGAAATCGCTATTAAGATGACGCAAAATGAAGAATTCAACGAAGAAATCAAACGATTGCAAACAGGACAACAGTTGCACAAAGACAGTAAGTTATTATCATTGAATCCTTTCTTGTATGACAAAAATATACTGCGAGTAGGCGGCAGAATCGAAAAGTCATTAGTCCCATATGATCAGAGACATCCAATGATCTTGCCGAAGAATAACCAATTAACCGTCCTGATAATCAAGGATGCTCACCGTATTACTCTACATGGAGGAACAACTTTACTTCTCACATTCTTACGACAAAGGTATTGGATTACAAGCGCAAGATCAGCAATAAGATATGTAATTCACAAATGTGTAACATGCTGTCGATACAGAAAAAATACGAACCATCAATTAATGGCGCCACTAGCTCGAGAACGTGTAACTACCATAGATTCGCATCACGAAGAGGCGTGTGTACACACATCTATTCAGATAACGGTACAACCTTCGTTGGAGCCAACCGAAAAATAAATGGGCTATTTAATAAACTACTCCAAGCCCAACTAATAGAAGAAACGGCGTACCAAGGTACAAACTGGCATTTTATATCGCCTGGAACACCACATTTTGGTGGTTTGTGGGAAGCGGGAGTGAAAGCGGCAAAATATCACCTAAAAAGAGTTATAGGCGATACACATTTAACATTTGAGGAATTATCAACGCTATGTAGTCAAATAGAGGCATGCTTGAACTCACGGCCTCTCTCTATAATTTCGAGTGAAAGCACACCTTTAATCTTGACACCGGCACACTTTCTAATTGGGAGATCGTTGCTAACGGTGCCAGAAGACAATTATAGCTTGTCAAGGATCAAATTGTACTAATAAAGAACAAGGAAGGTTATCCCAGTACATGGCCAATGGGAAAGGTGGTGGAGGTTCATCCAGGTGATGATGGTAATGTCAGAGTGATATCAGTAAAACATAAGAATGGTATTACAAAACACTCGATAAGAAATGTGTGCCCCTTGCCAATCGACGACATCATATATTCTGCACTACAAGCACAAACAAACGAAAATCGATTTGATAGGGAGGAAAATATAACAACGGCCAGAAGAGCGACAAGAAGCATGAAAGCCAACCACTGTGGATTGAGTTCTGTTACGAACAACATGACAAACGATAGAACGCAATCAGTAAGGAGAGCGAAACCAATGAGATTTGTGGCATTAATTAAGGCCATTATGTTTGTAATGCTAATTTCATGAGGACACCTCACCAATGCAACTGGCAAAGTACACATTCAACAATTCAACCAGCCAATTGGGGTTTATCTGGAAAACATCGGCTACGTAGAAGTAATTGCAAAGGAATGGAATTTAATAATCCGTTACCAATTGACTAACTATTGGGAAGAAATAAAACAAATAAATGTGATTCATACGGAACTGGGGGAAGCCTGTAAAAGAACACCAGGCATTAATTGTGCCTTGATACTACACCAATTGGATTGGCAACTAGAAGTTGTACGGAAGAACAATGAATTCTTAATGTCCAGTAATAAGGAGATATGTCGCCAAAAGAGGGGAATTGGAGATACTACGGGGATCCTGCTTGGAGATATATTCGGAATACTAACTCAACGGGAAGCAAATCAATATGAAAACCATTTTGAGACGATTCAATCAAACCAGCATCATTGACAACACCATCAGACTATTCAAACATAACACGAACCTGACATTGTTGTCGTTAAACAATTTCAGGGAAAATCAGAACAGACTGCAAATAGAAATAGATCTGCTGAAGGAATATGCTTCCATTGAGGAAAAGGTACGAGCAATATTTACAACAACTCTCGAAATAATGCTAATATTAAATAACATCAAAGAAACACAGGAAAGTTTGTTGGACTTAGTGCATAATGCTCAGAAAAACGTCTTACATCCCACTCTGCTGACGCCATCGCAACTAGAACAAGAACTATCTAAGATAAGAAAGTATCTGCCCCCGTCAATAACTGTGCTTAATGATCACACAGCCGACAATTTAGAGCACATTTACAAAACCATGAAATTAAAAACACGAATAACTCACGATAACCTAATAATACGAGCAACTATTCCATTAATATACTCATGGAGCTACACACTCTTCTCGGTTATTCCATTTCCAAATATCTATTACAACGAGTACCAAGCATATATTGAAACAAGTGTAAATTATATTGCTGTGGATGAACGTCGTGAACACTTCGCATCTTTTACCAAAGAGAAATTGAATGCTTGTCAAGAGGTCGAATTTAAACATTTCCTGTGCAGTGTCACAAGTTTACAATGCAGCATCTACGGAACATGCTTGTGAAATGGCGATTCTTCGGCATACCACTAATCTACAAGGATTATGTAGCATAAAAACAATAAATGCAACCAATCACTGGATAAAGTTACATGACACAAATCAATGGTTATTTATCGTCGTTGAAGAAACAAACAAGGATGCAATTTGTGGATCATCTGTCATAACGACACGGTTTAGTGGGTCAGGTATCTTAACATTAGATGATGGATGCATGTTACGAGATTCAAGCCAGTATCTAATTGCTACAGATAAAGTTAATAGTGAGATAAAAGGAGAAATCAATACGCCCGTTTTCGTAAGGCACAACAACTCGAGCAAGCTAAGTTCAACCCTGAATTGGTGAACGATAGGAAGCAACTATAGTCATCGGGCGGAGGAAGATTATATTAACCGAACTGTGGATACCAGCAAACTAGAGCACGACATAAAACTACTGAGGAAAATCAATATATTGACGAAATGAATAATACACATCATGTTCAGCACTACGTATTAACTCATATATTATTGTGGAGCGGCATAATTATTGCAATTGCAATTGCCATTAAATATTTCAAGAACAGACAGAAAAAGAGGCACCCGGCCCGTCGTGGAGTTTTACCAATGGCATCTCCCATTCCAGCCCCAAGAACTTCTAGGGCGCCCCAGGATGTTTAAACACATAAAATAAAAGCGTACATAAATTTTGACACTAAAAGCGAGAAATGTGCATCAGCACATTTTTGTGCTACATATATATATATATATATATATATATATATATATATATATATATATATATATATATATATATATATATATATATATATATATATATATATATATATATATATATATATATATATATATATATATATATATATATATATATATATATATATATATATATATTAGGGTGGTCCACATTCCTATGGGATTATTTTTCCATATTTTTTGTTGCTCTCCACAAGCATTATTTTGTTTTGTAGACCAAACGGAGTGAATATGTCAAAAATTAGCCCATTTGAACTATATATAGAGGTCGCTATGATATGAAACTTTATACAATTAAGTGTATTTAACCAGATCAGTTGATTTGTTTTTGTATAATTTTTCCACATGTATCTCTGACAAGCAAAGATGCTGTATAACGCTGAATAAAAGTCTATATAAAAAGGGAAATCCCCCTCAGCTGGAGTTTGGCTAATTGGGAAGTCAACAGAAAGTCTATCCCATGCAAGGCTTCCGTCAAAGGGGGATGTTCTTAAAAGATTCCATTATCACCATTTAGAACAAAAAATGACTGTTAAGCAAAGTATTCGGAATGCGGTAGTTGGAGTTATGGAAATTTGGGAAAAAGCCAGAATTCCTTCCCAAAGGATTGACTCAGTCGAAAGGAAATTAAACAAACTTGTTGGTGAATATTTTCTTGTAAAAAAGAATCGGAAAACCAATCTCGAAAGTTGTCGAATGAAAGAAAACATATTCAAAGCAGATTTGGTTGAAATATTTGACATAGCAGTTAACGACGCATTAGCTATAATGAAAAATAAAGAGGACAAAACATTTCTTATCATGCAAAGAGAAGACAACATGAGCTGCAGCATGGCAGGAGTAGACAATTATTTAAAAAATAAAGAAAACCGAAAACGAAAGAGAGACGCGGAAGCTGAAACCAGGCGACTACTAAATATCCAAAAACAAAAAGCAAACCAAGAAGTTGTTGATACTCTTTCTGAGATTATGGATTCTGACGATTTCGGTGAAAACAGCTCCAACAAATCATCATGTGATGAGTATCAGGCTCCTTCGAACTCGACCTGCATGGCAAAGGCGAAACCTTCTTTGCAAAAATCTGCTTTTACCAAGGATGTTATTGCATCTATTGACCGAGTGAACCTTACTGATCGAAATGCAGTGTTTGTTTTTGGATCTGTAGCTCAGGCATTGGGTACACCAATAGCAGATATCTCATTATCACGAAGCACAATACGTCGAAAGAGAAACCAAATTCGTAAAAATGTAGTAGAATCGGATCAAGCTTCATTTATTTCACAATTTCCACTTATTTTACACTGGGATGGCAAATTATTAAGCGATATTATTGGTGGAGTACAAAAGGTGGATAGAGTTGCGATTATCGTCAGCGGAGGTGGATTAGAAAAACTAATAGGAGTTCCTGAGATCAAAAGAGGTACGGGTGAACAACAAGCCAACGCATGCTTGCAACTTCTTGACCATTGGTGTCTCAAGGGGCACATTCGCGCGCTATGCTTCGATACCACAGCGTCTAACACCGGGTTAAATTTAGGTGCTTGCACTTTAATTGAAAAAGCCCTTGATAAGGAGCTCATATGGATTGCTTGCCGTCATCACATTTTTGAAGTAATGCTTTCTAATGTTTTTAAAGAAGTTTTTGGATCGATCATGCGGAGGGCCAGATGTACAATTATTTAAACGCTTTCAGAAACAGTGGTTTAAAATAGATAAAAAAAAATTTATATTGGGAGATGGATCGTTATTTAGTACCAATAATTTGATAGAAATGCAAAATTACTATGCCGAAGCTATAAAAAGTCAACAGCCTAGGGACGATTACCTCGAACTATTGACCCTGTGCCAAACTTTTCTAGGATGTTCAGAAAAAACTGAGGTTAAGTTTCGTGCACCCGGCGCCTTACATCAAGCTCGTTGGATGGCAAAAGCAATTTATTGTCTAAAAATATACTTGTTTCAAAACCAGTTCGTCCTTACTGCAGCAGAGAAAAAAGGAGTCACTGATATAAGTGTATTTGTTAGTCACTGAAATGTAATATATGGCCGTTATTGGAATGAAGCCCCCATAGCCGAAAAAGCCCCTTTAAATGACGCCAATCTACTTCAACTTATTGACAGCTATCCTAATAAAAATATTCGTACAGCGGCATCGGAAGCATTTCGTCGTCATCTCTGGTATTTTTCAGAATATCTCATTGGACTAGCTTTTTTCGATTCTCGAGTAACAGTTGAGTCTAAAAGAGAAATGGTTAAAAATCTCATGTTACCACCAAAAGCTAAAGCGTTAAAAAGACTCGACGGTAAAACTTTCAATCATCAGAGCCCAATTGAGTCCTTTGTTACCCAACGCACAACCATTTTCTTTGACTTGTTAGTCAATGAAGGACGAGAAAAGGCTGCGTCATTTCTTACAAAGGACCCCACGGAATGGAAGGACGATGCAATTTTTATTGAAATGGGGGAAAAGGTACGCCAGTTAAAAGTGGTAAACGACTGTGCAGAGCGAGGTATTGCATTAATTCAAAAATTTAACAATAGCATTACCAAAAATGAACAGCAAAAACAATATTTGCTTCGGCTAGTCGATCTACATAGAAAGAAATTTCCCACCGCTTTGAAGGCCAACGTCATGAAGATGAATCTGAGCGAGTAACACTTTCAAATTATGAGTTTTTTAATTTAATTCAATAATTTTGAATTTTTTTGTATTTCGTTAATAAATAAGTTTTGTCGAAATTTGAATTGTGTACCATTTAAACATTTACCCTAAAAATGATCAGTTATAGCGACCTCTAAATATTGTCCTAGTTAACTGAAATTTTGCAAAGTCGTTAGTTAGCATGTTTGGAATAAAAGCAACCTTGTGGAAAACCTAATTTTAATATTTCAGATTTATGGACCACCCTAATATATATATATATATATATATATATATATATATATATATATATATATATATATATATATATATATATATATATATATATATATATATATATACATATATATATATATATATATATATATATATATATATATATATATATATATATATATATATATATATATATATATATATATATATATATATTATACATACATAATGCAAAAATGTGCAAAATATAATTCTTATAATACGTGTAATAAAAAATGCACTCATTGCAATTTTTTGGTATAAAAATTTGTATATAAGTTGATATTCAATTAATAAAAAAGTTAGTACTCAAAAACCTTACTCACATTCTTTTACTTAGTTTATTCCGGTATTAGCTCCCACCAGAGGTCCGCTCGGAATAAAAAAGTACAAACAACTAATAAACTAATAAACAATAAACTAATTAGGGGTGAGTTATAATTTTGAGGGTGAACTGAAAAATCGATGTTGTCGTAAATTGAAAGCTCATAAATAGTTCCAAATTGTACAATAAAATTTGTTGTTTTTTGTATGTTGTCCCCCCACTATTCCTGCAAACCTGAACGCACTCAAAATATTTGGTTTGTGTATTTCTCGAGTTCATAAATAGCGCATAATTCTGCACAAATTGTTTCTCTAATTTTGAAAGTTAATTATAGAAAATTAATAGTATATGAAACGATTACATGGCAAATAACTATTAACCATAGGAACTCCCACACTTTTTTTTTGTATATAAATCATCACGTACATTTCAATTTCAAACATAACTGAAAAAAATCCATCGGTTAATTAAAATAGTTTACTCTCCTAACCAATTTTCAGTGTGCAAAAGTTCAGACGTGGATGAAAGCAACAAAACAAGAAAATACCAAAGCCCAGCCAGGCAAATGAAACACCATAAATCATAAAATAATAATCACCTTAATGACCTAAACCTCAAAACCCACAAATCAATTGAAATACGGCAATACAAAATATTTATGAAAGGGATGCAGAATACACCCCGCAATCCGCACATAAAAACAAGCGACCGCACACAATTTTCCATACAAAATCACTGTCAGTCTCTCATAATTAATATTTGTGTGTGCTCAACTGGATTGTTGGTAGTGTTTTCGTCCAAAACAAAAAAAAATTGAATTTTCATTAAAAATATAATAAAAAATTTTAATTAAAAAAAGAAAAAGGAAAAATAATGAAATATAATTCTTTTTTGATTTTCATTTCAATTAAAATTCAAATCACACATAAACATATACATATACAAAAATATGTATGTGTGTCTACCTAAAATCAAGCGAGAAAATGAAATAAAATATGTTTTTTAATTCCGTGTACATCACGCAATGAGTTTGGTTTTCCCGCGCTTTTCCCCTTATCGCACAACAATATAATATTTAATTATATCATTATTATTACGACACGGTGGTTGTTTTTGTTTTACTTTTAATTTAAATTATAATAAAACCTGAATAAATTTACTAGATAATGTAGTGGGGTATGGTAAATGGGTCGGTCTGGTACTATATAGTTGTTGAATCACGCTTACGTGCAATAAACGTTTGCAATGTAAAGAGGAAAAGAAATTTGCATAATATGCTAACAAAGTATTTCGTGTTTCCTTATAAATACGAATATAATAAAGGAGGTTATTGAACCTTGTTCATATACGGTTAAATGTCTTTCTTACGAGTTTTAAGCGGATTGGAATGCGATTAAAATATTTCCATGGCTTAATTTAAAAAAAATATTCTGGTTACTTTTCCACTTGAACACATATTTCTACTTAATTTAATGTTTTTTTTTTTCTCGTCAGTCAATACTTCTATCTCAGAAAATAAAAAAAAAATCATCAGGCAACACTAATCAATAAAAAAACCCACTTGCTCTTGTGTGAAGTAAACCCAGCCCAGAATTTGTTTAAATTGATTCTAAAAAGGAATGACGTTAGATACAAAAATTTAAATTTGTTCCTTTTAAATTATGTGAACTTTAACCATCCAACCGTTGTATCTATAGAACTCGTATTTGAACTGAAATTACATTTAAATTTGTCATGTTAAAGGTATAATTTTGTCGGATTAAGGCTATGTTGACGTCTACAAGTTTGTGAGCTAGCTCAATTTTAATCACAGCAAACTGAAGTGGCAACACTAACTATTAATATCAGTTTTGCCTGTCAGCTCCGAAAAATGTCACATTTTTACTCTCAGCCTCGAAAATATTTACTGTCATGACAGTTAAAACTATCACGACACAAACATTTTTCGGGGCTGAGAGTAGAAAATGGAATTTTCATGACACTATGATAATATTTGTCCATCTCCGATGTTTTTTTTAGAAATTTTATGGTCGAACTATCGGCTTATGTCCGGTGGTGGAGGTGTAAGTAATTCTGTGTTTTTTTTTCAAAATAGTTCTATGAAGTGAAGATGTGAAATTGTCCCTAAATCTCAGCAACTATTCGTTGGCCGGTCTATCGGCTTATGTCCGGTGATAGAGGAAGATTTAATGTATTTTTTTTATTTCTTTGGAATTTTTCTAGGTGGAGTGCTATATCTCAACTCAACCACATAGAAAAAATCTAAAAAAACACAAACATTACTTTAGGTCTTATTCCATTACCAGACATAAACCGACAGTCCGGCCAACGAATAGTCGCCGAGTTTCAGGGACAATTTCACATCTCCAATTCATCCAGAAATATTATGAAAAAAAACACAGATATATATACATACACTTCTACCACCGATAGTTCGACCATAAAATATATCACGTACAATTGCTAAAAAAAATTGGAAATGGGTAAATAATTAATATCGTTTGTTTGTCCCAGCTCCGAAAATTTTGCTGTCGTCTAGTATCACGAAAATGACATTTTTTTAGTTTCAACTGTCATGACAGTAAATGTTTTCGGGGCTGGGTGTAAAAAGTGACATATTTAGGGACTAATAGTCAAAAATGTCAAATGATATTAATAATTAGTGTGGCCACCTCATTTTGCGGGGTTGAAAATTGGGCTATCTTCACATACATACTATCCTTTTTCAATTATGGTTGGGGATACGGGATGATATTTGGCTGGATGGATCCTACCGTTACGATTGATGCCTCAGACTCATATGTGGTTGCCTTAATATAATTATTTGTGATAATACAAGGTCTGCAAAAAATCTAAATTAGGTATTAAATTTCAGAAAGTCAAAATATTTAATATTTAATTTAGAGGCACTATTAGCTCTAAAAGAAACTTTAAGGTCGTACAATACTTTGATTCTAAATTATTTATTAATCCCTAGGTCAAAAATGAACGAGTGCAAAATTTAATTATATGGAGCGTGGAGTTCGAAAAACTCGCAGTGACTACTAATACGTGATAGGGTGAATGCTGTCCAAGTCGTGGACGTTGTAAAGTGACATTTTTTGTTTTGATCGTGACAACCCTCACTATATTGTCGTTTCCTGGATGTATTTGGATTATTCTACCCAACGGCCACTTACACACCGGAACGTCGTTTTCTTTTATCAGAACGATTTCATTTATTTGAAGATTCTCTCTAGGTTTTTGCCACTTGTATCCTTGCTGTAATGTATTTAAATAATCGGTTGAATATTTCTTTCAGAACAATTGCATTCTGGTTTGTATTCTCTGCCATCTAGTTAATAAGGAATCTGTCTTCGCCGTGATAGGTGTTTCAGCGATAGCTCTCGTAGAGGTTCCAATCAAAAAATGGGCCTGTGTCAGGACATCATAGTCGTCGTCTTGCGATATAGTGTACAGCGGCCGTGAATTCAAAATATGTTCAATCTGGCATATAAGTGTGGTCATCTCCTCAAAGATCAAATTTATGTTATTGACAGATTTGAGCAAATGTGTCTTAACCGACTTTACGACAGACTCCCACAATTCGCCGATATAGGGCGCAGATGGTGGTATGAAATGCCACTCTAGATTTTTTCTGTTCCAAATTTCTCGTTAATATTTTATAATTATTCCCAACCATCTTTCAAAATTCTCTTAGCGCCAACGAAATTAGAACCGTTGTCGGTGTATATTCTCCTTGGTACTCCTCGTCTAGCCACAAAGCGTTTAAGGGCGGCCAAAAATGCTTCACTGGTTAAATCGCTCACTGCTTCGATATGTATTGTCTTCACGGATAGACATACAAAAATGCATAAATAACCCTTAAAAGGATTCGTACCCCTCTACCTTTTCTGGACGCGAAATAAAGTTAAAGTTACACGTTCGATGGAGAGATTCCCCATCAATTGTTTGCTTATTTTATGCGCGTATTTTACACAGACAACGCATCCCCTCAATATGGAGCGAACCTTGGTGCGCCCTCTAGCAAGCGGCATGCAGATTATTGGGATGTGTTTCCTGTTATATGCACAATCAGCATTGTACACTCGGTCCTCTACGCGTAATACATTTGCTTCGTCAACGAAAGGAGCTAAAGAAACCAATCTCGAATCACATTTCGCCATGCTGAACTTTCTTAAATTCGCTATATCTCCTCCAAATATATTGTTCTGTGACCATATAATGCAATGTATCCTGGCGTCTTCTATTTCTTTGGCATTCAGCTCACCGATTTGTCTGTTCTTTGGATCTTGGCAGACACTCAAGAGGACACTCAACCAGTCGTCGATGCCATCGTCGATAATAGCGTTGAAAACCTCTCCTGGCAACTGTGTTTTACTGCATTCTTTATCTATGACTATTTGATCCGCTTTTTTACGTGGATCTGTAGTGTCGGAGTTATATGTGTTGGATCGTTTTAACCACTCGGGTCCATGCCACCATTGTATTAGATTTACTAGATGAAGTGGAGACACGCCTCTCAAACCGTGATCAGCCGGATTGTCGGCCGATCTCACATGCGCCCAATATTGCCTCGGAAATGTATCTAATATTTCGCCGCTCCGGTGTGCTACGAACGTTTTCCATCTCGCTGGATACGCGGGAAGCTAAGCGAGAACAATAGTGGAACAAATGAGCTGCGCATAGTTCCAGCTTAAGACGTGTAGTCTTCTTAATAGGCGTAACCTTCGTTTTAGCCGTCAACAAGTTTACGACGATTTCTTCATTAATAAATTTACTATATACCACTGCACTATAAGCCCGTTCAGTGGCGCCTGCAAACTCATGTATTTGAACATCAGCATAGTGGTTAGTGAATCGGGAATATTTTTTTGATGATTGGGAATTCTTCCCTCACTCGTCTGTATTCGTTTTCGTATGATGCCGGAAGTGTATCATCCCAACCGAGTCTCACCAAGCAAAGTTTTTGAAACAATATTTTCAACAAAATTATTGAGGATGAAAGAAACCCAAAGGATCGAACTCTCTCGAGGCTTCGGATATTATCTTCCTTTTTGTGATCGGCCCTTCACGTTCAGCACTAATTCGGAATGTAAATATATCTTCTACAGCATACCAATGAAGCCCAAGGATTGTGTTGGTAGGAATCGTGTCATCGCCCACTTTCATAATTTTCATAATTTTAATGCGAAACCCCCTTGTAATAATACCGTAGTTAATCGCCTTTTGAGTTCAGCAGCCTCCTTTTCGGTCTCTGCACCAGCCAACAAATCATCGATAGTACATTCTATTCTCCGTTGTCACTTGCTAATTGTTGAGTCCGAATCGCCAAATAGGCAGAACATGCTAATCCGAATGTAACTCTAGTTAATTTGAATATCGGATTGTTCCTACTGCTTTCTCACGCCAAAGCAGCCTTTGATAATTTGTATCTTCCGGGGATACGATTACTTATCGATACATTCTATCGTCGTTCTATATCTGCGGTGATGACAGTTCTGTGACATCTAAAACGCTTCAATATAACCCACAGTGTCGGTTGGATAGTCGGTCCGTCCATCAAGCTGTCGTTTAGGGAATTTCCGATTGTGGTCTTACTTGATCCATCGAATCCACTCTTAACTTTGTGGTTTCAGTGGATTCGTTTATTACCGCGAGGTGAGGTAAATAAAATGATTTTTCATCGCTCACCTTTACTTGATTAGGGTATTTCTACCATATGTCCCATCTCGATGTATTCTCGCATCTGATCAATGTATTTTTGTCTCAAATTTGTATCCTTCGCCAATTTGCGTTCAAATGCTAGCAATCTAGTGGTCGCAACAATCACAGAATTACCTTGTTTAATCGCTGGGTCCCGAAATGGTAGTTTTACCACATACCGACCATCATCACCTCGCTGAAGCGTATTGGTATAAAATATCTCACACTTCTCTTCTACTGGTGTTGTTTCTGTTATTCACGGTCTTTCTTCTATCTCCCAAAATTGACGCAGAGTATTATCGATGTCTACATCTAACTGTGTATGGAATATCAGAGTAGACAAACTAGGCTGTGCATCCATGATTACCGTAAGATCTGCCTCTGGTGATGAATTTGTATTCTGCGAGTTGTTGTATTGACCAAAAACGACCCATTCGAAAACCGTCTTCTGGAATACCGTTGGCTGTATTCGTCTCGAGCTACCTTGTTGAAATCGGGATCCGCCAATTGTATGTCTTCTATATATGAGATGTCCTTTTTGTTTATATGGTAACCTGGTATTTTAGCCGGAAGGGTACAAAGATCCCAATATTATAGCACATCTTCCTCTCAATTGGATCATACTCGTTGTGATACATTGGCTTACTTCCTTTGCAAATGCAGCCGTTGAACACAGTCCTCTGATACAAATGAGGATTGAGATTCGGAATATAGCAGTGCTCGACATCTCTGAGAATTCCCTTCTCTGTCCACCATAGTGACGATGACCGTCGGTAAGATAGCTCGAGTGTGACCTGTGGTTGGTTGCATCATGGCGTTTAAAGTAGTTGTTTCCACTTGTTCTTCCTCATTCTCTTTTTCATGTGAGTCTAAATTTAATTAGACATGGTATCGTCGTCTAGGCATGATGATGGGACTTGTGATATCAGAGGTAACCCTTTTTGATGGGCTAGATCTATTCTTAGAAAGTCGTTTTCAGCCGTTTCATGCGCCCAAGGTTCCTTCGATTTGCTTTCCAATTTATTTGCTAAAATATAAATATGCCATGGATCGCGTCCTACAGCCTTCTCCCCAAGCACCCTTAAACCACGAGGCTTCGTCTGACACATCTGTTAGTCGCTGCAGTGGTTTCGAGCAATACTGTTGCATGCTCGGTTGCTCCATAAATTGCTTCAACAATGAATGGGTTACGTGATTAGATTTGTTATACCTCGTCTTGATTTTGTCCCAAGCTTCTTCATAATTCGCATCGGTGACGCTTAAATGTTTGATTAAGGAAAAAAGCTCCTCCCTTGATCAATCCTTTCAGGTACTGCAACTTGTGCACCTTTGACATGTTTATATTGCCGTGAGTTGAGGTCTCGAAGAGATCTCTCTTCGCCCTCACGTTCATTTATTGCGGAAATCTCGTACAAAAATTGGTTTGGTTCAAAACCAACTCATCCATAGTTTTGTCTGGTTTTCTATTGTTTTCTTCATAAGCCCTTTCAATCCTTTCCACTGAATCTGTATTAGCGTCATCAAATTTTCCTTTTAGTTTGTCTTCGAGACCTTGGAATTGGTTCCATTGATCAGCTAGAAGGGCTTGTGCAGCTCGTATCATGATTAATGATGTGGATTAATGATATCTTCGAGATTTTTCACCAATCGTCTTACTGCTCTACAAATCTTTTGAATCGTCTTCATCCTTTTTTGTATTTTAGGTAGATGTTTCCGCCGATGTCAGCGTGAACAAAAGGTATCCGGATCTCTTACCTCAGTATGTTCTAAACTACGTCTAAAACTCCTTTTATAGCATGAACGTTTTATGGAACATATCGAATTTCAGTACCTCCTCTCCATATCTAATTTTCACGAACGTATAGCCGATTTAATGCAATTTACTTTTTAACACTACTCACCCTCATGCACAGGAAAATTCTTTTGTTTTCGTAAGATTTAAATGAGGCGTTGTCTGTCTTTAGAATAACTGGTAATAAACATATTCATTCACACGTTAAAGACAATTGATTATAATTATCCATCGAGGCCATATCAATAGCGGCCAATCAACCCTAACGTCTATATCACGTTATAATGTAAGCAACATTTATTTAAAGAAGACACTTGCAAAACTAAAATTATATGAATGCCATGCACAGAAGGCCGAAGACGCCTGCGAGGCGTGTCACTTCTAATTTTTAAAATATTGCGACAATTTAATAATTTTAAGAGTTCAATAAATTTTTTAAAATCTGCTCAAACAATTTATTTCATTTTATACAAAAACCTATTAGAAAATAGCAACAATACAACCTTGCTAGGTGGCAGCCAATAATAAATTATGTTGTTTACATTTTCAAACGCGAAAAATTCACACATTTCACCTCGTGCTCGCTCATTTGAGAACATTATTGAAAAAATCGTTTCATTTCCCGCATTTCACTCAGTGTATGATAAATTAAGTGATCGCGGCCAATAATGATAATATGCGATGATCACAGGCAACTTGCTTTGAATTAAAATAAATTGTTTGTTCCTTGAAGTTTTGTTGTTGATGATTAAAGAAAATATACTTTTAGAATACACACAGCCTTGCATATTCCGGCCGCCTAAGCACGCATCCAATTTTGAAATGGTGTCAATACTAAAAATGTCGTAAATAGCCACCCCAAAAATACACTTTTTCGCGGTGTAACAACAAAATACACGCGAAGTAATTGTTTCGACATATAAAATTATATAAAATGCGGTAATCGCCAGATACACAAAAAACTTCAAAATTTTCTTATTCAATGTCAACAAAAATTTCGTCACATCGGCATCATGTGTATAAGCATCATCATCTCAAAATAACAACAAATAAAATTTAATATTATTTGAGATCTTAATTGCTCCGCCGGCGTACAGAGAGTCTGTATTCGAGCGCGAGCGAAAGTGAAGGATTCCCAATGACGTCGATTTTCTTTAAATATTTAACACACTACTAGACATTATTTTGATGATAATTTATACTTTAAGATTATAACAACAGATTTTTGTTTATTGGCTCAGTGCCAATGCGCGAAAAGTGTTTATTGGCGGTGAAGTATTAAAAAAATGAAAATTGGATTTAAAGTATTTTAAGAACATTTATTGGAGGAATATAAATCATCTATATATAGAACTGTGTGTCCATGGCAAAGAAATTTAAGGCGTTAATTCATTGGAATTATTGGCTTTGGTTTGGCAGAGCCAAGTTTAATATACCGCTGTTTTAAATTTCTACCGATTATGTTTCGATGCTAAGTATCTTTTAGATTTTCCTAGATAAAGTTGGTATGCTTGACAAGTAAATGCACTACTCATTAGTAGTGCTTCAATTAGCATGCCAATACCTTAAATACGATCATAAATAACATTATACACCTATAATGTTAGTATTACTCCCCTTCTTCCTCAGAACTTTCTCTAACTGGGTCTTGAATATCTGTTAATATTTTTTCAATCGATTCTTGTCTTATTTTAAAGGCCTTGCGATCACGTGTTATTAAAATTTATACAGTCACCATCACTATTTGCTGAGTTGATAAATGATTAGATTACGTCGGTCGTAATGGACTTTTTGTCTGAATGAAATTGATTTGTAATTCATCATCTCAAGTTCGATTAATTAAAAATTCAATTAAGTTGTTGAGAATGGTAGATTTCAAATCAACTTGGTGATTTAATGATATTAAAGTGCATCATACCTATTACAAAGTTTGGGATCCTTTACTGAGTGATTCCTTGGTTCATGCTAAGATAAAGGTCGTATGGAAGGACACATCGGTCCATTTCTGACACATTTCTTGTTATAGGGTGTTGAAAAGAATTTGTTAAAAAATGCGCACACAATTATTTATAATTTCCAAAATATGTAACTTGGAGCAACCAGCCTAGGCCAGATCCAACTTGGTGTCATCTCTATTCGTTTGAGAGTTATGATACTTTAATTTATTACGTTATTATTGTGTTTAAATGTTTCATTTAAAATGTCTATGATATTCTCTAGAAATATCGCAAACATAATCGAAATCAAAGAATATCAAAAATCCATCTCCAATTATTTTATCAAAATGAACAAAGGAATCATCCACCAACGACTTAGCAGTATATATGTATATAAAGTTATAGTTATAGTTATAGTTATAGTTATAGTTATAGTTATAGTTATAGTTATAGTTATAGTTATAGTTATAGTTATAGTTATAGTTATAGTTATAGTTATAGTTATAGTTATAGTTATAGTTATAGTTATAGTTATAGTTATAGTTATAGTTATAGTTATAGTTATAGTTATAGTTATAGTTATAGTTATAGTTATAGTTATAGTTATAGTTATAGTTATAGTTATAGTTATAGTTATAGTTATAGTTATAGTTATAGTTATAGTTATAGTTATAGTTATAGTTATAGTTATAGTTATAGTTATAGTTATAGTTATAGTTATAGTTATAGTTATAGTTATAGTTATAGTTATAGTTATAGTTATAGTTATAGTTATAGTTATAGTTATAGTTATAGTTATAGTTATAGTTATAATTATAGTTATAGTTATAGTTATAGTTATAGTTATAGTTATAGTTATAGTTATAGTTATAGTTATAGTTATAGTTATAGTTATAGTTATAGTTTGGTGTCCTTTCGAACATTGCCGTCCGCCTTAAATTATTTTAATACTTTAGTGTTGGTTGTGATTGTCTAGAATGGGCCGCAAACATAGCTTTGTCAATGGTCGCTAGTACACGCCATTTTTACATTTTTGTGTCGACTCGCAGATCCTGGGTGCTGATCCTGGGTTTCCAGAGCTGATGATACATTCTCTGCAGTCGCTGGTAGCGATTGAGACGGATCGTTTTTACATCGAGTAGTGTTGGTTCGGCTATTACGATTAAAGCCTTTCCGATTACGAAACACCCTGGAGTGATGATTGTACAGTCATCAGGGTCGTTCTTCATTGGACGCAATGGTCGCGAGTTTAGGCACGCCTCAATCTGGCGCAGCAGTGTAGTCAACTCCTCGAGCATGAGGATGTTTGATGCTTGGCCGATTTTATGCCTGGTGGTGCCAGTTTGAGCCAATAATGCGGCGATTTCCGGAGTGATTTCTCTCGTGCTCTGCTGATGCAGGGACGCTAGTTGGCGACGACTGGTTGTGCAATCACTATACAAATTTTTAAATTTGCTTCTTCGCACAGTGAAAATTTTAAGCGATGCGATGAATGCGTTTGTAGTGAGTTCGGACACCAGCTCCAAATGTAGTGCCTTCGTAGATAAACGAAAATACAGATGTAGACCTTTATGGACGCACAGCTTTTGCGTAGTTTGATGGGTATTGGGTCTGGTTAGTTCACGCCACTATCCAGAAACAGTCTCGAAGGAGTAACATGATTCGATGGAAGTTGGCCATCAGTTGCTGGCTAGACGTTGCGCGATGGCGAAAGCACACAACAAATTTATGTAAATGTGACTCCGTAAGAGTGCCAGCATCAGCTGTGGACCACCGTGTAGCGTTGTGCGATGTTCTTGCGAAATGAGTAATTTCGTAAGCTGGTTGTCTTTTGAAGGTAATACCGAGCCGCCTTTCAACACGGATTATACCGTCACTGCTGAAGGGATGGCTCGGGGATCAAAGTGGGGTCTTGTCTAATAAATTTTCTCCTGGTTGGTATCTTGATATCTCTTTAGCAAAATGTGTTTCTTGAACCAGGTTAACCCAGAACGGTGAAAAAACCTGTCGAATGTGTTGTTGTGCCGCGACATGAAGTAATTTCTCGAGCGATAAATATCTAGCGATTTGGTAGAATGTCATTTTGAGACATCACGATTTCTAGATCTTATCGTAGCCAAACAGGACCTGCCGATCACATCGGATGGTTGTGTGGTAATGAAGGGTCAGTACCAGGAGACGAGCAATTACCAGGATTATGCTAGGTGTCGACATAATTACAATCGGTAGATTGTGTGTAATTCAAGATTTGCGAGGCCCGATTGATCACAAACATCTTCCACCGACCAGGCGAGCTGCTTAGCCAACCAAGTACCATGCGCGTCGGTCTATCCGTACATTTGCACCTATAGCACGTCGAGTGACTGACCGATGGTGTGCATGAGTTTGTCGACGAGTACTCTGGCACAAAGCTCCAGTCGTGGCAGGTTGATCATTTTCAATGGTGTAGTCTTGGTCTTGATGCCAGCATTAAGATTTTGGCGGATCCATTGCGTATGCTTTCACAGAGGATTCGCTGAACCCATGAACTTGAAAACGATTGCGAGAGTCTCCAGTGATTTCAAACTAACTCGATAAGTGAATGCCGTTGATGCCTGCTGCAGTATTGTTCATTTGATTGGTGCACGATCATCTGATGATGCGATGATGTTGGATCCAAAACAATCGGCCGAAGGGACCAATTTAGCGCGAATGTTTCTTCTGACTCTTCCCAGTGTAGCTCCAGATGACCCTGATTTTCGCGGAATTCGATTTGTATCTCATTGAGACAGCTGACTGTTCGAGGACCACTTCCGCAGTTCAAACCCGCCACATCTGAGTAGTTCCCCCATTTGCCTCTGGACCTCGATTAAATCCGCGTTGTTGTATGAGTAGAAGTCTCTGGATGCGCATTTAACGGCAATTGGTTATTTAGCCTGTTCGCCTCGCACTAGCTGAAGAATGGTGCGAATTGCGAGATGCGAAGCGCTGACAGTACCGTACGTGACGGTGCACAAACGATAGTCTCGAATTGGCTCATCTACAAAGGTCGCCATACGATCCGCAGATAATTTGTGTATTCGGGCGCCATCAATATCTGCCGATACATCTGATGGATGTCTTAAACGAAACCAAATTGTTGTTTGCAAAAACGGGTTAGTATTTCAATGACGTTCTGTTGGCACTCACTACCAATACGAAGCTTCTGACTAATTGATATGCCGGTTGATGTTGTGTGATTCCAGATAATCATGCATAAACCTGATGTACTCAGATCGTTCTTTATCGTTCTTGAAAAACCGGTGTCTCATATGTTTTAGTCGCGGGACTGCATCCTCTCGTGACCTTCAGGGATACGAAGTATCTTCCATCAACATTGCAATGGTGTGTCGATTCATAGTGCCGTTCACAATCTGACTTATCGAGCGTTAATTCTCGAGATGAACAAACAACCTCGATTTCCCAAAATGACCTGAGCGTGTTGTCGAGCGTGTCATATCTGTGCTCCACTTTGCAGGAGAGAATGTAACCAAATTTCATATTTTGTGCGAATGGTGAACCGTGAACGCCGCTGGGGAACAAAGCTGGAATGACTAAGTTTTAGTTTTAGTGCGATACGATGGTGATTCTGTAGCGAGCAGTACATCCGTGAATGGCAATGTGATGTGACTCGTAGTGACCGAAGTTTGTGATGATTCGACGGATTATGATTCGGTATTCGGATTCGAGTTGTGTAACAACGTTGTTGCAAGTCCGGTACAATCTCGTTTTGCAGGTCCAATTGATGTGGTCTTGGCGCAGGCAGTTGAAGCACAATTTTTCTCGGACGACATTTGAAGTCGAAGTGACGATGAGTGAGCGAGTTGATTGCATGACAGGTTTGTCAGGTGTTCGAGTGCGCGACGTATGCGATGATAACGGAACCTTGTTCTGGGATTGTTGTGGATTCCATTCAGTCGTAGAAAGTCATAGAAATTATCTCCAGTGATTTCCATCGGGTGTTCAATGATTCGATCAGACCTTGGTATGATGGATATTGCGCTCGGGTTAGTGACATTTCCCAACGTCGATGGGTTTCTGGATCCATTTTGACTGCGATGATGTTGTTAAAATGAAATCGCATGTGGGGACCGGTACTCCTAATACTTTCAGACTGTGAACGGTGTCGGTTGTAACCTCAAGGACCGGAACCTTCGATGGTAGCAATCGATGATGAACCGATGGTTGTTGTATCGATTTCGTAGCATGGGCCATGTCATGCTTACTCGTAATTGTCGTTGGTGATGCTTATAGACTTGAGCAACGATGCTGCATCCTCAATTAAGTTCGTCTTCAGGTAGTGTAGCTTCTGCGAATTGGTCAACTGTTTATGGTTGAGAACGAGGTCGGTGAACAAATTCTCAAATTCGGCCAAACACGTGTAGTCCCCGTCAAAGACTGGAACCGTTATTCGATGCGTTGTACCGATGTATTGCCATGCGTAAATTAGCTTGGCGTCACCTTGCGGATTTCCGACCGTGGCTCATAACTTTTCAAATTTGATTTTGCAACGAAATAATAGTTATCCGTTTGTTCACAGATACCATACTCTCGCTCAAGTTCCTCTTCACCATACACGGCCGCATTCTGGTCCTGTACGACACATATAGGGATGCCAAGTGGTCGATCTGCGTCTGTATGCATTTGTTTTTTTGTTGCCCAACCTTTGGTTGTGGGATGGTCACCGATAGGCCACGCTACCCGAGATTTTTATTTCAAAGGATGTCGTTGTAGCTTTGATAGAGCATAAACAGTGATTAAATTTCATAAAGCACCACCACGATTGAAATGAGTAAAGCAAATTTATTTATGTATCAAGAATTACAAAAATGAACAGGTCATTAACGTTACACAAAAATAAAATTTATAGCAAGCCCACAAAAACATAATAAGCTATATAAAATGCCATATTAAACCATAATTCCCAAAATAAAATAAATCGTTCAATTCCCAATTACAATACGATAAATCTTATTCACACGCTCACATATATCAATCTCCCAAGTATCATGCAACAAAATTTATCACACCCAAAAAAAAAAACAGAATTATGTCTCTCACCGCCATAAGAATATCTCGACATAATTCATTTACGATTTTCACCTTAATTGAGAACGAAAATTTCTACTTTCGCCTTTTAAGGTAATTCGATATATTATCGAAAATTACCAAAATTGATATAACGAATTCGATTAGATAATTGAAGAGGCTGGATTACCCGTTGTCAATTATTGTCAATTAAAAAAATTCTAGGTAACGTATTGGGAATAGTCCAATCCGTTACCCTTGAGGAAATTTCACATAAAATAACAATTTCCTTTTTCACATTCTAATTAATAAACAGACCGGAATGCATAAAATTTTTTACGATTTTTGATTTTTATTAACTGAACTCACATTTTAATGGCCTTTTAAAAAATATATACGAGGTACTAAAAACATGTTCTAAATAAACTGGGAGTGAATTTTCCTAATGGCATATGAATCGAGTTTCACCCCAACGATAATTTTTTTGTCTCAATATCAAATCGATCTAATAAATTAAATTTTTTTTATAATTTTTTTTAATTAGGCTAAACAAAATTAAAATTTAATAAAGATGTATACATATTTTACAGTAATTGAGTGTTAAAAGATTTTAAAAATTAATTAGGTCAAGAAAGAAAGAAATAAAAATGGTTAGGTAGGTGCTAGGAATAGAATATCGGCAATGATTGAATAAAATTTCATTTTCACGGTTGCACCGCAAAACATTTTTCTAGATTATTGTTATAAATTACACAATTTATGATGTTTACGAATGTTCACCAGAGGCTGGTTATGCAATTAAATATTTTTATTTGATAAATATTTAGATAGCGATATGTTAATGAACGATAAATATTGAGCAGCACGTTATGAAATACTACAAACATTAATGCGGTTATTGAAATCGTTTCAAAATAATGATTTTCACTTTTGAATCGTAGTCGGGCTATTTAAAACACTAGACATACAACCCTTGTGACTGTCACAAACGATACCTTGCCAGTCCTCCATTGTGTAGACAACAACAGGCACATGAAGTTAGCCCAGTTTTTCATCCCAGAAAAAAATAAAATTTCCTTAAACAATACATTTTATCTCTTCCCAGTTTTTTCTATTTAAACTTGTATAAGACGGAATATGTTTTTAAGTTGAATAAAAAACAACAAAATATCCTTCCCAGATTATTCCACCTCCAGAAATATGATTTGCCGGAAATGATTCTTTATGTTTTGAATAACTTATAAGACGGACTAACTGTGACCAGTCGGGCAACACCAGCCGTATTGTAGGATTGGCGCAATCGGCCAGATTCCATGTAGCCTAATACTAAAATTTATAATGGCCATTCTTCTAGCAATATGATTTGTGGGAAATGATTGATATTGTTTTGAGTTGGTAATAGTAAGAGCTTACAATGACTAAGAGGGAAGTACCAGCCGTATGGTAGTATTGCCGCAAATGGCCAAGTTCCATATGGGCCCATATAAGAATATGAGGACTATTCAAAACATAAAGAATTATTTCCGGCAAATCATATTGCTAGGAGAATGACAATTATTAATTTTTATGCTCCAATCCTACCATACGGCACCCACTACACGGCAAATCGCGTTTCTAGGAAAATGGCACAATTTTCTCATATACATATATAGAAGTCCGTCTTATAAGTTATTCAAAACATAAAGAATAATTTCCGGCAAATCATATTTCTGGAGGTGGAATAATCTGGGAAGGATAGTTTGTTGTTTTTTACTCAACTAAAAAAAATATTCCGTCTTATACAAGTTTAAATAGAAAAAACTGGGATGAGATGAAATGTATTGCTTAAGGAAATTTTATTGTTTTCTGGGATGAAAAACTGGGCTAACTTCATGTGCCTGTTGTTGTCTACATAATGGAGGACTGGCAAGGTATCGTTTGTGACAGTCACAAGGTTTGTGTGTCTACGCCTATTTCATAATTCTTTACGTGCTGGTGGGGAAGATAGCGTAGAGCATTGGTTTGTGCGTAGATAATGTTAAAAATTGGTAGAGTTTGTAGATCATTCGTAGACATTGTAAAATACTGATTAGTGATTGTTTTTCCCTAAATTTGTCAGTACCAAGCACCATGAAAGGTGTATTTTACACGATATCTACCGATTTTTACGTGACTAGGTAGATAACTCGTTAAAAACGTAAACAACATCGACTACCACTTTTAACTTATGTTTATGGAGATTTTAGCTTTTAAGCCAAAATATGCATGACACTTACATCTAAACTACAAACCTAGTCCAGATTTGCCAATAGCCGATTAAACATATGTTGTCGAAATTGATAAAATTTCCGATAAGTACTAAAATGGTATTCATAAAATGTAACCCGGCTCTATAAACGGAAGTTTTTTTGTGTAAATTTTCAGCACCAAATTTGATGACGTAAAGTTACATATCAAGAGTTCGATAGCGAATAACTCGATAAAATTATGTATATGAAGCTATCCCGAGAAAACGCGATGGCAACACTAAACTATCACTATCGTGAGAGTTTACTATCCCAGCCCGAAAAAATGTCGCTATCGTGACAGTAAAAAGTATCATGATAGAATGTCATGACATTTATAACATTTTCAGCACGAAATTTTAAAATTACTTTTATGTACAGGGTGTCCGCCGGGAAGGTATACTACTTTGTTTGTTTATGATTTTTGATTAAATGAAAGAGAATGGATCTTATATTGATAAATGTTTTATTTAATGTCGGCTATTATGTATGGAATACAATATCAGATAAATGTCCGCCTTTGTTAGCCTCACAAATGCAAGCCCTTTTGAGCACATTTTTTATTACATTCTCACACATTTCACGCGGTATTTCATTAATTTCATCACGAATATTTTGTTTGAGTTGCTCAAGCGTTTCTGGTTTGTTTGCATAAGCCTTGCTTTTTAGATATCCCCACAAAAAGAAGTCCGGAGCAGTCAAATCAGGCGACCGTGGAGGCCAATCAACATCACCATTTTTTGAAATAACTTGTTGTGGAAAGAGTTCTCGCAGTAATTCCATTGTAATCCTGGCTGTATGCGATGTGGCACCGTCTTGTTGATACCACATGTTAATCAAGCCCGAAGTATGCAGTTGTGGCGTTAAAAAGTTTTCAATCATATCACGATATCGCTCCCCATTCACAGTTACCGTTACACCGTTTTCATTTTCAAAGAAGTAAGGTCCAATGATTCCTCCTGACCACATTGCACACCAGACTGTCACTTTTAATGGATGTAAAGGTGACTGATAACCGACTATTCTGTTTATTCACATATCCATTTAAATGAAAATGTGCCTCGTCACTCATTATGATTTTTTCATGAAAATCGGGGTTGTCATGGGCGAGCTGTAACATCCTATTGGCATATGTACGGCGGCGTAAATGGTCTTGTGGAAGAAGCTCTTGTGTCAACTGAATCTTAAATGGAAACAAATGCAAATCCTTGTGCAAAATTGTGGCCAAACTTGTTCTTTGAAGACCAAGCTCCTGAGCACGGCGTCGAATTGAGGTTGGTCGATTGTTTTGAACACTTTCTTGAACAGCAGTAATGTTTTCAGCCGATCTTGCAGTACGTTGTGGCTCATGCTTGGGCCTATCACTTACAGACCCTCTTTCTTCGAAATCATTCACTACACCGTAAATAGTGCGTTTTGTTGGCACGTTGTTTCTCCCAAAAATTTCACGTAACTTTCTCATCGTCACAGTAATCGATGATTGATTTTGATAAAATGTTTTAACGATTAAAACACGATGGTTTATCGAATAATTTTCCATTATAAATTTGCCACGTGTCTACTTCAAAACGACTATATCCAGATAAATTCCAGACTAAACATTTTCTACAAACCTCGTCATCTGTAGTCAAGCTTCAACGAATCCGGCGGGTATATGCCCAAGTGCTCGTGAATGCCTCTGAGTCGAGATTCAAACGTAAACATCAATTTTAAATTTCGGGCTGAAGTTCTTTCTAGACTCATAGTGGTGATTCACTTAATGCTAATTAAGTTTCCACATTGGCAACCTAACCTGAAGGTTCGGGCTGTCTAGGTTTTCCAACAATTGAAGAGATAATTTAAAAATACTTAAAATTTATATTTATTAATTTCGGGCTGAATGCTCCTAAATATACAGATTATCTTGCCCACATTTTACTATCACGACAGTGCTATTTTTTCGGGCTGGGGATATAAAATATTCTCGATAGTTATAGTTTGGCATTGCTAAACGGGGCCTTTTAACTGAATATTGGGCTAAGCTTCATATAAATGAAGAGTCTGACTGTGCCACCAAGCACTCTGGCATATACGCCGGATTCGTTGAACTTGACTACAGATGACCGAGGTTTGTAGAAAATGTTTATCTGGAATTATCTGGATATAGTCGTTTGAATCTCGACTTACAGGCAATCGCCTGAATCACCTGTGAGCCGAGATTCAAACGACTATATCCAGATAATTCCAGATATAAATTTTAAATAAATCTCCTCGTATATGCCAAGTGCTCGCGAATCGACTCTGAGTCGAGATTCAAACGTAAACATCAATTTTAAATTTCGGGCTGAAAGTTCTTTCTAGGACTCATAGTGGTGATTCACTTAATGCTAATTAAGGTTTCCACAATTGGCAACCTAACCTGAAGGTTCGGGCTGTCTAGGTTTTCCAACAATTGAAGAGATAATTTAAAAATACTTAAAATTTATATTTATAATTTCGGGCTGAATGCTCTAAATATACAGATTATCTTGCCACATTTTACTATCACGACAGTGCTATTTTTTCGGGCTGGGATATAAAATATTCTCGATAGTTATAGTTTGGCATTGCTAACGGGCCTTTTAACTGAATATTGGGCTAGCTTCATTCCGATTCCAACGACTATATCCAGATCATTCCAGAAAGAATATTTCTACATATCTCCTCGTTTGTAGTCAAAAGTTCAAAGAATCCGGCGGTATATGCTAAGTTATTCCAAGGGTTTGTTTATCGGATCCAACCGCCTAAATAAATACTTGCCTAAAATAAATTTGTCGCCACAATGTCTGTGAAGCTAATACGTAAGGTTTATAAGGTTATTTATAGCTTGTTTTTGAATTACACCATTTCGACATAAACATCGGTGACGGTGATGTAATTTACAAAGTACACTGCTCTCTCGTTTTATTTTTAGCTAGCCAGCTTATTTATAAAACATTTTTGGACGCTATTTTATAGAAATTATCTTGACCTAGTTACAGTTCAAAGATGCGATCCACATTAACAATTGAACCTCGTCGTTGTATCAAATGTCCGACAGAATTTTGACTTGTTGATTAAGCGAAAATCTGTTGATCGAAAATCGTGGCAATTATTTTGCAGATGGTGGAAAGGTCGTACTTCACTCACATAGAGTATTTTAAGATCGGCGCTAAGCCACATCAAAATTCATTTATATATGATTGATAGTTCATTGACGTTTAGTTTTATTTTTAGTTCGGAGCTAAAACTGTTTCATATTTTTAAAAATAGTTTGTAATTTTAGAATACTTTGTATGTACAGTTGCTGCGTCTACAAAATTTCAGATTAGCATATGGTCAAAATATAGTATATAGTTTTTATTGTAAACAGTTTTGAAGAACAAAGAAAACTGTTAATTTAATTAATTAATGCCTAGCGATATAAATGTGATGCAAAGCGGAAATCTAAAAATAGTTTGGGCACTCTGTGCTGGAAAATGAATCACTGCGCTGCAATTTCTTTATATATCTTGCATATATGTAAATCAAATAAATGACTTACACGAACGCAACTATGAAATGCACAACGCTTCAACAATCCTCTTAACCATTGAACGTAATTTGCATAAATTCAACGATATACGTAAAGTGCTGAAGCACCATAAAAATGTGTGTGTGCTGAGTAAATTTAAATATTCGTTTTACAATTTTTTTTGTTACATCCTCTTTAAAATACAAAAAATAAATTTTCAACAACTTTTCTATGGAAATAGGAGTTATAACGGCAACAATAATACCAAAATGTAAATAAATAAACATTTCAAAAAGTAAAAAATACGAGTACACAAGGAAAAATTTGCATATGGCAATAAAAGAAACAAAAATAAAGAAATGTGAAAGCAGAAAGACGAACATAATCTAGAATACCAAAATAACTTGGGGCCACCAAATTTTATTACGATATCTTTTGTTTATTTGCAGATATGGCTCGCCACATCATAGCCGGTCGCAATCAGTTAAGACCACCTGGTAGTCGGGCATCCGGCCGTCCGAATCAGTTGTCATTGCCGCAGCAACGGTCGCGCGTTGCATCGATGCCAAATACGGGCGTCGAAGAGGAATACTATCGGTTACGGCATTTTAGTATTACGGGCAAAGGTGTTATAAACCGGGGCGATTCGTTAAAGAGTCGACGCAGCCGATCGAATAATAGTGTGGCCAGTTCGAATTCTAGGTAAGTTGTGTGAATTAATTAGAAAAAAATATCTACTATATTGTAACGACGCCACCTGAATCCGAAATTAACATTGAGAGGTCAATTAATTAAAATATTTAGTTGGGACCTTAAACGCAACGACTAATTAAATCTAATTTTTGTATTTCTGGATGCCAACTTTTAAAATATATTCAAAACCCGTAATATTATAGACATTGTAAGTTAATAAATATTGAAGGTGCAAAGAAAAATGTGAGCTTTACAGTAGAACTGCTCAACAGAACACTCAAATAGATGGAAAAAAATGTGTCAGTGGCGCAAGTAAAAAAACCATTTTGGAAATCCTACGGTTGAAATTGAACTGAAAAATTTCAGTGCATTATGTACAGAATCTGCTGAAGCAAATTGACTATGTGAGAAAAATTTTTCAGTTTTTTCCGACCAATTATCCGATAAGACTAGAAATCAATGGTGCTTACTTCAAATCAGTCAGCCATGCTGAAGAAGTTTTTATGATTGTACCTACTTCCCGGCAACACCCTAATATCAAAAGAATATTTTTGAGAAATTTTATATTGGTAGTTTCTGGAAGTTCATCTCCTTCCTATTTAGGGTTGAAATAACTGTTTTCTAACCCCAATTTTAACCTATAAGAAGTAGGCTCAATCGTGACACCTGGTCAGTATGTTCAGTACATCCAGATTAAGTGATATCATTAAAAAAATTAGGTGTTGTTGGAAAACACATGGGCCGAGAAAGATAATGCGACATCATCTACACCATCAACGTCAAGCAACCATTGTTTGCTGATACAAATTTGGGGAACAACATGAAAATAATTGGAAACTGGAAGAAAAACGAGATCACCTCCACCAGCCTCTCACCCACTCGTCATGCCAGTATATCTTCTGCAGCAGCAGTGTGCACCTTCCAGAAACCCTGGAACCTGGCAAGGGTTAATGGACTATAATCACACATTTATCCGAAATTAAAACCGATTATGTAACCCCAATAATAAAGCCGCTGTGTGTGCAATTACGCGTACAAAATTATATTTTACATTTTTTACGTAAATAATGTAAATAATGATTAATTACGGTAAAAAATTGTAATAAATGTAAACAATGTAATTAATTAGCGACATCTGCATGCACATTTTTAAAGTAGTCAAATAATTTACAACCATTACAAGCAGCTACATTTATTGAAATTTGAATGAATATATTATAGATTATTTTGTGGACCTGACATCTGATAGATAATGGCGCTACTAACTACAATAATTTAATGTTCGAAAAATTCATTAGTATCAACATTTTTAATAAACATCAATGTACTTTCCTATAACGTTCCATACTATATTGATATTTAAGGAAAGAGAAGGAAAGACATACTGATAGCAGAACCATCTATGATTCAAAGGAAGAAATATATTGTTAATAGCTCAATCACCTTAGGCGACAATAAAAATACGCAGAGACTCAAATAGCTTATACAAATTTGACCGAATTTCTGGAAGCGCCAAATAATTATTACGTTGACACATTAGGCTGAATTCACCAGTTAGGTTGTGTGATATGGTTGCTGATGTTGGAATAACGCTGGGTGAATTATTTACGACTGCTTTTCGGATTTAAAAAAATAGGAGTCAGACAATTAGAGTTTTAGCGTGTGTGTATTTACAGTTTTACACTAAATACATTTGCATTAAAATAAATCGAAAGACCCGGATTTACGAGAATTGGTATGCAAAGGAAATTAGAAACACAAAAAATAAGTTTAGCCAACAATAAAAATAACATTCAAAGGTCAAAATTTTAACAAATTTAGTTGCATGTAATGGTTGTAATGGGTGTTTTTATAAGCCCGATAGGAGTTGAAACTGTAAAAAATAACAAACCAGTGAATTCTCATAGCCCCACGGCAAATAATCGAGAGGTGTCAAATCGCACGACCTTGGAGGCCAATTGCCAGGTCCATTTCTCGAAATCAACTTATCGCCAAATTTTGATTTTAATAAATCGATGGATGGACACGTAGTGCCATCCTGTTGAAAGCACATCTCGTCCGGATCAATGTCATTCATATTTTCAAACAAAAAATCATTAATCATGTGCGGTAACGATCTTCATTGACCGTAACGCGATCCTCGGTCTCATTTTTGAAAAAATAAGGTCTGATGATGCTACCAGCGTGTAAACCACACCCAACGGTGCATTTTTCTGGATGTAATGGAGTATGTAGGGTCTCTTGTGGATTGATATCACTCCATATGCGGCAATTTTGTTTATTAACAAACCCGTTAAGCCAAAAATGAGCCCCATCGCTGAACACAATTTGACGATAAAACAACAGATCATTTGCCAACTGCTCTAGAGCCGGCTCGGCGAAAGAACGACGCTCATAATGGTCTCGCGGCTTCAATTCCTGCACCAGCTGGATCTTGTACGGATGTAAGTTAAGATCTTGGGCAAAATTTTCCATGTAGTTGGACATTCTCTTCAGTACGCATATTCCTTCGACGTGTTGATGTTATTGCATCCTCTAGAGAGTATGTGGTACAGCATTTATCCACAGTTCGACGGATGGATTGCTCATATGGACGATTATTTGCGCCATAAAAATCACGAAGTCGAACTTTTGTGAAGATAGCCCAAATTTCTATCCCCGAAAATCGAAAAAGTTTCTTATGGCAATATCGTACACGTTTATGTATACTATTGCGACATTTGCCAGACTAGCGGCTTGTATCTGGCGATGGAAGGAGATTTAAAGTAATTGGCCGCCCAACGAATATTTGCTGAGTTTCAAAGACTATATCTCAACGCTATCCCATAGAAAAGTTTTAAGAACTAAATCTCAACTCTACCCCATAGAAAAGTTTTAAAAAATTCACTGCAATTACTTTAAATCTTCCTCCATCGCCAGACACAAGCAGATAGTCCGGCCAACAAATATTTTCTTAGTTTGAAGGACTATATCTCAACCCTACCCCCTAGAAAAAATCTAAAAAAATTCACAAAAACTGATAGCCGATATTTGCGAATATTTGCTGAGTTTGAAGGACGTTAACGCAACTCTGCCCCATAGATTAAATCTTTCTTAATCACCAGACATATGCCGATAGTCCGGCCAACGAATATTTACTGAGTTTGAAGGACGATATCGCAACTCTACCCCATAGAAAAGTGCTAAAAATTCACTGAAATTACTTTAAGTTTTCCTTCATCGCTAGACTTATTTCGATAGGTCGTCCATAAATTATATCACGTAAGATTTCTGAAAAAAAAACTCGTGAGTTGGCAAATAATTAATATTATTTATTTGTCACAGTCCCGAACATTTTTTGTGTCGTGATAGATTTAGTTACCATTGACAGTAAATATTTTCGGGGCTGAGAGTAAAAATGTGCCATTTTTCGGGGCTGATTTTCAAAAATGTCATGCTATTAATTATTAGTTTTGTCACTTCATTTTTCTGGGATGAAAATTTGGCTGTTTCCACATACATAAAATTGGGCTTACTACATAAACATGATTTTATACTCCCAGCCCCGAAAGTTTCAACTGTCATGATAGTTTTTAACTATCGTGATAGCAAGTATTTTCGGGGCTGAGAGTAAAAATGTGGAGATTTTTTGGGCTGAGCGTAAAAAATGTCTTGATAGCAATAATTAGTGTTGCCATCGCATTTTTCGGGGATGGGATTTGGGCTATCTTCACATACATCGAAGTCGTCTATAAGTTGCGCGAATCGACGACTAATTTTGAAAGTAAATTTTAATAATTTCGTAACGTTGTTCAAGCGTGAGTCTATTCATGATGATTTACAATTATTTGTTACAATTTCAAGTTCTATCAGGCTGAAAAAAACGCCCGTTATTATCGACTGGGAAATAACGTATTTTAAATTATTTTACTAATTTAAGTATTTTCATATAGATGTCGCTAATTAGTTACATTTTTACATTTCGCGTAATTAATATAATTATTTACGTGTAAATAATAGCGTAATTAATGTAACGTAATTAATCTGCGCAACACTGAATGTAGCGGCAAACTCCCTCTTACTGAGATGCAGCACCAGCAAAATAAAATAAAATTTGTCAAAAGTTGGGATTTCCAGAAATTAGCCATACAAATTATCTTTTGCAATTAGGGTGTGAAGTAACCGGTTTTCTACGGCCGATTCTGGCCGATGAAGAGTAGACACAATCTTGAAACTTTGTTTGTTATTCAACCGCAGAGGCGGTTAGTGATTTTTTTTCTTTATGTTGATGCTGATTGGTTGTATTTCATTCGTTTCATATGTTATTTTTAACCATTATAGCACACCCACTTCTTGCAGTGTTATATAGGTGAATTGTGCGATATAGTTGATATCCTGTAAGTTTGAGATGTTGCAATAGCACATTGAGATTCCATGCTAATATTCTAATGTCATGTTTTTATTGAAGGAACGATTCTGACATGGGAGATTGGTTCCTGCTTTTATTCATCCATTATGTCTAAAATTCTTTGTAACATTTTACTATAGCGGTCAAAGCCGTTATTTATTTAAATTTCTCTTTTAGCAACTTCGGAATATAGGAAACCTGTACTTTGATGTCTTTGGTTTGTAGGTTAGATTTTCGTTTCCATTAGGCTTCCTACGTTTTGTTTTATTATTTCCTTTTCATTTTTCATATTCTGAGGTTCTTTGTACGTAGTTCACTACAGTTCACACACTTTGCTGGACTTTCTCTGGGTTTGTTACATTCCTTTATAAGATGTTTAGCTGCCATTTGCCCCATCTTGGGTTGCAATAGTTATGAGTGTATCCATACAGCTAGCATCTTTTACATTGTGGGGTCAAACTTAATATTCTTAGGGCTTGGATCTCTCTCTTCAGATTTAAGATATATCTATTTTATAAGACAAAGGCAGAAAGGTGTTATATAACAATTTCTACAACTTCTTTGATTTTAAATTTTTCAAAAATATTTTTTCTTTTATTTCCTCTTACTGGCAGGATGGGACAGCTCTTTTACTATAATTTTTATTAGTCGAGACTGTTTGTCCTCGTACTTGTACCATGTGTTACCCTTTTCATTAAGAAAAAGAGAAAGTTTTCTTTTATCTTCGTCTGAAATATGTACTTTGAGGTCTCCACTATTCATGAATGTCAATTCAGCATTCAGTAATCAGTGCATCAGTTTTCAAATTTATTTACAATTACAGGTGGCTTTGTTGGTGTCACGTTTTTACTTTTTCGATGTCTTTTTTGTCAGTTTTTTCAGATTGTTGAGATTCTTTTGTTGGCTGTGTTTAGAAGCTTCTATCTATAAAAACCATTCTTTCTGTTCTTTCCAGACGCGGAGTCGTATACTAGAAGAGTAATTTTTCTGTTACAGATCCTCCTCGAATGTAGTAATATCTGGTTTTGATTTTTGTATCTCCTATTTGCAACAGTTGGAGCCGGTCTTGTTTGAGAAGAGTGGTGGTAATGTTTCTTTTGGTGTTTTCCATTGCATTGGTCTCTGTGCTTGGTACGTGGGTAATATTTTATTTTCTCCATACTCTTCAGTATCCGCGAAAACTGGCAAGCTTTCCCCGAGCCTCCATCTTAGATACTCTCCCTCTAGTGGCTACACGCTCCGCCGAGAGAACCAACTCAATTGAACTATGTTAGCCAGGATAGCAAACTTTGTACGAATTTTTGTACAAAATAATGTTTAACATTAAATTTTGAAATAATTTTGAAGTAAATTGTGCTCCATTGTCAGAAACAACATATTCAGGAACTGAAAATGTATGAAAGATGTTCTTCTCTAAACAATTTACGATATCTGTGAAATAAGCCTTTCGAAAAAATTTTAAGAAAATAAATTTTGAATAATGGAGGCCCATAGGATATGGGCCTAAAAAATCTACAATTAATCGTTGCATTGGACGAACAACCAACCTTTGTTCGCCCATGTCAGTTCTGGTGGAATAATTAACTGGCTTAATTTTTTTTGCATTTGTCACAATTACTGAAATAATTTTTCACATCATTTGCCATTTTCGGCCAGTAATAATATCTCTGAATACGATCATGAATTCTCGCAGAACCGTGCTTGGCCGATAACGTAATTACATCATTACGAATGTAAAATTTCCAATTACTCAAAGCAGTCGAATTCAAGGAACAATTCTTATTAGAAGAAGTATTAAAAAATTTGTGCAAGTGAAATACGAGAAAAATTCAGAAGAAGAAGCAATGTTGGCAATTAAATCCAAATATTCTTTAGATCTAAAAAAACAGACTCAAGATTAACATTAACGCCACTTTCATTCAGATCCATAAAGACTCTTGATAATGCATCTGGCACTACGTTCTGTGATTCACTACGATGCTGTATGGTTAGTGACAGAGGTGAATGAATATCCCTCGATATATACTCGAAACGTCTTTGCGCTCCGCACAGCAGCTAAACACTCTTACTCGGTAATCGAGTAGTTGCGCTGTGCTGCGTTCAGCTTCTGAGACATATATGCGATGGGATGTTTCTCACTATCGTTACTTTTTGCAACAACACGCTTCCGACACCTGTTGTACTAACATCGCAATAAATCACGCACGGTTTGAAAAAGTTAAGGTGTACCAACAGCATGTTCATTTCAACTAGTTTAACTGACTTCATTAATAAAAGGTAGGATTGCCAGAAATCACCCATACAAAACTTTTCGAAAGTGATCTTTTGAAATTAGGGTTGAAAAATTGATAAAATGTATTTCAAAAATTTAAATACAGGGTTGAATTTAGGGTTTTCTATTCCCAATTCTGGCTGATATGGAGTATGTCACCAGTGAATCAAAGACTTATCAGGTAAAGATTGGGACTAGAAAACTACGATAGTTTCTTACATAGTTGATCTACTTTAATAGACGTTGTACTTATCGCATGTAAATTGGCAAATATAGCCGTTCTAGGAAATATCCTGACTAATTCTGGCGGAGAACTAAATTGTTTTTGGCATGCACAGTTTGGCACAATTAAACTAAAGCAAAACATTTCCTTAGATGATTAAACGGATCTATGAGATTTCTGGTGTGATAATCAGGTCAGAAATCCCCCATTATCTCCCAAAATATATTATGCACAAATTTTTACAATTAGACGCACAAAATTGCACAATAAAATACTACTCGTCAAAATAAGGCAACCGTGTGATTTCCAAAATGGGATTTCTGTCGTGACTCACACGTGATCCGATATAATTCCTTACTATAACCACCGATGGCCAACCTCTAACCCTTCCAATCGAATGATTCGTGAATAAGGCTCAGTAAATTGATTTAGGGGTGCCACCCTTTTACTTCGAGAATTTACATAATTGTTTAACAGACATTCTTCTTTCAATTTCAAAATTGATTATTCATAACAGACATGATGCATACAATAAGCACTGCCTTGCCAGCTCTATAGCTTACAATAAAATTCAAGTTAATTACATATTCAGTATTTACATTATAACATGTTGATGGTGTTGGTTCAACCCCCTTTATCATAAAAATACAATTGTAACAATCAAAATAAAAACCATAGCTACGACTGTTAAACATAGCAGCAAACCTAAAATCGATTTGTAATCACATATTCGTACATAACATGAAGCCAATGTAAACAAATTTTTTCGACTCTGTTTGTGGTTTGTTTACACGAATCGCGATAACATGCTCATATTCAATTAATTGTTATCTTTGTACACAAACCTAATAACAATAATCATCAGCAGCTGAAAATTTCAAATAACGAAACTATCATCAGCATAATGGCGCATCATAATCAGTTTGTAAGCTGTCAAATTTAACACACGATTACATAAAGTTTATAACAAAAAGCTTTATTGCACTAAAAAAACGCTTTATTCATCCAGATTGATCGAGATTATCCAGCATATGAAAATTATTATATTTTCCAGCGATATGCGTATATCGCTTTATAAAAAAGCTACACACCACCCCACCAACTCCACAATCCAGCGAGGACGGGAATTCATAATAAACAAATTTCGCAACGTTTATAATTACGGTACAGTAAAACTTTGATACAAAACTTTTTTTAAAGTTTGTGTTGTGCTTGAACTTACCGACCACATACACAAATTTTCCTAGTCCTCATTAAAAATTTCGTTTTAATCCCAAAATGGCTATACGTGCGTGTACTCATCGTGCTACACAGAGGGTGATTAAAAAAGGCTAGAAATGAGAAGTTCGCGCTCCCAATTTTATTTTGTCCAGTTGGATGAGTTTTTGTTTTCGAAAAGTCGTTAAAAATTATATTCATGTCGCGTTGTAATATGTTTTATGTCATACATTTTCATAATGTTGGCTTTAAAATTTATGTCTGTGTCGTTTATACATATTACATTATGAGATGAGACTTTACGAGATTGTCTGTGCAGAATCAAAAATTGTATCACTTTAAAGTGATAAACATGAATTTCATTGCCGAGAGATGCTATTTAAAGATTCCGTAAATTTTACAGTAGAAAATATTTTTTTTATGTTCGGATGGTAACATTGACTTTGATTGTCAAATTAAAACAAACAGCATTATTAGTTAGATTGAAAAGTCCGAGCCCCGATAATAGCTTAGGGCAATTTTCAACTTTTAAACTTTAGTGATCTTGATAGCTTTAATGTGATTTGCAAAATTTTAATTTAAAATGTTTATTTCATCTCTTTGTTGTTAAGTGCTTGGCAGCGAGATCACGTGTTACTGCGGTAAGTTTGACTGAAACACGAAGCCGATCAGATTAAATAGTCTTATTTATGTATCGTGGATCTCTGAACAGATGACCACTTTGTTCTCCACTATCTCTAAAGAAACCGGCTAGTTTTGCTGGTGGTGAAAGTGTATTTCAAACCGAGCATAAGCAGTAACGCCATACCACCAAATAAATTTACATGCCGCCCCTCATCATCGCCACTCTTCTCACCATTACATACGGTGGAAAAGAAAGACAAGGACTAGCATGCTTGTGGAGACTATCGACAGTTAAACACTGTCACTGTCTCATATAGATATCCTACCCCTCACAAACACAGTTTCTCGTTGAAACTCGCCATCATCACTATTTTCTCGAAAAGAGTAGGGCATTTCATCAAATCCCCATGGCTCTCAAGGATATTCACAAAACAGCGATAACTACTCCTTTTGGGCTTTTTGAGTTTACCCAAATGCCATATGGTCATCGTAACTCAGCCCAGACATTCCAGCGATTCCTTAACGAAGTGTTAAAAGGGCTGGACTTCGTCTACTCTTTGCATTTGAAATTAATATTAAAGCTTTGAAATGTACTTTCGGCGTGAAGTCATTTAAAAAGCCACACAATTTCGAAAGATGGCATCCTTCCGTCGAAAGATATAGAGTTGATGTCATTTCAAATGCTACCTACCGTCGATAGAGATCTTCGAAATGTCTCTATATTTACCGACCACAAACCCCTTACAACAGTTCACCACCGACACTCATCACATCAAAGAGAAACAAAATGAGGTGAGCGATTATTTGTCTCGTTCTGACGGAACACTTCTCACAACTCAGAGTCTTCTCTTCGACACGAAGGAATTACTTGTACAACAACAACGCGAGAAATTGATTTCTGCACCCTGAAATCAAGGGTAAACCTGCAACGGGTCGACTTACCAGACAAGAATCAAATTTGGTGTGGGACTTCTAGAAGTAAAAATTGACCCTTCGTTCCAACCAACATGCGACTTAAAATCTTCGATAGTCTACATGGTTTATCAAAGCCCGGCATCCGTGCTACGCGAACATTTACTGATTCAAAATACTTATGGCCAAGAATGAATACTGATACGAGCAATTGGGCGAAATCGCGTATCCCATGCCAAAAGTTCTAAGTTCACCACCACACGAAATCAGAGCTGGGTAAGTTCGACCGCTACCAAATGGTAGGTTTCAACAGGTTGGTTAACTGCACCAATCGAATAACTATCATTATATTTTAACGATAGTGGACCGATTTACCCGTTGGCCAGAAGCTTGTCCAATTCGAGAAATGCCGGCGAAAACCGTAAGTAAGATCTTCTACAATGAGTATAGCCGTAGATATGGTGTCCTACTCTGTATCACGATAGAACAATGAACATAATTTGAATCAACGTTGTGCACCACGCTCACGAAGCTCCTAGGTTCCCATCGCATTCGGATAACTGCATAAGACTCGAAAGCGAATATTCTTGTCGAACGGTTCCACAGGTAGCTAACAGCCGCGTTATCAGCTCGATGTAATACATCTCATTGGAGTTCAGAACGATCCTATTGGGTATTCGAACCTCTTTCAAGGAAAAACTCAACTATATACCAGCAGAGCTAGTGTATGGTCAAAACATCAAGGTTCCCGGTGAATTCTTCATCAACGATCAAAATTCGAACCCAAACACAGATACTTCGGATTTCGAGCCTTAGTTCCTACGGACACAAGACATCCAACCAAACAAGCAATCCCAAAAAACTGGAAACCTGTCCACAGGTATTCGAACGTGTAGATAGAGTCAGAGGTCCTTTAAGCAGACTCTATTCGGACCGTATCCAGTGGCCCGCAAATTGCGCAGATTCTTTGTTGTGGATGTAGAAGGAAAATCAACAACAATTGGCATGAACAAGGTTAAGCCAGCATACGGAATACTTGTGATAAACCCAGTGGAAAAACTTAGTGTTCCAAAAACGGTTACGTTTAATTTAAAACACTACGGTTATCGATACAGGAGGGGAGTGATGTAGCGGCTCAAAAACCTTCCTCGTAGCATTAATATTATTAAAATGGGGTTTTCGAGCATCAAAAATCAATTGCGATGAATCTTGGTTTCAGGAAACTCCATTTAGGGGTCCTCCAGTGGTGGCCTGGTTCGTTTTTCTAATTTTACTCTCATCTAAAACGATTTTGATTTATATTGTTGATGGGGGTTTTCGAGTACCAGGAATCGAATGCAATGGGTTGTGTTTTGGGTAAAATTCGTTTAGAAGGTCATCCTAAAAAGCTAACCCCCATTAATTTAATTGACTCACATGAACTTATTAAATCTGGTTATCAAAAACCGATTGTGATGTGTCTTGATTTCGACAAAATTCGTTTAAGGGTCATCCAGTGGAGGCCGGATGACCCTTAAGATAAGGAGTCTGATTTTTGGATAATTCATAGAGTATTCAACATGAAATGTTGCGTGATGTTGTACTATGTTGCACCATGATGCATGGTATTGCACCATGTTACACCACGTTGCGTAATGTTATTGCGTTATGTACACCATTTTTTGGGATGTTGCACTCTGTTGCATCATGTTTGGTGATATTACAGCATGTTGCGTGTCACACCATGTTGCTTGATGTTGCACCAGGTTTGATGCGGCGTAATGTTGCACAATGTTATGTTATGTTGCACTATGCTGTGGCCTGTTGTACCATGTTGTGAAATGTTGAACCTTGTTGTGGGATGTTGCGTTATATTGCACTATGTGCTTGATGCTGATCAAGTCATTGGATATTCCATCAAAGTGTGTCATATTGCACCATATTGTGTAATTTTTCACCACGATTCTTAATGTTGCATCATGTTGTGAGATGCTGCCAGAGATTGCACCATAATGCGTCAAGTGTGTCAAGTTGCACTATGTTGTGCCATGCAGCGTAATTTCGCACAATGCTACCTCATGTTGCATCATGTTGTGGGATATTGCACTATGTTGCATCATGTTTGGTCATATTGCACCATGTTTCGTGTTGCACCATGTTGCTTGATTTTGTATCTGGTTGAGGATTGTGTTATTGCACCATGTTGGCTTTGGACCTTTTTACAGTTTATCTGTTTATCTTTATGTTGCATCATATTGCACTATGCGCGTGATGTTCATTAAGTCATTGGATATATTGCACCATGTTTGTCATATTGCACCATATTGCGTGTTGCTCCATGCTGATTGATGTTGCATCTTGTTGAGGGCTGCATTATGGTCCACTATGTAGCGTCATGTTGGCGTTGGGCCATTTTACGGTTTATCTGGCTTGATGTGGTTTGATGTTGCAAAATGTTACATTATGTTGCACCATGGTGTGACCTATTGTACCATGTTGTGGAATGTTCAACAATGTTGCATCATGTTACGTCATATTGCACTATGTGCGTGGTGTTGATGAAGTCATTGGATATTGCATCCTCCATTAAGTTGAGTCATATGTTGCCTCTTGTTAGGTTTTTAATTTTTAATTTATTAGATATCTGACTTTTGTTCCATCATATTGGAATGTTGGCCAAATAACGGCCTTTTGAAAATGTTAGATGTTATGAGTATCAATATTGATTTGTATCAATTGCTATCTAATTAATCTTTTGGTCTTGGCTCCTTTGTTACATTTTTTCGCCTGGGTCGGTTTGCATCTCCTTATTTAATTTTTTTTTCGACTAACATGATTGTGATAAAAATTGGTGACGCGAATGCCACGCAATCGAATGCGAGGAATCGATTTCGATCGTGGTAATTTCGGTAAAATTTGTTTAGGGAGTCTTTCGGCGTGGCCCGAGATCCTTTATTAGGTTTTTTTTGCTCAAACGATTTAGATAAAAATTGCGGTGATAAGGGTTTTCTAATATTAGGGTCAAACGCCGTAACTACTAAGGCTGGAAATTAAAAATGAACGAACAATTAAATAACATATGAGACGTTAAAAACACTCAATCGCAACTTTTTTACTAGACACCACAAGGAATCGAACCCGGGACCACCGAACAGAGCAAACACTCTACTTACTAAGCTAACGAGGGCAACAAGTGCCAGGATTGGATTACTATTAGTCCTAATTTTGTGAAAATGCATATATAGGGATTTTCGGGTCAAACGATTTTTATAAAAACGGCGAGACGAGTTTTCGAGTGGTACGAATAGATCGTGATCTCAATTTAAAAAAATCAGCTCGATCGATTTTGATGAAAAATTTGAGAGTGGATATTTTCGAAATTTAAAGAGGTGCTCCGATTTAGCCGCTATGTTGCATCTTGTTCCACAATAGAACTATGTCATCTCAATCGAAGGAGATGTAACTCAGATTAATGATGAAAACGGGAATCTAATTTAAATTTTTGGCTTAAGCGATTGGGACACAACTGTCTGTATATGAAAAATGAGTAAATGGGATGGCACAATGAGGACGTTTCTCAAACGAATCGTATGAGACTCGGTGGGTACTATAAAAATATTCAATTTATTTGAAACAAAAACGAACAACTTAACAACCGATTAGGCACAAATTCGCAGGTATTCACTGAGCGGATGAATCTCTTAGACTCTCAGTGAATACGGACTACTGCCTAACTACTCAATCAATCAACCAAACGATCGCGCAATCGGTCATCTATAAAACACACAAATGATATGAGGATCAGTGGTAAATTTACGAAACTATCTTTAAACACGAATAACCAGCGTACTTGCGCATTATTCTAGCAAGTAGTTTGTTAATTCACCTTGCCGTGTGAGCGACAAAGTACTTTGTCGAATATAACAAAGCATTGGAAAACAATCGTTTTCCGGTTTAATTTTTGGTTGATCTTTTTTAAAAAATTTAAAATGCTGCATTACAATGTTTGATTGGTAAATGAATGATTATCAAACGAACCCTTTCTCTGGTCTGGAGATCAACAATAACATTTGCCAAATGTAAATAAATATCAAATATCGAAGTTCAAAAACCAATTAATTCTCTCGCAAAGAATACATTTAGATTGCAAATTATGTTGTTTATGTTGAAAAGGTCTCGATCAAATTTCTCAAGATATTTATTGCCTTAAATTAAAAATAATCTTATTAATTTAACTCAGGCGATCTCACTTAAGGGCGTGATTTAAATTTATAAATTATAAATACGCATATAAAACAAAACGATTTCTTAAACATAATCAAGCGTCAGCTGCAAGTGAGCAGAAGTGTTAAATGAAAACGACAATCTACTTGGAAACATGAAATTCATGCTCGTATTTACGTTCATTATTTTGATTTTGATCACTGGGATATACGTAAGTGGAATGAATATATTGAGTCAAAGGGCCGAATTTAATTTTGCGATTTATCATTTTACTTATATGTTAAGCCGATTTATTGCCAAGAAGAGGCTGGTGCTGATCGATGGGATATTATGCGCCTCGATCGAGGTGATTTCTCATCCGGTGACAAAACCATTAAATGTTTGTTTGATGCGCAAGGTATCTGGAATTTTCCGCTACATTCCATTGATGTAGACTGTCGCGATAACGGTGCATATTTGTGTGGAAATACTGAAGCTGAATCATTGTGCAGCGAGACCGCATACAAAATGTACGAATTGATGAAGAAGACTCTACATTTATACAATCGTTTCGGGTATAATATTTGCTTAATGAAATTCGAATATTAACCGATGGATACATAATTAACCAGCCAAATTTAAACTATGTATAATTAGAAGAATATAAAATACACTTAATTTTTGCTACTTTATGCTTTTAGATTTTATTGAATTTGAGATTCATGGGTCATAAAACTGCAAGTTTTACACAAATTAAACGCGTTAAATATTTTAAAAAAACTATTCCACTCGAAGCTTTTAGGTATTCTTCTAATTAGTGATCGCTTGCTTAGAAAACTGCTGGAGAGTGCTAAACGAATAAAGTTGCTTAAATTGGAGTCTTTTGTCTCATATAACCCGGAAACCGCGTTCATAAACCAAATACCATATTACGGAGAGGTGAAATACCTTTCGAATGTTATATCAGATCCTCAGTGTGATTTAAAAAATATTGGCCCCAACTGTAATAAATTTACTTGCATCCATTTTAGAATTTTTTACATTTTTTACGTCAGCTAATGTAAAAAAAAATCTAGAAATTAAGATACTCGTACACACATAAGTCATAACGAAATGCTAAGTGCAATTAATAAAATTAAAAAGCGCGTTAGCAGCTAAGCGGCTTCTAAAAATCCAGATAGATAGATTTGAATATGTCTGTTATAAATATCAGATTTTCGAGATCGGTTTGTGGATCCAAAGGATAGAGAGCAGGATGATAAAAAATTGTTCCGGTCAAGAATAAAAGTCAAGATTAAATCGTGTAATTATGAGGAAGATTGCCTAAATCGACTAAGCGTTACAAATCTAATTGCCCTCGCGCCCTTAAGATGGCCCAGTTATTAAAGACACATGTTGGCCCATCTCAATCACTTTCTCCATTTTGAACACAACCTACCAATTCATTTGTTACTCGGTGTTTTCCTAAACGAAATCACTTCTAGTTGGTACTGGTGTTACCTTGAACGGAATCCTAATGCAACTTGTTTTCAACTTAAAGCCGCAATTATTGAACGATTTCGGAATCCTAGTCCTAATTCAGACATTTTGCGAATTCTACGGTGTAACATGTATATTGATCTTGCTGATCAGGAAATTGATTCAATCAATACTTTGGTTAGAAGATGTGTTGCGCTTCAGGATATGTGGAAACGATATAGTTGTGTACCGGAGAAATTCTGCAGAGCCCAAAATGTCAATAAAGTTTCTGGTTATATTGAGTTTCAATCCACTATGCCATCTGTTACATTTTTAAAACTCTAACAATTATATAAATCGTAATTTGCATCAATTTAATAACCAAACAACCAATCTAATTATTTTGTATGTTGGATTGTCGTGGCGTGGGTCACACATTTTGAATTGCCTAGGGCCACTTAAATTATTTTGCCATGGGTCCAAAACTCTAAAATAAATTATCCCAAGTGTAGTCAGACGGGAAACAAAAATTCGAGGACTCAAACAGCTGCATTGAACTCTCCTCGAAGCAGCAACTAACCACATCTTCAACGACAATTCTCAGGAGCAATTCTCAAATTTAGGAATTTCTGATAAAATTGATGCAATCAACCCTAATTATTTAAAATTCAAAATCAAAACTAAAATGTCTAACTCAGCTAAATCCCGTGTTCGTAGATATTGGGACAAACGAAAACAGTGCATTTGATTTCCGAGACGTCTTTTACAAATGATACAGATGATCGACCAAACACGTGGTGCTTCCATAACCGCTCTTGCTTCTGGATGTGAGAAGTATTTAACAAAATGCAATCTCAAAATTTTTAGTGTTTCATCCAAGGTCAAAACAGCAAATGGACAACCTCAATGCATACACGGCTATTTCAATATTTATTTAATACCTGATCTTACACAACAGTTATACCTCGGGGCAGATTTTTGGAAACTATTTGACATAGTTTCTAAATTTATCTCAGAACTAAAGTCGATTCCGATTTTTATTCTCTTTGTACTGAACAAATTTACCGTCTAGAGACACTTATCCCTCACAAAATTTTGCTGTTTTGCTGTTTTTGGGAGTAATCGAACACAGTTCATGGAGTTCACCTGTGACATTGGTTCGGAAACCAAATAAGTACAGCTCGTCTTTACTTAGCTGCAAGGCGTGCAAACGAAGGTAACGATTAGGGATGCGTATCCACTCCCTAATCGCGGACTGCTAAGCTGATTTCGAGATACAAAATGTATTTTAAGTCTTGACTTGAAGGATACATTTTGGCAGATTCCATTGGCGGTTGAGTCCCGAAATAAAACAGCGTTTATTATCCCTGCAATTTGTTCTGGGGCCAAAGCTCTCCCAACTCTTTCGCGGCTTGCTTTTTCCGTCCTTACTTTTACGCCAGTGTCAGCTAATTCGAGGATGTACGGTTATATGTCCGATTTTATCTAAGAAGGGTCGGCCCTTGAGTTTTGCACTCCGACAGGGGGTCATAGATATCTTCCATTTCCACAGATGTAATCTGTTTATGAAAATTCTCTTTGCATCCTGCCCCTATCGGGTTTCGAACCCGGTACCTACCGATTCAAACGCCAAAGCTTTAACCAGTGGGCCATTTGGTCGGCAAATTTATATTTATAATATTTGGCGAGTTATTTGTAAAGTTTCTACTTACCCCGTGTTTCATAATAAAATAAAGTACAGTAAATAAAGATTTTCGACCTCGAAATTGTCACTGATCTACTTTTCGCTATAATGCCGAAGTTAAAAATGGAACAGGGTGTTTTTTAGAGGTTCACAATTTTAAATTAAAATAGAACAAAGAAAAACATTTTGATTATCAGTGAAACTAGCATTATTGGATAGATGATTTTATGTCAATAATGCTTGTATATTCCGCGGCTGGCGCGTAAATGTCGTAATCTGAGTTCCAATTTTCGATCACTCTTCAAAGCAATTGCAGCCGTATCTCACTAATAACTCACCGGATGTTATGTTCCAAGTCTTCAATCGTCTAATGGAGTTAGATCACACGATCTCGGTGGCCAATTAACAGGACCTTTGAGTAAATTAATTGTATCCCGCGCTGTGTGGCATGTGGCACCGTCCTGTTGAAACCACATATCAGCAAGATTTATGCCAGCCAATTGGGGTACAGAAAAGTTAGAAATCATGTCTCTATACCGTTCACGGTTGACTGCAACATTCCGCCCCATCATCGTTTTTGAAGACATATGGACAAATGATTCGGCCGGCCCATAAACATCAATTTGTGCTTCAGCCCATTGGCCAAATTAGTGTCGTGTGCGATGGTCGAATGGCTTTAATTTCTACACAAGTTGAATTTTGTAAGCACGTAAACCAAGATCGTTAGATAAAATTTTCTACTGAGATCGACCTCGAATTGATTGATTTGGGTCTTCCTCAATGCTACGCTGCGATAGCGTGACGGACGATTATGACGATCGTAAAATGGACGTAATGCACGACGAGTTTGGCGAACAGAACGTCCCTTAATGATATATTAAAATATTTTAGGCTGCACCCCTTCCAACTAAAACGAGGGTCCTGCTAGCTTTAGAACAAATTAGCAGAACCAAAATCAAAAAATGATTCAAAAACAATTGAAAAATTAAAGGTTAATTTTAGGCTAATTGAATGCCCTATTAAATTTTGTTTATTCTGCTCGTTCTAGAAAAATCATAAGGCTTTATCACTTCAAAGCTAGCAGCACCTAAATCGAAAATCGGACCAAAACTAAATTAAACGCAAAATACGGTCAACTGACATACAAATAATTTTAGGCTCTTTATGGCCTAATCAAATTAAACAATTTTGGGTTCTACTCGTTCTTGACCAAGCTTCAGGTTCATTTAATCTAAAGCTAGCAGAACCCAAATCGAAAATCGGACCAAAACCGAAATTAGAGGCATTAATGAGGCATTTGATTAGGCCATAATGAGGCTAACATTATTTGTATCTCAGTTGATCTTGATTTGCGTTCTAATTTTGGTTTTGGTCCGAATTTCGATTTGGGTTCTACGAGCTTTAGAATAAATGAGCTGAAGTTTGGTCAAGAACGAGTGGAGCCCAAAATTGTTTATTGAGGCATTTGATTAGGCTATAATGAGCCTAAAATTCTCTGTATGTCAAATGATCTTGTTTTGCGTTCCAATTTTGGTTTTGGTCCGATTTTCGATTTGGGTTCTGCTAGCTTTCGATTAAATGACCTGAAGTTTGGTCAAGAACGAGTGGAGCCCAAAGTTGTTTAATGAGGCATTTGATTAGGCCATAATAAGCCTAAAATTATTTGTATGTCAATTGATCGTGTTTTGCGTTCTAATTTCGGTTTTGGTCCGAATTTCGATTTGGGTTCTACGAGCTTTAGAATAAATGAGCTGATGTTTGGTCAAGAACGAGTGGAGCCCAAAACTGTTTAATGAGGCATTTGATTGGGCCATAATGAGACTAACATTATTTGTATGTCAGTTGATCTTGTTTTGCGTTCTAATTTTGGTTTTGGTCCGATTTTCGATTTGGGTTCTGCTATAGCTTTAGAATAAATGACCTGAAGTTTGGTCAATAACCAGTGGAGCCCAAAATTGTTTAATGAGGCATTTGATTAGGCCATAATGAGGCTAAAATTATTTGTATGTCAGTTGATCTTGATTTGCGTTCTAATTTTGGTTTTGGTCCGAATTTCGATTTGGGTTCTACGAGCTTTAGAATAAATGAGCTGAAGTTTGGTCAAGAACGAGTGGAGCCCAAAACTGTTTAATGAGGCATTTGATTGGGCCATAATGAGCCTAAAATTATTTGTATGTCAGTTGATCTTGTTTTGCGTTCTAATTTTGGTTTTGTTCCGATTTTCGATTTGGGTTCTGCGAGCTTTAGATTAAATGACCTGAAGTTTGGTCAATAACCAGTGGAGCCCAAAATTGTTTAATGAGGCATTTGATTGGGCCATAATGAGCCTAAAATTATTTGTATGTCAATTGATCTTGTTTTGCGTTCTAATTTTTCGATTTGGGTTCTGCTAGCTTTAGAATAAATGACCTGAAGTTTGGTCAATAACCAGTGGAGCCCAAAATTGTTTAATGAGGCATTTGATTAGGCCATAATGAGGCTAACATTATTTGTATCTCAGTTGATCTTGATTTGCGTTCTAATTTTGGTTTTGGTCCGAATTTCGATTTGGGTTCTACGAGCTTTAGAATAAATGAGCTGAAGTTTGGTCAAGAACGAGTGGAGCCCAAAATTGTTTATTGAGGCATTTGATTAGGCTATAATGAGCCTAAAATTCTCTGTATGTCAAATGATCTTGTTTTGCGTTCCAATTTTGGTTTTGGTCCGATTTTCGATTTGGGTTCTGCTAGCTTTCGATTAAATGACCTGAAGTTTGGTCAAGAACGAGTGGAGCCCAAAGTTGTTTAATGAGGCATTTGATTAGGCCATAATAAGCCTAAAATTATTTGTATGTCAATTGATCGTGTTTTGCGTTCTAATTTCGGTTTTGGTCCGAATTTCGATTTGGGTTCTGCTAGCTTTAGATTAAATGACCTGAAGTTTGGTCAAGAACGAGTGGAGCCCAAAATTGTTTAATGAAGCATATGATTGAGCCATAATGAGGCTAAAATTATTTGTATGCCAATTGATCGTGTTTTGCGTTCTAATTTCGGTTTTGGTCCGATTTTCGATTTGGATTCTACGAGCTTTAGATTAAATGACCTGAAGTTTGGTCAAGAACGAGTGGAGCCCAAAATTGTTTAATGAAGCATATGATTGAGCCATAATGAGGCTAAAATTATTTGTATGCCAATTGATCGTGTTTTGCGTTCTAATTTTGGTTTTGGTCCGATTTTCGATTTGGATTCTACGAGCTTTAGATTAAATGACCTGAAGTTTGGTCAAGAACGAGTGGAGCCCAAAGTTGTTTAATGAGGCATTTGATTAGGCCATAATGAGCCTAAAATTATTTGTATGTCAATTGATCGTGTTTTGCGTTCTAATTTAAGTTTTGGTCCAAATTTCGATCTGGGTTCTGCTAGCTTTAGATTAAACAACCTGAAGTTTAGTCAAAGACAAGTGAAGCCCAAAATTGTTTAATTTGATTAGGCCATAATGAGCCTAAAATTATTTGTATCTCAGTTGATCGTGTTTTGCGTTTAATTTCGTTTTGATCCGATTTTCGATTTGTGTTCTGCCAGCTTTAAAGAGATAACGCCTTATGATTTTTCTAGAACGAGCAGAATAAAAAAAATTTAATAGGGCACTCAATTAGCCTAAAATTAACCTTTAATTTTTCAATTGTTTTTAAATCATTTTCTGATATTGGTTCTACTAACTTTTTCTAAAGCTGGCAGAACCCATCGTTTTAGTTGGAAGGGGTGGAACCCAAAATTGCGTTTAATAGAGCGTTTAATTAGCCTATTATTTGCCTATAATTCCTCTACTATCTTGTAATGTGCTGCTGTATGGATTCTGCTAGCTTAAGGGTCGTCGAACAAAACCATTATTTTGATTAAAAAATTCAACAATTTGCAAGCGTTTTCTGACGTGAGTATATTCATGAAATGGTAAATCAAACTAATGACAAAGCAAATGTCAGCTGTCAAATCGGTTGCCAAACAAAACAGTGTTGCCAACTTAACGATGTGAACCTCTAAAAACACGCCCTTTAATTTTAAAAAAATCTCTATGTATGCGTGCGTATGGGGTATAGTGCCGACTAAATGTTGTAACTTCTCTATAGCCCAGACGGATTAACAGTGAAACTGTATATTTAAGCTTTTTTCATAAATTGGGAGATCCCAGAGATTTTTGGTCGAAATCGGCCTGTGACAGCTTTCTAGAAGCTTTTTTGTGTTTTGTAAAAGTTTCGAAAAGTATTTCCATTACGAAAAAACGATTATGAACTAAACGATTCTAAATACATTCGTGATAAAAGACCGCCGGGCGTTGGCCACAACTTATTTACTCCTTTATAATTTCACCAATTTAACGTTCTAAACCGACCAACAGGTTGTTTTTGTTGTTAGGTTTTGCAATACAGTGGCCTTCTGCTGTTTATTGGTTTTTTGAGTTTTAGTTAATTTCTCTTGAGTGATTGTAGAGTAAGTAACCAGTTGGTGATGACGTAACCTTTTGTTGGGACACTGCTACTGCGTCCTGGTGGATATTTTGTACTACTCTTTTGAGGACTATTAGTGAATGACTTTCCGCTCTCTCAGCAGACCTATTATATGATGGTGAAAAATTGTAAAGAGAATAATAACTTTTGGGAAGGTGAAGGGGCAGGGGGTTGCACGGGAAGTACTGAATTATTAAAAAAATATTAAAATTGAACAAGTTTGCTACTTGCCTACCCCAACCCGAGTTTTGAAATAATTTTAATTTGTACACTTTAAAATGTATACAATTAAATGACTGTTTAATTTTTTGTGTTAACATAAAATATTTTGTGGCATCTGTTCTCAGTGTTTTCCTAATTAACGAAAACCAATATTTCTAAAAATACTGTTCAAAGCAATTCTATAGTTGAAAATGTCCTCCAAAATATGTAATTGCGAGTGAATTAAAAAATTTGTATTTAAACAAAAAAAAATTATTTCAGTTAGTTTTAGTTTTTTAATTATTGTAACTATATTTTTATTTTTTAATTGTGATATTTCTCATATTTTTCGTAATACAAACCTGTACCCTACACACCACTGTATTAAAACAGGAACGAAATTGGATCGTTCGTTCGTTCGTTTGTTGCTATATCCAACTCGAAATAATTTGTATCAAAAAATGTTCGGTCGAACAAACTTTTTCGATTTATAATTTAATTAAAAAAATACAAACTTTCTGGATACGTATCATTTTACTATTGTCCAGCTAGTTTTAGTTTTGTATTTGTTTTTGTCTCAAAAGACAAATCGGTTGCCGGGGCAAAGGTTATATACATTACACAAACCTGGTTTGTTGAGGTTTTTTTTTTTGTAAACTCTACACCAAAAATTTAGAATCAGAAATCATATCATCGACCATTAATTAAATTGATAAAGCGATTGTATCACTAAATATTAATTTAAAAGCGATACCATTAGCCACCCCTCACAGTGATGTAAAAATGTAAGGAGCTATAAAAAAGATAATAATTTATTCAACTTTTATGCAAATCACGTAAACACCTTTTGTACCTTCGCCCGCATCGTTTGTATTCCTTCTTTTGTATTATCTGAAAACACGTTGCGTAAAGCTTTGTGTTGCTTTTCATTCTCGGATTTTAAAAATTTAATAAAAACTTAGAAAGGCGCGAAACACACAAAGTTAAATATTTTAAAATAGAATCGGAAAAATGGATCTGTGTTAATAGACGTTTACCTTTCAGATAAAGCAAAAAACAAAAATTTACCGTATATTTTTCTCGGAAACTTTATAGAACAGTAAACAATTGAAATGGTGAAAAAAGCTCTCGTAGTTTTGTTTGTGTTTCGCTTTCCTGCTGCCGCCGTCCTTACTTATACAAAAACGTTGTTCTTCTTCCTTTTGTGTACCTTAGGGTTAATAGATTGTTTACAAAAGTTTCACTAGATTTTTGTGCTGAATTTGCAGCTAGTAAAAATGTTTATCAACAATATAATATTTTTGTCATTGCTATTGGTACAAGACAAATAACAGTTTTGAAAACAATACTTAGATCGATTACGTATAGTTTGTATGAGATATGTTTAACTGAATAAATGCGGAAGCACAAAATACATTCTAATACATTTCAGGATAGTAGATATCTGTGGTATATACATTAAAAGTACTGCCTTTCTCAAACGGTGGTGCACGTACCACTGTTTACACATTCTCGTCGAGTAAATCAAAAGTTCCCCCTATTTATGAAACATGGATACGAATATTTTAAAGTTATGGCTACCCGATTTATAATAAAATACCTATGGCAACTACATCATGTTTAGTACAAACAAAGGATGTGCATCGTTGCATATTCAAAAATGCATCACAAGAATATGGTTTGATGATAGTGTTACTGTGGAGCGCAGATCATCATACGCGGTCTAACACCAAATCCTAAAATGGATGATTGTTCGTTATAAAGTCGTTGATGGGCATGCGTTGCCCTACGAACAAAAATCTTTTTCTGTGTCGAAATAAATAAATAATCAAAATATTTTTATTTGATGAAAGATCTCGATATTGATACAAAGTTGGAAATCTTCGACTTCTCTGGACAACAAAAATTTGGTGGAATCACAGAACTTTGAGGAAACTATATCACACTGTCTTAAAGCAGAAACGCCACTGCAAAACCATTAGTGAAAGGTAGTAGTAACATAAAGGAAGAAGAAGCACTTCTGTTTCAGAGCAACAGCTTTATCGGAAGATTATCAATCATGAATTTTGGGTGTTAATCAACGACAGAAAACGGGATATCCATGGGACATCGTTAGTCACTTTTCGAGCTAATTCCTAAAAAATGGATAAATACACAATGCGCATGTAACGCGAGAGCGGCAGATCTATTAAATGGATTTTAGAGAGGCTGACATTTAGGACCTACCTGGATCGTTAGGAGTATATTTTTTGTTCCGATTCAATTTTAGAACCTTTAGAAACTCTGAAGAGGGTGTCTCAAAAAGAGCGGGAAAAGTTTAAGAGGAATTTTACTATACCATACCTTCTTGATTGGAATGGCTGGTGTCCATTTTATACAGTTAAATCTGCAGCACTCAAAATCCTTCTTCATCACTTTAAAATGCAAACCAGTACTTTCAAAATTGCAGCCGTAGTTCAGTTCAAAAAACAAGGATTAGAGCGTATTATGTAACTCAGGAGTTTACGAAGGCCGTTAAATACGTAAACCGCAATGATATTCAAATTATTGTTGGATGGAAAGCAAACGTATACCTATGGCTATAGTCCATGTTCTTGCCTCACGGACTCTAAGTGAGAAGGTCCTAGAGTGGAAGGTTTTAGATGGGAGTGACTCTCCCTGGCCATCGTTATATTTATTTATTTTTCCAATTTTCTTAACTGAAATTCGCGAATTTGTAAACCTCTGAAATATAAACTGGGTGTTTTAGGTTCAATCTTCACTAGTCACTTCGACCTTCAGAAATGATGTTCTAAAAGTGTGCTAGGGTGGAGAAGACAATTGAAGTAGCTCGAAAACCAATAATTAGCTCCTATGAGAAGAGGTACGCCGAAACGAACCGGAACACATTGGAGGACTGGTTGAATAATCTAAGGAACCGGACATGAAAGCTTCTCAAAATTAGGAAAAAGGTGGTAGTTTCCTCACTAATAAGGATTCAAGAACAGTAGAAGGTAAGGAGGCGACTAGAAGAATAACATGACTCGTTCTTTTTTAACTTCAAGTTCAAAACACCAGGCTCTGTGTGTGAAAACGACTTATCGATGAATCCTAAGAAAACTTAGATGGTATCTTAGAACCTCCCAAAAATAGGACATCAATACATTATTTTCGTAGATTATGTATCTTCAGCCCCGGTTAGGTATTCAGACCCATTGTCTTGTTTGCTGTCTTGGAATGGTGTGGGAAAGTTGAAATTGGGACTGAGATAATACCACCGGATCCGTTGCATAGAATGGTTTGCCTGGGGATTGTGGACTTTGCATACTACACCAACTGCTACAATTGAGGATTTCTTCGATATCCCACCTCTTGAACTCTGAATTAGAGGTTGTTCAGATACTCGTCTGCGAAATTTAGTACATTATTCCCTGGTAGATAGTGTTGGTAGACACAACTGAACCCGGAGCGAAATAAACAGACCTCCAAAACCTTGAAGGCCCTCTGGCTCGGTGGCCATAATGCATCCTTTCGAGAAATCATTTAGTGTGTTTATTACTGAAAGATATGGCTTGGAACATATTATTCCGTTATTGGATCACGTAATGGTGCTCGAGTGCAAGTATCTGAAATGAATTTGTCATAATTTCTTGAACAGTACGCGTCATTGGTGAATTACTCTAGAATATAAACGAAAAATAGGAAATTCTTGGCGCAGAGTCCACCACAGTCTCCCTGTTCTGTGTCAATGCATACGCCGCATACAACACATTGAATTAACATTGTGAGATGATTTATAGTTAGATGCAACGGGTGAATGTCGTGATACTGAAATTAAAAGTTTTCTTGAACTTCGAAAGCAATCTAGTTTGGGAGCGAGTAGCACAGAGAGAAAATTAGTAAACAATTTCTTTACCAAGTAGAGTAATCTTTACTATGGTTAATCCAAATTTGGATGACCGCCAATGAGAACCCAAAGAAGAATAGACAATAATGAAATGGAATGGAAAACCTTCCCCCGGCATGCTAATGGGTCTCATCCAGCAATCTTGGAGCTGGCTAAAATCCAGTGTTCTGATCGAGCCTCATTTGAAAGCGACCGAATCAGCCGAAAGCAATGGGGCCCAGTGAACAAAAATATTATCACATATAACCTACCCGTTGGACAAACAAGTAAATGCAACATTTGTATCACCGCCACATTTCAGATGCTAGATATTTTAGCTTTCGAATATAGACGGAATAGTATCGGAAGTAGGACAAGGTGACCAAATTACCAAAATCATAGTTTAATTTTCCACGGGGAATATTATGTATGGGAAGCTACACCGTTTCGGAGACAAACTCTCTTTAACGTTTTTTCTACACACTCAAGCCCTAGAAGCTGTAATCAGTAAAATTCGCAAACGGAATCCTTAGTTAATCTTTGGGACGCTTACCGAGTGCTAAACTTTTTCGGAATGCGACAGATAGCTACACACAAGATACATTGGCGTTGGCTGGTTTCGAATAATATTCTTATGGAGGTTGCTCAGTGAGTTGATAATTTTTATTTTTTCACCTCAAACGTTTTTCATAAAAATTGTTCAAAGTGGAATCGATTGCGGTGAGGCCGTATTTCGATAAAATTCGTTTCAACGCGGAACCGTTGGAGACCGGATTCGAGCGTCCGTTTTGCTGCGTGGTGTTGCGCCATTTTATACGTTGTTGCACCATGTTGCGAGATGTCACACTATGTTGCGCGATGTTGCATCTTGTTGCTTAACATTGCGTCATGTTGTGTGATGTTGCGGAATATCGTACCATGTTGGATTATGTAACACCATTTTGCAAGAAGTTGCAATAATTTTTCACATTTCATCATGTTGCGTCCTGTGTTTTCTGTTAATTAGATGCCTGGTGTTATGTTGGTGTCATTGTTTCATAAGGTTTTGTCTTCTTTTTTTCGAGTAACAGGAATCATTCGCGATGACACCTACATTTGAAGGAAATTTATTTAGGCTGAATCTATTTTTTATTTTCTATTTTTTTTGTCGAATGATTTAGATTAAAATGAGTGAGAATCTTGCAAGGAATCGATTACGGTGGGTCCTGATTTTGGGATAGTTTGTTTATGGAGTTCTCAGATGGGACCAAGTCTTTTTTTTATACAGTTTCGGCAATAACGATTTTAAGAAATAAATTTATTTTCGAGTGTCAGGAAACGACTGCAATGGATCATGATTTCAAGAAATTCGATTAAAGGTCCTGCGGTTTGGCCGTCATATTGCGTCTTGGTCTCTATTAAACTGCCAATTTTAATTAGACTAAGTCATTTCTTAACCCCGTTTATAACAAAGGATTCGAAAATGGTTTCCGGCTGTAATTTTAGAAAATGAGTAAATTTGCTAGAACAAATCCCTTTCTCAAACCAATAGTAAGGAAGTCGTGCGGCACTACTGAAATAACCGGGTCCTCAGGAAGCCAATGTTTCTTTTTTAATTTTTTTTTTCTGGTCAAACCGTTTGATAACAATTCATAATTTAGGATTTTGTGTTATCAGTTATAGATTGAGCTGAGTCTGAATTTTGGAAAAATTCGTTTGATGGAATTCCCAGGTGGGGCCAAAGCTCGTTGTTGAGCACCATGTTGCGTGATGTTGCATAAGGTTGCATTATCATCACATTTCATCATATGTGTTGCGTTAATTAGGTGCATATTTCATCGCGTTGCATATTGTTGCGCCATGTTGCATTATTTGCTATTAATTAAGTCTCTACAATTATTTGTGATTAAGATCTAGAGTTTGGCCAACTGTGAGAAGGAACTATTACCGACCAAGATACGTTCAGGTATGGTTCCTGTACCGAAATTAGGCCATTATGAAGAAAATGAATCTCATCTGAAATGTAGTGATACAAATGTTGCATATTCTTGTTGGCCATCTGGTATACGTTTTCTGTGGTTTAACTGAACCTTTAGCTGAATTAAAAGCTTTACACCATTTTTTATATCATTTTCAATATACTCAGGAAAAGTAAGTTCTGCTTTAATTTAATAATTGAGTAGCATAACAATTCATATCAGATATCATTGTGAAGCAATCCGCTCCATTTTTATTAAACCCAATGGTAAAAAACAAAAAAACTATATACAGCTGCCACACCAAATAAAAAAGCCAAAACATATGACACTCTAAAATAAATTATCCATCTTTAATTATGATGACGAAACCCACAACAATGAACCAAAACAATATTCATCATCTTAAGTGTGTGCGGTGAGGTGCGGTGTATTAAGAAATAATATTCATGCAATAATAATAATTAATTTATTGTGTTATTTCTTAAAACCTAATAATACATCAAACACACACACACACATGCCTGATTGTAATTTATTATAATAAAAATAAAACCTAATTAATCATATATGTAATAAAATAAATAAATATTGTTCTTAAATTAAATTTCGTATTACACAGAAAATCAGCTTGCGTCTACACAAAACCAAAATCATAAATGAAAATCGCAAACAAAGAAAATCGTTCGTTTATGTAATGCGACGGGAGAATAAGCGCGGCAGAAAAATCGTGAATTGCATTCAATTCCAGAATTATTTATTTATGTGTCGTGTTTAACCAACTTAACAATTTTTATACAAATTCCAATTTCTTTATTAAATTATAATGAAAAATAAAAATGTAAGATAAGGAATTTATTAAAAATGTAAATATCAGCGCAGCTTTAGAAACGATATACAGGGTGTCCCCGAATTGGACGACCAAACCAAGCATGGTGGTAAAGTTTTTTCGATTTGCTGATGGTGCAAAAGTTATTCCACTTTTAGTGTTTTTTAGAGAAATCGCCCAATCTATTTGAGGGAAGAATCAAATAGAGATTTAGCCTGAACCATCGACACTTTAACGGACGGTAACTTTTTATATTTCCGGGGTTAATCGAGGAAATTTAAAAGAAACTAAAATTCAGCCGTCAAATATTGAGGCATACAAGGCCTTGATAAATTATTTTGTTGAAGTGGGAAAACACTACTATGCTTATCAACTGAAGAGCCAAAAAGGGTTGGTTGTGATGTTAAAAGGAATCGAGAGCTTCGTTGACCCAAACGAGGTACCAGCTGCTCTCACCGGTACAGTGTGTTAAGTGTCAATAATACGACCATACTAAAGCGTATTACACTTTGAGCGATGTTTGTGTAATCTGTGGTGATCTCCATAATTCATCGAAATGCGATAAAAATAAAACTCAAGCTTCTGTCAGAAAATGCAGTGGCTGCGATGGAAACCACACAGCCAATTATAGAGATTGCCCAGTTTATATTGAATTGTAAGGGAGAAAGTTCAAGGAAGAAAACATCTCATAACGCTTAACCTGCCCAATCAAAGGCATTGCGCGTACGTATTAAGGCAATTGGTGGCCTAAAATTACTATGATCTGTCATCTGATCATTCACCGATAATAGATAATAGTAACAATGAGTACTGTTGTCTTAAAATCAGAAACACCGAAACGTCTGATGAACAAACGAACTGATTGGAATCAATATAGGAGACTAGTCGTACAAAATAGTCATCTTGATATCCCGCTAAAAACATCAGCAGATATGGATGTGGCTGCAGAAAAGCTAAAAGAGGCACTGGAAATATGAACTGAAAAGGCTTCATTAACCTAATCCAGCAGACCGTAATACGCAGTTGCGCCCTTGGTACCATCCCGCCACTCTTCAGGACGGGGGGGATCCTGGATTTTCTCTCAGAACCCTTAAAAACATGGAGTTTAGAGTACTATACACCACTTTCCACTTCTCCGGCGTAATGCTCCCATCTTCCCGACTTCTGTCAATGATGGCTAGCACCAGCACGTGATCCTTTAGGATCTCACTGCATGACTTCGGTTTTTGATCCTTAGGAGCAGCCGACATTACGTCTGTTTGCACCTTGCTTCGCTTGCTGCCACCCGCTTCAAGCTCATCCTGGGACCTCTGTCGTTTAGACCCAAGGACCCTCTAAAATTGTATACGCCGACCGTCTCTCCCTGTACCGTCGCTTCACCGGAGAAATCTCTCTCAATCTTCCACTATTTTGTTCGGCTTCGATACCATGGTACCGCTTTCCCTTGCCACTGATGAGGGAGTCCCACCTTTATGGTTAGAGTTACTCTTCTTCGTTGTACTTTTTGGTTTTTGGAGGGTCCCAGTCCATTTATTTTTATTTTTTTCTTGATCGTTGGTCCCACGAGAGTCGGAGAAATACAGGTCCCCTTGCGCATAGATCCGTATACATAGGTAAGGCTACATACAACCTGGGTAGCCTGGTATCCAGAGGGCTCCAGCCTAGCGATCATCAACACAGGTCGCATGATACCTTAATCCGGCCCATTGGTTCACCGAGCACCGTAGCCCCCGGCGCCCCCTCCCACATCAACATTCACCCTCCCATTCAGCCATTCATATGGATATCCCAAACCAATGGGACCCATTCCATTCAAGGGATCGCCAGTTTATAGAGTTCCCCACTCACTACCTGAGGGACTCGAGGTAGCCGATGATGGTCTTGTGGTTCCATCAGTTCGCCCGTACATACTGGGTATCATAGGCACTCAGAATTTAGTGAAAGTGAACAGAGGTCCCCAGTTCCCTGAGACCCTCCTCCCAGCAGAGCCGTTGGGGGCGGCTTATTTAATTCACCGCTAACCTACCTATCGATAGGTCGTCCACTATCCACCACCTGTGACCCCCCGATAGCTACAGCCCACCACGGGAAGTTTTAAGTTAGTTATACTAAAAATATCACAACAGTTGTTAGTTTGTGTTAATTAAGATACTGGCGTGGTGGAAGGTGGGAACTTTTAAATTTAATCTGATCTCATGCTGATGAATATTACCGCCTAACCAACGCCGTTTAATGCGAGGGATGCATGTTCGTAAAGGCCTGACAGCATATATTTATACATATTATGTCCTAAAAATTATCCAGTCCATGAGGTCAAATATTAATTATATTTTTGTGCAACCTCGTAAACATTTTAGCTATCCAGACGGATTCACTGATCGAAGCGAAACTTTATAAATAAGCTTTTTCCATAGATTGGGAGATCTCAGATAATTTTATGCGAAATGATCCACCGGAAGTAGCAGCTTTCATATGAGTTTTTCGTTTTAAGCAGATCATTTACGAGAAAAAAACTGTGAACTAAATGATTCTAAATTAAATTTGCAACAGTACCGGAACAGATCAGTTTTCCAAAATTTAATCTGAAATGAAAAAAACTGTTTTTTAACAAAAATTCGGCCACCTATGGCCCAGATGTACGGATTGATCGGGATGAAACGTCATACCTAGGTTTTTTCCACAAATTGAGATATCAGAGTTAATATCGGCAAAAATTGGCACATCGCAAGTGACAGCTTACTTGGGAGCTTTTTGATTTTTTTTACCGGAAGTGACAGCTTCAACAGGGGCTTTTTCGTTTTTTGGCAAATGTATTTTGAAAAGTATTTCATTTTATGTGATTGTTCAGGATGAAACTTAATACTTAAGCTTTTTCCCAAAATCGGAAGATATCAATGAGTTTTGACCGAGATCCATCCAACGGAAGTGCAGCAGGTTCCCTAGGAGCTTTTAAATTTTTCCAAATATTTTGAAAAGTATATAACATTTATGAAAAACGATTAAACATAATAAGATTGTAAATTAAATTGCAACAAAATAAATTCCGATCATATTTAAAATTTTTCCGGAAATGACGACTTTTGATACAAAAAATTATTTCGGTGGCAGTCAACCCGCCCCAGAATAAAACTTCACACTAAAACTTTTTTTGTAAATTGGGAAATCCATGCAAAATGTGGTTGATATCTTTGTACTAGATGTTGCAGCTGCTGTAGGAGGTCTTCCAATTTTCGCAACAGAGATTCATTTTTGAACAGGAGTTGACCTTATTCGTTTGCTAATTTTGATATTTTTTAAAAGAAAGTCGGGTGTTGGTCACTACATATTTACCACTCAATTTTTTGGATCGCAATGTGCCACAAAATTTCGTCAGATACCCGCTTTTCAAAAATGTTACAGATAATATTTCTGGTTTTTAATAGAAACTAAAATGGCTCAATTTTATTTCTCGATTTTCTCGGCTCCGTCAACGCCAATCACATAATTTGGGCTTAATCGGAATGCAAGGTTTTATTTTTGATTACCCACGCTTATATTGTATTTTGATTTAATGTTACACAGGATTTTTGTATCAATGTAGCAATTAGGTTAGGCCCTGCTAAATTTAGGCAAATTAAAAAATTGTATTTCGTTAAACTTTCTAAAATGGCAAAATCAATCTTTCTTTTCTACAAGTTCTTTATATCACATTTTGTTCTTGGTTTTGCAAACCATCGATTTGAGTTGGTATTTCGGGCTAAATGATAAGCGGAACTTAACATAGTTCTTTTCGGAACTTTGGTGGCATTCAGTGTTCTTGATTGGACTTGGAAGGTAGAACTTCCGGGTCTTTTTTGTATATACTTCTCAAGATTTTGGTGCTCAAGCCGTTACACATAGTCTGATAATTTATTTGTGCAATTTTTCGGTCATCGACGTAAGGTGGCACAGAAACAGCGAATCGCAAGGCAGTTAAAATATTTTATTTCTAAAGTAAATAACACAGAATAACGTCAAACGAGAAAGAGAATCAATAATAATCGATGATAAAACATTTTTGAAAGCTTTCAAGCAACAATTTGATGTACAATATTTAATGTATTTGCCACATTGCGTTTACGTAGACATCCAGTGGAATAACTTTTCAATACTTCATTAGTTGTAAATTTATTTATTAAGCTCTGAAACTTTGTAGTATCTTCGCAGTTGGACAAAAAAATTAGATAAAATGTGTAGGGGTAAAACCCCAGAGAATTTATTACTCCTCTTTTACTTAATGGTAAAAAATATTGATTTTATTATTCAATTTTGTTAGCATTTAGGTAAAAGTAGAAGGTGCTCGTAAAACTTTAGGACGAGAAAATACAACAACAGACCAATTATTACAGTTGCTGTATTTTTATGTGCAGACATAGTTCATTCCAATTGTAAGCAAAACTTTCCGAGTTATGAGCTCTGCTAGATTTGCTTATGAACTTACGGAAACATGGGTTTCAATTTTGTTCTTCACGGTTCTATTTTTTCTTTAGAAACAAACACTGGGAGGGTCGATATCAAAAACTAGTATAGAATGATTTGTATCTCTGTTATGCAGAGAAAGTTTTTGAGACCGAATCGTGAATGTGTATAAAATCAACCTATAAATTACCTATTTGAAGCCTTTACAGTTTGGGGCCAATACTGCGTATCCTGACACAAAAATAATTGATTACACACCTGTATAAGGTTGACGAACTCTCAACAAGATTTCTAGAGCAACATTTTTCACAAAACCCAATTAAAGTTGGTTAAATTGACGTTTTTGAAATAAATAATCGTTTTGGGGTGAAATTTACCCTTTAGGCAAGTTAATTAACTTATTCAATGCAACTAATTTGTAATAAACTTGTAATAAATTTTGGACCATCCCGATATCATAGCTACGTCGTAAGCTAAACCGAATACACGTGACTCAAAAACGGTTACTAATACGGCCAGACGTACCACTTTCTGGGGTATTATACCCCTTTTATCACAATTTGCAAAAAACCCTAATTCAAAAATATCAGATGGCGTACAGAAAAATACCCCAAAACGATCAACATTTACATTTTTATGCTTTTGTACGTTTAAATTTACGAAGCATTTACAAATGTTCAATCAGTTCTCTTGGCCACTCCGAACGATATGCGACATTAAATAGATTTTTGAAATCTTCGACTACCTGAAATCTCTTCGTTGTTCGCAATACAAAGATTACTTAAGCTTGACATGGCTTCTAGCTAATGAACGCCAGTATAAATTGTCCAACAAGACAAAATGTATGTTATGTCGCTTAATAAAAACAATTTTTCATTGATGTTCTGACCAACATCCGACCCTTCCCCATCTCGAATATATGCTAATCACAACACGAACACTATGGCGACTAAATTCAACAAAAGAATTTTAGGATTCCCACCATCCAAACGTCAAGTGTTGTGTTTGTGTGTGTATGGTGCGCATTCACACAATCTCAAACCATAGTTGTCGGCTCGTCTCCAAAATAACAAACAACAAAAAAGTTTATTCCGGAACCAAATCATTTCAAAAATAAAACGAGAACTTTTGGTGAAAATCAGTTTTTTATAAACATTCTTCATTTCCGATCAAATTCCAGAAAAATGTATTGGACTAATTAAGATGCCTCTTCGTAAATCCCATAGAATACAGAACACTAGCAAAAAACAAGAATGTTCCTACGCATAAGTATCACAACAAAAACCAGCACATCAGCAGAAAACCCTGCATCTCCCAAAGCATATACAAACAAGAACAAGCTCCCAAAATACGGTTTCTATCAAAATTAGTCATTTACGGAAAATGATCAGGACCAGCCTTGCTACAACTTCAACCTAGAATCGACCCATTCCTAACCGACTCCCTCGCAAATGCAAAACCAAAATACTGCCAAAAACAAAAAGCTCCAAAGGAAGTTGCCACCTCCTCCAACCTAACAGAAACCTCCAAGTATGAAGTTCTATCCTGAGCGGTCAACCCACCTGGGACGCAGAGCGACTAAACCATGGTAAAATAACAGTTTACTACCAAAATCGTCACTTGTGCCTAAATTTCGGAAAATGCTCCTGACCAGCCCTATTACACATCAAATCCATATCCTTTCGCTGCCACATACATCCGGTGGGCCGCCTTCCGACAAAAACCCCACTTGGACCTCCCAATACATTAAAATGCCCAAGTATGAAGCTTCATTAAATAAGTCAATCCACTTAGGCTGCAGAGAAGACACAGCCCAACACATAGACAAACAACACATCGAAAACCGCGCCCTCACATTTTCACACTTACTCCTACCCCACAAAAGAAAGTTTCCAATTTTTTGAATTACCCCAATTTAGGAATTTTGGTCTGGTCACTCTAACGGTAGCTGTAGTAAAATCGGGATTTGTTGTAATAAATGTGTAACAAATTATGGTACAGGTTTCATTGAGGTGGGCTAATTTGGTCGGTGCAGATTTAGAGCACTCACAAATTGTGGCAATGGCCATTATTGGGTTTGTTGGAAATTTTTTTGTATGTTATTAGTATTTAAATCTAATTTATGCAAAGCGCAAGGATGTTCAATGTTTGGATTAGTTGGGCCGTATATCGGCAATAACACAGTGAATATTGCAAGTTTTTTTTTGTTATCGCTGCAATCTGTTTTGGGGCCAAGGCTCTTCCAACTCTATCGCGGTTTGTTTTTTCCGTCCTTACTTTTACGCCAGTGTAGGCCAATTCGAGGACGTGCGGTTATGTGCCCGATTTTATCACCATCTGCACATTGCATAGCTCCATGCCAGCCTATACCCCTATTTATATGGAAAAATTATTAATTGTTCAAATAATAACATTGCAGTCGTGGAATGGGCAACTTTACTTTGGATGGAGCGACTCTTGTCTTTGACATTAGCAATTGTGTTGTTATAGTTCCGTAGATGGAAGAGCTCTCCATTACATACAGTGATAATTCTGGTCTTGTTCTAAGTTTTGTAAAGGGTTTTTAATTTGGGCGGGTCGACATTGAAATGGAGTAAAGCAAGCTGTGTGTGAGATATTAACGAAATTATTTTTAATTTATGAAATATAACATTGTTCAAATGTTCGCCGCGGCTTCTCACGGTGGCACGGATCCAAGTGGCCCAATTTTCAATGACTGAAACCCTACAAGAAAAAGTCTAGCGGGGTCAAATCGCACGATCTTGGTGGCCAATTCACGTCATCTGTGCGAGAGATAAGAGAGAAATCGGTTAGCATCGTTCTGTAGTGCTCGCCGTTGATGGTGATGGCCTCATCAAAGTCATTTTAAAAAAAGTACGGATCAATGACACCGCCAACCCAAAATCCGTAACAGTAACTTTTTGTGGATGCATGGCCACCTGGTGAACCTCGTGTGGGTTGGCGTCATCCTATATGCGGCAATTTTGCTTGTTAACATAGCGAATCATCCAAAAATGCGCCTCGTTGCGGTTCTCGGACCGCGGTAATGTTCTCGGCCGATCTGGTGTTCCTTTGACGTACGGAGTATTGGCTGATTATTTACCGAACCAGTTGGCTCGAATTTGGCCACCGAACGAGTCGACTTTGAAGGACCACCGTATCTGCCATGTAATGAGCGCAACACACGCTACGTTTGTACTAATGAACACACATTTTGTTAATAAAGTTTTATCATTTGGACGTGCTGCTCAATCGTGTAACTTGTCATGGTGATTTGGAAACAGTGAATAAAACACCAGATTAAACAGACGTCACAAAAATAACATGGCTGCCACAGGCTGCCAACATCGACCCGCACAAATTGAAAAACCCTTTAGTAGTGCACTTCTGTTTAAGTACACGAATTCCATACGCTTTAAGTTTATGTACTCCTGCATAAAATGATGAGGCAGCGAATTTTTTCTGGATTCTCCTAATTCCACTTGATCACCCTTAAATGAAAGTCTTGCTGTATTTTGGCCATCTGGACCTTTTTCTAAGGTTGACTGGAAGTAATGTTCACGTACACGCTCATCGTATGATAATGATTAAAAGTATTTATAAATATTCCCCAATTAAGTACTTCCAACGTTTGCGTGTTGCCTTTTATCATATTCTGGTCATTTTTCAAGCAAAACTCGATTCAAATTGATCATTTGATGTTGGTAGCGGTCAGTATTTACGGTTTCACCAGGTTTTAGCAGCTCAAAACAATTCACACTGTTCTGGTCCCACCAAATGCAGAGCAAAGTTTTCCGTCCGAAGCAACCCAAGACATTTTTCGCTTTGTATTCTCAAAATAGATCCATTTTTCATCGCCAGTCACAATTCGATGAAGAAATGACTTGCCTTTGTATCTGGCGAGCAACATTTCGCAAGTGGTTTTTCTATTTTCTTGTTGCCTTTCATTCAGTTTATGCAGAGCCCATTTCCCCAGCTTTTGGATCTTTCCCACGGCTTTTAAACGTAAGGAGTCGGCTTCCCGTGACACATTCAATTGATCTGCGAGTTGTTTTTGCGTTTGAACGTCATCCTCATCCAACAATGCTTGCAATTCACTATCTTCAAACTTTTTTGGTGGTTTTCCACGTTTGTAACGATCTGCTGTATAACGCAAAACAGTGGCCAGCTGTAGTAAAAAAAATCCATTGCGCCTAAGTGTTGGTTATGCTGTTTTTATGGTGAAAATAATTACTTCTTCTTACTTCTTACTTTTCTTAATAAAGATTTAATTCATACAACCAGGATTTTCTGTTGGTTAAGTAATTGAGATGGGTTAATAAATAAAATACGGTGGCTTAATCAAAGTGTTGGTGACTTAAATTTTTGTTGATGCGCGCGAAAGGTGGGTTTGGGGGACGATGAGTTTTTTTTGGTAGACAGTTGAGTTTTGAAATTAGAAAAAAATGATCACTAAATCATAAAATTGACAACCGTAATGTTTGTATGTAAATTTAAGTAATAAAAAAATTGTAAAGTTAAAAATGTATCAAATATAAGAATGTTAAAATTATTAAGTGCATTGTTACGGTGCATTACGTGGGTAACTGCAGCAGGGAAACTTTCGAATTTCAAAATGAAACTTTGCATACCGATTAAGCCCAATTTGTGCTAATTAGTGCTCATGGGAAAAAATTAGTGCTAGTCCAGGAGCCGAAAAAACAGGAAAAGAAAATTTCAAATTTCGCCTGAAAGATGGAATAATAAAACCCGATTTCTAGAAAAAACCAGAAATAAATTTTAGACTAATTTTAAAACTTTCTAAAGGCCGCTAAACTGATAAAATTTGTGCTTATCATAGAAATATAATTTTCATAAATTTTCATTCATAAATCGAGGAAAATCAAACAAGCCCCTGAAAGATACTAAATATATTCAAAAAAAACAGAGAAATATCGTTCAATAATATTTGTGTTGAACAACAAATTAAACAATAGAAATAAAATGTTCTAACATCCAAGTGATAAGCAATTCAGATAGTATATTTCTGTCAGGTATGTTCATTGCCATCCGAAAAATATAGTGACTGAATCTGTGCTAATCCAGAATTGGCCCAATTCCATTGAACAACAAGGACCATTGAATGAACAATTTTCTTACAAAAAATGTTCTAGAAACCAATGAAATTGGAACTTCTGATTGCATATTCCTATCAGATATGTTCATTGTCATTCGAAAAATTTAGTGGCTGAGTTTGAGCTAATCCAGAATTGGTCCAATCCCATAAACCAATAAAGATAGTTTTGCTGAACTTTTCCAAGATTAGTCCCCATCTAACGAACTAACATAAAAACAAAAACATATAAATCCAATTGAAAATTTGACAAGGACGAATCACCGTACAAAACAAACGACAAGGTGGTTCGAAAGGTGGGACAGAGATTCTTTCGTATCGCGCAATTGGGTGTATATCTACTGGTACGTTATTGTCGGTGAAGAAAACGAATTTTGTATATAAACCACAATCCAGAACCTCACGGGATTGTACAGAGAAACGTTAAACGTTAAAAAGCTGACTGGTGGCCGCTGTAAATCGTCAAGTCATCCGGATTGCAACAAGGGAGCGAAGGAAGATTATCATTAGCCGACGCTCATCGTCCACAAGGGAGGGCATTAATTGGTAACGATACAGTTGGTTGTAATTTAATTTTTCTTTCGCGCAGAACAAAATGACTTTTTTCAACGTTTATTGTAAACCCTGATTTGGACAATAAGTTGGCTAATACTTTCAACAGTTCCAGTTGGTGGACTATCACTCGATCCATCAATCTCCACTTGGTTTGGGGAGCGTTACACAATCCAAACGGCATGACACAGAATTGATAGAGACGACGACCTGGAACTGTGAAAGCAGTTAGTTCTCTTGAACTTTGCGACAGTGGAATTTGCCAAAAGGCGTCCTTTAAATCTATATTGATAATACAGTTAATACTGTTTAGTCGTCCTAGCAAACCATCAATCAGATATGCGTCCTTCGAGAATCCAAACAGAGGCGCGACTATTCGTTCTATCTATTTCTTGATAAATTAGGTCTTGCATTGCGGGGGACCTCTGATAATGTCTTGTTTTTATAGGCTGTGCATTACCTACGTCACTGCTATGGTCGACTAGGTTAGTTTGACCCAAACTATTGGTCGCAAAAGAGGGAAACATGGTATTTACCTCTTGTAACTCTTCGCTCTGCTTCCTGGTTAATTTGTGTTGATTTGCTTCAGCTGTTGGAATCGACTCGGTAAGATCACAAATTATGTTAGGCGTTTTATCCCCAAATAAGTGACAAGTAGTTTTATGTGGCCCAACACAGCATTAGGTCGATCCGGCTGCGGCCTGAATGCAGGTGTTTAGCTCTTTGAAGCGTAAACCCAGATTTCTTAGGAACTCTTTACTCTTGCGCCACTACCTAGCAACACAAGAATTGATTTTCCCATAATGTTAATTTTCGCGTAGGGTCGTGGATCATTAATTTTGGATGCTGAAATCGTCTCGTTTTGTTGTTTGTTGATTCGAGTAATAAGTTTGATGAATCTACTTTTGCGGTAGAGAGAATGGCTTTCTGGGCTGTTGGCTCTTTTCCGAACGAAATCCCCCAGAGTTCGCTGCGTTCGGATTTACATTTCCCAGGTTGATTTTCCTTTTCTGGCAGCGAAGGCAATCGCTAATATCAAACCCCGCAAGTCCGCATCACAAAATCTGCGTACGCTTCATCAGACCGCTGGTATACTTGTGTCCGAGATCCTTATAGTTCCAACAGACCACGAAACGAACTGTTCGATCAATAGCGCTAACCTCGGCATTTAATTGTCCTTCCGGCTCCTCATCGGATTCATCAGTAAGCGCCTCCGTGCTCTCATAACATGCTGATCCTCAGGTTGGTCTTGGAGAAGAGTCCGACGTATCGTGAAGTTTGGTCACTTTTTCAACTTGTGGACTGCGTTTATATCAACTGTCTGCGCCTTGAGATTTCACAAACGAGCAGTGGCATTCGTTAGATCTGGGTTCATGTTGTCGATCAATAGTTCTACACTTTCATCATCCGGTAGAGATTTCGGGAGGCAACAGTTCACGGTTTCAATTTCTAGTACAAAGTCATTGAACGGCTCCTTAGTGAGTTGTGTGCGATGACGAATACATTTCCGCATGACTCGGTCTCCTTCAGCGCCGCTAAACCTTTCGAGAAATGCTTGTTTTAATTGGTTCCACGTTGCGCATCTAGTTTTTCTGGTATGTACGTAATACCATTTTTCGGCTTTACCTGTGACAAAATGCCTCGTCAAACTAACAAGGTCGCCTTGAGGTATTTTGTCCTGTTTGGCATGTTCTTCCAATTTCATTATGAAATCGTGAACAAATTCATCATCTGCTCTTGTCATTGCCTCCGGAGAAAATAATTCTCCACTTCATTAGATCTGCTTTTCTATGGAATCTAGAGTGCTAAGTTTCTAACGGGCGTGTATTTCTCCGGGATGTATTGAACGTGGTGCTGTCAAACGCGTTATTATCATCATTAGCTGTTAATAATTAAAGAAAGTTCCTGTTTGCATTGAATAATAATTGATTTTGAACGGAGTACGTTCAAATGAGGTAATGAAAGCGCGCGGTGGTAAAAATTATTTAAGCTTCTATTTCTTGAATTTAGTTTATTGTTTTTTTGAGGCACACACATAGATTTGACTTTTGTAAGATGGCCGTTGTATGCGCGAGGTAATGGAATCCTCCCGACCGGTTTGCGCTAAAAATGAATGACAAAAAAATGAATGATGTTCGGAATTGAATGTACATTGACAGGTGGCGCCATAAATTCCGGTTTCATATTTACACACCTGGTATGATTTTCTCTTCAGTATTAACTCCTTCGTTCAGTATCGAATCGGCTTCCTATATGAATTGAAATTACTGGCACATAAGAAGATTTTCTGGCTTTCAAAAAATACTTTCGTATATTTAATAAACGACAGCCTCGATTCGTAATAAAAAAAATCCGGCGTTCGCTCACAATAAAATTTTGTGATGAGAAAATGGAAAATGTTAAACAAAGCACAAAACAAAAACGAAACGCAGTCGGGAAAATCTTCTTCATTTTGATTTTATTTCATTTCAACTTATTGAATAAAAAAAGGCTTAAGTGTTGTTATTTTAGCTGATGCCGTTTTCGTTGTTGTGTTTCTCGTTCTGTTCATTTCCAGTTTCGTTGTCAATGCGATAATTAAATTAAGTATTTTACTTTAAACAGACTCTGATATTGTGTACACGAAAAGCGTATTCTAAACCATTTGCTATTTTCTTTTTTATGTACTTGAGGAAAATTAGTTTCGATTGTTCTTTAATTAATGAGGAAAATTTAAGAAAATTATTTGTTACGAAAACCCTAACCTAAATTATGTCATTTGTGTTTTAATTGAATTTGAATTAAAGGGTATCGTGCCTTGCGCTGTGTACGGTTTCGGTCGTAGGTACTTATACCCGAAAATATGGTAAATCGCACGTACGATTATTTTATTGCACGCGAATAAAACGATTAGCCACATCTGCCGATTTAAAAATTCGTTTGGTAATTTGATATAAGCGAATATCTAATCTTTTATCCAAAAGATATAAAAATTACTCGCACAGCATTGTTCATTTGTTTTTCTCATTCAGAACACGAAAGAATGTTATTAAATCAATAAATTTTGTTTTTAAATCGCACAGATTTGTTATGATTTCAAAGGCAATAAAAATCTAGTAAGTAAAATATTTACTGCAGGGAAAAGATGTAATTGATATTTTGAGCGGGTCCAGGCATAATTTTAATTGTTTTAATTTCCACCACTGTATCGTACACATCTGAAGATATACAAATGATAAAAGGGAGCTTATTAAAGTCTACGTACGAACTGATATATGAAGATATGAAACTCCATTTTATATAGACGACAGAAAATTTATGGAATTTATAATTTATTCATTCTACTTATGTTAATCTCACTGTAGTAAACTGAGTAAAACGTAAACTGTAGATCATACATGTAAAGGAGAAGATGGGATTAGATTTTATTTTTTTAGCAAAAGGATTAAGGTTGTTCATTATATTATTTTTAGTACGAGCTGAACAAAATGTGTAACAATATGTATAATTTTGCTAAAATAAGAATAATAATTCACATAGTAAAAGATTGGGTACATGAGAGGATAATGCTATTTAATTGGGTCGGTCAACTCTTTATGTACAGATATGAAAGGGAATCTCTCTGTACACACACATGGTCTTATAATACCTTTCTAAAATATTTAAATTGTATAAAGAGCATGGTGTGTGTGGGATTTTCTAAACCAACCACAAAGGAGAGTTTGCGGACACTAAATAATTTAGTGGCAACATGAGATGAATGTTTCATTGCTAAAACCTTAATTTTTCATCCGTATAAAACGGTACCAATTTGCGGTATTAGTATTCCACAGTGCACGTGCCAATATTAGCAATATACGGCGGGGCTATCTACTGTTGCTATTTTTTCAATTAGCTCTGCTATTCGACATACAGGTATTCTATCTAATACGTGCTTTTCATATATTTCTCGGTTGCTTATAGCGGTTGGTTATGGTTGTTTGCTCCAACTTTGTCCTAAAATTACAAAATTAAATTTTACGCATGGTTAACGTGCATGCAGTATGTCCTAGATTATGATAATCACCCAACACCCACAAGTCACTCAAAACGATACTCTAGTTTCACACGGAACTAGACGTGAGAGTAAACGTAATCGTAAAAATTTTCGTCAAGATGTCAATTTTGACATCTTCGAGAGTTGTCCGATTGAGTTTTATAATATTTAAAGTCGCTCGACGATTGATATTTGGTTGCGTAGAGTGCCCACCGTTAAGTGGTGACACCCATCGACGAGGAGACTGGTGTCATTACCTACCGCCCTAAAGTATTTTGATACTTTATTGATTGTTGTTGTTGTTCGAAATCGTAAGTAAAGTTTCGCACATGATGCGGTGTAGATAATGTTTGACCGATTTTAACCCTGCTTCCCATAACCCGTCAAAATACGACGAAGCAGGAGGAATGAATTTCCAGGTGATACTATCCTGGAGTCAATAATGCAGCAATCTTAGGATCTACGTTTCTCGTGCTCTGTTGATGCAATAATGCCAATTGACGATCAGCTCCAACAAAGTTGGTTGGACAACCGCCATAAAGATTTCGGGTTTTGCTTTCATATATCAGCATACCAAAATGGAAATGTAGCCCTTTGTGGATGCATCATTTCGGTGTTTGTTTAGTTTGATGGGTACTGGGCCTACATAGTACTTGCCACTATGCATGAACGGGTCGGACGGAGTGACACGATGCGACTGAAGATTGGTTATCAATTGCTGGCTCGTCGTGTCATGGTGGGAAAGGGTTTTGATGATTAAAATCCAATAGTGCTTCCGGCTATCAAAATTGCTTTGTTGAGACGCCCTCCAACCCCTAGTTGCTTCTGACGATAGGGTTCATAGATCGAAGAGAAATGATTTTCGTGATCTAACTTGATGCAAAATTCGAATGATTAATTAATCTAAGATGCGGTGATGAAGCCGTTCGGACGCGTAGCTGGGCTAAAACTTCGAAGTTGGATGGGGCGTTTCCAGAAGCGATACGAAGTCATTATATGAGGCGTCACGGTCGTTCGTCAATGTTATTGAGTTAGAACTTCTCGTAGCCAAACACAACATAATTGGTTGGCATAATTCATGTTGGTGTAATCCATGATTTGCGAAACTCGATTAGGAGCTACGTAACCAACCAGGTACCATTTCCGAGTCTGTCTGGACAAGCCGAGTGAATCGAACAGCTTGGATCTATGCAATAATATCGTTCATTTGTTTGGTGCACGCCATACGATTTACTGGTAATTTGTGTGTCCGAACATCATCAAGATCTGCCGATACATCTGGTTGATACCTGCAACGATTAATAATTTATGTTTGCGAGAACAGGTTGGGCGATAAGCCACTTAATGTTTTAGTCGTGGTCCTTTAGCACTTTCTATGACCCATTTCCAGGTAGTTTTTCATGAACTTGTAGTCAGAACAAAGAAGATCGTTCTTGGAAAACCGACGTTCCGATGATCGTATTTTTTCCGTTCTCGTTGCGACAGTGTGTCGATTCGTAGTACCATTCAAATTCTGACTCATCGTGCGTTAATTCTCGAAATAAATAATAAACATCCCACATTCCCCAAAATGACTTGAGTGTATTGTCAATGTGTCCTAGTATTCGACAATTACCATTAAGCTAGGCAGTTGATTGGTTACCTTGGGCGCTCCACTTTATCGAAGAGGGTAGTAACCAGCACCGCTGATGCAATAGATACTACGAGTAAGATATCTATCTTGTTGGGAGGATCGTAATGAGGAGCAGCAAGTTCCAACTCCTCCAAGTGTGACCATTGATGGGTGTCAATTGGCTGGAATAGCAGCGTGCCTGTGATCTTCTCGACGACGAATACAAATTCAATAATTGAACGCGGCATGGGTGTCTCGATCGCACTGGTTCCACTGATTGTAACTGCGGCTGGTCGTCTCGCTAGTCAGCTATGGTTCTGAACTTTTGAAGATGACGGTCGATGATGAATCGACCATGATTATATCGATATCAAAGAATTCGGCATGCCTCTTCGTAATTATCGTTGGTGATCCTCACAAGCTTGAGTAACAACGCTACTTCTCTAATTAAATTCGCCTTTAAGTAATGGAACTTCTCTGTTTGTCAGTTGTTTGTTGTTGTGGACGAAGTCAACGAACAGATTATTTAATTCAGTCCAATTAGTGTAGTCGCCGGACTGGTTCATGGTAGTGGCTGATAATTGCCTCTTTATGGTTTTAAAGACCGAATGTTAGTTGTAACAGAACGACACGTGGTCGATCTGGGTCTGTATACGAATTCGTCATCTATTCCTTACATGTTAATTCTGAACTCCTTGCTCTTTCTCACTGCTCTTGCAATGACACGCTGGAAAAAAAATGAAAAATATTGAACATTGTTGTGCTTAGATTAATTAAATTCCTTGAAAATGGAAGTAATACTTCTAAGGATATCGAAAGACGATTGCAAAATATTTACAAAGAATCTAGTCCTTCTTAATAATAACCAAGTAAGTTCGTTTATTTAAACTAGGTATAAAGGCACAGGAAGGTGACAATTTCTGCAGAAGGCTTGCAGACATGCTTCCTCATAAAATGGCCATTTTAAAGCGAGAATCTTATATTGCAAGACAGACGAATCACCAATTTTCCAAAATCATCTTAAGCTGTCAAAAAATAGTACAAAATGGATTCCCCGAATATTGACTACGGAACAAAAAAAAATATCGAATGCGAACTCCTAAGAAATGAGTGGTGACACTTAAATTTATAAACTAGATGGGCACTGGTGATGAAACGTGTATCCATCACTATGATCGAGAGTTGAAACAGGAATCCATGCTATGGATAGCTCAGGAAGGGGATGCTAATGGAATTCTGATGACTAACTATCTCAGAAGACCACAATAACCGGGGCTTTTACGCGGGGATTTTGCAACAACTACAAAGCTAAGACAAGCAAAACAATGGGAGGGTATAAAATTGAAGTTGCCTAAACTTGAAACCATTTCTCGATATTTTTTCATTTCTTCAAGTACGAAATCGATCCCATTACATGCATTTTGTGATGCGTCTGAGCTGGCGTATACAGTCGTAGTTTATCTACGTATTGAAGAGAGCAGGCGAGATTTATTTTCCGAGATCACCAGGTTCAAGTATTTGCTTGGACTGACTCAAAAATTATATTGGCTTGGTTATCAGATCATCCACGAAGATGGAACACGTTTATTGGTAATCGCACGTCTCAAATCATGGAAGTAGTGCCTAGAAGTCAGTGGCACTATGTGCCGTCTAAGGAAAGTCCTGCTGACATTACAACACAAGGGATTAGTCCAGAACTACTACCGGGAACAAAATTGGCCATCCAGGATCCCACAACAGTTCGAGACAATGTGCGAAAAACGTCAAATTTCACCAGTCGTACCACAACTTCATGTTGAATGCAGTGAAATTACTTCAGTTTTGTTGAACAAGTCTTCATCATTTAACAAGGTCAAAAAGATTGTTGCAACACTTTTTGATGGTTATATTCAAACCTGTGTTTTATTGATTGAAGGAAGTTTAGCGCGAAACATTCTGGGGTAACATAAAAGCACTTATGAACGGAGAACTTATTGATCGTAAAAGTCAGACTATTTCATTGTCACCATTCATTGACAAGAATGGAATATTAAGGGTGGGAGGACGTCTGTCTAATCTTGACTGCCAATTTGGCATGAAACGCCCAATGATATTATCCAAAACCCATAAACTTACTTGGTTGATAATCTCGAAACTCACTTGCTCTACTTACATGCTGGGCCATCTTTATTGTCAAGTCTTCTAAAACAAAGATTTTGGATCGTAAATGGCCGTAACGCAGTTCGTTATTTTTGTCAGAAATGTATCAAATGCGTGAGGCAAAAACAAAATATTACCACACAGCTCATGGGTGGTTTACCAAAGCAACATTTGACGATCTGACGTCCCTTCACAACTATCGGTGTTGGTTACGCTGGTCCAGTTCATATTTAAACAAAGCATGGTCGAGGAGAGATCCAATTGATTAAGGCGTCCATCGTGCCCCTCATATGTATCGTTACTAAGGCTGTCCATATAGAACTGGTTTCTGAGATGACCACCGACGCATTTATAGCAGCTTTGCGTCGCTTCATTAGCCGAAGAGGGATTCCAGCTGAGACAGTTAGTGACAATGGCACAAACTTCGTCGGTGCCAAACGAGAGAACTTCAACAATTTCACGAACAATTTAACAATCAAAAACCAAATAAATTAATATCTGATTTCTTTTCACAGACTGTGATTAAATTCTCATTACATTTACATTTTGGTGAACTTTGGGAATCCAACATAAAATCTATCAAGTACCATCTCCATCGAGTTACCATTGCTCAACTCATGACCATTGTGTCGCATGACCGCCGATTCTGATGATTTACTAGTACTTACACTAGGACACTTTTTAATTGGTGAACCTCCCACATGTATACCCGAGCCAAATCTTCAAGCAGTTCCTATGTCACGACTTACCAGTTGGCAAAAAATCCTAAAGCGAGTTCAGGGCTTTCGGAATAAATAGTCTCTTGAATATTTGCATACTTTGCAACAATGTCCCAAGTGGAAACAGCAATTACCAAATCTGGCTATCGATGATGTCGTCCTCATTAAGGAGGATAACTTGCGTCCAGCACGTTGGTTACTCGGAATCATCACACAACTTCACCCAGGATCCGACGGACTAGTTTGAGTGGTAACCATCAAAACAATCAAAGGCGAAATGAAGAGACCTATTGGTAAATTATGTCGTCTGCATTGGTCGACCACGCTCCGGTCCATAAGGCGAATGTTGCATGACAGCAGTACACCTTGCAATCCAGATCTCATCCCTAGTGATTATTTTCGTTTATAGTTGTTTGGAAGAACATGAAAAATCATTTTATTTTGATGATTGTTCTGATGAAAACTTTTGATCTTCAGATGTTTGAAGATTTCCATCCGCAGTATCGCCTTATTCTAAAAAGTAGTTTTAAAAAAAAATGTAAAATTTTTCAGGAAAGGTTTAGGAAAAATTTCACACTCCTGCACACAGCCGTGAAATATTTTCTAAAAAATCCTATGTATGCTAGTGTTAGTAATTTCAACATTTAGGCGAAACGATTTTTTAACGAAACTCCTATCTAAACAAAAATATGGAAATTAGCAGTTACAAACGAATTAAAAAAATTAAATTAAAGTTGAACACAAAAGCCATTTTCAAATAAACCCAGCAGGAGATTTTGACAAGCAGTGATCAATTTCACTATGTTCTCGGTTAGCCCTGAAAGATTCGATAATAAGATTCAATTGTACTATACACAGAATTTACACTATTTCTCTAAATCAAAACTTACCACTGATTGGAAATATTAAATGAGGATTTTTAGAATTTTGTCATAGTTCTGGCATGGGCGAATATGGCCCCGAAACGTGTGAGTTGTGATTTACAATATTTTTGCTATTCAAACGATTACTAATCGAGATTTTGGCCGGTTCTCACCAATCCCGTTATGTTTCTCATTAAGAACTATTTTATGCCAATGTACACGTGGAGCATTAGAATTTTGTCATAGTTCTATCATGGGCAAATAAGGCCCCGAAACGTGTAAGTTGTGATTTACAATATTTTTGCTATTCAAACGATTACTAATCGAGATTTTGGCCGGTTCTCACCAATCCCGTTATGTTTCTCATTAAGAACTATTTTATGCCAATGTACACGTGGAGCATTAGAATTTTGTCATAGTTCTATCATGGGCAAATAAGGCCCCGAAACGTGTAAGTTGTGATTTACAATATTTTTGCTATTCAAACGATTACTAATCGAGATTTTGGCCGGTTCTCACCAATCCCGTTATGTTTCTCATTAAGAACTGTTTTATGCCAATGTACACGTGGAGGATTAGAATTTTGTCATGGTTCTGACATGGGGAAATAAGGCCCCGAAACGTGTGAGTTGTGGTTTAGAATGTTTTGCTGTTCAAACTATCAGGAGATTATGTTCTAACTGCTGATTTTATTCCGGAGCTGCAAGTGGAGTGTTTTGAGTTGAAGTATTCCTTGCAAATTGACGAATTGCAAATTGATATTTTTTAAATGAACGATGGGCATTTTAGCTGCATCTTTGGTTAATCTTAATTTAAAATCATTCTTTTTTGGTTATAATTGTACCTCAAGAGTATTTATGTTTTGAAGCATAATTCCAGAATTGCAAACCCAGCATCCTTTGTAATTTAGGTTCTCACTAACACAACCTCAGATTTTAGTTTTAAAATTTCTCGTAAATGCCCTTATATCACGTCTCTAAAGCTAGCAGAATCATCCAGCAGAACATTACAAGATTTTATGAATAATTAGAAGCTAAACTGCTCTAATAAAAAATGTTGGGCTCCATCCCTTCCAAATAAAACGATGGATTCTGCTAGAATGAATGAACATCATATTTAAAAACAATTGGTTAGTTAAAGGCCAATATTAGGCTAATGAAATGCCTCATTACAATTTTTTGGTCAGTTCGTTCTAGAGAAAATATTAGTTTTTTGCACTTCAAAGCTAGCACAACCCAAATCTAAAATCAGACCAAAACCGAAATTATAACGCAAAACCATATTTATTGACATACAACTAATTGTAGGCTCATTACGGCCTATTCAAATTCGCCATAAAAAAAAATTTGAAGCCCCACTTATTCTTGACCAAGCCTTAAGTCATTTAATTTAAAACCAGCAGAACCCAAATCGAAAATTGAACGAAAACCAAAGTTAGAACGCAAAACAAGTTCTATCGATAACAAATAATTTTAGGGTCAAAAGGGTTGAGCCCAAATTTAATTAATGGGGCATTTGAATCAATAGATCCTGTTTTGCATTCTAATTTTGGGTTTGCTTAGATTTTGGGTTCTGCTTTTATGTGGAAAATCCTAATGCTGTTCCTAAAAGGAACGGGCCAAAAAAATTGTTACGGGGCATTTAAATAACCGAAGCCAATCGTTTTAGTTGGATGGGATGGAGCTCAAACTTTTAATAGAGCATATTTAATTAGCCTATAATTATCCATAGTACCGAGGGCTGCCGTAAAATTTTTTAGACAAAGTAATAAAAAATTAAAACTTTTCGTCAGAAATTGCTTTATTGCTTTTCAAAATATTCGCCTTTACACTTTTGCATACGCTCAAACCATTTATCGAAACACTTTTGCCAGTTCGAATATGATAGCTGCAAAACATGGCTTTTGAACGCTTCAATCGCTTCTTCAGGCGATAAAAATTGTTGTCCACGCATCTAATCTGTGATTGTTGGGAACAGGAAGAAGTCATCATTTTGGGTTCTTTTCTCTCAATTTGCTGAAAACCTCGGCCAAACAAATGGTCGTATACAAAGCTAAACTGGCTGCCTTTTGATTTTCAAGAGCCACAGTAGCCATGACCGGTTCTCGTGAAGAAACACGCTACCATTTGCTTCCCAACCCAAAACAGTCGATTGCCCTTTTTTTCGGGCTCATAGCATTAATCCATGATTAGTCCCCTGTCACGATCTTGTATACGTTCTTGTATACCTTCAACGAATTTTTCAAGTATTTGGCGGCATCAATCGACACAAACCTTTTTTGTGCGTCTGTCAACAAATGTGGAATCCAACGTGCACATAGATTCCGCACCTTTAAATGTTCATGTTAAATCGTATGTACGCTGGTGTTACTAATACATAGGCATGCCTTGATTTCACGATAAGTCACATGACGATCCTCTTCAATCACTTTGCTCACAGCATCGATGTTTTCTGGCATAACAGTTGTTTTTGGACGACCTTCACGAGGCTCGTCTTTGAGCGAACGTCGTTCGAACGAAAATTTTCGCGCGATAATTCCATTTGTTCGTTGAATCCAATTTTTCAAAAAATAATGTTGCGATGCGAACTGACAGTTGACTTCTGAGAAACATAACCTCCAAAAATGTTACACCGTTTCGGCTGACATAGGGATTTGCATCGGAAAACACTAGTATTACCATTTTCCAAAAACTTTTGCGGATAGCCTATGTACCTTGTAATGTTCTGCTGGAGGGGTTCTGCTACCTTTAGGAACGTCTTTTATCGGTTAGTACACTGTAAAACGATTTTGTGACATGGATGAAATTTTATTTCCCGGATAAAATTGTTTCCTTGCCTAGTTAGCACCTAGTATTTTAAAAACGCCTACATACGGTTCCGCTCGTATTACTTATCTAAAATTTTATCGATTGTCGATTCTGTTAAAATATCTAGCTCGTGTAATATTTTGTAATATTTTGCAAAAATAAAAATGTTCAAATGACTCAACACAACCGGAATAAAAATGGTCAGTTTAGTATTTATATAGAAGGGTAACCAGAACCAATCGTACACACAATAAGTAGAAAATCCGTAATTTCCACTTGAATAAAATTCAATTTGATAAGGTTTTTGTATGTATGCGGAATTACTTTAATACTCGTGTATGCGATGTGTTCATTCGTACTTAGAAGGGATTAATATTAGAACACACAGGTATATAGGAAAAAATGACAACGTAAAAATGTATTTTTTGGGAGATTAGGAGATTACATTTCGTGAATTAGGGATACCTTGTTAAATTCCAGAGAATTTATTTTTTGATTGATTGTGCGTAGGATTTCCGTTTCTATACCTGACAGGAAACAGAAGCACTTTTGCAAATATGTAAAAAAAACACAATTGAAATGCGAAGAGGTAGGAAGGAAGATTTGAGTTTGAATATTAATAAAATTCTATAAATAATTTCATACATTTTTGCGAAAGTCACAAAAATCTTGGAATTTCCTACGCACGAGGTATATATTCAAAAGTTAACGGGAGTTTCGTAATTTCTTTATGTTTTTCCGTTTGTACTATACGAGCAGCACATAAAATTATCGATACAAACGAGCTGCAAAAAATCTTCAGTTTAAAATTTTGCTTGTTGGTGAAGAGGTAAGAGATGAAGAAAAACGCATAGTATGCCACGTAATTAGGCCAGTTATGCATAGCAAGCCACGCATAATTTTGTATGTAATAACCTGGACAGACTGAAGATTAGTTAAACTGGTTTAGCAAAATTCGGTCAAGTAATGTAGGAAATAAAATTCAATTCAGTTCGACACACTACGAAAAATTCAAAAAACTACTAGCAAATTCAAGTTTTTCCATAGGGTGCTTGACTGAATTTTGCTAAACCAGTTTAACTAATCCGCAGTCTGTTCAGGCTATAAGGGTGTTTCCAAACACCAATCACCACCAGTCTGTAATAAGACTTATTATTTGACGAGTCCTTGAATAAGTCGGACAAGTCATTCTAATTCATTGTACTGACTTATTTGCGACGTATAAAAAAACAAAACACAATTTCCATTTCATGGAAGAAAAAAACTTTGGCATGTTGGTCGTTGCCACTAGATTTGAGAATTAAAACTGCTTGTATTACATTTAGTCAAGGCACATTTTTGGTTTGAATAGGTCGGTGTCCACAAATAAGTCGGTGTTTGGAAAACAGCCTAAGGCTGTTTGTGTACACCGACTTATTCAAATCAGTCAAGTTACGTTACGTAACAACATAAGAAAATAAGAGAAGTACTTTTCTATCGCGAGCGGAGTATCACATTAGAAAACCACGCGCACTAAAAACGCCGAACGTACATAAATGCAACAAAATAGGAACTTTAAAAATCAAAACTTAACACATCATAAAAATACACTAAAACATTTTAAAATACCGGGTAATCAATCAGAAAATTTAGATAGTCAAAATTGTGTTACTGACTTATTTGAGAGTCTAAGAATCCCCGATGCTGTCAAGAGACTAAGATCTCTTATGAGATATTGGCCAAAAACTGAAAATAACTTATATGGCTGCAGTAATTCAAAAAATTATAGTGAAAATTCTAATCAACAAATTGCCCCCAAATTTTCCTTGTATAGCCTCAGTATGACCTAAGCTATTAGAAAATCAACCGAAAGTATTGGTTACTAGTGGAAGCTTTTTCAGATATTGACCATAAACTGGAAGTAAATAAATAACATATTTAAATGGTCAAGATTAGGCCAGCATGAGCAGATCCTGCAATTTTGTCCAAACCTTATTTTAAAATCCCTCATCAATATTACTATCCAAATTTCTTCGCCTTTAAGAAAAACGAGATACAAAATGATTAAAACAAATTCCGCTGATATAACAAAATAAATTCACTTTTGTAATCGTACTGCCACTTGCGGCGAGTAGCGTAATCTATTATTTTCTGCTGCCAAATGTTTGCTATCTTATACAGCATATCTGCCAGTTGACAGATAAACAAATTTTGCATCAGGGCAACCGTATTAAATGGGTCAAAACTTTATCCTATTTTGGGAAATAAAATTAAAAATAAATTAAGTAATATTTCGGCCAGAATGAAGTCCAAAGATTACATAAAGCTGTTAGATGAAATTTTAATAGATTTTAGTGAAAATCATCCAACCTCGAATTGGATTTTCCAGCAAGATATTGCCCCCATTCACAAATCGAAAGAATCGATGGGAACGACGTTCTTCTGCGCCCCTTTTATGCACAATGGGGAGCAATACAAAAACTTAGTTGACTTGCATAAACCCGTTGTACAGCCAGGGGAGCAAATTGCCGAAATTGAATTGCACGGATTGGTTTTGAAATAATTAATAAAAATGGGGGTTATAGTCTTTATTAAATTCATCATTAATTGCAAATATTTTTATTTTTATTGACATTATTTTATTTTAAAATTACTGACTTTAATTGAATTCCGCAGTGTCGCAAATCTATTTTTTGTTATAAATTACCAAAAAAAAATACAATTAAAATTATGTCTTCATTTTAAAATGTGTATATTGAATTCCCAATTAAAACCTGATAATAGATCAAGTTCAAACTCTAAGCCTTACTTTCATGTCTAAAAAAAACTAAGATTGGCTTTAATTGAATTTTGCAGAGTTAATGAACCGGCTCATTGGCTTTTGAAGTGTATTTAAACTATTTGTCAATTTGTGTAGCGACACTTTTTGAGTTTCGTCCGGAAGTTCACAACGGTTTCATAAGTCACATGGCCATACGACATTGGAATTTGGAAGCTACTTACATCATATTTTCCATGACATTTTTGCCTTTCAACCTCAAAAATACCATTTCCAACCATGTCTTATCTGCATCCGGATAGCATATCACGACTTCTTCAAAACTAATAAATTTACCTCATTTTTTGCTCGTAATGAAGACTAAAGGAAAAGTTGATTAGTTAACAGTTGTGTTATACATGTAGTTTATTGTTATCAAAGCCAAATGCCTTTTTTATAAATGCTATACAAGTATATAAATATCTTGATAACATCTTGACAGCGAAAACTTGAAGTATATGACTTGTTTTACAGTACCAGCACTGATTGCTATCTTGACTTTAGAAGGACTAAGATATTATATTGAAACTATAACTTTAACAAATTTTCAAAATACAACACATCATGACTTTTGTATGAATCAATCTCTTGACATTTCCGTCATATTTCTGTAACTACAGAAAGCTGCATAATTAAGTACACAACAACAACATTAATTAGGTTTTTTATGTGCAACTTTTCAATTTTTTAAATTATGTGGTGAGAATATATTATAACTTGGAATATTGTTTTGTGTACGTGTAAGAGGTTGTATTTTACCACCCACTCAATATACATTTTCTCTATACACATTCTTTTGTGGATGTTGTGCTTTTATGGTCGCACAAGATGAATGACATAGGGACAGGTCAAACGAAAAAATAGAAATTTGAAAACGTATATACATGACAACCATGTCTGCAATTTGTTATCCTCCCTTACCATTGTCATTTACCATATAACGACTAAGTTAAGTATGTGTAATGTGGTTACATCTTGCATATTTTATTAACATTATTTATGTGGCGTGTAGTTTTAATGTTTTATGTATCATGTATGTCTGTCTACTCTCGTAATTAAATTAATTTTGGCCTGTTAATTTTAGTTTTTCTTCTAGCGGTTTACACCCAACTTGCCTTATTGATTGTTATTTCTACTACATATCCAATTATATTAGCTCTACTATTTTGCAGTGGGAGGCGATCCTTTTTAGTTATGAGCATCTAAAAAAATCCTTTCACTAAAAAGTTCTATATTGTGATTTCACTGTGATAGAACCACAGAGAAATCACTAACAGAGACCTAAACGAGAGGAAAATTCAGTGGTAAATCAATTTCTCGATGTCATGACAAATGGAAAAATATCTCTAGTGGCCGTTTATAGAAATGCTTAGCTAAAACTCAAACCCCATTTTGGTCTATTTGCTCAATATACGAAAGTAGTGTACGAGTATGGTGTGTTTACTATAAGCAAAATGTATCAAACCAAAAAATAAACAATGCTTCATTACGTGTAAATAAACAACGCTTCATTATTTGTACGTGCGCATATTGGAAAAATATATTGAGCGAGAAATATGTGTATTGAGCAAATAGACCAAAATGGGGTTTGAGTTTTAGCTAAACATTTCTATAAACAGCCGCTAGAGATATTTTTCCATTTGTAACGACATCGAGAAAATGATGTATCACTAAATTTTCCTTTCGTTTAGGCCTCTGATAATGATTTCTCTATGGTTCTATATTGAAAAAGTGTGTTAACCTGCGGCTTAATTATTCTTTACGAAAACAAACTTTTCTATGGTTTCTTCTTTTTCTCAATATGTTTGAAAAAATTAAATATTTATTTTCCTTGCTGAGATTATCAGTAAATCATCATCATATCCCAAAATTTGGCTATTACATGTCTTTATTTCCACGCCTAAAAACTTGCATACGTTTTCTGATGCCTTCCCCAAAATGGTAATGCCTGTCCAATAGACCTATAATCGAGTACCCACCGATTTTATTATTTGCGTATGGTCTGGGGTCATAACAGTTTTTTCTACTGAACATTTAGAAACCCGGTGCCGTTGCTCCTTACGATTCCAGCACGTAATGAACATTTGTGGGTGTTTGACACTTACATCATTGGTGGGTGCGATAGTTGATTGTTCCTTAGAATTGTTGAGTTCGTCTCTGTGTTGTTTACTATTATTATGCGGACTCGTCTGAAGCGAAGGACGACCAAACGCCGAAGATAAAATCCAGATGTGAACCACACTTTTTCAAAGTTATCACAAACTTGGCGAGGTTTTCCGATAGAATTAAAATGCATGTTGAGGTGACATTTCGTCAAGCAGAGTTAATTTTTTTATGAGAACTTCCTGCAAATTATGATCTGCTTTATGGCTCGTTCGATTTCGAGGTTACTGAATCTACCCAATAATGCTTCTTTCAGCTGTTTCCAGCTTGCAGTTGTGTTTTTTCGCAGGAAAATGTAATAACGTTTTTCCGCTTCAACTTCAACTTTCAATTGGCCCGTCCAGAGGCCATAATACTACCCCTTAGGGATTCTTAGGAGGAGTTGGTTCACTCTAATCTTCGGAATAATCTTCCATGGCCGCTTCTACAATGGCGTATTTTCTATGCTTTAGGCATTTTGAAATTTCTGAAAGAAATTTTGGAAAAGTTCTCTAGTTTTTTTGAGAATTTGTTGACCATCTCACTCTATACGAGATTTAAAATTTACGTTAAATTTTTACTTTTTATTTGGCCTGCGTTCATGAGAGTTACTCGAGCCTTTAGTAGTTTGACTTTGGGTTGTCCATTTAAAATTGTTAGTGAATATTGGCCGCCGCGTAAGCATGTAAGCATGTGTTCCCAAATCCATGTTATTTGTTAATTGATCTGTGTAACCAAAGTGACTTGAACATTATTTTTAATCCAACCATAGCAGATGATAGCAACCATAAAGGGTCATAAATTTTAGCGATTTCTGAGAGGAGCTTTTTGTAAATTGACTTACAGCAGGTAACGCGATTCTGAAGAAAAAGTAATCATGAATGGGATTATATTTAATACCAAGTATTGGTATCATCTGATTGTTTGTAATTTCCCACGATGACATTTTGGAGTTCACAATAGGAATATTTTCCGGCAAACGTGGGTGATTTGACGATCAAACGCTAGGTCTTCGGACCCAGACATTAAATCGTATATATAAAAATCTGTTTTAAGAATCTCACTAACTCTCGGAAATTTCGCGTTAAATTTATTACCTATGGTTTATATGGCAAATTGGGCAATTACGCAGCTGTAAAACTGGTTTGGTGTAGACTGCCTCGGGTTTACATAAGTTTCTTTAGGATTCACAAGTTCGAGAACAGTTTCAATTAATGCACCCATCGGTTTTATTAAAAAGCAAGCAACTGCTGGATTGTAGGATAGTCATCTTCTGAACTTTCGTACTTCCAAAGACGCCGTGTTTCTTCATCCAATTTATCAGAGGCTAATAAAATTATTTGGGGATCTCGTTCTGACGTGTTTGGACCAAGTGAATTTAAACCTCTTACACTTGCATTAGCCACGTAGGTTAGGTGCTCAATGGGTTCGAAATAATTTGCATCCTCGACTCGATGATGGCATATTGACATATAGGCAGCTTTTGTGCTGGAAACAGACTTACATTTTCGTGCACTGTGCGGATAAAAAAATGTCATCGAATTTACCATCGAAATATGGGCGATTTAAGCGTGGTAATTTGAAACCGGATCGAAAGGTTTGAGTCACATTCGTATTAACCGTTTCATCGTCACTGGGAGTAACGTTTTCTCTTTAACCAACTTTTCAATTTTTGCTACTAAGGGAAAATATATCTCGTCTCACGCATCCATTTCCGAAACCGGTTGGATTTTGTACCACGACAACGCAACATCTCACACGACTTTCGTTATGTCAACGAATTTCTGGCCCAAAACTCAACAAATATCATCGAACATCCACCGTATTCACCTGATATGGCTCCGGCTGACTTTATCTCTTTTTCTCTCTTTCTCTTTCTTTGTTCGATAAGTATAGAGCACTGTATACAAAATAAATGACAGATCGCGTCCAAACGTCACGTCAAGATAGAGGACAGTTGTGCCAATTTAGTGACAAAAAATGTTTACAATTCCCTTCAGCGGGCTTTTTAAATGACCAATTCCTGTTACTTTTTTGACAGAATGTACATAGATCTCGAATACACCACACTTCATTTCTAAAGCGAGAAATTATACTTACCGGCCTTTGGCCAAACTGTTTACCATCAAATTTCGCAAATATCAATGGGTTGACCACAGTAAAGAAAACAGAACTCCTCCCTGTGGACATCTGTTGCGAACAACAGGTTATTCAGTATATCCTATATAGAAACCCATAAGATATGCTAAGGAACCTGTTCCTCGCAACAGATGAACGTAGGGAGGAGTTTTGTTTCCGATTCTGTGGTCAACTCATTGCTAGTTGAGATACTCGCAAAATTTGCTGGAGGGTAGTTTTACGACAGACCGGTCCATAAACGCTCCTAGGACAAATTCGTTGTGGTCCAACCGTTTTTCAACTCGTCCTACGACTATATGAAGCGCTAAAACAACCGATTTATTTTTTTGGCATGCAGGTTTTCTTGGATGAATTGGGAAGGCCATGGGAAAGTTATCTTTCAAAGGCCTATCCAAAAGGCGTGTTAAACATTTAGGTAAAAACTAGGGCAGAGTGAATATTTTAGCAAGATCAAACCTCGGCTTTCCATGCTTATAGAAATGAACATTGTGGAACATATTTTACAGCCGAAAAGGCTCTGAATATTTATTAGAGGCGGTTTAAAATAAATTTTGCACCTCTTGCAGGAGGGTAGGAATCAGCCCATCTGGGTCTAATGAATAGAACTTGAGGAAAAAAATCACGCTCCATCGTAATGAATCTTATGCCTTATCACCTTTTGTTTTATCTCAACTATTGCTGCCGATCGTTACAGAAGATTTCTCTAAGGACTCTAAGTCTCTTGATTTTACGCCCATGGTTCTTGAATGAAGAAATCGTTTTATAAATGTAATATTTTGATGAAGATGCTTTGCAGTTTAGCGTCATCTAGGCTAATATTTGCCAAAGAATTTTTTTCGGCTACTTCTTTTGGTTCAAGGTTAGGTATCATTTTTTTTAAGAACAAAATTTTGATTTCCCAGCTGCTTCAGCATCTCTGAGACACAATATATGTTGAACCCATTTAAGAGATTTGTTTGATCACCACCTGCATCACCAGAGGTGGATTTGGCATGTTTCAGTGCATGATTTTTTTTCTCTGAGTGGGAAATAATCGGTTTTTGTTCTTGTGATGGTACTGCTGCCTTGCACCGCCAATAGTTCCCTGCTGCTTTCGATATTCCCTTCAAATTGATGGTTTCAAAACTCGATAGCAATTTTGGGATCTCTCTTGAAAGAAATAGTTTCTTTCCATTATTTGTTGTTGTCTATTTTCCATATATTCATGAATATCGTCAGATTATTAGCGCAACGCAGGCCCGTTAATACGTCTGGACCTGTATTGATTGAGCCACTAGCATTGGAGGTTGCGTTAGTATCTATCCCGCAACATAATATAATTTTATCTTAGATTTGGGATTGTTTTTTTCCGTATATGCATCATTTTCACCTCAAACAAGGTTCCCAATTATAATTCAGCGGCTTCGACTAAAGGTAGGATTTCTTCGTGCAAGTTTGCAAACTTAATCCCCGAGAGTATTGATAATACTAACGTTGTCTCTTTAGATGCACCAAATCGTTCTTGCCTATTGATTTCTTTCCCGCATCAAGCGAACACCTCTGGCTTCTAGTACCTCACGTTCTTTGACTGTACTGTTCTTCCTCTTCAGGTTCAACTTGTCTTCTTTCTCGTTGTAACCTCAAACGGGTTTCTTGCTGAGTATCATCTCCTACAACTTTTTCCATGCATTAGTCGAAAGTTTAGTCAAAACAATTGCCGATAAAGACGAATTAGATTATGCAACCAAGCCAAAATTGAACATCTTGAAATTGTCAATAAAACACATTAACTCTGGTCTATAGGATTGAAATCTTGAATTTCGAAGGACTCTGAGCCCAAAAACGTTAAAATTCAAAATGTCCGTCCGACTAGATGTCTTTTTTATTTGCCAATTTCCATTTTAATTTGGACATCGGTTGCATCTAATCCCTAGCATCGCTTAAAAGATCTTAAATCGGATAACAATTTTGACAGTGCCACGTTTAGTTCCTAAATTCATCGTTCTGGCCCTGGTGTAACATAGTACTAGAAACTACCGCTACAGCGTTGATCGCAGATATTTTTTTTTTCAATACAATCATCTGTCATATCGTGTAATATGACAAGAAAAAAGCAACAATTTTATTATAATAAAGCACTTTAATTCTAACATTTACCGTTTTGGCGCTGCTAGCAAATGAATCGTTGTTATAGAATATATACGTGTTCGATATCATTAAAAAGGTGTTGAAGAATATCACGAATGAAGCACGTTCAGTACTCAAAACTAACACCCTGGCACTGCAGCCTGGTATAGTTTTTTCATTTCCAATTACATCACATTTCAAATCAAATTGTTTGTTATTGGTCAAGCAACAATTTGGTTACCAACATCTAAGTTCCCAAATCCACCAATGTGGCGCCAGTGGGTTAGTTTAGAATGACCAACGCGTTAGAATTTCTTGATTCATTTATGTAATTACGAAATAATCATGTGGCATATTGTTTGGTACCATACCATTGTTTAGCACCGCAGCACGCATTGCAAATCGTTCCTAAACTTATAGTACGGTTGTTTGAGAGGTGTATTTTCGAATTTTTTGATGAAATTGCTTTCAACCTTTTGTTAGTTGGTCGTCGAGGACTGTAAGTGCAAGTAGGTTTATGTTACATTGAATAGTCATAGTCAGATTCATGATTAACAGATTTAAGCCAACGTTACCAATAAATCACACATTGGTTACGTTTTGCTTAATAAATTTTTATTAGTCGAACAATAATGCGATCTGAATCTTATCGACATTCAAATGTCTTTGGTCTGCATTATCGACTAAGAGTCATTAGGTCGCAATAATATTTCTTTGCGATCAAGCCTAAGTAAGAATTGGGGAGAATTATTTATTATGTGTGGGATTACCTTGCATGTGCCTGGTTGAGAATCATCCTATTTATTTGATATATTGAGAGCGGAGCCTTATTGGGTTTTTGCCAATTTAATGAGAAATACGTATATATGTGGGTTCAATGACTTTGAGAAATTTTATCCCAATGGTGAATGTTTTAACAGAAAATACATTAAGTGTTGGTTTTCCGGTGGAATTTATTTATTGTTCTTCAAATCGCCTCTAAATCTAAAATGTTAAAATGTAATCAAGAATAAATTGTAACATTTTTGATTACCATTCAAACCATTTCCCACTTTTCATACACAAAAATAAAACTCAACGTTGGGTATGAGGAAATGTTTATGTTATACCCATTGTTGTTCAAACACAAAAACTATATTGACAGTTTGAATATAATAAAATTTATATACATATAAACATCAACATGTTAGACTTTTATAATAATCGAGCTTTTTTGCAAGTCTATTTTTTTATTCGTTTCGTTCGAGTGTACGTCTGTGTATGTTTAGTTTGTTTTGTAAAATTTCATTTTTGTCAATTTCATAATATTCACATACAGCATTTTCCGTATCAAAACACACTGTATGTCGAGTGGTTAACCTGATTTCTTTTGGTGTAGCGGCATAAGTTTGTCCCACTTCTCGTATTTTATATTCGCTATACAAAAAGAATTTTCCTGACATGCGCTTTTCCCCTTAAATTTTTTTTATAAAACGAAATACATAACGAACCGGATTTCGGTTTATTGTCTCGAGCAATAGAAAAAGTCCTAAATATTTGAATTACCATTTACCAACTTTTAGTAGTCTTGCAACATTCATAGTGATCGTTTCGTTCGCGTGTGTAGTTGAATTCGATATAAACAAATCGTGAAATAAATTCGTGCGTTAAATTGTATTTTGGATTAAAATGAGCTTTCATCATCGTCACAGTACAAAACATCATTATCCGCCAAAAAGCCCATCAAAAAGTATAACGTCGGCTAGTAGTAGTGGCGGTAGTGGTAGTAACAGTAGTTATCATAGTAGTTATTCAGGTGGTGGTCATTATCGTGATCAACGGGACCAAACATATCATCGTGATATGCGTGATCATCCGCGTGATTCATCGTCGAGCAGCAGTCATCATCATAATTACAATACACCTAATCAGAGTCCACGTCATTTTACTTACAGTACCGAACATTTAACGGCCATTCCAGCACAACCGTCACAAAATGTGAGCGCTAGTGGCTCAGTAAAAACGTCGGCCGCATGCAGTCTAGCGTCGAGTCGGGAGAGTAGCACCTCAAATCCGGCACCATCGCCATATAAGTGAGTTTTTTGTGTGATACAATTTTTTTATTTTATTTTGGCGGGTTAATAATGAGTGAACAAATTTTTTTTTCTTGTGTCCCCACAGAGTGTTAATGTTGGGAGGAGCGGCCGTTGGTAAAAGCTCTCTTGTATCACAATTTATGACATCGGAATATTTACACGCGTACGATACAAGCATAGGTAAGTTATTAATATTTTTCTATAAACATAAATATTTGTCTACAACTAAAAAGCTTAAAGCTCTCTCACCAGAATAAATTAAATTAAATTTAGATTTACTCGATATATAAAAATAGTTGAATACCATCGACATCGTCATTGAACTTAGCGTTTTTTTTTTGTGTTGTGCTTTAGAGATTTAAATTTTTTATTAACAATTAGTTTATTGAACCGAACTTTGGAAAATTAGTCTAGTGAAGTGAAGTTTTGACTAAATAAAAAGTTGTTTGTATATTTTGTGTGTGTTGTTGTTGTTCAGCAAACATAAAAAATTGATTTATAATAGATAAAATAACGATAAAGAAAATGTTTTTTCCCAATAAATTTTGACGACCACCAGAGAAGCAGAACACCTGTTGATTTGTGCTAAAGAGATTAAAACTTACTTTTGTGTACTCATCGTACCTAGAGCACGGCTGTATGGGGTAGCACACAATGTACCTGGGCGGATTTTTTATTTCATTTAATTTAAATTTACTTAAAAGTCTTAACAAAACCGAAAAAAGCTTAATTGAATTTTGGAGCACACAAAACGAGAGGAAAGAAAAAGGAAAAATATTTAATTGATTGGATTATAATGTATTGTGCTTTATTAGATGAACCCACATAAAAAAAAGTGTTCATTGAATCTTTGTACCCGGAGTTCGGGTGCGGCTACCAAAAGTTAAAAAAAAATAATTGTTAAGTGAATAATCGAAAATGGCCTTCCGGAATTTAGGTTAGATGCCTTTCAACTCCTTTGTATACTACACACACAACAAAATATATTTATTCGATGAATGGATGAATGAAAATTCGCTTAATACTCGATATAGCCACAAGTCTATTTACTCCAAATCAAATAAATGTTACAACAATTTTGTGGTAATCACAAAATGTTTATGGACTGGGAAAACAGAAATTTAATATTATAACGTAAATCCATTACACACCGTAAATACGAAGGATTTTCGCATTTAGCAGTACACAAAACAATCATTTGAGGATTTATATATTGATCTAAGCGCAGAACAAATAGACATTTTGTATGTAGAGTGCTGCATACTAAATATAAAATACTGTGAACATTTCTGGAAGAGGAAAATCAATTTGGCAATGGTGTCGATATTTCATTATTTTAAAGTGTGTAACATGTCTTATAGATAAAGGGCATTGCCTTTAGATCATATACCATTAATTAAATATTTACTTTGCTTTTTGTTTAATTAACATTTCGTATAAAATTAATTTCGGAAAAGCTAGGAAAATTAGACAAAGAGACGAAATTTTAATTAGATTTTAATGTCATTATTACCGTTCGGAGTATTTGTTTGGTTGTGTAAATTTGTTCAATTTAACACGCAACCGAAATAGATAAATTGTGTAAGATAGGACGTTGGAATGATTAAATCGTTTGTGATTCGTATCTCGTTATTTTGAAGCAGAACCCATTCAGCAGAATATTACAGGACATGGAGGTATTCATGTGATGTTAGATTTCTTATTGAATATTAAATTTGGGTTTGATCCGACGTTAGAATTAAAATTAAATAGTTTGACTCGTTTAATAGTTTATCGCAAGCGAGTAGAGCCCAAAACTTTTTAAAGAGAAAATGAATTGGCCTAGAGAGCTTCTAACTATTGTTCGCATGACATTAGATCTGGTTTTTCGTTCTAAATTTGAATTTGAACTGATTTTCGAACTTGGTCCTGTCAAGAAGAAGTGGAGCCCAACGTTTAATTTTATCTTGTTTTCCATTCTAAATTTGTTTTATCAAGAGCTAATGGCGCTACAATTGGTTGATTTAAAATTTAATTAGCCTACAGAAAGCCTCTTTGAGATTGATATGATTTTTGATTTAGGTCCTCTTAGCTTTCTCTGTCAAACCCAAATATCTTTTTAAGAAATAATGGAGCCCAAAATAATCTAATTTGGCATTTAATTAGGCTAAAGAGACACCTCAATTATTTGTACGTCAACATACCTTGTTTTGCATAGTAAATCGGGTTTTCATTTATTTTTCGATATGCTTGAACAAAAACCAATGCATTATCAAAAACAGTTGGAGCCTAAAATTGTTTGAAAAAACGTTTAATAAACCTATACAGAGCCTCTAATTTTATAGTTCTGGTTTTAGCTTTGTGAAATGGGTCCGGAAGTTTTAAATTTAAAAGTTTTAAAATTAATTTTTTATCAAAAGTAAAAGGACCCAATTTTTTAAATTAGCACTTTACTAGCCTGTAGAGAGCCTTTTATTATTTGTTTGTCTTTTGCATTCCTAATTTGATTTCGATCCGTTTTCGAATTGCTGGAAAACCCCCAATTTTTTATCGGAAATTAATGGAGCAAACATGACAGATTCTAAGATGCATATAGTTCTGATCCGAAACCTTTTTATTTTAGCGAAATCGTTTTAGTTTTATCGAGCGGGACGAAAATTTGTATAAAAATCGATGAAATTCCCAGCCCAGAGTTCATTTTCGGGAACTTGCCACAACACGATTTTCTTCTAATTTGGTCTAAACATAGCTACTAGCACATTCATTTCAAAATCATGTAGCTCAGTACCGAGACATGTTTCGGTTTGGCGAAATCGTTTTAGATTTATCGAGCGGGACGAAAATTTGTAAAAAAATCGATGAAATTCCCAGCCCAGAGTTCATTTTCGGGAACTTGCCACAACACGATTTTCTTCTAATTTGGCTTGAACATAGCTAGCATATTCATTTCAAAATCATGTAGCTTAGTATCGAGACATGTTTAGGTTTAGCGAAATCGTTTCAGTTTTATCGAGCGGGACGAAAATTTATAAAAAATCGATGAAATTCTTAGCTCAGAGTTCAGGAACTTGCCACGGAACAAATTTTCTCCTAATTCGGCATAAAATTAGCTACTAGCGCAAACATTTCAAAATCATGTAGCTCTGGTCCGAAACATTTTTAGTTGTGGCGAAATAATTTTAGTTTGATCGAGCGGGAATCAATGAAAATCCCAGCCCAGAGTTCATTTTCTGGAACTTGCACTGAATGAAATTTTTCCTACAAGGCCTATTTTTCATTACTATATGCATCTCAGAACCTTACAGTTTTTTGATACTTTAGATTTTAAATTTTTTAAATATATGAAAAACAAATCACATTTAATAAATTTGATAATTTTGCATTTTTTCATTAATATTCACAAAAATTCTGGACTGGGCTAACTTCACAAATATGGGTGAGAATGATGGGATAACTTCATATACCTTTCGGTCATGTGAGTTTTACTATAGCAAAATTCAAATTGTTGTTAATATTTAATAGAGGCAAAAATTAATATCGGTCATAGTTATAGTTCACCGACCAAATGGCACAGTAGTTAAAGCTTTGGCATTTGAATCGGGAGGTACCGGGTTCGAATCCCGATAGGGGCTGGATGCAAAAAGAAATTTTCATCAACACATTATGATTTGTGATTAAAAGGACCAGAACGATAGGGTCGTACCCCCTATCGGCGTGCAAAACTCATGGGCCGACCCATCTTCCATGTCCTTCCACTATAGGCTGGCATGGAGCTATGCAATGCACAAATGGTAACTTAAACCGGTCCTATAGCCGTACGTCTGCGAGTTGGCAGAAAATCCGTAAAGTAAGACGGAAAAATTAACCGCGAAAGAGCCTTCGGCCCCTGGAAAGATTGCATGGATTAGACAAGAAAAAAAGGTTAAAGTAAGGCTTTACGTCTTTGTACGTCTTGTCTTCTATTCTCAATTAGGTTTTGATCCGTTTTTCGATTTGCTTGACAAAAAAATCACGTTATATCGACAGTAAGTAAAGCCCATAATTGTTTGAACGGTCATTTCATTAGCCTATAGAGAGCCTTTATTTCACCATGATATTAGGTTATTCGATTTGCTGAACAAAATTCAATCTCCGATGACATTAGAGTTAGTTTTGCATTCTAAATTTGGGTTTAATTTCATTTTAGATTTCGGCTCTGTTAGCTTTTTCTAGCAAAATAAATTTATCGTTAAGAAAAAGTGATGCCCAAAATGCTACTGTGAGGCTTTCTTTGTTTTTGTGTGTCAATATAACCTGTTTTGTTGTCTCAATTGAACTTTGATCCGTTTTTCGATGAAGCCCATAATTGTTTAATAGTGAGTTTGATGAGAAAATAGATAGCCCATAGTTACGTGGCATTCATCCTGGTGTTTGCCTTCCAAATTTGATTAGTTCCCATTTTTTGATTTAAACTGTGCTCGTTTTAAAATGATAAAGTCGAATAATTTATCAAAATCGAATGGAGCTGATTTAATTGGCCATATCACTGACCTTTGAAGAGCCTTTTTTATTTGTATGTTAATTGATCTTGGTTTGCAGAAAAAGAAATTGTTTGTTGAACAGTTACATAGATCATATAAAGCCTTAAATGACGTTAGGTTGATCTGCGTTCCGATTTCGGGCCTGTTGGCTCTATTGTACGGCAATAGATCTTGTTTTGCAAACTAAATCGGGATTCGATTTATTTTCGCTTGAGTCCAAAATAGTTTTAAAAGGCGTTTAATTACCCCATACAGAGCCTCTAATTTTATATCATATTAGACCTGATTTTCCATCCTAAATCCGGTTGTGGCCCGTTTATGATTTGTGTTCCAAAAGTATTAAAAATAAGAGCCAACACTTTTTGAATAGGCATTTTACTAGCCTACCGAGCGCCTATAATTGTTTATTTGTCTTTTGCATTCTTAATATGATTTTGATTTGCTGGAAAAATCAAATGTTTTATCGACACGAATGAAACCAAAATTCTTTGATAGAACATATAATTAGCCTATAGAGAGCCTCTTATTCTTCACATAACATAAGGCCCCGTTTTGAAATCGAAATTTAGGTTTGATCTGATTTCGGTCTTGTTAGCTTTTTCTAGCAAAATTCTAATTATTGTTAAGATGGAATAGAGCCCAAAAATTTAATAAGGCTATGTGTGTTTGTATAGAGAGCCTGTTTGAATATGGCATTAGACCTGGTTTTGCATTCTAAATTTGATTTAGCTCTGTTTTTTGATTTGCGTCTGTAGGTTTAAAAATGAAAATTCAAATTTTATCAAAACCGAGTGGAGCCAAATATTTATAAATTGGGCTTTTACTAATCCACAAAAAGTCTTTAAATATCTATTTGTCAATAGGTCGTGTTTTGCATTTTAAATTTGATGTTGATTGGTTATTCGAACTGCTAGAAAAAAATTCAATCAATTGTTAAAAACTAATAAAGTCAAAATTATTTGAAAATAAAGTTATATGATCTTCTACTGTCACCGAAACGACAAGAAGATCATCAAGGTAAACAAAAACCCGGTCATGCAACTGGTGTGGGACAACCTTGTTCATAAGTCGATACATAAGGCGCGCTATGCAGCCCAAACGGCATGACAACAAACAGTGACTCTGGATCAAAGGCTGGATGCAAATCTTTGAGATCGACTGAACTTTAAAACGAATTTGATCTAGTTCACTGAATAACCTATCAATCAGAGGCAAAAGATAAGCGTCGGTCACTATCATAGCGTTTATCTTACACGCATCCAGGCAGACCTGAATTTTACCGTTGGCCTTATTTACAATGATTACTGGGGATGACGAAGAATTTTGGCTCTAACCGATCACAGCGAGTGAAAGAATTCGATCAAGCTCACGATAGTTCCTGCTGCGTAATCGATGATATCCCTTAGTAGCACTGTTTAATGGGTCATGAACATTTATATTATGCATGACCAGATGTCAGGTGATAAAGGCTCATTACCGAGCTTTTATAATTCGTTCACCATGGAAGGATCTAGACCAAAAATTTACGAAAAATCAAAGGTAAAAAAACAAATGGCCACACAATGGCCAAACGAATTCAATCATCATTTTTGTCGAAACCTTTAGATGCGGTACTAAAAAGGCGGAGCCTCTTGCATGACTGTAAGACAATTATGGTTGACCGCTCCTGAACCATTTTGGACATCTTCATTTTGCAATTTTAGTTTATTTTCACGTTCTCTTCAATACCACAAATGCAACCAACATATACAGGCAACGTATTTCAAGCTAGCTAAAACCTAATTTATTGTTAAGAAAGAGTGGAGCCCAAAATAATTTTAGTAGTAATAATAATAACTTGTTTGGTATTTTCAATTGGATTTTGAGCCATTCGTTTTTCGAACTGCTTCACAAAATAATCCAATGTTTTATCAACACAGGTGAAGCCCATATTTGTTTAAAAAGACATTTTCTGAGAATATAGATTGCCTCTCGTTTTACATGGCATTTCACCAGAGCATTGTAAATTTGATTTTTGCCCCGTTTTTTGTTGGGCTCTGCTAGTTTTAAAATGAGAAAGTCGAACTTTTTATGAAATGAGACTGGCGGCGAAAATGTTTTATTTGGCCATATCACAAGCCCTTTAAGGGCAAACATTATTTGTATGTTAATAGATTTTGTTTCGCATACTAAATCGGGGTTTAATCTAATTTTTGCTTTGCTTGAAGAAAAATGTACTGCAATATCTAAATCAATTGGAGCCCCAAAACCCGTATAATAAGCCTATACATAGCCTCTAATTTCATATGACACTAGACCTGGGTTTGCCTCCTAAACTTGGTTTTGCTCCGTTTTATGGTTTAGGTTCTGCAAGTTATAAAATGAAAAAATCCAAGGTTTTATCAAAAATAAGAGGAATCAATTTTTTTAAATTAGGCTGTTTACTAACTAATCAATAGGGAGCCTTTAATTATTTATTTGTCGTTTTCGTTCTAAGATTTTGATCCGTTTTATGAAGTGCTGAAAAAAACTATGGTTTATCAGAAACTAATTGAGCCAAAATTGTTTGATATACGAGTAATATTTAATTGGCCTATAGAGAGCCTCTATAGGTTCTATAGGTTTTGCTTTGTCAAGTTAGGTTTGATCTGATTTTCGATTTCGGTCGTGTTAGCTTTTTCTATCAAGGTTCTAAATATTGTTAAGACGAAATAGGACCCCAAAAATTAATTAGGTTTTAGTAAAGCATGAGTGCATGTCTTGTTTTCTTTTCTCAATTGGATTTTGAGCCGTTCGTTTTCCGAATTGCAAAATACCCAATGTTTTATCGACAACAAGTATAGACCATAACGGTTTGAAAAACATTTTCTTTGCAGAGGTTTGCACTTTTAATTTGATATCGATGCGTTTTCGAATTTCTGATCTAATAGGGCCAAAATGGTTTGAAGGCACATTTAACTAGCCCTTGCAGATCCTCTAATTATTCACATGATATTAGAGTTAGTTTTGCATTATAAGTTTGGATTTGATTTCGGTCCTCTTAGCTAATTTTTTTAAAGAAATAATGGTTTGCTTAAAAAAAATTTAATTCAGTATCATAAATGTTGGAGCCCAAAACAGTTTTAAAGCGCGTTTAATTAGCCTAAACTGAGTCTCTAATTTCCATTGAAATTAGACCTGGTTTGGATACGAATAGACACGATTTGGGCTCCGGAAGTTTTACAATGAACAAATCTAACGTTTTATCAAAATTCGTCACATAACATTAGGCCCGGTTGTGAATTCTAAATTTTGGTTTGGTCTGATTTTCGATTTTGGCCATGTTAGCTTTCTCTAGAAAAATTCTAAATCAAGGTCTTCTTTAACCGATGCTGCAATTATAATGGATCATCGGTTCTAATATTGAGTGGAACGCCGAATCGTGATTCGTAACGCCACAAATGTTGAGCAGCAATCAATTTACGAGTTGCCCGGATTCCAGAATGTGAAAAAGTAAGGTAAAACGTTGACAGCCGATGTTTTGCAATAAATTTAAAGGCCAGTCATTTTAAAAACTCTAGTTTGTTATTCGAACTAGTGCGACATTGTGAGCCAGAAAGTAAATTCTGAAGGCTAGATCTGCTTTTTGTATCTTCGTTATTATGTAATAGTCCTAATTAGTGCGGGATAGCGTATCCGCTATGCTATTGTCTTTACGTTCACATGTCGGACATCCGCGATAAATTGACTAATGTAATCCAAATGTCTTGCTTGTTTTGAATTATGTTCAGTTTTAGACTGAATTGCTCTAGTCGGAGGCTTGTGATAGATACAAATATATATAAACAGCGTGTAATTCATGGTCAAATGCAGTATTTAGAGCGCAAGCGCTCCCTACAGTTGTAAAAGTATTGCTGTAAAATAGCTCCGACAGTAGTATTCGATGTGTAATACTGAACTTAGCGTCGTTCAGCGGATGTGCCAATAGCGCAATTTTAATCAGTTTACTTTTTAATTTTAAAAATGCATCTTCAGTTAGTTTAAAGCGATGATAATAATTTACCATGCTGATAATTAACTGCAGAATTAACCAGTTGAGAAAGATGTCTGTTGTTACTACAAATTCTTTGGTTTTGTACGAAAAGGGAAAACTATAGAAAACGATGTCAAACGTTTCTAATGTGCCATTCGTAATATTCCATTAAGTGGTGTTCTGCTATCTATACTGGTTTTCTGTGTCTCAGACAAACGGTTTTTTTTTGCCATAAATCGACATTTTTTCAGCTTAAACATTGTCCAGCTAAACAAAACATTTCACACCATTTAGATCTGATACAATCAAATTCATGTCGAGCTAATCAATTATTTCGACTATGTCAAGAAGAAGAAATACAGTATATTCCACAAGAAAGTATCTTAAAGAAAACAATAGAAAGAAATCGCCATTGTTGTCTATTATAGACTGACATCTCCTAGAGCAACTTTCACTTAATTTGGCGCATATTCTGGAGTAAAATCTTTCGAAATATTTTTGAGAACACGGACAATCTGATGTGTGGTTGTTATTCTTTTTCCTATAACCTTTATCTTCATAAGACCCCAAACGTGACGGCCAATCCAAAGTTTGATTACCATTTTGCTCTTTCCACTGAGTGCAAAGGCGACTACGATGTTTAGAGTTATTATCCTCTTGTAGGATCCAATCTTTATTTCCACATCCAAATAGTTTTTCAGCGGACCTTAGCAAACCATTTTGGTATAATTTCACCATAAATTGAGCATCCAGATTTCTTGTGAAGATGACTAGTTTTCCAAACCTGTGATTTTGAGTTGTCCAGGCTTTCCACCAATAATTGTATACCACAAAAGATAATTCGTCTGTAAACAACGTGTGCTCCTATTTTTAATATCGAATTCTTCAAGCCTTCGTCGAATTGTATTTATTGACACTTCAACACTTTTTTGTCGGATTTTTCTCGAACAACGTCAAAATGACCTTATCGTTCTTCTCTGAAGTGACTCTATCTAAACCTCTTCCAAGCAAATAATTCACATTGCCACAGTAATTATACCGCTTAATCCGCTTCTTCACAAATGACACAGGTGTTTTGGTTTATTTTGCTACTTGCTTCACACTCATTCTGGTTCCTTTGAGCTGGGTAACTAAGAACACCACTTCAAAACGCTTTTTATACACAGAACTCATTTAACCATTACTGTTTACCACTCAATGCTTAAACTGAACTGAAGAAACAAGTTAACGCGAACAAGTTAATAGAGTGGAGAGAATAATTTTACTTGCTAATTAGTGGTGAGCTAGAAGGACCGATGAGGTGAATTTAAACTAAATTTGACGTAATTGTAATTTACATGCGCAACACTGAACGCGAGTTTCAACGCCCTTGATAATAAACGAAAACACGAAAATATTCATCCGAGAACGCCAAATTGTTCATGGAAGCAGAAATTGTTGCTTTAATCCGGAACTTTAAACTCGTTAACCGTTATGATATCCCCAATACGAGATGGTTAGTTGAGAATCATATGAAGTTGTTTCCATCACGAAGAAAAAACAAAAAAATTCTTCAAACAATACCATTTCATCCCATCCCAGTTTTTTTTAATTTGAACTCGAACAACAAATTATTCATATTAGGGTTGGTTCATATGATTTACCGGAATTGATTGGTACTGCTACGAGTTGTTAGTAGTAAGTGCTTACAATGAAGATGGCAGTACCAGCCATATGAAAGGATTGGCCTTAATGTCCAATGACATGGCGAATTTGGCGGTAGTTCATTATGGTGTGAAATCCTTGGTTCATTATTTATCTCGCATGAGCTTCACAGTGTCGCACATTTTATGAAATGGTAAAATTCACATTTTCAAATCAGTGCGGGTGGTATATTTACACAACAATTTAAATTTTTGAAAATGTTATAATCTCTTTTTAATATCAAATTTGGCACTTTGCAAAATTGAAAAAAAAAAAGAAATTGAATTTAAATATATAAAATTGAATGTCTTATTATGATGAGGATTATCGACAAATTTTTAGAAAATCAATTTTATTTTACAAACATGAACTTAAGATGGATTAGCGGCTTTTAATCATTTTCATGATGTTTAACCTTGTGTATGTCTTATGTGGCAAATGAAAAGGGTACTTAACATAATATATAATTATTTTACCCTGTATGAAAACTTATCTGAGCCTGTCGATTAAATAGCTATCATTACAACCTAACAGAAATGTTTAATCCGCACCGAACTATTCCAACTGAATATAAATCGATTAGTTCTAGGGTTCTACTCTATGTATATTCGATATTCATAACAAGTATTTTATAAACATTAATAATCTTTATCACGTGATAAAAATATAAATAATATCTTTAACCCTTTTTTAATAAGAGCATAATAGAAATAATTACGTCATGGGAATAGGGACGAGGCACTTACAAGTTTTCTTACAAGATGACAAAAAAGATACGGGTCAATTTTATTATACGAGGTATCAGAACAAAAGGAAAATCTTAATTAATGATAATTTAATATAAGAAATAATTTATAATTTATTTAATAATAATTAATATAATAATGATTTTTTGCTTGTTTGATTTATCGCTCGTAATTAATTTAGAATAAGACAAAAAATATACAAAATTGGAAAATTTATTTTCATTTAAATTATAATGCGATTTTTTATTAAATTGCGAATTTTTGCGAACAAAGCTATAAAAATAATTAATTGTCATTAATAATAGATACACAGGAATAACGACGACTGACGATTTGGTTGTTTCGTTACGCTTGAGAATTAACTGCATTATTTATGTATATCCACCCACATTAATTTGTGCAACTTTTATTGAGTTTCCTCTTTTATTACACGTCAAATGAAAAGTTAGTTGGAGTTCTGCTGAAGTGCAGAAAATCATGTTTGCAATTATTGCATTATTATTGCAATTATTTTTTAAATGGTTACCTCGAATTTAATTTTAGTTTGGTTGAAAGAGTCGACGCGAGATTTCTCTGGACTTAAAAACCAACAATAATGCTAAGGTGAGAAAAAATATCTCCTTTTATTTAGTCTCACTAATGCTATGGCAACACTAAAATTAGATTTTCTATAATATTTTATATGTCAGCCCAAAAAAAATTTATGTCATAACATTATCAGCCCAGAAAATAGTTGTCATGACAGTTTTTTTTAGCGTCAGCCCAAACAAAATTTACCATCACGGAAGTAAAATATGTCCCGATTTTAATATCGTCTACTTTCAGCCCACTCAGACGTTTACTTTAAAAAGATTACGCGTTGCAGAACAATTAAACACATAAACAATTAAAGCTTCAATTTAATAATAGTTTTTCTTTAAGACAATAAACATATTTATTTAAAAATAACAGACATATTCGAAAAAAATGAATATCAAAGAGCTCGCCTCAATATGATATCGATAAATCTGCTGACAGAAAAACATTTAAAGTAGATCTGACACGGTTTCGTACGAGTATAAAGCTAAATATCTCACCTCATAATGAGAATGGCCCACATATACCCACTTTGCATTTTATATCTGAATGGAAGTTGAGATTTTGGGTATTGGTCATCGATCGGTCTTACTATGATTTTCGAGTAGTTCTGATCCTAACCTTTGCCAGTGCAGAGTCATAGAACGATGTAATTGATATGTCATGGCGACAATGGATATGTATCTACTTTAGAATTTAGAAAAACGACCGATGTCATCAGGAGGTTACAATAACTCTACATAGTATGTTATACTATAAATAATGAACTGGCTTTATGTCATGTCTCCCCAATTTTCAAATTTTTATTTAATTGAGTAATTTGTATTTCGTCTAAGCTTGTGAGTATCACAGGGGTTCTACTAAGACGTCATTAGCAGGTTATACTAACCCTATCTACTAAGTAATAAACTTCTTACATGCCATGGGCAAGTGGTCTCCCCAATTTAAAATTTTTTACTTAAGTTTTATGGCATACCGATTTCATTTGTTTGAGTAGTATCGACTAAGATTATGAGGGTCACAGGGATCCTTCTAAGACGTCATCAGGAGATTACAATATCTCTATGTACCTCAAAATTAATTTTTTATCACCCTCCTGATGATGTCTTAGAAGAGTCCCTGTGATCATCATAATCTTACTCGACATAAAAACTACTCAAACAGGTGGAATCGGTTTACCATACAAATTAAATAAAAAGTTGAAAATAGAGGAGACAACTGGGGCATGATTTATGGACAGTTTAATACTTAGTAAATGAAGAATAGTTCTCGTGACGCTTGTGGTATTAGTCGAAATATAAGCACTCAAACAGTAGAAATCTTCGTATTATACATAATTATTTAAAGATTGAGAAATCGGGAGGACGTTACATATATGGCATACGGGCCTATCAGCTTTTATCACTTGAAATTATTTTATTGACTTGATGGCATATTATAGCAATCCTTTAAACCAAAGCATGTTTTTTTCAAAAAAATTTCACTCAAAATTCTTATTTGAAATGAGTTAACAGTGTAACACTAATACAATGATATATTTGTTATTTGTCCTGCTAGCTGGCAACTTGTAAAAAATTATCCATTGTGATATTTCTACTTTTGTTTGGAAATGGTAAAGCCAAACGGTGCGCCAAGCTAACAGCAAAGTTTGAAACTTTCACTTCATTCGGTTGACGTCCAATATATATATTTTCTTTCAGAGGGGAAGCGTTTTCTGAGTCACACACCCATAATATTGTTATACCGCTATTCCCAGGTTTACTGGAAATATATATATATATTGTCGGAAATCACATCGACCTCGTGTTGCATCTAGCTACTCGTCAATTGTGAAATTAGCTGATGACCCAATTAAAGTTTATCCTAAATTAATCCTAACCCAACAAAAACAAAAATAAATGAGAGTGTATTGGTTTAAAGCAGTCATTTATGCGCAGTCATTACGCAACAAATATTACTATTGAAATAATTATAAATATTTATTTATTTATTTATTTAAGAGTTTTAATATAAAAAACATTATCATTTACGTATAATAAGAGATATTTAGGAAAGTCGAAAATAAAAAACTTAACAATATAACAACTATAAGATTTTATTAGGCTCTCTAGCACTCTACTTGGGCCAATCCGATTAAAATTCTAATGGAGCTCGCATACCTAAAGTGACATTCTTGTGAAGAACGGAATTTCTTAGAAATTTTGATTCTAAGAAAATTCATATCTCAAAATTTTCACCGATCGGTAAACTTGCCACTATAATATTTTGGTAAACCCATATGTGCACTCTACTTGTGCCAAGCCTATTAAAATTCGTTCTTCAAAAGAATATCATTTTAGGTATGCGAGCTCCATTAGAATTTTAATTTGGTTAGCAATACATAGTTGAGGAATTTAAATTATTTAGTATTTCTGTAACTATCTTTCTTTAATTTTGAGTACTTAGTAGGGATAAAGTGCAAAAGATCTTAACGATTATTATTTTCCGATAATCACACTCTTATTTGATCGTATTTTTAATTTTTTTGATAAAATCTTTGAACGATGTTTAGTTACTTCTAGCATAACATAATTTCTTCGCTGTGCAAATTGATCCTAATATAAACATTGTGAAATGAAATTATTTGTAAACCTAACAATGTAGTAAAATCGCCTAAATGTTCGCAAATCACTAATACATTTATACATTTTCGTTTATTTGGTATTATAGTATAAACTTCATATTTCTCAGTAGAAGTATGAATTTTTTCCTAAAATAGTACTAACCGCCATTATTACAATTTAGGATTAATTTAGGATAAACTTCATTAGCATAGCTGATGGCCTATATGGTTGTCTTAAACTATCTAGAAACATGTTCCAAATATCTCTAAAGGCTTCCAATGTGTTATCTTTCGGCCTTTACTGGTGCGATGATTATCAAACCGAAGGAACCGTAAAAGTTGTTGCGTTAGAAAGAGCGATTATCAGTTTGCCAGAGTTCATCTAATAATTCGTCCCAGTTTTTACGTAAACCGGCGTACAGAAGTACTCAAATCAACGCATATATTTCATCGGAGTCCATATCGTAGCAACTCGTTTGAAACAACACATTAGTGGTGTATTTAGATTTTCGGCCAATGAGGCCAATGATAAAACTCCCTTTTCTTTAAAAATGTGAAAGTTTGGACTTTCGAAAAAACAAGTAAAAGATGTGGGAAAAACCATAACACAGTCCAAATACGCATTTGAATCATCAACAGTACACTTACACAGGGTATGACAGAAATGATAACAGAAAATGAATAGAATAGAGGAGTATAAAATTTACCAACACAGGAGTAACCCACACTTATTGAACGATGAAGAATAAACCAAAAATTCACTGAAATAATCAACATAATATAAAAAATCGTAGCCGACGGTCGGTATCTGTAAAATTTAAGTTACTTTGCTATACAAAACAATAGATTTTTATTTCGAAATGAATGGTGTGGGTAACTGCAGCAGGGAAACTTTCGAATTTCAAACTTTGCATACCGACTAAGCCCAATTTGTGCTAATTAGTGCTCACGGGCAAAAGTTAGTGCTAGTTCAGGAGCCGAAAAAACGGGAAAAGAAAATTTCAAATTTCGCCTGAAAGACGAAATACATAAAACCGGATTTCTAGAAGAAAAAAACAGAAATAATTTAAGCCTAATTTTAAGACTTTCTAAAGGCCGCTAAACTGATGAAATTTGTGCTTATCATAGAAATATGTTTTCATAAATTTTCTTTTATAACTCGAGGAAAAACAAAAACACCCCTAAAAGATACCATATAAAACAAACAAAACACAGAGGCATTGCGTTCAATAACATTTGTGTTGAACAACAAATTAAACAATAGAAGTAAAATGTTCTGAAATCCAAGTCAAAAACAATTAGATAGTATAGATAGAAGAGAGATTAGATAGTATATTCCTGCCAGGTATTTTAGCATCCGAAAAATATAGTGGCTGAATTTGTGCTAATCCAGAATTGGCCCAATTCCATTGAACAACCGTACCTCTGTATTTAGTTTTTTAATATAGTATCTTTCAGGGGCTAGTTTGGGTTTCCTCGATTTATGAATAAAAATTTATGAAAATCATATTTCTTTGATAAACACAATTTTCATCCGTTTAGCGGCCTTTCGGAAGTTTTAAAATTAGGCTTAAATTATTTCTGGTTTTTTCTAGAAATCGGGTTTTGTGTATTTCGTCTTTCAGGCGAAATTTGAAAAAAAAATTTCCCGTTTTTTCGGCTCCTGGACATTTTGAAATTCGATAGTTTCCCTGCTGCAGTCACCCACACAAATGAATGGGGTAATTTTGATCCCAGTGAACAGAAATGCGTTTAGTTTCATTCTAACGATAAAAATGCAATGAAATCAATCGATTATGACTCGGATTTTTTAGTTGGTGTATATCGAAATGGATTTTCAATAATTAGTTTTTTATTTACATTTTTGTAGGTCTGGGGTGTTTTTTTACCCCAATGTACAGGGTCACGCAACTTAAGCAATTACGACCAATAATTGCTATCATTTTCTTAATTTAATGCGTCTGGTCATAAAAAAATGCTCTGTCTTAATCAATGAAGACGATTAAGGTTCGTATAAAAGATGAGTTATTTTCCTTGGTTGCACCCGTAAATTACCAGTAAATCGCAGATGACACATTACTTTTTCGTGTCTGCCTGGATGAACAGATATAAATGACGAGTCGTATAAAATATCAAAACTTTTATTTTGCTTTAAAACGATTTTATGGTGTCAATATTTTATATGGCGCGTTATACGATAATTATCAATCAACTAAATGGCGTTTTGTATCTTGATTACATAACGCGATAGACGCGGTCTATAATATGTGCATACATTCATTATTCATAATTTTTTTTTTATGATCGATTTGTTAAACACACATTGTAGACCGCGGTATATTACATTTTTATGATGTTAAAAATTACCGTCATGCTCTTTTGTGGTTGTGGAATACCCACGATTTCAATAGGCACACACACAATAATTCGTAACGCAATTAGGTGGGATAAATTGAGCCTTTCTGTATGTACTAAGAATGTGGTACAAATCGTATTATATTAGGTGCCTATCTTGTGTACGTATACTCGTAATTCTTACCATAGGAATTTTCTTAGGAATTTTTCAAAATCAAAAATGTATGTGTAAGTCGTAGTTACGAAGTTAAATTTACTGGAAATAAAATGTTTTTGTCGAAATTAAATTATTTTTTATCGCATTAGAATTTTTGAAAATTTTTCCAAAGCAATTATTTTTAGATTATGTAATCTGTGATAAAAATTTAAAATTAATTAGGATTTTCTGGAATTTATATGAATTATTTGCATTAGAGTGATACTCGGTTACATCAATCATTTTGATTTGCAAATTGCATGTTTAGAGCACAAAATATTCATAAATAAAGCAAAATTTTCATAAATGGTAAAATTCCAAAGGTATTAATGCCAAAACTAAATGAAATGAAATAAATTGGAATATTTTAAAAAATTATTAGAGTGGAAATTTTATTATATTAGTTCATCAAAGCGCTTTTCTTTTGTGTGCGGTATTGTGCAGGATAGCAATTTTGTGTATAGTAAATTGGTTGAAATTGTATCGATCGATTGCAAAGGTCAATGAGTGAATCCAAATCATTGCTTATTGCTCGAAAGTGGTCTAATCTTGTACCACGGCCTCTTATTTAAAGTATAATAAAGGACTAAGACGCGATTGAACATTTTACTAAATCTTACTAAATGTCTTTTGCTATTCATTTGCATATATTCAGGGGTAACTATTTTAATTCCTTTAAAATATTAAATACATTTTATTTTATTTTGTAGAATCTTAATATTAGATTATTTTAGAGAATTTAATTAATCATAACAAATTATTTAAGTTAATTTAATTAGAATTTTAATTTAATTTATTTGTTAATCTGTCTCAAAGTATTTTTATGTTAGCTATTTACGGCCTAAATAACTGAAAATAGATGCGAGTGAAATATTTCCTAACTTTATCCTAAGCTAAAAAAAATTTAGGAAAGGTTTAGGAAATATTTCAAACCCATGTATACCGGAATGAAATAATTCCTAAATACATCCTAAGTAAAAATCGTGTTTGTGTATTACAAACCACAAAACAAACATTTAGGCGAAGCTAGTTAAATATGCAATTTTGAATAATTGGTTTTACTGATAGAATTAAAATTTCAAAAATTGGGTGTTTTCACTTTGTACTAGATTCACTCTATCTAGAAAACATGTGTTTTCCGGAAAAAATTAGGGGAACACTGGGCTGAATATTCAAAAGTTGTAGAGATAAAAAAATACTTCTAAGAGGTTACAGCTCTTGGGTTAGGTGTTTTCACTTTGTACTAAATCCAATCCAACTAGAAAATATGAGCTTTCCGGAAACATTAGGGGACACTGGGTTTAATATTCAAATGTTGTAGAGTTAAAATTCGAAGTAATAACCGTCTGTCCTCAGATACTTCTAAGAGGTTACAACTCTTGGGAGAAACAGAAGAAAGTTATTTCTCCATCGAATTATGACTTTCGATGAAAAATGGATCTATTTAGAGCTATCCAAAGCACAAAATGTTTAGGGTCGATCAATAACAACCATTGACATCGACTTATAAGCTCAATCGCTTCGGACGGAAGACAATGCGCTGAAACGAGCTTTGAATGAAAAACGACCAGAACATCAAAAAAGGCCTCCCAAAGTGATTTTTTTTTTCATGATAACGCACCATCACACAAAGTAAAACCGGTCATGAATACGTTGGAAGAACCTAAAGTGGGAAATACTTTCACATGCGGCTTACTCACGGAGCTCTTCACTTCCTACGAAAGTGTACGAAAATGGCTCGATAATTGGTTTGCCTCAAAAGAAGAACGGTTTTTTGGCATGGCATCGCGCCATCTATCGAGAATCGAAAAAAATGTTTTAAAGAAATCCTACGTACTTTACTCCGTAGAATCCGAATCTATAATAAAAATAGAGGTTCCTATTTTAATTTCAAAATTACTCCCTGCCCACCTACAAGAAGGGTAGGGGGTACTAATTTTAGTACTAATGTATGTCCCCCGGAATTATTAAATTTTGATAATGGACATTTTTTTCGTGGAGTGCTTATTTCCCGAGATATTTGAAAATTTCAGCCTAAACAAATCACCCGGTATACTACGTAACGTACACTGAATAGGGCCAGATATTTTTTGTTTGATTTTGGTTCTTGACAAGCTTGTTGTGATTGACAATTTTTCTTTCAAAATAAAAAATAACGAATTTTAACAATTGCAGTAGTTTTTATAGTCCTTTGTTTTCAGCAGGGAGATAAATATGCATATTTAACTGAGTCAACACAATTGAGCCACTTATGGCCGGTTGCACAGCAAAATGACTAACGGCCGGTTAGACGTACGCCAGTTAAATATTTTATCAACGCAAACTTGATATTTTATTCCGTGGAAATATTTAGCTTTCGTATAAATATTTAAATGGCCGATTTTGATAGAATAAAGGCTGCTGCACGACTGTGAGATTTTACCCGCACTCACAGTCTGAAGTTATTAACTAATAGTTTTTGCTCAATAAAATTCGTCTACATTATTTGACGTTTAAACTTCGTTTGAATTAAATTGTTGCCATTGTGTGCAACGCGTATTGTGTCCTATGATTGAGATCCCTGTATTACTCCAAACGCAGAAACATCAAGATAACAAAGCGGGCGCACGGATAATTTTGAACGCTCCCATCAAGTTTCGGGACTCCATTCCGTTTCGGGATTGATAACAGCGATTGAGCGAAAAATCGACTCTAATGTTTCAAATACGTTTTACAAACGATGCACAACAGGGCCTTGGTAAATCGTTGGTAGTAATACATCGAGTAATAATCTAGATAACGTTAATGGATTGTATCGTCTAAGCAATCAAATTCAATTCCGTACGTAGAAATTAATGTCTGCATCAGTACATATCGATTATTATGGACGAGCCGTTGAATTTTATTAAAAAAGTCGGAGATGGTGGGGAAGTCAGTATGTCGACGGGATGAAAGCGGGATTTGAATAATTAACATGGGCCTGTAATGAGAATATAATTGACGGTACAAACGCTGCTCATACCATCCGAGAGGTTAACCAACAGAAATATAAAGAGTTCTATTAACGTTCCGACTGTTGAATGAAACCGTTTTGCAGATACGCATAAAAACGCCGCAGACGGGTTATTCTGAAAAAGTTGTTCTAGGCGAAACAATATTTTTATTACATTTGCTCCATTTACACGCTATCAATAAACAAGACACCTACTTATTACTTTGATGCCCTTCATTTATAAAAATTTGGAACAAAATTAAAAACAAAAAAAAATGGAATGGCAAATGCTTGTCATCAAATAGCAAAACGCTTGCTCATTTTCTTTTTTACGCAAAACTTTTTATATCTGTAAGTTGGTCGTCTGCGGACCAAGTAGCGCAAAGATAAAAATATTTTAGTTTCCAAGAAATAAACTAAATTTAAACAAATTTGCGTTGATTTTTTTTTCTGATTGCGGAAACAGATTCCATATAAAAAATTTAACTGGCGCACAACTAACCGGTCATTAGTCATTTTTCTGTGCAACCGGCCATTACTGTGGCCCACGCTGCCTCATTAAACTGTGTCTCGTTCATGAACATTTTTCTCACCAACCATTCCCAAATGTTCTCATGTTTAATTGCGGCGAATACTTAGGCCATGACAGAAGGTTTACGTTTTGGTCTCTGATCCATTTTAATGATGTTTGCTGTATGTATGTAATTATATGGCATTGTGGGAAAGCCTTTTCCAGAATGTTTTTGTATGACTTCGAGGTCATTTTTCGTGTCTCGAAACTTAATTCTATAGTTCCATAATAGGAGACTGCCCCTATACCATTATGTCGCCTTTTCCTTAAGTCATGAAAAAAGTAATTAAAACCATCCAGGCCATCAAAATTATTGATTTTTTATCGGAGAACACGACCTTTTTCCATTCGTTAGTCCACGACATTACATTCTTAGCAAATTCTTGTCGTTTTGCTTTACTCTGTCGATTAAGGGGTGTTTTTTTTAAGTTTTCTTTGTTTAAGATGCCCGGATGGCTTAATGATACGTCGTATTGATGATACACTACTTGCATTGGAAGCCATTCGCAATACTGAATGTCTATCTTGTGCTGAAGTGGCTCTATAAGTGCTGCCTTTCATATTGTTGCCAAAGGCTTAAACATCTTTGAAAAAATTGTTCACTAATAACTTACGACTGCTATGTCCTTCCGACTTGAACGCCTCAAATTAGCTACATATAGTAGTTTTCCTCTGCTCATTTTTATTAATAAATTTAAATAAATTAATCAATAATTGATAATTATAAAAATAACTAAAATTGCAATAGCTTAGTCACTATAACGCTGTGTCACTGATGACACAGTTAAATATGAATATTTATCCCCCTACTGAAAATAAAGGACTATAAAAACTCTCCTACTCATTTTAAGAGAACAAATTGTCAATCACAACAGCAAAGCCTGCTAAGAACCAAAATCAAACAAAAAATATCTGGCCCAATTCAGATGACGGGCTACACTGCCCGTTAATGTTTTGTTTAAATTATATTTTGTAATGCACAATTTTTCGTAATTCTTGGTTTTTGGGATGATGTACCACACTGTAGTGTAGGAAAACCCGGGCATGGTTGCGCAGCAGAAACCCCACTCCAATTTTGTTTTTCTAAAATTGTCATTCTGTCTGTACCACGGACCTTACCCTCCTTTAGAAACAATATGAAAGACTAACGAAATTCATGGATATGATCAATAGCAACGGCCCTGTAAATCTGTATTCGAAAAATTGATATTCATGTTCCTGGTTTCGATCATCATTGTCTAGAGATTTATTCTCAAGTAAATCAAAATTTCATTATTTACGTTTACGTAAGTGTTCCAAATTATTGTGTTTCTGTTAGTTTAGCAATGCTTTCAGTCACCACCTTTGTATCGCCCATCCTACACATACAAACAAAAAATTCCAGAACATTTTCTATATTTCGTGTGCTTATCATCGATCACCCATCCCCTCATAAATATTTATCTATAAAAATCTATCACGAAAAAGGAAAGTTTTATTTTTAGATACCGAGTCTATATCTATGTATCACGCTATTATACATTTTCGATATATAATTCACGCTTTTGAAATAATTTTAACAATATAGATGAACAGCAACAAAAAAGAATTATTAACTTAATAAAGACAAAACATTTTCATTTTTGTGTGGCTTCAAAAAATTATTTTCCCCAAAAACTAAATGAAAGAAATGCCAAACCAAAAAGAAGACGCACAAGAAAAAAAATTAAATCACGAATTCCCATCCCGCGAGCTCCATCATCGCATGTATACACAGATCCATCCACAAACATTGATAAATTGATAAAAATTGAAATTGGATACTCGTCGGAAATTGAACATTCATATAACTTAGTGTATTAAATTTAATGTTACTTCCAAGACCGTACGTAAGATAAGAATTTTTTTTTTGTTTTATTCTTCTGTCACAGATATATCTGAGTGGAACAAAAAAAAATAAAATTGTCAATGGACTTGACTTGTTCAAAAATTGTTTAGCTAAAGTGAAAATAATATGCTTTCTAAATCTCTAGGAAAATAAAAAAAATTCCGACAACAACAACAACAACAACAACGACAGCAGGAGCAGAGACCACAGACATCTAAATTAAGTTATTAATTTCTAATAAAATTTTGCTTGAAAAATTAACTTTGTTAAATCCAACAGTTGTAATCAGGTTGTATGCCCAAGTAAACTGGGATTAAATATGACAATTGTTAAGATTACAACTGGGAGGTCTTACAATTAGAGCGAGAGAGAGAGAGAGAGAGAGAAACTATACTGTTTTATAGTTAATTAGCGGATACCCGGCGTATGCTGCAACCCCTTTTTGTAGCAAATCGGGCGTTTACATTTGGGTAGGTTTGTGAATGAACATATATTTCAATATTGTAATGCTCTTGGGTAAACAATATTTTTGGTTTTGCCATTTGGTGCGTGCATAAATAAGTTCGTGAGTTTCTCGACGCGTGAACAGGCCACGTATGGCATGTCCATGTGAGGAGCACGGATTTTGTGAATTCAATTCACAAACTTCAAGCGACTGTCTTTGTGCTTTATTAATTTGTCATTTAATATTGTTGCTGCGATAATGTTATTCATCATTTTTTAACTGCAAGCCGGGCGGATCGATATTTAGAAGCATAATGATGGGTGCACCAAATTTCAATATCAATTCGTGTGGTGGTAATCCCGACAATCAACTATTTTCTTGTCGCAGTCAACTAACGTGCTTATAGCATTGACATTATTGTTTTTACATCTAGGTGAGGTTACCCAAAAATTGGCAGTTTGGTCTCGAATTAGAAGTAGTGAAACTTTGAATTCTTTAAATTAAAAAATTCTTTCGTCTTATGAGACTGCAGTGACCAAACTACAAAAATATTGAAAATACCTTGCACTTACATACAAAGTATAATCACAATGCCTTAGCGAATTATTATGCTCCGCTCCGCAATTGTTAACTAAAATTTCATATAAAAATCGCATGTATGCGTCAAATACAATAAAATTCGAGGTTACGAAGGGTTTGACAATCTATTCTGTCGTCGCAAGCGACATTGGTTGCGTTAGCATCCTTAGTTTTCTGTGTATTTTAATTTGGCAGGCGTTGCATTTTGTCGCTGTATTTCTGGTTCTGTTTATACCATTAGTTCGAAACTAAACTTCCAAGATTTGAGTAACCTCACCAAGATGTAGAAACAATATCTGGCTATCACCTAGAATAACCCAAATTTATTATTGTTTTTGGCCACCAATAATGCACGATCGCTTAGCCATTAGTAATTTTTGTAATTGCAATTAATGTTTGTAAATACGCAATTAATCAATTCGCCAATTGTCTGTGTAAAGTTACAAAAATTTGGTGGAATTTGCAATTGGTGTCATCGATTAGCATTTTCCCGTTTCCAAGATCTAAAAATTGCTTGGCGAAGCGAGCAGCGGATTCATCTTGTTGAAGTTGGACACACATGTTGGTGGTCAATATAATTTTCTGAGCTCGTAGAGACTGGAAAATTACCAGCTAGCAAAATGAGTGCACCTACGAGGAGGACTCCGTATTATCTCTCAAATCTTGGAGCGTCCGATTGATTGCTTTCAAAGATTTTTTGTGTGCCATTGTACATTCATCCCATACTATTAGTTTACATGTTTTGCCAAATTTTTCCCAAATTGTTGGCAATTTGAAGGCAGAGTGCACTGTTCATCCAAAAGAGTTGTTGCAATGCCAGAAGGTGCGGCGGCCAATGCAATGCTATTTTGTGAGCGAATGGTCGCCAACATCAATGGAAACAGAAATGTTTTATCTGTACCACCGGGTGCATCGAGGATGCTTACGTTGTTGCTGGCTGTGTGCACTCGATGTCAAATATACAGTCAAATACAAAGCAAGTTGTCAAAATGATGGAAAATAACGTGCGAATTTGATGCGGTTGACAAGTGATCGATGCGTTTGCTAGTGATGTATAGCAATGTGTATCATTTTCCAGTCATTTTAATTTCTTCGATACGTCGGTTCATACATTAACTAACAATAATCGCAAGTAAATGCATTCTGCATTGTTGGGATGAACGGTGTACAATCTAGTCAATGCGTCTTTGAAATTTTTTTGATGTTGCGTTCCATTGGAGTATGTTGGCACCTCTGAGTATAGCAAGGTCCTAGCGAATTCATCATTATGGTTTATTGTGAAGAATGCTGACAATGTTGTGGCTAGTGGTGTATTTGCTAGATGTCGTGCATTCTCTGCATTGAAATACACACGCTGTCCATTTTTCAGATGAACAGCCAAATGAACAACTGTTGGATGTCTTCATGTATTGGAAAATCCAAAGCTCATGGGCTTTGCATGTTTTGGAGAGCAATGGCGAATACGGTACAATCCGGCGGTTATCGATGTCGATGTCGTTGTTTCGTACTTTTATTATTGTCGAATGTCCGTCGATAGAGTGGATGGGTTTGTTGGGATATTCTTTGTGCATTTTCCATCTGCCATGCACGAAGTCGTTGGATTGATGATTCCGTACGGCCCATGGATAATATTTTTGGTGACTACTTCAAATAAGTCTGGATCGATTGCATGTATTGCTTTCTGACCTTATATGGAAATTATATATTTAAACATTTTTATATTAATTTTTATTTGTTAAAACAGTTAAAAATTATGTTTTTTATTTCATTTATTTGATTAAGCTTCACCATTTCAAATGTCGGAAAACAGCTTAAAAATTGCAAAAATTTAATTTTAAATTCAAATTAATTAATTTTGAGTCCATCAATTTATTTTACCGGATCTATTAAATTGATTAAACGCAATTCGTTTCGTACAATATTTCAGGGTCAACGGTATGCTCTTCTGTTCACTGAGGCGATTCCCAATTACTGACGATTACATCCTTATAGAGATAAATCGTTTTTATGGGCTCCATATATTTTAGTTAGAAATGAAGTAACGAACAATCAAATTATTATAAAATACAATTTCCGATTGAATGAATGGTATGACAACTTATAAGGAGGGCCTCCTTGACCTAAGAGACGGACCCCTCGGATTCAAGCATGCTACTAATTTCATATAAGGTTTTTCCTTAACTCATTCACGTGAAAGAATTTTAAAAAAATGTAATTCTAGATAAATTAGTAGCGAGGCCCCTAGGCCCCGGGATTCAACCCCTTCAAAAATATCGTAAGGTTGGTTCTGGACATGCAACTTATGCACGGTCAAAATTATAAGACGATCGGTTGAGCGGTTCGCAATATTTGGTTGTGTGATTCGTGCGCCACCTATTGTAAAAAATTGCACTATGCTATCTACCACCCCCTTGCCTTGTATCGGCCGTATAGTCTTTGAGATTTTTGCGAACTATACATACTGACATAATTTGACTTTTATTCGGTACGCAACTAAATTGCCGAGATTCACACATAGATGGTGCTAGCGATACATCTAAATTGCAAAATGGCGAAGCATCAACATTGACGGCTCGGCCAAATCGCTTCGGAAAGAAGACAATAATGCTCTGCGTTTGGTGGGATCAGAAAGAAATCGTGTACTACTGTATGACCTCCGGTAATTTCACTTCGTTTGCTTTTTGTTGACCTATAGCGTCCTTAAGATTAACAAATTAGTCAAACTGGTTTCAATTGAATTATTAATCTCGCCCTTAGTTGGTGTTGGCGGTTGTTGATGTGAATTTGGATCTTCTTCATCTTGCAGTTTTATTGACGCTATGTAAGAGGAATGAATCCTATGTGATTTTTCCTCGATGGTTGTCAGATGGAAATCCATAATTTTCAACGGATGTTGGATCTAGAGAGGAAATTCCAGAATTTTGTAACGTCGTCGTGTTCACTTGATGATTACATATTAAATATGTTTTAAATGTATGGGGCTTGTCTTTTACCCACCCCAACACTATCATCGAATCTAGTTGATCAAACTTTATGTAGTCTTGCACTCTATTCAATAAAAATTCGCAGGTAAACCCGCTCCGCACAACTCTAACTTTGGTAAAGTCAGCTTGGTAGCTATAGGTGCTACTCTAGTTTTTGATGTTAACAACGTTGATTTGTTTGATGGCCTGGTATAGAAGTATATCACGGTTTCGTAAGCTACTTCGGATATCTTAATCCACCTTTAATCTCATCCAGTTTGGGAAGGGATTCATAATATTTCCTACATTTTTCATCGATGTCCTCTAGTAGTTTCTGATCCCAGGTCACGCCAGATATCCATAGGGGTTGCATTAAGTCACCCTAGTGGATCAAATAATTTAAATGATTCAGACAACATTTTCCGTATTGTCATTTTTTCATTTTTGTTGTTAAGAATCACCTTGCATTCAAAGGTATCAATTTCCGGGATTCCAAATTAATCTAAATGTTTTACCGCTTCCTATAGTAAGCTGATCAATTAACTTTGCGCTGTCTGAGCCTCCTTTAAGGCATGTCTTCCTGATAGTACATCGCCTACGTAGAAATCGCTCCTAATTATTTTTGCCGCAATTTGAAAGTTTGTCTGCTCATCGGTCGACAGTTGTTGCAGCGTCCTGATGGCCAGATATGGTGCAGACGCCAACCCAAACGTTACGGTTGTCAGCTGGTATGATTTTGTCATTTTATCGGGAGTCATTCTTTATAATATTTTTTTGATATTTTTGATCGTCCGCATGTACTTTGATTTGCCGGTACATCATGTCCGCCGTATATACTACTTGGTGGTTCCTCCACCGAAGTAGAATTGATATTAGATCCTCTTGTAAATTGGGACTCACTAGTCTTAGCTGAGGCTGTACTAGTTGGTTTGATTACAGCGTGATGCAGAATGTAATATCCGTTGTTGTTATAATTCTGAGTATCAATCAAATGTCCCTTATTGCAGTATCCTTCTGTACACTTCCGATACTGTGTAGATAATTTTACATTTACCACTGACAAACTTCGTTCAAGTTGAGTTAATCTTGTCAATTCTATTAGATAAGTTTTAGTTAAACGGAATTCTACTAGATAATGGCTATCAATATCTGGCCGGTAATGCAATTGATAATGTTCCTCACACGGAACTTCTTCTTCCGTCATGAGCTTTTTCGGCTTCATTTCTTCGATTTCTCAGAATTTATTTAATTGCTTATCGATGTTACTTAAGGTAACCAATGACTCGTTCCTGGATGGCTTGTTCTCTGAAGTACTTCCAAATATAATCTCGTCCTAGCTCTGTCTGTTGTGCAATTGGTTATCCTTGATTTCGTTTAATCACCTAACTCATTAACATATTTAGATAGTAATCGGCTCCCAATAAGATGTCGAGTTTGTTTGTTTGATTATAATTGGGATCGGGCCACATCAGGGCATTTAAATTATCATTTTTTCTACTGTTGAAATATTGTTCCGGAAGGGGCTGTGTTATACTCTGTAGCACTACAGAGCTCTGCTTTCATGAGACGACAATTAGACGAAAATCGTGCTGCTATATGGAAAGTAATTGATTTGGTGACGATTGAGATTTAACTCTCGTTTATGCAACTAATCGTTGGACGCCTCCTCAGTGATAAATGAAATTTGCGAATCAGAGTCTATTAACATTCGTAGAAGTTTTGGTTGTTTCCCGGTTTGCACTTCCACCGTTGCCGTGGCCAATAGCGTGCCTGTTGATTGTTCGTAGTTTTCGCCTGCTTCCTTTTTTGAATTAACATTGACCTTTGCAGTAAGCATCATGCATTTTGGGTGACTATATTGTAGTAGTGAGTGGGGGACTCCTTTGTATACTAAACAACGTTTTGACTTTAATCACAGTTAATGGAACTTGATTAATCAATGTGCACCAATGTAGACATTAATTTAAACTTCAAGCAGTCTTGAAGTTCATGTGTCTGCTGTTTGCTTACAAATGGTACATGTTCGTTGAGTTTCAATATGTCGATTTTTAACTCTTGGTAGTCGCAAAGTAGTGCTTGATTGTAGAACGGTTGGTTCAGTATTGCAAAAAGCAAGTGGCTTTGGTCTAGCGGCCTCCAAGGCTTGAAATCTGCGTTCCAAGAATGCCAGAAATCCCTCTATTGTTGGCATCTCACGATGATCAAGGATGGTCATCTCGAACAGCCTTAAACTTTCGTTGTCTAGTTTTTTAATCACGATTGGAATTAGTATTTAATTCCAGGATATAGTTAGTCGCCCAAGTTTTTAATGGCATACATGCTGACCGTTGTCGTTAGTTGCCGCTTCCAAGAATCTTGGTAATTCTTACCTGTTGTCTCAAGATGGCTTAAGGGCCTTCCGGCGCTACCTTGCACAATTCTTTTTGATTGATGCTTCTTGACGGTATCACTTATATCGTAATTTTCGTGCACCATCTTTCTAAACAAGTCGTAGAAGGCTACCCATTTCAGAGTGTCTCGATACGATCGAGTTGTTCGATCTGTGCCATCCTTGAATTTAACTGCTGCAGTGTATGTTGTAGTCGGTCTCGACTGCTCATTCATTCTGTAATAGCTCGTTTGTATCAGCTATTACCTTATAAGAAAGATGCATTTTAACATCTTGGGTCTTGTATTGGTGTGCTTGCTCTGGTTCTAGCACGATGTTGTTCGTGACACTGTGGTTGCTCTTGGCACTACCTTGGTTAGTAGTACTTCCTTGGTTTGTGGCACTATCGGGGCTCGTAGCACTACTGTGGTTGGTTGTTCTTGGTTTTTCATGCTCTTCGCTTTTCTTGTGTTGACATTTGTAGTTTCATCGTTATATCACGGTTAAAGTTTATGTAGACTTGTTTTACCGTATCCCGCTCGGACCAGTAAGTATGAGTTGGATCGGTATCGAAATGGTTAATCTTCACCTGTTGTCTGTTTCGGTTTAATTGAACCACTTTTGTAATTTATCTTCCAAACAGACGACTGTTTGTCCACTTTCACCATGTTGTAATTGGTTTTTATCCGTTGTAGTTGCTCGAGGCGCGTACATTGCTTTTTGTACATCACCATGTTGATGTTGTTGTTGTTGCCGTTGTTTGCTGGCTCCAGTGATGACTCGGATGTTCTTTATGCTTCATGCTTCAAGTACGGCTACGTGTAGTCTTTAAATTGTTGCATATAGTTGTTATTGGCTCGATTAAGTTGTTGATATAGTTCAGTGGCACTTGTATAGGTTGGTTCGAAGGACTAATGTTAAGTCAATTAACATGTCAATTGATAAGATTACCATTGGTGAGATAAAAATGCCCTTGATAAACATGTGGTTTTACGATTGTCGCTGAGTTGATATCATGTTCAATATTTTAAGATTGAACAAACTTCGCTTGGTAAATATTGGAATTAGGGAAATCTTTTGAATGTAAAATTAATTTTACGTACTTTGATTTACGACGCACCCTATGATACCAAATTATCTTGCATCCCAAATATAATTTTTTGCTATGCCAGTTTATTTATGCAGCACTTGCGACCATTTTCGCTTCATCCCCGAAACATATGTTACTTACGAGCTTAATCCACATACAGACCAATAAATTTGTAAACCGTTTATATTGCAATTTAATTTTTTTAATATCTAAACATAACCTCACTAAACGAATACACAAAAAAAAATTCGTTCATAAAAAATGAAAATTTATATTTTTTTTGTTGTTGGTATTACTGTTGTGTTGATATTGTTAAAGAACCTAACTAGTAGTCGAAACAAAGATATAAAGAGTCGATTTAACCAATTTATATTACCACCCGAAAATAAATGGCTTTTTGTATACGTTATGGATGTTTGTATTTTTTTTTTGTTATCTCGGGAGCTTCTGTACTTTTCCATGGTACATCCACCTTTTGTTCAACTTTTTGGTGTTGTTGTAGTTCCAAATGTACGAGTGGCAAAAGGAATGTGTAAATTTAATCAATATCTAAATACTCGTACAGTTAATGTATATCAGTTAGCTGCAGATAAGCAAATGTTACATAAAAATGCTTTACATACGTCTCTGACTGTTGTTGGATCTTCTTTCTATTCGAAGTTAGCGCAAAGAAGTTGGATGTTTTTTTATTATCAATCATCATAATCGAAAATGCTTTGTATACCCGATACATTTGAAAAATTGGAAAATTAACTTCTTGTTCTGCTCGGTTATGTGTATACGGTTGTACGAGTCTAGGTTGGTTATGGAAATATTCGTGGAATTTTTGTATGTGTTCTGCGCGCTTTGAACTCGATGCGAAAGAGTTGTGTAATATGAATAAAATTGGCAGTGATTTCTGATTGGGTTTTTATGTCAACGTTGTGCGTGATTGTGCTTGTGATTAGTAGACCGAAAATTTTGATACATAGGGTTAGGGAAAAAGTTCGTGGCTTTTTTGGGTGACATTGAAACAAAGAATTTTCTTATTTCAACCAAATATGTGCCATTTTGATCGTTGACCATTTGCCATTTTTCTGGTAGAGCCATGATCCCATCACTGTAGAACTTCTGTAGTTTAGAGATGGACCGGAAACAAATGGTAGTCCGATGGTGCAAGGTCAGTATTATATGGTGAGTACATCAAAACTTCCTAGCCAAACTCTCTCAGTTTCTGCCGGGTCATCAATGATGTGTGTGGTCTAGCGTTATCATGATGGAACACAACGCCCTTTCTGCTGGTCAAATCTGGACGTTTTAACTGAATTGCTTGCCCTAAACGCGTTGGTTGCTGACAGTAAAGATTAGAATCAATCATTTGGCCCGATGGCATCATCTCATAATGCACGATTCCTTTCCACTCCCACCAAACACACAGCAAGGAAGGTACCTTGGCGTCAATCCTGGCTTTGATACCGTTTGGGAAGCTTCAACGTTGTCTTATCTTATTCACTTTTCATCACCAGTAATCATTCGTTCCATTTCATTCGCAGATAGAAATCCGGGCCATTAAATTTTTAACTGTTAATTCATGTGGTGCCCAAACGTCAAGCTTTTTTTTATATCCAGCCATTTTCAAATGGTTTAAAACTGGTTTGTGCTTATATGCCGGTCTTCTTCAATTTTCTGCATGATTTCATCGACTTTTCTAGTGGTTGGTCGACGAAAGTATGGTGTCAAAGTACAAGTTAAAATGTCACCTTTCAAACATACATAATAATTGCCCGATACAATCAATGGTTATATGAATGTAAAGCCATCTACCGGGAAAAACGCCATGAACTTTTTCCCCTACCTATTATTTTCATAAATGCTTCGAATCTATAAAGTAACTTAAAATACAGTAGCAGTAAGAACACCGCTATGCTAATCGTTTCCAGCAACTGGTTCGGTTAAAGACGTTTTAGTTAGCTGCTGTTATTTTCACACTACTGCCTGATTTGCCCTTCAAATTTCCTGAGTTGGTCGTCTTACCTCGTAGTTCTGCCAATTGAGTACTTTGTTCCTTATGTAGCTCAGTAAATTGATCGCCTAATTTGGTGCCTTGTTTTGTGCGCATTACTTTCATTTGAAGAAACATCTTTTTCAACATACCTCCCTTGTCCAAGGATAGTTTCTGATGTTCAGAAGTAGACAGCTATACTGAATCTGTTTAATCCATCGCTCCAGTCCCCTCATTTTTGACTACTTCTCTCAATGCTTTTAACTACTTTCTGGTTATCGTTTAGAGTAATTGGCTCTGCAGCTTTTCCTCAATTACTGTGATGTATAGGTGCTTACGTATTTAACAAAATCCTGCTTTTCAAAATCTAGTTTTTAATTTTTTTAAGACATTAAAATATTTGTTATCTACATTTTTATTAAGAACTCGGCCATTTCTTGATTAATTTGGTCACATTATTGGATGTGATTTACATTTTAGCATAAATTTTACAAGAATTTATGAAATTGGCCATGCTCAATGGGCCGGCCGACCCACGGGCGCCCGAATTCATAATAAAATTCAATAAAAAAGTTTTTGATAATCTTTTTCTTGTCAATAGTAGTAATAAATACATAAAATAGTACGGAACCAACACCGAATCAGACCGGATTAGAATTCTACATAAGGGGTTAAGAAATTTCAAAGTTCCATTCCATATAAAGAAGAAATGGTCTAGTTCAAAATTCATGTTGGAATCCCAGTTTAGACCGATATAACAAATATGACTACTATTGATTAAGAAATGGCCAGGTTTCATCCAAAATGGCCAAAACTCGAAACTTTAGTCAAAATTGATGTAAGAATCCTAAGCCAGGGCTACAAGCTACATTTGACCATAATTTGTTGAGAAATGGCCTAGTTACACTGAACCATCCACCAACTTTTATTCCATACATATCGTCGCTGATCCTCTAAACAATTTTGTATGGAATCTCGTTGTTCATCTTTAGATCTACTTTCCACTTTGTCACACGAAATTGCCTTGTTGAAAATCGACACATCCTCTACGCTGATCGTGCTCCGATTTATTTATTTACATTCCAGTACACCTCCTTCTCAACTCAAATACGTGCCATCTTTGTACGACTCCCCATCGCGGCCTTCTGGATCACGCTCTCTTTAGCAATCAACTTCACGGCCGGACTCATTCTCAACAATCGTACTGGAATCTTCTGCTGGGCCACTCTCTTTCTTTATTCGCGGTGTCTATTTCTCTGGAATCCGGCTGTCTCGCAGAACGATCATCCCATCGTTGCGTACAATCTCGGATGTAGTGACCTAACTTTTCGCATCACCTTGATCTACACTTTAATGTTGTAATATTAGTTCACTCCTATCTTATTGTTTCCTTTATCTCCGTAATATCCTCTTACATAATTCTCTGACGTGTGGTGGCTCGTTCCTTGGTTCCAACTAAGTCATGATCCGCTCATACCTCTTTTGTATTTCCGATACAGTTTGCAAGATAACTGCAGCATTCCCATGAAAAGCAAAAATTAGTGCGCTGAGTTGCGTCCCTGCGCCCCAATAAATTGTATTGCACTGTCGCTGTGAACTGCACTTTAAAATTCTTAAATGGAATCTCGTCATCAAATGTCGGAGGGTTAAAAATTCTTCGTGAGTTTCCAGCAGCTGCTTCGGTTGATAACGTTTTACTTAACTGACAATCTCCAATTATTTGCGAGGTATGTATTTCGAGATTGGTTTCCACTTGCTTAATTTTATTTTCGACCTCTTGCCTGATTTGTGCTTCAAATTCCCTGAGCTGACCGTCGACTTTTGCCTCCAGAGAAATTATTACTCCTCTTAGCTCTTTAATTTGAAGAACTTGAGTGTGATGAATTTGGTAACGTTTTTCCAGTTATATTTTTACACCTTACTATTCTAATTTCGCGTCTTGCTCTTGTCGTTTCTGTTTAATTTGATCTATCGCCCCGCAAGTCTGCAGCTATTCTCTCAATTTTTGTGATGTATAGATGCTTATGTATTTCATCGGGATCGATACAAATGTCAGAATTAGAATATCCCGCTTTTCGTAATCTTGATTTTGCTGAAATCTTAAAAAATTAAGCCAAGAAGCGTGTCCGTTACACCAGCCGGAACCAAACCAACAAGTAGCACGATGCACTGTGCATCATTGTGCTTTACATAATTGTTCCGTCGAAACCTTATAATTCCAGCCAAAACCTGATAAAGCCAGCCAGAACCATACTACAGCCAAACCAACTGTGGGACACGAATCACCTTTTATTGCGCATCATTGTGCACTACATATATGATTTTTTTAACCGGAACCTTATAATTCCAGCCAACTATGGCACAAGGCATCATTGTGCACTACTTGTTTTTCAGCCGGAACCTAATAAAGCAAGCCGGAACCATACTCTCTACAGCCAAACTAACTATGGCACAACTAGCACAGTGGATCATTGTGCAATATGTGATTTTTCAGCCGGAACCTTATAATTGTATTGTGTGTTATCTCTGCGTGAGATCCGGTTATCTCGACGTTCGTAGGCGTCGCCAACCATAACAACTGTAATTTCATTAACGGTTGGTGCATAGCATCGGCCTACGTGCTCTTCAGATGGTACTTTGTTTGCTTTGATGACGGTTATGTAGTTGTTGTTTTGCAGTCTGTTTGCAACGGTATATTGAACAACCGAAACAACTGGTTGTGACTTCGCAAAAACGGTTCCAAAGTCGCCACAATTTATCGCTCCTCCATCTATTCGATGCGGTTGTATTAGCAGCTTGTGTTTATTTGTTGCTTCTCATCGCCTATAAAGCAGATTTGCAAGAATTTTGAATCAGCAGCAGTCAGATGACAATTTGTGAATGTGACTAATTGTCGATGTACGACTCTTATTCGAGTGTAAGGTGGAAAAGTGTCAATGCACACGTGTCAATGCGCGATGTATTTGTAATCGCTTTCGTTCATGTATCCTGTGTGTGTCGGCTTGGCGGCGTTGCGTTACAGCGTCACTTTCATTTGCAAGTGTGTTTGCAACCTGGTCTCTTATATTTGCATTGCCCGTCTATTGATCTTCTGCCATTACATTTAACGGACGGGTGTGGACTATTTATGAATTCCGTGTACGTCGACCAATATTAGTAACGTTGATGTTGTTTATTTTCGATGAGCCGTTAAACACTCCGTAAATTTTATAGAATCATTGAATGTACATGTATATAATTCATGGAAGATCATGTAAGATATTCACTTCAACACTGCATCTCACACATTTGCTCAAAGTGTGGTACACACACATAATGAACTTCTCAGAAGCTTGCAGTAAATTATTCATGAACTTAAGATTTTTTTTTATTTTATAAAACATTGGGGAGTGCTGGATGGTAAGAAATTTTTGGATTAAATGTTCCGATATGCGAAAAATCTTAAACAAATAAAAAAAAATCGCCGAAAACTAAAAATAATTTGTTAACCCGATCGAAGCGCCGCCTACCAGGTCCAATTGTGAATCTAAACCATCTAGGGACTCACTCAAATAAACCCAAAAAAATTTATCAAAATCGGTCCAACCGTTTAGGAGGGGTTCAGTGACATACACACGTACAGAAAAATTATATATGCAAAGATTGGGAGTGGTGGAGGGATGGGGTGAAATTTTGGTGTTATATGTTTTAATGTGAGAAAAATCTTAAAATACTCGTAATAAAAAAAATTATTAATTTTAGCTCGCAGCGCCACCTACCGGGTCCAATTGTTGATCTAAACCATCCAGGGTTGGTCACTCACTCAACTACACACAAAAAATCCATCTCAGCCGGTGTCGGCTAAGTATTGAAAATGCGAAGAGCCTGCTATTGGCGTTGGATCAGACATGTTTATTTATTTCAGATGGTTCTGTATAATAGTCACCCAAATTATTAAAATCATCCAAATCTGACATTTCTGTATCTGAAGAACTGCTTTCATCAGAGTTTAAATGACTAGGTTCATAAATGTATTCATTGCCTGAATCTATTACTTCTATTCACATGTGGAACAATGTCTTCACCATACGGTGAATGTGAATTAGTTTTTATCAAACTTTTACAGAAATAACTAAATTGCATGTTACTCAATTAAATTTTGCCTCTCAAATGAAATAAATTTGTTTGCAACTGTACTCAAGTATATGACAAAAATTATATTTGGTGAATTCCCGAATTACATAAACTATTTGTATCAAGAAAAAATTGGAGATCCTAGCATCGGACCCTAAGCAAAGGATTTTACTAGAGATGGGCGTTTACGATAACGTCGATAACATCGACAATCCGTCCAATACGTCGGCTATGTGTAGGCAACGTCGACTTCTTGTAAATAACGTCAACAACTACTTGTAACTGCCACTAGTGATTGAATGATTTATATAATTCGAACTCAAGTACAACTCTGTACTTCAAAATATATTTCCAATTAACTTACGAGTATAGTGTGTGCCTCAAACCATGCCTAATCTATTATGATTATATTTTCGAAATTGTTAATTATCCACCATCGACCACCATAAATTTGCGAATTAGAATAAAATTTTAGTGCATTGTGGTATACGCCATCTATTAACAACTGTTACAAACTAACATTAAATTAGTTTAGTCTGTATTTAAGTCGAAAAAATTGGTATCGATTTGGTACGCTGTTAAACGTTAATTTCAGACTAATACAAATTTTCTCTACATTTGAAAACTATAATTATTGGTTCATTTGGAAACTATAATTAAGAGTTAAAAATATTTCTGTACAATTTGTAAAAATATATTGTATTTTGCTGGCATCTAGTGACTAGTGATCAAACTAAAAAAAATATGAAAATGAATTGAACTATAATTATTTTGCTCACTGAACTGACAAGTATTTCTTAATTTCATACATAAAATAATTTAACAGTGTAGTTAAAAGTCAAAACATGATGAGAAGGCTGCGGTTTGTTTTATTTGTAGCGGAATTTTATGCGCGTTCATCATACTCACCGTGCACGTGAATGTTATCGATTTACTCACTATAATGACATTTATAACGACGATTGATGTAAAATCGCGTACTGTTATATACAATGAAAATATAATTTAGGACCCGGAAAAATTTAGATCCGCCGGTGCGGATTAGCGTATACTACAGTACGGTACGGTATAAACCAACTCTCGATAAAATTCTAATGGCGTAACATTCTTTTGCGCAGCGTGTGTGTTCCTAGTCGAAATCTCTGCTATAATATCGAATTGATATTGTTTTAAAATCCATGGTCAACATTCAAAAATAATTGACTTATCAAGGATACATACGTACAAACAATCCAATCGTTCAACAGAACAATCAAAAGCATTTTTAGTCTAATAATGTGGGTGGTAGCGACTAATTTAGTCTTGCCAACTGAGACGGACTTTAGGGAATTCATGATATCTATAGAGGATTCTGGATCTGTTCATAGTTCACTTGATATTTTTAAAAACAGTTAGCACATTTTTAAAGATTGACAAGATTGACAGTTGACAGACGTATGAAAAAAACAAAAGGAAAAAGTCATACATCGTGAAAAATAAATGGTAAAAGATCTAGTTGATAAGAGATGGCGCGCAAAGCAAATTCCATATTTCTAGATAAATATTAGTTTGAAGGAATTTTTAATGCAATTTACACGCATCTCAATAGTGTGCAACTTACTTTATAATTTTGAATAGAATTGTGTGATAAACATCTCCGTAGGAGTCGGCCCCAGGATTTTATTCTTTCTTCTTGGACTTATTTTTTCCGAGAAAATGTTTAATATAAAATATGATGCTGTTGACAAAGACATTTTTTAACAAAAATAATTTTAGATTTAATATTCGTCATTACGGGAATACAAAAAATATAATTATAACACTTTTAGATTCAAGTGGTAATAGATAATTTACCCCGTACAAAAATAATTTTATCTATCACAATTTCTTGGTATTCTGTAATTTACTATAACGCAACCTAATTGAGTTTTCTGCACTACTAATTTTACAGCATTTCCAGGATTTACGATGATAAGATTAGATACGGTTTGTTGATAGGGTAGGTTTTGATGAATTTACCGAAATACCATCACAAAAAAATTGAATTCTAAACTCAACAAGTGACCATTAATGAATTTGTATTAAATATTTTTATTTATTTAATTCTTGTCCACCCCAGGTCCATAATTTATTTGTGGTGAACAAATAAAATACATTTTTGGGTCAACGGAATGATAAATTTAAACTTGTGCGTATTGGGTGCTGCCCACCTCTAATTAAAGTCAATTAATGTTAATCGATACTGTGGCATCCTTAAGTTTCCAAGGTTGTATAATTTAATTATCTTATAGTAAACGTCAATTAAATATCGTAATTGTACAACCGGATATTGTTGGTATTGGTATTATAGTGAGTGCGGTTAGAAATTTTACTATATGTCAAAAGTCACTGTACCGATTATCTTTAAATATGTGAAATTAGCATATTTTCTGTATTACGACAGTGAGATGACGGTCAACCGAAAAAGGATCCGCATAACTGCCAATATCTAATTTAGATATGTCCAAGAAATAATAATAACATGCTAATATCACTATACGATATCCTCTTTAATAATATTATTCTAAAAATCCGTCTTTTCAATTATTGAAACACGATAACCCACCCACCCACAAATAATTTAATGACAATTTAATATAATCGATAGAAAATAAATTAAATTAATATTACTGTGTTTTCTGAATGTTTAACGGATGTATGCATGTAACCTACGAGTACATATATTATGATAATACATTTTCGATTACCCATTAAACGAACACCATATACCAAAGAATGTATTACCACACACCCACCGAATGAAATTAAAATTGGTTTCTATACTTTCTAGCTAATTTAGTAATGATACAGGGATGCCTGGTAAGACGTGAACCAAATATGCCATATTAGATCTTTGATATCAAAAGCATTGTGTAATGCGTTATACAAGGGCTACCTATACTCCTGTTTGTTTGATTTTGACATTCGAGTAAATACCCTCTCCCGAAAGCATTTTTACCAAAAAAAAATTTTCTTCCACATCAGTTGAGCATAACTTTTATTATTCTAGTTAATAGTTGTTCGAACAAGTAAATTTTATATCTGTACGAGTAGAAATGAAGTTGTTGAGATAGTACGAGTATATATGTACGTTTTGTAACCCTCCCCCTCAAAAACTTTTCCTTTTCTTAGAATATTATTTTTGATGTAAAGTAGTTTTCTATTGTACTTTGAAAACAATCGTTTCTAAGAAGAAATTATTTTGTATTTACTTACATGTCTCTCGTTTAATTTTATTTGTTGAATTTATCAAGAATAATATCATTTTTAAGTTTAACCAAAGTGTGTGTGTGTTGAAAAATAGAGGGTGTGTGTGTAATACGATTTACGTCAACATTTCACCGTAAAGCATCGGAGTGAAGTTTATGCCAAAATAACGAAATATACACTGCATCCCATAAGTACTTTGAATTGAAAAAACACTCAAAATTGAAATAACCACAATATTTTTACACTGTTAAGTAAAAAACATTTAATCATTAGGAAAAGTTTTGAGTGAATTTTATAAAATGAAATTTTGATGGTTTTGATGGTTCCATAAGATTGGTTTCTTACATCAAATACTAGTTCAGACCTAGTTCGATCACCTGCGTTCGATTCGTAGCGTGTTTTGTTTTAAAAAATTTCATTTTATAAAATTCACTCAAAACTTTTCCTAAAAATTAAATGTTTTTACTTAACAGTGTAAATTTTTTTTCCATTCAAAGTACTTATGGGTTGTAGTGTATATTTTGTTATTTTGGAATAAACTTCACTTCGATCAGTAAAGCCACATCATCGTATAAACACTTAATCGTAAGACCACTTAATCGAATTTTTTATTGAGATTTACAGCCCATAGAAATAAAATTATATCGATTTAAGTAAATTTTGAAACGGTTTATTGTCATGCGGATGAGCCATCTTTTGGTTCATTTTTGAACTAGCGATTATTTCGCCGCTCATAGCGCTAAGTGACAGAAATTCAGTATTGTACTCCCGGTGAACGAAATGAGTCGATAATATCAATCATTCATCAACGTTAGGAAATACTGAAAACTGTTTTCCAAAGTAGTGAGTCAGTTGCCGAAACTTGCCAAAAATTGCGTACAAAATTCGGTAGAAATGAAGCACCAACCGAAAACATTGTGAGGAAATTTGTGACTAAAGTTTGTTCGACTTGTATCTTAATAAACAATACACACGTTCCGCATCGCCGTACAGCTCGTTCGATGGAAAATATTGCTGATGCAGCTGAAAGTGTGCGCCACGAATTGAACATCAGCGATACGACTTTGCGAAAAATTGTACACCAAAACCTGAGTATGATGGCCTACAAAGTGGCTTGGCTAATATTTGGTTTCAACAGGACAAATGCTAAAACGCGGGTGAATGTACGTAGATTCGAAAATTTCAAAATCAACATCTTGATGGCTTCCTAATCCTGAGAAATTGAAGCAAATGGGTTGAAATTGGATCAACTTCGTCAACCTACATTTCGTCGTTCAATAAGTTTTCAGGCGTGATTATCATGGTTTGGTACAAAATGCCATTTGTAACGATTAGTGCTGGACATTATTTCAGTAACACGGTTAGTCTGAAATGATTTGAGCATCTTTGGCGGGACAAGTAAAGTAGCCCCGTTTACTTCTAGTGTCAGAATGGTGAGTGCTTTGATGGGGGCGACTCGGATTTTGGCAATTATCATGTTGGTCTTAATTCTTTCGTCACTTGAAACTCCGCGGCAATAGATACCGGCAGCGTACGCATCGATTGACGCGTCCCAGAATCCAAGCTGCTCGCGTATTGTAAGATACTTATTCAGGATGGTTGGTGGTAACTCAACATCCCATTTAACACCCTCTAACAATAATGATTGCAATAGGATTTTCAGGCCAGTCGTGACTGTGGCAATAGGCCCAATGGATCGAAGATATGCGCCGTTTCTGTAGTCTTCAACAGTGTTATATTTTATTCCTAAGACGGCCGAACACATGTCAAAGCCATAATACTTCATTAGCGAAGTTATTTCTCGTTTTAGGTTTCATGCTAAGTCGATGCTGTTACTGCCGGACATAAAATCGTCCATAAAAAATTGATTTTAAGAATACTGCTTGCATCAGGATACAAATGGTTATATTCATCTGACAGGTGGTGAAATAAGGATGTGCTAAAACGTGGTGCGTTTTCCCTCCATAAGATGCGATGATAATCTCTATCGGTATTGGAATCGCAATCTGCCTAAATATCTTTTCGATGTCTGCCGAAAAAGCGTATTGGTGTTTACGAAATCTGACCAGCGAGCTTATTAAGTTGTCAAACGTTAGTGGTGGAACGGGATTCTTTCACGGGATGGTGTAGTAAATAAAAATCTTCTTACTGAGTTTTGATATCACAGCTTCTGTGTTTCTCCAGCGAATAATATTTTCACAGTGCTTATAGGCATTCTCCAACTCCTGGTGCATCCGGATTAAACGGCATTCGAACAATTACCTTATTTTATTGCGTATTAGGGGTAGAATGAACCAGATCTAGACATAACTGCTTTTTTGTGGTTAGAGGTTTTACTGGAATAATATCTTCAACCTTCGATTGCGGCCTCTATATCCTAAAGTAATTTAGTTGCTTCAACATGGGACGTTGTGATGCTTGTTTCAATTGCGATTGAAACTTGACTTCTGTGATTTATGTGTATAGGTATGGTACCTCCAAGTAGCCATCATAACCTGGTGTTTTGAGTACATGGATGTTCGATTCGTTTGTGAATCTTACCATTCAATGAAATCTGGAAGAAGGATTCACACCCCAACAGAATTTTTACTGTTGTAGGTACATTAAAGGCTGGATCAGCTAGCGGTAGGGTAAGTTTGGTTAGGATAGGTTAGAGTGGCTGCTATCGCATACTTAGGCCAATAGTGGCCCATTGTGATACCACAGGATCCTATCTCCCCTTTACTCCCGTTGAAACCATCCAGAGCTACTTATGTAGCATAAAATATCTCGCACTCAGTCCACGAGTTCCAAAAGGCTGCCCATGCCGTATACACCTAAGTACTTATGCCTTCTGTATGATAGTGCCGGACACGAGCATAGGAAGTGACCTAAAGTCTCTTTCTCATCTTCGTCCATACAAGTTCTACAAAAGTCATTCGTCTGTAGACCCAGCCTTCTTGCATGTTCCCAAAAAGAGGCAGTGTCCTGTCAGTATCTCTACGACAAATCCTAAACCTACTTTGCTACCCTGCACGTGATAGTGTTGGTCTACCTCTCACTGGTCGAACCGATTGCCTTTTTACTGAGCGCCAATTTGAGCGCTGCTACAAGTCTCCCCAGAGCTGACCTTTCCGGCAGCATTTGGAGAGTCGTACCGTACCTAGCTAGTTCGTCTGCCCTACCGTTTTCCGTGACCTCCGGGTGACCAGGGACCAGCATATCTGAATTCCGAAATACTCGCTCATCTCATTAGGAGATGATCGGTAATCCAGTGCCACCCGTGACTTCAGACAAACCGCCTCTAGTGACCTGACTGCCGCCTGACTGACCAAATAAATTGCGATATCCCACACGGATACCACGTTATGCTTCAATCAGGTTACGACTTCCCCGATCTCCACCACTTCAACCTGGTACACGCTGCAGTAGTCAGGGAGACGAACAGATATATTAACATTAAGCTTCTCCCGGCCTGAAGACAATTCCACTGAGAGACAGCCGAGAGTCTCGTAGCCACATTGGCTGCCATCTGCTTACCAAAAAGTTCGATTGAAATAAGGTGGAACATAACCTCTAAAGCGCGTGTAGGTGTTGTCCTAAGCGCCCCGCTTATAAGCATGCAGGTGATTTGCACCTTCAGAGGTGGCTACCACACGCTCACCCCATACATCAGCACAAGTCTTATCACTGCGGTATAGAGCCAATGTACCAGCTCTGGTTTCAAACACTATCTCTTACCTATGGCATTCCTATAGCGGTAGGGTATCATCCAACTCAAATAATGATGTATCGATTCTTTCCGGTAGTAGTTTTGACTATATCGATGGCCAAATAAAATCTTCTAAATCCAGGTGATAGTTGTGATCGATGGCTGACCTACGATTGATAAATAATTTATCTTTTGATGTACCGGCTTGCGTTTGGGTTAGCGTATTGATGGTGATGTCAGCTTTAATCTTTGGAACCTTTAGTTAACTCAATAGACCTTTGGACCTGAAGCTATTGGTAGAGCCCGAGTTTAACAGACCAAGCCCAATTTCCTTGTTTATCATGGATATCTAATAATAATATCCAAATCTAATTTGGATTTCGAATCCATTGGTTGATACGACGTCATTTCGGTTTTTACTTGGGACATGGTTGTAGCTGACTCAGCAGTGTCAACATTTGGGTAGGTAGTGGCTATCAAGTTGTTCACATGCGGGGCTTTATTTAATGGTGTATTCATCGAGGAGCTTCCAACGCTAATGCCTTGCTCCGGCAAATAATGCAATAGGGTATTATGTCGTTTAGAACATTTATGACAGTGTCCTCAAATCCTTCAATTAGTAACTGGATGGTCCTCCCCGAGGCAATTAAAACAACAATTTGTTTAGTGATGAAGTCTCGTCGCGGATTGACTGATACTGCATTAAACTTGGGGCAAAGATACCATTTATGTATTTCTTTATGTATTTTTTCGCATAATGGACAAGTCGAAAGTAGGTAAGTTGGCGCTTGGCGTTCCGCGTGAATAGCTCTCGCATGTGACGCTGAATTTTGCATAAAACTGCATCCCGGACCGGTAACAATGAGAGAAATGACGCGTTTGGTTAAGTGTTTCATTGTGGGATAATCAACTCAGCCATCTCCTATTTTCACATCTGTTTGGGGTCATAATATAGCTTATTGGTTGCTTACAGGATTAACCATGGACCACGATGTGCTGCTTGAGCCGCTAGAGAATTTAAATTGTTACGGGATGGCATGAAGCAAACCCGCAGATTCACCTAAATATGCAGAGGCCTCTTTCACGGTGATGTTGCCGATTAGGTCTCAGGGTTTGATTTAAAGCTTGCATATTCCTAGCTTACACCATGGAACGGGACAAAAATAAGAATAAACTAAAAAAACTGAAACTAAATTAAATTTACACCAGAATTAAAGCGGCCGAAATTTGAGAAAAATGAGTAAAAATAATAATAACCCGGTGTGTCCATCTAGGACCTCATCGAATGACAAGTGCAATGTGCGATGATGGGACCCCAGAATGACCCAGCGACCCCTAGAACAAAGCAGCATTAGAGAGTAGGGACGTCTCCCCTACAAACAGCTGGATACTGCCGAAGGGACGACACATATGCTGGACTCACCACTCCGACCCTGTGAATGTCCTGCCAAGGCGATGAAGGGGAGTGGCAAGCCCAGCATGCAACTATGGAACTGACACGAAATGAGACCCCTCCTCCCGTCATACCAAACCGGAAGAAATTTAGTAATTCATTTTATGAGCAAACGAAACGCGGATACGTACGAAAACAAGAATAATCACTGCACAGAATAACTCGAGGCCTATGAATGGGACAAAAATAAAGCCTAATGTCCGAAGACCTACGCCGTGTTGTTTTTTATTTAAATAAATTTTTCAAGGAAAAAACAAAATCAGAGTCGACTGGGGGATAAAACTTTCACCTCACCACTCGCCCACCCTTTCACACTACACATCAATCAACACGCCAAAACGAAAACGTACCACAAAAATACTCTTCTATATTCTTACTGTTCGCATACATGCACAAGGTTTACACATGGTCTCGCTCCCACAATTATTCGAAGTGTATACTGTATCACGTAGTACAGTGTAGATGGACACAGTAGGTTAAGGCTAATTCACAACAAAACAACACTTTAGTGTTAATGCTAAAGGGTAGATGGTATTGCCATCAGTAAAATGCCGTAATCATTCGATTGCAGCGAAATTAGAAATTCAAATGAAATGATGTTATGACCCCTCAAGGTGTCGTAACAAAATCTTACACTGTTTTATCTGTAGTGTCGTGCAGCGGAAATTTAGAGTTTCAATTAATCAGCGGTGTGGTCAGTGACTTTCCTCTGACGAGTGCTTGGGTTTCGGAAACTAATGAAAACTACTGCGTTCTGGTTAAATGGATAGATATCTCGTCATAGGTCGTAATTTGGCCTTTGGCGGTAATATGATTAGCAATTTTTGGTTAACTGCCTTTTTATGACTCGTTTTCGCTTTAATAGCGCCTCCATTTTAAAAATCAGAGCCCACAAATTGTTACTTATAACTGATACATCTATGATTGTAAACTACTTGACAGTATTGATCACGCTTGGTAGAGTACACTTGATTGGGTTTCACTGAATATAAGACTTGGTCGGAATACACCAAAATAATCGTTTCGTGTCAGTAAGGCGGACATGTTAATAACATCGAAACCGTTCGTCCCTAAATATTTCCTTCTGGTAGTTTCCCATTTTAATAAAACCTTTTGAATTAATGATGTAAATGTCCTAACAAATACAATAAAAAGCCTGCGGAGCTTTTGTAAAGTTTATAAAGACTAAACCTTGTTAAAAAAAAGTTTGAGCAACAAAAAATAATGTTTTTCCATTGTTCACGCATATAATCTTCCTAATTACGTAAAACTTTTATATAAATGGGTAACAAATGTCCAGCTTTTTAATCGTCAGATGATGCCGCTCTATATACACTTATATCAAAATCTGTTGAACGGTAATCCTATTAAAATAAAATACAATAACTGCCAACAGTTTATTTCTCAGATTCTATACGATGCTTTTGTTGTTTTTTGTGTAAAACAGATTTTTACATTTACATAAAACACCTGAACCAAACTTTATGTATGGATACGACGGGAATATCCCATCAACTGTCATATAAAAAAAAAATAAAGGCAAGTCCACACCTAGGAAAAACCAAATTTATTTTCTCATCTCTCGAATCCTAATTTAATAAACGAATGAACAAACAAACAAGTAGCAAACAGGATATCTTTTATATTAAATTTTTGGTTATCTGAAGATAATTTTTTCTATTTTTCGTCTTTGCTGTGCACATAAAAACAAGGATCAGTTAAATATTATGACTGTATAACAGAATGCTATCCAAACTTTGTATAATTTTTTTGTATATCCTTCGAAAATGGTTTTATAATTTTTTGTGTTTGCACAAAAATTTTATATCGACTAAAATGTTATCCTTTTCTGGTGTACACAGTGCACTTACCATAACCGTACATGGTCTAATCAAAACACAAATCTAAACAAAATTGGTGTACGTCTATGTGTAACATTATAGAAAAAGCTAGAACCAAAAAGCACACAATCGGTACAACCAACAACCAAAACAAACCAAAACCAAACAAAAACGCAATTCATGACTTTCGTGATAGTTGGCTATAAAAAAAGCACACAACAGTTAAAATTGCAAGCTTTCGTATACAGTGGAATACACAATAGCAATCCTCTATAAGACAGCATAAGAATGAAAAATCGATGATTTCATATGGAAAAACAACAAAAAGGGGTAAAATGCTTGCTGCAAAAATTCATATAATCTATCCCTACGTATACATAGTTTGGGAACGTCCATTTTCTGTCGTCTTTATATAAATATAAATAAATTTTATTGAATTATTATAACTATTTCATATTAACTATTTACTAAGGGGATCAATAAATTTTTGCTATTTCATATCATACTAAAGCACATTCCTTTGTTGAAAATGAGGTTGCCGATATATCGCCGAACAATATTTTCACCTTTCCACGTGTAAATACTCTCGTTAACGAAATACTATGCCACCAACCAGCTATTAACGATTTCGTCATTTATATTCCGTCCACATAACAAAAACAATTTCCAATTTTATCGTCATGCCATCAACTAGCATATTTTCAACATCATTCGTATTGTATATACGAGTAGTTTATACACCGAGTGGATAAAAATATGTCACTGACATTTTAATCACGTTTTTGGCTATTGCATTCTTACATAAAATGACAATTATGTTTCATTGACTAGTTTTTATCGTACTATGTAAAGTAATTTTTCATCTTCATCATTTACCTAACACACTCGTTGTTTATGGATGGGAGTTGGCCGGTACGGGTGGTGTATAATTTGAAATAATCGCTACTACGTTTCGTTAAATCGGGTGTGGGCAAACTTTAATGATATGTGTTCGTGCGATATGGTGGATGCTTTTATACGGTATTTAAGGATCGTAATCAAATCAAACTGCAAACGATATTTTTTATATATTTCTGTGATTGTCATTATTGAATGTTGTGGTGGTAAAAGTTGAACAAATTTGAAGTGTTACGAAACATTGGGCGCATCCAGCACATTGAGATCTCACTAAAAAATGTAGATAGCCTCACTTTTTAGTGAGGCAAAAATTTTGTATGAGACAACAGAGAGGGAAGTTGTATGGACGCCAGGGTTGGAAATGGCGCAGATAACTCGAGTGCAAACACCGGTTGATGAAATATATTCGAAATGGGATAACAAACAAATTAAATTGTTCCTTACGGAATATGCTGCCCGTAAGGAAGACTTCCGCAACCCTAAAAAAAAAATGGAAATCGATTCAAAAAAAATTTTAAAATTTGGGATATCCATTCCATGCCACGGAATTCAATTAAAAGTTCGCAAATTTAAAAAAAACTAAACCGAGTTTGACGAAATCTTCCATGAAGATCAAATAGTTAATTTACGTCACAACCTGGAGGCAAGTACTCCAAAGCCATCCACACTTGCGCCTGGTTGCTCCAAAGATGTAGAAAATTTGGACAGTATTTCAAACTCAAATTTGCCGAGTTGTGGGAGAACAAACCAGCTACGAAAGTTCCGACAGGAACAAATTAGGATAGGAGAGGACAAAACAAAGGCTGTTTTGAAGCTGGCAAATGAAATAACACAAATGATTTAATTTAAAATAAGGAAGCGAAATATCTTTTTGTATTAGAAGGAATGCTTTTATCTTGTTGTATTTCATCACTTCATCGTCAAACATCAGAATCTCTGACAAATGTTCGTCTGCGATGTCATCTTCCATCAAAATAAAATTATGCAGAACGCACTCCGCAACTACACATTTAATCGCGAGATTGCATTTATTTTTGTCAAGGCACTTGAGCCGCCTAAATTTGCCTTTCAATACGGCGTATGTCCTCTCTATGATTGCTCGAACGGAAATGAGTTTCATATTATATAGGGTTTTCCAATAAGAGTGATATGATTCAAACTTTTCTCGCAATAATTCAATTGTTGCACTTGCTGTGTGGCACGTAGCTCCGTCTTGTTGGAATCAAATATTGTCAAGATCAACTTCTTCCACATTTGGCCATAAAAAGTGGGTAATCATCGATCTATACCGATCTCCATTGACAGTAACGATGTTATCAGCTTCATTTCGAAAAAAAATACGGACCGATGATTCCACCAGACCAAAAACCACACCAAACTGTCAATTTAGGTTAATGTAATGGTTTTTCATGAATAATTTGTGGATTTTCTTCGCACCAGAATCGAAAGTTGTGTTTTTTTACCGCACCACTCAGATGAAAGTGAGCCTCATCGGAGAAGAGGATTTTCTTAAAAAAATCGTTATCGTTTTCAAGTTGTTCCAAGGCAAAATCAGCAAATTCACAACGTTTACGGACAAAATTGTAAACACTACTGAATACAATGAAACAAAAAATGACAGATCATGACATATTACAAATGGCCGAAACGTCACTTAAAAATCATATCATTCCTATTGGAAAACCCTATATAAGGATTGCTGCTTTGTGAGGTGCCCATTGTCCTTGAAAAGAGTTATCAAATATTTTGAAGCACCGTAAGCTGAGTCCCTCATCAGAAGGTATTCTGGTTTTAATGGTGTAACGTCGGTTTCTAGTTGTCTGAACAGCGGACTACTTTTAAAAACTTTTGCACCGTGAACCCGGCCTGGCATTCCACGAATACATCGATAAATCGCATTGTATGGTCACATACACCTTTAAAATTTTTAATTTAAATTATGTGCCTACTTGTTAAATGGTCTGTTACATAAATTTACCCTCCAACTATACCTGGAATCTGAGATTTCGATTCAAAAAACTGAAAAGTTTTTTAAAAGGACTATAAGAGAGAGTAAATAAGAGTTTTTTCTCTGGCGGCACATACTCATATTGTGTTCGTTTCACATAATTTGGAAGGACACAAAATAATTTCTGAAGGTGTAAACTTATATTTATAAAAATGAACAAACAAACCTCGAACACATTTTGCTCATTCGAAAGTGCGCCCTAAACTCGTCCGAGCTGTATTTTGGAATTGTCACCTTCAGATTCATCACTATTCCGAAATATGCTGTCTAAAACTGATACTGTCGGAACTAACAAATCAAACAGCACATCATTTCTTTTTGGAATATCTTGCAACTCTTCTAACATCACATTTTTAATTATTTTATCCATATTTTAGATTTATGAGAAATACAAAACAACAATTAAGTGTGCTGTCAAAGTATGTCAATTTTGACAAAAAATCTAAGATACAAACCCTTAACAAAATATAAAATTTTTGCATCCAGCACATGTATAGATGTCTAAATACTGTTAAAGTTAGCCGATTCATTCTATCCGGAAATGTCGACAATGCATATTCGACTGTACCAACAAAAATTAACCAGCTGAAAATGTCGATAGTGCAGATTCGGATGAAACAGCTACAAATAATTAGCCGAAAAATGTCGATAATGCAAATTCGGTTGTAACAACTAATATCTGCCAACCGGAAAATGTCGATAATGCAGATAAAAACAATACGGATTATCTGCTAGTTAAAAGTCGGTAAGACAGATTCGTATACATAGCCAGCTTAAAAATGTCGTTAAATCAGATAAATACATTTGGTGTTATACCAACAGATAAAAGTAATTTCTTCTTTAATCCAAAATATATAAGCAAAACCTCAAAAATTGCAGGTCAATTTTCATGTTGGGAGTCCGGGAACAGTCGATTGAATATATCGCACAAAAACACACAAAATTTGAAAATTTCTAAAAATTGACCGTTTTAAGTGTCATGGCTGGAAATAGATTCAAATGATAGGCCTTAAAAAATTAAAAATTCTTATTTAAATTTTTGTAGTTGTTTTTTAGGAACAGCAAAATAAAAATTTCTAATATAATTAATTGATTTCCTACATAAAATTTGTATCTGCATTATCGGCATTTTTATGTTGGAGTTTTTGATGCGCATGTTACCGACAATTATCGGCTGCCGTTTTGATTTGATTATTTTGAATCTACATTATCGACATTTTTCGGCTGAACATTTTCGGCAAACTTTAATACGGTGATGTCTATACAAGTGAGACTACTCTACATTGTAGAGTATCTCAAAAGTAGCTCTCAGGATACACTCATTTACTCTTCTTACAATAAATGGAGAGAATTTTGGTGGAAAATTAGAAAGCACATCAATCGAATAACTTTAAGCCTGAACACCTTTTGCAAAAGTCCCTTACCCAAAAAATTAGACAGGCAATTAAAGTTTTGTCTGAAATTTTTTAATAAATGGAGTTATAATTAGAAAACTACAAATTAATTTCAGGCAAAACTCTATTAGAATTTGGAAGTTATAAAGCTAACGAGCTGCACGGTACCCCAAACGTATCGTTAAAATGCCGATTCCTAAATTCATATCATATCTGCTCATATCATATTTTTATGGCTTGCTTGACAGGTTTGCCGAAAGATCAAAAGTATTGGTATATCCTTTTTGCCGCTAATTCAACGATATATTTCATTGCAATAGAGGAACGTGCGCTGATGTTTGTAGTGGTCTTTTTGCGTGGTAACACTGGGGTTACGTATCGCATATATTTGGGTATTAGTAGCTTATCGATTTTTTTTCTACTGTTCCTGACTGCCGTCTAAGCTAACCAGTGGGATCTCTAATATACTAGTTTGAAATCCTGACAAAAATAACAGAAATTGGTTCTTGAATTTTAAAAAGCAAAAAACTTGTCCATCCATCTGTACCAACCTCGGCTTAAAGAATCTAAATTTTTTATTCGCCAACCTTCTTCTGTTTTGAATTCGGAGAAGTAAAAAGCTTTTAATATCCTGTATGTCAAGGAGTAGGGTACCTGTCATAGAAATCACCAAACACCACGATATAGCGTTACAGCCTTTTCATTATTTACGAAAAAACTCCTGTAAGTATATCGTTTGAATGGTCTTGGCACCACCAGACACTATTGACAATATCAATTCAGTTCATATATCTGCCGTTTTGGTGCTGCAGATCAATTAGTTGTTCCTTATAGGATACAAGTATATACGTGCCATATATCAATTAAAAGGTCCTGAAAAATGCCACAAAATTAGCTGAAACACTTTAGTACTAAAAACTAACACTAGCATGTTGCATGTCGCAGGTTGGACTAAGCAACTATTTTGTTTTGTCGTTCATTTTTTTTTTTTTTTTTTTTTTCAAAAAATTTATATTAAGTGTTGCTTATCTTAGAAATAATCGCTGTTAAAGATATTTTAGAAAGAAATACTAGGTACAGAAATATTATAACGAAATTGATTTTGTGTTACAAAAAATGTTAAAAATGAGAAGTATGAGAGAACATGTCAAACCATATACGAGTAACAGATTTAAAGTTAGACCTATTTACGGATCAAGTTTATTGCGCAATTATCCGTGTTGGTTAATGTTACTGACCGTGTTAGGGAACATTGAGGATTAATATATTACATTGCTCTCTAAGGATGAATTATTTTTGCACAATATGTTTACACGATATTCTGCTAAATAATATTGAAGGTGTAAGGGGTCCATAATGAATAATTATTTGTTTTAGCTTCAATATTGAAAAGAAGTTCAGTAACCACAAAACGGAAAACATTTGCCGTTCAGGAAAAATCGGCAATCATATGGAATTTAGAAGCTGGAGAATCGAATACCAAGCTGGCGTCGGTATTTGTAGTGTCACACTCTACTATATCTACGATATGGAAGAATCGTGAATCTATACGAAAGTGCTTTGAGTCTCAATGAATAATAATTAAGAGAAACAAAATCGTTTCGCATGACGATATTGACCAAGCTCTGTTAGAGTGGTTTAAATTTCAGCGGAGTTAAAATGTACTGATAAATGCTCTAAAGCTGGATTTACCGATTCAGACTACGGCATGGAATAGTGTTTTCCCAAATATCAGATGAATCAAACTCCAATAGCAAAATCCAATAGCAATCGCAGAAGATTGGATACAGTAGTTTTGACCAACTGTAGGTGCTGGATATATTGATAATGAAATATTTTGTGCGGATGAGACTGGTCTCTTCTTTCGATAGACTCCAAACAAGACTCTAAAATTTAAGGGTGAGACATGTACATGCGGAAAATGACAAAAGATCGAATAACGGAATTGGTAGCAGCAAACATGGACGGATCCGAACCACTTAACACAACTTCGATCCTCCAAGCAATTAACCAAGAGATTTTAAAAATCTCAAACACCATTATCGCAAAAAACTTGTGATGCAGATGGTTCGGCAAGTTGATGAAACGAGTATGGTTTCACTAAACCTAAACATTTTGGATGCGATCGTTATGGTAGCAGAAGCTTGGGATAATAATGTGACAGCTAAATACAATCAAACATGCAGGTCAGTGCGAAGTGATAAAAGTATCCTCACCTTCGTTTTGATCACGGAATCTAACGGTTCCATTCGTGTTAGCTAGTTTAGTATGATTTTCATGAAAATTGCTAAGAGCGTGTTTCCGAGTATCAGAAAACGATTGGAATGTGTCTTGCTTTCAGGAAAATTTGTTTAGGAAGTTATCCAACGGGACCCGAGCTACATTTAATTTTTTTCTCAGCTGAGACGATTTATATATGTATCGATTGTGATGGGTATTTACTCTGGAACATCTTGCTGGACGAGTGATTTCTGATAACCAAAATCTGATTGTGATGCGTTCTGCTTCTCGGAAAATTCATTTAGATTTATCCGGTGAGGACCGGTGGGCTTTGAGCCTTATTTTAACATTTCATTTGGCGTGCACGATTTTGATAAAATTTAGTGGGACATATTACGTCATGTTGCGTGTTGTTTCACGATGTTGCACCATGTTGTGGGAGTTAGACTACTTAGTGGGTTGTTGCTTCATGTTTGGTCATATTGCACTATGTTGCGTGATGATGCATCTTGTTAAGGAGTATTCTGTGATGTTACACTATGCTGCGCCATGTTGGGCTGAGGACTTCTTTGAACATCAAAGAAACGATACAAGTAATTTTGATTTCTGGATAATTCATAATGTAGGAGTTTTCCGGATAGGCTATCATGTTGCATCATTTTGCGTAATATTCCAACGTGTTACGATCATGTTACATGTTGTTGCACCATGATGCAAGATGTTGCACCATGTTGCACAATGTTGCGTTATATTGCACGATGTTGTGGGATGTTGCACCATGATGTGGAATGTTGCACATTGATGCGTGATGTTGCGTTGCGCCCCACAATATTGCGAAAAGTTGCACGATATTGCCTATTGTTGCACCATGTTGCTGTATGTTGCGCGATTTTGTATCAGGTTGTGTCGTATTACTTCGTGTTGGTTCTTATGTTTTTTGTTAATTGATATCGATCTTGATATCGTCTGATGCATTCCGGGTTTCTTTCTTTATTTATTTTTCGGCTAGCACGATTCTAATAAAAATTGGTCAAGGGAATGCAAAGAATAAAATACCGGGAGCCGTTTTTGATGGGTTGATTTCGGGAAAATTCGTTTAGATAGTCCTTTTGTGGTGCGCGGGCTAGCGTTTTACAAATATTTCAAATGTTAATTCAACAAAGGTTAGCTAATACCAGGAATGGATTGGGATGAGTCCTAATTTTACGAAAAATCATTTAAGGTTTTTCGAGTTCAACGATATTTTTAGAAATAGGTGAGATGTGCTATCGCGGGCAGAGAATCGATTGTGATGAGTTCTAAGAGCGGGACAACTAGTTAAGGGGGTTCGCGATCCGGGTTTTTGTTTAAAAAATATCAGTTCCAGAAAATTGGAACCTTAAATAAAATTGTAGACATGTCTCTGGAAAATTATCAATTTACATAACCCTAAGCCATTCCTTAACCGATTCGGACAAAGAACCCAGCTTTACAATTGTCCTTGTATGCTAACCTTAGGATAGGACTCAAGACCTTTCTCAAACGAATAGTATAGAACTCGGTTGGTACAAGGAATTAAGCTAACAAGTGATATTTATTTCAATTTTGTATATCGATTTTGACACGGTATTGCCATTAAAAAAGAACGTCCCACTTTTGAAATGTTTATAAAGGGTCTTTCATAAGAACGCATTTAGTATGGATTTTAACGTTGTTGAAATGTCCGCCGCGTTCGTTATGTTGACTTTGAGAGCATCAATTTTTTGTGGTTTATTTAAGATAGCTCCAAAGAAAGAAGTATAAATCGCACGATCTCGGTGATCAGTTCACGTAGCCGCCGTTCGAGATAGCCATGCACGCAAATCGCTCGCGCAAACTGCTCCAGAGTCCAATAAATGAACACACGGCGTTGTCTATGGTCATTTACCTTCAGTTCCTGTGTTAGTTGGATTTTATACGCGTCCAGACCCAAGTCCCGATACAAAATACGCCAAGTTGAAACCGACGAAAGGCCAAGTTCTTGTGAGCGACGAGAAATTGTCTGCCTCGGATTTTTCCGCGCTGTTCGCAGCGATGTTTTCAGCAGACCTTGTGTTTCGGTGACATTGGCTAATTATTTATCAAACCAGTTGATTCGAATTTGACTATTAAATGTCGAACAGACTCGGCAGGACTGTTGTGGCAAGTATAGAAATCACGTAATGAGCGATGATGATTTGCACACGTTGTTCAACACTATAAACTTGCATGGTGATCATTGTTCTAAACTTCTGAACAATTCACAACAAATTTGACAGGTGTTGGCTTAACAATATATGGCTGCTATAACAATTTCGAATATCCTTAATGAAACACACTTTACTTAATGTCACAAAAACTATCAATTCAACCAACTTTGGTCGAGCAACGCTCGGTGCTCCAGGAGCTTTATATTGAAACACGGTTTGTAGAAGATTCTAAAACGACTTTTTACGCAAAGCTGAATGACAACCATGTAAGAAGACAACAAAAAAGCGGATTTCCCTATCATTTGGAGTTTATGATTACACAATCTGAAAGAGAAACTAATACATGAAGCTCTTAGAGCTATGGGAAGGTTAATTGCAAACTAAAAAATTCCTTCTTGCAAAAAATTGTGTTACCGAGGAACTAGCGATATCAAAAGAATTTAAAAATACTAAGTCCAAAACTCAGTAGACGCAACATAAGCAGAATGCATCCAATTTGTCCAAAGAACAGTTTTAATTAGTTTTCTAGAAATCTTAATTCCCAATTTTGGATTTTTAAGTAACCGGAGTTTATTGGCGACCCTACACTTATACTATTTCTAGTTGCAGCTAGAGATTTGTATCACGTCTAGCAAGTTTGTTCTCTCTGCAGGTGTCGAACACATCCATACGTTTCATACAATCCGTTTTTCACAACCCAATCCAATTCCTGATCGAGCTTGGGGCACAATAGTTTTTACTAGATGACATATTTTGGTAGTCAGAAAAGCTCTTAAACCTTATTAAAAATAGAATTCTATAGGGAGAGTCCCAGCTAGACATCTTGTTATAAGTCTAAAAGTTTCAGCCTTTGGAGCCTTAGATATGAACTAGATCCACGTCTAATTGGTCTAATATAAGGAAGAGAGCTGTCGAGCAGCCTAGTGATAGTCGTTTTTCAAGGATTCATCAGATTTTCGAACACTATGTTCCTCCCGATCTAAACGGCAAAACTTCACACATTGAACCGTTTGTTCGGCCCCTAAAACATTGAAGTTTCTCTAAATTAAAACAAATAAATTTCTTGGTTAGCAGCCATAATAAAACACTGGTTCAAGTGAAATTGACTTGGAATCTTAAGGAAAACTATTTCTGTCTTCTTGGACCTTGTGAACAGGTCTCAAATTAAAAGTTGTCTGCGTAACTGTGGGTCTATCGTCACGTTCTATGCATTCATGTACTATAAAATTTCCACTATATTCAATAAATAATATTTAAAATTCTGTTTGATGCTGGTGAATGAATACATTAAGCCGATTAGCGGACAAAACAATCATTTCAATGGGTTCAGTAGTTTCCTAGGACTAAAGAGTTACAAAAATCTCGCTTACCGATTAATCTGTAGATGTAGATATTGTGCCTACATTCTCTGAAATAGAAGTATTAAAGCATACCTAAAAACCCTCGCAAAATGTCAACATTCTGGCCTGTCAACAACGTATTTTCCAGTCTGGATATAAAATGCTTTTTGTATTTATCTTTTAGTATCTACATCGTATCTCTTTATGTGAGCCTCCATTTTGCATTTTAAGATGTTTTTACTGAATATTTTTCTATTTTAATTGGACAGCGATATTTCACCACCCCCGCCCCCATGCATAAACAAAGTTTGCTTAAAACCATCAATCTGGAATGAAATTCAAAATAACGTAATTGTGTCGTATCCTAAACTTTTTGAGCTAAATTTTTTCTGTCATGACTGATTACTCGCAGAATCGGTAACAAATTTCTGTTTACCGTTTATTTGCCAAATTATATTTCGATTACGGAACAAAAACAAGTCGTTTTCCATCGATTTGCCAATTTTTTTTTGTTTTATAAACTTCCGACAGTTTTTTTTTGTGTTGCTCCGTTTTGGCTAAACATATTTTGATTAGTTTTGTTCGCGTACACAAAAAATCTACATACATAAATATTAAAATAACAGAGTCATGTTTTATGCTTACGGTAGGGGTATATATCATGTTATGTTGCTTGTAGTTTGCCAAAAAAAAATTGGAATGAAAAGCACAAAATTGAAATAATTTTCGCGATGCGCCTACACGCTTGAATTGAATGGAGAAGCACACACAAACTATAACGGGAGGGAAAACTAAAATTTTCATTTGCGTGTACTCGTTATTGTTGTTGTTGATTTTTATTATATCTTAACAGAGTTAATTTTTTTTTTGTTCACAAAGCTTTTTATAAATTATATTATAATTCAACATAATTTTAAAAGAAAAAAGTTTATTAAATTTAAAAGGTTTAATTAAAATTTTTTCACTCCTGCATTAATAACTATTCATATAGCACTGTAGGTAGTGCTGTGTACCAATTTGCTGGCTGTTGTCTTTAGTATTGCCGGTGGGAAAATAAAATATTAATAATTATAAAAATTTATATTTTTCAATCATTTCTGTGTATTAAATTCACAATGAGTGAGTACAAATTACGTCACAGGGAAAATCCCAATTGCAAATCTCATACATTTTTAATGCGGTATTATTTAATGTGTACGCACCTGTATAGGTATGCGGCATAACATGTTCAACACTATTTTGTCTGTACACAGAATGTTAAATTTTATCATGTGTAAAGTGATGTACGACAAAAAATAATTCGACTGGAGTCGATTACAATAGAACATGGTAATGTGAATATGTTTACTGTGTTTCAAAATATGTAAAATGTATTTTTTCGACGACTGTATGGTACTGAGGAAAACTAATTTCTTTTTTGGTATCGATATTTGAATGCCCCTAAATGTATGTACTGGTTCGTTTCTTTAATAATTTTGAGTACCATAATTTCGTATAATTTGCTTACTAAACTTTACTTATGTTGTTGATATGTGTAAAATGAATTAATAAATTTATTATTTTTCATTATTGCTAATCTAAACATTGCATATTACAATAAATTAACAACCACTTATCTTGGACACACTTTTTATGTCGTAATTTGCCATCTAGTGACAGTAAATTATCCAAAAATAATCGTCATTGCGGCGTAAAACAAATAAAATTATCGTTTAAACTAAATTTTAATTATTTTTTATTTTTTATCGATTTTATGTTTCTTAACACCTTAAATGCAAAAAGCTACACATTTATTTCGATAACCATGTACTAATCCCTCGATTATACATCGAACTTCATGAATTAGGTCAATTGGTATATTTTATGGTGCCAAAACCTGATTTTTACTAAACATTGTTTTTGACAATTTGGGTACCACACAGCCTTAACTGGAAGAAGGGTTCTGAATGTGCATGATTCAGCTCCTATTTCCAACACCAATAACATTACGCTGCCTCGTGCGAGACTTAACACTAATAAGAAAAATATGTTTATTCTCTGGCCCTACATTCGCCCCACTAGTCTAATTAGCACCTATCCGCTTATAATGGGGGCTGTTGATTTGTTTGTGTTTAACATTACGGATTGGATGGGATTTTTGTCGTATGTCGTGGCGACTTGAATTTGCTCATCTTACGTGGTCGCGCTCGTACCATCCATTACATATTACGAACGCACACACTGTAAAGGAAACTTTAGTCACGGATAATAAGTTGAATTCAGGATTATTACAAATCAGCTACATTCAAAATAACTAAGAAAAGCAGCTTGATTTTTCATTTTCTTCGAACGCTGTTAACATTGACTTTCGTTATAGAAGTTAATTTTAGTCTTATCCACCATAGATGATCAATACCATCATCGAATTTTTTTTTTGTTATATCTTGCTCCATGCCTTGTCATTGACTATCGAACCGCCACTACATTAAAAAAATGCTTCAACACATAAATATATTAGCTGCTAGAAAACATTAAGAATTGTTTAATTATCATGATTTCATATACCGTTAAGCGTAGACATCTCTACGATGCCTTGTCATTAACTGATAGTAAAGATTAATAGTTGAGTTGAGCTCTTGTAAGGTTTTTCGCCAATTTTTCGGAAATTTCACAGGGTAGCGTAGATTCATCCAACATACTGTTATTGAAATTCCATTTTAATTGTTAAATTGAGTTTCATATTTATCGCTTGGAAAATAAATGGTTCGTTCCACTAAAAATGACTTTTAAAAAATATACTGTCGAAGCAGGGACAGAACTAGATCATTTCTTTAAGATTATGATTTGATGAATCGCGAGAGTTTGTAGTTTGCCCAAGTATTCCGTGAATCCCAAAAAAATATTATGACGACGCAAAATCGACCTATTTCAGTAACAATACTGTGACAAAGTTGAGAACGCGCTAAGCCCTTAAAACGGCTCAAAATGAAAATTTTATAGACTGAGTGTAGAATAATAATTAAAACTTATTTTAGCAGTTTAATGTAAAATTCTATTTCCATCCAAAATAAATAATTTCATCGGTAATAAAATTAACTCTTTCTGTCTCCGTTTAGCAAATTCCAGCATTTCTCCAAAAATTATTGTAGAATTCCATTTCCATCCTGCAAACTCAACTTCAACATGGTTGGTTATAAAATAACCTAGTTCCATTCTAGTTGGCCTGGCCACATTTCAGAACTATGTACTTGCAAAATGCAAACCATTTATACCATATTTCATCATGATCGCGTGAGAAATTAATTAATTCCATTAAAATTTAACAATTTCCATATAAATCAATTTTACCCACGAACAAACAAAACCGGTGTGTGCGATCGTAGATGAAACCTTTAAGAAATTAAAACTCTTGGTACTCGAACGACTTAATTTGTATCTCAACAGAAATATGATACAAAGAAGAGAAGTGTTGCTGAATTCGGTGAATTCTCGTTTACGGCGAACTGTTGATTTCGAGGGATTGTAGTAGATTATCTTACAACAATTAGCCGCAGTTATTCGAAAACGATAATTCATCCAAAACGAAAATTAACATGAATCAATTTTGTTCCCGCCTCTATTTTCATCGGCTTCATACCGCATCATATTGTGGGCCTTATTTAGATGAGCATCGTATAATGTTAGATTGAACGTCTAGAGTTGAAGCTTGTGGAAACTAATTGGTGTGCATAACAACGGTGTAGGTAAACACTGTTGTAAGTCAAACGTGTATGTTTTCACTGTATTGTTGGCCTTGGCGTACAGTTGATCGGCTGTTTGCTCTCATATGCGGTATCTACACGTTTTCGACTTTATTTGCATTCCAAACAATTCGCATTTGTTAGATCGATCAAGTTGCGGCTTTTTAAATTTTATATTTAACGAGGTTTATCGATCTGAAATTTAATAGTTGAGTGTACTTCAGTGTCATGTCGTGTTATCGGCAGTTATGTCGGCCGTTAAGAAATACAGTTCCTGCTTACTAGGTAGTAAAATCGTACCAAATAGTCACTTTAAGCGTAATATATTTGCTTAAGCGGTTATAAGGACGAAAAATGGAGTGAGTCGGGTAAAAAATAGAACTTTATATTTAAAGTTAAATTTTTAAACCAAACCAGGGGCTGTCAGATTGTTAAAGCACATGCTACAATGTTCAGCATCATTATCATAATAAAATGGTAAATAGGTTCATATCCCCAATAAATGCCAAAATATGACCGTTGCCTCACTGGATATTTCGAGCAATATTTTCCCCCCTTAGGGCGTCTACTGTGCTGGATCATCTAACCCTAATTGGTTTGATTTCCAACCTTGACTTTTTGAGTTGTTTCGCTTCTACTAGCATCATTCGTTTCCATGTTACATTTGGTTGTCCGACTTTCCTTTTCCCTTGAGGGTTCCATTCTAGAAACGTTATTGTCATGTCGTTCTTCAACTTCCTCAGAGTGGCCAATCCATCATCACTTGCGCTTTCCTATTTCAGTATTTCATATTGCTGATCTTATATGTACTCTTTCAGGTTTTGCAACCCTGATTTCACACGCGAATTGAACATTATTAGCCTAGTGTTGCGAGATAGGACAGATGTAACTCAGAATTTGTGTAACATGTTGACATGTTGAATGTTGCTTTGTTGATTTGTTTCTTTATATCTTCATCTGTGCCACCCGTTTTCGCTAGAGTACAACCTAGATATATAAATTTAGTGACCGCTTCTATTTCTTCTTGGTTGATATAATGATACATATTGGTGTGGATATTGGTTTGTTTAGCCTCATCGTCTTGGTTTTTCTGATATTTATTTTGAGGCAAACTTCTTTTGCTATATCTGAACAGCTTCTGTACTTTATGTTGCATGTTGGCGTCTTAGCAGGCATATGTCATCTGCGTAATAAAGATCACTTGAAACTCGAACAGAAGTGGCCAGAGTATGCATTCTTGTCTTACTCCTTTGCTGTTTCAGTATGATTCACTTTCCTTTCCTTTGTACTGATTTCGGTTACCTTCTTCGGGATGCAACTGCCAATTTCACAAAATGTCTTACAAATTGCGTTCCAATTCCATTCGTGAGACAGTTCAATGATGATGCGTGTTATGTTAATATGTTCTCAGTTTCGGGTTGACTGTAGGTAAAATTCTATGTAGGATGGCCATTACTATATCTTTATGGTCATTTTGAAGAGGGAAATATTCTGCCAATTTTTAAGCGTTCGTTCTTTTTCACGGTGATATACCGGAATTCCACACTTCTGTAGTTACTAGTATTAGAAGTTTCCGATATGTTTCCTTCGAATATTTTAACTTGTATATTGTCCGGTCCAGAGGCCTTGTTATTTTTCATTTTATCGCTGACACCACTAACTTTCTACTCCGTTGGAGGATGGGTGTTAACAGGTTCGTTATTAAGGCAAGTTGTTAATTCAAAGATTTGTGTATCGTTTTTGATGTTATCTCCAAAATATTCCTTCCATCGCTTCAATTGTGATTTATCTGTTGTTAAGATTTGACTAAATGAGTCTCTTATTGTTAGTAGATTAGTGAATTTTCTAGTTGCTTGATCTTTTAAAGTACGCGAATGTTTAGGGTTGCCGCAGGCTCTTGTTTTTCAACTTTATTCCAAATTGCATCACTGATCCATGCTCGTGAAGTTTATCCAAACTAATCCAAAAAATACAACAACAACACACTTATTGTAATAGTATTGGTGGAAGTAAACATTCAGGCGAGTTTAAATTAAGTAATTTAGAGGAGATGTGATTTTTTAATTGGCCTTAGGTACATCCCAAAGTCATCTAAGTATTTTCTAAGCATTGAGCATGAACTTCAGTGACACTGGTGGACTACTGAAACAAAAAGGAATGTCCCAAGCAAGTATTACGATTTTCTAATGGGTCTGACAGTAATACTTGCTTGGGATATCCTTCCTGTTTCAGTAGTCCACCGGTATCACTGAAGTTCATGCTAAATGCTTAGAAAATACTTAGAATGACTTTGGAATGTACCTAAGGCCAATTAAAAAATCACATCTCCTCTAAATTACTTAATATAAATTCGCCTGAATGTTTACTTTCATCAATACTATTACAATAAGTGTGTTGTTGTTGTATTTTTTGGATGATGTTTAGTTTGGATAAACTTCACGAGCATACTGATCCAGGGTTTGCGTCTAAATTATTGATGCCCGCCCGAGTGCGTCGGTAGCTGTTTCGATATATGCTTCTTCGATTTGTTCCCACTGTTATTCTACACTGATGGCTGCTTCGTTATTGGTTTGGAGGCTGAGCTTGAGTGCTTCGCAGAACGTGTTAGATTTTTTTTCTTGATCCATTTTACAGCGACAGGATTAAATTTGAATTGTGATATTACCAGATGGTGGTCACTTTGAATGTCTGCACCATTCATTGCCCTGACATCTTTCAATAACGAGAAAAACTTCTTGTTCATCATTACGTGATCTATTTGGTTCTTTGTTCTGCCATCAGGTGATATCCTTGTGCATTTATGTATATTTTTGCGTGGAAATTTACTCACTCCTTCGAATAGTTGGTTTGTTACGCAGAAGTCGAAGAGTTGTTCTCCATTATTATTACGCACAGAGTCTAATGATTTTTTACCAATCTGCGTTGGTGGGGCATATCCATTTCACTTCACTGAGGCCGAGAATTTCAATTTTATGACGTTTTATTTCTTTTTGTTATAGTTTTGATGTTCCAATTTCCAATTCGTGTTCGTATACCGTGGTTCGTTCGTTCGATCGTTTCTGTAATTATTTTGAATTCGGATTCATAAGTGATTGATCCCTAGCCAGCTCCCAGGATTTCTGAGCAGGGGGTAGTGGTATGCTGAGGAGTGGGAGCGGGGAGGTATAGTTTCGTTTCGTTATTCACTTTCTTCTATGATATTCCCAAGCGGTGACCCAAATTTGTTCTAAACCTAGAAATGGTTGCTTGATGTTGATGATGAAGTTATTATTGTCTTATCTATCTCTCCACTCGCCCCCATTTCAAGCAAAATAGCTCCTGTGAAAAACGACCACTACAAACAAACGTCAATTGATAAGGAATTGGTGTATGTCTCGGACAAATGTGAAGCCACATAAAACAATCGGTTGTGCACAAACTCGTTGTTTCGAAACTGTTTATGACAGGCGGCAGCCGATTTAGCCTCGTACAGCGTTGCAAACCAACATGTTATTTGGTCTCGATACAAAACTAACTTCATTCGTACCAGAATGAATATTATTTATTTCTATAAATCCCGCTAGATACAGAAAAAGTCTTAGAAGATTCTTTCATTTTTCGGATTTCAAAAGGTTACATCGCCGCCAATATAGAATCGGTACGACAAATCAGCAAACGTGACAGGATCGTGTAAACACCTGTTATGAAATTTACGGGAGCTACCAGTGAAATCGCTTATGATTGTACGAATATCGAAGCCACCGATTGACATGCTGTATAAGATAGCGGTAATTTGAAAGCGGAAAATAAGAGCTTACAATACTCGCCGTAAGTGGCAGCACCATCGCAAAAGAGAATTTATTTTGTTATATCAGCGGAATTTTTTTATTCATTTTGTATCTCTTTTCCACTGAATAAATCATCTCAGTGGAATTAAATATTAAAAGTGATCATTTTAAGGACAAATTGATTGATCTCCGAAATAAAGGAATTCGGTAAATGAAATCTTAAAATTTAACTATGTTCCGTCTTTCCGCCATTTCTTAAAGAATACCGATGAAATTTGGATAGTAATATTGATCAGGGATTTTAAAATAAGTAATAACATTCTAGATCTAGGATCTGTTCATGCTGGACTAAACTTGGCCATTTCATAACCGACCCCTTCGAACTTCCACTAGTAACCAATACTTTCGGTTGTTTTTCTAATAGCTTAGATCATACTGAGACCACAAGAAAAATTTGGGGAAGATTTATGGATTACAATTTTCAAAAATCAAGTCCATAAATTTTCTCCAAATTTTCCTTGTAGTCTAAGTATGACCTAAACTATTAGAAAAACAACCGAATCCTAGAATTTTGTGCAAAACTTACTTTAAAATCCCTGATCCATATTACTATCCAAATTTCATCGTCATTCTTAATGGCGGAAAGACGGAACATAGTTAAATTTCAAGATTTCAATTATCGAGTTCCTTTACTTAGGGGATCAATAAATTTGTCATTTTAAGGATCATTTATAATATTTTGTTCTGCTGGGATATTTTATTTAGTGAAAAAAGAGATACAAAATGAATTAAAAATTTCCGCTGGTAATTATAGTTATAAAAAAATAAATTCTCTATTGTGATGGTGCTGCCACTTGCGGCGAGTAGCGTATTCTCTTATTTTCCGCTGTCAAATTTCCGCTATCTTATAAAGGGTGTTTTTTTAAGAGGTTGCCGATTTTTTTTTTGAATAAAACACATATAAAATTATGAAATGACCAAAATTTTTTTTTATTTGGTAGATAATTTTTTGGCATTTAACATTTAAACACAATTTCTGGCATTTGGCTACCACGACTATTTTTCACAAATGTCATTCTGGAGGTCCAATTTTCCAGCACTTTTTCAAGCATTTGAGGGCGTATGTCAGCAATGACACGTTGAATATTGGTTTCCAAAGCGTCAATCGATTGAGGTTTATCCACATAAACCAATGACTTCACGTATCCCCACAAAAAGTAATCGAGTGGCGTCAAATCGCACGAACGCGGAGGCCAATTCACCGGACCATTTCTCGAAATAATGTTGTCGTTGAAAGTTTCTTTCAATAAGTCGATTGTTTCACGTGCTGTATGGCAAGTGGCACCATCTTGTTGAAACCACATTTCATTCATATCCATATCTTCAAGATTTGACAACAAAAACTCATTTAACATGGTTCTGTATCGATTTCCATTCACGGTAACGCGTCGTCCTTCCTCATTTTTAAAGAAATATGGACCGATGATCCCACCAGCCCATAGACCGCACCAAACAGTACATTTATCAGGATGCATTGGTAATTCTAGAACGGCGTGTGGATTATCTTTGCTCCAAATGCGACAATTTTGTTTGTTGACGTATCCATTTAACCAAAAATGCGCCTCATCACTGAAGAGAATTTTACGGTAAAAAAATGGATCTTCGTTCAATTGATTTAACGACCAATCACTGAATTCACGGCGCAAACGATGGTCGTGTGGCTTTAATTCTTGCACCAATTGAATTTTGTATGGCACCAAACCCAAATCTTTACGTAAAATTTTCCATAAAGTCGATGGACAAAGTCCAATTTGCTGAGCACGACGACGAATCGATAAATTGTCGTTTTCTTCGACACTGGCCTCAACGACAGCAATATTTTCTTCTGTACGAACTCTTCTCATTCTTGTCGGTGGCTTGGCATCCAAAAGAGTGAATGTAGACCGAAATTTGGTAATTACGTTCTTTATGGTGGTCTCTGACGGACGATTATGTGCACCATAAAATTCACGAAGTGCTCTATAAACATTTTTAATTGAACACTGATTTTGAAAATAAATTTCCACGATTTGAAAACGTTGTTCTGGAGTTAACCTATTCATAATGATTTGCCAAACAATACTGAGTAGAAATGCCACTTTGAGCTGTCAAAACAACTGTCATAAAATAAAACGACATCTATCGGAAAAACAAACCTCCTAAAAAAACACCCGTTACTATAATATGACGACTATAAGATGACGATCTGGTACAGAAAAACAAAGGAAACAACAACTAAAAAGCAATAGTCTACATTGTCTACGAATTTTCTACATATTCTACTAATTCCCGACCTTGTCTACTCAAAAATCAATTATCTACGCTATTTTCAAAACCAACATGTATACAATTCGGAAATACACGCAGACTCTGTTTGTTGATGTTGCATATTTAATAGGAATGGTACCAGTGGTGCCGTTCGGAAGTCACCACTATTCGTTGAGAATGTCACTCTGGGCAATCAAAACACATTCATCATGTACAAAGTAACAATCCATCCTAAAATTTTCTTTTCTTTTAAATCTCCTTCAAAATGACTTAATTTTACAAATTTGTGTATGAAATGTATTTTAAGGGATCTAAATAAAAAATTTGTAATTTATTGCATTTTAATACACGATGGCATATAAAACGATGAGTATAACAATAAAATAAAATAAGAATAAATAATTTTTATTGATTGTTCGAGTGAACATAAAATAATTTCTAATCAAAAAATATACTCGTACATACATTTTATAATACTACGTTCGTAAACGTATATGTATGTACATCCTGCGGGGTGGTTGGGTGTTGAGAATTTATTATTATCTGATATACAATAAGCTTTAATGTTTAAGCTTCTACAACTGTCGATGAAAATTGTAAAAGGGATGAATTTTACATGTCTTTTTATAGAATAAATTTTGTACTCGGTATGTCGTATATATTTTGTGTCTATTATCATACATGCATACGTCATACAAAGAAAAATACACGGAAAACTGGCTTACGGCACAATAAAAAAAAATGTAAAATATTTTATTTGTACATGTTTTTCTTTTAATTTTTGAACAGCGCCAGCTATTACATTGAAAGGAGGTGAATACTAAAACGAACACAACAACAATAAAGTTGTTGTGACATATTTTTGAAAAATTAAGAAAATAGTAAACGACGAGATTAAGAATTTTCTACTTTGTACCTATTTACAATGTAGATATAGAAATGTATAATTAACTTTTATTTGTCTGATGTTTAATTAAACAGTTTGGTATTTTTATCACTCGCAGGCAAAATTTTATGTGCGGTTTCTAGTTGAAAATTAAAATATTTTATAATTAATTACTTGATTACCTTTCGCTTCTTACTCAGTTACTTAATGTTAGCGCTATATGCAAAGAAGGGTTTGGCCGCATCTATAATATTACAACACATATTTCGGTTTGCACGTTGCAACAAGTGATTGTACTGCTAGCTGGAATTTGCACGTGTTGTGTTTCATTCAAATACTCATCATAGAACGTTTACCAACGACGACGGTTTACGATACCAACTTCTATTTTGGGTTTCTGATTCATTAATCTTGATGGTCGAATTTGCCTTTATCTTTGGAAAGCGGTGTAGGGTTGTTAATTAAGTCTATATATGTCTAGTTTGACGTCGCTGGCGAGTCATTCGTGTGTGATCAATGACTTTCTTGCTGGTAAGTCGCTATTGGTTGTAAGCCAATCTATTATCAGAAATCCTGGCTGAAAGTACAATTGGAGCGTCACGAACTCCTGGAATCATATTATTGTTGGTTTATTAATTTTACTTTTCTATTTTAAGGTTATTTCAAAAATAAAACTTGTCAAAAAAATATATACAAATAATTGTTCATTTTCTTACAGTGATATTAAACCAATTTTTTATTCAATCCTTGTGTGCATACCCGGGTGGCTATATAAATTTTAAATATTTGAAGATATTGTAGATCTGGTGCCGTACGAAACACCGTGACATCCTAGATTTAACCTTATTCTATCCATTTTTACCTAAAAATATAATATTAACTATTTTTTGGCCGAATTATTGTTAAAAATTTTTTTACCCTTGTCATATATGCCCACTGGCCAGGACATATATGACAAGGGTAAAAAATGTTTAACATAATATGAGGAAATTCATTATTTTTGAAAAAAAAAAAAAAAAAATTTAAAATTTTATTTTATCACAAAATATTAACAGTTCAGGTACAAAAATAGTTTAGCTTGAAAACAATAAGTGCTTTGGAAATCAAAACAATTATAACCTAATTACATCTAGAACACTTTATCGCTGGGTTGGCATGTTCTATGCAAACTGGCCTTTCACATATAGTACACGACTATCGTGTATGCCTACGTCTCTTTGGATCAGACGATAAACAGACCCAGCATTTACCTGCTTGAGCAATTCGTCCAGTGCCATCGCGCACAGTATGAGTTGTCTTCTCGTGATCTTTTATCGATACTGGGAGTGGTTTACCAAGTATGCACTCAATACCAGATCGCGTGTTAAAGTTTCAATGCATATTAGGTACCGGTGTGAAGTTTTTAACAAAAAGTGTAGCTACACAAATTAAAGAAAAGTGTAACTTCTAAAAAGTGTAGCAATTAAAAGTGTAAATTACCACACCTACTAAAAAAAGACCGTCAAAAATGTATACTTCATGCAATTTCTAGTCTAAAAGTTGGGGTTATTACGAGTAAAAAAATTAATTCTTTAAATGACACTATGGTCGATTAAAAAAAACCCAGAGATGATACCAATTGTTGGCATATGCCGTCTAATAGTAAACAACTTAAGCTGTTCAAAACAGTTAACTAAATTAAAATAAATAGTTTTGGAATGGTTCCACACTTCAAAATTCAAATATTTTTCAATAGCAATACTTGCTACACTATGGCCAATTCAGGAAAACTCAGAGATGTTACCAAGTGTGGGCATATATTTTCTGAAAATGGATGAATTGTTCTGTTCGGAACAGTTAACCACATTGCATAAAGTATACGTTTTTGACGGTCTTTTTTTAATAGGTGTGGTAATTTACACTTTTAATTGCTACACTTTTTAGAAGTTACACTTTTCGTTAATTTGTGTAGATACACTTTTCGTTAAAAACTTCACACCGGTATATTAGGTATGGTTGAACGGATAGAAATATGTGGTAGAACAAGTTGCAATGCTAAATAGTTCAAAAACTCTCCGCCTGGATGTATTTTTGAATCTCCTTGGATTGTTTTCAACATACATTTTAAACGTGGCAAGACAAGCTACGTCTGTAATATTATAAAAACAAGGCGAAGGGCCATCGCAGGATCTTGCTCTTGGTTGTGTATAATGTGTCTTTTTATCCTCTATTACTGGTTGGCTATAATGTTGAGTGGACATCAATAATACACTTTTGTTTTTCTTTCGGGACGTTTGAACATATGGTGACATTGTCAAAGAAGGAAGAATATATATTTCACGTGATTTGGATGGCAGCATTTCTCTTGAAATGTAAGGTTTATTTTTTTAACGTCGCGACAATGGATAAATCCCAAGATATCAATAATCTTGCGAGTGGCAATGTTGTGAAAAAATTATCCATAAAGATATTTCTGCCGGACCCTTTAAAACACATGCCTAACTCTTCTACAACTCGCACCCCTTGATTCGTTTATCTGCCAGATGGCTGTGTGCCGGTGTAGATTTGCCCTGTTATTGGGTATGAATTAGGGGTATCACAAACCCACCAAATTCCACATTTGGCGAACTTAGAAGGCATGTACTGTGTATATCTGGTTCTACTTACACAATAGTGAAAAATAATTAAATCAAAGGGCGGAGTATAAATCGCAAATTTGCGTTCAGTAAATCAAAAGTTTCACTTATTGTGGCAGTTTTCTCGGTCTCTAAGCGAGATGCTCTTGTATGTATATTGTATATGTATATTGTCGAATCTCAGAAACCAGGATTCTCATTTCACGAAAACGATTCAACCCCGTGCTTGCGCGATATAGGGGACTAGATGTTGTTGCCCATAATACTGTCTCATGCTCATTATTCGAACGATAAACCAGCCAGCATTTATGAATACGGCTAAGTATGCTTCAAATTTCTCATTACTTATTATTGTCCACTTTTTCGCGGTTCTATCTCCGTTTTTCAGATTATATGCTTCGTAAATTTCTTTCGCCTTCCTATTTTTTTCTCTAATTACAATGTGACAAATTACGTCCGAGAAAATTCACTTGCATGTGCCTTTTATACAAAACATACTCCTGAAACGAGAGGACAGACTTTTCTTATTTCGCAATATGTTGTGTCTCAATGTTTGCCTTTGGGGAAGAAATGTTTTCGTCATGGCATTTAGTTTCATCGATTTCACAATTTTTCTCGTCGCTATTATATTCATCTTCCAACACATTTATTGTTACATTCTCAGTAACTGCGTGTTCTATATCGGAATTCTCGTTATTTTCTTGTGGAGCTAGTGAGACCCACTCATCTTCTGAATCGTCGTCGAAGAATTCATACAAATCGTGATTTGCTTCATCTTCCTCACATTCTTCTGGCAAACGTTGCAGATACGCTTGTTGTTCTTCGTAAGACAAACCAATAGTTACCGAATTTCTGATTTTGTTAGTTCGTTATTTCTTTCCGCCATTTTATTTAAAAAATGAATATGTATATAATATTTTTTTACATTGACAACCTCTTAGTTTGAATAACTCTCCATCACTAAATCACTAATTTCTATTTATTTATCCAATGCATATGTGTTTTCCTTTTGTTTCGCTCTTCTACTTTTACTCGGGGAATCCCAATTTTACATATTTTCAATCATAAAATTCAAAAATGAATTGCAACGACATAGAAGAACGAATTAAATATACGTGGCAACCCGGGTGGGTCGGGTATATATTAGACTATAATTTTTGGGGTATAAACACAAGGATTAAAGACTACGTCAAAATACCGGCTTCGGATGTTCATCCTTTGTCGATTCCAAACTAGATTAGCAAAAGTCATAGAAACAAATCATGTCCCCAACAACTACAGCAAATATAAAAACAGCATCATCTATTTTGCCATAGATACGTTGAAGTTGTGTTAGGTCTATTTAAAGGATCTAGGACCAAACATCAAGTTTACTTTGGAGATGGAAATATACAAATCTATTAAATTTCTAGATTTGCCAATTTCGAATGTAACTCAGTCCCACAACTCTGACATATAAATAAAAGGAACATCATATCACCTTTTTCAACATAGAATTCTAGCGTATCACCATATGATACGCCGTTTAAATTACGCTGAATTAATCTTACTGAGGCATTTCAGACAAAAAATTCTCGAAACAGGTCAACTCGGCGACGGTAGGCTCGACGACGATCAACTCGGCGACGACCAACTCGGCGTCGGACAGCTTGAAGACAGTCAACTCGGCAACGGACAACTCGGCGACGGTGAACTCGGTAACGGTAAACTCGGCGATGACCAACTCGGCTATGGACAACTCGGCGACGGTCAAAAACGAAGATAATAATTGACTGATTTCGTAATTGTACGCCATTGGTTCGAGTGACGTCATTTTTTAAAAACAGTTTTAAATAAAATATTAAAATGACTTAGATTCATGAAATTTTATTAAACTCGACCATGTCTTAATCGATTAAAATGAGATTTGGTATGTTGAATGGTAATGGGATTTTAAAATGAGTTTTGAAAGTATTTCTGGGATATGGCCTCCTGGGACGGAACTCCGTCATTTCTTTCAAGGCATCGTAGAGATGTCTACGCTTAACGGTATATAGGGTCATGTTAATTAAACAACTATTAATGTTTTCTAGAAGCCAACATATTTATGCGGTGGAGCAGTCTTAGATTTTTTTCAATTTTAAAATTAGAATTAAAAACAAAACGCATTTTATTTATTTAGGGGATTCCCAATAATTTTATTTTGTTTTATATTGTGTATATAACAAGCTGTGAAAAAATTAGTCGACTCGAAACATTGGCCACGAAAATATGTCTCAAAACGAATTTGAGCGGCGAAAGGTCGTGTGTAATTTTTTAGAAAAAATTCAGAGGTAGCAACTTCTGATGTTGTAAAATACTTCTTAAAAGTAAATTATAAAAGATCCACAATTTATAATTTAGTTAGAAGATTTACGAATAAAAATGCAGTTCAAAGAAAAGCGGGAAGCGGTCCGGTCATCTTTATCATTAAACAAAGCACGAAGGGCATTAAAGCGAATTACAGTTGGCCAAGTGGCAAAATCATATCGTTCTTTAGGAATTAAATTCCAGTGCCACAAAAATATGCTAAGAAAAAGAAAAATTGTTCCTAAAGTGCCCGAAAAACAAATAAAGGTCCAGAAACAACGTTTAAAAAAACTTGTACAAAATTCTTTGCGAGCAAAAGATAATGTGATTGTGATTCAAGATGACGAAACTTATTTTACTTTAAACATCAACGAATGACAACCCAAAGCCTACTTTGACAATGGCACATGTAATATCGACGAAAAGGTGAAGTTCATACGCAAAGAGAAGTTTCAAGACAAAGTTTTACTTATCACTAAAATTAAAGCGACTCTCGAGGAACTCGATACATCGATATTTAAATCGGCCATAGAGAGAGTCCCTTTAAATGTAATTTTCTTGCCTATACGTTATTTGAACAAATTATTTTTTACCAAATCTAGTTTTGCTAATAGAACAGTAATTCAGCAAAATTACCATCGGTCTCACTCTATTTTTATGTTGTCAAATTAGTAAAACCGTCAAAATTTTCAAAACAATCCTATGATTTTTACTATCCCTACGGCCTAAATAACTGAAAATAGCGATTATTTATAAACTATCAGTGCAGACCCACCTAATACACGCATCCTTGATCAGGAACTTTTACTCGATATATACCGTTAACCGTAAACATCTCTACGATGCCTTGTCATTGACCTTCGAACCACCACTACACCTTTAACTATAGCAAAATTTTAAAATTAAAATAATCTAGAGCTGTCCACCGCATAATTATGTTGGTTTCTTGAAAATATATTGAAAGGTTATGGCTCATTGTTGTGGCTAAATTAGTTTGCCATTGTTAACTTATTTTTATTAGCAATTTGTTTCGTTTTACAAAACAAGATTTTTTTTAAAGTGTAGTTTTACACTTTTGGGCTGTTGAAAATTTTTTTGTCATTTTTAGTTTGTCGGAAACTTGTGTCGGTTTGTGCAGGCGTATTGCGTTTCAAAACTAAATATTTAATGACAGCTCGTTACTCAATTTTTTCCATTTTGACAAAAACAGTCACATATTTGATATAGGTACAGCCCAACACAATATCAATAAATGTTCTCGCCATTCAACTATTAACAGGAATTTAGTGCGTTTGTCAAGAATAAAACAAAGGAAGACAATGAATTGAATTTACTACCCACATCAGAAACAACAAAATTGGATAAACAGGGAGTCGATTTTGTTCAAAATCCGAGACTTGACGAAAAAATAATCGGAAGTATATATTAGTGGTGTTTGGATATGACATTTCCAGATAACATAATCTAACATTTGTAAATGCAAATATTCTTTAAATAAAATTAAATTTATTTGATTATTTAATTTTAGTTTCAAAAAAATTGCAAATTCTGTGTTTGTGTGAAAAAAAAACATTTATTTGGCATCACATTGAAAAAAAAATTTAAAATCGTAATATGTGTAGTAAAAAGTTTTTTTCTTAACACATTGACGCACACGTTCTAAATATATGTACTACTCAGGAACACACATTTGATAACTTTTGTAATTGCAATGGTATTTCGTCGCAAAAAGGAATGTATTGTTGAGAATTGGAAAATATGTCGTGTTATTCCTTAAAAAATGAAAGTTGTTTGCGCGAACGTGTTAAAAACTGAAAAAGTTGTATGTCTGCTAAAGCAGTCATTTGCGCGAACGTGTTAACTCGCCTTTTCAAACACAAGGGAGAACCGATTTGTACCGAACCGATTCATAATTTTTGATGCTTACATTCGTAGAAAACAAACAAATTAACCACAGAAAAATTACACACACTAACATAAAATTGGGTACTATAATCCTTATTCACTTTGCTGATTACACCCTCACTTGAAAATTTTCCATAAAACCTAAGAAAATACGCCTAATTATTTGAAAATTTGTCATCACCTTTGTTTTTATCTTATCTAACTTTCCAATGACTAATACGCATACTTGCATGCAATGCGAAGTGGAAACTCGCTACTTCTATTATTTTGCTTGAAATCTGTGAAATTCAGTAATGAAACCCATTACGTTCTATTGTTTTGATATTTTTCTTTATTTAATATTTAGTGTGTCCTCATTTTTCTTACATCATAAATTCTATTAGCCCTATAAAGATTTTGTATAAATTCTATCGATACTTTCTCGAAAGCATCATACACAACTGACATAAGGTCATTCCGGCATTCGTATTGTCTTCCATTCGAATTCAAAACTGCCACGTTATTTTCTTCAAACCAATGTTTCACTCGTGTAAGGTCATTTCCTTCAAATTGACTTTTTGCACTTCTAGGAGCCCGATGTAGCTTTGCTAGTTAGTCAATAGCACTATGAAAATAAATTGCTACCCACACCTTGATGGAACCAACACTGGTGTGACGGTGGAACAGGAATAGCTCCGATTTCCTCAAATCATGGAAATAATGACTAAAACCATCTGGTGTAAATTAAATGTAAATTAAATTTTTTCTCGTCCGAAAAAGTAACCTGGAACCATTCTTCCTTCCAATACAGATATCCACGGCAATATTCTAATCGAGCACTTCTATATTGCTGGAGCTTTTCATAAGTTTTTGTCGCCGGAGATGTGAACACTTTTTGATTATCCTCTGAACAGTACGGACACTGGCTGATACTCCCATTTTCTATTTTTTTTTTTTCGGATAGCATCAAATTCGAAGATTCGCGCAAAATAGCTCTATGTTCCCGTTATGTTGTCGTATTTGCTGTGCGACCTCTTCGATTTTTCCGCAATTTTCTGGATCTTTGAGATAGTTGTTGGTGGTCCAAGAATTGCGACCCTTTTTTTGTGTATCGTTGGTTGGGTTTTTACTCGACCTATTTTCACCACTTTTAACTGCAGCTGGTAATAAACTTAATAAATTGTTGATAGACTATTAAACTGAACACAAAAACAAAGTGAAGAGGGAAATCTAGTGTCGAAGTTTAAATAAGCAAAATAATAGAAATGGGGCGTTTCCCCTTCGCATTGCGCATGCAGGTGTGTGTATTAGTCATTGGACAGCTAGTTAAGTTAAAAACCAAGATGATGAAAAAGTTTCAAATAATCAGTTGCGTAATCTTAGGTTTTGTGAAAAATTGTCAAGTGAGGGTAATTAAGTGGCGCGGAGTGTACGTAAACGAAAACGTTATGTCTCGTGTGTCCGATTTTGAACAAAATCGACCTCCAGATAGAAACATTGAAAAATGACGAAGAAGTTAATCTCGATCACCAAAACGTTCAATATATTCAGCGTTATGTGATGAGCTATATCTTATTTTGGAGTGCTGTAGCTATAAGAGTCACCAATCACAGACCCTGTTTACACTAACACGACCAGAAGAATACAACATGCAGAATAGTCAGTCATATTTCTAGAAACTCGGCACCAATCCAGTAAAGAATAATTTTTAATTTTTTAAATATTGTTGGTGGAATTGATGACCCTAATGCTGCACCAGCACTTGTAGCACAATCCAATGAAAATGGTACTGGAATTTTTTACAAATTAATTACAAATTTGTTACACAGTTAGAAAAATTTTTACAAGTCCCGTTATTCTGCAATTCATGTGTGGGCTGGCATTAGACAAAGCTACATCACACTTTTCGTATTTTTGTTAATATTTATTGTATCAGCCTGGGGGTGATACTGGTATGTTTTACAAATTAATTACAACATATCGGGATAGTTCAACCCCCAAAAAACTACCCCTAAGGGGTGCAATTCTGCAAAAACCATATTTTTCGTTACACCATGCTTATCGGATTTCTGTTAATTTTCTGTTAATATTTGTTGTATCGTTGTATCGTACTGGGGGTGGTACTGAAATTTTTTACAATTTAACTACAACATATTGGAATAGCTCAACCCCCAAAAACTACCCCTAAGCGGTGTAATTTTTAAAAAAATATATAGTTTCCATCACACCACGCTTTCTGTATTTCTGTGAATTTTTGTTGTGTAGTATTGGGGATGGCACTAGAATTTTTTTACAAATTAATTACAATAAAATGGCATAATTAATCCCCTACAAAACTACCCCGAATGGAAGCAACCGATTAAAATCATTGTATCGAACTGACGGTGATACGAGAAGTTTTTACAAAATAAATTACAATATAGTGTAATGCTTAAATTGTCAGAACCTGCCTCTGGGGGTTGAACTATGCCGATATGTTGTAATTAATTTGTAAAAAATTCCAGTACCATTTTCATTGGATTGTGCTACAAGTGCTGGTGCAGCATTAGGGTCATGTGGAATTGGGCGATACGTAACCGTACAAAAAATAATAATCTGATGGGCCAATTATCTAAAAATTTATTTTGTCAAGCGATTTCAAATATAAAACTTCTCTTTATGGTCCTTACACACTGTGGTGGTATAAGATCGATTGTATTTTTTTTATGATAACTCTTAAGCAGACATCATGAACTTAGTTTTATGTACCATACATAGCTGCGTTTATAGCCATAAAGAAAATATGTTTCCATTTATACAAAAATTAGAAACACTTGAGATTTTGGATGATGATGACACATATAAGTATGTACGAGTATACCAAAATTATGTTATATTTGTAAGTACGTCTCTTGACATTCTTCGATAACAAAACAACAAAAGAAATTTTATAAATTACCTCCTACACAGAAATACACACGCACGCACGTCTTCTAATTGAAAGCCGCACCGTAAACAAATCACCTAATTCATATGCCTATAAGGTGCACAATGAATGAGTTCACAATGAATACCAAAAAAAAATCATAAAGTGTTTTTTATTGTTTGTGTCTATAAAAGGTTGAGTGAATTTTCTTTTGCCAAGAAAATATAAAATAAAACTCCTGTCGCAATTTATACAGATAAATAATTTATAGCTCACTTCACTCATATGTACTCATCTGTGCAGTCACAGTACATCGTAAAACGTTTACTACTTGGCCCAAAATTTATGCACTGTTTTGTGTTGATTATACACGTGATTTGCATAAATGTCGTTTGCACGGGCTTCCAGCTTTTCAATTGTTTTTATGTTTTCCGGAAAAGTCAATTTCCTCTGCGCTTGTTCGAGTAGAAGGGTAAAGAGAATATTTTATGTGATTGAATGGGAATTCTTACGGAATTTTGAGAATAAGAGGTAAATTTTAATTTATTGTATGCCGCCTTATGTAATATTTTATGTATCGTTGGCAACTACTTTATGTATTCAAATTGCTCATACATATTGATTGGAAATGTGCTCAACATTTTTTTTTTGTATTTGTTATATTGTAAAATTTTTGGTTCAACAATTTTTCTAATCCTCTTGAAAATGCCAATTCATGTTTAACATTATATTGTCAAAATTTATTACAACAATATGTTGGTTTTTACATATATACATAACGTATGTATTGTGTCTATATACATTGAAATATATTCTTAAATATTTATATGAATATGCTTATGTATTATGTATATGGCCCTGTATCGAGATTTGAAAATTGGAATTTTCTTTTGCATAAAATGAATATTGGAAAAGGTTGTATTGTATACGGTCAATTAGGTGTTCGGGTACATATGTGATATGAAAAAGGATTATATTGAGACGCTCCATAACTATAAAGTATTTCAAATTAAGTTATTTGGGAGGGCAAATATTTCAAGAAAAAATATTGGAAGATGTTCAACTGTGTCACCTAACACTTGAAATATAATCTTTAGCTCTGTTTCTGAACCATATTGAAACCGTTTTATGAATTGGCCTGAACCCTTAAATGAAGTTTGTTTAAGAACGCCGTGCAGCGGACCTGCAAAAATCAAACTATTTATTACTTTAGTGAATTCAGGGTTTCTTTCGAATAGGGCTTTAGAACCCCGTTAATGTCATAATTCTGTATAAGAAATGTAGGAGCTGGCATCGCATAATGCGCTACATTTTCGATAACTCTATGCAGCAATTGCGGTCGTATCTCGCTAATAACTCGCCGAATGTTGTGTTCCAAGTATTCAATCGTCTCTGGTTTATCAGCGTAAACAACGAAATCAAGTCGTATGTCATGAATAGCACGTTCAATATTGACTTGTAAAGCTTGAAGAGAGTTTGGTTTATTGCTAAAGACCAATGACTTCAAATAACCCCACAAGAAATAGTCTAATGGTGTTAAATCACAACTTCTTGGAGGCCATTCAATATCACAATTTCTTGAAATAATCGAATCTCCAAACTTTTCTCGCAATAATTCAATTGTTGCACTTGCTGTCTGGCACGCAGCCCCGTCTTGTTGGAACCAAATGTTGTCAAGATCAACTTCTTCCAATTTCGGTAATAAAACCAACCAAACTGTCAATTTAGGTAAATGTAATGGTTTTTCATGAATAATTTGTGGATTTTCTTCGCACCAGAATCGACAGTTTTGTTTATTTACCGCACCACTCAGATGAAAGTGAGCCTCATTGGAGAAGATGATTTTCTTAAAAAGATCGTTATCGTTTTCAAGTTGTTCCAAGGCAAAATCAGCAAATTCACGACGTTTACGGTGGTCCAATGGCTTCAGTTCTTGAGTGAGAACAATTTTATACGGATGCAAACCCAAATCTTTCTCAAAATCTACCAGGTTGTGGTTTGAGACAGTCCCAATTCTTGAGAACGTCTTGGAATCGACAAATTGCGGTCTTCAGCAACACTTGTCTGAACGGCAGCAATATTTGCATTACTTCGAGCGAATCTTTATCTTATTGGCACTTCAACATTATGTAAAGGAAATGTACGCTCAAAATTTTGAACAATTCGACGAATAGCGTCACTTAAAAACCATATAACGTCACTTAAAAATCATATCATTCCTATTGGAAAACCCTATATTTTTAGTCGAGCCTGATTGGATCTTGTAGATCATGTGGTTTCTTGTTTCACTGCCGTCTTACTGGGTTTGAATCATCCAACATACGACGTTGCATGTGTTTTCTCGTGTCGAACGACGAAATGTCTATGGAGGTTATCATTTCTTATGTACCATTGTGCATTAACTGTTCTCTGTTCCCTCCCCCACTTGCTATATCATAAAAATATTTTAAATTAATTAAGAAGTACATGAAATAAGAATGTTTTGTACAGTTATGAAACAACACATTACAACAGTTGGCGACATCCGTTTATATACATTACAACAATATTTTTCCTTTGTATATCGTAGACAAACTATTTGTTACGACTGTACGTATATGTATTTCATTATCAACATTTAGGCGTATATAAGAAAAGCAAAAATCTTAACCCTTTGAGTGTCAACATGATTTTTAGAGAATTAGCAAAAAGTGCTTAATAGATAAAAAAAATGTATAGGTAATTATTTTTATTTAAAATACATATGTGTAAATTTTTCCGTTTATCCACATATTTTTGTGTAAGCTATTTTCGATAAATTATATTGCATACGATGCGAAAACATTTCAAAAATGATTTTTTATCTGACAATTTGTTTTACACATACATAGACATTTATTGATGACAACTTATTTTGAAGCAAGAAGCAGTGCTTCAAAGAAGCCTCGTGTGGAATCAGTGATTCCGTTTTCTGAGGGGTTTCTGAGGATGCCATCACATCATTATGCTTTTAACAGTTAAAATGAAGGGTCACGAGATTAATGCTACCCTCAGTAAACCGTTGGTGAATTGTACAAAATAGGATTACACTAAAATTTATGTAGAGGACATTTGGAGGTCAGTAACAGTTCATTGTAAAATAAAGTGACCATCATATTAACTCTACTCTCAATAAACCGGTGGTGGATTTTGCAAAATAGGACTCTACTAAAATTTATTTAGGGGATGTTTGAGTGGATAATTACAGGGCATCGTAGAGATTGCACACTGGTTCTGAAAATGCATAACAATGTGATGTAATACTCAGACTCAAGGAGCAATCTCTACGATGACTTGTTATTGGCCCCCAAACTACCTCTACCCAAATTTTAGTGTAGTCCTATTTTGTAAAATCCATCACCGGTTTATAGAGGGTAGCATTAATATGATGATCCTTTCATTTTAGGTATGTGAAGTTATCCCAAGATTTTATCCCCGAAATTAAAAAAATAATCAGGCAACACTAACATAATTGTATCCCTCTAACTCTTGTGTGAAGTTACCCTCACCCCGTTTTATATTATATTCACATATCTGATAGGAATATGCAATCAGAAGTGCCAACTTCATTGGTTTCTAGAACACTTTTAGTCAGAAAATTGTTCATTCAACGGTCGTTGTTGTTCAATGGAAATGGGCCAATTCTGGATTAGCACAAATCCAGCCACTATATTTTTCGGATGGCAATGAACATACCTGACAGAAATATACTATCTGAATTGCTTATGACTTGGATGTTAGAACATATTATTTCTATTGTTTAATTTGTTGTTCAACACTAATATTATTGAACGATATATTTCTATTTCTTTATATAGTATCTTTCAGGGGCTAGTTTGTTTTTCCTAGATTTATGAATGAAAATTTATGAAAATTATATTTCTATGATAAGCACAAATTTCATCAGTTTAGCGGCATTGAGAAAGTTTTAATATTAGGCTTAAATTATTTCTGGTTTACTCTAGAAATCGGGTTTTATTTATTTCGTTTTTTAGGTGAAATTTGAAATTTTCTTTCCCCGTTTTTTCGGCTTCTGGACTAGCACTAACTTTTTCCGTGAGCACTAATTAGCACTAATTGGGCTTAATCGGTATGCAAAGTTTCATTTTGAAATTCGAAAGTTTCCCTGCTGCAGTTACTCACGTGTTTTGGACCCAAAATAACATTTTAATTTGACATGTAAAAAGTATAGAAGTATAATTTTAGAGCTATATGGTTTTGAGATGGCCAGCCCCTTGCGTGTAAATTACGTGTAAATATTTTGCTCTGAGTCTAATTTCGCTATGTTACAAAGGTACGATTTTGTTCAAATTTTGCGAAAAGTGACGTATGGGTCTGGCTATTTCGTAACCATATAGTTATAATCCGAGAAATTAATACTTTTTACATGTCAAATTAAAACGTTATTTTGGGTCCAAAACGTATTACATGGAAATATTTTTCTGGGAGCCTAATTTCGCTAGGTTGCAACGATACGATTTTTTAGTGTTTTCCTAAATGTTAGTAAGTTAATACTGTGGCATACTCAGAATCCGGGGACAAGCCCCTCGATAGCCTTTTATTGGGTTCCGAACTTCCCATACACAAATTTTAATGTAGTCCTATATTTTAAAACGCACTAACATTTAGTATTAATATGAGACAGACTAATTTTGAACTGTTAGATGCATATGAATGTGACGGAATACTCAGATTCAAGTGCCAATTCTCACGATGACGTGTTATTGACCCCCCTCCACCCTCAACATCCTGCACACAAATTTTATTGTACTCCTATTGTGTAAAATGCACCACCGGTTTGTTAAGGGAGACTAATTTTGACCACTGCATATCAATATAATGGCCTGATATTTGCTCCCAAATATCCCCTACGGTTTAGTGAATTTCGACGAGAATCCAATAAATATGATAATAATATCAAATTAATTTAGCATCAGCTGTACAATCTTATCATAATATACCGATAATACCTAAATTGAAAATTTCATTACAAAACATTAAATTCAGGTCGCTTACGTGATAAATATAAAGTTATTGCTATACAAATTAATTTAATTGAATCACAATTTATTATCACCGTAAATTTGTCACAATCACAAATCTACCTGCCTTCCGTACAAGTTAAATTATATAGTCAAATGAAAATTTATACGTAAAACGAACGATGTTCAAGTCTACCGACAAAAAAAATTCTAATCCCGCACCAATAAACTGTGTTCAGCATTCAAATTATCTTAAATAACTCTTACAGAGCACATTACGCAAATTACAATACGCCACATATCAAATTTCTGTATCCAAAATGTTTCAATAATGCGTTTCCATTGTGTGCGCCCAAGAGGGGGAGACATTTTTGCGGTTTTTCGAGTAACATATTAATTTACTGTATCACGTCTAGCGACATTCCCTGTATATGTATATAACTTAAAAACATTATAGAAAGGTAATTCGATTAATTTATTGCCGAAAAATTTGTGAAACACCTAACAAAGCACAAAATTGCGATTATTGTGAACTTCTTGTTTCGTAGATATGTATACATTGCGGCGTATACGCAACTGCGGGTAATATTAATGGATCCACGTATCATACGAAATCGAGATATAAATAAAATTTATGACAATTCCAAGTTTGGCCCCAATGAAATTTGTGAGGTAACCGTAGCCGTAATTCTAAACTTGGTTGTAGTTTGTGTCAATTGATTTTATCTGCACATATTGCGTCACACGACGTATTCATGTAAATAATCCATATAGATTTTCGGTTGATCGATTTCGATAAGAGTATTATACGGATATTAATAATTCAATGTCGTGATATCTATCTATAATAGATAGTCGTGATGTACAATTTATAGGTTATTTTTTGTTACTAACTATTGACACCTAGATCGCCTCATTATAAATGGGACTCAATGAACAATTTTACTTAATTTTTTATGACGAATTTGCCCTCGTGAATTATTTTAAGGGGCGAACGTTGCTGAATTTTTGTAGAACACCGTTATTGACAAATATGGAACGGCCGCAAACCTGTAATTAATATTTTAATATGTGATTCAGGCGTACCCACCGTTGGGTTACGCTTAACCAACATACATACGACTATGACTCGGAAATGATTTTAAAAACTCAATTTACTCATTATTTTATTACAGACTCCTAGTAACCTAAACTAATTGAACCACCGGAGATGTTTTTCATTTGATTCTATTCAACGTTATAAAGTAAATTGCACACTATTAAAATACTTACAAATTACTAACTAAACATTTTTTTTTATTAAAAATTTGAAATTAATCTAAAATCGTTAACTAACTAGAAACATCTATCTAAAATTATGAAACAGAAGAAAGGTTTAGAATTTGTTTTTCATATATCGGCCAACTATGACATTCAATTTTCAATTACGGTTGAAATTAAAAATATGACGTAGTCTTTGAGTCTTTGTGTTCTGTAAAGACAGCAATATTCGATAAGTTCACATTTGCGCCCGACGTAACGTTAAAAGCGCACCATATTTAAAGAAGAAATTCATAAACCGCCATAGAAACATCAAAGGACAGGGAACTAAATTGGTCACTACCACCCACATTATTTTTATTTATCGTTAAACGTTTGTGATCGTTTCGTTCATCGATTGGATTTTTTGTACTTATCCTTCGAATGCTAATTATTCTCGAAGTGTCAGGGGCAACGATACGATATCAGTTCGATGTTATAGCAGAGACCTCGACTAAGTACACACACGCTGCGCATATTTTCGTAATCCGAGTTAAAATTGATGCTCCTAATCTGCCATTTTCCATTATGAATTTTTCCTAGGGGAATGAACCAGTAATAGTTCAGTTTAACATGTACACCCTGGGTATGTATATTAAATATTAATTCGTCCGGGATGCTGAGTGTATACATATATATATCCTGTCAAAAAATTACCCATGAATAAAACATAAAATATTTATTATTCATTCAATTTTATTGTATCGCCTTCAAGTAGGCCCCTTTCGTCGAAACGTCAAAACATTTTTCAAATGCATTTTCCAGAATTAACTTCAGTTCTCGCCGCGAATTCTCTTTTATGTCCTCTATCGACCGAAAACGAGTTCCTCGAAGCGGTAATCTGAGTTTTGGTAAGAGAATAAAGTGTGAATACTACAACAGGAATCAGGTGAATACTAACCCTGCTCGATTATATATGTTGAGTTTTTGGTCAGATTCGTTCGCAATGATAGCCTTATGGGGTGGTGCGTTGTCGTGGTGCAAAATCCATGAGTTTTCTTTCCACAAACCCGCGTTTTTCGACTAATTTGATCTCTCAAACACCGCATAATGCCCAGATAATCTTCTTTATTTCCCATCTAACCTTCTGGTAAGAATTCCGAGTACAAAACACCTCGATAATCAAAGAAAACAATCCCATTTGATCGACTTTGACGTAGTTTTTTTGTTTCGGCTCAGTTGGAAGGCGCCATTCCGAAGCTGTTGACTGGGTTGCATGTTATACTCGTAAACCCATGTCTCATCACCAGTTTGAGTTTTTGAAGAAAATTAAAGTCTTTTGGAACCAGTCGAGCGGCAACGCGTTTCATGCTCAAACAATCGAGTACCATAATACGAATTGATTCGTGAGACACGGAAAGTTCAGCGGCAAATCTAAATGACAATTTTTCGTCACCATTTTGAACTGACAAAATAGAGAATTAAATGATAGATCGCGCTTAAACTTCACGTCAAGCCATAGAGGACAGTTGTGCCAACTTAGCGACAAAAAAATATTTACAATCCCTTCAAGCGGGCTTTTTAAAAGATCATTTACCGACTTTTTGACAGAATGTAATATAATTTATTCTTCTTCGTCATTGCTGTTAGTCAGCTACCAATTTAAATTGACAAACTTACGCACATCCATATACGCAATCGAGCATAAATCAACCAACCACTTCAACGGTCACGGCCAGGAAATTACAAATTGGGTTACTAGTGGGCTTAACGACAATGAAATATTACCCACACTTCGTCTATATTGTAGGTATTTACCGTTATAAAATGAAAAAAATTTTATTGTCCTCGAACTCTAGATCTCTTGAGTTCGTCAGCCTCATTGCAGCCTTGAACGGCGATGGAAATGAATTATAATGCTTTCGATTCCGTTATATATCCGATTTAATCGATTATCTAATTCCATCATCAAAATCTCATTCCTAATGTATTTGGTTAACACTTACTTAATCGACCAAATGGCACAATGGTTAAAGCTTTGGCGTTTGGATCGGGGGAGGTACCGGGTTCGAATCCCGATAAAGAAAGGATGCAAAGAGAATTTTCATCAACAGATTACGATCTGTGATGAAATGGAACACATATATGACCCCCTTCGGAGTGCAAAACTCATGGGCCGACCCATCTTCCATGCCACTATAGGCTGGTATGGAGCTATGCAATATGGATATGGTGATAAAATCGGACCTATAACCGTACGCCCTCGAATTGGTTGACACTGGCGTAAAAGTAAGGATGGAAAAAGCAAACCGCGAAAGAGTTGGAAGAGCCTTGGCCTCAAAACAGATTGCAGCGATAATAAAAAAAACATTTACTTAGCTCACCATATTTAGGGAAGATATAAAGGGTTGTATTGAAGGATTTATTGAAGGATTTGTATTAAATAGAAAACAGTTTTTTCTTGAATTCGATTTTTTTTATTATTAATACATAAAGTACATAGATAGGATTATGTATTGGGTAGCACATCGGGCAAATGACCTCCATGGCGTTACTGGCACATACGCACTCTTATGTCGAAATTTTTCATGATCATTTTGCATAAATATGGCTGAATTTCGTGGATACAGCGTTCAATATCCTTCTTCAATGTACAGATGGATGTCACCTTGTTGACATAGACCTTTGACTTCAAATAACCCCATAGAAATAAATCGAATGGTGTTAAATCACATGATATAGGGAGCCAATTTTGATCACGAAAACGAAAGAGTACACGACCAGGAAATGTCTCATGCAGTAATTGGATTGGTCCACGGGCTGTATGGCATGTCGCATCGTCTTGTTGAATCCACATGTCATCCACATCAATAGCATAAAATTTAAGAAGAAACAACTCGATTATTAAGTCGCGATATCGAGCACCAGTAATAGTAACTGCTTGGCTAGCCTCATTTTCAAAAAAGTATGGTCCAATGACGCCTCCAGCCCAAAATCCGCACCAAATAGTGACACGTTGTGAATGCATTTGTTTTTCGACAATCATATGTGAATTCTCTGAACCTCAAATGTGGCAATTTTGACGATTGACGACGTGACGATTAGCTGCATCGCTTAGGATGATTTTGCTCGAGCAATCAACATTCATACTTTCATTATTTTTGAAATATTGTTCAACAATGCAAACGCGTTGTTCTTTCGTGTCTGTCAACTGTCATCTGCCACACTGTTTTCTTTTTTTGGTTGCAAACACTAAGTTAATTAATTTTCTATTTAATTTATTTGTTGCGTAAATTTTGGGACACCCTTTACATCAGCTGTCATTTAATCAATTTGACACAATTTATCAGGAACATATTAGGTGTATGGCTTAGCATTTACAGATTTTTCAGCAAATTTATTGTATATAAAGAATAGACAACAATTTTGCGCCATCGCTCGGGTAACATATGAATGCCGTCGCGAAAGAAACTCGTAGGCTTCGACTCGATAAAGTCAGCGGTGAATTTACGCACATCGTCCAGCGTTTTGAATTGTTTATCCACTACGGCTTGCTGCATTGACCAGAACAAATGGTAGTTGGATGGGATCAAGTCTGGTGAATATGCCGCTGGTGGAAAAACTTCCCATCCCAAGTTCAAGAGGTTCTTCTGTCACGCGAGCAACGTGAGGTCGAACATTGTCATGCAGCAGTATTACTTGGCTGCTTCTTTGCTCAGAAAATGGCCTTTTCTGATCAAGTTCTTCGCTGAGTTTGTTCAATTGTCGGCTGAAGCGTTCTGCAGTCACCATCTGACCAGTTCCTCCAGGAGTTCGTAATAAAGGACCTCCTGCATGTTCCACCATGCATACACACGGGAGAAGATTCTCAAAGTAAATGTTCTGTTTTGGCGTTGATGTTCTGGGTTGCCCGGAGTTCTCGTAAAAAATATACTTTTCATCATCCGTCACAATTTTCCACAAGAAGTCCTTTTTTTTGCTGGCACATGTTCATACGTTGACCTAGGTTGTGTACGAGCACCACATGCGGGGTTCACCTTCCAAGTATTTAGATTTTTTCCATTTGGTGCGCTTGGGAATAGCTGTTTGGGTGACTCCTACACGAGTTGCAAGCTCTTATAGCGTTCGCGTTCAGTCTTCATTTAGTAGAGCTTGTATATCCGCAGCCTCAAACTGTTGAGGCGTTCAGGGCGCGGCTGGTCACTAACATCAAAATCACCACTTCTAAAACGTTTGTGTCAATAATTGCACAATTCATTCACACAACGTCGGCACACAAATTGAGTTTCGTGCTTTAGAAGCATTTTTTCCTTGTTGCAATTCTTATAGGATGCTGCGCCGAATGTGCTGTTTATCAGTTGCCATCATAAACTGCTATTCCGAGAGGTTATGTAATATTTTGTATAATATTTTGAATTGACTAAAATATCCGGAAATAGAAATTCAAAATATATTCGATCATTACTGGCTTGTATTACAGGTAATTGTCGACGAGTTTTTGACGTTATCGATGAGTAGTCGACGCGGTAGCGTAAAAATTAGTAGAAGACGCGTAAATTTCCACGAGCGCAGAGTTTTTTTGATTGATAATAAGATCGATGTGTTGTTTGAAATTCAATTCACTGTCACAAATGATACCAAATCACGAACAGGCCTGGCTCTGGTAAGAGCATCGTTGTTAATATAATAGACACGAGAATGGGATTATGCTCGTTAGTATGTGGCATTTGGATCGTCGGATTGTAATAGGCTCTTGTAGCTAGGGTTTGTAATCGGTTTGTAAATCTTCGTGTCATCGGCATATATAGATATATGAATGTATTTTTAATCATACACTCAAGGTCGTTGATACACACAATGAAAAAGTCGGCTCCAAATGGGTGCCTTGAGACACTCCAAATATTGCTGAGAAATAAACTGATTCTTAATCTGAACACATGATATATTCGGTTTTTTTGGAAAATTGCTCACCCAACGGAGAATTTGGAGTGGTAAGCCAAGAGCCCCTATTAAAATTTGTGAAAATGAATCAACCTCATTCCCTACCTCAGGTTTGTTGTCGGGGCTCGTACTTTGAGGAAACCATGCTAATTGTCCGAAAACAACGGTTTACAATGAAAGTGCTGTGAATCATACACGATACTTTCAAACAGCTTAGGAATACAAGACAATTTTTGCAATCGGTTTGTACCAAATGTTCAATTTACATGAATCGGAACTATGAAGGAACTTTTCCAAATGGATGGATAAATTTTAGGCGAAAGTCACTTTTTTAAAAGCGCTAGCAAGAAACTCTACATTTTTTTCAGAAGATAGATGGTATACCGTCAGGATTGAATGAAAATTTTAAAGTTTGGAAACCTTTTTGTACCACGGAATCATAATTGATTTGAATGGAAGTCAAGGTTGTTTGAATGTAAATGTAAATAATAATAAATCACCAGAAACTCTAGGATCAGCGATAAGATGCAATTGCATTATATAATTCGTCTGATACAATTCCCAGAAAATTCGTCAGACAAACTACTGAAATCATTATAATTGGCTAAACAGTTAGAGTAATCAGAGTCGGGTTTAGTTACCATGGAAATGATGGCGATACAGTTTTTTGGCGTGTATTATGGACTTCGAAATGGTATCAAAGTCGATGTTTGCCAATAAATCACTAAGTTCCACAAAGTCAGCTTTACGAAATTTGAATCGTGGTGGAGTCCCAGAATCGACATTAAGACTACCTTATTGAGAACTTTTAAAAGAATTTTAATATGTAAATCTTATTAAAATTTGGAACGGGTAGACATCGAAAGTAAACATGCAAATCTATCAGAAAATCATATGAAATGTTTACCGTTCGGCAAAAATCTTATCTGAGATATTCCAGCTTTTAGACGAGCGAGTAAGGGAGCCATGCCTAGCCTAAAACTCAAGTAACATGCTCGAGAAAAACCTGAATGGAAGTTTTTTAAAGGGCTCCTGTGACAAAAATATCAAGAAATTCCATGAACGAACCTTTAACGAAGCCAAGAACTGAAATAGCATATTATTGATCATATTTTCAATGTGGTCTTGATGGAATAATCCCGTGATTGGGACAATAAACATTTAAGAATATTGGTTATGCGTACCAAATCGGTTTGTAAAGGGTCAGCCTCAATGGAGGTTAAAATGTGTCTATCTTTTAAAAATCTAAGACATATTGAGAGATAATTGAGATTTTAGTAATGCGCTTCTTGTCATTTCATTTGGTATCTACGATTTCTGATATAAGAGTACACTCTGTGGAGGAAATCTGGTGGAAAGCCAAGAGCCCAAAGTTATAACAAAATGGTGTTGTGGAAAATTCTGTCGAATGCTATGCCCAAGTTTGATGTAACCACATTCAACTACTTCCCCGTTTCCATGGCATTCAATTGGTGGCGGTGACCACTTAAAACCATGTTGAATAATGGAGAACAAAATACTCTCAAACAACTTGGGAATGCAAGACACTTTTGAATTTGAGACTGTAAGGAGTTATGATCAACCATTAATATATTTTTAGAGAAAATGGCAGGTTAACTATCAGAATCGGACGGTTAATTCTTTTTAAGGTTGTTTATCTTTCTCAGTACTGTGTTATAGTCTAAGTCCGTTCAAATATTTAAACTAGTTTACATCTGATGCAATATTCATGATAGAAAATTAGTGTAACGTATTAGTAGTAGGTTTGAGATTATTCGAGCAACCCTCTTAGATTAGTCATCCACTGACTGAATTTTTAAGAATTTCTGCAGTAGCGTACCATGCATACTTTTGCACAAAAATTTCACCATAAAAATTAACGATTAGCATATCAATGAGGCTACTATTATTTAAAATGGCGTTGAAAACGATATAAATTTATAAGGCGTAATATTTCATAAAGTCGACCCTATTTTCTCCTTTGTTGCCCTTTGAGTATTTTCACATAAAGCAGCTCGATGTTGCCGGTGCCAGGAATAAAAACACAAAACTGTCGAAATTGACATGTATTACTTTCAGAACATCTCAACCAGCGACTACAATTTTCTATCCACAATCCAAATTGAATTTTTTTTAATATTATACCCAACACACTTTATCACACTTTGAACTCCTGCAAGACAAATTTTATCTCAAGGAAAATGTCCCAGCATGTTATCTGCACACAAAATCAATTTCAATTCATAAATATTCAATCAAAACAGTTTACCGTGCTGTATTGTTGGGGGTGTATTACATAATTGTTACTGTTGGAGACAACTCCTAACGTTTTTACGTTAATCGGAGGTGAGGCCTACCGGAGGAGAGCCTATATGAAGAACACAAATTAGAAGTAACGTCGGGCTTATCCATCAACCAAACAGCTTCGGGCAACACTACTACGCAAAGTGTCAAAAAAAAAACTTTATTCTACTCTCTCTTGTTCAAATCGCGTATCATTTGTTTCATTTCGCAATCGCTTCAATAGTTACCAAACTTAGCTCACTATACTAATTACTTCACAAAAACTGCACTTTTGTCAGAAATCTGGTTTGTCAAAGACACGTGTCTATTTCATAGAGTGTTTAAAGAAGGTAAATAGGATGGTTTGTTCGATTGAGAATAAAAAGGGTGGGATCAAAATTTTCGACATTGGACTTAGATTCACATCTGACTCACCATCGATGTTGCTATCACCCAGCAACTGTCAAAATATTCAATAAATCATACACTGGGTTGTCTTAAAGAGCTCGAAATTAATTTGATCAATGTCACGTTCGGACCTAGATCAACAGCTGATGATTGCCAGAATCTCTACATAATTTCGTCTTGTTGCTTTTCTGATCTTTGATTTGGATCTTGTAACAGATGATGCATGATGATACATACTTCATTCGTTCTACGATTTTAAGTTGGATTCTTCGAAGATGTTGCACGAAGATGTTGCATGAATTTTTTTAAAAGGTACAAATTTTAACCGCTACAACCTTGTTAATTTAACGAATGGAATGTTTATTCGCAAACACAAATAACACAAATTATTTCCAACTGGTATTTATTCAAAATCTTACATAAATATAAGTCCTGCTATAATACCTGCACCGACCGAAACCAACACAAATGTATTCTACAAGCCATATATTGATGGAACACATACACAATTTTTGGTCGACTTGGTTTCGTGTAAACGAAAAATAAAATAAAAATTTGAAAGAAGCTTTACAGTAACAAGTTCGTAATTGTTATTCTTATACAGTATAATATCGTTTCTTCTTTTATTAGAAATAAAATTGTTGCTTAAAAGTAAAATCAAGATTGCTGTGAAAAAAGGTAAATTATAAAAAAGTTTGCTTCTTGCTTCATTTTAAAAAATTACAGCACTAAACAAAAATTTGATAACCTACCTCCTTCACTTCAGTATTCACACTAAACAAAATGAAAAATCGAATTTTAAACTTTAATGAAATCTGGCTCCTCCTCTTCCACTTTTATTTTACATTTTACTTCTATGTATTTATTATTGTTTTTAGTTTTGTTCTTAATTCTATTTGAGGTATGGACGTGTATCAGGTTTTCGTATATTTAGTATAAAACTTTGTGAATTTTTCCTGTATTTTTATACCAATACAAATGGATAGATGACTGAAATATTTGATAGGATCTGTGTATACTCGAGTACAGTTCGGCTTGTAGAATACTTGTGTGTTGGTTTCGAACTAACTATTACACAAAGAACTAAGCATAAATATGTTGGTGCAGAAACTAAAAAAAATAATTTTAAACAAATTTCTAAATCTTTGATAGTTTTTTTATATAGATATCAGTCATTAAGAGTTTACACATAACTTACATTAAGTAAGGATAATTCGGCACGTACAGAGCGAAATTTCACCTGGTACATTTGTGTATTTACTGTAACTCAATTTCATCGGTTTAAATGTAGACCAATGCCCAATTTTGTAAATTACTGGTTTTGGTATTCAATAATCCCATCCACTTTATTCAAAATCCGTTTGCGGCACTCTCAAGAATCCATATTTATTCTATTACTATTTCCACACTGCATTTTATCTTTTAACACCATTTTATGCGATTATTTATGGATATACGAGTATCATCGATTCTCTGAAAAAAATCATAACTCATCCATGTATTGAGACGAGCTTGATGGCGTCAGACATTTATAATGTAATTTCGATTTCCTGCTAAATATGTTTCATCCAGATAAATGAATATACTCTACATAAATGGAACGAAGCACATAAAGTGATTATATTCAACAGAAGCAAAATTATATTGTGTATATGTTTAATATGGATATGGTTATACGTATCCGTACAGACATAACATGTTTAATGTTGCTCCATATATTGTCAAACAAACAAACATACAAAATATACGAAAAGTCGAAATTATATAGCAAAATATAATTATTATATTATCATCATAAATAGATAATGCTACACATATATGTACAACATCAATGTAATTATTTCCCATCGTAAACATTTTGTATATTAAAATTTATATTTTATGTGTACAGACGAGTACATCCATTTATGTATTTTACATAAAACCAGCTTAATATGTTGATATGGATATTTTTATTCTTCTACATCCTGTAATTTATCCGTGTCCATCTACAATAATTTGCTTTTCTTTGTGGACCGAAGTCCCTTTCTATTACACAAATAAATTTATTCCATACTCATACAATATCCTTATATCATATCCATATTATATTTGTAAAAAATAATTTCCAGGTCAACGCTTGACAAGACAAAAGTTTGTGCTACGGTTTTATGATAATACTATTTGGTTTCCATCCAAACAATAACTTTAAAAATTTTATTTTGGCTTATTTTATAAAATTGTTAAATAAACTAATAGAAATATTTTTAACGACTAACCCAGGATAAACATACTCATATCTTAAAAATAATAGTAAAGCTTTTATCGATTAAATCCATTGTGGTGACATACAACAAATCATACGGAGGGTTCAGCAAATATTATATTACATTAAACCACCCTACTATTTACACGTAGATACCCCTGTATTAATTACATGATATTTTTGCATTACAAAATGTAATAAATGTAAAAAAAAAAGTTGGCGCCATCTTCCTTAAAACTGCGAAACTATGAGAGTAACCTGGGTTATTTTTAGTCAATACAACAACCGCTCTAATCAAATCTCATTTGAAATAAAAATTTACTAATTTACTAGTCTTTTTTAAATAAGATTTTTTCATTAAAATGCCGTTATTGTAAATTTAAACTAATCCAAAATACCCACCTGAAAAATGTCGATAATGCAGATACACCCAACTAATTATTTTGTATAAGCCCCGAAATCCGTTTACATTCGCGTGCAAAAATCACACTCTAAGAAGTATGTAAAGTACACGGAAATCCATACTACTCGCCAAAAAAACGTGTCGCGAAAGTTCCGGTGTGGGTCTGAATCCCAACTAAAAAGAGAAAAAGCCAAATTGGAAAGAATATGAGATAGGAAACTCGGGTTTAATCCATATATTTTTCCATGCTAATTGCGCACACTTTGCTGCATGCTACTAGAACAGATTTCCATAGTTTTTTTCACGTTATGGTTTTTAATATTTATTTAATTTTATTTTTTAATATACACACATTATCATTTTTTAATTTAAATTTAATAAATCCCGCCTATGTATGTACATCTCTAACTCGGCATCCATCTTACAAAAATAAACACATGAAAATCGTCAGTATCAAGAGTATACGCTATTTCAATTTTCTTACCTGATTAGTCCAATGTTGTTGGCGAAATACAAACATAATTAAAAAACGATTAAAATTAATAAAATTTAAATATACGCAACATTTCTGACATAAATAAAAAAAAACCGTAACTGCGTACATGTTCGTTCGTCGACATGTCACACGAAACTGAAAATACAAACATCAAAAAAATTTGCAAATCGGAAAGAGAAAGAAAATTATTTTTACTCAAAATCAGGTTTTTGTGTGATATTGATAATTTGTAGTACGGAATTTAGTGTGGAATTGGAGCTGCTTTTCCACACATTGGAAAAATTGCATATTGGGAGAACGTTTTATTCAGTTGTTTCAAAAACTCGGCTAAAAATATACACTGTTAAAGTTCGCCGATAGTTTACATCCGAAAGTTACTATAAAGAATCGATAATGCAGAGATTTTCTTTGCTGTCTGAGCCGGAAATATAATATGTTATGTCAAATATTCATAAGTTTCAGCCGAAAGTCATCAGCCGACATTTTTTAGCCGAAAGTATTTTTTATGCCAACATTATTTATTTTCTACAACAAAATTAACCAATTTTAACTTTAATTCTAAAACACTGAATTGTATTTTTGTTAACATTATTTAGTATTCGGAAAAAATCATTTTCCTATTGGGAAATTGTGTCATTGTTGAAAAGTAATTCATATGAAAAATTCCTCTGGAAAAAATGCAAAGGTCTTATTGATGGTTACTTCTGGACAACATTTCAGTTCATTTTTTGTATCGAAAGCCTGGATAAACTCCTTTGTATATATCATATTTTAAACATTGAATTTCAAAATGACTTGAAATTTTTTGCAGTAGTAATTATCGCTAAATCCTTTTATTTCATCTAGTTTCCAGCCATGACACTTTAAAAAATATTCAAACGTGTTTTCCCAGGCTTTCCACATGAAAAGTTACCTGAAATTTTTCCAGACGTAGCTATCGAAGATCTTCATCAACCTTAATTACTTTCCGACTATGACACTTTAAACCTTAATTATTTAGAATTTCCCTATTAGCTATTAAAAATATAGTTTAGTGTTTTAGATTTAACGGCTTCAGTTAAAAACTTTTTTTTGGTGTAGAAAATAAAATAGTTTTGATATAAAAAATGATGACTTTCGGCTAAAACATAATATTAATATTTGATATAACATACCATTGAAGTTAGCAGAAAATTGGTCAAAACTGCATTATCGACATTTCAATCGAAATTAAACCGAAAAACTATTTCATCCTCATACTTGTTCAGTAATAATATAAAACCTGTAATATCAACATTTCGCCCGACATTTAATATAAAACTGCGTTACCTACAAAATCTTAGAAGAAAGCGACTCCAAGACGATTGTTTTAAACAAATAAACTAAATATGTTAATCCATTTTAATCCATTCTTGCAAATCGGTCGGTTCTACTACTTATGTAAAATGATAAAAGTTACTAATTGATTTGATATAATTATAATTTATAATATGTCTGCCAAAATCCGCGTAGCTCGCATAATTCATCGTGATAGCGAGTTAAAATTTGAGGCTTGGGCCTAAAAACAGAAAATACATGCAAAGTTTCAGATCTAAATTTATGTGGGATCATTGATAGATTTCCCATAATTCTCATTCATGTCAAAGATCTCCTTTTCTCGTGAAATAAATTACGAGTATATTCAAAATTTCAAAGTGTCAGGCCATAGTTTATATGGCATCATAGTTAGATTTTTGAAATTCCTCCTAGTCTGAAATCTCCGTATTCCGTGAAATGACCTAAATTCAAAAATTCGTGTAGCTCGGATTATTAATTTGTTGTCTAAGTGTAATAGTGAAGTATTTCCTAAATTTTCCTAAAAAGTAAAATCCGCCATTTTTGTTTCAATGTATGCGTAAAACTTCGTATAAACGAGTAAATTATAAATTATATGATAAATGCAAAGAAGTACGGTGACTAAGTACTTGTAAAGAGGTCAGTTTGCATATCGTATGGTTTTTCCGAGCATTTTTCCCAATTCCAGAAACACCACTATCAAATAATAAGCGCACTTTTGAGTTGTTCTGGATCAAAGCTAACAGATAAACACCATTCCATTGAAACATCTAGGGGTATAGAAATGGAATGGCGGTTATCTGTTAGTTTTTAGTTGAGGGCAACTCATTAAAATATATTACACGTGAATTTTTTGAATTTTGACATTTTTTTAAAATTTATTGTTTAAAGTGTCATGTTTGAACAGATATTTAAATTAAAGGTTTCAGTGATGGTTATTTCTGTATAAATTACAGGTCATGCAAGGAGCCCGGTAAAATTCGGTTGAAAACATACAATTTAGTTTAAAACCAGACTGAAAAAGGCAACCGAAAATGCTGATAATGCAGATTAAGGCTGTGTGGTACTGAGAAAACCAATTTTGTTTAGTATCGATATTTAAATGCCCATAAATATGTGTACTCTGGTTTGTTTCTTTAATAAATTTGAGTACCATAATTTCGTATAATTTGCTTACTAAACTATACTTAAATTGTTTATATGTGTAAAATTAAATAATAAATTTATTGTTTTTCATTATTGCTGATCTAAATATTGCATATTTTAATAAATTAATAACCACTTATCTTGGACACACTTTTTATTTCGAAACTTGCCATCTAGTGACAGTAAATTTCCAAAAAAAAATCGTCATTGCGGCGTAAAAATAACTAATCTTAAATTTTACATTTTCTTGGTCATATCAAAACTAATCTTGATAATCATGTATTAATCCCTCGATTATCCATCTAAGTTCATGCTAAAGAAAGAATTAGGTCAATTGGCAATATTTTATGGTCAAAAACTGATTTTTAATAAACATCGTTTTTGACAATTTGCGTACCATACAGCCTTAAATATAATTTAGAAAATAACAACTAAAAAATATCGGTAAAAAAAATCCACCAAAACACCAAGCTTAAAAATGCAAACGTAGATTAAAAATGTTATGTCGGAAAGAATTTCCAAATTATGTATGTGATGTATTCAAGCGTACATTTCCCAGACTTCGAACATGAAAATTGATCAACATCACTAAAACTTTTCATTTGAAACCTTTCCGGCCATGGCCCTTAAAATAATCGACTCAGAAATTTTCAAATTTTGTATGTGTGATACATTCAAACGAGTTTTCCGATATAGTTTTTTTGTCAGACGAAGTGACACTGAGTGAGTTTTTAAAAAAAATCAACACGACTGAATGAAGTCGTATCGATTGTCGAATATTAAATTTTGTTTTTTTATTTACCAAGTAACCCATGTTTTGTAGAGTGTTGAGAGGCTTATTTCAGAGCAATATTAGACTATATTTATGATTGGACTCGCGCTTTTTCTTTACTCTGCTGTGCTAGTTTGTCACATAAAGGCCAGTTATACTCTTGCTTTTGTCCGTAGAAGTTGTTTATGTCTCTCGTTTTTACTTCGCCATGAAAGCCACTCTAAATGCTAAAAACTCTGCAGCAGTAACCTCCGTATTTATTATAACGCCAAACCCTTCGGGTTTGTCTTTGTTGTAATTTATACGTAGAGTTATGTCATAGTTAAACCCCAGAAACTTTGGAAGTATGTGGCCGACTATTGACACCTTTCTGTTGAAATCTACATGAGCTTGAATCTCCGAGGCTGATTTGTGCCTAAACAACCGGCTTGGATAAGCGGATTTCAATTACGCTCTTAATTATAGGATTTTACTGAAAGATCTACAGTCGCATGATCGCAAAATCCAAGTCACTCAACCACTAAAGTGGTAAAGAAGCAATATTGTAAGATGTTCGGAGCTGAAACCTATTAGAATTATGAAGTAATAGGTTTCATGCATGACCAACCAAATCCCTCACATAAATTGGTACTTTGCTAAAGTTTATTGTCCAAAAGCACCATTACACCATACTTTTTAGAAATGACGATGCACACGCTGTTATCGCTAATTCCAAGGAACGCGTTAAGGGAATTTGTATACTCAAAATGGAAAATCAGTTGGGTTTCGTTGGTCACTATTTAGTCAGTTATTTCTAGTAATTGGTCAACGGCAGAAATTTTTTAAAATGTCTTTAAAACAATTTTATGGAAATTTTTGTTTAAGGAAAATAAAAACCCAATAATTGGTCAAGTTTGGAAATATGTTAAAACCGTTAAAAAACATTAATCTACGAGGCTGCGCATGTGCGGGTTTGATAAAATGTCACACAGAAGGTTTTTGTTAGTCGTAGAGATGTGCATGTTTATTAGATTATATTGGAATTTATGGCCTAGCAACAGATACCAATAATTATAGTTAACTAATGTATATCAAAGGTTTGACATGCTTAAAGAACTGTTCAAAAACAATGTGGCGAGTGCGCATGCTTGTTAAAAAGTCGCAGTGTGTACCATGCAAAAACACATCACACTTGAGTACTCGTATTTGAATAAAAGAAAGTGCGTAGTTAATTCGGCATTAGATGCTAAAATAATTGGTCAGGCTTAGGAAATAAAATATTTAATTTAAACGAAACCGTTAGCATCCTTGAAATAATAATTTCAAAAGGTTTGATTATTGGCACCAAACCGGTTTTAGAAAACCGGTTAATTCGGTTTTTATTTTTGGCCGGTTTTACCGAAAACCCGGAATCTAATACTAACGCTTGGTATTTAGGCACAAATTTTATTTGTGCATGCGCATCATATGTCGCTGACCAATTCCTGGAAATAACTAACCAATTAGTGTGACCGAATAGTGATCAATTGGACCCAACTTTTATTTTTATAAAATTCGATTGATAAAATGCCAGCTTCATGGAGATAACCGATTAAACTCAAAAATCCCTTACATTCTTTAGTGTAATTTAATGCAATGCTAGCAAGTAGTTTTTTTTAGGTTAAAAGAGAATGAAGGCGAGCTCGGTAGTTTCAGAGAACAGAATCCCTTCTAACCACTAGCCTCATAAACACCATTTGCGGATTCCACCTATGGTCACTATTTTCTAAGTAGTTTGGCAATACCGAAGTTAACAAGACATTTCAAAAAATATTTTGAAAGATTTTGGAATGTACATATTTGGCTAAATTAAAAATATGTTTTTTGCCAGAAAAATTCAATAAAAAATTAAATACCTACCGAAGAATACAAGTTTTTGTTTAAACAGTACAGCAACACCACCGCAATTTTCGCCAAATACCTAAATACTAAATATCGTTGTCCAATTTAAGTATTTTGCTCTAGTAGGAATTTTACAAGATTCGCCTAAATTTATACTTTTTTCAGTACTTTTACACTCAGAAATTTACCAACTTCCCTCTTTGTGTGAGTGTTGGTGTGAGGTTCAAGCAATATATGAGAGGCACAACTTGTATGGTTGAGGGGCCGAATTATTTAACCAATAGACAATAAGCTTGAATGGTTCCTTTTGTTTCCATTTCACCTTATGATGCCGGTATAGTCAATTCTTCCCCAATTCTATTTTGGTATAGATTTTCACATAATTTTGAATGAACACATGTACCTACCACACATATAAAATAAATTCATAAAAACTCGAGAGCAAGGTGAATTCGTTTTCCATCTATACGAAAGGGTAATAACACTTCGACGTACAATTTTATTAGTTTGATTGGTATTTTATTGTTCTATTAATAGGGTTATACAATATACTCATGTAATACAAAGGAGTTTATAAATAAAAATTACCGAAAATATATTTTCATTTGGAAAATATTCTTAAAATAGAATTCTATATTTACTAGGGGCTCCACACCTAGGCGTTCCACTTTCATAACTCTATTTTGGTGGGGGACTAACAACCTTACTATTAAACCGTATATTGAGGGCTTTGGAAATTAAATATATTTGCACTTTCACCGTATTCATTTAATGAATTAAACTACCCAGTGAATTTTGGCCCAGAAGTGGCAGCTACCTTCAGGAGCTATCTCGAAGCAAGCCGAGTTTTGATCTAAAAACCCTTATTTCACAGAAATTTGGCATCTCTACAGTCCAGTCGGATTGACTATTCGGAATCAAACTTCATACTGAAACTGTTTTCATAACTTGGGAGATCTGTGCAACGGAAGTGGGAGCTTTATCATTTTTGGCAGGGAAGATTAAATTTTCAACTAGGGTTGACCTTGTTGGTCTTTAATTTAAATATTAAATATAGAAATTTTAATGAAAATTAAATTTTAACTTCTTCTTAGGATTTCTCATTTTCCAACGCTTCTTCAACCCCGTTAATCATCCCCACCAACACTGGTTAACTTTATGTTAAGAAAATATTACGTTAGGTGAAATTTTATGTGGTAGTCCACACGTTCGGTCAAATTACCGCATTGCTTACCTCCGTAACGAAATGCTTTCAAACCATTCTTTGAGCAACTATAAGGGCCCTCTATAGGGATAACAACTCTATATTTTTGTTTGCCCAATATACAGGGTGAGTTTTTAAATAAATGCCGGGCTTTTATCTCGGAACTAAGAAAATTACTCATAATAAAAATTGTTCAGTGTCGAGAGGGCTGTTTAGTGGTAATCTTGAATGAACTTAAATCCATTAGTTTTAGAGATAATTACAAAAGTTAGTTTTTTTGTAATTTGAACCTATACTTTTGATTATAGGTTCAAATCACAGTCCTGGAGGACAGCCGCTGATTTGCCGAAACAAGTAGTTTCCATGACTATAAACAGAATTTCCACTGCTCGTCTACACTACACTGCCTGATCCATTCAGAGTTATTTAGATAGCACCGCGAGGAGGTATGAATCTAGAACTACTAGGACTCTACTAGGACTAGATGCTATCCGAAAATGTAAACCACCATAAATTTAATGAAGGTATATCACAAAAGTAGATTCTGTTCTTTGTTACTACGTCCAACGCATTTATTATCCTTTGCAATTAACAGTTCTGGTGATTCTGATTAAATATTTACTGCGGAATTTGTGGTGCTTGGTAAAGAACCATCTAGTCCATCTGTTTAAAGTATGTGTGGCATTTGGCTTTATTCTGAGCTCTTGGAAATGAATCCGTGCCGTTTTTATACCTAAAGCGGATTAGTCGAACTATACCGATTCTAAGGCGCCCTATATCAGATTATCATCAACCTTTCTGAAATTTTGAAAAAATTATTTGAACCTTGTTTCTGCATATAACACCACTCAGCTCTATGAAACATTCTGACAGAGATGGAAACTTTTTCGAAACGACGATGCACCAGCTCATTGTTAAGCTTAAAAATTTGTATAACAAAGAATTCCTCGCTGGTATTTTTTGGGAGCATAAATAAAATATCAAATCGTCTCAAATACCTGGAGAATATCTTGAATTCTAAATGCGGAATTCTATTGTCGAGAACAAAGTCCTAAAAGCTGTTGTAATATTTTCGCAGAGCTTTTAGCAAACTTAAACGTCTGTGGTTTGGTGATTTGTAATTAGTGCCATCACTAGCGCTTTGTCCTGACTCCCATTACTGTTTTGGACACCATTCTCTTCCTACTTAAATCTGAAGTCATTTAACTTTAACTTAGCTTGTTCCACCGTTATAGATTAAAATGTTGCGAAGCATGGATTACAGGGCTCCGATTCATACTAAAAATTATAATTCCAGCATTTAAGGAGCCATTCTTGGCGAACCAATCTTCAAAAGATTTGTTTCTTCTGTACAGATGACTCGCTATCGAAACTAAGTACAGGATACGAAATCACTTGTGTAACACTTAACATCAGGTTGTCAGGCAGTTTAGATTCGCACTACAAGGTGCTCTAAGCTAAGATCATGGCACATATTTACATATTATCGAAGATTTGAAATTTTGAAATCTTATATCTAATATTTTCTTGTGTATTGATTGTAAGGCCGTATACATCTCCAAATAGTCTTCTATTTCAGTAGAACGGTGTCACAGTATTGTGTATCGGTTCTTCTAAATTTCACGAGGGTCACGAGATCGTCGATAAAGAACATAAGGATTCTTGTGGCGAATCTACAATGTATTCTGTAAATCGAATCTGAATTGGCTCCCAACGCCGTGTGCAAGGACTGTTTGGAGTAGATTGATGGCAGTGTTCATTATGATTAGTTGTAGATCATTTTTTCTCGATTTCGTATGATTAGGAAACGGAGATCAACTATGTCCAATTACGTATACGTATACGCATACTGCGGGATCGACTGAAACCCAATGTAAAATTAAAATGTTAAGAGTGTTCTTTACTAAGTAAGGGTAAGTTGTGCCGGTTCAGTAGGCATCTGTGGGAACATTTTCTTCTAAGTTTTTTCATTTTTCGAAATTTTCTTTTAATATTTTTTATTAGCTCTCAAACTTGTAGAAATTGTGCAAGCTCAATCTGAATCTACAACGACACTAGACTCAAATTTTTTTCGCAATAAGAAAGGATCATCCATAATCTCGTGGCTAGTTTTGTTTGTTCTTAAATATTTTAATTTTATTGGGTGTACAAATGTATTTCCGACCTTTTTTAGTGAAATAAAAGACATCAGTTTGTGTAGAAAATGAAAGAATGTTTTATTCAAAGTAAGCTTCTTCGAAACCTATAACCTTCGCTCAACGTTCAGGGAATAAACGGATTCCCCGAAGGAGGAAGTCTGGTTGTTTCGATGCGATCCAGTCATCGACCCATTTTTTGACCTTCTCATATGAAGTGAAGTGCTGCTGTGCCAGGGCTGATTGCATCGACCGGAACAAGTGGTAATCAGAGAGTGTAATGTCTGGTGAATATCCAAGTAGTGTTTGACAGGTTTTGCAACATTTGGCCTAGCGTTGTTATGTTGCAAAATAATCTTATCGTTGTCCCATTCCGGTCGTTTTGCAGCTAGAGCATGCTTTAAAGCCATCAGTTGTCGTCGATAAACTTGGCCCGTAATGGTTTTACGCTCGTTCAGCAGCTCGTAATAAACGACACCCTTCATATATCCCACCAAATACAAAGCATCACCTTCAAACCATAGATATTTGCTTTTGGCGTCGACGGCCCTGGTTCACCTGGCTTGACCCACGCTGGTTTGCGCTTTGGATTCGCATAATGGATCCACTTTTCATCCCCAGTGATGATCCGATGCAAGAAACCCTTTCTTTGTTGTCGTTGAAGCAACAATTCGCACATGGTTTTCCGACGTTCCATGTCCCGTTCTTTCAATTTGTGTGGCACCCAATTTCCCAGCTTCTGAACCAATCCCGTTGCATGTGTACGTTGCGAAACATATTGTTTGGTAATATTCAACTCTTCTGCCAATTGTTTTTCGGTCTGACAAGGGTTCACATCAAGCAATTCTTCCAATTCTGCATCTTAAAATTTTCTTGGTCCGCCTTCACGTTCTTTGTCTCTTACGTCAAAATCATCAACTTTGAATCGTTGAAACCACTCTTTCATGTTGTATTCGATGGAGCATGTTCACCGTAAACTTCCACAAGCAAACGATTTGTATCCACTGCACTTTTCTTCAACAGAAAATAATGAAGTAAAACTTCCCGCAAATGCTGTTTATTGGCACAAAATTCGACATTTTTAATTACATGAAAATGATTGTTGTTTACGCTTTGAACAAATGTCACTAGTAATTATTCTTGACATCGAACATCCAAAAAACATGTATTGCTCGATTTAATAATATGCAAGCGGTGATACTAACGACACCTCTATAAAATGGTCGGAAATACATTTGTACACCCAATATATTATAGAAAGAATTTAAATAAGAACAGATTACCCATAATTTTCAAAAACGAAATTATGAAAATTAACTCAGAAATTTGCCGATAGAGGGCCACGGATTGTTTGGTATGCAAATACGGAGTTTTTCTATTAGGCACTTTTGAATAGTAAATAAGAAATGTATAAATAGACACATTGAAATTTAATTTTTAGGTTAGGTTCAACAGCAAATTTAACTTAGTTAAGAGCATTTCGGCATCAAAAGTGTTTGGGTAGCACTGCATCCAACAAACCACATGTGCCATTTATCAGTTGACTACCTACTATCGATGAAAGGTTCACCCAGGACTGAATCAGCAAGGTCGGACCTTCCACTAAAAATGTCAAACAGAAAATACTTTGTGCAGAATTCTTAGTATGCTCTGGCACAGGGATTCCCAAACATGTTTTTGATTTCCATATGTGCGTTACCACTAATGTGAAAATGCAATGAGAAAATTGGACCTTAATCTGAATATAGCAGCGACAAGTCGATCACACTTGTAAAGAATTCGCGAAGTTACTTTGGAACGAGACCCTTAGTTTGGGAATGAATGCCCATAATGTATGGTGCAAAAATCAAATCAAAATGGAAAAAATCAAAAAATATGCAGAAATGCGGTTTTTGGTTGGAAATTAAAATCGAGACAAAAACTAAATTTTATATATTGTCTACTACAGAGAGTTTCGGTTTTAATTTTTCACAACCACAAATATTTCAATGACTATTTAGCTAGGTCGAATTTAATTTTAATATGCATTAAATTATTAATTAATTATATTTAATTCAACTTTTGATGTTTACGCTTTTCGATGTAACTGATAAAGTTGAAGTGGTTTATTGTACAGTAAAGGAAACATATACAAGAATTACACTAATACAAAAGACTTTTTTGATTTTTCCGACAACGGACTAAAATACGAATGACATTTTCTAAAATATAACCGTTTGGGATAAAGGGAAATAGAAAATGTTGTTTTTTCGATTTGTTGTAACCCAAAAATTAGAAAAACATGTTGTAATTTTTATAAATAGCTTTGTGTTTGTTGATTTGGGACAATTTATCTAGGGTATCCGTATAATGATAAATATGTACGTTTAATAATGGTCATCTATCGTACGAAACATAATACGGCCTTAGTTATTTTGTGAAAACGATACTTGTTATCATACAAATATTTTTGAAACCTCTCAAGAGGAACAAACAAATATTTTCAGCATTGTACCAAAATTTGCGATTTTCATTTTGCTTTCGATTCCTATTGTTCGATTTAATGGACCCAATTTTGATTTGTAAATATGAACGAAATGTTCTTCTTCTTGTATACTCGTAGTACTGATTGACATTTAAATTCAGGAAAAGCTTTCTTTCTTGGAAAATTATGTTTCCTTTATTCCTGGCACAACTGTTATTTTAGCTGATGAGTCAAATACGATCCTCAGTTTGGTGGTGCTGCTGTTCTCATTTACTACGCCATGATGTGGGATATAGTAGATTTGCCTGCATTCATTCTTGTGATACGGAGATGTTTGGTTCATTGGGGTTATATGTTTTAATTGTAGGTATTCTCTCATGAATTCTACGTATCTTTGTTTAAAGTATACATCTCTCAGTGCCGGAACATTTTCTCCTAGGGTAAATATACGATATCCGACCGATGGCACAGTGGTTAAAGCTTTGGCGTTTGGATCGGGAGGTACCGGGTTCGAATCGCGGGAAAGGAAAGGGAATTGAATGTTCATCAACAGATTACGTTCTGTGATGAAATGGAACACATCTATGACCCCCTCTCGGAGTGCAAAACTCATGGGCCGACCCATCTTCCATGCCAGTATAGGCTGGCATGGAGCTATGCAATGTGCAGATCGTAAAAGATGCAGATGATAAAATCAGACCTATAACCGTACGTCCTCGAATTGGCTAACACTGGCTTAAAAGAAAGAACGGAAAAAACAAACCGCGAAAGAGTTGGGAGAGCCTTGGCCCCCAAGAACAGATTGCAGGGATAATACAAAAAAATTACGGTATACCTGCCATTAGAATCATGTCGCACGGTTTTTACAAAATATTCGTCAGCTCTCTCCTCTACTTCGGTTCGTGTTGTACGATCAGCTATGCCCTCATTCTCTACGAGTAGTTTTGGCTCTACCAAGCTAGTTTTGGTTGCTTTGAATAGCTGATTATTATCCAACCAAGCTCGGTCTCTTGAGCCATGGGTTCTCGTTCATTCCCCTTTGTAATGTTGTTCATCACAATTACTGGATCAGCTCCAATTATATTTTTGATTTGACTTGGTTCATTAAATCTTGGATATGCCAATTTTATGTTTTGCAGATGCTTAAATTTGGTCATGTTAAATTTAGCTTCTGGCAGGTAATGCGTTAGTTGATCGAATACCTTTGCTTCCATTTGCATTCTTGACTTATTTTTTGTAAAAATGTTGGTGGGAAGGATTGTGGTAAACAACATGGGTGGCGATGTGAAAACGAGCCACGAGAAACAGTATACAGAATCTTAATTTAATTTCCATTTTCGTTTTTTGTTGTAAAATTCATATTCAAGTATTATTTGGTGTCGGCTTATACTACAAAGTTTTTAATTGCCAAATATATTGTTAAAACTACCCCGATAAAATTTATGAAATATTAGAGTTGGTTGCGTACAGTTTTTGTAAACGGGGTGAAGTTACTAAGGTTAAATAAAAGCGTAGCTACACAATTTAATAAAAAACATGTAAAGTACAAAAAATTTATAATTAAAAGTGTATGAAATTTATAACTTTCAGTTAACAGTTGCTAATTAAAAACCAACAAAAAATAAATGACATGGAAACAAATATTAAAGAATTAAAAGCGTACACACCCAATTGACCAGTTCATCCCAGAATATCCGCATTATAGCAACTACCACCATCGAATATCGAGGCTAATTAAATTAATATAGTCCGTATATATAAAACGGGTTTTGTTCCCCTGGCAACCATCGAAATAATTACAAAAATATTACATTAGTGCCTATCATACACACCCAATTAACATTCCACCCTAGAGTTTCCACAATAAAGCCACTACTGATTCTAATTAGTATAGACACTACTACAATTAAATAGTGAACACTCGAGCCTATTTAAAATAGTATAGGTCGTAAATATAAAAATGGTTGAACTCCCCTAACAAATTCAAAATGTTCACAAAAATATTACATGAAAGCTGATCATATACATTAAGTCAATCGTCCATGTTAAGTTTCCGCATATAGCCACTAATACCATTAAATCGTAGAGATTCGAACCAATTCACATTAGTATAGCCCGTGCCTCTAAAAATGGTTGGGCCCCCATGACAAAATTCGAAATGTTCAGGGTGCAGAGTTTCCACAATAAAGCCATTACTACTACCCAATAGTAGTCACTCGAGTCTATTCAAATTAGATGCATGTGAAGTTAGACCTAACTAGGAAAGACCTAATTTTAGGACTAGTTTAGCACAAATTTCACAAGTTAGAACTAAATTAATCCCAAACCAACGACATTTAAAATGACAATGAGGTTCACGTGGTCAAATAAATACTTTAATGACCTGCGCTGTTCTAAGATTTTCAATTTATTAAAAAAATCCTAAATTCTTACAGGTTATTAAAGTATTTATTTAACTACGCCAATTCGAAAAATGTTTTTTTATAAAGAATAAATTGAATTGTAAAATTATTGAAATATTTCAATATTTCGCCTAAATGTCACTTTTATTTAATTTTTACCAATACAAACACAATTTTGTTTGTTTTTGTTGGTTTAAGACTAGTTTAGGTCTAACTCCCCTGACAAAATTCGACACCGTCCATGATAAAGTTACGCAATGCAGCCACTAGCACCACCATTCGAGCTCACTCAAATTATAACAAAATAAAAAGGGTTGGGCTCCTCTGATAAAATTCGAATTATTCACAAAAATATTACATAAAATCCGATCATACTCGTACACATACTCAAATAAGAGTTTCCGTATTAAAGTTTTTAAGTCTTCTTCCAATATAAACCCTTGAGCTTATTCAAATTGGTATAACTCGTACGCATAAAAATGGATGAGCTCTCCTGACAAGACTCGTTCACAAAAATATTACACAGGAGAGCCGATCTCACACCCAATTAATAACCGATTCTGGAGTTTAAGCAATATAGCCACTACTAACATATGGAAAGAGTTGGACTCCCCTGACAAAATTTAATTGACATCTTATACGCTCAATTAACAGTCCATCCTTCAGCTTCCTCAATATAGCCACGAGCAATAGCAAACACTCGAGCCCATTCAAATATTTATAAAAAGGTTCCCCTGACAAAATTCTAAATATTCACAAAAATATTACATGAGAGCAGATTATACACACCCAATTTATGGTTCACATAGCCAGTACTATCATTGAATTGTAGACACTCGAACCTACCTAAAATCGTAATTTCCTCATAAAACTGATCTAGACTGACATTGTTGCAATATTAAACACGAAAAAGCTCCTATGGAAGCTGCTACTTACGGTAGACTGATTTGGTGCCAAAAATCATTGGCATCTCCAAATTTATGAGAAATGCTTAAGTAAGAAGAGTCAACCCGATCAGTCACGTAAAAGAAAGTAAAATTAAAGCTAAAAATTATTGAACGAGAAACCAAACAACGACCAATTCGCTTCCTTCTGGAGCGCGTGGCAGAAAGAGATTCTGCGACAACATCATCACGCAATCGTTGCTTGAGTTAGTACAAATGTTGAAGACCGTAAAAATGGAATGAAACGAGACTTGTTATATTTATTATTTAATCTTTGCAATCTGTTCTGGGCCGAAGTACCCACAACTCTTTCGCATTTTGCTTGTCCTTACCTTACGCATTTGCCTGCCAAATCGAGAACGTACGGCTATATGTCCGACTTTATCACCATCTGCACATAGCATAGCTGCATGTCAGTTTATACTGGTATGGAAGATGAGTTTTGCACTCCGACAAGGGGTCATATTTGTATTCCATTTCATCACAGATCGTAATGTGTTGATGAAAATTCCCGTTTGCATCTTGCCGCTATGCCCCAACGCTTTAAACTCTGTGCCGTTTGGTCGAAACGAGATTATTGGACTTAGATCCTAGATCCTTAGAAAATTTGGTTTCAACTTCAGAACATCTGTTTTATTTGAATGTTACTTCCAGATTGATCGAAAAAATGAGTACCATGGTTGTAATTTTCTAAACAATGTTCTGTGGACACGATATTGCTCTCATGCAAGAATCCATTTTCGATTTTAATAGCCGTTACGTTAAAATGCCACATTTAGTCGTAAACCCATTTAACGGGATAACAGATGGCTGGCATCTACACTAATTCTCGAGCACACAATTTATGCTGTCTAACATGTTTAACAACAAAAAATGGAATTAATATTAATTTGTCTCTTTAATTAAATTAAAAACACAAAACAGAAATAAAGGAGAAAATCCAAAGCTCAATCATAATTTTTCATCGAGCATGAAAAGTAGGAAAAACAAAACAAAAATGATGAAAATTATGTATGAAGGTACAACAACAACTCGTCATGTACAATACATAATTATGTGTAATGTATTAAAATATCAAGAAAAAAGAAAAATTGTGGGGTGGGTCGCGTTGGAAAAAATAAGGGTGGCAGGGCAGGACAAGTCGACAAAGATATAAATTAAAATAATTTCTGTGTGATTTAATTTCCAGCTTTTTTCCATTATGAGGACGTTACGTTGTTGTTGCTTTTGGTATTGCTAAGTGTATTATGTGTAGGGACATAAGGATAATGTGTAAAATTTAATTGGGGTGACTTTGATTGACATTAAAATCGATTTAAAAGGTGAAAACTGGGTATATCCGTATAACGGGCACCATGCATATAATTATGCGAGTATATATTGACCAATATTCTTGACATTTTTTGTACCTACACAAATAAATAAATTGTGTGTATTAGTGGAATTCTATAATTAAAATTTGATTAGACGAGATTTAACGGTGAATCGATTTAAACGCAGTTATTTGGTGATTGACAAGGGTATAATGAATATTTGATGAGCGTGTATATCGCACCAACGAGCTCCTGTAACCGTAAGATATATACGAGTACATTTTGAAAAAAGGTTTAAATCATTTTTTTTTGTACAAAAAATTCAATTACTGCCGAGTACATTATATAACGATATGTTTATGTCTCTACGGTTCCGATGTGTAGAGAAAATAAATAGATACTTGTTTCTTGACTTGATTATCCAAGGAAATTGATAGAAAATTTCGCTTCCTCGTGTATCGACAAGCAACATAAACCAGGTGTGTAAATATGAAACCGGAATTTAACAATAAATCGCGCCACCTGTCAAAACGAAAAGAAACGAATACCGTGCAAGACCACAAAAAAATTTCAAGACAGTGAAATGCAAGCATTGTCGGATGAGGATAACGCTCAAACGCACAAACAACTCGCGGATCTATTGAATGTGTCACTAGAAGTCGTGCGTCCGTCTCCATACGTTTACAAGCCATGGAAAGTTTCAAAAGCTAGGAAAATGGGTTCCGCATAAACTGAATGAAAGGCCACAGGAAAATAGAAAAATTACTTACGAAATGTTGCTCGTCAGATACAAAAGAAAGTCTACTGGCGGTGAAAAATGGCTCTATTTTGCGAATCCTAAGCGCTAAATATCTTGGGTTGATCCAGGATCCAGGACAACCATTGACATCGACTGCAAAGAAAAATCGCTTCGCATAGAAGACAATGCTCTGAATTTGGTTGAATCAGAAGAACGCTACCAACATCAAATGATTAATTTGAATCGAAATTTGCGTGAAAAACGACCAGAATATGATAAAAAGCAACACAAAGCATCACACAAAGCAAAACATCGGTGATGGAAACGTTGGCAGCACTTAATTGGGTTTCACATGCGGCTTACTCGCCCGACTTGGCTCCGTCCGATTATCACTTATTTGGATCGATGGGGCACGGGCTTGCTGAAGACGACTGAAATGTACGAAAATGGCTCGATAACTGATTTGCCTCAAAAGTAGAACAGTTTTTTTTGCGTAGCATCCACGCATTGCCTGAAAGAGGGGAAAAATGTATATCTAATAATAGGCAATGCTCTACTTTTTAGTAAAAAATTCCGGTTTCATATTTGCACACCTGGTACATAAGTCTTATAAAGTTTTATATTAAATTGATTCATGTGATAAAACGTACAAAACATATAATTTTTTGATATATACAGTGCGGTTCATTAGATTACCGCCACTCAATTAAAAGAAGCAAAAGTCAATTTCTATCCGATTTGTGTGAGATAGAAAAAAATAGAAAAAGAAAGAGTAGTTAGTACTGAATACTGAAACTGTGTTTTTTCGTTTGTTTTGAAAAATGAGCCAGAAATTCATGATTTTGTGATTTATGACTCATCACCGCCACTTGAAAAATTACATGAAATAATAGCAATATGTGTGATTTTTTACGTCAAATAATTAAGTGAAATCCTTGCCCAAGTCGCTTTAATCCCTAAAACCAGCTCTTCCGTCTATTATGTTTAAGTCCAGCGAATAATATGATGGCCAAGGCAATACATGGACATTTTGGCTTGCAATGTACGACTTTACACTGCGAGCTTTATGTATTGGCGCGTTATCGTCATGGAGGTTAAGGTAAACAGATTCCAGTAACGTCTTGTCACTGTTTTCAGTCATTTTTGTACTTTGAAATACCAAATCGATTGTGCCATAATAAAAGGTTGAACCTCAAACCATTACGCCCCCTTCTCTACTATGATGGCGATTCAAAAACACTTCTCTTTTCCTAAGGTAGTGAAAATAATAATTATATCCAGGTAAAACAAAATTTCATCAGAAAATTCGACTTTTCGCCAGTCGTTAACATGTTGACCTTGCATCACATTAGAAGTCATGTGTTTCTTTGCCAATCCCAATCGTTTCTGCTTCCGTTCATCATTCAGTGGTGGTTTTTTCTTTAACTTCAGAAAATATCACGGTGGACTGTCGATGTACTGGCATTAACACCAGATTTAAGGGCAATTTTTGTTGTAGAAAGAGCCAAATTGGAGGCTAATCTAACAGTTCTTTGTTTATCTTGAGGTGAAAGTAAGATTAAGATACGCATAAGATTTTGTATCCTTCAAATAATTTAGTATGACATAGTATAGCATGGCTTGAAAGCCCTTCCTGATGATACACATCTATTTTGGTCCTTTCTGATAAATAAAGTTAAACACTTTTACTTACCCATAATTTTTATCTTCACTTTCAAATTTTTAGAAAATGAACAAGGACAACATGTTTAGTGGCGATAATCAAATGAACCGAAACAAAGTCATGAATTTGTGACTCATTTTTCAAAACAAAAGAGAAAGCACAGTTATCTTGATGTCCGTTCTCTATTTCTCAATTCTACCTCACACACACAGGGTGGAATTTGAGTTTTGCTTCTTTTGATTGAGTGGCGGTAATCTATTGAACCGCACTGTAAGGCCCATTTAGCAGCAACAAATGACTTTTAGTGGTTGTAACGGAGTGTATCTCTAAAACCGAAACTCTCGTATATAAGACTTGAGATGAATACCAAAATTCGTATTCGAACGATTTTTGTGCCTCTTATACTCGCGTCATACTAAACCATTATCACCAGTCAATTTGATTACCATTTGAATTAAACTAGAATTTTGTATAAATAAAATTTAAATAAAACGCCAATTTACAATTACAAAGCGTTTATTATGTAGATGGTAATATCTGGCAGGCACCGAATTAAGTTACTGTATATTAACGAATTATGTTAATTCGTTTTTGAATTTAATTTAGGAAAATACATAATGAAATTGTAATTAAATTATAAATAAATTGGAACGAGCAATGTTAGGGTATGTCAAATTTGTTGCAAAATTCGTTGAAGGTCATACCCGAAACTAAATTTTAATCTAAAAGCTTTCCAGTGGATTACACTGTCGTCAAATTAGAGACAACTTTCAATGGTGTGCTCACAATCAAGGCGCGACTAAAAGTCCAGGCGATTACGGACCCATTCAATGAAATCAAATCAAAGTAGCCAAAAAGTGCGTAGCGAAAAAAGGTCTGAATAATTTATAATCAAAAGTCATTCCTATTTAAAGTCCCATTTATTTTATTGTAATTTTTTGTGAACATATTGAGTTTGATTAAAATAAAACATGTTCGGTTTTGTATGGGATTTCTTTTTTTCATGAAGAACTTTAACTTTCTTGGGCGTACCCATCCTCAATGATAACTTAACACTAAGTTTATCGTTCTATTATTTCATTAGAACTGATACTACTCCATTAAATCCACCTATCATTGTTTTCCTTTTGATCCAAATCGAGTTGATACGTGATTATGTGGATGAGACACGCTCTCATTTCAACCAAGCATCGTCCAATAATATCTGCATTTGAGTCCGCTTAATCCGGTCATCTGCATTATTACTTCGATCTCACACAATTGCAGAACGATTAAGATTTTTTTCAAGTTTTCGACGTCGCTAAGCCCATTCAGCTTTGTGTAAATCGAATACAAAGCAGATGAAAGTAGCCTAATGACGCTCGCGTTTACTTTTACTCCTTTGGGCACACAAACACCCGTGCCAAATTTCATTTTGAAATCGAGATGTGATAAGTTCACGGTCGCAACGGTTAAGAAGCGAACCGAGAATGGGATTCGATTTATGTTCATCGTAATCTAAGAATTTAAGTTAAATATTATTTTATGGTTACATAATTGTTTGGCTTCGGTTGACAATATTGTTTTTGACAGATAACGACAACGCCAAATTGTATAAGTTCTGTTCAATTGTAGCTAGATGTCAGTAGACATTTATTTTATCATATTTTGGAGCTTCTTCAACACGAAAACAGATGGCATTGTAAAAAGAGAGATGATTATTGTTTTCTAAATGTAGATAACTAACAGTCGAAAATAATTATGATTAACCATTTATCAGGTGCGCAACTAAATTTCTTGGGTTCACACATAGATCGTGCTAGCGACACATCTAGTTGTCATTTATGTCAGAAGTTGTGTTTTATCTATACCGTGGACAGTTGTTAACGATAACCATGAGCCAAACAAACAGCATTTACGGGAAGCTTTGCTTTTCTGCTTTAACTTGAAAAAATATGCATCTAAAGAACGTCATTTGCTTGAGGAGGCCTATGGCGAACATGCACCATCGACAACTAGCTGTGAAGGTTAGGTTAAACGTTTCAGAAGTGGCGATTTCGACATTGAGGACAAGAAGCGCTCCGGAAGACCAAAAACATTTAAAGACACCGAGCTGCAAGCGTTGTTGGATGAAGATGATATGCAAACTCAAGATCAACTTGCGGAGGCATTAAACACGACTCGCCAAGGTATTTCCAAACATGTACATGTTATGAGAAAAATTCAAGAAGGAGGGATAATGGGTGCCGTATGAGTTGATTGAGAGACAGAAAATCGAAGAGATGAGAAGTGGATTTTTAAGAATCCCAAAAGCAAAAGGTCGTGGCGTTCACGTTGCGAAGACAATGCTCTGCGTTTGGTGGGACCAAAAAGGTGGAATCATGACTATCACTATAAGCTTGGTTGGATGAATGGTTTCATGACATTTTTTATAATTCTATTGACATTTTCCATTTTTCCATTTAGATGTTAATTATAATTATTGTATAAACATACTTTTGTATTAAATAGAGTTGAGAGTTTTCACGTTTTTCAAGTGAATTTTACACATTTTTGTAAAATACACGAATTTTTTTGTGATTTACGTTTTTATTTACATGTAACATGTAAAAACGCGTTTTTACATGTAAATTGCCCAACTGTGACCTCCACATGTTTCGGCAATAATACTACTTGCTGCGCTTCAGACACTCTATTGTCAGGAGCAAGTGACTTCATCATATCGCTACTTGCTAGGTATCTAAAATCAAAATAATTATTAAACTTTTCAATCATCATAGTTGTATCGCATTCGGTGATGTGGGAAATGGCACTTTTAACAATAATTAATTTAAAAAATCTTAATTTTAATTTTATGAATTAATAAAAAAAACTTTATTTTTGAAAAAATTATTTTTGTGTTGTTTGATGTTTTGGTGCTGGCTGGTGCGTTGTTCCGGCAAAAATCCAAATTCATTGACTGTTGCACGGATTCCCAACAATATGATTAGGATCTCTGAGCTCTAGTTGACGGTATGTGCACGAGCTTTGAGAGCTGTTTTAAGTTGGCGGTGGAAGCGCTCAACCATACCGTTTGCTTGTGGATGATAGGCAGTTGTCCGTATTCGATGTGAGCCTAAGAGTTGCATAAGCTCAGCGAATAGTTTGGATTCAAACTGTGTGCCTTGATCGGCCGTTATGTTGACCAGAACGCCGATTCTATAAATGTAGTTTTCAACGAGCGTTTTTGCGATTGTTTGTGCTTGTCTTTTATGCAGTAGGCTTCCGGCAAACGCGTAAATCAACGCAGGTTAACATATAGTAAATCCATTAGATAGTGGAAGTGGTCCAACAATGTCTAAATCGATATGTTCAAATTTCGAAATTCCCATGAGGTGATTTGGTGTGACGTTGCAGTTTACATTTTTGGCAGGATAAACACGATTTCGTCCAAAGGGTTAAATCTTTATTCATACTGGGCCAAAAGTATCTTGGAGTGACGAGTTTGCGAGTTGCTCGTACACTTGGGTGGAAAATACTATGCAGAGTGTCGAAGATAGTTCGACGCAGTGACTCTGGAATGTACGGGCGATTGTTACCCGCGGTAGATATTTCACAGTAGATTGACAAATCGGCTAGTGGAAATTTTTCTTTTCGCCGGTTTGTAGAACTAGAGAGTAAGTCTTGTAGTTCTTGATCGCTAGCTTGTGCCTTCGCGATTGTTGTGATGTCGTAGCGTGTTGCTGCGGAAGAAGCAAGTTCGTGGTCGGAAGTCCGAGATAGTGTATCGGCGACCACATTGTCTTTGCCTTGAATGTGTTGGATGTCTGTCGTGAATTGAGAGACAAAATCTAAGTGGCGTGCTTGCCGTGGGTTTCGTTCCGCTTTAGAGGTAATTGCTCTAGCAAGCTTGGAAAATTGCAAGCAATTCGCGATCAAATGCGGAATATTTTCTTTCTACATCTGATAATTTCTTGGAGGAAAATTCAAGAGGCTCCCAGGTCTTATTATTGAGTTGTTGTCAGACCGCGCCTATTGCTGTGTTGGATGCATCAGTGATGATGCTATATTTAGTTGCATTTAGCGGATGCGCTAAAAGGGCAACATTTTCCAACCTGTTCTTGAGCTGAAGGAATGCGTTTTGACACTCTTTAGTCCAAGAAAAATTTTGAGGCGTATTTGGCTTTTTAAGAAGGCTTGCCAAATGCGTGTGAATTAGGGCAAGTACCTCTGCAAGTTTTGGTATAAATCGATGGTAGTAATTTACCATGCCGATGAACTGTTGGATTTGTTTCACATTTTGTGGTGCTGGGGATATCTCTAATTGTATTAATTCGTCCTTCGGACGGCAGAATGTTATTAGGAGTAGTTTCGTGACTGATGAACTCAAGATTATTTGTCCCAAACACACATTTTGCTGTGTTAATATTGACATCATAATTTGATAATTTTTGAAAGAATTGTTCCAAATGGAGTAAATGTTGCTTCTCGTCTTTAGATGCTACGAGAATGTCATCAATGTGTATGAAAACGAAATCGAGATCTCTCACGATTACGTTGATGAAAGGCTGAAATGTTTGCGCAGCATTTCTGAGTCCAAATGGCATTCGGGTGAATTCGAATAGGCCAAATGGAGTGGTAATCGCAGTTTTGTAAATGGCGTCAGGAGCAATTGGTATGAGATGGTATGCTCTGACGAGATCGATTTTAGTGAAAATTGTGCAACCATGTAGTTGCATGTAGAAATTTTGTATGTGTGGGATAGAATAATGGTCAGGAATTGTGACTGCGTTAAGCCTTCTGTAGTCTCCACATGGTCTCCAGTCGTTGTCCTTCTTCTTCACCATGTGTGCAGTTTCCTAGTTCCACCATGTGTTGGAATTCTAAGAAAGCTGCTTCGTGGCGAATTGGATCCAGCCTTCTTGGCCAGGAAAATGGTAAATGCCCTGTAGTCACAATGTGGTGTACTACGTTGTCCATTATCGGAGCGTTGTAGTTTGGTGGAGCTGTTAAAGAAGAGAATTTCTTTAGCAGTGCTCCATAGCCATTGTTAATTGTGTAATGCAGTGGTGATAGTGTATCAACGCGTGCTGATGTTGCGTTGATTGAAAGTTTAGTAGATGGATCAAGCAGTTTGTGATTTTTTAGATCCACTAAAGACCGAATTTCTTTAAGAAATCCGGCTAGAACGAAAGCGTGTTAGAATGAACGCCTTAATCCAATGTTAACGTCGAGTAGTTTGGTACCGAAAGTGTTTATTGTGGTACCATTTGCTGCGGACTGAACTAAATCGGGATTCCGGTTCGCTCCGTAGCAGTAGCAATTGCGGTACGGGATTACGCTTAGATCAGCGCCGGTATCAATCAGAAATGTGATTTGATTCACCGATCCCGTAGAAAGAGGCGGCTGTGCTGCGGTTGTCTTAGGTCTGCCGCTACGACCTTAAGACTTACTCGTTTGGGATGCGGTATTTGCGGATCCCGTTTGTTGTGTAACAAATGTGCATGGTGCTGTGCATTTTTCTGCAGCGTTACCAAATCTTGTGTGATACCAACACCAGTTGCGTGGAAATTGGTATCTTGGTGAGTGTTTATTACTTGTTCTCATGGAACTTCCCTGGAGTGATTGCGATGTTTGTTTTCTAACTGGAGATGGTGTTTCATCTCCATGGTAATTGTGAACGGGAGGGTTGTCGCTGAGTGTGTGCATCGTTTTCTAGCTTCATCAGCCGGTCGCTAATTTGTTTTAGCATCATTTCAATACGGCTGTTGCTAGAGCTTGACGCGCGTATCTCTGAGCTTGGTGTACGCGTGTCGCGTTTAATTAAACTCAAGCCCTGAGTCCGCGGGCCATTGATGTTGTGAAGTTTATCGGCGATTGCAGCAAGACCCTCTTCTGGTTTTTCTTGTTGAGGGATCAATGCTGTTTGTATGAAATCAGGGAGTTGCCTGATCCATAGTTTTGTGGCGACGTTGGCCGTGAAATTTTTTTCGGCCAACGATTTGATTCGGTGCAGTATATCCGAAGGTTTTTGATCACCATATTCGTCTTTGCTCAAAATCGTTTCTAAACTACGCTCCTCAGAGCTTGAGTAGCGATCGATTAGAACCTTCTTGAAGGAGTCGTATTTGTTATTTGCTGAAGGGTCGTGTAGGATGTACTCGACTTTTTCCGCTTGTGCTTCCGATATGGACAACACTGTGTGCGAAAACTTATGTCTGTCGCTGGTGATCTTGTTCGCGTCGAACACTATCTCGGCTCAGTTACCTCAACGTGAATTAAGGTCGGGCTCCTGCAGATGTTGCCTCTCGACTTATGCGTGACTTCTGTATTCTGTTTTTCAATTTTCTCGAGCAATTGATCAAACAATTCAACCATTCTGTAGTGATTTTCTGTAGTGATTAAAGAATTTCTTTTTTCATAGAGGCTCATTTCTGCCACCAAATTATTATAATTTCCTTTCTCATTCCTTTTTAATAGAAGTTAATTTACTCAACACCTTTCATGTTTTTTACTATCACCAATATTAAAAGCACTTTAAGTTTTTTGGCGGAACTTATCACATGTCACTCGTCGCATATGCAAATCAACTTTTACAATTCAAGACTAATAAATGCATTTATGTATTTTTATTTTGTGTTAGCCAAATTTACTTTTAGTTGTTTAATAAAAAAGCACTCAAAAGTATAGGTTCTAATTTAAAAAAGGCTAACTTTAGTCTATATCTCCAAAACTGAGTTCCAGCGTTATTTAAGATCACCACTAGATGTCCCTCTCGACCCTTAACAAATTTAACTACCGTTCTCGAGATAAAAGCCTGACATTTGTTTATAAATCACCCTGTATGTATAATGAAGCTGCCAAATAAATACCAAAACTAATTTCATTTGTGTTTCATCGCTGTACGAGTTAGTATATTTGTATACGTCAACTGGAAATTGAACGAAAAATTTTACTGTGTTACGAAATCATCAAGAAAACATATTTTAACAACAAATTAAAACTTTTAAATATATTTTGCCAACAAGGAAAATTTTTATAGTTGGGTACACCAAAAGGAGTACAAAACTTTAATAGAAATATACCAGTTAATTTAATTTCACCCAATTTTTCATGAAAACTTTTGCTTTACGAGTAGATCTAAGAAATACCAGAATTAATGGCAAATATACAAAATATAATTTTCAAGGAATTTGATTATATTCCCGCTCTTGGGTGAAAATTCTCAAACTATATGGTTTTCGAGTAGGTATGCGAGAGGGTGCAAAACTAACCTAACAAAATATCAGAATTAATTTTTAAATATTCAAAAACTATAAATATCACGTAATTGTGCTAAACGAAACGGAAAAATCAAGATTCCGATTTTTTTTTAATTAATTTTCCAATTTATTTTTCTAATATTCCTTTTGTGTTGAAGATTAGGCGAACCTAATTTGAATATGTACGAATAAATTATTTATTTATTAAAAAAAAATAAAAAATAAAAAATGGTTGCGATAGGAAGGAAGTGTGGTCTCATCCCCAGAAGGAATCCACACACACAAAAAAGGGAAAACGATTTAGGATTCAGACAGATCTCACCTTTTTGTTATTATTACTGTTACGTATACCTTTTAATTTTCAAATTAAATATTTAAATGTGAATGGCTTTAAAATCATCCAGCACAGCTTATATATAATTGGATATTTCGAATGGAATAAAAGCTCTTTTTTACGATTCAGGTAATTCGTTTAATTAATTTTCGGTTCTCTGTGGTTTTCGGTTTTTGTTAAATTTTCAATTACTAAATTATAACGGCCAATAATAATATTTTACAATATTCAGTCAAAGCGCATATATGACCGGCAAGCAAAATTGCAAATAAAAGCATTTGTGCACGATACAAAACATAGTCTAATGGGCACAGTGACTTGGGAAATTCTCCTTGTTCTCTATCAGTGACATTGCAGACTGTACAAAGCTATTTAACTTTAAAACTATTTAGAACAACTTTGAAAAAGAAAAACATCGTTAAAATTTATGTTTAATGTATGGTAATTCGGTTAGAATTTGATTAGAGACGTTTTTTTAACATACACAGCATGTTTGTAAATAAAACTTAAATAAATTGGGTTTTAAAAAATTCTAATGCAATTTGAATAATTTTTTGGATTCTTTTGATGAGTTTGGGATTTTTTTACGGGTGTTGTGTATTTTTGGATGGTAATATTTTTCAGTTTACATTAGGCAGCAAAATTAAAAGTTGTGGAAATATTGAGGAAAACTTCCCAGTTTTGGGTTAAAATTCTATTAGATAGCTTTATACTTTACTTGTCATCGTAAATTTTAAAAGTTTTTGAATTGCAAGTGGAGTCTAAATAGCTACTTAGGTTGATTGGTTTATTTTGAAGGCGTGAAGATGCAGTCCTCGTACGCTGTCGACACCACGAAAATAAAGATCATTTAATGTAAACCAAAAGAATTAAATAAATTATTAAAAATTACGCCTTGCAATTGTGTAGGTCATATCCGAAAAATAAATTATATTTTAGTAATGTAAATAGCTGACAAGGAACAGTTTCCTCTTATGTAAGAAATTGGACTGTGCTTGTTGTTTTTAGTTATGTTTGAGAGATAAGTTTAACTTTCGGGTTATTCGCCAAATGAAAACGGCCGGTTATACCTCAGTGTCTGAAAAATTCTAAATATAATTCAAGCTCATTTGATTTAAGAAGTCAAAACGGTCATTTAATGATTTTGTAACTGCACGATCGTCCGGTAAATAATGGTTTTTTGCCTGTCAAATATCAAGTCATAATCCTACCTGCAGCATTTGCTTCAGAATGTTTGTCTAAATAGGATAGGGGAACTGTGGTTCTTCTAGACATCTCATTGCACTGCAAGAAACTACACCAATCGGTAATAATATCTTCGATCACAGTCATCACGGATTTACTCTTTGTTAAAATAACAACTACGATTGGCACGAGTTTTGAGTTGATTTTCTGATCAGCAATCGTTTAAGCCAATTTGTACAGGTTTTAGATCCCTAAAACAACCAGATCTCCCCAAACTCAATGTAAAGATTGTTTTGGGTGACTTAAACGTACAAATCAACAATGCAGACAATATTTATCATGGCATCATCAGTCCAGACTCCAGCGAACTAAGTCTTCTATATAATCCAAGTCTACTGTATAATATAGAACGATTTATCACCAATCAAATTGACCACATTCTTTTGTTCGAAAGGAGTTTTCTAGCATAAAAGATATTAAAACCAAGCGCAGTGCCAACATCGATTCGGAGTACTTTCTGGTAGTTGCGAAATATACCGTCCGGCTATCCTCCGCGTATAATAACCGAACCCAACGAATACAACCTTGGAACACCGAAACATTAAAGATTCAAGTTACAAGGGCCAACTTCGAAACTATTGCATATCCGAAAATCTGGGCAGCCAACCACTATCCCATTCTAAGGAAGAATAATAGAATATAACAAAATTAGCGATAACAAATGCTTCAACAACAAATCTAATCGCGCACCTTAAACGAACCTCTCTCAATCAAAACGAAATCAGTGCAGTTATCAAGAAGAAATCCCCTCCATCTTACGATGAAGTGCGTAGCGTCAAATCAAAAATGTCACATTATAAGGCTAATGGTGAGGATGGCTACTGAAATGCTCAAGAACGGCGGCTATTACCTCTCTACGGCATGTTTCAGCTGGTTTCAACGATTTAGTTGGCATAGTCAATTCTAGACAAGTCGAAAATAGTCCTAATTTGGCTAATACATAAAAAGAGAGTCCGGCTGAGTTGTAACAGCTATCACGAAATAGATTTGCTCAACGCTGGCTACAAGATTTTGAATGTAATTGCTAAGAACTTGTCAATTTGCAACGAATTCATTTTCGGCGATTACCAGTGCGATTTTAATCCAGGCATGTCGTGTTAGAAAAGTGTTACGAAAATCCATGCTCATTTCCTATTCATAGATTTTCATAAGTGTCTATTTTGGGAATTCCTTCAAAATGAATAACCATGTGCAAACTATAAGTGGCCATCTAATTTTCAAGATCAATTCATTGAGTCCGGACAAGGACATTTCGATGTTTAGAAATTCTAACGGAAATGGTCCAAACAGAGTTCAATTGAAATTCTTAATAACTGACTGGTTTACCCTTAAAGGTTACGAAAGAATTTAAATTTGAATGACTTGCAGTTATTTGTATTTAGTGGTAAAATCAGGAAGAATGGAACATGGGGAGGGGCACTTTGTGTGAGCACATTTTCTGTTTATTCAGTATACTCAAAGAAACAAAACCGGCAAACTGTTATCCTCTATCAAATTTCAGTACCGTTTAAAATTCCCGTGCAATATTCATGGTCCTGCCTTTGACCTACCACAAAGAGCTTTTTAGTCAATAAGTCTATAGTTCCGAATTCACTACATTTACTTGTCCTCGCGGCACTGTTCTGGCTTTCCTGGGAATAAGAAAACCTATTTTATGGGATTTTTGGCTGAATTGTGCATTTTGGGATTTTGTGATGAAATTAGTTTATTATAAGTTATGCCAGATATTTGCTTACGCGGACGACATATCCATTCTGAGTCGCAACATCGTGTCCTCAAACAAGTTCTGCATCCGTTGGAAACAACAGCCCAACAAATCAGTTTCCTTATCAACGAAGCGAAAACCAAATATGCTCGTTATTCTAATTTATATATTTTTTCTCTCAAAATCAGTGAGAGGATTTGTAACGATGCGACTAAGGCGTAATCTTAATAATCGTTGCACAAAGCGGCGTTCAGCTGCACAATTTTGGTTTAGCCAAATTAAAGAGAAGTTTTAGTGGTGAGCCCTCTTTCAAAAATAGTATTTGTGGTGGAATTCCAGGTGGCTCCAAAGAATTAAGAAACTCTATTGGATAATTAACAGCTTAATTCTCATCAATAAATGTATTTTGCAAGAAAAAATATCTGCTTCATTTAAAGTCAATGTAAGCTTGAGGATTGAATGTGATCGCTCCATCGAGTAAAGTTGATACAATTCCAAATGATGCAACAACGATTTCGATACTATTTGCTGTATGTTGCGTCACGTTAGTGTAAACCTGTCATTGACCATTGGCTGAGAAACTTTTTTGAGTCTCAGTGAAAACTCATAACTGATCAACGTCGTAGTGTTGTTCTCGTAATAGATCTTTATCAGGAACAATCATAGCGTGTTGGTGACGGTAGCCCAAGTTGACAAACAACTTTGTTTTGAGTGCTTCAACTACTTTGTTATGAGTGCTTCATTAAAAATGTCTTCTGAACTGAAATTTGAATCTCCATATCAAGATTTGTTCCACTTGCTTGTCGAATTATACCTTCGCTGAGGCTTTCATTGTGCTTTTCCCAAAGACCTTTAGAATTGGAAGTTGTGCAAGTTGTTAATAAGATTGCAAAGAGCTTGCGTATTTGGTGTGGACGACATGTAAGAGATGCTTGTCTTACATGTCGTCCACACCAAATTTTTAAAAATGCTAATAATCGGCATGGTAGATATTCAAGTTATAATGTTGAGGTGTTACCTCGAAGGTTATATGCACCTATTGGCCAACCAATTTTTAAATGGTTGGGAAGAATTCCGTTACAGCGTGGGGAAAACCCAAACCCTGAGATGAAACGGGATCTCATGCCCTATTTGGAAAGGACGGGGGGAAGAAGGTGGCTAAGTCTTGACAGTTCAACGTGGGGAACCCACACCCTGAGATAATCTCAGCCGGGCACCTAAAGCTATTTGTTCTAAGTATTGAATTTAGATACTAGAGTATACGAACATTCTAGGTTTTAAAAAAAATTGTTACTTTTGATTTAATAAACTTACTGAAACCTGGTTTTAGAAAATTTTGTATAGTTAAAAAGCTAGATTTTTTAACCTGGAATTATGATACTCGATACTTGTTGATTAGTTTTATTTAGTGAATTTTATTATTCAATTTATTCTGTAATCAAATTATTGATTAGTGTGGAAACTACTTTTAGTGACTAAACAAGGTTGGTATTACTTTATAAATGTTCCTAGTATCTCTTAAAATTAGTTAGCTTAAGAATAGTTTTATCTTAGTACATATTTACTTAAATTTTATTTTAAGATGTGTTACTAGAAATTGCCATAGATTCATTATAAAAATTTAGATATAGAAAATATCGAAATGCTATATACGAGTAAACCAATATTTAAAATCAAATCAATCATAATATTCTATCTGAGATGAGGAACTCATCCAAACCACTGGAATTCCTTGGATGATGTATGGTTCGTTGAAGACATGAATTTGTTGTGATGGAATCCATTAGGTAGTGCTTGTTCGTTACAGTTAATGTTTGGATTGAAATTTACACAGCCATCAAAAACTTTAATACTTTGGTTTGTTCGCCTCCTTGGTCTAGCGCATTTGTTTCGTTCCCATCATTGCTATATTCAACTTGATAGATAATCACACCCTCTCTGGCGGTATTGCAGAATAGTGTAATTTAAAACTGCATATGGTCACTTTAAATGATTTCTTGATGGTACTTCGAAGTCTTTTCGTTACGTCCTGCCCCTATAATTGATGTTTTGCATCCTCGGTCGGAAACATAAAACGCCCCTCGTGAAAAGGTAGAAGCATTTTATTTCAAATGTGGTTGTGAGATACACGATTACTGAGTAGCAGCTTAGCTTCGTTTAATTTGATAGTCGTGTGCTTCTTGGTTTCTCAATGGTTCCGCATGACTGCATATCTTTATTTGGACCAGGATCCTCTTGATGGTCCGCATCTTTGATGAAAAGTTTTTGACCGTTCTCTGACTGCATAAAAGACCTGTCCATAACATAACTACTGATATCCTTTCATCGTCATCTTAAGTTTGGATATTATGCGGTGACTTATGTTGGTTTTAATTCATCAAAGTTTACGAGTTCCTCTTTTATTCAAATTTTGTTTAATTTTATTTTACATTAATTTACATCTTGGCGATATAACTAAAATTGCTACTACACTTTATTACCTTTTAATTGCCAATATGAATCTAGTAACTTAACTTGCCACTATTCATTACTGTAGATGGCGCTACCTCATGCCCACTTTGCTAAATTATCTGACTGGGGTTGAGCAAACCTCATCTCTATAAATTAAACTTAATATTATACTTTCCTAATCCTATTGACTTAACTAATGACGCTGGTATATTCATAATTTAGCGCGCGATATACCAGCCTTCACTTTACCGTTACATCATCTATGTAAATGCTCGACTATACATATATGGTCCAATGGTAAAGTGGATGATGTATGCGACCACCTTTTCTACGGCGGCGCTCCAATTCCGGTATTTACGCACATCACTACAACATCGCGTCCTGTGAAATAATTTAAAAATTGTCTGTATGGCATGCAATGTGCCTTGCGTAATCCTTACGTTATTGCAATAATAAGGTTCACAGGGAATTGCTGCAATATTGACCTGTTGGATTATAAACTGCTCTGATTTTTGTGCAGTTTTAAATTGCCTTGATAATGGCTTGTGCAAACTACATCTCTTCTTCTTACTGCGAGTTGAGCTCTTCTTGCTTTTGTAAAATTTTGTTATAATTTCATTTCCTAATTTGATAGGTAAAGAGTCACCATTTAATTCAGCAATCTAGTTACTGGATGGCGATACTAAGCCTGTTGTGTTATTTGTTGATAGTGGCCTATCAGAGCACAAACTACTGTACAAGCCTCTTACTACAACTCAGATCCATCTCTTGCTTTGCATAAATGAGATCTACTTCAGTATCACAACTAATTTATTGCGGTGATCTTGGAGCTAAGGTAACTTAGCCACCAAGCCTGTGCTAAATTTCTTCGTTCATCAACCTGGTTACCTACATGACTCGAAAGATTTTTATCGTCTTCTAAGATACAGGTTGGCAGTGAGATATTTGATGATATGTCATTAGAACCACCACATACGTAATTTGGATTTAACGTTGATCGTAACGTCATAACGTCATTTGTGATACTTGGCGCGATGGTTCATTACTAACTTTGGTTTGAACTACCTGATTATTATGTAATTCTTGCATGCGGCTCGGAAACGATCTATCTGATGTTTTTTTAACCGAACTATATGAATCGTTTAACTGAGATGTTCGTGGTGCTGATGGTGGAATCACTACTGATTTATTTGACAGGCATCACCACATTCCTCCGCTGATCTTGCGCGTCATCACTGATTCCCAGTAGTACTCTGGTTTCGTGGGACACTACTACTAATTTGATCAATTCATTATCGGCTTCTCGCAGTGTTATATCGTGCCATATTATGGACCACCCAATATCCCTTAGTTTGGGGTTTACGATTCGGTTCTTTAATGCGTCATATGGTGAATGCTGGAACTCGTATGCTGGTTTTCTTAATATCTCAGGCCTTAGTTGTTGGTTTTTTTCATAAATATAACTACTGATGTAACGTCCTATTTAAAACAACAAGGCTTGAAACCATCGGAAACCAATGAGAATAGCCTGGAACTTTGTTTAGTATTACTCTAAAGTTGAGTGAATAAGGAAAGACTCACATATCGAATCCAGGCCAAATTTAAGGGTGCAGATTTTATAAGAGCTTCTTGAAAATGATTATTCGAGCTTATGATAAAAATACTCGGTAGTTCTTTTGACAAATTTAAAAAAAAATCTGTAACTTTGTGTACATTACCTCTAAAACTACCAAACTCTAAATAAATAAATGGTAAACCAATTATTATAAAATTTCAATTTTATTTTAGAATCGCCTAAATGTTTGTTAGACTAATACTCAAACCTTTTATTACACGGTGATACACGATAATACGTTCCAACCGCGTAAAAAACCAACGTAAAAAACCACGTAAAACCGTGTAGAAAAACTGTGCTAAAAAGGACATTGAGTACATAGCAAAATACACCTAAAAGGCCTAAATTTTATGTTTTTTTTTTGTTTTTCAAAACCGTGTAAAAAGAGGCTGTGTAAAAACGTGAGGTTTGGATTTACAGCCTCACATCGTTTTGCTATTTAATTATTTAGTGTGGATAACTGCAGCAGGGAAATTTCTGAATTTCAAAATGAAACTTTACAAACCGATTAAGCCCAATTTGTACTTTTTAGTGCTCACGGGGAAAAATTAGTACTAGTCCAGGATCGAGAATTTAAAAATTTCCCCTTAAAGACGATAAAAATAAAATTTCTAGAAAAAATAGAAACCATTTAAGCTCAATTATAATATTTCCCAATGGCCGCTAAATTTACAAATTTGTGCTTATCATAGAAATACAATTTCGATAAATGTTCATCCATTAATTGCGGGAAACAAACTAGCCCCTAAATGATACTATATTACACCAAAAATACATCGGTATGCCGTTCAATAATGTTTGTGTTGAACAACAAATTAAACAATAGAAATAAAATGTTCAATTCAGATTCAGCAAATCAGATTGCATTTCCCTATCAGATATGTTTATTATACGTTGAATGAACGATTTTCTGACATAAAGTGTTCCAGAAACTAACAAACTTGGCACTCCTGATTGCATATTCCTAGCAGATATATCTAGTGCAATCAGATAAACCTGGTTTCTAGAACTTTTTATGTCAGAAAATTGTCCATTAAACTATCTTTGTTGTTCAATGGAGTTGAGATAATTCTGTATTAACACAAATTCAGCCACTATATTGTCCGTATGGCAATACGGACGTGTAGATCATTCAACGGTATTTATTGTTTAATGGAATTGGACTAATTCTGGATTAACTTAAATTCGGCCGCTATATTTTTTAGATGACAATGTATATATCTGCGACAAATATGCAATCAGATGTACCAAAATTATTGTTTTCCAAAACACTTTATGGCAGAACGTCGTCCATTTAACGTTCTTTGTTTTTCAATGGAATTGGGCCAATTCAAGATTGGAACAAATTTAGCTACTATATTTTTCGGATAGCAATCAACATACCTGATAGGAATATGCAATCTGAATTGCCAAGTTTGTTGGATTCTAGAATAATTTATTTCTATTGTTTAATTTGTTGTTCAACACAAACATTATTGAACGGCATACCGATGTATTTTTGGTGTAATATAGTATCATTTAGGGGCTAGTTTGTTTTTCCTCAATATTTGAATGAAAATTATATTTCTATGATTAGCCAAAATTTTGGCAGTTTAGTCGCTTTTGGAAAATGTTTTCCTAGAAATCGGGTTTATTTTTATCGTCTTTAAGGAGGAATGTGAAATTTTATTTTCTCGTGTTCTCGACTCCTGGACTAGCACTAATTTTTTGCTCCAAGTAGCACAAATTGGGTTTAATCGGTATGCAAAGTTTAATTTTGGAATTCGTCAGTTTCCCTGCTGCAGTTACCCACACTAAAGAATTAAATAGTAAAACAATGTGAGACTGTACTAATAAATTGTAAACATTTAGGCGATTCTAAAAAATATTTAAATTTTATAATAATTTGTTAACCTCGTATTTATTTAGAGTTTTCTAATTTTAATTCTTATGGTTTGTGTGAGGTCATCACAGTATGCCATCCCAGAAAAATAAAAAATGTTCATCAGGCAATACTAGTTATATTCCATCCCAAGATTTATAAATGCATCCCAGAAAATTTTGAAATGACACAAAATTTGATAATACTTGAAATGATAAGAAGAAGGCCATATGTTGAGATTAGTGCAATGGGCGATCTCTTGTCGTGACCGATCTCTTCTGATTTCAATACGGCATCATGTCCACATCCAAAATAAAATTCACATGACGATCCATATGTTGAGATTGGCGCTAAAGTATCCTGCGCCCGTTTTAATAAAATGCACATTGTAGGTTTAAATGAATGGGTCCCTAGAACCTAAAGTATTAAAGTGTTTTAACCGATCTCATTTGATATCGATTGGACATAATGTGTACTACCTACGAATAAAAGTACATCCGTATGCTAGGATTGACAGTATGGGGCATATGTGCAAATGGCCGAATCATTTTTAAGAAAACAATTCGCATTTAAATTGATGCGGTGTTGAAATCAGGAGAGATCGGTCACGAGACTCATGGTTCCCGGGAACCATTATTTTAACTTAATAATTCATTCATTACGTAAATAGGCCATAAAGGTATGGGCCATTGCACCAATCTCAACATACGGTCTATCACCTTATCATTTTGTAGTAGATATTTGAAGAATGAACACGTTAGATCAAGTATTAACATATTTTGTGTCAAATTTCACAATTTTCTGGGGTGGGATATAACTAGAATTGCAGGTCTTATGTAAATATGTTCGTATTCGGTGAGTTGTGACGTTCGATGAATTTTCGTATTAGTCTAATCGGCAACTAAATTATTTGAGAGGGATTCTAAATTTCGTATTTAAAATTAAATTTGGATCAAGCGAAAACAAGATTAAACCAGCTGAACTCTAAGTTGCGTATTAGCGGGTTACAATGTTAAAAAGTTGCCAAGAGATAGCTACATTTTCCGTTTTGTGAATTCCGACGAGTTGAACAGGAATAGGAATTTTTATTCAAAGTGAATTGATATTAGCTAAAAATGAACTTTGCTAACGTACAGGTATTTACAAATAGGTACGTAAGCACATTTTCCATAAAGACAAATAATAATAAGACAGTAATTCCATTAGAAATGATGACGTCTGCTGATCAAACTAAATGAATAACATTTTATAAATGGATCCAAATATACTTACATGTTTATTCTGAACAGAAATCGAGATGAATTATTTGAACAATAGAAAATTTGATACGTCTACGAATAGACGAACACATTTAAAATAAAACAACAATTTCTAAACAGAGAAGAATCTGTTAAACGAAGTTGTGCTTTTAAATAATTCACATAACTATATCTACACTTAAAGCTGAAATAAAAGTTAAAACATCATCATTGCATGTGGATGCACTGTGATTTCTGTACACAAAAAAAAAATCGTCTGTTATTTCTCCAGAGAAAAATTTATTTTACTTCTACTTTGCAGTTTTCCACCCAACGTTCTGAGATTCTTTGAACGAACGATGAATGCAACAATATAATACGTTTCGGATTTTTTTTTCTAATAAACTGTTCATCTTCATTCTTTTGTAACAAATTAATAAGAAGAAAAATTTTCCATTTTCTTATTTAATTATTCATTGCATCTATTCACTTTGCTAACTATCTCTGCAATCGTTGTTGATGCACAAATCTATTAGTTTTTCATATTTTAAATATATAATATAAACGTATACATATATACAAGACATACGAACACACACACACACAAAAAAATTATTATTTTCTTTTAATTAATTTTCAGAAAGTGATATCAAAATTCATCTAGATCGAAGTCATGATGGTAACTTAAGAAAAACTTAATCAAATCCAAAACTTTTCGTTGTTTGTTACGTAACTATAACTTTCTGAAGTTTGTGGCCGGCGGTAGATTAAGCCACGTGCATGGAATCACATCGTTGGCTTAATCTACGGCAACCGTGTAAAAATTTTGCCTTTGTACCAACCAAATTATAAAAATTGTAAGATATTTCGAGTACTGGTTGTTTGAAACGTTAAGAGGCTGATTAAATCTTAACGCCGAATATATAGAAAATTATGTGGTGTATTTCGCAAACCTCTACTCTAAATACTCGTTGGTAGTTGCTTATCTACCTTTTAGTATTTATATGTTTTATATACGTAATTAGCGTTATATTTAGTAACTGAAGCTGTCTAAGTGTTTTATTAGGCCTCAAAAAAATCTAATTAACTTTAGCATTTAATTTTATTTATTTTCTTCTTTTAATTTCATTCTTTTTTGTGGTAAAATTTAATTTTATTTTGTTTTACTTAGATTTGATGTTAGAAGTATTGCGTGCGGGCGAGATAAGAAATATAATAACCGTAATGAAATACTTAATAATTACATCTTAACGTTCATTTAATTGAAATTACGTTCTCAAGTTGTATATGCTGTGTGTGTGTGAATAAATTTATTTAAATAGTAGAACCAAAATTATTTGGGGGTAGTGTTTGTCATATATAAAATTGGATATATAGTTTGTCCCTGTTATATACACAAGAAAATTATCCTTAGTTCTGGACCTAAGCAATTAAACTTAATTAATTTAATTTATTCTTCCTCTCGTTTTAGATGATGATACTGGTGAAAAATCGGTGTCCGTACTACTAAGTGGTGAGGAATCCGAGTTAATATTTATCGATCATCCACATAATGAGATGATGCCCGAAAACTGTATAGCCTCTTATGATCCGCATGGTTACTGTGTTATTTATTCGTCAGCGGATAAAAGCAGTTTTGGGCTAGCCGAAAAAATTTTACAAACGCTATGGACATCGGAAAATATTGCACAAAAAGCCGTTATATTAGTTGGAAACAAAGCAGATTTAGCTAGAAGTCGTGTTATAACGCCTGAGGGTAAGTACTGGATCTGATTTAAACTTTTTATTTTTAATATTTCCTCCTGCAATAAAACGCTTTATCGATCTTTGGGTATTATCATGCTAATCCCTGAGAAATGTTTAAATTCTATAACAAAAACAAAACAAATTTTCACTTGGTACATTATATTCAGGTGTACTGAAGCACAATCAGTGAAATTAGAATACATTTAGGCGAATACAAATAAATTTGACGCACAATGTACCTTGCTGTACTTAATGTGAAGAGTTCAAAGCAAAAATAGCTTTAACAAAACAGCAAAACTGAATCATGTATACGCCAATCTAAAGGTTTTGACAAAAAAGATGATTGAATTCGTTTGAGCATCGTTTGGTCAGGATTGGACGTAAGTTTTTATCGTTTGGCCACTTACGATCAAACGGTAAATAAATAATGGAAAATTCAAAACCAGAACTTCCCAGGTAGAGCCTCATGGCATGAAAGTCATACCGTTTTTATCAAATTTCGTTAGGTCAGAATTGGTCACCCCATTTTGGCGTTTTTTTTGTGGCCGATTTGTGACCAATGGGTCATTTTTTATAGTGAAAAAACAAAATAAAAATTGTATTAATTCAAAAAAAAAAACAGGTTCGTCGCTTTTTGGGAATTTCATTTTACAAAATTATAACAAATCCATTTGGAAAAAATATAAAGGTTTTTTTAAAAAATTGCATCTAAAGTGGTAGTGATTCTTTATAACTTGGCAACAATTAAATGCAAAACGTCATTTCGATTAATATAATCCTAGTATTATCACAAATCCAACGATCGGACTCGTTTGGTCGACTATCATTGAAGATTGTGACTAGTTGTTTTCGTTTAATCATCCCTACGATTTCAATCGTTGGATTTATAAAAATATTTATATTGAGCTACTCTCCAGTGAGGCAAGATGAGCTTTTAACAAATTTTAGCAATAAATCGTTACGTAAGAATGGCCAAACGAAAACCACCTGACCCCAATCCTCAATGAAAATTGACCATATAATTCTGATCGCTGGATTTATAAAATTATTAGTATTGTTCAACTCTCCAGGTTCCAAGAAATCAACTAGTGACCTGTTAGTGATCGACATTCAACTATACGAAAAATTTATGACATTAGTTCGTGTACTTAATTTTATTTACTAGGGAATTGGTACGATTTGAAAAGTAATTTGTACTAAAATTTCAATTTACTGTACTAATCGATTTACCTGAGAATTGGTCCACAGCCTTAGTCTTCTTTATAGACCCAAGCACTTCGAATCGTGCGGAAAGATTTTATTTTAATGAATTTTCGCAATAAATCATTAAATTGGGATGACCAAACGAAAACAACTTGTGACCAATCCTCAATGAGTGTCATCCAAATGATTCCGATCGTTGGATTTATAAAATTTTATGTGTCGGTAATTTTTCCAGACCTAAACACTGCGAATCGTGGGGAAAGATGAGTTTTAAACTAATTTTCGCAACAAATCGTGTCGTAAGGATGACCAAACCAAAACAATTATAACAATCCGCATCGACAGTCGACTAACAGATTCCAACTGTCCAGAAACGAAAACTTCGAATAGTGCGGGAAATTTGGTTTTTAGCGGAATAGGGATGACCAATCGAAAACAACTAGTGACCAATCCTCAACGACAGTCGATCAAACCATTCCGATCGTTGAATTTGTCATAATCCTAGGCTTATATACCTGATGTTTTTCATTTAATTGTTGCCAAGTCTTTAGATACAGTTCTTTGAAAAAAGATATATATTTATCCAAATGATATATTCCAAATAGATTTGCTATCATTTTGAAAAATGAAATTCCCAAATAAGCGACGAACCTGATTTTTTTGAATTAATACAATTTTGATTTTGTTTTTTCGCAATAAAAAATGACCCATTGACCTAACGATTACCTAACGAAATTTGATAAAAGCGGTATGATTTGCTTGCAATGAGGTAAATTTTACACTATTTATTTACCGTTTTTTACCGCAATTGACCAAACGATAAAAACTTGTGATCAATCCTGACAAACGTTGACCAAACGAATTCAATCATTATTTTTGGCGAAACCATCAGATGGAGTGCTAAATAGGCGGAGCAGTATTTTCCGTTGCCACATTAAATTAACCCTAGACGCAATTTTTCTTTTTCATTTAAACGACGATGGAGCCATCTTTGATATGGTTGTAACACTATAATTTTTGATCGTATTTAGAGATTTTGTTTTGAATTAGGTTTTGTTTGTACTAACTGGAAACCAATTTGTATGTACAAAATTATAGTTGTTGTACATACATTATTTTGAAATAATTATTTCTATATGGAGAATTGTCCGCTCATAATTATTTGTAATGTGCAGTGTTTCTTGTAGTGGAAGAAACAAGCTGCTACACCACTCCATCCCTTAGTTAGAACCCGTCCCTCTTGTGGATTTTGTCTCCTCAAGCGGTTGTTGTTGGATTTTGTGAATTGTAAAAAAAATTATTAATCGTAGTCAACATTACTGGAAAACTGGAAAAACTTGCATTAATTCCTACCTTGTTCATTTAGCCGTCCACAATTATAAAAATTGTAAAGTTTCTATTCCTAGTCGCGTGTAGATATGTACAGTCCGGATTTCCGGTCTACTGTATCGCACTATTTCGTTCACTTAAGATAGTAATCAGTTCAGAACAGTCCTGCCGGAACTTGGAAAGAACTTCGTAATGTCGGTAGTAGTAATTCGTTACTATTCATATTACCGTCTTAGTGAAACGACGTTCACTTCAGATCCGCATATGCATTGACATTTATTAGATATTTTGAATCTCGCTAGATAGTCTTTAAACTTACCATGTTCGGAGATTAATTATAGCTTATCGAGCTCGTTAGTGATAATTTCATTTTCAGTCTTTGTTTGATGTCAGAAATGAAGTTAAATGTATGCCTACCATTAACTGATTCATCACACCTTCCTTGGCTTTGCCAAAGTGCATTCTCTGCAACATGTGCAAAGTCATCTAGTTCGTTTAGATCACTTCTTTTTCACAAAACAGCATCTTTAGAAATTGTTCGGTAAGCCTTTGTTACTCATATTATGATATTCCTCTGAACACTATTAATCTGATGTCTGAACAGTTTAATTAAAGATATTGAAGGATGTCGTCAAGAGTAAATTTGCCTTTTAGCAGCAGCATTACTGTTATTTCTGCAGATAGTGGCATTTTGTTTGTTACGCATCATTATATTTATTGCGATTTGACCCTGACGCTGAAGTTTGAGTCTCTAGTTGCTTTAAACCAGAATGGCTTTATCGATCGATTGCTGAAGTAGCTCCTGAAAACATGCGTAATGTTTTAGGGAGACTATAGATCGATAAACTTGCGCTGATGCTAGGCCACGTAAAATTATCAAATGTTCCGGCGATGTCCAGGAAAATACCTATAACTTATTTAGAACTTGTGGTTTTGACAGTATTAATTAGGCGGACTATCGCATACCTTCAGCAGACATGCTATGTCGGAATACAATGCGCTCTGTCCAATCAGTGGTGTAATGCAAATGGCTTGTAACCTTTCTAGGAGTTTCCCCCGAGATATTAACATTATAGGTTTATAAGATTTCGAAGAAAACCGATCTTTATCACCAGGTTAGGAAAGTAGCTAAATTTCAAGCAGCTGTTAATAATTATTTTATTATGCTGGGTCCTATGAAAGGCCATGCGAGTTGAATTATATTATTATAATTACACTATTTGGTGATCATGTGGTTTTTCCATTTCCTTGCAGCTTGCACAACTGGCAGGTTTGGCTTTATTTGGATAACCCTTATAACCATGACCATGTTGTACACAGTGAGAACAGGTCTTCATGCGCGCCCTGGAACTATAATTCCACGAAAAACCCACATACTCAACATTCAAACATACTGGGCCTACTACATCTGCCAATCTAGTTGACTCAAAATCCAAATCCTGTCCACTGTGTACGAAAAAAGCTCACCGTTTCCTCGATTGTTCAAAATACAATGTTTTGCAACTCAAAGTCCAGATATGTCATTTGCCAAGACATCATAAGTCACTACATATGGATAAAGTCTAAAACTCTGATTCAAAAACTGAATCTGTTACATCAGCATTGAGTTAGCCGAAAATGCATAGTTTACAAACCACATCAAAGTTTATTGCAGTGATTCCAACAAATATGGTCTTAGTAGTCGACAATTATGGATTCGAGCAATGAATTCAGAACATTACTAGTCATGTTCGCAATACCTAGGCTTAAAGCGAACCAAATTCGCAGAACAGTAAGGCTACAAAACCATAATAACCAGTTTATTTATCCAAAAATCTATCATTCTAGAAACCTCGACTCAAATCACCCAATACCAACCTGGTTGCCCAGAACAATAAATTTGGAGAGATAGTTGGGGGAAGTGCTAACACCGAAGCCCAAGAAATCTAAACACACTGCACCCTCCTCAATATAGATAACATGTTGCTTCGAACGTGAGCAAGAACTTTATTGTCTTTATGATGAATTTATATTTGAATACAGCAAACTTGGTCACATGAGGTGGAAGATCGGGTTGATATCAACGCTATATTTATACCGCGTCATGGTGTATATAATAATACCAACAAACTTAGGTGGTTGTGTTGAAAAACTTGTCAGAACCCGTCATTCAACGCCATGCTCATGACAGACCCAATTCTTCAATCCACTCTGAGGGTAATTCTTCTGCGATTTCGTCCGTATGAGTACCTCGTCTCAGCAGCCATCATCCAGATGTGCCATCAGTTATCTGTATACGAACTGGACCAGCGGTGGCTATCAATCATGTGGCAAGACGATGATAACAATTTGTGCACGTATCAACTCACAACAGTGACATCAACAGCTTTCTCTGTCGCTACAAAGAAGTTGAATGAGTTAGCCTGATGTTTCAGGCGGCATCCACAGGCGGCTAAAACGAGACGAGAAGATGTTTTTGTCGATCATGTTCTCAAAGGTACAGTGGAAGAGGTAGTTACACTGAAAAAAGACAGAACTCAAAGATTCGTCACAAACATGCAGCGCAAAATCGCTAGATGCAACGTAAAGGCAGGATTAAGATATTTAGAATCCAGTGGGATCCAAATCGAAAGGATTTTCGATTCGCGGCACATCTTCCAAACAGAGGAGCACACACAAAACGATGATTTATGCTTTCCGAAGCAATCTATTTGGTTGGCTTTCTCCACTTTTAATCAGAATCATCCTACAAGATTTGTAGCCTACCACGATGGATTTGAAAGACACGCTACCAAATGGGGTATTCAACGAATGGATCATGGTCACACCGCTATAGTTGGCATTATCATAAGCCTGTTCAAGGGAAGTTTCTGGCGTAACATTCCTACGCAATTCAAACCAGTGGATTACGCGAGTCAGGCTGTATCCTTGGATGAATTGATAATTCACCCGTTATAGTGAACCGGACCAAGCTTCCAACCTTCCTCAACCAGCTTTCAGTAGAAAAGCATGCTAAGATGGCTAGTAACATCAAAACGCATGGCAAAGGAGATAAAAATAAATTTCAGAGATAATAAAACTATCATCTACCTGTTCACGAAATTCTCTAGAAGTTGTTACAGCACAAGCCGGTTTCTAACAACAGCAGTGTCTTTTAATATGCACCTTTGTTAGATGCTAATATGGTCAATTGCCACACGAAACACCGAATTGTTATTTGAATTGACATGTCAAACATATTGTCGTCAAAACGGACAATAAGCCAACGTATCGTATACCAAATCCAATACTAATTGCACTCTGGACCTTTACTGTTGATGATCATGATACAAGAAAATTTGCTGGTTTACCTGTAGCGGAATAGATTCTTCAGGTAGGCGTGGATTAAGTTTCATCGTATTTTATGACACCGGACCAATTTAGTGGGCTTACCACTATGCAGACCCCTAAAATTAATATCAATCAAAATTACATATCGCTCATTTGCTGCAAGAGTGACACAATCCAAAAGTTTTAATTTTTCGGCAGAGCGATTTGAAAATATCACTCAAAATTGTTTGTAAAAACGGTGATTTTCAGAAATAAATGCAAATACATTCTGATTAGTAAAATACATTTTTTTCGATTCCTACATCTTCAATAGGATCTTAATTTTTATAATTTTTAAATGTCCTAAACTGTTAATTTCTCTCGCGAATTGAGTGATTTTTTTGCTAGAAATAACTACATACTCGTAAGAGAGAATGTTTTGATACAAAATAATAAAAATATGAATTATTTGGAATCGTTTCATTCGAATATCTTACAAAAGAGTGAATTTTGAGTTGTGTCACTGTTGCAGCAAATGAGCGATATATGAGTATAAACTGCAATATAGGAAATAAATAAAGTAAATAAATTAAAGAAAATACTCAATAAAAAAAAAATTCTCTCAAACCTACAAAGTTCCTAAAGATTTGACTTCTGATTTTGACTCGTCATGATGTCCACTAACTCTGATAAAAATTTGGATATCAGCCGAATGTTAGAATTTTCGCTAAATGCTCATTTGCATATGACCCACCGCCATAGGAAATTTGAACAATACTCAATAAAAAAATTACTATTTCTAAGGAGCAACGAGAATTAGTCTGGGATGGGACTTTTATAAAAAGGTCCACCGATTTGACATCCAAATTTTTATCAGAGTTAGTGACGAATGTGAAGAAAATGCTAATCTTTTGCTAGTTTCATTAATTGTGTTCGTGTTAATGATATTACCTGCGTAAGACGGAACTAATCGAAAATTAAAGTTTTCTTGCTTGAAGTGGGTCCAATTGTGTGATAAATATTTTTTAGTACAAACATTGTGAAAATACTGAAGATACCTGAATTATTATAGTCTTTAGGCATAATATTTTGTTACAGATAAGTGATAATTTAATCGGATGGTAATCATCGAATGTACTTGTTTAGGGCATTGATTATGATTAGAAGCTGTATAATATGTAAAAGAAATGGACTTAAGGATAAATATTCAACAATATCAAATATAACTAGAGTGATTTTATTAATTTATAACTTAATCTTAATCTTATCTAAGCAACGAAAATTAGTCTGGGAATGATTAAAATCAATATTTTTAAATTAAAATTAAAACTGAGAGTGAGGAATTTTTATCAAAAAAATAATCACAGAATTCAGGCAGCAACTTGAAAATAAAAGAAAATTTTTCACGTTAGTGTCCTCAAGTATATGAGGTGTTATGTTGGAAACATGTCAGTTAGAAAAAATAATCAGGAGCTCTACTTCTAGGGATGGGAACAATTTAGAGGATTTTGTATTATGACCAAATATAATAAAAATTCTTAAACCATTTGAGGTATCTCTGGAGATCGTAACACAACCTCAGGTATAAGAGGTGTTAGTTAGGGACCATGTCAGTTAGAAAATATATTCAGTTGCTACCATCTAGGGGAGGGGACATTTAATAAAATTTTATATTATGACCAAAATTAATAAAAATTCTTTGGCCAACTGAGGTATCCCTAGAGATCTCAACACAAACTCAGTTAATTAGAGTGTTAGTTGGAGACAATGCCAGTTAGAAATAATAATCAAAAATATTGGAGAGTTTTGGTCGACATGAACGTTCTACTGAGCGTGAAATTGGCAAAATTACATATTGATCGTGTTAAAGAAACTGATTCAGTGGAAGATCGTAGATCGCTGGCAGTGGCCTTTGTTAGTAGCCTCCTTATACCTGAGGTTGTGTTAAGATCTCCAGAGATACCGCAAATGGTTTAAGAAATTTTATTTTAGTCATAATACAAAATACTCTAAATTGTTCCAACCCCTGAATGAGGAGCTCCTGATAATTGTTTCTAACTAATATGAACCCCAACTAATACCCGATATAACGAAGGTTCTGCTAATATTTCTAGGGATATCTCAGTTAGCCTAATATTTTTATTATATTTGGTCATAATACAAAATTCTATAAATTGTTTCCACCCCTAGATGGGGCGCTCCTAATTATTATTTCTAACTGGCATTGTCTCCAACTAACACTCCAATTAACTGAGTTTGTGTTGAGATCTCTAGGGATACCTCAGTTGGCCAAAGAATTATTATTATATTTGGTCATAATATAAAATTTTATTAAATTTCTGCGAGGAAGAGTGTACAAAAGAGCAGGGGAGCACTTTTCACAATGTTGTATTGAAGAACGTGTCTCGTATACTCGAGGACTACGTCGTACCTTTTGCCGGGTTTATTAGTGAAAACTTCCTGTTCATACAGGATAATGCGAGACCGCATATGGTGTACCAGACCTTCAAGAAGTGGATGTGCCTGTGGTGGACAGACTAGCTCGAAGCCTGGACCTCAATCCCATCGAACATTTATGGGACGAACTGAAAAAATGAGTTCGAGCCAGTGATATTGCTCCAACGAGTCTCCAGGAGCTGCAACAGGCGATTGCAGACGAACGGGAGGCGATATCTCAAGATTTGGTGAAAACTTTGGTGAAATCAATGAAACCTCGAATGTAAGCTATTATTCGAGATAGCGGAGGGAATATTTCTTATTAAGAAAAATGTATTTTTGCTGATTTCCATGTCGATTACCAATAACTTTCATGCTGACAAATTCTCAAAATACAATACGTACGTCAGATATTGACCCCACAAATCACTTTGTTCGCACGGTATAAGTACAAAACAGGTACCACTGCAAGTGTATTACCCCGCCCAGTTTCCCCGAGTATGAATTAAAATTTCGCCGGTTATCTCATTTGATTACAATTATTCTTCCTTATCAGTGTGTAGTGTTTGTTACTAATTTGCCTCGGATACTGATTTTATAGCTATTTTTTTAAAACTTTTATTAACCGAAATATTCATGGTCGTGAATATTGATTAATGAAATGGTAAATGTATTATAATTGCTTTCGGTTTTTTTAAAGACCACTCCAAATATTTAAAATAATGTTAATAAATTAAAGTTACGTCAAATTCCGCTTTATACAGGTGTGATACCTGTATAAAGCGGAATTTGACGTAACTTTAATTTATTAACATTATTTTAAATATTTGGAGTGATCTTTAAAAAAAACCGAAAGCAATTATAATACATTTACCATTTCATATATGCACCAACACATATAAACGTTTAGCATAGACTTACTAAAAACTTCACACGGCTGTATAAACAAGTGAAATTTTCAACAAGTGAGATTAATTTTATTTTTTTTGATTTTAATTCTTAATTTTTTTTTATTAATTTTTTTATTGAGTATTTTCTTTAAATTTCATATATTACAGTTTATATTCATATACGTAATTTTGATATATATTAATTTTAGGAGTCTGCATAGTAGTAAGCTTAAATTTTCGCTACGACAAGTATAACATTCCTAATTAATTGTATGATTTAAAAATTCTCGGATGGAATGAAATTAGTGTTACCTGATGAACATTTTTATGTTTCTTTGGGATGAAAAACTGGGATAACTTCACACACTAATTTATTAAATTTAACACACTACTCTCTACCCGAAAATCAAAATCTTGTAATAATACCCCAGATCCGGTACAACCGGTGCGTATTTTCACCTTTTGGGAATCATGAGTTACGGTAAATTATTTGATCATATATAAGCTGTGTTTTTTTAAACATGGTGTTCGAGGCCGCAATAAAATATAGAGAAAATACAGGGAAATTTAGACAAAAAAATTTAGAACAACAACTTTAACTAACTTCAAGTCAATCATTTTGACATTTAATTTTTGGTTTAAAATTAAACACAATACTATCCAATATGATAATAAATAAATTAATTTCACCAGCAAACATTAAGATATCCTTTTTTCCTTATTAAAAACACAATTCAGCCATTTCATTTTCATTCTTTCAAATTTCCAGTTGTAAATGAAGTAAGGAACAATCAAATGTTCCGTCAGTTCAGCAATTATTAAGTTTTTTGATGAACTCTGTTGTACTCTACAGGTATTTGTATAATGCCGGCTTGCGTAGCAAGTAGCTTGGGTTGTTCGATACTGTAAAACCAGACCAGCTTACGCAACACGTAAAAATAATATCAACCCCGTTCCATAACATTATGTACTTTATAGTAATTAATTTTATTGATAAATTCTACTTAGCTTTTTGTTCTTATACGAGTTAGTCACTTTAATTTATAATCTTGAAAAGAAAAAAACAAAGAACCATATCTTGAAAAGCCGATTAATCTTTTAAAATTATTTTATAAAGTTTTTTATCGGTACTCGTACCCAAGCGAACGAGTAAGAGAAATAATTCTTAAAAATGTTTTCTTTACATTTTCCCCTCTCTTCTACGAACAACAACAACAACATACATGTTGACAACAACAAAAATTAAATTTACATTTTTTTTCACATACCCATTACGTGATTTTATCTAGAATCGCATAATATTGTGTGTTGAGTAATTAAAATAATTTTTGACAGTCATTGTTATTCTCACCAAGTGAAATGTTAGAATATAAAACATCAAATTTAGTATGCCATTATAGTGTTTGAAGGGAAAGACTTGTTTAACTTTTTCAAATTTTCGTAAATTGTATTTAAGTTTATAGGATTGCGTGTATACGTTTACAATGTGTGTTTATTGTTTATCGCAAAAACTTTTTACAGATAATTATTTCCTATATAATGTATGTATAATATGCAGAACCAAACGCAGACACAAAATCGCATCTCTGGAGATTTAGTAATTTCGTCTCTTGTATTCCCTCCCACGCACCGTGATGTAAAGGAAAGCCCTACATGCCATTTCAGGAAAATAGCAACAATTACGTGAATTTTATTGTTCCCCATTTATATAAATTGTCTTGTGTATGTTCTGGAAAAATGGATGTTGTTGTGTATTGTACTTTATGACTACAAACTTTTTTGTTGCTGTTGTTTTGAAAGCAATTCCCTGATGGAATCCTCGTAAATAACAAAGCAAAGGAATAAAATTGAAAATAAAAATTTCATTTATTTATATGCAACGACTTAAGAAACGATATGAAGTACTTTTTTATAGTGTTTTGATCGAGTTTCTATTGTTGTTCGCCTATTTGGCGGTGTTAGTTAAATCGCGGAAAATTTTTTTTTGTTATTTCGCATTTTCCAGCGCTTTGAATTTTATTTTATTTTGCTTCTTGATTTACGAATGTATATAAAAAAAAATAATTTAATAAGCCTTATTCGAGATTAGAGATATCAAATCTAATGTAGATTGGAGAACTGTCAAATTTATTTTATTCAATATCTCTAGTAGAATATTCATCGAATTTGTATTGGACATAATTATATTTCGAGTATAAACAAAATTAATTATTATAATTTTATTCCATTCATATATAGTTAAAGAATAAAGAATAATAATAATTTTATATTTTGTACATGGAGGACCAATTAATTCTCCCAACTTGACATAATTTGTGATACTTCAGACTAATCCAACATCTAAGGAAAAAACGAAAATTCTACGGAGTATGGAATTAACACAAAAAGCACAAAGAAATGAATTGAATGTCATTACCATAATTTCTACGAAAGACGAAAAGTCAAAGCGAATACTTAATTTTTTTATTTATACTGAAAATACTGTGACACTTTGCTTATGCGAACTTTAATTTATTATTCTATACATTTTTATAATTTCAACTTCTGGTAATTAGTACCATAATTGAAATTAATTCAACAATTGTTGATATGCGACTTTATATGTCTAACAGATTCGCACTGTGAATGCTCCTTATGAATATATTGTTACAAATATTCTTCGATCGGCGAGTTTTGAAAATCACCCTACTGGAATTAAAATATTTACCAAACTTTGATTAAAACTCCTACTAAACAATTTTGTTCAACATTGTACTCTCTTAGATAAATGTGTCAATCATGGGTACCAATCATGTCAATCTTTTGAAATTTGTTGAACAGTTTTCTTGAAACTTGTTGCAACAACCCAAAATATTTAATCGCAAACACATCACTCCACAAACTCATCGCTAACTCTTCACTATGTACGTGCAAAGAGAGTAAATGAATCAACAGATGTATAGTACATACAAGCAATGCAAGACGGAAACAACACGATGGCCATTCGAAACGAAAACAAACAGCACAACGAATACAAGCAAAGAACAACGAACAAACATTTTTATTTAATACAAAATTAATTTCGTGTTAACCAGTTCGTCTCAAGCTGCGTACATACTTGCAGAAATAAAAATTGACACACTCGCTTCCGCACTATAAACCAATCAAATTTCTTGAAATGCTTTACGCCCCGTCTACTAGTTCCACACTCGAGTTGAAATATTTTTATCTTTGACTAAGCCTGTTAAAGATAGCCGAAAGTTTCCAGCCGAAAGTGAAAAAATCGATAATGCAGATAGTGTCTCGACTACTTCAGCCGAAAATTAAAAAAATTATGTATTGAATTTAAATCCCAGCCGAAAGTAACTAACCAACAAAATCAGCCGAAAATATGTATACATTCGTAAAAAACTACAACTAAAACTAAAATACCGATATTAATTTAGAAATTTCTTATGAATATAACATGTATATAAAGTAGCGGGTGTTTTTTTAGGAGGTTTGTTTTTCCGATAGATGTCGTTTTATTTTATGACAGTTGTTTTGACAGCTCAAAGTGGCATTTCTACTCAGTATTGTTTGGCAAATCATTATGAATAGGTTAACTCCAGAACAACGTTTTCAAATCGTGGAAATTTATTTTCAAAATCAGTGTTCAATTAAAAATGTTTATAGAGCACTTCGTGAATTTTATGGTGCACATAATCGTCCGTCAGAGACCACCATAAAGAACGTAATTACCAAATTTCGGTCTACATTCACTCTTTTGGATGCCAAGCCACCGACAAGAATGAGAAGAGTTCGTACAGAAGAAAATATTGCTGTCGTTGAGGCCAGTGTCGAAGAAAACGACAATTTATCGATTCGTCGTCGTGCTCAGCAAATTGGACTTTGTCCATCGACTTTATGGAAAATTTTACGTAAAGATTTGGGTTTGGTGCCATACAAAATTCAATTGGTGCAAGAATTAAAGCCACACGACCATCGTTTGCGCCGTGAATTCAGTGATTGGTCGTTAAATCAATTGAACGGAGATCCATTTTTTTACCGTAAAATTCTCTTCAGTGATGAGGCGCATTTTTGGTTAAATGGATACGTCAACAAACAAAATTGTCGCCATATATGGTCAAACTTCAAAAATTTGTAGAAACTTAACGTTTAAAGTGTTATGTCTGGAAAAGGTCTTATTTGAATCGGTTTGTCGATGGTTATCGCTGGAAAATTTTCCAGGTCAAGTTGCATGTTGGGAGTTCGGGAAAAAAAATTTGTTTGCTTTAACAAAGAATAAAATTTGTTAAACTTATTGCTCGATTGCACTCTCTGAGATTGAGAATATTAGAATATTTTTATTAATAATACATAATAACATAAAAATTGCATGTTCCGAATAACATATATATCTACGATTTATTGTTATTGGTCTGTTGCTGGGCTTAGACAGCTAGCTGGTATGTTTGCTCAGCTATGCCTAATTGTTTAACTTGATTAATGTTAGATTGTCACTAGTGAGATCTAACAAAAAAGAGCACGTTGTTTACTTGTCTGCTTACTTTATTCTAATTTTTATAATTACGAGAAAGGTTTATTTATACAAAATTAATAGCTGTATAAATATATAAATCGCAAACTATGTGAAATTAAATTATTGACTGAAGTGTCGCAATAATGTAAAGTGTCTGGAATCATCGTAGACTGGTTATTTTGCTTGTTATATTCTCAACAGGTCTTTAACCAACCGAATTCCGAGTATTTGTGTAAAGCATTTCAGTAAAATCGTTAAACCAACTCCCGAGGGCAGGAATAGTGTGACGATCGCCACGTACACAACAAACAATATTCAAACTTCACCAAAAAAACTTCCCCCAATTCGTCCCAAAATTTTCCCAAACTCCCAACACGAAACTTGACCTGGAAAATTTTCCAGCGAAAACTATCGACAAACCGATTCAAATAATAGCTTTTCTAGACATAACACTTTAAACGTTGTTTCTACAAATTTTTGAAATTTTCACGTGTATTTCACTCCCTTCAATCTTCCTGAACTCCCAACATGAAACTTGACCTGTAAAATTTTCCAGCGATAACCATCGATAAACCGATTCAAATAAGATCTTTTCCAGACATAACACTTTAAACGTTAAGTTTCTACAAATTTTTGAAATTTGCACGTGTATTTCACTCCCCTCAATTTTCCTGAACTCCCAACATGAAACGAGACCTGGAAAATTTTCCAGCGATAACCATCGACAAACCGATTCAAATAAAACCTTTTCCAGACATAACACTTTAAACGTTAAGTTTCTACAAATTTTCGAAATTTGCACGTGTATTTCACTCCCCGCAATTTTCCCGAACTCCCAACATGAAGCTTGACCTGGAAAATTTGCCAGCGATAACCATCGACAAACCGATTCAAATAAGATCTTTTCCAGACATAACACTTTAAACGTTAAGTTTCTACAAATTTTTGAAATTTGCACGTGTATTTCACTCCTCTCAATTTTCCCGAACTCCCAACATGCAACTTGACCTGGAAAATTTTCCAGCGATAACCATCGACAAACCGATTCAAATAAAACCTTTTCCAGACATAACACTTGAAACGTTAAGTTTCTACAAATTTTTTTAATTTTCGGCTGAAGTAGTCGAGACACTATCTGCATTATCGATTTTTTCACTTTCGGCTGGAAACTTTCGGCTAACTTTAACAGTATCTTTGACTATGCGTTTATACTTGCGGAAGCGATTGAGGAAAAAATTCCGCAGAATCGTATTAAAACAACAACAAAGTTCAAAATATTTCAACTCGAGTGTGGAATTAGTAGGCGGGGCATAAACCCTATTAAGCCGAAAATGTCGATAATGTAGATTCAAACTAATCAAACGAAAATGACAGCTGATAATTGTCGGTAACATGTCCATCGAATACTCCAGCCAGAAAAATGACGATAATGCAGATACTACAAAAATTAAAATAAGAATTTTTAATTCGAAACATGTAAAACAAATTACCCAAAGCAAAATTTTCTAAGTGTTTTATTAGATGTTTAAGGAGGTTAAATGGGAAATGCATCTATAGTGACATGTCCAGATAATATTTCAAATAAAGTGCCTTCCATTGAATATCATTTTAAAAACGTAAAGTCAATTTTCATGTTGGGAGTCCGGGAAAACTCGATTGAATATATCGCACACACAAAATTTGAAAGTTTCTAAAAATTGACCGGTTTAAGTGTCATGGCTGAAGATACTCGTAGATTCAAATGATTAGTCTTAATAGAAAAAAATTTCAGGTCAATTTTCATGTTGGGAGTCCGGGAAAACTCGATTGAATAAAACAAAAGAAGTTAGGTTAAGGTAAAGTTCAGAAATTCACAGAAATACCCAGCCGAAAAATGCCGATAATGCAGATTAAATGTAATTAAAAATAAATGACGGTCGATTAATGTCGATAATGCAGATACAAACAAACTTTTTTTTCAACATGAAAATTGACCTGAATTTTTTTCCACATGTGAGCATTATTAAGGCCTACCATTTTAATCTATTTCCAGCCATGGCACTTTAAACGGTCAATTTTTAGAAATCTTCAAATTTTGTGCGTGCGATATATTGAATCGAGTTTTCCCGGACTCCCAACATGAAAATTGACCTGAAATGTTTTCCAAGTATGCGCATTATAAAGACCTTTCATTTGAATCTATTTCCAACCATGGCACTTTAAACGGTCAATTTTTAGAAATTTTCATATTTTATGTGTGCGATATATTCAATCGAGTTTTCCCGAACTCCCAACATGAAAAATGACCTGAAATTTTTCCACGTATGAGCATCACTAAGACCTTTCATTTTAATCTATTTCCAGTCAATTTTTAGAAATTTTTAAATTTTGTGTGCGATATATTCAATCGAGTTTTCCCGGACTCCCAACATGAAAATTGACCTGAAATTTTTGAGGTTTTGCTTCATATGTTTCTTCGAGTAGTCTCAGTGGTAAAATAGTTTTGTATTATAGTTTTAATGCATTTAATGCAACGAACTAAACATTTTGGGTTAAAGAAAAAATTACTGTTTAACACCAAATGTATTTATCTGATTTAACGACATTTTTAGGCTGGCTATGTATACGAATCTGTATTACCGACCTTTACTAGCAGATAATCCGTATTGTTTTCAATCTACATTATCGATATCTTTCGGTATTTAGGCATTGGCAGGTACAATCGAATCTGCATTATCGACATTTTCCGGCTGGTTAATTTTAGTTGTTAAACCCGAATCTGCATTATCGACGTTATTCGGCGGAGCGAGTCGGCTAACTTTAACAGTATGGGGCATAAAGCATTTCACGAAATTTGATTGGTTTACAGTGCGGAAGCTCTTGCGTAAGTTTTTATTTCCGCAAGTATAAACTCACAGTGAGCAAATGATTTGCTCAAACTTGCCAACCAAAAACTACAAATAGATCTAAATTTAGTGCTCATTGACAAAAAAAATTTCATTTTTTGTGCAGTTTCTTGCCAGTTGCAAAATTTTTCAGCTATCGATATGGTAGCAGAAAGTGTTGTGGACTGGTATGAAATGGGCCAAGCAAATTTCGTGCAAGCTCAAATACTGGATAAGGAATAGTTGAGAAAGAATAATTTGTGTGAAATGAAAGAAACATTGTCCCGAATCAAGAATGATCTAAAAACTGATATTAATAATCGTAAGAAATCAATGTGATGACAGCAAAAGAAAAATCATTCCGATTAAACGTGGAATACAACATCAGGTAAATGGTAACCACGAAACCTCTGGCACAGGGTTATTCTTTCGTTGAAATTTTGAATAACGTTTTCGCATGAATGTGGCTGTATTTCACCAATTACGCGCCGTATTTCCTCTTTAAGATATTCAACTGTTTCAGACTTATTCGCATACACCTTTTCCTTCACGGCCGACACGGCCTGGAAATTTAGTCTGCAGTAACACCATTGTTTCACGTGCTGTGTGGCAGGTCGCACCGTCTTGTTGGAAAAACATGCCCTCCACATCAATTACATCCAATTCGGGCCACAAAAACTCCGTTAACATTTCGCGATACCACACTCCATTAACAGTTAGCGCATTTCCAGCCGAATTTTCAAAGAAATACGGCCCAATTACTCTGCCAGCCCAAAATGCATACCAAACAGTTACTCGCGGTGGATGCATTAATTGTCTGAGTATCACACGAGGATTTTCAGCACCCAAAAGCAGACAGTTTTGCTTATTTACGTATCTGTCGAGTTGCAAATGTGCCTTATCTGAAAAATGATTTTCTTCGAAAAATCCGCATTAATTCCTGGCGCTGCGCATGTTCTCTTGGCTTGATTTCTTACACCAATTGAACCTTGTACACGTGCAAATGCAGATCTTTTACCAAAATTCGTTGCATAGTGCTTTTGGGAATGTTTAATTCTTGACCACGATGCCGAATGGAAGTTCCTGGATTTTCGGCCACAGATTCCCTTACTATGGCTATATTTTTGAGTGACCGACAAGGACGACGTCGACCAATGATCTTCTGATCCATCAGCATAAATTTGGTCTCAAATTTTGTATGCCTCACTGTCGATTCATTTAGCGCATTATTGCGACCTAAAACTTGACGTAATTGGCGAACTGGTTTCGCAAAACGTTCTTCATTTTTGTAATGTGTTTTTACAATAATTGAACGTTGTTGGTTTAAATACTTCTCCATATTCTTAAACCGCGTCGTCTGTACGTGACAACTGTCAAAAAAATCACCGTACAACTCGTATTTACAAAATGGTGGCAAATTTAAATCGCACGCACTGGCTGAGACACCCTTTATAATTCTATAATTTTAGACAATATTTGCTCTTCTAACGGAACTAAAGTACTCTATGGTTAAAATACAGAATTGATTGAAATAAAATGATTTGTCATGACTTGTCCCTGGCCGATCTAGTGAACAAAACAGAGATAGGAAATTTACGGAAGCAACGTAAAAGCGAAACGGAAATTACAATGAATTCCGAAGGACAAAACAACCTTGCTGACACGCTGATTACAGCTTCATCCACATCGAATGATTCGGACACATCAACTAGACTAGTAGTTCACCATCGGTTAGTATACAAATTTAACCAACTCCAACATCGTCATTCGTCGAATTAACTATGCCTGAACGATATTTTCCACAGGACTGGATGATCATCAGCGTATAAACCGATCACGAAAGCATATTCGGCAATTACGCCGCTATTTTCTATTGCTGCATATGATTCGAGGCAATCATTAGTGGTGTCCGGTAAAGATGGTACTCTAATGTTGTTTCAAAGTGATCCAAGTTTAACGAAGTGGACGTCATCTAGATTCATTATCACGCGGTATCAACGAGAGTGACAACTCAAAACTTTTTATTAAAAAAAATTTATTTAAAACAATTTAAGGGGATAAAAATTTGCGTGGCTCATTTTTTGATTGCATCGTTGGTGTAGCTTCTTACGATGGGTACCACTGTTCTAGTATTTAAATTCCATTTCTGCAATAGGGACTCACCGATACCGAAGAATTTATTATCGCAAAATCTATTCGGGCCCCAACATCACTAACTGAATTAGGGTTAATCCAGAAACACGGGCTTATTGAATTTGTATCGAAACCTGCATGCTATCCAGTGCATCCTAATATATGGATTCGACACTAATTCGTTTTCCGGAAAATGGACAGTTTAGTAATCACAGTACGAGGAAATGGGCATGTCGAATGCATATAATTTTCCATTGATTATTGTGGTTGTGGCTGGTGATATATTTGAAATGTACGTCGTGAGGAACGTATCGGCACCACCAGTTCGATTTAATTGTTTTTGCGGTAATATATTTACAAACTTTTTTGCCGTTATCCTGTTTAATGACCGGAAACTCTTTTAAACCCATTACCGATTTAATCAGGTTCATATTGGAATTTTTTATTTGGGTATCACGAAGGCTGTCTTATAGATCGGGTGGTTTAGTTAGGCGACTTGTTGCAAATTCTTGGATTTAATCTATAACATAGACTTCCTCTATAGAGTTGTAAAAAAATAAAGTAGGAAAATAATTGTGAACTTCTAAAAAAACATCCTTTATTTATTATCTATGGTGATAACATGCGGTAATTTAAAAGTAAATGAAATGCACCAAAGATGCTGCAATGAGTGTGCCAGTCCAAAGTATAAATGAAAGATTTTTCTATTTTGTTTCTTTGGCAAATAATATTAGTTATTTTTGGTTTCGGTTTGTTGGTGCTGGGTTGCCAGATTTATAGAATCTTCCCATGAACAACCTTGGATTCTAGGGAGTAGATGTTCATCCACCAAATTAACTAAAATTAACAATGAAAATTGTTAATTAGCAATGAACAGATGCTAAAATATCTTCGAAGGCGGTTGGATTTATAGATGGTTGTTATATCAAAATTGCGGTACCTCCAAACCTTTATCAACAAAATGAAAACCGTAAATTAAATTCCATGATCAAAGAATTTTTATAACAGTTATTTAGATCTGGTAATTTTCCTCCCTCTAAATAGTCAACAGCAAAACGTTGTGACCGGCATTCAGTTTTTTTTTTTTTTTCTTGGGATTAGTGTTTCATCAGTCATTGAATCCTAGCCATGATCTTTTGGATGAAGCATACTGTTCTCATGCGGTCGTCCAAATTTATATTAACTGTAGCAATGGTTGCTTGACGCGGTGGTGAAGTTGTTTACGTCTTTTCTCTCTGTGCTAGTTGTGGAGATAGCCTAAATTGCCATCCCCGAAAATAGAAAGAGTTCCATATGTACTATTGCGACGAAAATCGTGAAACGAAGAATGATATTTGACTATAGCATCTAATATAACATACAGTATAACTGTCAGCCTCGAAAATACCGTGTCGCGTCAAGAAAATGTCTATGAGATGAAGTTAAGATATAGTTCGTCGAATTCAGAAACTACTCGTATTATTTGGCCGGAATTTCGGGTTATGTCTGTTGGTAGAGGAAGACTAAAAGTAATTTCAGTGTTTTTCATAATTTTTCTATGGGGTGAAGAGGAGATATAGTTCCACAAAGTCCGCAAATAATCGTTGGCTGGACTATCGGCTTGTGTCTGTAGTGATGGAGGAAGATTTAAACTAATTTCTTTGAGATTTTCGATTTGTCTATGGTGTGGAGTTGAGATAAAAAAACTCAGCAACTATTTGCCGGACATTCGGCTTATGGCTAGTGGACAGTGGTGGAAGAAGATTTAAAGTAATTTCTGTATTTTTTAAGAGTTTTTCTATGGGGGATATAGTCTCTCAAATTTAGGGAATTATCGTTTGCCTGTCTATCAGCTTATGATTTAAAATAATTTCTGGAATTTTTCAGAATTGTTTTATATATTTAGGAGGGAGTTGAGATATGGTCCCTCAAACACACCAACTATTCGTTGCACGGACTGTCGGCTTGTGTCTAGTGATGGAGGTAGATTTATAGTAATTTCTGTGTTTTAACAGAATTTTTCGAAGGAGTGGAGTTGAGATGCCCTCGAACTCCGGCCAACGATTAGTTGCTGAGTTTGAGAGACTGTATCTCATCTCCACACAATTAAAAATTCTGAAAAATTACAGTCATTTCTTTACATCTTCCTCCATCATTAGATATAATCCGACAGTCCGGTCGACGAATAGTTGCTGAGATTGTGAGATTATATCTCAGTTTCACCTCCGCAGCGGCAGTTCGCAGCCGCTTATTTATACAGGATTCAGAAAATAATATCACGTTTCTGATTGATAAGGCTCTGATTTAAGCGTAATCCCATAGTACAACTACTATCGCTGCGGAACAAATCGCAATCCCGATTTGGTTCTGTCGCCAGCAAATGGTACTACAAAAAATACTTTTGGTACCAAATTACTCAACGTTGACATTAGACTAAGCCGTTCTTTCAAACACGCATTTATTATTGCCAACTTCAACCGCCTCATCATCGACGCGGATTTTCTATCGAAATTCGGTTTGTTAGTGGATCTCAAAAATCACAAATTGATTGATCCATCCACTAAGCTTGATCCAGCACTAACACCAACACCACTGTTCTACTTAATCAACAATGGCTATGGAGCATTGTTAAAGAAATCTCCTTCTTTAACAGCTCCACCGAACTACAACTCTCTGGTAAAGCACAATGTAAGACACCACATTGTGACTACAGGCCATTTACCATTTGCAAGTCCACGTACACTTGATCCAATTCGGCACAGAACAGCATTCCTAGAATTCCAACACATGGTGGAACTAGGAATCTGCCGAACTTCTTCTCTTCTGATGCTTAATTTGTTGAAAAATCGATTTCGTCGTCGAGAGCGTACCATTTAATACCAATTGCTCCTGACGGCAGACATAAAATCGAATGCCATTTGGACTCCGAAATGCTGCACAAACAATCCAGCGTTTCATCAACGTAGTTGTGAGAGTTCTCGATTTCGTTTTTGTTTATATTGACGACATTTTAGAGCATTCGCAGCATCTAAAGACGAGAAGCAACACTTACTCCATTTGGAACAACTCTTTCAAAAATTATCTGATTATAGTGTCAATATTAACACAGCAATATGTGTGTTTGGGACAAGTAAACTTGACTTCTACAGTCACGAAATTACTCCTAATGACATTCTGCCGTCCGAAGGACGAATTAAGTCAATTAGAGAATTCCCAGCACAAAACTCGCTGAGATACTTGCCCCAATTCACTCACAATTGGCAACACTTCTCAAGAAGCCCAAAACGCCTCAAAATTTGTCTTGACCTAAAGAATGACAAAATGCATTCGTTCAGCTCAAGAACAGCTTAGAAAATATTGCTCTTTTAGCGCATCCGCCCAATGAAACAAAAATATAGCATCACTACTGATGCATCTAACACAGCTATTGGCGGAGTCTTACAGTAATTAAATAAAGAGACTTGGGAACCTTTTGGATTTTTCTTCAAGAAATTATCAGATGCCGAAAGAAAATATTTCGGTTTATGCAATTAAACTTTCACTATTTTGTCGAAGATCGGGAATTTAATTTTTTTGACCGAACACAAACCGCTTACTAGAGCAAATACCTCTAAAGCGGAACGCAACCAAAGGCAAGCACGCCATTTATATTATGTCTCCCAGTTTATGACAGACATACTGCACATACAAGGTAAAGACAATGTGGTCGCCGATACACTTTCTCGGACTTCTGACCACGAGCTTGCCTCCGCAACAACTCGCACAACATCACAACAATCGCAAAAGCACAAGCTTGCGGTCAAGAACTACAAAACTTACTCTCTAGTTCTACAATTCGGCGCTCTTTCAAATGGAAATTAGATAAATTTCCATTAGCCGATTTAACAATTTATATTGTGAAATAACTACTGGCAACAATCGCCAGTACATTCCAGAGTCCTTACGTCGAACAATTTTCGACATTCTGCGTAATGTTTCACATCCACGTGTATGCGAGCAACTCGAAAACTCGTCACTTCAAAATACTTTTGGCCTAGTATGAATAAAGATTTAACCCTGCGGGCCAAATCTTGTTAATCCTGCCAAAAATTTAAAGTGCAACGGCACACCAAATCACCTCACGGGAATTTCCAAATTCCACCACTTCGACCATCTAATGGATTTACATACATTTTGCTCTGCGTTGATCGTTTTACGCGGTGGCCTGAAGCCTACTGCATGAAAGACATCTCTAGATTCGGCGTTCCTGTCAACATAACGACCGACCAAGGCACACAGTTCAAATCTAAACTATTTACTGAGCTTGCTTTTAGGCTCACATCGAATACGAACAACTGGAGTTCAGAGATGCCAATCATATTGTTGGGAATCCGAGCAACAGTTAAAGATGACCTAAAATGTTCACCAGCAGAACTGGTGTACGGTCAAACGATCAAATTACCTGGTGAATTCTGTGTGGAACATCCACTTACACATTCGTATCAAAGTCACTGCAAACTAGATAAATGATAAAGTTCGCACTGGCCTCACACCACAATACAAAGTGATATGACAACTTCGTCGACTACTAGATTAATCGACTTTATTTATCACCAAATAGTGTTTCGTGATACGTTTATCGTAATGTAGGAAAGAGACAGAACTCACAATCAACGATATAAATTGGAAACATAAACTAAGTCGAAAGTCGAAAATAGTGATGGTACGACATCCCAGCCCAGATATGTTAGTATACTTTTCGCTGGCATATTCGTAAATAAACGTAAGCCGGCAACTCTTTTAATTTTAATCGCAGGTGTCTAGAACGATCCTGTAACATTTCTTGACACGTTTTTTGTAGAATCGATACTACACAGTTATAAATGTAGGCCTCGTTAATTAGTCAAGGAACCCGGGAAAGAGAAGCATCTTGCAGAAAAGAATTTGTCTGCATCCAGCACTGCATTAAAGATATTAGAAGTTTTAATTCTAGTCGGAATTCGGCAAGTCGGCTTTCTTTACTTCTTAGAAATAAAGCGCCATGCGAATTTTGCTGATTGCTAACGAAACAAGAATTTTCGACATTGTCTACATTCTATACATTATTGACGTCAATTTTGTATTTGCCTACATACATTTTCTACACTTATACAATATTAATTCTCTACGCGGTGTAGACAATAAAGCCCAACACTGGTAAATACTCTTGTCTCGTATATTTAATTAATCATGAGCAGCCGATGACTGCCAGCCCCATAGTAGATATTATCTAACCGTTTTACAAAATAAACAACCATTTTGATTAATGTAATCGATTGAATTAAATTGGTACATATTTGCTACCCAGTAAAATCTAGATTAACGCATCAGTGGTCCATGAGATGTGTTCACGATTCAATCCCGTATAAATATTACATTGCCCAATAGAATTCATAAAATGTGAGAAGCAGAATAATAAACTCTGCTGCGGCAGAATATGTATGTACTCCTATTATGTATATTATGAATGTATGTGTGTTACACAACAACAACATAACCGATGGGAAAATAAATAGAAGATGTATATAATATTTTTCCAAATGAATAGCAATCGAAATAAATTGAATTGTTCCAAATAAAAGGAAAATATCGGAAGGAACAAAATAAACGAAAACGGCAGGAGGGAATATTTTTAAGTGAAAAAGCCCTAAATATTTTTTCGTTTGCAAAATTTAAATTGAAATTTAAAATTTATTTGATGTGTTTTATTGTAACTATTTTGCAGAAGGCAAATCAATGGCAACAGCGTACGATTGCAAATTTATCGAAACATCAGTTGGTATAAATCACAACGTTGATGAGTTACTTGTTGGCATTTTATCGCAAATACGATTGAAATTGGAGAACCCAGAAAAGTCAAGGTACGTACCATGATTATCTCTTACATTATTCAGTTACCGTAGCTCTTAACATAAATTTATTATTTTGTTATTGCAGAGATTTATTCCGCAAGCGATCAACACGAAAATCAAAACGACGCGCCTGCAGCCCATTAGGAACGGCGGCTGCATGTTTATCGGGGAATGGTGGCACAAACACAAGTACGCCAGTTTCAAATATTGCGTTTAATGATTTTTCAACACCACCGGGCAGTGCACATAGCAGGTTAGTACTCTAATATAAATTTATTAACAATTTACGATGCAATATAAAGCAATATTTAACGAGAGAAAGATAATATGAATGGCATCTTAAGCTTTCTTTATGTTATAAAACTAAGATCGTAAAGTGTAAATTATTGCTTGCAACGTACGAGTAAATCTGTAAATAAAATACAAACCTCATTTACCATATACGAGTCATAAACAGAAACTGCTTATATACATTTTACTACTGATGGTTTTGAAGTTCAAGATTTTAAATTGGCATCATAAAAGCATTTTTATTGCAAATGTCAGCGGCTTGTGCTGTTCTTTATTTTAAACCAATTTGGTATGAGCATATTTCTGTTATGTTAGTTCATGCTAGAATATATTCCGCGATTTAGTATATTGGTAACATACTTGTCATGATAATCAAATTCCTTTGGAAGCATGAAGCTTCATCTCGATCAGTCAATCCGTTTGGGCTGTGTACAGAGGGCGGATTTTGGTTTAAAAACAGTTTGTATCAAAAATCGTCATTCCGCTTCAGTTTTGAAAAACTAATGAGGACCGATGTTGTCTTTGGTACCAAAGTTATCTTTTAGTTCAAGGTCGTTTTTCTAATAAACAATATGCATTTCAAAATATTTGAGAAAAAACGAGGAAGCTCATATGAAAGTTGCCACTTCCGGTGGACCGATTTTCCGACTAAACATTACTAGAACCTCCATGGAAAAAGCTAAAGTATGCAGTTCAATCCCAATCAATCAATCCATCTTGGCTGTACAGGGGCCGAATGTTTGTTTAAAATCAGTTATTTGGACCGATATTGTTCCAACTATATTTTCGAATCTTTGCAAGAAACGAAATTCTCCTATGAAAACTGTCACTTCCGATGAACCGATTTCGGTCAAAACCACTATGGTCGATTTTGATATCGATGCAGCATATTTGCATGGAAAACGACATTGACGAGGATTTTGAATATTAGCCAGATACCAGCACAATTCTGGAATCTCAATGCTGCGAGATCTAGAACTTTCTTCGCGTGATCGTGATAGCGATCGTATTTGCGGTCTAAGTTGTTTGAAAGTTGCCACTTCCGGTGGACCCATTTCTGCTAAACATGACTGGAGGCTCTATGGAAAAAGCTAAAATATGAAGTTTTATCCCATCAATCAAACCGTCTGGAATATACAGGAGCCGAATTTTTATTGAAATTCAGCTAAATTTTGGAAATCAAAATTTAAATTTCGCTGCGTGATAGATAACCATCGCATGATCGCGAACGAGATCGTTATATAGCGATCGTGTAGTTCTGTTCGGTGGCCAATTTTGATTTTAGAATATATCGGATATTTAAAATATCCGATTCGAGTCTAGCTATGCGTTCTTCTACCGACATTACTCCTGCAGAAGTGGACGGCGTAGCGTTGCCTCACTCACCTCGGTTGCGCCGCGACCTCAATCCTGATGACATCGGTCATTTCTCGCCTCCATCTGATGACCACGTCAGTTGTTCGAATTTCTTTTAATATGAGCTTATTGATTTTGTTCTGGCACGTTCGTTAGTAGGCAAGAGCTCATTGCAATGAGTGGTCGTGCTCCATCTTTTTTCCTACTCGTTGTTGTCGTTCTTTGATGTTTCTTATGTTATCGTTCGCGTTATCTAACTGGCTCTTCACTTCACTAAACCACTAAATACTTTCTAGTGAACAATCACAGAACTAAAAAAATATGCAAATATAAAAACCAGTGGAAATAATCCGAGTAGAGAAAACAGCCAAATTTATGTGGACAGTTCTGTGGTGGAAAATATATGTAAAATAAATCTTTAGCATACAAAAACTGTGACTCTACGTTACTGTTAATGGTACTATGGTTTAGAGCATTTCCGTTATTCATTGGACACCGACAATAGCAATTCCGCGTGGATACGTGGTCTCTACTCGGCATTGATCGTGCGAGCCGTCAACCACTTGATTATTAAGTGTTTAATCTGAGAAGAATCAAATTCGTAACAATACAACCACCTTAAATCTGTTCATCCCTGTAACTTCAGCCTATAGCTCTGCACGACTTCTTGACCACCTCTGAGGTTTTCTTCTAGCTGATCGTTCTAATAATTTTAAAGGGACCTTTAAAATTCCGTCGTGCTTCTTGAGATCTTTCTTTCCACTTCCTGGAATTTTACAGCCACACTAAATCACTTTGTCGAAAATCGGTATATCTCCACCGCTGGTCGTGTTGAGTCTCAGATTTTCCTCGTGCGCTGGTCCTGTTGCTAGATCGATTACATTATATATATTTACGGCCACGTGCAATATGAATATGTCGCTTGGATCGTGTTCTAGAACACTTTCCGCTACTGCATCCTGTTCCTGATCTTTTTCTGTCACGTCACATTTCAGAACCTCCCCCTCCCCTCCCTACTTAACTCCAATGCGAGCCACATCAGCACGTCTCTTCGTCGCGGTCTTCTGGATCACTCTCGCTTTAGCGATCAATTTCACTGCCGGACTCACTTTCAACAAACGCACTAAAATCCTATCTTGAAATGAGTATTAACCTCTGGTCTTGGTTGTTTCTAGAGCCCTCTGTGGTGTTCATTAAACCCGGTCTGTGTTTCTCTCACTCGGGATTCAGGCTACTTCATAGAATCATGATTTCATTGCTGCCAACAACCTCGGTCGTAGTGACCTCACTTCCCGCCCCCGCAAGCATCTTCTTATACTTTTTATGTTTAATGCATCTGCATTTGTCCATTGTAATTCTCTGTGACTCTAAATGCTTTGTGTTAGTTGCCTCAACTAGTCTTTAATTGTCGCCTTTATCTCGCAATATCCTAAAAATCAAGCTTACACCACTTTATGGTAGCTAAACTTGCACTGGTTGCCTCATATTCTAAAGCCAACCCCAATATTCCAATCATGGTTTTACCTCTAATATTGGTTCTCAAATAAAGTTTCAGGTGGCCGTCCTTGACCGCACTGATAAATGCGTCCCTGGCAGTTCGTTGAACATGTTTTCAGGGGCATTAATGTGGCATTACGCGTTAATTTCGTTACCTCTCTGTTTATGTCTCGCACGCTCTCCCCACGCAATTGTCGCTTGCTTTGGAGTGGTATCTTATCATAATTCTCTGTTCTGTGACTGCTCATAGTTACATTATTTCCAACTCAATCATGACCCGCCTCATTTCTGTTGCTGATACAGTTTGCGAGGTATGAGAGACGTGGTTGCTTCTCTGCGGCCTAAACATTGTGCTTTACTGCCGCTTGAAACTGGACTTAAAAAATCTCAAATGGGGTCTCTCCATCGAATGTCGGAGGTTTTAAAATTCCCCTTGAACATCGGCGAGTGGTTCTGTTGAAAACGTTTTATACAGCTGATCTTCTCCAAAACATTGTGAGAAATAAACTACTACGCTTGCCTCAACCTCTCTAATCTTATTTCCATTAAACGAATGCCCAGGTCCACTTGCTGGTCAGCAATCGAGTAATAACAGACCCAAAAATGTCCAAATAATTCTCGATTATTTAGTTTATGTCTATGCACGCGGTATTAAGCTTTTTTCATAAATTGGAAGATCCCAGTGATTTTTGGCCGAAAACAGTCCACCGGAAGTAGCAGCTTCCATAGGAGCTTTTTTGTTTTTTTTTTTAAATAGTTTGGAAAGTTTATGAAAAAACGATCAAAACATAAAGATTGTAAATTAAATTTCAAAAACTTTATTTCACCAAAATTCAACATATTTACAGTCCAGGCGGATTAATTATTCAGAATTAAATTTCATGCCTAAATGTTTTTCGGTAATTGGGGGATCTTGGAAATGGAAGCTTTAATGGAAATTTTTTCAAGTTTTACAATGACATTCAAAAGTTTGGCACTTACAAAAAACGACAATGAATTTAAAGATTAAATTAAAATTGACATTCGCTATATCGCCAAAGTAAAAAAAGTGCGTTTTACAAAGATCTCTGTGTGTATGTATGCGTGTGGGTGTGCATGGATCCGTGCAGATTAAAACTCCGTATCTTCTCAGCCTCCCAGCTCAGACGGTACGATCAGGTTGAAACTTCATATCTTCATGATTTCTTCATTAAGTCGGAGATTCCAGTCATTTTTGACCGAAATTGGACCATCGGAAGTGACAGCGGCATTCAGACCAATTTTCCAAAATTTAAGCGTGATTTTTGACCACGAGCTTTTTGACTAAATGTCTGTGTCATCTCGTTAGCTCAGACGGATTGACTGATCGGGATAAAACTTAAGTTTTACCATAAAGCTTTTTCCATAAATTAATAGATCCATGCGATATATGGTGTACCAGAAGTGCCAGCTTCCGTATGAGCTTTTCCCAATTTTAGCAATGAAGATTAAGTTTTTTACCAAGGTTTGACTCTGTTGGTTTTCTGAAATTTAAAAAGGAATAATGAGTTTTGATTGCACGACACAATTTTAACACAAATCCGGTAGGTTCAATTTTTCCCTTTACAAATTAAGTGTGGCGTATTCGAAGAAAGTCGGGTGTCCCAACAATTACACTCCTCCATTTTTGTACAGTAATCATGAAAAATGTTGCCTCGTGCGTATGTGGTGTTGTGCAGATTAAACCAATAACGCTACAGCCCAGACGTATTGTAGATCGCAATGATTTTGGGCGAAAATCGGCTCACTGGAAGTGCCAGCTCCCATAAAAGCTTTTTCGTTTTTTGCTAATACATATTTTGTAAAGTACAAATATATCATTTACGAAAAAACGATTAAAAAATTGAAGATTAAGTTTCAAACAAAATTTGTTCGGATTACTTTTTTAAATTTGACCGGAAATGACGAGTTTTGGCAAAAAAAATCTTTATTTCACCAAAATTGGGCCAAATTCTCTACAGTCCAGGCTGAGTATTCGGAATCAAACTTCAACTGTGTACCGGAAGTGGCAGCTCCCGTAGAAAATTTTTCAATTTTTACAATGAAGAATAGATTATCGAGGCCTTGCTGGTTTTCTGAAAGCAGAAATAATGATTTTGTATTATAACAAGTCAGTTTTCATCAAAAGTCCCGTAGGTTCAATATTTCGATTTAGAACTTGAGTGTGGTGTCGAGACCTATGTACATTTGTCGTAAAAGAAAGTTGGGTTACCGACCAAATGGCACAGTGGTTAAAGCTTTGGCGTTTGGATCGGGAGGTACCGGGTTCGAATCCCGATAGGGACAGAATGCAAAAGGAAATTTTCATAACAGATTACGATCTGTGATTAAAAGGAACCCAACTACGACCCCCTATCGGCGTGCAAAACTCATGGGCGACCATTCTTCCATGTCCAGTACTATAGGCTGGCATATAGAGCTGTACAATGCGCTGATGATAACTTAAACTGGTCCCATAGCCGTACGTCTTCGATTTGGCAGGAATTGCGTAAAGTAAAATCAACCGCGAAAGAGCAATCGGGTTTTGGTTACAACATATTTACCCCTCCATTTTTTTATCATTTTTATCACAATAGTGTTTTATTTACTGTAATTATAAGCTCTAAATACTCAAGCTTTATTGTGCTTACTGAATGAATTACTCACAAGCGCCACCCACACAAGCAAATTAAATGTGAGAACTTTACACACATTTAATTTACTGAAACCATCAAGCCAAACTGAAATGTATAATTTGTCACAAAAAATGGTTACTGGAGCGGAATGTTGTAGGCCATAACAATTTTCGACTTTCGACTTATCTGTCATTTTTTCAGAATAAAGGGGTATGTCATTTCATTTCTCCAATTATAATCTTTCTATTGTGGTCTCAGCATGCTCGAATAAAATATCATGCTATTTCTATTTTACGATTTCTACGATCACTAGATTTGCTTTTTTACAAATCACGTTATATTTTGGTTAGTGATCCGTTTGTCGAAGTGTGGAAAAGGAATAGAAAATAAATGTTTGCCGAAAAGTTGAAATTGCATTACATTTTGTGTAATTGGTTGAGTGAAACAGCTCTAATTTTACGTTAGGAAAATGGAGGGGATAAATTTAACAGCGTTGACAGTTTCCCAAAAGTTGTGTTACGTTTGTCTTTAAAGTGCGAATATGTTTGAAAAAGAAACATTTTTCAAGTTTCAGACTAGATCGCTTATTGACTCTCACACTAGTACCACGCCTCCTGCTCATTCTGTTCCTTTTTATTATTGATCAATGAGATGGTATAAGTACCTTAAGGCACTTTCCATTCAATTTGGGAAACAAAACGTATTCAGGGTTTTTTACAAATTTTCAGTCTTACTAGTTTCTGAAAGTTAAAATTGTTTTCACAGGTACTTCAATTGTCCATCATTCTTATGAGAATCGAGCACTTTAAATTGAACAGTGTTGACAGTTTCCCAAAATTGTGTTACGTATTTTTCAAGTTCCAGACTGAATGACTGACACACAAATACCACGCCACCTGCTACCCTATTTCGTGCGGAAATTGAGAGGCGAAACCACAAATTTGTATATACGTATACGACGTATAATACGCCGTATTTGAATATATGTGCTTTTTTATACAAGTATGTGTGTTGTTTTTGTGATCATAAGCATCAAAATTTATCGAACCGGGCGGAATCGGTTCAATTTGTTGGTGCTTCCACTCCTATTTTTAGACATTTTCCCATGGTATTGAGATGGGGAATTTAACTTTTCAGTATAAATTTGAACATTTCAGTATTTCGGGCTTATCGTTAAAGCAAAATCGTTAAAGCAAATGGTTTTTGGCATTTATTTTTTAATTTTATTTTATTTTTGAGTGTAAAATGGTGTTGCACGACGTCCGAACAAGCTACATGTGTTTACTAATACAAACACATTTATGCAACACTATTCTTCTCTCCTGTCATTATTTTTGGACCAAAATACGGGCGCTGCTCATCCTGTTCCTAAATACCGTAAGACATTTTCTGTTCAATTTGAGACACAAATCGTACTCAGGGTTTCATGCAAATTTCCTTGGTGGTTAGTTGCTTTACTGATTTCTGAAAGTTAAAATTTTTCCCACAGATTCTTCAATTGTCCATCATTCTCGTGAGAATCGAGCATTTTAAATGGAACAGCGTTGAAGGTTTCCCAAAATTGTGTTACGCTTGTCTCTAAAGTACGATTGAAAAGGAAGCATTTTTCAAGTTTCAGATTATATGATTGGTTGACTCTCACACAAATACCACGCCTCCAGCTCATCCTGTTCCATTTTATTATTGTTCAATGAGATGATATAAGTACCGTAAGGCACTTTCCGTTCAATTTGGGAAACAAAACGTATTCAGGGTTTTATGCAAATTTTCCTGATGGATAGAGTTAGCCTTACTGATTTCCGAAAGTTACAATTTTTTCTCACAGATTTTTCAAATGTCAATCATTCTCGTGAGAATTGAGCATTTTAAATGGAACAGCGTCCAAAATTGTGTAACGTTTGTCTTTATAGTATGTCTGAAAAAGAAACATTTTCCAAGTTTCAGACTGAATGGCTTATTGGCTCTCATACAAATACCGCGCCCCCTGCTCTATCTATTATTTCTGATTGTTGATCAATGAAATGATATAAGTACCGTTAGGCCCTTTCCGTTCAATTTGGGAAACAAAATGTATTCAGGGTTCTTGCAAATGTCCCTGATGGTTAGCCTTACTGATTTCTGAAAGTTCAAATTGTTTCTCACAGATTTTTCAAATGTCAATCATTCTCGTGTGAATCGAGCATTTTAAAAGGAACAGCGTTGACAGTTTCCCAAAATTATTTTTCGTTTGTCTCTAAAGTACGATTGAAAACGAAACATTTTTCAAGTTTCAGACTAAATGGCTTATTGACTCTTACACAAATATCACACCTCCTGCTCATCCTGTTACTTTTTATTATTGATCAATGAGATGGTATAAGTACCGTAAGGCATTTTCTGTTTAATTTGGGAAACAAACCGTATATAGGGTTTTTTGCAAATTTTCCAGATGAGCCTTACTGATTTCTGAAAGATAATAAATTTTTCTCACAGATTCTTCAATTGTCGATCAATCTTTTGAAAATCGAGCTTAAAATTCTCGAACAGCGAGCGATTGAACAGCGTTGACAGTATCCCAAAATTGTGTTACGTTTGTCTCTAAAGTACGTTTCAAGAAGAATCATTTTTCAAGTTTCAAACTGAATGACTTATTAGCTCTCACACAAATACCACGCCTCCAGCTCATTCTGTTCCTTTTTATTATTGATCAATGAGATGATATAAGTACGATTAGGATCTTTCTGTTCAATTTGGGAAATAAAACGTATTCAGGTTTTTTTCAAATTTCCCTGATGGTTAACCTTACTAAAAAACCTTGCCTCTAAAGTACGTTTGACAAATAAAAATTCAGACTGAAATATAATGACTACCACCACTATGTTGTGGCCTACACCCGACTTTCTTTTACCACAGATGTATACGTAGATTTCGAATACGCCACTTTTAATTTATAAAGCGAAAAAATAAACTTCTGGTAAACTGTCTTGTATAACCAAAAACCATTATTTCACCAACAAATCTTAATTTTTTGTCGTTTTTTGTAAAAGCAAAACTTTTCAATATTATTGCAAACATTGAAAAGCTTCCATTGAAGATGCCACTTCCGGTACACAGATTTCCACCAAATTTCACAAAGATCTTCCAATTAATGGAAAAAGCTTAAGTAAGAAATTTTTTCCGAATTGTTAATCCGAGTGAACTGTAAAGATGCCGAATTTAGCTGCAAACAGTATTTTTTTTATCAAAACTCGTTATTTTCTTCGTTAAAATTTAAAAAATGATCTGAACCAATTTTATTTGAAATTTAATTTACGATCTTTATTTTTTAATTTTACCGATCAAGGAACCCATCTGGGGTTTAGGAGGCCAAACTTTTGTTGAAAAACGGGTTTTTGTCAAAAATCGTCATTTCCGCTTAAACTTTGGAAAACAACCGGTTTTATTGCAAATTTAATTTAGAATTTTTTAGTTATTAATCGCTTTCTTGCTGCGAAAACTGTAAAAGCTCCTTTGGAAGGCGCCACTTCCCGTTTACCGATTTAAGCCAAAAATCACTGGGATCTCCTTCTGGTAATTATGGATGGAAAACGCTTAAGTATGATTTCTAGAAAATCTTCAGACGAGCCCGTCTCTATTTATTGGAGCAACATATATCAATTTAGATAGGCCAGAGTGTCCCTGTATATACTCGTATATGATAGTTCATAGACTTAGTTAATATTTTTGTTCTGTCTGAACACTTCTATCTTAATCGGAAATAACATAATTTTTATTTTTTATCTTTACAGCCCCCGCAAGTACCGTGGATCTCGAACGTCAGCCAGTTTAAAAGTAAAAGGTCTTTTGGGTCGTGTATGGGCACGAGATTCAAAGTCAAAAAGCTGTGAAAATTTACACGTTTTGTAAAAAAAAAAAACATTTTTTTACTTCAATATTTAAAATAATTTCACTTCCGCGTTCTGGCATATGTTTAAAGTGACCGCTGTGTTTGACTGAAATTCCTATAAATATACATATATATATATTATAATAATATATAATGTTTATTTTTTATAAAATATTATCATTTAATTTTCGTTTATTAATTTGAACTTTTGAACACACAAGAAAATATAAGTATTATTACTAAATTACTAATTAATTAATTTTTATAATAATTAAAATAAAAAATAAATAAAATTAAACTATTTAAATATTTATATAGTTTTTAATAAATATATATATATAAAAATAAATATTACATAAAAATATATTTAATATTTTGATTTTTCAAATTTAACTAATTTCATAAAATAAAATAATTAATATTTAAACCCAAACAAATAATAATTAGAAAATATATATCAAAAAACGTCCTTAAACACAAAATAATAAACAAACAAAAAAAAAATACTAAAATTAATAACTAATTTGTATAAATCCAAAAAATAATTATAAAATAATTTAACAAAAATACAATTTTATACCCCGAATTATTATATTATAAATTATATATATAAAAACAATTATTTTGTATATTTAAACAAAAACAAAATCAAAAAATATTATTAGTATTGTGTATTAAAATTAAAAACAAGCGGATTTACATTTATTACTTTCTTAAGTTTAATCCTTTTACGCGTATAAACAAAAGGATAAATCTCGGTTCTAGACTGGAAAATAAAAATTCGTTCAAATCGAGAAATCAGAACCATGTACCAAAAAATTAAGAATAATAATAATTTATGTATTATGATTTTATGATTTATGTAAACAATTATTTTCAGAAATAAAACATTTTCTTTTTAATTAAGAAATTATTTTAATTTTCTCCAAACAAAATTTTGTGTTATTTTATTTAAATTTATACAATTTTAATCTTAACTAACGCAAACATAAAAAATAAAAATAATAAAAATTTAGTGATTTAAAAGCAATTTATTATTATATTATAAATATTAAATTTAAATAAAAATTATTATTATAAAAAATAATATTATAATACAAATTTTTATTTTTCATTAATGATTGTTACACAACCCTTTAACATAAACTATAAATAGTACTCGACAGCTTAACATTTTTTTGTTTTTATTTTAATTTTTTTTTTTTGGTTGTCGCTTTTAGAATTACTCGTACGTAAAATTAAAAATTTGGTTTGAGTGCGCCCTAAATTAAGGATTTTTATAAAATGTGTGCGTGGGAATTACGTAACAAGGTAAGAGAGCTTTAATATTTTAACTTTAACAATGGGATTTAATATTTTTGTATTTTGAGTATTAATTCGAGAGGTCTGCAGACCACAAGCTATTATGGACAGGTGAAAACGTGATTTATGGTAACCAACCGAACTTGAAATTCATCAGCAATTGATGGCTAATAAAGGTTAAATCATTAAAAACCAAATTCAGACAGACCTAATCGTTAGAAACTCTGCAACATATTATATGAACATTCGCTTTCTGACCGTAAGGACTAGGGCAACCAAAAATCCATCTGTCCATGGTGTATTTGCCCAAGTGATCATGTCTTCTGCCAGCTAGCGCAGGACATGAGCATAGAAAGTGAACAAGAGTCTCCTCCTCCTCCTCGTCCCTGCAGCTTCTGCAGAAATCATTTGAATCTAGACCCAGCCTTCTCGCATGATCTCCGAAAAGGCAGTGCCCGGTAAGTACCCTTACAATTCTACCTAAATCACGCTTCCCTAGTGTGATTAAGATCTTAGAGCGCTTCAAGTTCAGCACAAGCCATACTTGCTTCGCTATCCTACCGGTTGGACTCTCAAGCCACCTAGCATTCGCCAAGGCAACTGCTTTCCTATGGCTTGCCGTTTTCAGCATAGACATAGGTCTCCCTAAACATTCTCTCCCTAATTCCAGTTCGAGAGTTGTACCGTACTGTGCTAACTCGTCTGCCCTGCAATTCCCCTCAACGTCAGAGTGACCCGGAACCCAGACCAACTGGATATTGAAATGCTCACTCATCTCGCTAAGAGATGTGTGACAATTCAATGCCACCCGTGACGCCAGGGAAACTGAATCCAGCGAAAGAATGGCCGCCCGACTGTCCACATAAATAGTGATATCAATGCACGATATCACATTATGCTTCAACCAGTTCATGACCTCTTCGATCGCTATAACTTCAGCCTGGTACACGCTGCAGTAATCAGGTAGACGAAAAGATAAATTGACATTTAATTCCCCACAGAACACATCCGCTCCCACTCTACCATCGAGCTTGGAGTCGTCGGTGAAGAAATTAACTATCCCGGTCTCGATAAGGAGACCTCTGTTCCAATCCTCCCGAGCGGGGAGAATCTCCTTAAAACGCTTGTCGAAGCACAACATGGGTATTTTATAATCTAAATTCTCCAAGTCATGCCTCACCGAATTGGCTATAGTTGAGTGCCCCTTTTGGAGGCACTTCCAACCAGAGGTCGCTGATAGCCGGGCGGCCATATTAACCGCCATTTGCTTACCGATAATATCCAACGGGAGAAGATGCAGTATGAACTCTAATGCACTAGTGCGGGTGGTTTTCAGAGCCCCACTAATGAGCAAACAGGCTGCCTTCTGCACCTTCGCCATCATGTTAGTATATAATGATTTCTCCAGAGCTGGCCACCACACACTCACACCATACAGCAGTATGGGCCTTACAACTGCCGTGTTAAGCCAGTGCACCAGCTCCGGTTTCAGGCCCCATTTCCTTCCAATGGCGCTTTTACAAGAGTAGAGTGCCACAGTGGCCTTCTTTACTCTTTCCATCGTGTTTGGCTTCCAACTGAGCTTACTGTCCAGGAGAATCCCTAGGAATCTCGCCTTATCAGTAAGGACCAGCGTAGTACCATTCAGGCTCGGTGGAACCATTGCCGGAATTTTGTATCTCCTAGTGAAAAGGACCAGCTCTGTTTTTGATGGGTTAATCCCCAATCCACATCTGCTGGCCCAACCCGCAGTGATTGACAACGCATTTTGCATCATATCCCTGATTGTTCCCAGGTGCTTTCCCGAGACAGCTATCGCCACATCATCGGCATAAGCAACCACACCTATCCCTTCTCTCTCCAGTACCAATAGTAGTCCAGTGATTACTAAGTTCCAGAGAAGGTGGGAGAGGACCCCTCCCCTGAGGTGTTCCCCCGAACGACCCGTCTTCTGACGGAAACTTAATCCATCCCTGCTATGACTCTTCTGCTACCCAGCAGATGAGTAATTAGCCTGGTTACAGGGTCTACAATCTCAAGTGGCAGCAATTCTTCCAAAATTGCTTCCATCTTTACGTTATTGAATGCGCCCTCGATATCGAGAAACGCAACCAGCGAGAATTCCTGAAATTCCAGTGACTTCTCAATTCCCCGTACCAGGGTATGTAATGCCGTTTCCACGGACTTACCCTTATGATATGCATGTTGCGACTGAGCCTAGTTACTGGGTCCAATTTTCGAACGAATATATACATCCAGCATCCTTTCCATGATTTTCAGCAGAAAAGATGACAAAGATATAGGTCTAAGGTCCTTAGGGTTGCTGTGCGAGCTTCTTCCCGCCTTCGGGATGAAGATCACCCTAGCCTCCCTCCATTTCTTGGGAGTGTACCCCAGCTTCAGACACCCTTTGAAGATAACTTCCAGCCAGGGAAGCAAGATCTCCGAGTTCTTCTGAATTTCTGCTGGTACAATCCCATCCGAACCAGCTGACTTAAACGGCTTGAACCCATTAATGGCCCATTTTAGCTTTCGCGTGTTCAGAATAGCCTCTGTACACAACGGTTGGACCCCGCCGTGATCCCATGACCCACGGTCATCCAGAGGACTCGCGGTCGTCACGTCCCCACTTCCCGGGAAGTGTGTTTCCATCAAGAGATCAAGTGTCTCTTCACTAGAAAGCGTCCATTCGCCATCCGTTTTTAACAGATAGCCTGGAACAGTTGGATTGATAGACAGAATTTTTCTTAAGCGCGAAGTTTCCGAGACCCCTTCCATTCTCTCACAGAAGCGCCTCCACGAATTTCTTTGCGTCTTCCTTATTTCCCTTTTGTACACTCTGAAGCTTTCCTTATAGAAGTCCCAGTCTTGACTGTCTCTAGATCTTTTCGCTCTGTTAAAGGCAGACCCACAGACCTTCCGGCACTCCGCAAGTGCCGGGTTCCACCAAACAGGTTTTCGCTTCCCCCTAAGCTTTGTTAAAGGGCAGGCTACTCTCATAGAGGTATTACAAGCCCTAGTTAGAGTGTTCACCATTGAATCCAGTTCACTTCCCGTGTCGGAGAGTCCTGGAACTCTGGATGGAATGATGCCCTCCAATACCTCCCTATATACATGCCATACTGTCCTCCGGGGGTTTCTGAACACGTATTGTTTTGTAATGTTGAGATTAAGTTTAAACGTTAAGTATCGATGGTCGGAGAAGGAATGCTCCTTCGCCACCCTCCATTCCCTGATCATCGGTGAAATAAATTCGGAGACCAGAGTAATATCCAGAACCTCCTGTCTATTACTAATAATAAAGGTGGGTTCCAGGCCTATATTGCTAATAGTGAGGTTAGTTCTTAAGAGAAAAACAAAAAGTAACTCATCCCTGTCATTTATATTCGAGCTACCCCAGATGGTATGGTGTGCGTTGGCGTCGCACCCCAGGATAACTCCCACCTTCCTTCTATCTGCGTCAGCAACCAGTGCCCCCAGTATGTCTGGCGGCACTGGCATCTCCCGGCCCATATACGCGGCTGCAAGCCAGAATCTTCTCCCCTCCGTCTCTATGCAGACCGCAGTAATGTCCCCATTACTGTACTGTGGAAGTAGAAAAACATTTATGTTATTTCCCACCAATATACATGATCTGCTCTTTTCAGTCCCACAAGCATAAAGAAGGGTGTAGCCCTTCGCTCGCAGACCGCAGATCTTATTATTCTTGATCCAAGGTTCTTGGATCAGCACTATCTCCTCGCCTGACTTAGCAAGTCTGAGAAGTAGCGCCGCCGAAGCCGCCTTAGTGTGATGTAAGTTTATCTGCACAAACCATAATCATTGATAACAGTATTCACTTACCTTAATTGCGACAGCCGTGCTGCGTCGGTTATACGGACCCGACGGAGTCGACGGTATCCTCCGTCTCACTCCCTCCGCAGTCCCTAAAACTAAGGAGATTCACATCTGCCCCCTCGGAATCCGATGTATCCCTCCTCCCCCTGCTAAGGGATAGTCGGTCCCTAAGTTCGCTTGTCAGCCCCTCACTCGGGTTCACCACTAGCGGCAGTGTCTCCCCTGAAGAGATACTGCTCCTCGCGGTTCCCATAGCAGGCTGGACCTCCTCCACCCCCTTCTCGGGCTGTGCAGTATCTGATTTGACTCCGACCTCATCCTTTCTGAACACCTTAAGTGTCACAGAACCGAAACCGAAGTTTATAACCCCTTTAGTTTTTGACAGGGGAGCCAGGGATTCTTTATTTATCACCATAATTGATGATCTGAAATTGCCCTTAGGCTCCTCCTGCTTCACAATCTTCCAATTTCCTGTCGGAAGATCCGGGTTGCAAACGGCTCCGTGGGGAGCCAGACCATTGCTCTTGGTCTGCTACGTATTTCCTCCTTGGGAATTGCCTTGCGCTTAGCTCCTGGCCATACCTCGCCTACCTCCTCGATCGCCTTTCTACACAAGAAGGCCAACCGTTGATCCGCGCACGCGGTCAGCTTCAGCCGTCGCTGATACCAACCCGCGTCCCTGCAAACTGGCGGTGGTCCTGGTTGTTGTCCAAGGACTCGGAGGAAAACGAGGTTCAGTGCATTAAACACCAACCTCCATTTTTCCCCGGTGATGCTCCCATCTTCGTGACTCTCGTCCAAGACGGCTAGCACCACCTCCCCCTCCTTCACAACGTCGCTGAAGAGCTTAGGCCCCTTCCTCGACTGTTCCCCCTGGAGCTTGGCCCGTTTTCTTTCGGCATCCAAACTCCCCTGCTCTACCTCTCCAGACCTCTGTCTTTTCGACCCAAAATCTTCTTGCTGAGTCTTGCTAACATTGGCGACGCAGCTCTTCGCCCACTCCGCCCTCCGCCTCTGTTCCTCCGTCCACTGCTCCTCCGGGACTGTAGCCAGTCTATCCAAGGCACGGTAGGCCGAACGCCTTGCCCGATACCTTCGAACCGAAGGAGCAGTGACATCCCCTTCTTGCCGCTACCACTAGTTCCTGGCTTGCAAGCCTCGGAACCAGTTTTAGCCCCACCGACGGCTGGAGTCGCAGACCCCCCCGTCTCCTCCAGCATTTGAGAAGTGCTGGCCACTTCTTTTTGTTTTTTTGTATTGCTGTCCATAATGTGTTCCCACGAGTATCGGAGAAATAGATGGTCCGCCCGTGTAGAGATCCGTATACACGGGTAAGGCTAAATACAACTGGAGTTCGCCAGGTATCCAGAGGGCTCCGTTCAAGACTGGGATTTGTTAAATGGGCCCCCAGCCTAGTCGACCATCAGCACGGGTCGCGTAACACCTTAATCCAGCCCATTGGCTCGCCAAGCGCCTCGCCTCTCCGCGCTCATTCCGCCATTCACATGGAATCCCAACCCAATAGGACCCATTTCATACAGGGGATTACCATTTATAGGGTTCCCTACTCACTCCTTGAAGACCCGGGGCGCATTGAGACGTGACGCTCAGTTCACCGTGGTTTGTGGTCGATGGTTTTATGGCGCCATCAGTTCGCCCTTCCATACTGGGTATCATAGGCACTCAGGATTTAGTGAACAGAGGTTAACCACTCCCCAGTTCCCTGAGACTCTCCTCCCAGCAGAGCTGCGGTTGGGGCGGCTTATTTGATTCACCGCTAACCTACCTATCGATAGGCCGTCCACTATCCACCACCTGTGACCCCCCCGGTAGCTGCAGCCCGCCCCGAGTTCAGTTAGGCCTATGTTATTTACGTTTTCGTAGGACATTTCACTCCTCCTTTTCAGGATCACATGGTATCGAAATATGAAAATATGTAATTTTTGCACCTAATCTGGGAAATTCGGAAGTTCTGGTTAATACTAAACCACTCTGGACCAACTGTTCATCAATGCCACTATGTTTTTCAGTTAGTCCTATGCTATTTACATTTTCTAAGGTCGTTTCACCCAACGTTTCAGGTTACATGGCATCGAAATCTGAAAATATGTAATTTTTGCACCTAATATGGGAATTCCGGAAGTTCTGGTTAATACAAAATACTAAACTCTTTTTGATGAACTTTTGATTAATGCAGCAAACTGGTTTTTAATTGGGATACTCTCTGATTGGAAAGTCGAAGAAATGTTAAGGTTATTCATGATCGAACATCAAGGAAGCAATATTTAATTTGAAAGTGTCTTTCAATAGGGCTGGTCGATATTTGTTAGGTTATATCGCAGTTGTTTTTAAACAACATCTGCCAAATTTATTGTGAGTTGTTCAATAATGTACGCCAAGGTCTGGTGAAAACATCACTGCTATTCGTGAAAGCGTACTTGAAGACTCGGGTCTTATCGTTAATAAGAACGTGGCCTTTCTGGGACTACAACTTGGCAAATTTTGCGTCGAGACTTGGGTCTGCAACTGCGCATAAAATCCAACTGACTCGGCAACATAAAATAAACGACCCTAGACATACGCAAATCCGTACATACGCGGTCCGTATTTCTTCCAAAACAAAACTGGCATTGCCATAGCCCTCAACGGCGAGTGCTATATATCAATGATAAGCAACTTCTTGTGGCCTAAGTTGGATGATATATGGTATACGTGACATGTAGTTCCAACAGAATGGCATGGTTACCTCGTGCAGGGGCAACGTCAACCGGTCACCAAGTTTGGGCGATTTGACGTCTTAGATTTCTTCCTTTGAGGCTACATCGCAAACAATTCATGCCCTGAGCATAGCCATGTCGGAAATTTGGACTACGTTATATTCCACACTTAGTGCCACAATGCCAAATAATCTTTAAAATAAAAAATAGTGAATGGATATTTCACCGGAAATGGAATTTTTTATTATTAGTTTTCTTAAATAGATCCGGTATTCTGCAACGGCGTTTACGACTTTTGGCGTTAGCTATAACATCAACTGCACAGGATACTAAAGGATCATAATTGTACGTATCCTTTTGAAGCGGTAGGCTATAATTTATTTCTGATTTGAAAATCGACTTTTCTTTACCCCATATAAATTCCTGACTAACGTTGTCAGGGTTGAGTGGGTCATATGTCTGGATTGTTTTTGTTTTTATGTTGATTGCCCCAATAATCCAGTGGTTTCCATTTTTGTTGATCGGAAGAAAAATGATTGATGTTAGATTCAAATTTGAACTAATTCGTAACTCTTGTCAGGCTCATTAAGATCAAAGTCAAGACAGTAATTATTTGTTCCCAATAACAGCAAGTTACATATAACAAATAAAACATTTGCTGTTACGTATTTTTTATTGTTTAGGTATAGGCCTAACTGAAAAACATACCAGCATTGATGAACATTAACCCAGAGTGGTTTAATATTAATCTGAACTTTTTAAATTTATTTGTGACTGCTGAAAAATTCTCTATAATTCATTGATTTAGAAATAAAATATATTTACCGTTGCAAATGTACCAATTTTAGTAAAATAATTATTTTTGGGGATTTGTCGAATTTTGATGTTCCATTTGAATTTCGAGTTTAATTAATTTTGAAGAAAAATCGCGAATCGCCTAACACAAATACGTACACTTTTTTTATGGTTAGTAATGTTTTAGTAAAAACTTTCAAGTCGTCACCAAACAGTCACTTGTTGTGGATGCATCTGTTTCTCCATGGTTACGTGTGGTTTTTCTGAGCCTCAAATGCGACAATTTTGCTTATTGACGTAGCCTATACGAGGTGAAAATGAGCTTCGTCAGATACGATGATTTTTCGGTAAAAAATGCTCATTTTCTTCCACAGTACAATTAGCGAACCGAAAACGTTTCGAATGGTCATTTTGCTTCGACTCTTGCACTAATTGAACTTTGACCTCCTTTATACCGAGGCCTTTATGCAAAATTATCATCACGGAACTGCGTGAAACGTTTCATTCTTGAGCACGATGGCGAGTTGATGTTGATGGATGCCCAGACAAATTCTGAGCAACAGCTGCAACGTTCTCGGCTGTACCTGCTGTAAATGCAGATCTAGTTTCGCAAACTCACTTCACAAATTGATCCACAAATTGCCTTGTAAACATTTCATTTCTACTGAATTTTCCACGAAAATTTCTTACAGTTTGGGTAGAAGACTCACCACTTTCAAAATAAATTTACAATATTTCCCAATTTTGTTCAAGCGTAACGCGACCCATTTCGTAAATGTCAAACATTAAACTAATTTTTTGCCATAACACGAATGACGTAAGTGTTGCCTTAAAATAACCGGTAGTTGAAATTGCAAACGCTAGATGGGCCACCCGTTAGAATTTAATAAAAAGAATTATGCGCTGTTAAAAACAAAAAATAGTCTCAAAAAAAATCAAACAGGGAGCTCTGTCGTTAAGATCGGAGAACGCCCTTGTACATGGAGAAGCTTCGCTCAACGTCAACCGAAGTGATTGCTGCATATTTAAATGATAAAATCTCTTCAACTGTATGTTCCATTGGTCAATTTTGTATCAGTCAAACTCGCCGAAATATTAGATAATACTGCAAATCCTCGACTTTTTTCAATAATATTTGTAATTTTTCTAATCTGATTGTGCTGTCACGTAATTACTCTTTTGATATTTGACTGCTGCAAGCCAAGTTCCCCATCAAATGGTAACCGGTTACGAAGGCAGTGTGAGCCCAAGGGCAATTTATCTAAAAGTCTACTCTAGATGGAGCATTCAAAAATATGTTTAGTATTAGAAATGAAGCGATCAACTTTTACGTAATAGCCGCTGATTTGCTCACATACACGATGAAGTCCATGGGCAAGGTAAAATACTTGTATTGCCTGAGCTGCTTTTACCATGTAAGGTGTTCATCAAAAGGCTGTGCAATGGTTGAATGATTCTCCCCAGATGCACGGTAATTAGCAAAAATTTTTGTTTGGCGTTTATCTCATTTGGATCCGAAAACTAATTCGGACATTGGCCACATATCTGCCGGTTGCGTCAGTGGTCTCATCGATAATATTCGCTTTCAATAATCGCTTTGAACAAAGCCCTTTACGTGTTTAGTCCGCAATGTTGTTTCCGGAGACACTTTACTTTCGGTGTATTTTTCCAAGAAAGATTTAATTTTTGTATTACGAACTTTGTATAGCGGGATATCGGCTGCGAAGAAACTGCTGAGTTGCTTTTTATCTGTGTCTCTCTGCTTAAGTTCAATGTGTTTCGCACTTCCTAAATTCTGGTTTACGGCAAAGATTTTAACTGCTGACACTACCTTATTGTGTACTTTACAGTAGAGGACTTTTCCATCTGTTTTTAATCCTGTCGGATGTTGAGTTACGATTTGTTGTAATTTGATTGACACTGATTGTTTTGATTTTGACATGTTCTTAAATAGATTAAATTTATAAAAAACTAACCTACACATTGATTTAAGAAATTAATTTGTAATTTGATTGACGTACTTAACAAATTTCGTTTTCTTTTTATTTAATACAAAACTTGTTTTGGTTACGAATGGATTGGAGATAATCAGTCAATTTTTGGTTAATTGGAAACCATTTAAAAACTTTAACAACACTAGTTACATAAACTCTTAATCTAAACCTCGCATCTGATTTTTCTGAAACATTTTTTTCATTTTACTACTTATGTAGGTAATATGGGAGTTTAACTGGTAAAATGATTTTTGGTCAAACCAAAAGGACAGCTCGTTGTGATTCTTGTTATGCGATCAAGTGTTCATCCCTCATTCGCCGGTCTTCTTTTGCATTTCACGCGCTCGGTTCTATTGGCTCCTTGGATCCATTGGGGAATACCCCCAACTAAGGCAAATAATTTTCAAAAAAGTGAGATTTGAATTGTTGGAAGTTTTCTGTGAGGACAATTCTGGCACTGAGCATACGAGGAATACCTCCTCCAGATATTCCACTATCCTATTAGAAGTGGCATCGCGTAATTTAAGAAGAGCGAATCTAGAGTAATATTCCAACACGACCAAAATGTAAGTAATTCCATTTTGGATCTGAGGTATGAGCCCAAAAAGTCTAGAAATAATTTTTGGAACGACCTGTCATTACCTTGGTACGCTGACAAGTTTGGTCTCAATATAAAGGGTATTCCATTACCTAATTTTTTTGCTAAGTTTAAAAATTTGTATTGAAAATGAAATTTGGTTCTATGCCATTTATGTATGGAATACAACAACGTCTATGTGACCACCACGGCCCCTTTTACAGGACTGCATCCGAACATCAAAAGTTACGACTTTTTCCAATAAAATCAGTTCAATGACCTCAATTTCAGCACGAATGATGTTCTTAAGATCTTGAATTGCTTGTGGATCATTGCTTTGTTTTTCAAAAAACCCGGAAATAAGTTGAATTTCGGAATTTCCCGAAATTCCTGGAAGTTCCTGAAATAAATTGAGTGTTTTACGATTTGTGAGACATGTGGCCCCGTCTTGTTGAACCCAAAGAACAACTAAATTAATTTCATCCAATTTTGGCCACAAAAATGCAGTTAACATGCCACGATATCGCTCGCTATTCCCTGTTTCTGCATCTTCACGAACATTTTCACTTAGAGCTGCTACTGTTTCACGAGTACGATTTGGACGATGCTCCAGTTTCTTCAAAACGTTCAACAATTTTGCGAATTCCCGGCTCAGTTGGACGTCGATGTTGACAAAAAACAGCACGTAACTTACGAAATGTTTTACAGAACGATATTTTCGTAATAAGTTTGGATAACCAAAAGCCGTTGTTGTGTTGTAAACGGACACATGACTAATAATGGCATAGTTTTGACTTTTCAGATAGAACACCTTTATTTGTAGCTTTGGTTAACTTGCGGGTCGCTATGATTTGTTTGCTTGGTATCCCAATCACCAAGTCCTGGCGATATTTTACTGCAAGTCCCTCTCAAACCTTGCAGACATTGTGTGAAACTTACATGATTGGCTCACCCGGTTGGCTCGGCCTAGTTGTCAGTTTTGCTTGTGCTTTCGGAAACCAAAAATCCATTTGTATCTTGTCTATAATATTTTTCACCACCTACCGGAGCCACTGTAACAACTTAGCAGGCTAGGATTCTCCTTTGTGGTTATTTTCGTTCAGCCTCATGTACCTTTTTGGCAACCCCCTTTCAAAGTTTGGGCCACCTAACGGTTGACGTTAGCTGCCAAGTCCTGTAAGCTTATGTATAAGTCAAACTTCATTATGAAATAAAATTTCTTAACTACAACTAATGCAACTCTTATTGAACTAAACGGCTAAATTTGTCTCATAACAAAACACAACCAGCCCCGTCATGGGATGACAGCGAAATCCCCATTATATTGGTTAAACAAGGATGGGAAAGGGAATAGATATTTTATTTTGATGAGCTTGTTATCCTATTGGACAACCAGTGGTGTTTATATCCTGGAGATACTTGAATATTGGGCAAAGTGGGAACTGCGCGAGTAAAAGCTTTCGCTTTCCTCTTAACTTCATTCAGTTCAAATCTTGGCTTAACTTATCTTTGGGGTATGGGTCTTTTTCAAATTTCTTAATGCGCAAGATTTTTTCCTAATTTGACTTATCTGAGTCTCCGTATATGCTCGATGGATTTTCTGCCTTGCCTTCGCCCTCTCGGTAGTTGACTTCTCCGCATCCTCTTTCTATCCATTCAGCCAAGTCTGTAATTAGCTTTGCGGTTCATTTTCTTCATGTCACAATTTGCAACCTCTTCTACCCAAACTATACTAACTTCCTCTCCGGCTATACTCTTCGCTTTTGAGGAGGAACCAGCAGTATATATGCTACCAATTCTGAGTACATCATGCTTCTGTTGTGCCAGCCTAAATTTCACCACCCATACGTTGGAATTCTGTAGGCTTACGAAATTAGTTGCAGTCGTTTTTTTGCTGATATCCCTTCAACATTCAATATTAGAATGTCATCTTGGCGGCTTTCAATAAAGAATGTGGAAGATCAGTTTAGTATCCAAACGCACGCCCAGGCGTTTAACTATCATGTTGGAGCGTATTGCAGTCAGTCAGTGTCAACATAGAATCTAGTATTTTGCATCACTTGTTGAAATTTATGCTATCAGTGTGATCCTATGAAATGATGGAGATGTAATTCGAGGCCGTTTGAGGTCTCAAACAGTAGCTTTCGGTTCTTTAGGTAGCTATCAACTACCCGCAATATATATTCAAGGTTTAGAAAGTCGTTAGCCGACGTATGCCCAACTTGCCGATTTCAAAAACATTACTTATATCTAGTCACACAAGTTTTCTTGAGAAATGATTTATTTTATATGCGTTTGGGAAGGTATTCAAAACTTCTGCTACTGCGAGTATTGTTGATCCTCCTTTCCTAAAACGCGGTTGCCTCTCGGGCAAGTGACCTGTCCATTGTAGGCGTATCGTGATATCGAGCGATCTCCTTCAGGGATTCCATGAGAATGGGTGCTGGGTCTGGTACTTTTCTGTTTCGGAGAAAAGCAGCAGCTTCATGTAGTTCTTCTTCAGTGAACAGTGGTACTTCAGATAGCTGCCTTTGTCGAAAGCAGACAGTTTACGCTGAGTGCTTGTGATCCAAATATGCCCATAATGATTTGGTATTCTAAACCTCAGAGTTCCGAGTCAACATCATGCTTTAGATTTTAGCGTTTTTAACGTTCGTTTCTGTTTATTTTCAGGTTTAGCGTTTATCTCACCCTAGTGAAGTGGCTTTATTCCCTCGGGAAATGCTTTGCTCGGGCATAAATACATAGAATGTTCGACCTATCAGTTTCGTTTTGGTACACACGATGTTGTCTTAGGAGAAGAGTTCGTGCAATATTGCGCCTTTCCAAATTGAATAGTCTCCATCAGGTTCTACAGGTCCGGGACGTAGGCATGGTGTTTGCAATTAATCAAGCCTAGAGAAAAGGAAAAAATAAAATAATCATAACCCAAGTAAGCGCATAAGAACACGACCCGATTCTCCGGGTGACACGTACAATGTCTCCTGGAGGGACCTCCCTTCCCTATGACCCATCCAATCCCTACATAAACCCAGCTCTGTGTAAAACAACATGAATAGAAAAAACTCAGAATCGAGAAATAAATAGGGCAAATGGCTAAAATAAATCCAAAACGCCGAGAGATTAATTGAGTTTACTCCACCTAAACATAATAATACATTCTAAAAAATCACCCGCATGAGACAAAAAATGCCGTAACAATACCTACACACCAGATTATACCTCGATTCATAGTTGCATAAATTAAAGTAACTTTGATCACGCAACCCAAAATATCTCTAAAAAAATAAAATTAATGAATGGGTACCGAACCCTAAACGTGATGATAATATATACCCAAATCCAATGATTTAGCAAAGCGCCCCTAAGGTGGCGGCGTCGTTTACTTACCGTTATAAAAAATTGCCCTGTTAACGTATGTGTTGCGAGAACTTCCCGCCGATATAAAATGATTGTTCATTAGGCAAACAATGTAAAACTTGGGTTGTGGCGTTTTCCTGCAGATAAATAAATTGCCAGTATAAATTTTAGGCAAACCACGTGCGGCCGCCTTATAAACTAGGTTGTGGCATCTTCCTGATACGATTTTGCCGCTTCACACACAGCCTTTTCAAATACAACTCAAGCCGCACTTGCTCCTCCATGCAAAACTCAAGTGTGACACCTGTCCATGTATGTGTAAAATTATTTTAATTTTATATTGGATGTTTGAGCGAAACGGCTAGAAAAACCAAAATAAAATTTTACAAATCTAGTAGTTATTGAAATAAAGTGTCAAACGCGTCAAAATTCAATTTCACATAATCACAAACAAAAAAAAATTTCACCCCATAACTTTTTTTCGTTTGTGTTAGTTAGTATACAACACGAGCTGAGCCGCACATAAAATTATTGCTGCAAACCTGCTGCAAAAAACCCCCACCTCTGTGCATACACCTCTGTGTTTGTGTTGTTAATTCACAAAATAGTCTTTGTTTCGAACGATTCATTGAATTCCAAACGTTAACAATATTATGTAGGCGTATTGCATAGCCCGTTGTATCCAAGCAACCGTCGCAGAGGGTTTGAATCAACGAACCAGATACAATTTATAAGCTATTGGCTATTCAAATGTTTTGAGTTTGTCAAGCATAGTTTTTGATATGTACCAATTGCTTTCTAACTGAACCATTCCATGTAATGAAATTCTTCAAAACATCAGTTATTTGGGAAAGGCAGCAAAGCTACAAAAATATCTATAATACACCCACACCCATAGAAAAAAAAATGAGATAGAAGATTGCCTATCAGTTTTCAACAAAATCTAAAGAACTATGCAAGTAGTGCATACAATTCGTTTGCTAGTTAAATGACAAGGAAACGGAAACATTGCATATGCTTGATAAACATGAAAATACAATTTCCTTGGAACTTTAATTAAGTAATGTAAAATAAAATTTCAAATCCATTCAGTTAAAATGTGGCAAAACAAATTCTACGAACGACAACCAAAAGTCATCAAAATAAAAACACAAAAAACAAATTAACTTTTACAATTTTTCTAAAAAACAAAAAATACCATTTATAAAATAAAGTTGAATAAAAAATTATAAATAAATAAAAATGAGCTTATTTGCATTTAACATACAAACTTTAATAATAAAACAAATTTTTGTAACAACATTCTTTTATATTTTTAATTATTAATAACATTTAAAAGTAATCGCAAGAATAATAAAAATTTATTTTATGTTTATTACACAAAAATTCCAGCAGCAAATTTAAAAATATCTGTATTCTTAAATTAAATTAAAAATATTGTTAACTATTTTGTAAGAATGATAAAAAATTAACTAAACTTTGTTTTCGTTGATTATTTAAATTAAATAAAACAAAACAAAAATATTAATTAATAATCAAATTAATGGCAATAAATTAAAAAATAATAAATTTAACAGTTTCTAATTATACAGGGTGTCCCAGAATCGGACGATCAAACGAAGCAGGGTGATAGCGGAGCTCATTTCCAACAAAAACAGCCAAGTAAAATTTTTTCGAACTGTTGATGGTGCAAAAGTTATTTCACTTTTAGTGTAAAAAACAAGAGTTCTTTTGTTTAACTTTCTTGTTTAATACGATCCTTTCCAATAACATCATTTTTGTAAGCTATATTACCTTCTGTCAAATAAAAACAATCGTTTTGTAAAGTCTCTTTGTTTCTCAAATTTTTTTTTATTGATGTTTAAGTGACGCCAGCGGGAAAATAATGTAGCACACAAAATATGCGACACTAATGCAGTTTTTAAAATGATATCACAAACCGAGCTATTCACAACAAAATGTTTTTTATCAATTTTTCCACAAAGTAGCCGAGTTTATTAAAAATGCACTTAACAAAATTTCGATTTTTAAAATCGATGCTTTGCCAGAAATAAAACAAAATGATGAGCACAATTGTAACCTAAAAAATTTTTTTTTAATTTAAATTATTACAACTGAATACAATTCGTCTAGTAATTCTTCTTTCTTAATTTAGTCACTTGTGATTGAGAAGAGGCCCATTGGCCAGCTCCATTTATAGGTTATTTACTGAAGTAGTCTCTGCATTGGTGTCCCTTAAAATCTATTAAATCAATTGGTTTCGTTCTCTGCAATCGCCTTACTGTATATGAAGTGTCCAACATACCACGAAGCTCTTCATTTACGTGTTTATTTATTTATTTATTTATTTAAAGAAATCTATTCTGTGATTTACATGTATGATTTCAGAATTTAATTTAAAACTAAAATATTAAAAAAAAAAATAAAGAAAATTAAAACACAGAAATATATAAATCAGATCTTGATTTAACAATTAAAAATTTAAAAAATAATTCTTAAGTATATTTTTGAACTTGTCCTTTGATAAATTAAAGTCAAATAGGTCGTCGACGATGTTGAACGATTTAGACGACCTATTAATGGGGTTATTTTCTCCATAGTTTGTGGAATGGTGTTCTAGTGCTAAAAATTCATGGTTTCGAAATATTCTGCAAGGCACATGAATTGATATGTTTTCCAAAATGTATGCTGAATCAATGTGACCAAGCAAAACGTTACCAATGAAAGCCGCACCTAAGAGAAGTCGTCTATTTTCAAGCGTGCATATTTTGTAATCCGTGCATCTTGTTGAGTATGGAGGTAACCGAGCTACATTTTCATGGAATGGTAAATTGTGGTCGTAATTCCAGTCACTTTTTTTTAACAAGAAAATCAGAAACTTCTTTTGAATGCTTTCAATTCTTTTAATGTGTACAGCATAGTATGGATTCCAGACCGGTACAGCGTATTCCAGTTGAGATCGAACGTAAGCGAAATAGAGTGAACATAAGTTTTGAATATCTTTAAATTCACCTGTCCATCTTTTAACAAATCCAAACATGGCATTAGCTCTCGCAATACAATTTTCAATATGCCTATTGAAACTGGCATTCTCGACAAATGAAACACCTAGATCTATGACCTCATTAACTCTTTGCAATACTTCGTTATTGACTTTGTAGGAAGTAATTAGCGGATTTCTCTTACGATGGAAAGACATGATCTTGCATTTCTTAATATTTAAGTAAAGCGAGTTTCGATCACACCACTCACTTAATCTATCAATGTCTTCTTGAAGTGTCTTCGTATCTAGCATTCCATTAGCAGTTCAAAAAATGTCATCAGCAAATATGAGCACGTTTGAGTTTTTGATTATCTCGGTTATTTGATCTATAAAAACAATAAATATCCGCGGCCCGATGTGAGATCCTTGGGGAACACCAGACGTAACTTTAATAACGTTGGATTTCTCATTTCCCATTATTACAAATTGTCGCGTTTGATAGATAGGACTTGAACCAATTTATGTAATCGAGTGAAAACCCAAATGCGAACAAACTGCGAAGTGCTTTTTGATGGCAGATGGAATCAAATGCTTTACTGAAATCCGTGTACGCTACATCAACTTGATGATGGTTTTCTATCTCATTAATTATTTTACTGGTGAATTCAACCAGATTAGTTGATGTGGATCGGCCAAGCATAAACCCATGCTGGTTTGTTGATATATGACGTGCAATTGTGGATTTAAAGTTGTTGCATAAAACTAATTCAAACAATTTTGGAATTGATGATGTAGTGGATATTCCTCTGTAGCATGTAACGCCATCTCGTTTGCTCGTTGATAAATACGTTGTCCATGAATTACTGCAAGTTATTTTATTTCTTCTTGAACTGTCTGGATGTTTAGGTCCTTATGAAAGTCATCATTCCTAATGTACCACAGAGCGTTAGCTAAACCACGTAGCACTTTGTTCTGAATAGTTTGTATTATTTTGGTGTTGGTTTTCTTTGTATAGCCCCAAAGCTTAAGTCCTTGCAGGCTTTAGCACCTGAGCAGCCAATGCATTTTTTGATATTTGATAGTAAGTCCATCTTTTTTTCTTTTTAACGTGCCATTTCCATCTAAGCCTGGTATCTAAGGTCATCCCTAGATATTTAGTCTTGATTACAGGTTTGTACCTGACTTTTAGAGTAGTAAAATTCACATGCGTGGATTTCGATTCATTGAGCCCGATACGCCACATTTTTGTTCATTTTATGATTTTGTCACATGCTTCTTGAAGTTTCGTTGTCGATTCCTCGATAGTGTCTCGTACTGTAAGAACTGCAGTATGATCAGCAAATGGGTTAGCCTCTACATGCGGTAGGGAAACGAATTAAGAAAGAAAGAATTTTAACGATTTGGGCAGATCTCGGACCCTGAAGTGGGGGAAGAAACAAAAAATGTGATAATCCATCCCGCTGATGAGGTCATCTCCTACCTGGACTTCCTTAGTGTTCCGCTGATGAGTTGACTATGGTTGTGTATATTTCATGACTCTTAGTGGGTCATCTCCTACCTGGACTTCCTTAGTGTTATATTAAACAATTCAGCCACTTTGATGTTATTAGTAAGTTTTAGGTTAACAGATCGGCTCTAAGAGAGAGGAAAGGGACAGCCTAGGCCGGATTAGTTCCTGCCTTAAAAAGACCGTTAGAGGAACGATCTGTTACTGATTTTATTTAGTAGTTAATAAAACGTTAACCTAATACTTATATGTACCTATATACTCACCTACAAAAAAGTCTTCTGGCCGCCTTAGGTATTATCCTGTTGGATCCAAAACAATTGGACACTGATCACACTAAGTCTATTAATTTATTCTTACACACACAAAAAAAAACTTCGAACAATATTTCACTCAACCAGAAAAAAATGTTCATCAATTTATTTTTTTTTTCACATAAGACTTTACAACACCAAAAAAAAATTCACTCCTCAAAAAACTATGGCCACATGCGGGACTCCTGCCGAAATCTTTTTTAGCTCAGAGTATTCTTCTTCATATTTCACCCGAAAATGGTGATTATCTACGTATAATTTTAAAATCATATAGTATTGTTTTGGTAAATCTCTATGTAGTTTGAAGAGTAAACCTCTGTGCCACACCTGTTCGACCTCTAATGTATTCTCAATGACATCTGTAAACCTATGAATCTACTCAATAGTTGAGTGTTTCTCTCTGAAACCAAACTGATATTCTGGGACAAGGTTTCTTTGTTCTATTGCTCTTTTCAATCTTTTGAGCAACAGGCTCTAAAACAATTTCGCTAGTGTTGGCAGAAGTGAAATTGGTCGGTAAGATCTTCTATCATGCAGTGGCTTGCCCGGTTTCGGTATCATTAATACTTCTGCTACTTTCCACTGCATTGGCACATATTTTTCCCTGAGGATCGCATTGATTATGTGCAATAATTTACGGGCGCCTTTTTTAGGCAGCTCCTTTATTATTTGTCCTGTTATCAAATCATAACCAGGAGCTTCCTTTGCTTTTATTTTTTTAATTTCAGCTTTTAGTTCTTTCAATGTTACTTGGTCGTTATAACCCTTTTGTTGCTTTTTAGAGAGAATAGTCGGTATCTTTAGTTAGAGCTAGAGAACAGAGGAATTTTCTAATTGTTTTATTTTCACTGCTTTTATGAGTGCCTTAAGTTTCATACACAAGTTATTTAAGGGATTTTATCTTGCGGCGCTCGCGTAGTTTGTCATTTCTTTCGGGCTTTTCGTTTTTCCCGCACTAATTCTCCTACTTCTGTGAGGTAAATAACGGAGTTTTCTTTCCTGGACGATAATTTGGGGTACTTTCCCAAACCGACCGTTGTATGACATCAAGGAGCCTGTCTAGTTCCTCTTCTATTTTAATTTCACTTTTGATTGACACTTTGAATTTCTATTTTTCCTCTACTAGCTGCTTAAACAATTCCCAATTTGTTTTTCTATTACATTTTCACTAACCATCATGATAACAGGAGAATGATCAGATATTAGACTTTCATCATATTCTAAGAAGATGTAGCGTTCCGATATGCCTTTAGTGATGTAGAAATCTATAAGGTCTGGGATTTTGTTAAGACCAGATGGCCAGTACGTTGGTTTCCCTCCTGAGTTAAATTCACAGTTTGAGTGTTGGTCAGCTGCAAGTAATTCTTTGCCTTTTGTAACCTCTCCAATCTCCATCTTGAACCCCAGAAGGTATTTTTTTGCATTAAGGCCACCTCCGATAATGAAGTTACTTCCTAATTTCTGGAACAAGTTAATGTAATCTTCTTTCTTTAGGTTATACCGTGGGGGACAATATATTGCAGATATATTACAGGTGTTGTGATAACCAAATTTAGCCGTTTCGGTGGTTACTTGCATGGATTCTTTTTCTATTTTTAATTCTTCATGATGATTAATATTATCCCTAATAAATATTGCTGACCCTCCTCTTGCCCGTTCTGCTGGATGTGTGATATGGTAACAAGTATATCTCTGGATTGCTACATAGGAGCGGCTGGTAAAATGTGTTTCTGATATTAAGCAACATATATCAAATTTCTCAGTATTTAAAAATAGTGCTCATTCTGCTAGGTGTTGTGTTAATTCATTGATGTCTGGTTTCTGCTCCTGAATTATGAATTGAACTATGATTGAATGATTGAACTATGAACTATGATTGAATTGAACTATGAATTGAACTTGGTATTTCCAGCAGATTGAGTAATTAATCAATCACCAGAATTGACTTATTTAGTTTATTCTGTTCCTCGAGGCTATTTAAAATTGCTTGGACAGTGTTTTTGAAATTTTCGGTACCGTTGGTGTCATTTTCTTTCGAATTTGAAGACGCCTGCGCATGTGTATAACTCTCCCTACGCATAGGTACTCATTTCTTGCTCAATCCTTGTTTGGATGACTTAGAGGGTTTTGCGATCCCTCATTTTCTGTAGCTGCTTGGCAACCTCACATCCTCGGTAGCTGAGTGGATGCTGCCCTTTGCAATTTATACATTTTGCTGGTTCTTCTTTAGAAAGTTTGCAAGTTTTCAATGGGTGCTTTCTTGCGTATGGTTATAGCCTTGACACTTTTTACATTGTACTAATCTTGTACTGCCTCCTAACAGTTTCGATCGTTACTCGCATGTTGAGTATGCCAGTTATATTATAAATTTTTCCTATTAGCTCGGATTTTTCAAACGTTAGGAGGATTTATCGAACAGGAGAAGTCCTCTTTTTGAAGAGATTCTAGTCGGTTCTCTCCGATATGTCTCGCTTTTTTAATAGTGTTCACGGCATCATCCTCCATTATTGAATTACTTTCACAGGTTGGATGTAGACCTCTTGCTGACCTTGATGGGACGATCGTTTTTATTTTCGTACTTCTATCACTGATATTTTTCCATATTCAGCTTCATTGACAAGTTTATGTTTGCGTTTGGATTGGAAATGTTAATCTATAAAAATTAGCTATAAAACAATAAAAATCGGTGGAGGGGCTTTTATTTTAGCTGTACTTCAGTTTGTTAAGCTGGTTGCCGTTCGGCTGATTTTTCTACCTTTGGTGAGGACTCAGCTTTTCTTTTTTTTTGTTTCTTTTGTTTTGTTTAGCTTTTCCCTTCTTCAGAATCCAGTTAGTACCCCTATCTAACACTTCCTCGTTCGTTGAGTATTCAGTCTTTTGCGACTTGTCTCTTTTAGGCTGTACTTCGTTGTATCACGCTTCTTTGTTTATGGTTTTGTTTTCCGTTTTTGAATTTGTTTTATCTGTGTTCAGGTAGATTAATTCGCGTTGAAGATTGGAGATTAGAAGCTCCATGTCTATAATTTTTTGCTTTAGTGCTTGATTTTCTTTTTCTAGATTAGAATGTCCATCATTTGCATTGCTACCGACGTTGAAGATATCGTTTGCAGAACTGATTCTGCTTCTACTTTTGGTATACGTTGTTGCTGTATTTGACTGCTGTTGAAACGAATTCGCTGTTTCAAAATTGAAATTGATTTCACTAACATGCAATAAGTGGTTTCCCCCAGAATCCATGGAACCTGCCTCCGAAGAGTTTGGATTAGCCAATTTGAAAAATGGTATACCACCTGGGGTAAATTCTTTTGTGTTTTGGTCCATTGTAGTGTGTTGGATTGACTATTTGCTATATTGATCCACTAATACGAAGGGATTGGTTACCACAACCGTTCGTGTTACAATACATTGCCCAGGGTACGCCCGTTTCCGAGAATACTTCGTAGAGGCTGTCAAACATTTACACCCCGTAATCTAAAATATAACAATTTTTTTAGCAAATCTAGTAGCCCGAATTAAACAAAATTTTAAACATCAAATTGCAATAAGCTAAGTGGGTTATTCCAACCGCAAGTATGCAGAAATGCATTTCATTTATGGCTTATGTAATGGCAACGCCCGAGCAGCAGCAAGAGAATACAAAAGACGATATCTAAATGGGTAATGCTTTCCCGATTACAGGGTATTTCAAAACGTATATCAAATGTACAGTGAGGGCGAAGTGTCTGGTCGTCCGAGAAGATATGAAACAGCCGGTCAACTTGACATAGACGAAGATCGAGTAATTGGAATAAGTGTTCAGTTGCACCCTTACCATGTGCGACGTGTACAAGACCTTTTACCTGCCGACCAACAACATTTTATGGAGTGTTGAAACCTGTTTTAAAAGGGAGGGGATATACAATATCCATAATTTGCACTATTTGGCCCGCATAAATCCAAAAAGTAGCGTAGTTGGTTTCAACACTAATTTGGAGTGAACATGTGGGCGGGAATATTCGACAGAAAATTGATTGGCTCATTTGAACCCCACGTCGGATTAACGGGGAAGTCTATCAAAGGTTTAGAAATCAAAATTGTGTTAAGTGCATTTTTTAATAACCACGACTTATTTTGTGGAAAAAATTGAAAAAAAAACATTTTGTTGTGTGGGGTGTGATACCATTTTAAAATCTGCATTAGCTTCGCATACTTTTCTCATAGTGGGTCATCTTTCTATAAAGAACAAACAAATTTTCAGAAACAAAAAGACTTTACATAACCATTGTTTTTATTTGACAGAAGATGATATAGCTTACAAAAATTATATTATGGGAAAGGCACACTCTTCTAGATCGTATTAAAACAGAAAATTAAACAAAAGAACTCTTGTTTTTTTTAAATAAATTTTTTGGTGGGTGCGATGCGATTTCTCTAAAAAAACACTAACAGTGAAATAACTTTTCCACCATCAACAGTTCGAAAAAATTTTACTTGGCTGTTTTTGTTGGAAATGAGCTCCGCTATCACCTTGCTTCGTTTGATCGTCCAATTCTGGGACACCCTGTATAAATCAATTTCAGTTAATGTTTATAGATTTTTATTATTTACCAATTACAGATGACTCGGAATGATTGACGGTTTATGGAAAATCTACTCGATTAACCAACATAATCCTATCTATCCACTCAATGCTAGCCAATTAAATTCCTTGTTGATGATCCCTTAATTTTTCGTACACAAGCAGAGATGGGCGATCACGCGTCAACCACTAATTTTTACGTGAATGCGTAGACAATTTCGATAATGTAGGCAAGGTCGATGCAAATTCACCATGTAAATAAATTTACTACTGTCAAAAGTTTTGTAGCGCAACTGAAAAACAATACTTGTCCATGGATGGCGTATGACTCGTGGAAACCTGTTAAGCCACGTAACAAAATTTTGAAAATATCATAAGTGAAGTGTATAGCCTCAATGTTTAAAAATTGCTAAGGTTGTGTCGGTGCTGAAAATTGGCGATATTGGTTTGGTTTCAAACTATATGCTAATTTCAACATTATCAGTGTTTGAGAAAATTATTGAGAAGTGTTTTGCTAACCGTTTGATGGCCTTTTATACAAGTCAATTGTTTTGTTTTCTTATCAATACGGGTTTAAAAAAGGCGCTGATACTGAAGTGGCTTTGGTTGAAATGAGAAACCTGCTTTACAATACTCTTGATGGAAGTGAATATGTCAGTGCGTTATTTCTGTATTTACAAAAACTTTCGATAGTTTGATCATAGTTTGCTTCTTGAAAAATTATACTACGCTGGAATTCATGGGTTAGCGTACAATGTAATTGAGAATTACTTAAAATATCGACAGCAATTTGTTATGATAGATGATATTGCTAGTGATGTGTTAGATGTAAAATATGATGTTCCTCAAGGTAGTGTCGTTTGTCCTTTACTATTCCTTATATTTATTAATATTTTATTAATTATTTTATAAGACGAAGGATTCTAGCACGATTGTAGATAATAATAAAAAAGGATATGAACATCTTCCTACAGGGTGGGCCATCTGTTAGTCCTTTTTTCATTTGAAAATAAAACACACATTTTGGGATGAAAAGTCATTATTTTTTATTGATAAGGAAAGGTGGTTCTATGTCATTTATATATGAAAAACAATATCGTGCATATGTCCACCACGGCTTCGTCTACAGGCCTGCATCAAAAAATATCAAAATTGTCGATGACTTATTCCAATGAAAGTGGACCAATGACCTTAATTTCAGCTCGAATGTTGTTTTTGAATGATTAGCATACACCTTACCTTTCAAATAACCCAACAAAAATAATGAAGTGGTGTTAAATCCGGGCTTCTTGGTGGCCTAGGAACTTCACAATTTCTTGAAATTATGCGATCAGCAAATTTTGTTGACAATAAATGGATTGTTGCACGACTTGCGTGATGCTTGCAATTCATTCAATTTGGGCCACTAAAAACCAGTTAACATGTTGCGATAAGGGTTTCGCATTTACTGTAAGGGCATTTTCCTGTATTTCATACAGAAACGGTCCTATGATGCCACCAGCCCATAAACAACACCAAACAGTGGCTGTTGGAGGATGAACAGCTAACATTTAGAGTGTCCTATCGAAGTGTCATATTGAATATTCTTTTTGACAGCTGTCACTGTCATTCATATTCAGTAAGGTTAGACATTTTGTAAAATGGAGCGATACACATTACAGCAACATTACAATCAGTGTTCTGATCGCAAAACTAGTCGAGCACTGCGTGTTATTTATGGTGTAATTATAATCGTCCTTCTGAACGTACTATTCCTCGAATTGTTGATAGATTGGAAGTAATTATTCTTTGTATGTTGTAAGAGTACCAATAGCTGCCGTAGAAGGGAGGGTACGAGAGAATCGAAATTTATCAATTCCATGACGTTTATAACAATTAGGACTGTCATATGGCACAACATGGCGTATTTTACGTTACCCGGGTTTATAGGCATACAATATCCAACTAGTGCAACAACTGAAGCCATTGAACCATCATAAGGCTAATTTCTGGTTAAACGGCTATATCAAGTCAACAAACAAAATTGCAGAATATGGATGGAGCGAGAACAATCCGGAAGTCAATTATCAAAGTCCATTGCATCCAAAAAAAATTAACTTTCTGGTGTGCGTTTCATTCTGGTGGTATCATCGGTCCTTATTTTTTCAAATATTATCAGTGAAATTTAGTTTCAGCAAGATGGTGGTAGCAGGCATTCAGCAAGCGGTACCATCGACTTTAAAAACAAAATTTAATGAAAAAATGGACCGACGTGAAGGCCGATTTGAAGTCACTTGTTTATATTAATAAACCGACTTCAATTGCAATTATAAACAAACATTATTCATGTTATTAGTGAGATTCGTGCAGATTTATGCGAAAAAGTGGTCCAAAATTGAAAAATGAATTAAGCGTTCAAATAAAAATAAATTTTCATTAATACCCCAATTATCATAGTCGTCTCATTTCAAGTGACGTAACTGGAGTCGTATCACGTCGCGCGAAAATTGGTATTGTTGAAGTCGCTTCAAGCGCTACGACGGTAATTAAGAAAAATAAGAAGAAAATTCTAGTCATTTCTTTTTCCTTCTGACAATTAAGAAGAAAATTCATACTACCCACTTCTTCTCACTTGTAAAATTGATCTGACAAGAATGCCATTCTAAGTGACATTTGTCGTTTAAAATGACTATAGGCGTAAGAAACGACTATGGTAATAGTAAAAATTAAGTGACGTGACTTTACTCGTCTAAAATGACGTGAGACGACTATGACAATTGGGGTGTAATACTCCTATTATATATACTTTTTGTTTTATAACATTTTAAAGTTAGGACATTCTTGTTGGTTAACCCTTTGTATTCTACTCCATCGAAATTCTGCTATCCCGTGCGACGAAATAGAATCGTCAAACTCGCCATTACTCTGTATCAAGTGGCCATTATTTCTTGGTGATGTCACCACTGTTCTTCAATATTCGTGGATGCTCCGATCTCTCATTTAGTCGCCTATCTGCGAATTAAAAAAATATTGCGGCAGTAAAATATATCAATAGAAGTTTCCCTTGGCCCTAAACTGACATGCTGATGTTTCTACCATTACTTGCCTGCCAAAATGTGTTTTCAGCGCAATAAAAATAACCCTCGTGGGTGCGGGTATTATAGATTTAACGAATGACCTTCGGTCAAAAAACACTGTTCCTATATCACATTTTAATGTTGACTATTTATTAAAATATTATTAAGTTAAAAGAAACGCGTAATTTAATTTTTCTTACCATATTCCGTTTGTTTTTCCACTCGGCACTTCATATATCATGTATGCCATTGCTTGTATATGCGCACGGCCATCGATTATTTTGCGCACGGTTTAAAAGAGTTTTTAAATTTTGAATTGTTTATTTTTAACGATTGTCAATAGTTTGCCAATGATGCTATGTGCAAAGATTAACCTCTCTCAATGATTATTGATTGTTGAGGGAGATATAAAATTTACAGAAAGCAGGCCAGTTTTGTTTTAATATAAATTAAAAATTGAGTCGCTTCGAACTACTTCCATTCCCATTCCTATTTGAGTTAAAAAGCGTAAGTGCCCTATAAGTATAACATTTGACATCGTTAAGTGAACTCAACACAAAATGTTTTAATTGATAAACTAGAAACCAACAATCATTTAATTAAATAAATTTTTTTGTTAATTAATTAATTTAAACAAAACAAGAAAAAAATATTTTTAAGACTGAAAATTAAGTTTAAAATAAAAAATTTAAATAAAATATTCATCAAAATTAATTAAATAATACAAAAATATTTTTTGTTTATTATCGTATAAAAAAAATTTAATTAAAACTTACTAAATAAAAATTAAGTTTAGTTTATGTTAAATAATTTAGATTTTTTTATATAAACATATACACAATATATATAATAAAACTATTTCATCTAATTAATTATGCATAAATTAATTTTTACATTTTATTAATAAAATAATTAATTAAAACAAAAATTTATACAATCTACATATATGCATATATAAAAAAAATAATAAAAATCTTTTTGTCTATAATCAAAAAAAAAAATAATACAAATAATTAAACTAAATTATTATTCTCAATATACAACATAAAATAATATTTATCTTCAAAATCATTATGATTATACATAATTACAAACCGTATTACATAATGAATAAAGAAAACATTTAAATGTAAAATTATAGCAAAAAATCTGATATAAAATATTTTAAAATATGATTTATTTATTTAGCAAAAAATGCGAAATTTTATATTTTTATTATTTATTCACAAATAATTTAATGGGAGTTAAATACAAATTTCCCACTTGACGTACCTACCGTACTCACAGAACAATTTAGCATACTCAACTTTGGAATCGTGTAGGTAAATTTTCAATCAAATTAAATAAATTTAAATTCAAATTCATTATTCAATTTAATATTGTTAAACAACAACAACAACACTCGCAATATAAAATATTATTTATGAATATTATTATAAATTATAAAAAAAATATTTATCCGTTGAAATTACCGATTTTATTTTACATTAGTAACTTTCCATTTATGTTTAGTACGAGAAGTGCTTATTGATGTAATGAGCGTATCGAGTTAGTAATTAATTATAGTTTGTATTCCTACTTTAATTTTATTTCTAATTTGAGAGCCAATTTTATATACGATTTCGGTGAGGTAAGGATGGAGTCAGAACTTTCACAAATCTGTTGTATTAATTAAAATACAAACAAATATTTACCTGAATTAATTGTATTACTTACAACGTTCTTAGCCCGAGTATTCCATGCAATCAGTGTGAGCTTAAAAGCAATTGAAATTTTAGGTGAAGGAATCTTTCAATATACTCATATGTTGTTTACCTCGTGAAATTGAATCAGTAAAAATAGTACAGGGTGCGCCACCTTTTATGTTGGTATGTAAACATTGAATAACTGTGACATTTGTCAACCGATTGACTTGATTAGACATGTTTTTGAAACGTCAATTCAGTACAATTCTAACCATGAGTCGCTTCACACCATTTCACAATGCGCCTAAATAGTGACGCTGTGCATTGAAAATAGTCGTTCAGATATGTTAACTCAACGTGCATATCGACGAAAATATCGTGGTCAACAGGCACCGTCTGACAACACTATTCGTCATTTTGTGTCGAATTATGTTCAGCACGGGACAGTGAGAGATCATAACCATGCCGTTCATTAACGATCAAGACATTCCAATGAACTGGTTGAAGCGGTCAGAGAGCGTTGCCCAGAATCCAAGTGTCGTATCGTCGCCGCGCTCAGCATTTTGGCGTCAGTTTAACCACTTTGCGGCGCATTTTGAAGGATAATTTACATTTGTTTCCGTATAAAGTTCAATTAATACAGCCAAACAGCCGCTCGGTTTTGTTTTAATTTTGATCGCAATAAGATTTAATTTTGTCGCGTGCGTGTTGTTCGCTAAGATGACAGATCGCAAGAGAGATTTTTTGTATTTTTTACCTTCGTGACATTTTCAATCAACTGAAGTTGGCGATAATTTATTTATTTGGACAATGCCAGTATATTCGTACGGCCCATTTATGAGTGCGCTCGTGCGCAGCTGATTATGAACGTCGATTATTGAATGTCGAATATTAAATGTCGAATTAATTGAATGTCGCATATTAATATGTCGTATGCATCGATGCTTATAGAATCAATTATTTTGCGAATAATTGAGTTGCTACAAATGGTTGATACTGAACCTGATATATGGAAGCAAATTTTGATGGCCGACGAGACCCATTTCACACTCTCTGTGAATGTTGGCGGGATGTTGGCTCATTATGCCTGCCCGCCAAACTGCAAATCAAACAATTCAGTTTCTGCAACGAAAATTCCCAGGACGTCTGATGTCAAAATGAGGCGACAATGACTGGCCACTCAGATCTCTTGATTTTACCTCTCCGGACTTCTTTTTGTGGGGTTATTTAAACATAAAAGTTTACGCCAGCAAGCCTCAGACCATTGGCGAGCTCAATGCAAACATTCGTGCCAAAATCATCGCTATACTGCTAAGGCGGCCACTTAATTGATATTGTATTCAAAAACTAGTCCAAATAAATTGCAAAAGACCAAAAGAATAAAAATACGTCATATAGAGAAACCGGTTGGTTTTTTACCGACATAAAAGCTGGCGCACCCTTTATTAGGTGTAAAGTAGAAACTTTGTTTTTTTTTGTCAAATTCAACTTTAATGAAAATATAATTGTTACAAAGATTAATTATCAAAATATTCGCCCTTACTGTCTATGGTCTTTTGTCATTCATCATTTTTGAACCATTTTTGCACATCTTCAACTTTCGTGAACCGCTAGTTTTTCAAATATGTTGACATCAATCTAAATATGTGGTAATCAAAGGGGGGCATGCTGTAAAACTTCCCAGTCCAGAGTCTAGAGGGATAGAGGGAAGATGAGTTCCTGAGTTACTGTATGTGGACGAGCAATGTCATCCAGAGCATCATTTAATTTGATCAATTGGGCCTGAACACAGACATTTTTATTGTGTCATTTTTCGCCACGATCTATTAACCAAATGGGATTATACTAATCGAGATCATTTAAATTATTTTTCGCACTACCCTCCCTCACCTTTACGCCATTTTATATAACCGTTATAAATAATTAGTTATTCAAAAAGCAAAATTGCTGGGACTAAGAGACTAAATAAATTTTAATTTTAGAACTATTATCTAGATTTTAGACCAGTCCCTAAAACAATGAAATACTAATGCTTTGTTATATCACAGAGATCCATAAGAATGAGTTTGCATTTCACACCATTTAATATTTTAGTCTTTGAATTATAGTCGTTAAACACCCTAATTTCTAGATGAACTCTAACGGATTACATTATTGTTTATCTTTCTTCTTCAGAAATTGCCCCATAAGAACTGAAAATTGGTTGAAAGTGTTGAAGACTTTTCCTCCTCCTAAGTATCGAAAAAAATCATATATAGTAACACAAAATCATTCCTGGCAAACCTCATGAACTCACGAAAAATGTAATTGAGATTTACTCGTGTACGTAACTCGGGTTTGATGAATCACGGGTAGGATTATGAACATAGCACGGATTTTTCAGGCGGTATTGAATTTTTATTTGGAGGACCAACAACAGTTTGACTGGTTTCGATTATATTTGTTTTTCATTTCTACCGAATGAACATGAAAATGTATTGTAAAATAACTGATTTTTGGAAATGTAAAGGCCCACGCAGGCCAAGGTTTTTAATGGAAAAAATCATGCATAAAAGTTCCATTCATCTGCATATTCTAATGGTCGTATATATATTCGAAGACTTCTGATTAGGAAAAAATATCGTATGGTTCAAGCAAATCGTATGGAGTTGCTCCAAACCGAAAATAGGTTTTCTTTGGAAAGTAACCATTTTAAATCTTAAGTATAAACTTCTTGAGCAAGTTTTTAAGCAACAATTTTAAGCCTTAAGTATAATGAAATCCGCTGAACAAGTATGTGTTAACCCTTCGTTAGGCACATGTTCGGAGAGTCACATTCACGTCTCATATAAATTTTCATGTATTTGTATTTCGGATTTTGGTGTACATATCTTGTATTTTTGCTTCTCAGTGATTTTCGCATGTGCTGAACGCACAGGTAGAACTACTGAAAAGAAAGTCCATGGAATATAGAAAGAACATTTTTTTTACTTATCGCATTATTCGGACCGCTTGGACTTTGAAATATAATAAAAAGAATCATAGTCTACTTTGAGTGCTGATGGCATACAGCATTTTATGTTGATTTTGCCCAAAAGTAAAAAAGTTTTATTTTCTTTTCGAATGTGTCAGCACCGCTAACGCCAATCTCTACATCTAGTGCAATTTGAAATTCTCTACTTCTAGTGCATTTTGACAATTCGTCAAAATGAAAACCCATAGTGGTGGTGAAATCATAGTAGTTCTTCAAATATTCCTTCAAATATATTTCCCCAAATATCATCCCTGAGGTGTACGAATTTAAAACAAGTTTTATCTGGCAACCCTACAAGTCTTAACACTTAAAAGTCGCATTTTATTTTGAGGGAAGGGGATGAGCAGTTTGAATTTTTTAGCAGTTTCATACAACTACATAGCACGCATACTTACATAAAACAATCAGCTGATTATTTTTGAAAATATGTTCACCTTAAGGAATAAACCAAATTGACTAGGAATCCTGAATCCGTGAGAGTTTGTATTTCATCAGGATAGTAATTTGTTTCCTAAAGGATGTAACTTAAGAAGAATTGCTCTAAAGAACTACTTAATTTCTTCATGCTGTCTTTCTGGGCATACTTTCATATCAGTGAAATTCTCTCGGAATTTTTAAAACCCTTGACCAAGGCTTATCTGATATTTTCAAAATGCTAGCTGGTATCTTATAAATTAATTCTTCAATTCATTTTACTGGCCCACTTGCTTTATCAACAATGAAGTAGATTCTCAACATATTACATCAACAATTTTATTAGGGATAAATAATTTCATTCCATCCTCCTTATACACAAAAATAAATGGTTTAATGGAAAACGGTAAAAAGTCAACAGTTTCCATCAAACAGATGACCCATCTAAACCACATCAATTGCATGTTAAGAAGAAAACTTTGCCGCCCTTCGAATAACCAAAAACAGAGCAAAAGCCACAATAACTAGGACCAAACCAGATTACAATCGTTATGCTCGTGAAAATATGAGAAACAGGACCAGAGTTCAAAATCTTTTACAAATAATGGATCATTTTGGTGCTTTGTTGATCTGGTTAAAAATAATTGTGCTGGCACAACTTCATTTACACCTTCTACTCTTCCGACAACTAACCAAAGCCTTCCAATTCTCCCTATAGTTCACTCAATTATGCCCAAAACATTTTTCCGTGTCGTTTGGTTTGGAAAATTCTAAGGGGCCTTACTTAACCCAAACAAAGCAATTAAACCTGACAGTACTCTATAACTCTGTCGCTAGGCCGCTAAGCAAACTATTTCACCTATCAATGAAGACAGGTCTCTTTCCTTCTATTTGGAAAATGGCTTTCTAAAAAGAAAATAAATCATCCCATATAATGCGGATTTAGCAAAAACAGCTCCTTCGATGAACTCAAAACTTACAGGACGCACTTTATACTGAGTTTCATCTAAACCAAAACATTTTCTATTAAGTTGATATCTGGGGCTTCGCGGTGGCCAATTTATTTATTGTTGACGAAAGTAACATTTGCCGTGTTTTTTATTAGCGCCCGATAGCTGTATCCGAAGCACGCAATTTTCTAAACTAAGATTTTTCATTCAACTTTTTAGTTAAAAATCGATAAAAAAAATATTTTGTTCTACCTATTTATCGGGAGCCGCTATCGGGAGCACTATCCATTTGAAAGGGAAATTTTAAATGTCCTTTGTTTTGTACAACCCTTAAAGCATTAGAAACTTAATCTTACAATAAAAATTTAAAACGCAGCAAGATGATTTATTTTCTATATCGTCATGCCAAAATAAATGTTAATTGGTATATTTTAGGTCGTTAAATGTTTGTTTTACGGATGAATTTATTTTTTCATTTTTATGGTATAGCGACACCAGTGAATAAATAGCTACAGTTTCAGTAGAAATTTCCCTTCGGCGCCGGATAGTCGTCCAATATTAAAACACGGCTGTTGCTGCTTTGGTGTGTTGTGTTGCCGATTACATTTTCTGACTCCGAATAGTAAAATTTGTGATCCCAAGAGCCATTTAACGATAATGAGGATATGCTGGTAAACAGTGCGTTTCACTAAAATTCGAGGGGTTTATTTATATGCTGGTTTGCAACAATAGTTCTTAGCCCAGCATAAGTCCTCACTCCAGGTTCTTTTAACAATCGACAAATTGTAAAAATGAGTATTTGGAGCTTTTCATTTTTGCTAAGTTTTAACATTTTTCTCTTACAGTTGTTATCCGCGGTCATTGGCGTACCCCATTATTTCCACTGTTCCCTGAATTTTATGTTCTACTTTTTCGAAAGTTCTTCGATTGGGATTCCCAAAACAAATTCAGCCGCAATTACAGATCGGGTTTCAACAGACTCTTCGCGGAATTTTGACATTTTTGTCACGACTTATAATGCTCACTGCTGATTCAACTGAGAATGGAGTGCCCCAAGTATAAGGAGATGTTTGCAACATTCCCTGAACTTATTTAAGGTAGGCTATTTTATGTCGTCTTCGTCATCTGAAGAATAATTTAGAATTTGAAAAATTAATCCACGCATTTTAACCACGTTTTCCCAAGAAATGCTCGAGCGAAATCTAGTTGAATGTATTCTGGCAGCACTGGAAGCTATATTGTTGATATCACTACTTCAGCAAACTTCTCGTGTCCCAGCCCAATTAAATTTTTCCGATTCCTGAGAAATATTTTATCTATCTCTCAAGAAAAAAAACACAAAAATTTTGAAATTTTTAACTCATAAACTTTCAACTAATTCAACTCAAGACAAGATCCTTCGTATATTCTAAATTTCACTCAAAACAAATACACTCATTACAATAATATTCGGACAAACTACCTTTAAATTGATAGCAATTGAAGCTGTAGGACGTTATGTACGTTAATTCACGATTTATCCGTGGTAATTTACCGATATAATGTTTTGCCAATATAACGTATCGCCAATATAACATTCAGATAATATTTATTAGTACCTAGTTTGCGATATTAAAAACACGCTTCTTGTATCACATTATAATGTTAATTATTTATTAAAAATTTATTAAGTTTATAAGAGAAAAAGAAAGCGAACTTGGCCTATCGAGCGCTGCGAGTATCGGTTTTGAGTGCGTTTCGAATGGCATGTATGTCATCGCATATATATGCGCACGACCATCGATTATTTTGCACACGGTCATTTTGATTTGATTTTTGACTTTCGATTTTTTTTAAATTAATTTTTATAATTTTTTTTTTTTAAATAATTGAACTGTTACAAAATATAGTTGTATAACTTTTCATTGTCGATTAAAATAACTATACTTTTGGCGAGACAAAGAAAACTTGCACTTTGCCGCAAGTAAATAATTAAATATTTAAAAAATACGATCACATTGATCAAATTTGGCTCTCATTCTGCACCTCGGCTTATAAATATATATCATTGGCTCAAAATTTATCATTTTATATTTTATAAATTATTTTTTACAACTACAATATTATTATTATCATGCATATGAAAATATCAATATTAATAATTTTGCCACAGTACATCGAACATTGATTTCTTCCTTTCATAGTAGATGTCACTTTATCTGCCTTTTATTTAAATTTTTATAATATACATTTTAAAAAAATCAATACAATAATTAACATTAATAATTGATCCGTATTTGAATTTGATATAATATAAATAAGGTCCTGTCACGAACTAACCTCTCATCACGTTACACCATTTCGTCTCGTTCCCTACCCAAAATAATTTCCAATCCCACATAAGTGTTTCCTTAAAATTAAGACAAACAAAAAAACATAACGATTTTAGTAGGTTAACAATATTAAAAGATAGTTTATATTTATAAAAAAAAATTAATTAAATATATTTAATATAAATAAAAAAATTAATAAAAGCTGGTTGAATAAATCGGAGACCAAAAAAAACATTTAAAAAAAATTTATTTAATAATAATTTTACCAAAAAAAAATGTTCAATAAAATTAAATAAAAGTAAATATTTTTTTAAGTTTAATAAAAACTTTACAAACTAAATAAGTAATAAAAATATATTTTATAAAAAATAGGATCTGACCCTGTCATACGTGTAATTCAATAACTATCTTTTTATCATATTAGGACAGTGTTTTGTTGGATAAATTATGGGAACGATATAAATTTTAAAAAAAATATTTATAATTATTTCAAATGCAAATCAGTTAAAATAGTTTCGCTAACATACACTTGGAGTTAAACGGAAGTTTTAAATTAATTTACTTAATCTAATTATAATTTACCAACATTGTGGCGTTTTATAATAACGGGTGATTTTTTAAGAGCTTGAGAACTTTTTTTTAAAAAAAAACGCATAAAATTTGCAAAATCTCATCGGTTCTTTATTTGAAACGTTAGATTGGTCCATGACATTTACTTTTTGAAGATAATTTCATTTAAATGTTGACCGCGGCTGCGTCTTAGGTGGTCCATTCGGAAAGTCCAATTTTGGACAACTTTTTCGAGCATTTCGGCCGGAATAGCCCGAATTTCTTCGGAAATGTTGTCTTCCAAAACTGGAATAGTTGCTGGCTTATTTCTGTAGACTTTAGACTTGACGTAGCCCCACAAAAAATAGTCTAAAGGCGTCAAATCGCATGATCTTGGTGCCCAACTTACCGGGCCATTTCTTGAGATGAATTGTTCTCCGAAGTTTTCCCTCAAAATGGCCATAGAATCGCGAGCTGTGTGGCATGTAGCGCCATCTTGTTGGAACCACATGTCAACTAAGTTCAGTTCTTCCATTTTTGGCAACAAAAAGTTTGTTAGCATCGAACGATAGCGATCGCCATTCACCGTAACGTTGCGTCCAACAGCATCTTTGAAAAAATACGGTCCAATGATTCCACCAGCGTACAAACCACACCAAACAGTGCATTTTTCGGGATGCATGGGCAGTTCTTGAACGGCTTCTGGTTGCTCTTCACTCCAAATGCGGCAATTTTGCTTATTTACGTAGCCATTCAACCAGAAATGAGCCTCATCGCTGAACAAAATTTGTCGATAAAAAAGCGGATTTTCTGCCAACTTTTCTAGGGCCCATTCACTGAAAATTCGACGTTGTGGCAGATCGTTCGGCTTCAGTTCTTGCAGGAGCTGTATTTTATACGGTTTTACACCAAGATCTTTGCGTAAAATCTTCCATGTCGTCGAATAACACAAACCCAATTGCTGCGAACGGCGACGAATCGACATTTCACGGTCTTCAGCAACACTCTCAGAAACAGACGCAATATTCTCTTCTGTACGCACTGTACGCATTCGTGTGGTTGGTTTAATGTCCAATAAAGTAAACTGAGTGCGAAACTTGGTCACAATCGCATTAATTGTTTGCTCACTTGGTCGATTATGTAGACCATAAATCGGACGTAAATCGCGAAACACTTTTCGAACCGAACACTGATTTTTGTAATATAATTCAATTATTTGCAAGCGTTGCTCGTTAGTAAGTCTATTCATTATGAAATGTCAAAGCATACTGAGCATCTTTCTCTTTGACACCTTGTCTGAAATCCCGCGTGATCTGTCAAATACTAATGCATGAAAATCCTAACCACAAAAAAATCACCCTTTAAAATTAACATTTTTCGTCCCTTCTAGCACTTTATAGTCTTTAAATCGTATTGGAGTACGAGCAACGATTCTTGTACTACAATATTCACCACTGTCCTGGTGGCCAAAGAGGCCTCGTTTAAGCCCAATGTATCAAATTACACCTCGCATCGATGTCTTAGAAAGTGATTAGGACAGCTTAGGAACACATCGATAACCGATTTTAATTTCTTGCATAAGATGTTACTTTGGAGTGCCTAGCCAGCCATGTTAGATTTTTTTCTAATTGGAAACGTTGACGTTTCAATACCGCAACAACCAACAGCGCCAGCCTTTTAGTATTTTTTTATGTAATATCGCGCTGTAGAATCGTAACTATAGATTGTGGACTATACCTGCCAAATTTTCCCAGGCCCACATTTAAAGACAATGCGGTAAACTTAAGGTGAAAACGAAAAAACGAATGTTTTTTAGAAACCACACCGTAGTCTCATTTGAGCCTTCTACGCCATCCTATGAAACCCGTGGGAAAACTAACTATCATTTAACTCTTTCGAACATAGTCGAATCAAAATTTAGGCTAAGGATATAACTAGATAATTCAAATATTTAACTCTCGAGTGCAGAGTGGAAAAAATTGTGTGGCTTAAACGGCTGGATAAAAGACACAATGTAACGGTGAAACGAAAATGTTTTGGTTCATTGTTGGTAATAAAACGTATTGTAATAGCGCTAATGTAGTAATGTAAATTGTATGACGTTTAATGTAACAGTGGCGCCGTTTGCACTTGTCTAACTAAGAGAGCAGTGAGTGCTTCAGCTGTTCTTTATCTTATTTTTCGGTTCACTACAAATGAAAAAAAATTTAGACTTTTGAAATGGCACATGTTCCCAAGTTGGAAACTTGAACCCCAGTAACGTTTATACAATTTTGAAAATATGGACCACCCTATTATGTAAGTAATTCAGTTTGATCAGGTTTCTAAAACGCTCCATGTGACTTATTTTACTGAATAAGATCAATTCGACTGGAATACTCACTGCTAATTTAGGACTATATTTCTCAAAAATTTAAGCTGATAACTAATAGATAAGCGACAATCAACTGTCATTTAATATCATTATCGTTACCTCTAACCGCCATTTACCATCAACCAACAATTAATTTCGAGTTCTGACGTAGCCTCAAGGATCCTCAATAAAGTCCACGACCTTAATCTAAATATGACAAACCACACGGCTCTTGTACTTTAAACAAATTAGTACGAATCTCCTCTCAGTTTTGATTGCACGTCATCGTTATTTTTCAACATCATTCAAGTCATCCATGAGATCTCGATAGTACTCATTCCACATAGTGAAATAGTGATTATTGGCTTCGAATTGCAAGTGGTCATTACTGAAATTAAATTTACTGATGCGAATTGAGATTTTAGTAGGTTTCTATTGTAGCAGAGTAACTTGAGTTCCCTCATCATTTCACTCCGGACGAGTGGTTCTTGGAAAGTGGTTTCATCATCTCTCAGCATATGTATGCATTCGTGATTGTTCTTGCTCAGTCAACAAATAAAGTTAGCAAATTGCCACTGCACATCTCAGGTTTACATTGAATGGCTCATATGAATTGGAATATAAAAGTCATTTTATACCAATAAAGCGTCAAAGGCTGAGAAATAAAACGAGTATCTTATCTTTGATAGCAAAAGACATGAGCACCTTGATGTACATTCGATTTGATAGGAAGTATTATAGGCATCTGGAATTTTTATAGAAACGACTGCTTTATATCGCCTTAAATTACTTACAAATGAGCAGAGTACGAGACGAAATCAGACCAACCGAACGAGTCCTAAACAAATTTATTTTTTCCTTTTACAATCAAAAGTTATTTTACAACGAAGCCGTAATACGTCGCGGAATCATTAAGAATGTCGTCTTTTCTAGTTTTGTTTATCCGATGTGTTTCACCTTGTTCTATGATCCATCAAAATCATAATAAATATCTTCATGGATTACAAAACATGGATTGAAAAATGTTTAGAATAGTGCCATCTATGGATCACTATTAATAACTTCTTTTGTTTGTCGTGAAGTATGCTTTTTTAAACGAAAGCTGTCAAATTTTTATGACATGTGATAGGATAGTTTCTTAAGAGCCGCTTCTGTAATGTCACTTTTGAATTTAAAAAATAAGCAAAAATGAATGTCGTGCAGTGATTAAATATTTTAATTTAAAAGGTTCTAACCCAAAACAAATAAACGAACCTTCAAATGCAACCGTTTATAATTGGGTAAATGAATTTAAACATCAGAACTATGCACACTAGAAATGGTCGAAAAAGTCTTTGAAATTTGCGCGAGATTGCTGGCATTGTAAATATCTCATATGAACAACAGCATATGTAAAGAATTCCATATGAAAAAGCTGTCATCAAGATGGGTGCCGCGTTTGGCAACAGATGTTCAACAATTTAATCGAATGACCATTTCTAAGTAATGTTTGGAGATGTTTCAACGTAATCCAATCTAGTATACTCTAGAATCAAAACAACAGTCAAAACAATGGGTAGATACTGGTTCAAGTGCTTTTTGCATCAGCTATGGTAAAGGCCACTGTCTTTTGGGATGCACAAGGCGTAATATTCATCTAGAGAAGCACTTTGAATGAAATAATTAAAGACAAAGCGCGACCTTTGAAAAAAAAATTATTCTTCCAGTAAAAATTTAATGAATTTGGCTTCGAATTGCTTCCCCATCCACTATACTATAATCACTTGATCTAGCACCTTGTGACTTTTTCCGAGGTTTTGAGATCTGAATATCTTTACTGTTTCATTCTAAAGACTAATCAATCCACGATCGTATAGGTACGAAATTGTTGAAACGGTGGCTTATCGATCCCGAATTAACTGACCCTCCGAACACACCACTTGAAACATAAAAGAAATTTCTAAATTGTTACCACATTCACCTATTTCTCACTTTAATGATCGATCGATTTTTCCATTTATTTGTCATTTGTATCTAATATTAATGCTTTTCTATAACATCATACCATTCCTAATTATTGTAATTTGTAAGTAGACTCAATAAAAAACACGTTCGGCATAGTTAAATCAAAGCTCTCTGTCTTCGCTCTGAAAATTAAATTTATACTGATAAAACATAACCTCAAAAGGACGACATTTCGTAATAATTTCATGATAGTTTATCGTGAAATAGCCTCGTGAAAATTTGCTGGTAGTGCCAAAATTTATATGAATTACTCACACATACATTGATACCATGATAGAGAATATCAGTGAATTTGCATAGTGTAGAATCTAGGTTAGCAGATTGAGGGAACGAGACGAAGACACAAAAACTACAACCTACTAGCAAAAAGGAAATACAAATCGTATAACCTTCTGCTTCGATGTACTAACTAGTTTACGTATCGTAATTTTAATTTTTAAAGCCTATTGGCCACGTGGATAATATAGGGTTTTCCAATAAGAGTGATGTGATCCAAACTTTTCTCGCAATAATTCAATTGTTGCGCTTGCTGTGTGGCATGTAGCCCCGTCTTGTTGAAACCAAATGTTGTCAAGATCAACTTCTTCCAATTTCGGCCATAAAAAGTTGGTTATCATCGATCTATACCGATCTCCATTGGCAGTAACGGTGTTACCAGCTTCATTTCGAAAAAAATACGGACCGATGATTCCACCAGACCAAAAACCACACCAAACTGTTAATTTAGGTGAATGGATTGGTTTTTCATGAATAATTTGTGGATTTTCTTCGCACCAGAATCGAAAGTTTTGTTTATTTACCGCACCACTCAGATGAAAGTGAACCTCATCGGAGAAGATGATTTTCTTAAAAAAATCGTTATCGTTTGTATTTGCAATTTGTAAACGTTGTTCTTGCGTATATCTCACCATGATGAAATTGTAAACATTACTGAATACAATGAAATAAAAAATGACAGATTATGACATATTACAAATGGCCGAAACGTCACTTAAAAATCATATCATTCCTATTGGAAAACCCTATACATAGTGAGCCATTGACACCACCGTAATGGTGGGAAAAATTCGTCGAACAGTTCGATGGTGGAAAGACTCCGGTTTGTTAATGTAGCTTTACTATTATCGGCATCTGATGAAAAAACCAAATCAAGCTGCTTGTCCAGGTTGTTTTTAATATTGGTAATTTGGAATAATCAGTGAAAAAGGTTTCCTTAATACTAGTTGCGTTTAAAGCAACGTAGTGTGTAAAACTCTTCAATTGTGCTCAGAACAGATCAAGAAGGTTCAAGTTTCCAACAACCAAAAGCTCATCTTGTATGTTCATTAAATCCTACAAAAAGTGAATGGAATCGATCAGGTGCTGATAAGTCTCGAACGAAAATATGTTTTCCCTTGTCTTTAATTCTAATTTCCAGGAATCCACTGTAAAGAACTGTCATAAACATTGAATTCGTTTTTAAAATACCCGCTGTTATGAAAATTACTATTTAAATTAGTTTCAGTTCAAAACAAAAACAACAAATGTAAGTGTACATGATAGAGCTCATTTGTTCCCCACCCAATTGAATTCGATGTGTATAGATTATATTGGATTTGGTCTCCTCTAGATTTTACGGTCCTAATGTTTTTTATGTAACATAAAATACTTATGAGATCCAGATGGAGGATAAAAGGTGATAAAAGGCAAATACCTTGGTCTAAATTATTTCCACAAAGTCGATAAATCTGTAGTTTGGACAAGACGAACACCAATTTTAATTATATCGTTCCCACGCAAACCACTGTCCAATTTAAATTAAATTGTAAAAAAACACTTCGATATGTTATTGTACCTGTGGCAAAAATTAATTTAAATAAGAACAAATATTTAATTATATATAAATTACAGTAATAATATTCATAAATTAGTAATTTTTAAAGAGAAAGCTTGTAAAATAATTGAATTGGGTCCAGTTTATGCGAGGTTTTTACAATAAAAAGCGAAAATCGTAAAGAAAGTAAAAGTCATAAAAATTATATCCGCATTAAATATTAAATTAAATAAATAAAATTATTATGTCACAACAACAAATAAACAAATAAAAAAAATTCATTTAAATATTGTATAATGAAAATTGTAACAAGAATTTATATTTAATTTTATATCTCCAGTCTACACGTTACATACTTGTATACACATTCTCTGTTCGTCGTTTATCCTTTTTCATGTTTTTCATTGTAAAAAATAAAATAAAAAAAAAATTAGAATAAGAAATATAAAAAGGAAAATTAATAAAATAAAAATTTCGAAAAAAAATACGAAACGAATTTTTATTTAAGGGCTTTGTGCCTGTGTGTGTGTGTGTGAAAGCTTGTGAAATTCACTCGTAAACTTTACATTTTTATGTACGACATGAATACAAAAAAAACGTGTACTGTTGTATATTTTGCATGATAATTTTTGGTTGTGTGGATATTAAACAGTTAAATCCCTCTTCAGTTTTCATATTTTCAAATCCAGACGTTATTTTGTAACGGCGGTGCGGTTTTATTCAAAAGGTTTACGAATATACTTTTTTACGAGCTTTTACAGGGGTTTTGAATACAGTATAACTCTTAAGTAAGTACAATAAATTTGGGAGGTGATGGAGGACACTAATCTGAACCAAAAAGTATATGACAGCACATATTCTATCTTAAGCAATACAGCGAAGTTAAGAATTTGGTTAGAATTCGAAATTTAATAAAAAACAACTTTCTTATAGGAAACCCGTCCAACGAAATAACGTCTCATAGACCTGTTATAGTCGATGCCGTTCTGACGGAGGTCGATGAGGTGCCTCGTGACCGTAGTGTGTAGTTATCCCGAAATTATGTGAGAATTATGTGTGACTTTAAATAAAACTAGCTACTTGTAATTTTGATGGTTGTTTTATATCAGACTTAACCACCGAAAATCTCGTACAATAATAATCGTTATTAATCTTATAAAAATATAAATTACCAACAACTTATAAATCTGATTGAATTCTGAGTTGACTACTCTTCGTATATTTTCAACCTAGTATTGTGAACTGTCTTGATTCTGCGATTTATTCGGATTGAGGAATTGAGCGGTGAACAAATATGAATAATTTCGTATGGCCCCGTCCATAGTGGATCTAGTTTATTTAATCTCGCTTCGTTTTTTAAAGGAACTTTATCCCCAATTTTAAAAGTGGGCGTCTTTGAATTTTGGTCATAATATTCTTTTGGTTTTGGCTTATGGGCGAATCAAGGAATTTCTTGCGACTTACCATGAATATTGAAGTCTGGATTTTAGTTCTGATAAATAATCGTCGTAAGTACATATATACCGGAGTCGAATCTTCTTGGACAGAACTAGGAACATTAGGTTTATATCCCAAAAGAAGTTCTATCGGCATATAATTAGTGGAAGTATGCGGAGTAGAATAGAAGTTAAAAATAGCATAAGGTACCCATTCGTCCCAAGCCAATGGATCGTCAACAATGAAATTTCGTAAGTATTCTGTAAGGGTACGATGTGATCGCTCTAAAGCTCCGTTCGATTCAGGGTGGTAGGCTGTAGTATGTATTTTTTTTATTTTTAATAGTTTGCAGAGTTTACTGAATATTTCTGACATAAAATTAGTGCCCTGGTCCGTAACAATGGAATTAGGTGCTCCGAAACTACATATGAAAGGTTCAGAAAATGCTTTTGCCACTGAGTTAGTATCTTGTGAAGCTACTGGAATTGCGAGAGAGTATTTTGTGAGGTCATCTTGAATGGTTAACATAACGGGTTATCCAATTCGAGGTTGATAAAGTAGAAATCTGTATACCGACATCTGTCAAAGATAAACGTCAAGTACGCTGTCATTTATTTAGTTGACATTCTGCCATTTAAGAATATGGAGCATTTAACAATCGGCCAACGCGTTAAAATTATTAAATCTTATTATAAAAATAGTGATTCTGCCGTATCCACATTTCGCGCTTTACGAGCAGATTATGGTCGTCATAATCGTCCTACAAAGCAAACCATATTGAATACAGTGAATAAATTTGAACAAACTGGATCTGTTACTGATATTGTAAGGTCTGTGCATCATCGAAACATTCGCAATGCTGAAAATATCGCTTCTGTAGCTGAAAGTGTGGAAGAAGATCCAAATTTGTCAATTCCTCGTCGAGCTCAACATTTAGGCCTATCTTATGGCTCATTATGGCGCATTTTGCATCTGGATTTGCATCTTCATCCGTATAAAGTCCATTTGACACAAGAGCTAAAGCCTGCTGACCATGGACAACGAAGAACATACGCAAATTGGGTGTTGGAAAAACAGGCCGTCGATGCTGATTTTTCGAACAAAATTTTCTTCAGTGATGAAGCTCATTTTTCGCTTGGTGGATACGTTAATAAGCAAAACTGTAGAATTTGGCTCAGAAAATCCACAATTGATTGTAGAGAAGCCATTACACCCGGAAAAAGTCACTGTTTGGTGCGCATTGTGGTCTGGTGATGTGATTGGGCCGTATTTTTTTGAGAACAACCATGGACGAACCGTTACCGTCAATTCTGAGCGCTATGGCCGCATGTTAACCGATTATTTTTTTACGAAAATCGAAGATTATGATCTTGACGATATGTGGTTCCAGCAGGGTGGAGCAACCAGTCACGTAACACGAGCAAATCGAGATCTTTTGCAAGAGAAATTTCCTGGACGTTTGATTTCGCGATTGGCTGATGTCAATTGGCCTCCAAGATCCTGTGATTTAACGCCTTTGGATTTCTTTTTGTGGGGCTACGCGAAAGATCGTGTTTACGCAAACAATCCTCAAACTCTTGACGAATTGAAAACTAATATTCGTAAGGTAATGGCCGAGATACCGCCCGAAATGTGCCGAAAAGTCATTGAAAATTACCGCAAAAGAATCAAGGCCTGTAAGAAGTCCCGTGGAGGACATTTGAATGATATCTTGTTTAACTAAAAATGGCAAGGATCAATCTGTAAAATGAAATAAAAATTACAATACATTCCGAATATTTTGTGTGTTTTTTTTAAGTTTACTTTATCAAGCTTGAATTGGATAACCTTGTATATTTATTACCATTATGTGAAACCATCATAGGTCCCACGATATCCATAAAAATCTTACTGAACGGAATTTTTGAGGTTGAAGTGATCTGCATTGCACATTTATTTACACGAGATACTTTATTTTTCTGGCGTAACGAACATTTCTAAAAAAAATGATCTTATCCGCTTACTCATGCACGTAAAATCGTAGTATTGCTTGATTCGCTTTATGGTTCTAGAAAATCCCTGGTGTTCGCCAAGGGGTGTAATATGGAATTATTTTATTATTTCATGTATATCTCAGATGTTAAATCCTCAGATGTTAAAACCTTTACATTTGACACATTAAGCGGGACTGCTTTGAATGATTCAGCTATCAAACTATTCTGACTGGAATTTATGGAAGAGTGTGAGTCTGATACGGTATCATTCGACATAGCAAAAAGTGCATCTTGGGCGGTTTGTTTTGTCTGAGCTCTAGTGATGGCTGCAATAATTTTATCTGTTTTAGGTATCGCAGAATCGTCAGAAATTTGTATTCGACTAAGCGCATCTACGTTTTGATTTATTTATCCCCGCTTATATTCTATATTGAAGTTGTATTCATCCAGTTCCAATCGCCAACAAATTAAACGAGAGCTAGGTTTTGAGTTTCTGTTGAGCCAAACTAGAGGACGATGGTCGGTTCTAACTACAAATTTTCTGCCGTATAGTTAAGGATGGAACCTTTGAGTAGCCCATTCTATGGCCAACAGCTCTTTTTCAATTATAGGATAGTTCCTTTCCGCATCATTGAGACATCTACTGGCAAATGAAATTGGTAAATCTTGGTCATCAAATATCTGCGACACTATAGCTCCAACAGCATAATCACTAGCATCAGTGGTCAAAATAAAAGTTTTTTCGAAGTTAGGACGTTGCAATATCGGGGATGACATAACAGAATCTCGTATATTTTTGAATACTTAATCACAATAAGCATTCCATTCAAACTTAACATTTTTGCGCAATAACCTACTTAGCGGTTCACAAATTTTCGAAAACTTTTTGATAAATCTCCGGTAGTAACCAGAAAATCCAAGGAAACATCGAACATCTTTAGTATTTGTAGGTGTGGGATATTTCATTATAGCACTTACTTTGGACGGGTCAGGTTTAACACCATCTTTTGTAACAATATGTCCCAAATAGCAGATTTCAGTTCTTAGAAATTGACATTTGCTGGGCTGTAACTTCAAATTATATAACCGTAAACGCTTCATAATATCGATTAGTTTTGAATTATGATCCTGAAGGTCATAACCGTAAATTACTACATCGTCAAGATAAACGAAACATCTAAGACCGTTTAATCCTAGCAATATGGTATTCATCAGGCGCTGATGAAAGTTACCGGGGCTCCCTTTAGCCCAAATGGCATTCGTAAGAAGTGAAAATGACCGGCTCGAGTGCTAAAAGCGGTAACCGTTAACCAACCGTTAATTTTTCCTAATTGATCTAAAATTTCGGTTATGTTGGGAAGAGGATAAAATTGATCAACAGTAATATTATTTAATTTTCGGAAATCTATTACCAAACGCAATTTGCTATCTCCATCAGAGCATTTTTTTTGGAACGATTAACAAGGGGGATTTCCATAGGGCTGGTGCTGGGTTCGATAATCTTTCCATTTAGCATTTCATCAACTTGCCTATCAATTTCGTTCATGGCCGCTTCTGGTAATCGGTATGGCTTAGTATGAACTGCGGTTGCGAATTTTGAGTAATGGGAATCTTATGACAACAAGCATTCGTCGTTGATAGGGTATCGCCCTCTAAATAGAAAACGTCATTGAATTCTCTGCACATCTTCAACATAGACGATTTTTCTTTTTCATTAAGATGATTGAAATCTAAACTTTGGCTTAGTTTATTTAGTCGATCATTTATATTTGGATTCCAACTTTTAATCTTGAAAACATCATAGTAACTAGGAAGCTGATTTTTTTCTTACTGACATTGATCTCGTAATCGTTGGTATTGATTAAACTAATGGGAATTTCACTTGAAGCGAAATTAACTACTGAACTGGCAATAAATACCCCTCTCGTAATTTCGTGAGAAAGACAAACATAGTCGTAGTATTAGTTCGATGTGGATTCAGAATATATATAATTATTTCGAAACGAGATGGAAGCTTATTATTGGGTATTTCTAGCTCAATCACTGATTTAGGTAAACTACAAAGTGGTATCTGATGTTCTAGGTTTTGGATAGAAAATTTAATAGTAGAATTATTATAGTCAATAACACATCTATTGCTTTGCAAGAAATTTTTACCCAAAATACCATCTGCTTGAATATAGGAAACGAATCTGGAACTAAATGAAATTGTTGATTTATTTTTGAATCACCAACTACAATTTGACTGCGACAAAGGGCCAACGTTTCAATTTGTTCAGATGTAATGCCCTTGATTTGGATCTGACGATCTTTTTATTATACTGACATCCGCTCCTGTATCAATAAGGAAATATAAATTCAAATTATCGGATATGTCTAGATTTAGTGTTACATATTTTGCATTGACGGAATTATCGTTTGATGATTGCCATAAAATTTTTGGATATTTATTTAAGCTAGATTCACTGACCTTCACTTCATCATAAATAACTGATACAGCGGATGGTACATCTTTATTTTGATTACCAGGTTTAAGCACAAGACTAATAGTCGTCGTTTGTATTTCAGAATTATGTTCATTAATAAGTTTACCCACAGTAGAATTTTGATTATTTGCAAAATGGTTTTCACTGTTATTGTTTCTAAACAAATCTGATAATTTTACTTGGTTCTCAATTGAAGTTGGAGAAGAATGATACAGATTTAAATTACGTCTTGAACTCGAACAGCCGTATCCTGGTTGCTGTATCCCGTACAAGTTCTTGAGAGTTTTCCGCGACATGTATAGAATGATTTTCCGGTGATGTTACTCTTCGCTGGTTGTTGTACATACGCTTTCTGCAATCTTTTAACATATGACCTATATTTTTACAGTATAAGTACCTAATTTGACTCATATTATCCTTAACGTTAGCTACTGCTTTTGAATCCTTTGTAAATGTGCGAAATGAACTAGCTCGATTTAGTTGGAAACAATCTTTAGCAACGTGACCCGGCTTAGAGCATAATTGACACTTTATGAATGGTGTCTGAAATTTTGGTTTGCTCATACACGAGGCTTCTTCTTCTATAGATTTATTTATTGCTTCCCTCAACGTTTTGAAACGACATGCATTTACTATAATCGAAATAGAGTCAAGTAGTCCACCTTGAAAGGAACGTAATGCGGTTGCTTCGTTCATTCTATGTATTACTTCACTACATTGTTTGCCTTCCCTCCATATACAAGCACTATTTAGTACAGACAAGGGTTTTTCAACTTTATTTGCAAAAGCGCGAACGTCTTCATTTGAACCTTGAAAATGATTAATGAGTTCAATTTGTAGTTGCTCTACTGAACGAGAATCTTCAAATTGCAAGATTAATTCTTTTTTAAATCCTCCCAAGTGTCTATTGTTTTGTATAATATTAGCTCGTAAGCTCTACCCGCAAGTCTCGACTGTACAACTTGTAAAAATAATTTTTTATCGTTTTCTTCCTTTAGGGGTTTATAAATAATTTCACACACATTAATGTATTTATACAATAAACTAACTGACCCATCGAATTCGGGTACCAGTTTTATTAAATGACCAATGTTTAAAGACATACTTAAATTCTCAGTTTCGGAATTATTAAGATTTGGTAACACCTCATGCTCTGATTGACCGGAATTAGTAGCAATTGTGGAATCGTCAGAATCAATACAAATAACACTTATCTCCGAATTTGCTTGGGTTACGAGTTCACAATCCGATTCAGAAAAAATATTATTACTATTTACACTTGTTTCAGAATTATCAGAGGTTTATATAAATGATTGTTATTCAAAATATTACTTACAGTGTCCTCATCGGTTTTGTTAAAAATTATTTTCCTGGCCCGTAAATGAAGTAATGTTCTATCCATAAACACGTTAGATAGTCAAGCACGAATATAATTGAGCTCCTCCAAACAGTAAATGGCCAAAATTTAAATTTGAGAAGAAAAAAATTTATTAGAATAGAATATTATCGAATGAATTGGTTAGTTTTAATTTACCTAGACCTCAAAATGTCCAATTAAGTTGTAATAATTGAATGTTGTAATAAAATGCTGTTGAACTGCAACTGCAACAAATAACGTCTCATAGACCAATATCACTATTACCGATTATGTCAAAATTATTTGAAAGACTCCTATTAAAATGAACGGAACCACTAATTAACAGAAAAGAAATGATCCGTATTCACTAATATGAATTTCGTGATAGACATTCCGCAATAAATTAAGTTCATAGCAAGCACTTGAAGAAAAGAGAATCTGCTAAGAAGCTTCCCTTGACGGGGCACCAGCTTTCAACAAAGTCTGGCACGGCGGTCTATTACTTAGGGAAGTTTTAACTGCACAATTCTGTCACCTTCTTCAATCATACATTACAGACAGGCAATTTCGCGTGAAACAGGAAAAGCATACTCACAAATTAAAAAGATGAAAGCTGGAGTACCACAAAGGAGTATCTTAGGACCGGTACGATACTGATAATACAGCAATTGGTACATTTGCCGATGACACTGCTATAGATAAACTTCGATTTGCGATAGACAGAATTAACGTATAGACGTTACGATGTCCACACCAACAGAAAAGTAAACCAATTGCCAGTGGTACTAAATAATGTCCCATTACCATATGCAAAATATCTAGGTATAATGAATCTAGACGCTAAACTGTGATGGAAGGTGTTTGTCAAAAAAGAAATGTAAAGAGCTCAGACTCAAACAGAGATAAATCTATTGGCTCTTGGGAAAGAACTTCCAATTGCAAACATATAATAAACTGATGCTTATAAGCAGATTTTAAAAGCATGTGGCATCCTTAGAAACCTTGCTGTGGAGACAGTCGCAAACGAATAAATAAAATTAACCAAAAAAAACTCGGTTTTGCCATGAAATTAAACGAAGTGAAGTTAAGTTAATAAATAACAAATATCAAAATAATTTTTATAAAATTTATAAAAACTAAAACTAAAAGAATTGTGATGTAATTATTTGAAGTGAAAGATTTCTACGAATTACGCTACCAAAAACGAGATGCAGCTGAAAAGGGTGTACTACGAAATCCCGGTTTTTTAAATTCCGGTTTTCTTTTCTTGTAGTTCTAAAGCCTTGATTTTGAAAAAAATATTTTTTATTAATTCGGACCGGAATAATAATACTTTAACATAAAAATAAGATATCTTGCCCAAAAATTGACTAGAAAAAACTAAGGCTGCGAAGTCTTATATTATATTATATTTAAAGCAATATTTTGTTAATGCAACATTTTAATGCAATAATTGTAGAGGCTGACCGCTTCGATAACTCTAACGGACACGCGGGAGGTCGCTGCGCTTCTCCCTCCGCTCAGCCCTCCGAGGGGCTTTAGATTTGAACTTCGGGGGACGTAGGATCCGGGATCTTTAGGAAAAAATTCCAGGAGAGTGGGGTTCGAAAACATGTTGGGAATAAAGAGACGGTTTTACTAGTTTTATTCTAAGTGAATGATTCGAATTCAAACCTGCTTTTTTGATACAGTTCTAGAATACGGTCGATAGGGATGGAACTTGACCGTTTTTTACTGATTATGTTAAAACTCTACAAGTAAGATCTAAGTGGGATTCTAAAATGATTTTTTGGTAAAGCTCTAGAATATTGCCTTTAGCGACATAACTTGGCTATTTCTTGACAGATTATGGTAAAATTTGACATGTGTGATGGAAATAAGATTCTAAAATGATTTTTGGACTAAGTTCTGAAATATATCGCCCTTTTTGTCCAAATACGCAGAGCTTTATCAAATTTAAACATATTCGGTTAACAAATGGCCAAATTCCATCTCTATTGACCATATTCTACAGCCTTATCTAAAAATCATTTAAGAACCCAATTTCCATCGCACGTGACGAATTTCAACATAATCGATTAAGAAATGGCCTAGTTCCATTCCTAATGACTATATTCCAGAACTTTATCAAACATCATTAAAATCCCATTTAGATCCCGCATGTCGATTTTCGACATAATCGGTTAGGAAATAACCAGGTTTCATCCCTATGCGCCTTATTCCAAAACTTAATGGGCCTGTTTAGACGAGTATACACTACATGTTGCATCTTCCTCGTCTCTTACCTCTTTGCCTATTAACTAATTTTAGAGTGGGGATATTTGTGTTGCATTTTTTCCTCAAAAATTTTTACTGCGGAACGAGTTGTTATACACTAATACAATCAAAAGGCAATAAAAAAAATGTTTGGTTCAAATTTTTTGTTTTTGTTTTTCGCTGCTCATTTGTAATTTGACTATTGAAGCTCCTATATCTTGAAGATTATCATCCATGATGTGAGTCTGCCAAGAGAAAATGAACCATTAAGTTTTCCAATTGTTTAATTGAAATTTAATGCACTCACGAAATTAACACAAAATTATTTATCGCTACGTATTGGACATGCTTTCAAATTTTATTAAAATGTGCAACAGAAGGCTAAAGTTAACTATAAAGTGTGATTTCATTTACAGATCACAGCGCGTAGATTACCCGTTGCTGGATATTATTTGTGAACCTATGCGCGATTGTAATATTTATTACGATAGCAGTTAGTTATTTGATTAAATAAACTTTTTTATCACATTAATAATCCTAAGGATTATAGGTTAGGAACCTATTAGGTAGGAACCTAAATGTAATTGTTTTAATGAAGAACTGTGAATTCAAACCTTGAACGATTCTAACAGATTTGAAAAGTTTACCTCAAATGAAAAATTCAGAGCTTCTCTTCATCGGATCCGTACATACCATACGGGGTTTTGTCGATTGCACAATTGATCTCCGTGATTCTTCATCGTTTCTACGTGTATTATTGTGTATAAAATGGTCGTTTTATTTAAGAATATTGCCACCCCGCTCCCCCTTCTCTTTTATTCCTCACACATAAGATGCAAATCACCAGAAGGAGATAGTTGGGCATTGTGGTTTATAAAAAATGGTAACAAGACTCATCCAATACACCTTATTGATGTGGGGTGAAAGATGATAACTTACCTACTTGCGCGAAATTGCTTTAAGATTCGTGTTATGCCGAAAATAACGACATTAAAACACGTCATCATCACTTTGATTTTAGATCCTTAAATCAAACACAAACATAGTTTGACGAAAAATTCTAATTTTAGGGTAAATAAGGAAAACATTTCTATTGGTTTCAGTCATTTAGTCAATATTATTAATAATAATAAAATCACTTTCCATTTATATAATTTAATTTATAAAATAATCACACAACAAATTTAATAATTTTTAGTAGTCAAAATTAAATTAGAAAAGGGAGGAAAAACTGGTTGCTTCGGATGGAGGAAATAGCTATAAAGCACGCCCGTCTATTGGCATTTAATTATCGGAAAATATCGATGAGACGAAAAATCAAATTCTGGTAACTTTGTCGACTCCCTTTTGTGTCCCGTCGACATAACTTTCATTACAATATAATTCACTTTGGCTATGTGTAACATATCGTGCATTTCTTGATCCGGATTCGGAATCGCTTCCAATATCGATCGCGTTTGATGAAAATGTTTGGCAGCCGCTAAATATAAATCAGACGCTGTCGATTTAAGTAAATGGGTTCGCATTTCCTTGAATTCGATATAGGGAACGGGCGGTGGAGTGGTGAGGCCAGCGAATGGAGCAAATCGATGATCGAAACGTACCTTTTCATTATCGAATACAGATAGTGGTTGGATGATACGACCCTCTCTAGCGAACCCGGCCAAACCTTTATAGTACCCGCCACACATATTTTGCATCGCCTGGTTGTACATAATTTCACGGCAATACGGTTTAACTTTTTTCTTTTTGTTTGGTTTCGGTTTTCTCTGTTGCTTCGAAGACGATGGTTTCTCCTCGCTTAGATATTCCTGCTCTAAGAGGAACGAATCGGCACGGGTGAGCGCCGATACGACCCAGCCAAATAAAAATTCATATAAATACCAAAATATATAGAGATATTCGTGAACACTGTAAAGTTCTAATTCGAGACCGGACAATAGGAAAAGTCCCATTGCGCGCAAGCAGTGATATAATACCCAAGTACCAAAACATGCAAGATGCTGACGAGGTGCTTCGTTCTTTATGGCTAACGAATGGAGATAGGCATCTACGCGTTCCGCTTCATCCTGTAGATTTGCAAAATCATCAAGCAGACGGGCCAAACGGTCCCTCTGACGGGCTCTATTAAATCCACAGATTTGTAAAAACGTTATAAATACTTGCATATTCATGCTGTAGTAAAAAAAAGAATCCACACATTCTCGAGCCTGCTGATTGGTGTACAGGGGATTTCGCGGCATTAACACAGGTGGTGCAATAAATGCTTTAGCCGATTCTTTGAGCACGTCGCTTATATCGCTTACTCCGAATACGGTATTCGGAACAGGTAGATACAAATATTGTAAAATGCTGCGTGACAAAAGACATGTCCCAGATTTTTTACTAAACTCCATGAAAAAATTCAACGCGTTGTGATAAGTTGTGCAGTTGGTCACTTTACAGGCCAGTTTCACACGTTGCACCAAACTCTCGAGAAACGAGATGCTAGAATTTCGATCTTTAATCTTTATGTAGCGCGGAAATGTCGGAGGTAACAGCCTTTGGTTCACATGCGGTGAAAATCCCATTGGATTCGGCGATTCTGATTTTGGATCTGGTTGGGTACCTTTTTCTATGGTTTTCTTGATTAGTGGTACTAAATCGGCAGCTCCGTTCAGAAGTCGTACACTCTCATTAAGGTCAGCCTCGGAAGGTGGGTTACGCTTGTCCCGGTTGTCTGAACCCCACAAAATAAATAAAATTTTTAACAGAAACCTTAAAAATTTCAGCCGATTAATTACGCCATGCACATCCTCCGGTATTATTTCATTATTCTTCGATTTTTTAATTAGTTCCTCTTCGGCATTTTTCAAATTTTCCAAACACTTTTGTTCCACTACTTTTGGAAATACACTGAATCCAAACTTAGCCGCTTGAAAATCCTCGTCCTCGAATATCATTGAATGTATCACAAATCGGCTAATGTAGTCGATTAGTTTGTGAACTCCGTTACAGAATGATTGTAAACTTTTGTCTTCAATTGATTGCGGTTCATGTAGATACAAACATGTGAATATAGTTTGCGCCATAGAATGGCCCTCGAGCCATGAGACGAGGCACGAAAATATTCCATCAAAAATTCCAATCAATTCTGACGTTTCAAAACCATCCAGCTTCAGATCACCAATTTTCACCGCTGTCTCAAAATTTAATGGTGGCGGTGTGTCTTTATTGCAACACATGCCTGCATCCATTTTCGGATCCATCATCTCAATAGCGGACATCGCGTCAAACAGGCCGAACATCTCGTGATGCATGAGCTCTCCCAAACGTAGTTCTTTAATCGATTCGAAAAATTCTTTTGTTATGTCGTGCCATTCGTATAACTTAGGCTGGTATTGTACAAATTTGGTGGATGATTCGGAATGGTTATCATTTCCATTGTTTCCCGTCTCCGTGTTTTCTCCTCTCGACGATGGTTGTACTTCAATCGCACTCGGTGTTTCCCTATCCATAAAAAATTTATAAAATATTTATCAATTCATCGGATGTATAAAGTTGAAATTTTGTTTACTCTGCATTCATTTCTGCCATTTCTTTAAGATTTTTGATTGAACACACTTGGTTTATTTTAATTTTTTATAATAATTCTAATTATTTTGAGTTTGTTGCAAGAATTTTTTCCATCTCAATTTTGTCACTATTTTGACATTTGTTATGGTTGAATTCATTTTGAAGTTCAGTGGATTTCCATAAAAAATTGGTACTCGAAAAAATTTCTAATCATAGAAACCCTCTAAACATTGCGATTCGAAAACGATACCTAAACGATGAAACTTTTTCATACAAAACTTCGTTTTCGATTCGTTTTTGCGATTCAAAACCGATACAATTACGAATCTACCGTACTATGATTATTAGACTTTTGGCGATGCATTTTCTATGGTTAGTGTGTATCGGAAATATTACGTATTTTGTAATATATTTACGTATCATATTTGTCTAGCCAAAAACATTTCAAAAATATCACATCGAAGATGTGCGATATGACTCGCATGACAGCCGTAGACAAATTTTTTGAGCAAAAGTTGGTAAAAAAAAATCCAACTTTTTTATCTCGTTTCGTGAAGACTGCATAAGTTTAAATTTATTTGTACAACGTTTTTTCAGGGTTCGCCTATAGCCGTTTTCGGAAACAGCCCATGGCAACTTTAATTTTTTTTATGTTCGTAACAAATGTTACTCAAGTTATCCTGGCTATACAAAAAGTAAGATTACATTTCGCGTGTGAATATTTTTATTCAGCAAAATTGAATGGCGCATTATTGGCAAATACGACATTTTTGTTGCTTCTTTTTGTACAATTTGTACTTTAGAAGTTTCTAGTTTAATTTTTCTGATATGTACTTCTAATTTAATATAAAGGCAAAAATAAAAACAACAAAAACTAAATTACCCTAAATTACTCTACATGTTCGGAAATAGATTAGATAATTTATTATCAGCAAGTTACCCAGAAGTTACCACAGGCTATTTCCAAAAACGGCTTACGTAGTGATAAAAATTATTAGTTTTAAGGTTTTTTGTTTTATAAAAATATTTTTTTCGTTTTGAAAATGACACCGAAAGGATGTCGAACTAAAGCAGGAATAAATTATATTTGTAACATTGAGTTAAATACCATTAAAAAATTAAAATATTTAAAAAATAACTCAAAATAGTATTAAGTAATTTAATAAGTTTTCAGCCGCATCTCGTTTTTGGCAGCGTAATTCGTAGCAATATTAGTGCCGTTCCACACGATTTTGGTTCCACAAAACATGTTCGGTGATGCAGTCTTCACGGAACGAGATGCATAAATTTTCAAAAATAAAAATACTTGAGTAATTAAAATTAGTATATTCCAACGTAAAATCATTTCTTTATACCAGCTATTTTACTTAATTTCTTATCGCACCTTAAGCCAATCGGGCTCAAATAATTTTAAGTGGCAACTCAATAGTTGTATATTTTTTTAAAAATAATACATTTGTCAGGATTCTCTAGCGTTTGAAATAACTTGCACAAAAGCACATCAAGGTACGAGATTCACAAATAATATCCAGCAACTGGTAATCTACGCACTGGGATCTGTAAATGAAATCACACTTTATAGTTAACTTTAGCCTTCTGTGGCTCATTTTAATAAAATTTGAAAGCATGTCCAATACGTCATCATCACAATGCAAACAGACGCAAAAACTCAAATATTTCAATTAGTCTTCAATTCACTAGTGTTCTAAAATATTCAGGGATTTCAAGGAATTTAATTGAATATCGTTGTAACAAGAGACCCGTAAATATTTTAATTTGCTCAGTTTAGTGATTAAATTTGCCTCTTTAGGGTCTGGTCCGTAATATGCTAGCGATTCAAGTTGATCTATGTCGATTAACTTTTTTAACAGTTCTGGTAAATTTTTGCCTGTGAATCTTTTTAAAAATTTTATTTCGAATTTATTTTCTGAATTTGTCAATTGCACATCATCGGTTTTGTGGCGGTATGCTATTTCTTCTAAACATTTAAGTTTATCAGCAATTAAATACACGAATGTAGGAGGACCGCGGCCGAATTTTATTCGTTTGAAATCCGGGTTATTGTCACAAAATTAAGAAAAGGTATCACCATCTATCGATATTAAAGACGCACGTAAACTTTCTAAATTTTTCAACATCAATAATTCATCGTTTGATAATATATTCGATCGACGTAAATGTTTCAATCGCACCAGCTTTTCCAGTGGTATATCGCCGTGTCAATTCATATCGATCGTTTCTAATTTTTGAAAATTTTCGAATCCACACATTTCTTGACTAAAGCTAGGTACCTTTATAACATCAATTTGTAAACAGGTAATATTGTTGCAATGGAGCAAGACCAATTTAATAAGGGGTTGATATCGCCGCGTGCCGTTCACTTGGTTAAGTTTGTTCGATATCTGGAATGATTTAACATGGTGAGCAATTTATTTAATTATGATATCCATTTTTCGAGCCGTTGTAAGTTTATATTGATTTTTGATTAAAAACTGTTTAGCATCTAAATTTGCGAAACGTATATAAAGGAGTTTGGCAACTATGTTTATCCGGAAGCATGTTATTCCAATACTGTACAGATCTTGCAACGAAAGGTAGGTTAATATTGATTGATATGGATCAGAGTCGGGGTTTTGAGGTTCAGGATTTCCGGAGCACCAGTGATGGCGGTACATATTTAATAGTGTCCAGTGGAGATCTAAAATGAAACAAAGAAAAACAAGAATACAAAATGTGTTTAAACAAAATCATTTTTCTTAATTCTATGCAATATTTTTAAGGATTGGAAACACTGTGGTTTTACGATATTGTCTAAGTACACCCCTTAGTCGGAATCAATGATTACAAATTTTTTGTGATACTTAATATGATTTAATTCTGACTTATATTATATTGACCTTATAATCTTCTAATCTCGACCCTCCAAAATGTATCGAATATTCTTACCACTATATCTAAAAACTTACAATCACAATCCACTATAAAATTTACCTTAGAAACAGAAAACAATAAACAAATTAACTTTATGGACCTCACAGTTAAAAATGATAATTCACACAAACAGATCACACAATTATTCTCATCATCCTTATCAACATAGAATATCAGCTTACAACCACATGATAAACAGATTGTATAACGTACCAATGACTAAAAATGACTATAAATAGGAACTCAGCACTATAAAATACTTAGCTAATAAAAACTGTTTCAAAAGAACATTAATTGAAGAAATATATCCTATTTACATGCGCCCAACATTTTTCTTCTGCAAAATGAAAGAGGTATAAGATTGACTTTTTGCACATGAGAGACAAGAAAAGAAATTTATCCCAACAAAATTTTGCTTAAGATTTTTTGAGCCGCCAAAACCACTATAAAAATGAAAATGTTACTATAAAATATATTCAATCCGAGTATTTTTATGGCAACATTTTTAAAATTAACAAAACAAATTATTTTTATTTATAAATGTTAAGGATTCATAATAAAAACAGATGCCATGGACACATTAAAAATAAATTAATAATTTTCCTATACAAAAATTATGGCATTACTACATACATATTGAATATTTTTATAAAGCGGATGCTGCTTATTTACCTGCAAAAATTTGTAGAAGAAAACAATTTTCTACATGTAAATGCCCAATAAACGAAAAACATATATAACGAAAAAATACCAACAAAACTTAACCACATTACAAAATACCGACACCACTGCAGACAAAAAATTCATAAACGTAGAATACAATAAAATACAAAAACAGTAATAAATTAGAACAGAAACTCAAATTTAAAGAAACACCCCAAAAATAGACTCCGGAGTATACAAACTAACATGTGACGATCGTCCACAATGTTTCATCGGACAAACAGGTAGAAGCTTTCCAGAAAGATACAAGGAACATATCAACGCCATAACAAAAACAGAACCGAAATCAAATTTTGCATTACATATTAAAACGCAAATGACTAATGCACTGACATAAATACAAACTTAACAATATTACACAGAATTAAAAAAGGATATCAATTAGACAGACTCCAAGAACTTGAAATATATAAAGAAAAACACAATAACAATTTGCTTAACGACAAAATTAACACGAAAACCAATTGAATTTACGACCTTATAATAAAACACAGAAAGGAGGAGTCAAATGTATAGTAACCATAGAATATAAGACCAATGTAAAATTAATAAATCTAATAGTTATTTAAAAAAACTGAAGCAGGAATATTTCCGAAATCGATCCATTAAAAAAATCAAATATTCAAATTTGTTATCACTATGAGGAATTAATAAATATTATTATAAATTATTATGATATTATGATTAATAATCATGAAGAAAACACATATTTATATTCTAAAACATCAGCGCCATAACAATATCAGACACACTTGTGTCTGTTGAACTTCAAATCAAGTGAACTCCTTTCAAAAACGTTACTACAAACTGTGGTTATTTACATACACATTTGTGTATGGTGAACTTAAATTGCAATGAAAATAATTTGTTTTTGAACTCGAAAGGATTATAGTCAAACCATTTACAAGCGACCAACATTTTCTTCTGCAAAATGAAAGAGATATAACATTGACCTTTTGCACATGAATATATATAGACAAAAAATATATTCAAACAAAATTTTGCAGATGAGTTTTTGAGCCACACACCGCCAAAACCATTACAAAATGAAAATGTTGCCATAAAATATATTCAATCCGAGTATTTTTCCCCTCATATGATTTATAGCAAAACAATTTTTCGATAGTTTCGTAAACTATTCAAAATGATTAAAAGGCATAGTTTTTTTCATCGAAAAAATAATATTAATTTTTTTTAGTAATTTTTGCATTAAAAATAAACATTTTTCATATTTTTAAATAATTTATAAGTTAGTTTTTATTGATGTCAAAATTTCCCCAACTTTTTATACCATAAAATAAAAATGTTGTATCTCAGACGCGCTACTGCAAATTTTAGTTCTTGTCTTTGTTATGTTTTCGGCAAAATTTTTCTGTTTTCTAGTGGACTGGAATAGCACGATTCCATGTGAAATGTTTATTGGGTACCTAAACAAATATTTACGGGTTCGCCCCATATTGTTTTAGTACAAGAAATGTGTCGATTTTCAATTATAATTTTGCCCATCCCTTTATCGAAAAAACACATGGTCAGATTTTGACAGTTCTTACTACAAAATAAACAAATAAATTCTGACATTGTGAGATTTCTAAAATATTGTGAAAATGGATAATTTTAAAGAAAATTTATGTCCGAAAGTGGTTGAAAATATAATAAAGTTATCGGAAAATCCGAAAGATTATAAAATAAAATTACAGCAATTGGATAAAACAAGTTTGCATGCTTATTTCTACTATTTATTGTCGTATCAAACGCGTCGTGATGAAATTTCATCGGCCCACATTATCCTGCAATTCGACGAGCTCATTCAAATGCTAACTGAAACGAATGACAATATACTTTATGATATACTTCGAATCACTTGTGTACTACTGCAGAATACGCGCTTATACTCGGATTACATCTCAAGCATCAGAGAGTTAAACAATTGGAATTTAAAGGTAGTGGCATATTTAACGGAATCATTCGGAACCGATATCACACCGATTAGAAATTTATTAATGAAAAGTTTATTAGCTGGTGACGACCTTGATCGTAATTTAATTATTGATTGTTTAAAAACTAATTTTGGTACGATTGATAAAATCGTGCTGCTCGAAAATATCGTTGAGAGTCGAGAGAACATTTTTGTACTGAACGATTTTATGGACGAGGTGTTGGATGAGAGTACGTTGCTCAATAAGCCCAAATATTGGAAATATCTAGCTTCGTGTCTCGTTCACGATGATAATAAATATGCGGTCAATATATTAAAATCGATTATTAAATATTTTTATTCAAACCAAATTAATTTCCGTTGCGGCGTTTATTTCAGTTGGAATGCTACATCAGGCGCAACTTTTTTCACTGATTGGAATAATTACGCATTGATTTTGGACAGTTTGCTCGAGAAACAGAATCATTTGATTATGCCAACGTTGAAATTGATCAATTCCTTAAAATGCATCGATCAGTTTTGGTTGTATGTATTATTTGAAAAAATCCTAACGCACAACAACAATGCCGTAACAAATTTTGGTATAAACTACATTCTCGAATCCTACGATATTGACAGAATACTAATGGAATCCCCGAATTTAATAAATAATTTATTGGTAGCACTAAACAATAACTATCTGTATGCGTACGATTACAATACTCCACTGGCTATATTTTTTCGAAAATCACCCTCCGCTATTTTCTCGAATTTGAAAAATTCAAATTTATACGCGGTTACACTTTATAATTTGTTAAATGTATTCCACTCGAAATTGATCGACAATACATTTAAAGATGGTGATTTGCTCGCAAACCTTATCACAACCGTTGCAAATTGTCAAAATTTAACGATTAGATATGCGTGCCAAATCATGCTGATCAAAATTTTGAATCGCACTTGGTCCCAGTATGATTTTAGCGAATTATTAAATTTAATTGAAAACACGGTACTCGTTATCGATAACAGGTCAAATATTTTGTTAAATTTTAATCGCGATGTAATCATTTTACACGATTACGATAAAATAATTGATTGCGATACGATATCGATCGAAACAAAAATTAAAATAATTTTTTATTTGCTTAAGGTGAACGTGATTAACGAAAATATTTTATCGGGTCTTTTAAACGGGAATACACTTTGTGATGAATTTAAATTAAATTTAGTTTTACATTTAAAACAGCAAAATATTATTTTAGATATTGATTTGGATACATTTTATAAAAATCCGAAATATTTCGAAATTTTATTTAAAATTCAATTTAATTTGGAAGCGCTTAATACATACGATGATCTACCGACAATCAAATTAATTTCCGATCATGTAAATTATTCCGACCACCCGAGTCTCTATCAGCAGCATTTGATTTACTTACATGGTTTAGATTTTAAATCATGCGACATAAAATTGTTTAGCTGCTTACAGAATAATTTGTTACGATTTAGTAACAATCGGTTTCCTCAAATCGTTTCTAATTTACTAGAATTACTAGAGATCGTCGATAAATCTAATTTAGTTTATATTTTTGAAACAATTGAAATTGTGGCCGGGGCACTCGATGTATTAAGCGATCATGAGAAAAAAACATTATTTTTATGTATAGATCGTGGCTATCGAGAAATTGTGGCGCTCCGAAAAAACGAATACTACTGGATTTTAATAAAAAAATTTATCAAAATAATTTTGATTAATGATCGTGCGTTACAAGATCTTGATTGGCGTGAAAATGTGGCCGACAAATATGTTGATGTTTTAATGGTGGATGCTAGGCAAAACAACGGGGTCGGTTACATTACGTATAAAAGATTATTTGTTTTAAATTGTCCGGTATTAATCGAGTGGCCGAAATTCGGCGGGTATTTAATAAACGGGCTGTTATTTGGCGAGACACTATTGAAGCGGGAACAAGTACTCGAGGCTAAAATTTCGAAAAAGATTTTGAGTGAAAATCAAAATTTGAATATTAAATCGCATTTTACGTACGAAACAAATTCTAAAATACGTGCACTATGCATTGCGTTCCTTTTTAAAATCAACCACCTAAATTATAAAAATTTTTTGGTGGACATTACTTCTTTATTGGTGGCGGAAAGTTTAAAATTGGGTAAAACTAAACCCCGATACTATGCATATTCTCAGCATCATCGCGTTAAATTACGGACCGTTCAGTCCCTTGCCATACTATTCGCTCTAAACAAATCAAATTTTGTGCATTCCGATTTTATTTTAACGACTCTCGAGGCTGAAAACAATCAAACCAACATAACAATTCTGTTAGAAATTCTGGTCGCCGAATTAGTTTCTCCCGACGACTTGTTGTGTTTCATAAATTCGTTAAACAAAATTTCACCATCCAAAATCACCTCTTTCCTAATCATAACTTATTTAAAATGTATAAAAGAATCCAATTTATCGTTATGTGAAACTGCCATAAAATTATTTCTTCATTGGACGATGGCCCAACATTTTCAAACTCGGTTGTACGCCCAAATCACAATCCTAAAGCTAATCGAACATTTTAATTTATCGGGAAGCGATAAGTACACGCTCATCTATACAAATATACGGGAATGTCTAAAGTACGGTAATTACGATATTAATTCGAAAAAATTATTAAACGATTTTCGATTCAGTTCAGACGTAAATTTAAATTTTCATAATTTACTGTCGCTCGAAACGATCTTCTATAATATACCGCGTATCACAGAGATGCCGGACGAGGAAATTGTTTCTTTAAATTTAATAAAAAACGCGGGATATTTACTCGGCTTTGATTTCAGTGATCCGAATAATTACGAGTACGACCGTTCTCTCGACAATATCGGTGTAATTACGAATAGTAACGGTTCTATTAATGTAATTGTTGAGAATGAGATTGAAATCGAGCAAATAGTGGACGGGAATTTTCAAAAAAAGATTATTATACCGCTGAAGCAAACGATTCCAGGCACAATGGAACAGTTTGAATTTGAAGCGGGCACCGGTACCCGGGATGGACTGATTATAGTTGCTAGTTTAGTTACACGACAACCAAATTTGGGTGGTTTGGCGCGAAGCTGTGAAATATTTGGTGTTCGCAAATATGTGATCGATTCGTTAAAGCACACTGAAAATCGTGAATTTCAAGCACTAAGTGTTACGGCAGAAAAATGGTTGCAACTGGAAGAAGTTAAAGCGCACCATCTCCGGGAGTATCTGCGGCTGATGAAACTTAAAGGATATACTGTAATCGGCGCTGAACAGACATCGAAGAGCGTTAGTATCGAGAAAATAAAATTTCCAAAAAAGTCAATTATACTGCTGGGCAACGAAAAGGAAGGTGTGCCAGCCAATTTAATATCAATGTTTGATATCACAGCCGAAATACCACAGTTTGGGGTCGTAAGGTCGCTCAATGTGCACGTGACAGGGGCTATTTTTATGTGGGAGTATGCTAAACAACATTTAATGAATTTGTAAACATAGCTGTAAAGCTTTAAATATAATTATAACGTTTTTTAAATTGGCTTTGTTCTTTGTTTTTTTTGTGAAGTAAAATTTCACCGCCCGTTTTAAGAAAATAAACTGGCGGTATGGAACTTGTTAATTATGATCTTTAATGGAGAATCCTAGTGGTCTTTGAACCGAAGTGCCTTAACTAAAACAGAGCCAAATTTGGGAATTCCATGAAAATCTGTTCAGTTCAGGTTACACAATCCTCGCTCATTGATTTGTTTTTCATTTTCAATAATAATTAGCATTATTTGTTTTGTGGAACACTCCGTGAATCGAGATTTTGGGTGATTAGAAATGGAACAGTACTTTGTAACTTGGGTATTTGGTAACTTTACACTTAACGATTCGAAAATAATTCGAAGCATTAAAAGTCGAGCTACCCTGCATTTCAAACTCCGGTTTTCAAAATTACAAAAATTTAAAATCGGATCACTACAAGGTTCCGAATTTCAATAAATCGATTTGTATCGAAAACGTCTTTGTGCAAAATGAATCTTGGCCAAATCCAGTTTGCTCAAATTTTGATAGGTTACAAGGTATGATATGTAGTTAAGTTGTAGATATGTAGATAAGTTCTGGAATTTGAGCGGTGATTGTAATTTGCTAACCGACTACAGTCAAACCCGGTTTTTCGGACAGACTGATATTACATTATAAATTTTGGCCGAAGTTCTGGAACATGTCGATGTAGAATTTATTTTGGAAATTTCTTTCTCTAGTTTGGTCGATTTTGGATTGCAGTTTCGTCTTGTTCGAGATTATCGTGAATAACAAAAGTGCCCAATGCGGGGAATCAAAAAGAGAAAACACAACAACTTCATCACTAACATCAACACTGCTTAAATTAGTCGAATGTTGGGGACCGCTTAGGAGCATAATATACAAACTGATACGGAATTAAAACCTTCCTCGGCAGTAGTATGCCTTAACAGCAACTGGGATCTGGGTAGTGATGTAAGACTAATATTTAGGTTGTAAGGTGGCAAGATGGGTAGGAAAGTGTAACACACTAACTACGGAATGCGACGGTCGCATCAATAGTAATAAATAAATTAAAGTAAACTAAATGTGTATTGTTTAATAACAATCATTATAACAATAAGCATCAGTATGCAGGATTACAACAGTGGCGACGAGGATTAGTAGATGCCGATATTAAAGAACTCATTACACAACACCATATAAAGTGGGTTTGCTGACCGAGGAAATTTCTACGGTCGACTATTAAAAGTGTGCGATAAGATTATGTCATTCAGGAAAGAAACCATTTCCTTCGATGACGAAGTGGAACAACTCAAGCGCATTTCTGGCCGAAAAGAATCACAGTTTTTGCTGCGCTGTAAACGCTTGAAGATGGAAAAAGAAGCTGGAGCACGAGTGAATCTGAAATGCGAAACGTTAAACGTTCCAAATTGCACCTCTGATAATTTGAAAGTATTGATGTTTGTGCAAGGCCTCAACAAGCCTCAAGAGGCTCAGACGTTGGAGAAACAAATTGGCAGTCAACAGATGCAACACGAAGCAGTTGAAGCGGATGCTGTAAAAATGACATTACGAGACGCCGTCAACATTGCGACACGATTAAGCAACCTTAGAGTCGCCAAGTCGATGGTTTTATGCGCAAGCATCTCGAATAGTAAAGTGTTGTTAACGTACCGGAAACCACAGTGAAACTGCAGCAAATAAAAGGCGGAACAGAACTCTAAGATGCCGAAAGAAGAGCTACCGAAAGCCATGTTTCCCCGTTGAGAGTGTGGGGCAATTCATTTCCACAGTGATTGCCAATTTCGCAAAAATAATGTTTCGATTTCAAGCAGATCGATCACAAGGCAGCTTATTGTGAGTTAGCTGCATCAATACGACGGTTTCGTGGATGACGATGATAGTTCAGTCCACCTCGAAGCTTTGCTCTGGGCATTTTATCCGTTTTGACCCGAAACTTTGTTGAGTCAACAATCAATCGACAGCAGGAAATTGAAATTACAATCGTTTCCGGATCTGACAGGATGGTTATCTCCGAGAGCAACTGGAAGCTGCTAGAATCCCCGGCATCGGCCGCAGGCGAAGAGCTAGCAATGAACGCAAGTCAATTATTATGCTACTTGTTACGTAGCCAATTCAAATTTGAATGTGCTTGGAAATGATTGAATGGAAGCTCTGTATCTATGTAACATGCTAAACTATGTTGAGTTTTGCTTGTGGAAAATATATGAGTTTTCCTTCTTGAACAGTAATTTGTACTAAAACAAATTTTAGTTTTATTGCGTCAGACACTATATGCGATGCTCGTTCTTCTGCGAGTCAGCTTGTCGATATTATTTGTTCGTTTTCTCTTTTGTCACGCATAGTGTGTTCCTTCTGATGTCTAAGTTCGTCGGTTTAACTAATAATGAATAGTCTTATTATTCGTTTTGACATGTTACATTTATATTATTGAAAACCCTCTCGTAGTGGACATACAGACTTCTCTGACTGTTTTCTGTTGATGTTCAATTTAGCTAGTTTCGCGACCCGTCGCGTGAATAATGCGGTTGCCGTTTACTAGCCAACAATTCCTGGAATTACGTTCATCTACGATCAGAACTACATCGCCTACTGCTAATGGTTTTGACTTTTCAAACCATTTAGTTGCAATTCTGCCAAAATAAATTGCCAATCTTTTGTATAATAAGCCAATTTTTTTGGATGTTGCGGTTGGATCGCCTTGTGCTAGTGATTTGGCTACGCTTGATGCACCTAGCTAAATGATTCGGCGTTTGAGCTTCGTGCTCAGAATCTTTAGGCATATATATATATTATGTGAGTGGAGGTGTGTTGATGATGTTGTCTTCTTCTGCTAGGCTGGTCTGTAGAATCTCATCTATTAATTTTCTAGTTCTCAATATTTTGTTTAAGTTACTTTTAATACTGAAGTGTGATGCAGACTGGGGAATAAATGTTCACTTGAAGTATGTTAAACTGTTCTGGACTTCTATGTAGTTCAACTTTTGCAGTCCTTCTTTTAGCAACCTTTAAAATTGGTTCAATTTTCGGTGTACACCTCCAGCAGTGTAACACACTGAATAAAACTATCAGTAGAGGGGCTAAACATGTAAGTACAACGCTCACGGTAAAATCACTTTTCGTCTCGTTTTATGTGGAACAAAACATGTAGCATTGATCCAACCACTCCAGAATTTTTGTTCAAACGAAACATCGTAATTTCTTGGCGGTACTCGTCCCATTGCGCTCGCTTAAAAAATTGATTGGATGCGTCTTGACATTCCTGAACCGTTGTTGGACCTCTTATGGGCGTGGAGCGTTTCTTGAGTCAATGAAACATATGACGTACTCTATTTATTTTACTAGAAGATCAATGTCGAACATTTGTCTGGTTTTGGCTCCTATAGGCGCTTCGGCACTTAAGGGACAATGATGGTTTAACTGCGCTGCGTTATCGTTATGTAGCGTTATAGGCCGCCTCATGTTCTTTTGATCCTTTCAGGTATTCGATTTGCCGGAATGCGACAAACTGTTTATTTTAGTATTTCGAGCTTCAGATTCGACTAGAAGCTGATTAAGTACAATTTGATAATTATTGAACTTAAACGAACATCCAATACTGCTGCCATCAACTCAATTGTTGGTAAGGAAATTACTTTGTTATTCGACGCCACCCGGGATTTTGATCACACCAATGCGGTTGTAACTCCACCACAATCGTTGATATTTGCCATTTGCAAAATCCAAATATTTCACCTTACAACGATTTCTGAGTTCACTGGTACATCCCAATCTCTACCGCTCCGCTAGATTACCTGCGTATGATTAACTTCGTGAAAATGAGGTAATTTGAAATTAGACCCAAAGAGTCAAAAACACTCATCAATATTCTTAATACTTCCCTTTTTCTAGGTGTTTGGTTCCATCCAATAGATTTGCATCGATTCGACTTGTATTTATCTCAAACCGCAAATGATCGTTCGGATGATCTCATTATATCCCAAGCGATGGATTTTTTGTCACAGATTTCTTTGGTTGTTAATTGACTTATGCACGAATTGATCGAAGTAAATCAGGTAAGTTGTTGATCCATTCTCTTAATTTGAAACCTGTCTGTTGATGAATGACTTTTACTTGTTTCACGCTCAACGGCTCTCGGATACTGCGATCTAAATCTTTCCGCATTATATATTTTTTAATAATTGTGCGAGGTGTCTGGCGAGGACGGTGTACCATAGGTCATGGCCCTCATGACTCAGGTGTCAGATTTCCGAAAACTCTCGGAGTTGGGGCAAGTTTCTCGGATATTTTACTCAATTTTGAATTTAAAGCTATTCTTTCATTTTTGCCATAGCAACCCATACCAAACGCTCTTATCTGGCTTATTTTGATTTTGAAGTATCAAAATTGGTACTGTCCATGGTCTATCTTCATGGTTGATTCAAGCGGTTTTAACTTTCTACTGTAGTCTTTTTCTTATAGGGTTGGATAATTTGTTTGATTGTTTCGCCTAGCTCAGGTGTCTTTTTGAGTTTTGCTTCGAATGAGCGAAAGCACCTGAGTGCCATTGATGTTCTGTTCAGAAGTCCTGCTTGAAGACGCTCTCCTGTGTACCTAGTTTTATTTGCCAATTTCTAGCGCATCATTTCCTTTGATTCGATTATACTAGGCTTTTTAATACCACAGATATCGACGGAGTAGAACCTATTTGCCATAGTACATGCAATAACTAGTATTCATTTTGGATTTGTTGGATTGCATGGCAGTATAAAGTTAGATCCAGAAATGCAAATAGTTCCATACAAAATTACAGGAACAACCCGGTACAAAACTTCGTTGTTACTATCTGAGTGTAGACTGACGGTCACTAAATGCGGAGCCCCCGCACCGTTATTGTTCGATGCTACAAGACGGTTGACGTTCGTTTCAGCCTTATGCAAAAGGTGATGGTGATTCGATTACATTCGTCCACTTCACAACTTGCTTCTTGACATAGTGTTGAAAGTTGTGAGGTTCAATACATACAACAATTCATTGCCTTAAATAGTGTACAATTCACCATTGGATGACCATCGATCAAACATTAGCACATTTGGGAAATGAATTTCTGTCGGATTTCGCTGGTTTGATTTGATGAGTTGATATACTGATTGCTGGTTTATTTTACGATTTCATCGTAGATTTTTTTTCTCCTGGCATGAACTGTGACAAATCAATTTTTGATTTCTTAATCGCCCTTTCTTTTACGTCATTCTACCGATATGTTCACTGCCTTAGTAGATCAATATTTTCCGATCAATATAATTACAATTACACAAATTGTCAAACTGTGCAGCAAAATTAATTAATGATGCGTACTAACTCCGGTCTGCCATAATGTGTACGTAACTTTCCGATGACGCCGGGAACCGTCGTTGGAACCGTAAGTTGATTACGCATGAGTTGGTATGACGGTGCGGTCTTGGAGCTCATGAAAGCGTGCTAGATTGTTTACAGTGTAATACATAATTTGAGATAAACTTTGGCCGTTCTAATGGTTTTGCAATGAACGAAGGTAGATCTCTCGTTGACATTATAATCCGTTAAGCTACCTGTTGTTGTACTAATGCTACATTAGCCATTGGTTTAGTTGGACGTATATTGGACGTATTTCTTGAAGTGTATATGCCCTTTCGACGTTGGGAAACACTCCTCGGTTTTTAAATGGGGTTGGTTCCATGGATGCCAGTTGCAGTAATCTATACTGATGATCTATACTTGATTATTGAAAACCGTTTAGAACATTTGACTTCTAATGATCTTGTCTATGTTCATTGGAACTCAAGTTTCATACATTCACGATGTTCTGACTGAGTTTTATGCACAATTGGTTTTGAACCCATTGTCTCGTTCTATTCAGGCCATCATTTGTGCAGACAGAACTAGAGCGACATGAGCACCTCGATCACACATTCATATCTTGTTAAGCTTCTGCGTTTTCGGGTATCGTTTTGTTACTAGCACGCGTGAAGAATGGTGCGAATGTAAGGCGTCAAGTGATTTTTCGATATTTTGCGTTCTGAGCTTGTGTGATAATATTTTTCCAACAATATCAAAATAAAAATTCCAATTCTAAAAAAAATTTTAATTTAATGGATCAGACACTATTTGCGTTGCTTTATCCTCACGCGGGTCTCACCCAACTAACCAATACGTATAGCAAAGACAAAAACCAGAGCCAATTCAACAATAATTTTCGTATCCTGACGAGACTTTATGTTCGTTTTGTCTTTTGCCATGCATTGCGTGTGTTTCTTCTGACGTCTAAGCCTGTTCGTTGATTTTCTTTTTGACTTGTTTCATTATTAACAGATGTAGAGGGAAATATAATGGCTGATTCTTTAGCGAAAAATGGTTAACGTTTAAATTTATCGTACGAGAACATATAGCTCCTTTGAGCTTTAATAATGACAAGAACGTTAGAAAGGACTAAGTTTATTACCCAGCCAAGTGCAATTGTCGTGCTTCTTCTACCTGCTGGAAGGCGAACTATTTTTTTTATGAACCTAATCTGAGGAGTTCTGGTTGCTACTATTACAGCCCGTCAGTCACGGTCGTTTTAAACTGAACTTACAGGGTAAGGGGCCTGGTCGAGAGCAGTTGTCCATCCTTCGAATTAGCTTGGTCCCGGATTCTTGACCATAGATACGTGAATGTTGGTCGGTCGTCTTCTCTGAATTGGTTTAAAATTTTGCACTTCGCCACAGAATATGTACAGAAGCGACATAAGTCCATTTTTGTATGAATTTCTTTTGCCTTGAATATTTGACGTTCTACATCAACAAATTTAAAACAAAATTAAAATCGCAGTGTAGGCTCTCTCAATTTAAAATGTCAAGCACTAAGTGATACACAATCAATATTTAATTACATTACAATACACTGAATATAAACCTCTCGCACAGGGTTATTCTTTTGTTGACATTTTGAATAACGTTTCCGCATAAATGTGGCTGTATTTCACCAATAATGCGCCGTATTATCCTTTAAGATGTTCAACTGTTTCAGGCTTATTCGCATACACCTTTTCCTTCACATAGCTCCAAAGAAAAAAGTCCATCGGTGTTAGATCGCACATCTTGGTGGCCAATGTTGATCGCCAAATAGAAAAATGACACGGCCTGGAAACTTAGTCTGCAGTAACACCATTGTTTCATGTGCTGTGTGGCAGGTCGCACCGTCTTGCTGGAAAACATGTCCTCCACATCAATTACATCCAATTCGGGCCACAAAAACTCCGTTAACATTTCGCGATACTGCACTCCATTAACAGTTAGCGCATTTTCAGCCGCATTTTCAAAGAAATACGGCCCAATTACTCCGCCAGCCCAAAATGCACACCAAATAATTACTCGTGGTGAATGCATTGGTAGTTTGAGGATCACACGAGGATTTTCAGCATTCCAAATCTTTTGGGCGTTTTGCTTATTTACGTATTCGTCGAGTTGAAAATGTGCCTCATCTGAGAAAATGATTTTCTTCGAAAAATCCGCATGAATTTGACGATGTTCCAATACCCATCAGCAAATTCACGGCGCTGCGAATGGTCTCTTTGCTTGATTTCTGGCACCAATTGAACCTTGTACGCGTGCAAATGCAGATCTTTTACCAAAATTCGTTGCATAGTGCTTCTGGGAATGTTTAATTCTTGACCACGATGCCGAATGGAAGTTCCTGGATTCTCGGCCACAGATCCCCTTACTATGGCTATATTTTTGAGTGACCGACAAGGACGACGACGAACAATGATCTTCTGATCCATCAGCGTAAATTTGGTCTCAAATTTGGAAATTAAACGCCTCACTGTCGATTCATTTGGCAAAACTTGACGTAATTCGCGAACTGTTTTCGCAAAACTTTCACCATTTTTGTAATGTGTTTTTACAATAATCAAACGTTGTTGGTTTGAATACTTCTCCATATTCTTAAATCGCGTGGTATGTACGTGACAACTGTCAAAAAAAATCACCGTACAACTCATATTAACAAAAGGGCGGCAAATTTAATCCGGCGCTCTTGCCGAGACACCCTTTACATCTTTTGTTTGCATAATGCATATTTTTCCGTCGAATTAATGTCATTTTCCCGGACGTCATTAGTACTGATTCGCTCACTGACACAAACAATTTGACAGATAGTCGAAGAGAAAGAATTTATTTTTAAACTTCTAAAAAAATTTAGTGTTTACAACGATTTTTTAAATTATAGCCATCTATTGACGTACGTAGGAACTACTTTAGATGCTGTATAAGATAGTGGAAATTTGACAGCGGAAAATAAGAGATTACGCTACTCGCCGCAAGTAGCAGCACCACCACAAAATATATTTTTTTTTATTCATTTTGTATCTCTTTTGTCACCAAACAAAACATCCCAGCGGAATAAAATATTAAAAGTGATCCTTAAAATGACAAATTGATTGATCTCCGAAGTAAAGGAACTCGGTAAATGAAATCTTGGAATTTAACAATATACGGAATATGCCGTACGGAAATTTCCGACATTTCTTAAAGAATGACGATGAAGTAGTTCACTAGTTCACTAGTTTTTTTTTGCTTTGCTTACAAATTTTACATTTCTTAAATAATTCTGATTTGTTGGGGTGAAACCCAATGGTAGTCCCAAAATTAATTAAACCTATTTAAAATATAATTTTAATTTGGTATGTTTACTAGGTCAAGTGGCCTCGTTCTTTGAAGCCTTCTTTCAACGACAGGGGTATCTATCATATGGCGAATATAGGGGTTTCCATATTCGTGGAGCCTTATTTCGTGTTTGGCGGCATGCTTTTTTGTTTCATCTTTGATGTATTTCATCTGTAAGTCCCTGTGAAGGTCTTCATTTCTTGTGTACCACGGAGCATTTACGATGCTACGGAGAACCTTATTTTGAAACGTCTGTATCATTTTGGCGTTTGTTTGCTTAGTACATCCCCAGAGTTGAATACCGTAGGTCCATATCGGCTTCAGTATTTGCCGATATAGCAGCAGCTTGTTGTATATTGTAAGCTCAGAGCCTCTACCTATGAGCCAATACATTTTTCTGAACTTAATATTAAGTTCTTCTTTTTTCTTTTTGACGTGCTCTCTCCACTTGCGCTTGGCATTTAGAGTCATGCCCACATATTTAGCATTGTTTGCATATGGCACCGGTCGTGAGTTAGTTCGTCTCATTAAGCTTGATTCTCCAGAGTTTAGTCCAGTTACAAACCTCATTGGTAATCTTCTGGAGTTTGCGCGTTGCATCAGCGATATTAGTTCCAATCGCCATGATTGCTGTGCCATCTGCAAAGGTGGCTATGGTTCCTTCATCTGTTGTTGGAATATCCCATGTATATAATAAATACAGGATTGGTCCTAAGGCACTCCCCTGTGGGACACCGGCAGAGATTTTCTTTAGTTCGGAGTATTCATCCTCATATTTCACACGAAAATGTCTATTGGATAAATAAGATCTTAGTATGGCATAGAATTGCTTCGGCAGATCTCTATGCAGCTTGAATTCCAGTCCACTGTGCCACACTTTATCGAATGCTTGAAGAAATACGCTGGACCATACTTTTTTGCGTTCTAACGTTCTTTCAATAACGTTGGTGATTCTATGCACCTGTTCAATTGTGGAGTACTTTTCCCTGAATCCAAATTGATGTGGAGGAATTAGTTGTCGATCATAAATTATTGGTTTAAGTCTTTTTAGTAATATTTTTTCAAAGAGTTTTGACATAATTGGCAGCAATGAAATTGGCCTGTATGATTTTTTATCGTTAGGTGGTTTATCAGGTTTTGCTATCATGATTACTTCTGCTACTTTCCATTGCCATGGAACATATTTTAACCGAAAGCTTGCATTGATTATGTGTAATAGCTTACGAAATCCTTTACCTGGAAGAGCCTTGATTATTTTTAGCAAGTAATCAAGTCATACCCTGGGGCTTTTTAACATTCATGTTGCTTTTTACTTCTTCTTTTAATTCTTTGAGAGTTACTGGGCGTATACCAAGATCATCTAGCTTGTGGATTGACATTTTATTTTTATTAGTTGAAACGTATCCTTGAGATACTCCGCAAACAAATCAGCCTTCTCTTTAGGAACTTTTGTCCAGGTTCCATCCTCCTTTTTAAGTGGAAGCACTTGAATTTTGGGTCTTTTGAGTCCCTTCGTCGTCTTCCACAGAGAATAACCAGAATTTTTTTCATCGGTCAGGCTAACTAGATATCTGTTGATTGATGCATTTTTAACTTCTTTAAGAAGAGATTTGAGACTGTTACCTAAATTGTTAAAGTGTGCCCGTCGTTTTTGTCTTACCAACTCTCTAACTTCCATTGGGTAGGATAAGTTAAGCTTCTTCTTATTTTGTATAATGGGGGTACTTGCCAAAGCAGCGTAGTGAATAGCTTCATTGAGTTGTTCTTATTCATCTTCCAACTGGTGGGGATTTCTTATCGGCACCTGAAGATTGATTTTTTCCTCCAATACCTCACGAAGAGGATCCCAGTTTGTTTTTGAATTTGTTAATCTGGATGCACTCTCTCTTTGAATTACCATTTCACTGACTGTCATGATAACCGGGGAATGATCCGATACTAGGGAATTACTGTCTTCAGTGTGAATGTAGTTCTGGGATATACCTCTTGCTACATAAAAGTCCATTAGGTCAGGAAAATTGGTTAGGTCAGGAATATTGTTAAATTTCAAGATTTCATTTACCGAGTTATTTTACTTCGGAGATCAATCAATTTGTCATTTTAAGGATCATTTTTAATATTTTATTCCGCTGGGATGTTTTGTTTGGTGAAAAAAGAGATACAAAATGAATAAAAAATCTCCACTGGTGCTGCCACTTGCCGCGAGTAGCGAAACATATTATTTTCCGCTATCTTATACAGCATTATCGAGTGCTCGACCTTTTGGGTTCCAGCCAACTTTAATAATAATAATAATAAAACGCATAAAGAATTAAATTTGAATCTGCGAAAGCTCGATTAATCAGAATAAATCAAGGACAGAGAGTAAATTGATTTGATTTTGTGACAATGCTAAAGTTTTTATTTATTACATAAAGTTTTATTTGCGTCAGATTACCATCCTTATTGACATGATGTATTGTACGTGTGCTATACAATGTACATACTCTTGGTACAAACTTTTATTTTATTTTCGAATTAGCACATAATATGCAATAAATTCAAGTGCATACTTTTAAATTGCTTAGTTTCGGTTTATCAGATCATGCAGACTAACTTTAACTTTGTGTATGCCTCATATTCATTTATGCTATATGTAAATACAAGGAGATTCATTATTATGTAAGAACAATCGTATTTTACAATTATTCAAAAAACTATAAACTAAACTTCTAACTATTGTTGGACTTTAGTTTATGGCTTTGAAATTGGAAGGTCAATATTTGGGCAATGCTTTAATTTTATACATTGTATGAAGTTTATAATTAATGGTCATGATACAATAAGTCTGTTGAAAGTTCCTCTGTGCAATTTTACAAAGGAGTGCCATTTTCAATTAAAAATGTGTTTGTTATATGCATAATTATATCACTAGGGTATTTCTTTTGTATACGTATGTAAAATGATGGAAAAAGGATGCTAATTACATTATAGTTCGAAATATGAAATGAGTGTATAGGTAAACTATTTTTGGAGGACTTATTTTTCAATCATATACTCGTATCAAACATTTTTTGAGCTAAGGAAATAAGACATACTCCTTGGGGCGAGATCTGAAATTAGGAGTGTACCGAGTTAGTACAGTGCCTTGATTGAATAGTACGAAGAAGACCCTTCATGGGACCAGTTTAAGCAATTAATTCCTTCAACTGTCTAATAACCAGTGTTGTGCATCTACGCGTATTTCCGAATTGTCTACATGTTGGTGTCGAAAATAGTGTAGGCAGTTAGTTTTTGCATAGACAATGTCGGGAACTGGTAGAGTATGTAGACAGTTCGTAGACAATGAATATTGTTGTTTTTTCCATTGTTTTCTGTACGAAGCCGTCATCTTACAACTTTCCAATTTTTAAATTGTGTTTTAAACTGGGGCATTTTGGAAGTTTAAATTCAATTTTAATAAAATTATTCTGCCCGAAAAATCTTGGTCAATCAAGAGATCGATTTGGTACAACCATAAACGATTTCATTTTCGTTCGTGGAATAAATTTTATACCGTAAAATGGGGTGGGATTGATAGAAAAAAACATTTAATTTGATATGATTTTCTAACGTGTTGTAATAATACACTTTTAATGAATTAAAAATTACGATACTATGTCAAAGATGGATTTTAACGTGTTTGGAGTCAAGAAAACAGATCAGTACTAACTTTTGTTTAAGTGGTGATCAAATTCAAACATTATTTGGGGCATCTTTGATCACTCCAATGTTTTATCATAAAAATGTTCTTTGCGTTATAAGCTATATCAATGTCGAACGGATTTTGAAATCGATCAACAGACTTCTGAAATATTCCATAGTCTTTTGGTAGAGGTTTTTTTGATGGCCCTTTTTAAAGGAAGTAACCACAGTAATTTAGGTAAAATTTATATATATAAGCAGGAAAGAAGATTTATTTATTTAAGAAAACAATGTAAACATATTTTGGAACATATAAGATTTATTAAATTCAATTTGTACTCGTATACATCTTTCATGTGTATAATCAGTAATTTAAAAAAAACGTTAAAGTTCAAGTACATAGAAGATAAACTAAAAAGAAGTAATACTTCTATATCTCCTTCACGTCTACAACAAACTTGAATTTATACAAGAATTGCCCATCCTCTTCTATTATTTCTGGCATGGGTAGTACTGCAATAATATCATCAATTTCGACTGTCGATATGTCGGATTCTACGGTTTTGAAAACTGTTTTATTTCCAGAGCAAGATTTTAAACCAAATACTTCATATTGGTTAGTATCAATAATATCTTTGACTACACAAATATATTTGTACTGAACGGATTTTCGTTGTAGTACCAATCATAACATTTTCAGCTACCGCTTCAATATATTCGGGATCTATTTCAGAATCTACTTCTTCTGACACGTCCATATCTTGGTTAGAAATTTATTCACTGATTCACTGGTTAAACTGGTAACACTTTTACCTGGAATAACATTCATTTTCTTTTTCCTGGTTGCAGTGCGGGGGTTTGATGTAAATCGTTGTGTTTTTAGAAATGACACCAATGATGTTTCGAGAACAGGGTCAGGGTTAACCGACGAACCTCCTGGAATTTTATCCAATACTTTTTGAGCATTAAAAGGATATAATCCAGTGGCACTAAATCCGCTTTTCAAATATTTAGAGATGGACCTTTCTTCATTGTCAAGCATTTATTTATTATTCATTATCTTCAATGCTTTACTCAACAGTGACGGAAAAACATCTTTCTGAAGTGTTGTTGATCTTCCATTATTTAATTTCCAATCAGTCAATACTGTTCGCCATGCATTTTTAAACAGTCTAAAGAAAGCTACATCTAACGGTTGGCAAATATGCGTAGAGTTTGGTGGCAGACATACGAATGCAATGTTGTGTTCTTTACAAAGTTGTAGCAACCTGTTTGTGAAATGGGATGCAAGGTTGTCTCCAATTAATACTTTTCTACCTTCCAACATTTTTGCGTGTGGCAAAAATTAGCTTTCGAACCTATCTGTGAAGCAAGAAGCTTCCATCCAACCATGTGATGTCCTGTTATACCGTATTCCTTGGGCACAACACCGTTCTATACAACATGGATAACCTTTAAGACCATTCTTGGTCCAGGTATCCCACATATTCTCGCTTCTATATATTACATACGGTTTAAGCAACACACCAGATGCTGAACCACATACCATAATTGTTGTGGCCGATTTACTATGGTTCATTATTTTCTCAGGATATTTAGTTCCCCGTCTATATAATAGTAATTTCTTTCCCGGGTCATCCGCTACGTTCGTCTCATCGTAATTGAAAATATGCGATGGGGGAACACCTATCGATATGTTATACATTAAACATTACGTTGTCAAACATTACCTATAAGTGTTTTTCTAAATTACAAAAGAAGTCTGTGATGACCTGTAGCGATACTTCAGCTCTGACTCGAGAAATATTCGTTGACTTTCGCTGCCCGATAAGAGATCTGTGACGTTTTAAAAGTGAATATGCCCATTCTTGCCCCGGCAGATTATTCTTAAATTTGATAATATTGCGCCCAGCGGTATCCAAATATATTTTTGTGAACATCCTTAAATCTAATATGTTTAAGGGAAATCCCCATTCTGCGCAGGTTACAACGTTCCTTATTATACCAATCTCTTCTTCTTTTCGAAGAGCAGTTTGGCCTCCAATTGGTAGGGTGCGTTTTCTTAAATTTTATTATGAAGTGTCCCGAAACGGAAAACTGATAAACTGAAATATAAAAAATAATTATGCAAATATATATGTAGATATTGCATCTCTGGGGTGAGATTGATCTTTGGGGTGTCATTGATAAGGCAATCAATTGCGACCCAAGTAATTGATCAAAGTAACCTCCGAATATAATTTTCAAATAACGGGAAACTAAGTAAGCCAATTGTTTAAATTATCGCACTAATATTCATTACATAGATCATACTTACGGTTTTTATTCGCCAAAATTCTTCAACACTAATATAAACTTTTCGACAGCAAAATTTTTTTTGTATTAAAATAAAATAAAAATTAAATATTTTTTTTTACACGTAATACAACATATCCACACACCACAAAGGATAAACTAAAACTGCGTGAAACAATGCAGTAAGTCATATAGAATAACAAAATTATAAAGGGGGTTTCCATAATTATGAGATTTTTACTTTATTTTATTTTAAAAAAGTATGTAGCACAGCAATCAATGTCACCCCGTCTGATCAATATCACCCCATTTTGCGGTAAATCCTTGTTTAATAGTTGCTATTTTTTTAGCGCACACTGGTAGGTCTCGTAACTTTCATATACCAACAGTTTACACGATTCTGTAACATTTGCTGATTTGCAGTATTGATTCTATATTTGCGTCGTTGTAATATTTTGAAGAGCAAGTCGGACAATGAGAGAATCTTTAAGATTTTTTCAGTATGAAATGGGCTTTATAATTTTCATTCATAGGTTGAAATCGATTTAGTTTTTAACGAGATCAACTAAAATTTCGGTATATAATGTATTTCATGAACCTAATCGATTATCATAACGCTGTACGAGGCTAAATTCGGCCATGGTTTTAAAGAAATTCTCTGTGCCAGTACAATTCTCTGTATATCCTGAACGTGAGCAACGTCGTCGTTAAGAAAAGCGTTCTTTGATTGTATGCGATATCCATTTTGTTCAGGTTAGCTGAGAATTCCATTTCTTCGAGAGATTCAGATGAAGCATTATAAAATCGAAATTCATGGCCTCAGTGAAGTGAAATGGAAAAACAGTGCAAAGTAAACACAAGCGAAGGAAATTCACTCTATCTATTAACAACAACTGAAGCAAAGAAGGCACTAATGGGATGGAACCCAGTTAAAAGACAAATAATTGTAGCAAGAGTTCATTCAAAAATACGAAACACATACCATAATTCAATGCTATGCCCCGACAGAAGACGCAGATGAAACAACGAAGGGTGAGTTCTATGAATGCAATTGATCAACGTAATGATCAACAAGAAATTTTTAACGCCATTACAAGGTGTCGAGGAAACAAGAGGTGCAGACAGGAGTGAAACATTTCGAAAAGTCATGGCTGGAAATCAAATGAAAAGTGCAAGTCTCTATCATTTCACCGAAAAGCCAACCCTGTAAGACTGTAAGATAAATGTTGAACTTCTTCAGGTATAGTACTTGAAGCTACAGATCTAGGGGTTACATCGGTAGAGCGAACTTCATGCTCGGGTTTATTAAACGTTGGATGGGTGACATTTTTGATTTGGAGACAATTAGGATTCTGTATGGTGCTTACGTTTGATCCCGGCTAGAATATGCTGTAAATGTGTGGTGTCCGTTCTGTGGAGAACATATCAAAAGCATTGAGAAAATTCAAAAGAACCTTTTACACTACTTGACGTGGAAAGCTGGATGGGTATTTGTGACCATGATCTACCGTATCACGTAAATATACAGCAACAACCACAATGTCTTATTGGGTGTAAGACTTAGAACTTGGTAACGCTAGAAAAAATTCACTTTTATTAGTAATCTCTTGCTGGGCCTAATCGACACACCGGAAGTACTTATACCTCAATTAAAATAAACATTTCCAGTAGTCAACTAATTACCTGTTAATTTTCAAATCCAAAGAGGATTTATGTTATTTTCACAATAATTACTGTCCAAGTCGAATTTGTAAACTAAAATAACTGTCACAGGTAAAACAATATTACGGGTGTTTAAGTGAAGGGGTCAGTAAACTTGTCGGTAGCATATATAGACCCCATTTGCGATCAATTTTTAATCGTTTAACGATTTAACGAATTCGCTTTTTAACCGTAATATATACACTCTCAAAAAAGTAACGGGAATTGGCCATTTAAAAAGCCCGCTTAACGGTATTGTAAAATTTGATTTTAACGCTAAGTTGGCACAACTGTCCTCTATCTTGAAGCGAAGTTTGAGCGCGACCTGCTATTTAGTTTGTTTGCAGTGCTCTATTTTGTCAGTTCATCTCAGTCGAACAAAGAAAAGAAAAAGAGAAAGAGAACAAAGAGCCGGATTCATATCAGGTGAATACGGTGGTTGTTCGATGATATTTGTTGAGTTTTTAAAAAGAAATTCGTTCACAATGGAAGTCTTGTGAGATGGTGCTTTGTCGTGGTGCAAAATCCAAGAGTTTTATTTTCACAAACCAACATTACCTTAACTTTTGATCGACTTTAACTTGCTTTTTTTTCGATTTTGGCTCAGTTGGAAGGCGCCTTTTCGAAGCTTGTTGATTGGTTTGCAGGTCAAACTCCTAAGCCAATGTCTAATCTCCAGTTATAATGTGCTATTTGAATGTGTCTTCTGCGATCTTTAAGCGCCCAAACAATCGTGTACAATAGTAAGAATTGATCGTGAGACACAGAAAGTTCGGCGGCTATCTCTCTCAAACCTAAATGACGATTTTCCGTCATCATTTCCTTCACTATATTGATGAGGCAAATCTTCCACTACATCTCGAGCGCTTTTGAATGCACCGTACCACTCATATACACTTGTTTTTGATAAAGTCGATTCACCGCAAGTATAATTTTCAGCGATTCGGCACACGAAATTCTATTTGCAATACAAGATTTGAGCCAAATTCTTTGTTCGATATTTTTCGTAACGATATACCGTAAACAAACTAAATGACCGATTGCGCTCAAACTTCACGTCGAGATAGAAGACAGTTGTGCCAGCTTGATGATCAATTCCCGCTACTTCTTGACAGAGTCTACATAAATATGCTTCATTAGTTTTTATTGTGTTGTCCTGTCCATATTGAACGGTTCCATTAAAAAAAATCATAGAATTTTGATGATTGCTAAGATAAATAATAATTTTCGATATTTTTTATCTACATTCTATACATTGACGACGCCGTCCTTTTAATTTTCTACATGCATTGTCTACACGTGTAGAATATCAATTATCTACGCGGTGTAGACAATATGGCACAACACTGCAACGATGCATAGTGCGATCTCATTATTGCTTTAACCTTTTCTAATTAGCCGATGAACTGGATTTCTTGACCATCTTAAAAACAGTCACCATTAATTTTCGCCCTTTCAAATGCTGTTTAATATATAGAATTTTTTGTTACGTGAACTATACGTACCTGGTGGCTATTGTGCGTTAGTTTTTTCAACTTGTTTACGTAGCTGAACTGGCGACATAATAGTAGAACTGTTACGAAATTTAAAAAAAAAAAGTCGTTTGGGTCTAGATCTAGAGAGTAAGGAGGGTGGTCAAATAGTTTAAATTGTAATTCGTGGATTTTCACCATGGAAACCGCTGAGGTATGAGATCGTACGTTGTCTTGATCTAGCAAGAGTTTTTTGCAAATCTCGCCGTTTTTTCACAATTTCTGCCTTCAGCTTGTCAAATAATGATGCGTAGTATGCTCTTTAATGGTTCTCCCTTTTTGATGATTATCGATTGATCGACTCCATGACTGACCTAGAAAACAATCGCCCCCAGGTGAAGGAACAATCTTTGCTATTTTTGATTCTGGAGTATTGGTGTATGCAAGTTTCATCGACATTAATTAGCTGGCGCCAAAACTCTGATTTATTGTGTCTAAACTGCAGCAACAGGGTGTTTGAAATGTTCATTCGGATACATTTCTGATCCAGGCAAGAGAGTGAGCAAACTTCTTTGGGCATATTCATAGAATCTCTACTTTTAGTGCGATGGTTGTCTAGCCCCATTTGGTGAACTTGAACGATATTATCGTGAGTTGTTTCAATTTTGGACGTCCCGTGCGCAGAGTTCCCGTACATAGCGGCCAACTCTTCTTTGCGTAAATGTATTGCCTTTCAAAAATATATATATTTAATGACAGCTCGATACTCGATTTTTTCCATTTTCCCAAAAACACTGGCATCGACTAACACGCACTCATCCTCTTTTGCTGTCGTTTTCACCTTGAGATCGGAAACTTTTCAGACAACCCACGAATTTGCCAGAAACTGAAAGAACTTATGTGACCGCAGAAAATGAAACAGGTATAGTGAAAATCCTAATCGATAAATTTTGTCCAAATTATCCGTGTATGCGATGCAAATTTTACGATTATTGATTATAAATAACCGAGTTCTCTCTAGTTGAAAATTCATATTTTCATCTAAAATTTATGTTTCATCAAAAACAATCTAGAAACCAAATTTCATAAGGATTGGTTATGATATATGCTGTATAAGATAGCGGAAACTTCTCAGCGGAAAATTAGGGATTCCGCTACTCGCCGCAAGTGGCAGCACAATCACAAAAGAGAATTTGTTTTGTTATATAATTACCAGCGGAAATGTTTTATTCATTTTGTATCTCTTTTTCACTAAATAAAACATCCCAGCGGAATAAAATATTAAAAGTGATCCTTAAAATGAGAAATTGATTGATCTCCGAAGTAAAGGAACTCGGTAAATGAAATCTTGAAATTTAACAATATTTCGTCTTTCCGCCATTCTAAAAGAATGACGATGAAGTTTGAATACAAGTATTGATCAGTGGTCCAAAACTTAGGAAAAAATTCTACGATCTGTTCATGCTGGACTAAACTTGGCCATTTCATAACCAATACTTTTGAAAATTTAAATTTTTTTATTAGTATATTTTCACGTTTTGGCCATTATCTCAAAAACTTCTACTAGTAACCAATACTTACTCAGTATGACCTAAGCTATTTGAAAAACAATCGAAAGTATTGGTTACTAGTGGAAGTTTTTGAGATGTTGACCAAAAACTGAAAGTAAACTAATAAAAAAATTTAAATTTCCAAAAGTATTGGTTATGAAATGGCCAAGTTTAGTCCAGCATGAACAGATCCTAGAATTTTGTCCTAAGTTTTGGACCACTGATCAATACTTGTATTCAAATTTCATCGTCATTCTTTTAGAATGGCGGGAAGACGGAATATTGTTAAATTTCAAAATTTCATTTACCGAGTTCCTTTACATCAATTTGTCATTTTAAGGATCACTTTTAATATTTTATTCCGCAGGGATGTTTCATTTTGCGAGAAATGCAAAATTAATAAAACATTTCCACTAGTAAGAATATCTTTTGTGATTGTGCTGCCACTTGTGGCGACTAGCATAATCTCTTATGTTCCGCTATCTTATACAGCATTTTAATTTGTGTGTTCCTTCCAGGGATGATATTGGCAATAAATCATAAGTACTAAATTTTTAAGGAGCAGAGTACTGAATCCAGCTTGGAAGTACTTTTGCGCTGTACTCACCATGTTCATGTCAAGCAGTTCTTGCAAATCTATCGTAATGTTAGTTAATTTGGACTTTTACGGGTTTATTCCAATGTAAACTATAAAAACCAACAAGCCGTTATAGACCGTCGGCATTGCTTTGTAATTAAACCATTTTATTGCTTCACGTTAAAGATATTATTCTGGAACTTGGGACTAGAAATAGTGACGTTAAGTGATTATTGGATCTCTTTGAACACTCATTGCATAGTTCAAATGCCCATTGGCTTTACGTGAGCGGTTTACGTTGGAGTGCTTATTTTAAAGACAAATCATAAATCAGTTCGCGTAATGGAATATAATCTCTTCTAAGACATTAACCCACACATACTATTGTTAAAAGCGCTGCACAAATTTTCATTTTCTGCATTCATAATTAATTAGATATATGGTCTAGGGCCGTTAATTCACTGTATCTGAAAATTATTACTCGGCTATCGCAATTAAAGATTGGGATCGAGAAATCCGTCTCGTAAAATTGTTTATACTTTTGAATTTTCCACAAGCATATCGGAAATTTCTGTTTGTTTAGTGATTTCTGAAAAGAAAGGATATTTTGTAATCTTTTTATGTAAGAAATTCTGCAGTGCTATGAACAAAAACAAATTGAAAGCTTAAACAGTTTTCAATTCAAGAGAACCTAATTTTAATGTGAATATCTCCAAAAAACTGATGTGTATGCGCTGTCTTAATTCCAGACTTAAACATTTAATTTTTTATGGGCGAAATGGGATTAAACTAATCGAGACCGCTTAATGGCTTCTTTACTTTTAATATAGGCGTTACAAATTTTAAATTTATTATCGGGATTTTTGCCTTATTTAAATGATAAGTAACTAATAAAAGCATAAAGTTTTGTTATAACAGAGAATTCCATAAGAAAGAGTTACATTTCGCATGGAGGCTTTGCAAAATTTTACACTTGGCTTGAAATATTAAACTACGTTAGTAGCTTTAATCATTAAACTGATTAAATATTTTAGTCATAGGAGTTAGAGTTGTTGAACACTCCGATCTGTAGAAGAAACCGAATTACAAAAGAAAGCACTAAAAATTACTCGAAAGTATCGAAGTACTTTTCATAAAGCCAAAGTATCGAAAAGAGTATCATAGTATCGACAATATCATCCCTGATTCCTTCTCTCTCTTGACGGTTTCCAAGATGACAGCAGTGTTGTCTTGAATCATGAAACCGTTTGGTATCATGACAACCCCTAAAATAACTCTACTACGTACGTACATATATTTCAAACGGAAATCAGCCCTTCTTCAAGTTTTTTTTAAAATACATAATGCTATAAATAACAAAAACAAACAAATAGAGGAAAAAAAATTAATTGCATTTCACAAACAAGTTAATTTTAAACATAAAACTAAATAATTAAAATGCCAACAAACAAAAACCGTTTTTTGCTACAAAATTTGCGCAATGTGGGTTTGTGACACAAAATCCTGAAAAACTAATTCTGTGTATGTAAATCTATTTTGTTTAATGTAAAATCTACATATATTTGTGTATACAATACATACATCTAATTAATTTTAATTAAAATTACGGTCATTATTTATTATAATTGTTATTATTTAAATTAGCAATACAGTTCTAATTAAAAATTTAAGTACGCAGACAGATCGCAAAAAAATATTGATAAATTAATTATTAAATTTGTATATGAATAGTGTAGTGAGTGTGCGGATCCGTTACCCTGGGTAAAATAGATGAATTTGAAGATATTTGCAGAAGTTCCAGAACAGAGATTGTAATTCCAATTATATATTTTGAGGTCTGTGTACTGAAACGAGTTAGAACTGTAGCTACCGCTAAAGTCAACCCAGTTTCACAGATTTGCCACTCTCTGTTCTGTACCCCACGCGGTATTGATTCCCGCAGCTCAGTGGGGTAGAGGGATCGGTGTGGGTTTAGGGGTACCGCAGATTGTGGCCTAGATTACCGCATTAAATAAATATAACAAAAAGGAGACTGGGGAAGGTAGGAATTGGGGTATCGGACTCCGAAGTAGCGGGTTAGCTGATCAGCCGATCGCTTGGGTAAAACTGACCGCCGTTGTAATTCGTAAAATGTTTATCTAAACATTTTACGCTACTTGACCTAACCTAATTAAAAATATCTGGGCCATAGGCCCTATTGGGGGGGGGGATGTTAGTAAAGTTGATAGTGGTATGCTATCGAGGTCCGTGAAAAGAAAGGAGCCGCTTAGCGTCAACAATTTCTTTTTCACCGGCTGTCGGCAGCAACCCACTATCGTTATTTAGTTTGTTAGTTAAACCACTTTACTTACCAAGCTAAAAAAAACACTGCCCGCAAAAACACCAAAAATAAAAATTCAAAAAAAAAACAAGAACACCAAACACGGTTTATTAAGTTTAACTGACACTATTTTATGGCTCCCGGTCGAAATTGCATATTTTAAAACGGCATTTTAAAAAACTGCATTTCTCGAGACTGCATTTTTTAAAACGGCATAAGGTACAAGACGGCATAGGTACAAAACAGAATTTTTCTAAACGGCATATTTCGCAACGGCATTTTTCAAAATGGCATTTTTCAAAACGGCATTTTCCAAAATTGCATATTTCAAAACGACGTATAGGTACAAAACGGCATTTTTCATAACGACATTTATCGTTTATTCAGGTTCTTTTAATACATAAATATACATATAAATACATAATAATTCGTTGTCGTTGCTGCTGAAATATTCGATACATTTTAGTAAGCATTTCCGTTGCACAAATTTCCGTTTCTAAGTAACATCAAATTAATAAAACTATTACAATCCGTTTTTAACATAGTATATATAAATATATATATATATATATATATATATATATATATATATATATATATATATATATATATATATATATATATATATATATATATATATATATATATATATATATATATATACATATATACATATATATATATATATATATATAGTTATATATGTGGGATTTTATTATTAGAGCCTTAAATAAAAATTATAGGCGTCTTTATACATGCGCTCTTTATTATTTTCACGTATAAACTAACTCGATTACTAAATATTAAAACAAAAACAAAACGGTTGTTCCCTACAAAAACTCAGGGATGACACAACACAACTCAGGGACGACAACACAATTCAGGGAATTGAAACCCACATATATATATATATATATATATATATATATATATATATATATATATATATATATATATACCAGGTGTCATATGTACAAATATATACCTGAGCTTCGATGTAGTATATACGATATTCTGAGTAGTATGCTATACACCGTATAAAGTATGCTATACACCGTACTATATACTCGTAGGTGCGATAAACATAACATTGTTGTGATTTCTTAAAAATGTACTATCTTGGGCAGGACCATAAATAGGAAAAATCCTCAAACAAAAATTGTAATGGCGACGTACGTTAATAACGCTACATATCTTAAAACTAACATCCTAGAATCGAATTTTTCGATAAACCCGATAAATTAAGAAAATACTTGCAGGAGATGTATTCCAATATGGAGTAATCTGGTACGACCATGCAATTGTAGTAACTACCTAGAACGTCGAAGCTCTATATAAAAATTTAGGTGAACGGGAATATTATATGCTTACTAAATCTTCAAATAATTTGTAATTCCAATGAAGGTAAATTTTTCTTATAACATACATACTAAAGTTTTTATATAAAACATGTAGAAGAAATTTGCCATAATCAATTTCATTTGTAAATTCAAGTCTACCACAGGAACATGTGAAGTTTGATCTTAATCGACCAAGAAATAGACAAGTCTCATTTCATTTGGCTTTATCCTAGAATTTGATCCAAGGATCGTTCAAAAATTTCATTCATGTCAAACTTCATCGTGTTATGTTAATAAATGACTTTACCTGTTGGCCATATTCCAGAAATTAATGAAAAGATAATTCTAGATTTATAATCGATCCAAATATTTCATTTTATCTTGTGCAGTTTTGAAAAATGCCGTTTTGTACCTATGCCGTTTTGAAGTATGCAGTTTTGAAAAATGCAGTTCTGAACGGATCCCCTATTTTATTGTCTTCAACCTCACTCAAAACACAAAAATAAAATTTTTCTCAAACACAAACCAAACAAGAAAAAAAACTTGACCACACGTTGGTCTACCTAAACAATGACTGTCCCACAAAGAAAAAACGTTGTACCCTTTTTGAGTTTCGTAGGAAACTTTTTGCGATCTCGAGGAAGTTCGAAGAACAACAACAACCACAATGCTTTTCAATATTTGCATCGGCCATTGTAATTTACCTAGTAAAAGAAAACAAATACATTTGTTATGTACATATAGGCTATTATGTTCGAGGTCATGCCGATGAGGAAGTAGATTTTGTTGGGATGGGTTGATAACGGAATTAGGTTTAATTCCGTTACAGTAGTTCTGAAAGAATCCTTCAAGTATTACTTGTGAACTTTATTTTTGTTATACCTCAAGGATTTCCTATAGATATTACTGTTAACCTACGACCAGTGCCGGCTCGTGGGAGAATAGCGCCCCGATGTAAAACTCTATGAAGGCGCCCTTTTAAGAGAGATAGGTAGAAACTTAATAACGGGTGTTCCATCTATTAGTTCGTTTTTCATTTGTAAACAAAACACACATTTTGGGATGAAAAGTTTACATTTTAATTCATAAGAAAAGGTGGTTCTGCCCACCAATTTTTCTTCTACAGGCCTGTATCCGAACATCAAAATTTACAATGGCTTTTTCTAATAAAAACGGATCAATGACCTTAATTTCAGCTCGAATGTTGTACAGGGTGGCTGAGACCAAGTGTTACCAAATGAAAACGCTGTAATTTTTGTAATTTTGATTATTTTTTATTGAAATTTCGTGGAATATGTTGAAAACATATCACATTTTATGAAAAACATGTTACTGCTCGATATGACCTCCTTTGGCTCTGATTATTTGATTCAGTCTTCCATAGAAAGCATTGCATGCTGACCGAACGTGAGCTTGCGGAATTTTATTCCATTCTCGAAAGAGAGCTGACTTCAATCCATCAACACTTTCGTATTTTTTAGCGGACACCTTACTCTCCAAAATGGACCATATGGAGAAATCCATGGGATTCAAGTCTGGTGAATATGGTGGCCATTCTTTCGACGAAATCCGCCGCGGAACGCAATTTTGTAAAAATTGCTGTGTCGCTCGAGCTTTGTGTGACGGTGCCGAGTCCTGTTGGAATGTCCAACGGTTCGTACCAAAGTGTTTACGTGCCCAAGGTAGCAAAGCATCGTTTAGGATCTTTTGGCGGTACACCTCTTGGTTTACCTTGACTCCATGTTCGATGAAAACCAGAGGAGTGCGTCCATCTGCAGTCACTGCAGCCCAAACCATAACATAAGGTGGTGATTGCTTGTGCATGGCAACTCTTCTGTCCAAATTATCGTTGGACTTGTGTTCTAACCAAACACGATCATTTTGTTTATTCACATACTGTTGAATGGTGAAAATTTTCTCATCAGAAAAGACAATTTTTGGAGTCTCATCACGTTCGGCCAAGGCCTTCAATGCTCGTGTTCTTTCAAGCCTAACTTTTTTTTGTGACTCCGTAAGTTCTTGAACTTTTTGTATCTTGTAGGGCTTCAAGTGTAGTTCATTTTTCAATAGGGTTTGAATGCTGTATCGTGAAACATGTAGACGTGCGGCTAATTGATTGGTACTTTGACGAGGATTTCGTTGGATTCGTTTCTTCACATTTCGTATCATTTCTTTTGATGTTGCTGTCTTTTTAGGACCGCCTCTGTTGCGTTTAGCGATGCTACCAGTTTCGTTGTATCGAGTTATGGTTCGATACACAAACATTTTATTCACATTCAAATGCTGGAGCTGACGAACTATTGCTGTTCGTGAATTTCCACCCAAATACAGTGCAATTACACTATTACGTTTGAATTCCATTACGATTTTTTTATGAAGATATTAATTTAGAACAATTATTTGTTGACCACATGTAAACAACTAACCAAACTTCAATCTGTCAAAAAATTGACGCACGAAAATGACAACTACACAAATGACAGCAGAGTGAAGTCAGTAACATTTGGTCTCAGCCCCCCGTATTTAAGTTGTTGAATTGTTTGTGGATGATTAGCATACCCGTTACCTTTCAAATAACCCAAGGAATTGTGGCCAAGGAATTTCATAATTTCTGCTTGCAATTCATTCAATTTGGGCCACAAAAATCCAGTTAACATGTTGCAATAATGTTCCCCATCCACGGTAAGGGCACCAGCCAATAAACCACACCAAACAGTGACTCTTGGAGGATTGACTTCCGCTTCGTGAATAACATGAGCATTTTCCGCTCCCCATATTCGACAATTTTGCTTATTGGCGTACCCATTAAGATGAAAATGAGCTTCATCGCTAAAGATGATTTTTGATGAAAAACCTTCATTTCGTTGAAGCATCCAATTAACAAAGTGACGAAGATTTAAATGGTCTGGTGGCTTCAATTTATGAGTTACTTGAATTTTGTATGGATGTAAATGAAGATCAACATGCAAAATGCGTCGTAATGTAGTTCGTGAAATGTTTAGTTCTTGTGAACGATGCCTGGTTGTTGTGCTTGGTTCATTACGGACACTTTCATTAACAGCTGCCACTGCATCAGGAGTACGAAGTAGGTGAACATGTTGATACGGTCTACGACCTTCCACTGAACCAATTTCTTCAAAATCATCAATAATTTTACCAATTGCTGGCACAGTAGGACATCCATGTCGACCAAAACTCTCACTTAATATACGAAATATTGTAGTTTTTGAACGATTATTTTCGCAATAAATTTGGACAATCAAAATGCATTGTTGTGTTGTTAGCGACTCCATGATGATAAATGGCATATTTTTGACTTTTCATATGTCAAAGAATTTTTTAGAACAGATAGTATTATGTACTAAAATTCATCATCTGGACAAAGGACCAACAGATGGGCCACCCTGTACTAACGAACAATTTATGTGATTTATTGTAATTTTTTTCGATTTGATCTTAGCAATCTGTTCTGGGGCCGAAGCGCTTCTAACTATTTCGCGGTTCGCTTTCATGAGATGTTCAAGTGTTTGCAAACATGCAGATCGACACATACATGCAATGCATTATGAATGTTATAAAATCCACCACCGCTTGTATTAATGAGAGTTAAAATTAAATTTCATTAGGAAACTTCTTAATTGTAACTTTCATCACATCCAGATGCTTCACGTGTGTCTAACTGCTTTTTCATCGCTTGAAGGATAATCGCTTAAAGCTGGAGTATCGTTGTTAAACATATTTGGACTGTGGCTGTCAACGCCACTTAACATGGAATAAATTTACGCAGACACCATATTTAACACCAGGAAACCGTGCTTTGCATATTCCCTTGAGACACTCTCATAGAACTTCACCAGATTTAAATTTAAAAGTAAACGACACAACTTAGTGATTGGACGACGAATATGTCCATGGCTGGTATGCATTTCTACCACCAGAACTCTACCATCATTTTCACGAAACACTTGTAACCCACTTCCTATTTTCCATCGGTTGATTATAGGATTTTCTTCCTTGGCAAGAACTACATCATTGACTTTTATGTTTTTTAGCGTCGTTCCATTTTCCACGAGGTTGCGTTGACGTCAAATATGTATCATTTTTTTTTTGTTTGAATCTCGACTTTTATTTACATTTCAATACATATGGATTAAAAAAATACCCGATTCATTAACAAAATTTTTTTATGCGGTATGCTCCGTGGAGTCTCGCTGCATGCTATTTATTTTTTTATATAATTCAATCGGTCAGGTACGTTAGGTTTTGTGTGTGATACAAATTTTTATTTTATTAAGGCGATGGCCAAAAAAGTGCAAAAAACATGCCAAAACTCTTTCTACTCGAATAAGTCCGAAAGTGATGGCGGGTTAGCTTTGGGCTACAGGCTTCAGTGTTCGCAACCCTCCGCCTCCCCCACTTTCGGCTCAATATTTTTTATCAGGGGTTTCCTATGGTGTGCTGAGACTTGTAGTTGTAGCCACCAATATTTGGCACGGTTTGTTGCACTTCTTTGTGGATCTATAAGTATATTGGAAAATTTATATCGGTTATGAAGGAAATACTCAGCCTCGTTTTCGAATATTTGATCGTTAAATCCTTTTTCATTCTGCCTCCGGTCGAGATGGTAGATCAACGAGTATCTTGTCATTGGCTGCTCTATGTATACGATCCGATCCAAATAAGTATAGCACTCCGGTCCCGGGTTGTTTTGTCTTTCATAGCTCACTTTGTTGATTGTATATATCTTCAGTAAAATATGGGGCATATATTAAAGAGTTTTCCCTGTTCTCTGACGATCTGCTCATGTGGTTACGGATCTGCGTCAATATATGTAAGTCTATTCTATCAGTGCCGAACAGATTGTACTGTGTTTGGTTTGATATGTATTGACGGTAGTTTGTGCTTGCTTTACGGAAAGTGCCGTCTCAGTATCTTAAACACTTCCGTTCGAATACCCTCATTTTTTCCATTGTATTCGGTCCCACGTTCCGGATGATTTCCGGTGTGTAGAATAACCGCCGATTCGCGTGAAATATCATCTTCGCCTTGCCGATTTGTTTATTTATATGATCATCTAGGTACATTAATTTGTCTAAATGTATCCCTAGGTATTTAACAGATCGAGGCCGTTATGGAGCCTCGTTGCAGTCCGTTATGTATCGTGAAGGTTTTTTCCGATATATCTTTTCCATTGGTTGTATTAAAGTGTCTGCTATATAGTAGTTCATATAATAACTGTAATATATCGCTGCTGAAGTTCATTTCTTGCATTTTATGGAGTAATCCGTCCAACCACACCGATTCGAAGGCCTTTTCCATATCGATCAGGATTGCTCCTGTCGCTTTTTTTCTGTTGAGATTGCGGCAAACGTCCGATGTCAGCTTCATTATTTCGTGAATTGTAGAGTGACCAAATTTCAAGCCGAAGTGGTTGTCCGGTATTACTTTCTTCTCCTCCGTATGTTCCCTGATTCGTTCATAGATTATTATCTCAAGTATTTTACCTAGATTTGATAATAGGCTTATGAGGCGGTAACTGTTGGGATGAACGATCGGTTTCCCCTTTTTTGGTATTGTAAAATTTGTTGGCGTCTTCTACACTTGTGGGAATGTGTGGTTGTTCAGGCAGTGGTTGAACAAACTACATAACTCTTTTATTATTTCCTCTGGTAGCTGTTTTAGTGCCACACATGGTAGGTTATCTAATCCGAATGATTTTTTCGTGTTTAAGCATTTAATTATCCCAGTTAATTCCTCGATGTTGGTGAAATAATTTGAGTTAACTGATGAGTTTAGGGCAGTAATGTTTGAATTGAAACAGCTTTTGGTTATGTGATTAATTTTATTGTTTATGTATTGTATTTTCAGTGGTTCGATTGTTCCATTAATGAGCTGTTCGTGTTGCGGTTTTCCCAGGTTTGGGTTTGGTACTCTTGTCTTTTGTATGTAGTGACCGATTATATGTAGATTGTCTTGTTGATCGCAACTACTGTATTGTGTGCCTTGTTTGTCCAGTTTTGACCATCAAATATGCATGGTGCCACCGTTTCCAAAATAATTGTGTCATTTTTTAAAATTCGTCCAATTACCCAAAAATACGTTCAGTACGTTTTTATTGGACCTGCAAAATCTTCACCTATTTTTAGAAATGGACGGTTAAGCTCTACTCTCTCTTTCAGTAGACCACCCATTCATTGGTTTTTCGTCTGCGGTCGCTTTTTGAGGCAATACATGCTATTTCGTATTAGCGACGTAACCATATGCTTCCTTCTGATAATCCAAAACTTCCGTCGAATCTGTGTCGAAAGCAACGAAGCACCACAATGGAAGTTAGCTTTATGGTAATTTACGATTATTGGGTTTGTTATTTCACATTTTGATGATAGAACAAATGGGTGTCGGGTGTTATATGGAGCAATACCTCTTTAAATTCTCCACCCACTCGTAATTCGCCTGCGTTGTCAAGAAATTGATTTAACGATTTTATGGTACTTTTAAGTGAAACAGTACCGGTTTTCCCAATGGTTTTGGTATCTTCACGGAAACTGTTATATTGGAAGTGTCTCAGAATTTGGAACTCTGACCAATCAGAATTGGTAACGAGTTTTGACATGAGTTTTGTATTTCGGTAAAGGTGAATGAATTTACTGACTTTTGCGAAAATGTTTATGGTTTTATTATTGCCGCAGGATTTTATTAACGTTCGGTCATGAATCAATGGTTTTACGTTATCGACAGAGTTGGAAATCATTACTTGTAATTCGTTTGAGTTCATCTGATTTTACCATTGTGTAACTTAGCCAATTTTTCGCTTCAGACCTTAAGAATTCTGGTTCATTCCACCAAAGAGGATGGATTTTCAGCTCTTTAGGACTTAGACTTCCTATAGTACAGTTGGTAGGATTAAATTTTAAAGCGATGTGGCGCCATTTGCTTCACCAATGACTTCTAAAATTTTACTGGTATAGTTAGCCACATATGTCTTCCATCTACGAGGGAATGTTCAAAAGCTGTTGGACGTGTCTAATCCACCATCATTGGACCATTATATTTGAAATTTGTTGTGCCAATTTCAATGCTTCTGATACTGAATGAGCTCCCGTTAACAGATCATCGATATACCATACATATCGTTGAAAAATGACTGTGATACTTCTGGATATGTAGTCGAATGCTCTGAATCAATTTGGTGGATAACTCTTGTGGCAAGATAAGGCGCTAAGGACATATCATATGTCAATTTTCTCAACTCAGAGTGCTTTACTGCCATATCTGGTGTTGTGCGCCAATGGGTGTATCCATATTTGCCGATGTATTTTCTCTGCATCGGCTGTGAACAAAATTTTATAAGTTCTAATTTTATAAAATAGAGCTTGTTTTGGCAGAAGCATCGAACACGACACGTGGCAGATACAAATAGTCGCAGGAATCGGTTGGTGGATGAACTTGTACCATATGCTTGAGTCGTCTGTACTCGTCCATAAATTCTACGTATCGTTCGTGAAACTTGGGATTCTTTATAAACCCTTATAATTTCACCTTATAATGCTTGTCGTGGTGGTTCTTTTAAAGAATGGGAGGGCCTGGTTCACTTCCAGTTAACAACCAGCGAAGATGGGTACTGCATGCGTAGATTACGTTCTTGGAGTCCTTTAGTTGTTCTGGTTTAAGGATGTAGGAAAAAGAAAACTTATCGGCCCCAAGCAATAAATCAATTTTGGTTGCTAATTTTAAGCTTGCTCGTATATCAGCTAACAATAATATCCAGCCGTGGCGTTTGGACAATTCAGCTCTTCGTGCAGTATTAATCAACTATTTCTTTAGTAGTAAAAAAGTTCTGCGCGTCGGTGATTAAAGACGTCTCCGATCCGAAATCGAGTGGTACTTGGCATAACTGATACTGACCGCTCTTATCTTGAATCGACTGAATAGCATGGCGACTTCCTTTCTTGAGAATTCGATAATGGAATTGGTTGGATTGGAGTTTGGTTCTCATTGGACGAGCAATTGTTAGTGGAGGCGATGTGAATAGGGAATTGTGACTTCTTTTACTAAAATTACATTTTTGCTTTGATTTGCATTGGAATACGGTGTGGGACTGATTAAAGCAGTTGAAGCAGCGACTTTTGTTTTGATCAGTTCTCTGCGTTGCTCAACTGCCCATTTCTTAAATATTGGCATTTTTATAAGGGGTGGTAATCGTTCTTACAAACAGTGCATGATACAACGGAATTGGCAAATGCTTTAGTAATGGTTTGAGCAACAGTTTTTCGAGGATCGTTTTTCACAGAATCCAAGTCGATTAAGGATTGCACAGTTGGAAATTCGGTGTCGGCGGTCTCGTTCGCCTATTTTCTCTGGTTTCCTCGTCCAATTTTTGGATCACAGCTTTTAACACGCGTACAACCTCATCACTCCCATCAGCGGTATCCATCAATTTTCGGATATGTTGTGATGTAGCGTTGCTCAACGATGGTATGTCTACGAAACTTTTTATGGACGATTATACGGTGTAACGCTTTTTATCATACCGGGTTCAAAGTTTTTTAAAGCTTCGATGTTGTTAGCATCGGAGATCGGATGTTTCAAACGGTTAGCCGCTTCATCTAATGTATAATTGATGAAAATGGTCGTAAATTTTCCCTGAAACTTTAAAGTTTCTCTTTGTACAAAAATCAATTTAAAGGGCTGCGCGCGGATGAACATTATTGAACTTTTTATACTCAAAAAGGAAAAAGTAATCGGGACTATAAAAAAAACCGTAGCAAAATTAATTAGAAAAGAAAACTGATTTTTTTTATTAAACTTTATCGTTGCGGGTGTTGTTGTGCCGCTGTTTCTTACTTAAAAAAATTTAAAACAATAAAACTCAAAACCAGCAAGCATCAATCTAGAAAATAAAAATTTTCCATTTTTCTCGTCTGAAATTTTACTTTTAACGTTTACTTTTTGGTTCTTGTATATACAGTTGCTCATAAAAAATGTATGAAAGCATACGGCAAACCACAAGAAAACGAACGAAAAATGCTAAGATTAAGAAATAAGAAAATGTGGATCTGTGTAAATTTCTACATTTTTTTTTTTAAATATTGCAGCGTTGAAATTGTTTAAATTTCAGTATTAACATATAGGTGTACAGTGCGTCAACTATATACTCGAGTCTAGTGTCTCTATACTCCTTTTGATCGACTTGCTCGTTCGAAAACTGTACTTTAGCCATAAACATGGGAACAAAGTAAAAGAAAGCAAATTGAGTAACTTACATTTTCGTATATCAAATAACAGCAGCAGAGTCTGCAAGATGAAAAACAAATTGTAAAGTATTTCCATTTATTCTAATTTTACTGGAAATTTCGTTTTTCGGTTAATAATTGAATATTACATATACATATACATATACATATACACAGATATACTAATAAATATTGCACGATACAATAATTTTTACTCTTTTTGTACTTTATTGTTGTTATTTCTGCTGCTGCTGCTGTTCAAAAATTTTCCAATTTTTCCGTTATTTTATTTTTATTTTTGGTGCGGTGTTGAAGGTTAGGTACAAAAACTGAACCAAAACACAAAATAAAATATTAAATAAAATAAAAAATTGGAAAAAGGCGCATCATCATATTTCAGTGGAAAATATAAAAGCGTGAATGGAATATTACTCTGTGTTCATGGTATAAAGTAACAAAAATTTTCATCATTTCCCGATTATTATTTTATTTTTCTCTCTCATGTTTTGATTGTGTGTGTGTTTATGTAATGTTTCTGCCTTTTGTTTTGGTAAAAAAAAAATTTTTTTCAAAGGAAATTTGTAGCAAGAAAATTACATCAGCAATCAACAACACAACGAATGATTTGTTGTTTGATTTTTTGTTTTTAGTGCTCTCGTTTATTTCCACACAATTTTTTTTGGGTAGAACATCATGTTTATGGCATAATTTGGCGAAATGTGTTCAACATCAGTATACCATACATAACAACTATATCATATAGAGTTAATGGTAAAATATTAAATTTTAATTTTAAATTTTATTTATACGAGTACATTACACATTGAATCTAATTTTTGGATCATGCATGAAAAATATGAGTATGGTGTTCACTTCGTGCATGAAATAAACCAAAACCAAAATATTTTAGCTGGAATCCAATTAAAATATGGTTATGTAAAAATAAAATATCAAAGCTTTTCGGAGAAAGACCAAAGAATCAAAGGTATTTTATTTCTCGGAATTGGTGACATTCAATTAACTTAGCTTTCACGTTTTGAGTGACATCTTTCTTATTTCTGATACACAAATTTCTTTTAATGTACCTGTAAAATTATATGTAAACGTGTTTCCGTACAAACTGAGAGCCAAACTCAAATCTGACTCTATTTCCTTCGGCTGCTTACTTCAAACATCAGGTAAGGCAATGAATGTTACATAAGAAAAGCCATAATACAATACTTTTAGAGCATACTATATTTTGTTGGCTAGTTTATGGCAGATTTTCATAACTCTATCAGCTATGGCATTTTTTGAATGTGGCTTCCTTCATGTGGAAATGCCAATTTTGATATCTCTGCGTAGTGGTGAACTCACGTTAGGTGTTTTCTCACAATAGACTGCCGCGCGGGTTTGTCATCGGTCGCTTATATACATGCATTCTGACATCTCAGTGTAACGACTCGAACTCGTTCATCAATTTTACACTCGTTGATTTAACCAAGTTGGCCCCTGCCACCAAAGTTCTTACTGTGATAATGCCTTTGGCTTGACTCTCCTTGTTATTACGTCAGCCGGATTATTTTTTGAGTCAACATGTGGCCACTTGCTTCGAGGAATGGTCATTACTGCCGTTCGATTGCCTATGAAACTTTTCCATCTCGAGGGACATCAGATAACCAATGGAGTACTATCATAGAATCTGTCCAAGCGAAGATCTCTACACTCCTGTCCTATAGAGATTCTGTACAAAATTTGAATAGCTTGTACAGAAGGCCCGCTCCACACAGTTTCAATCGTGGTAGCGATATTTGCGTTATTGGTGGTACTTTACTCTTAGCCATCACAATGTTTACGGTCGCCAGACTCGTTCGTAGCTCGCAAATATACGATGGCCCCATAGGCAGCTTCGGAGGTATCACAGAATGCGTGTAGTTGATATTGTGTTGCATGTGATAATAATGTTAGACGCTGAGGAATTTGAACTGCTTCCAATCCACGCATGTTCGATATTATTTGGTAGTTTAGCGTTCCACTCCACCTTCAGAAAGCCATAACTTCTGTAACAACATTTTAAAAATAATTTTAAATTCGACAAGATCTTCTTTTTGGTCCAATTTGTGTCTTCAATGCCTTTCTGAACTTTGAACGAAAAGGTGTCGAGTTCTGTGTTCCATGTAATACCAAGTGTCTTGATAGTTGCATCGTATTCCATCAACTTTGGTATATCTTGAACTTCGTTTTGCAAAAATGAATTCAAAAATTCTGGAGAATTCGATTTCCACTTTCTTAGGTTGAAACCGCTTTCATTCAAAATGTTGTTTCATTCTTCTTTAAGTTTTACTGCTTCTTGGGTAGTGTTACATCCGGTCAGCAAATCATCAACGTATAAGTCATGCTTAATGATTTGTGATGCTGTTGGGTAACGTTGAGCAGCCACTTCTGCAGATTTCTTCAATGTTTTACCGCTAAATGGGGTGCACATGTAGTTCCATAAGTCACTGTGCTTAGTTTGAATGTTTTGATTTCTTGCATCGAATTTTCGCGCCACAGTATCAACTTGCATCGTTGGGGTTGATAAGTATCTGGCGGTACATTTTTTCTATGTCTGCTACTAGGGTGATTGCATGTTTTAGAAAATTTTAGCATAATTGTAGTCAGGTCACGTTGTATATTTGGGCCAATTTGCAAAACATCATTAAGAGACAGTCCCGTGGTAGTTTTTGATGATGCGTCAAAGACGACTCTTAATTTGGTCGTGCTACTGTTTGGTTTGACAACGGCACGATGCGGTAAATAATATTTTTTGACATCTTGCTTTGGAATTTGTTCTGGTGGTAAGTATCTCATATGTCCCATGGTAATATACTCATTCATGAATTATCGGTACGATTCAAAAAACTCTGGTGCTCTCGCAAACCTTCTTTCCATTGAGAGTAGTCGATCATGTGCTGCTTTATAAGAACTGCCTAATGGAGGGGTTGGTTTTTTAAAAGGATGTTTTACGATGAATTGCCCAGTTCTGCTTCTGGTAGTAGTTTCATAAAACTAGTTGTCATAAAAGGCTTCACATTCTTGGATGCTGCTGGCTGGCTTGATGTGAGATGAAAGTTCTTCTATACTTCCAAGAATTTTTTCAAATCTTGGTGTAGATCTTCGTTAGTGATTTGAATTAAAGGATCAGAGCTGACTTGTTAACTGGTGAGATATCGTAACCGGTTGTTTGATGATCCCGCTACTAACCGTCTGGAGAACAGAATTTGGGATCTGCTAATTCCAAATTCATATTTTATTTGTTCAGTATTACTGGTTTAGTTATTACCAACTGGATTGGTGATATTGTTGATAATATGAGCCGTGAAAGAGAGTTGATAATTTCGGTCTGTTCTTGAATATATGGTCATATTGATTTTTCCCCTTGTTTTTCCAGCCGGTGTAGATGCTAGACCGTAAATAGATAATGAAACGATACTAAAGAAGTTTGTGAGCCGAATCTAGCAATGCTCGATGCAACTGGATTTCACCAGCCATGTTTGGCTTGAATCACGAGTTTCATTCTGACGTTGATGTAGTAAGGTGAGATGTCTCTTGTGGCAGATTATGCATGTCGATTTAAACATAAATTATTTTCTGAAACCATTTTGGATCACGCAACCGTATTCATATTTTTAAACTCTGGACATCGAAATATGTGGTTGCTTACACACTCGAACGTCGGATTAAGTTGAGCTGATACGAATGATTTTCTGGAAGATCTTGTTGACACTCGTGTACTTGTGGAATCACATATTTCTAGGGCATCGCATGTATTGTTTAAAATCGTGAATAGATTTTCCACTGTAGGAAAGTCCTTATCCACTGACTCATTCGCCCACAATTGCTTGGTTTGTTCATCAATTTTCGACAATATTATTTGGATGAGCCACGGATCTCTCGTTTCGCCTCGACGTAAATCCTTTCCGTTGCTACGTGTACAATGTTTCTGCTCCACAAAGGTTTTCACTAGCGTTGTTACTATTGGTGTCATTTTGTTGTACCGATTCTATAATTTAGTCCATGCTCCTGCATAATTGGATTCGATGATGGGAAAATGCGTGATTAATGACGTTGCTTCACCCTTTGAGCATTTGTAGCTTATGGACGCTACATACTAATGCAATTTTTGTTATGTACCGTTGTTTTGAATAGACCTAACTTGTTGGGACATATTGACACCTTCGTAAAAGATTTTTTGTTGATCGAAAAACTGCTCCAGCGTGGTGTTCAAATCCTTGTTTGTGTTGAGACCACTTTGACCACCACCTGAAGTAACAGCTCTTGTGCCTTGTAATATACTTCATCAATTTATGGAGTAATTGTTACATAAGTCGGTCTTTCAAATAGTTGTAGTTCCAGCTCATTGACCGTCTGATATCTCGTTTCAAGAATATCTAACCGGGGTTTTTATGGCCTCGAGTGTGGTAGTTTCTGTAATTCTTTCCCCAAATTCTAATATCTGATTCATTTGAGCATGCGCTCGATCTCGTAAGCGTATACTAATCGATCAGTCATTTTGGACAATTTAATCACTTCACAAATTTCACTAATTTCACAACGATCGGTTTATTCCTATCCTACTATTCCGATTATACTTCGAATTATTAATTTCGGATTTCAATACAAATTTTCGATAAAATTCCAAGCGGTTTAGTTGCGTCCAGCAGGTGTAACTTTTCACATTTTTAATATATTATCTAGGCAGAAAAAATTTAGAAAATTCTACTTAGCTGACTGTTTTGCTGATACTATAGATGAGCAAGTCCCGGGTTTCGGCACCAAATTTTATGTTTGAAAAAGGATGAGATTGATCGGATGAAATTATAAGATAAATTGTTGATGTGCTGTAATGGCGGTGATTATTGAAGGAAGTTGGATTGTATGTGATGTAAGGCCAAATTGTTGAATTTACTCAGCAAGCTACTCGATATTGTGGTTTTTGATGCTTGATCTGATTCGGTTCAGTCCATCTTTCATGAAACAACGTATAGGCGCATATTAGATTTCAAATAAAAATTTGTGATCTAAAATAAAGTTTGTATCAGGTGTTCCATATAAAATTTGAACTGATCCGGATCAGTGGGGGTCATGCAACTCGGCCATTATTAAAATTGATGTAACTCGCTGTATGCCTATCTCTGCTATGTAGGGTCCTTTCAAAATGTTATTTTGGTGTGAGGCGAGTGTTTGAAAGTACTTAGCTGGATTCAGTAAGGTATTTTATCAGTTCCTAATTTTTAAAGGTATTCAAGTATTGGTAAGGTATCTCATCAAAGGATATTACTAAGGTGCACCAATAGTTTATTACGTTTCTAACAACGTTACACTATGCATATAAATAGTTCCATTATTAAACTGCAAATCCGTAAGAGCACGGAATATAATACGTACTTATATGCTTGAACAACAAATATGTGAACAAAACAGTATGTCGGTATTGTACGATTGCCGAATGTACATAATATCATATTTACTTACGTATGTGTAGTTTCGAGAATAATAAAAGGATTATTATTGTTATGTTATTTTGATGCCATTCTCAAAACAGCAGCATAAAATACGATGAACAGAAACTGACATAACAAAATTTAGAACAGTATTTTATAGTTCTTTCAGCTTTTTTTGGCCACCAAATATAGCAACAAATTCATATTTGATAAAACATAAAATTAGAATACATCATCATAATATGTATGAAGTACAGCATAATTCTTTGGGTGGTGGTTGGTGGATATATCATTTTATGTATTTGGCATACTCTAACATACAAACATATTTTATTGTCTTCTCAAACTTTTTGAATACAATATTTTGTCTGCACTATACTCGTATCAGTATAAACTTTTTAGTGAAGTAATAATAAAATCAAAGAATTTTAAGGCGAGGGACACGAAATACGTTTCAATTCGTGAGATGAATTTTGGATTACCTCCTTATACAGATATTATACATAATACATAATATACTACAAAATCCAGATGAAGGAAATTAAGTACCGTACATAAATCTATATTATAGTGGTTCTGGTTATGTGATCCAAACTCTCCCTATCTCGTTATACATACATATATTATGTATATATCACTGGTTTTCAATTATGAAAATGTACCGCATGTACACAAGATTTTTATTTGATTATGTATATATGATTAACATAAAAATGAAATTAGATAAGTAATTTTTATCTGATGTTTTAGGATTCAGGATTATTATATACACGTGGGCAGAGCCACTTGAGTGCCACTAGACAAAAAATTGTCATTTTAACGGTATGAGGAATGCGCAAACAATCGATGAGATATCGTTAGTTTAGTAACCCTTTCCTGACTAAAACATAATTGCCGTTATGTACTATTGTTATGTCATCCTGTATATCAGGTAAAACAATTTTTAAATGAAAATTAGTCTTAATAAAATTGTCGAGCATGAAAATATTTCGAGAAATTATTAAAAACACTTCAAGAAGTTCCATATAAACTACGGTCACCAGAATAATGATATATCGCTCCATTAATCGTTTTATAGAATTAGAGCAGTATTTAGTAGAGTGTGGTATGGGTTTTGAGGGGTTTGAAACAGCACCACCAAGATTCAATATTTAATATTATTTTATTTTTTACTATTATATTTAATTTTGTATAAACTAATAATTATTTTATCTCACACATATCAGCAATTGAGATTTTTAGTATTAATATTTTTTAACTGACTCGTGAAAAAACTAAAAACCCCAAAACTATTTTTTGCTATTTTTTCTGGCTTGTTATGATCGAAAATTTTACAAAGATTTGGTTTATACCCAACGAACCATTCAGTGCTCTACTTCTCTAAGCAGTAAGATAATTTGTAAACGTGTAAACGTTAATTTATCTTGCCTTTTTACAATATTCGCATTCTCTAATTGCACTTCAAGATAAAATTTAAAACGGTTACGATAAATAACTGTCAAAACGTAACACACACTCTTATGAGTTATGTAGATTCATATTTAGCCTTTGAGGGCCCATAACTACCGTTCCCATTTAAATTTCAATAATAATTTTATGGATATAAGTTATTCTAAATAGCATCTATTCACAAACAATAGTTCAAGTTGTTAAGGGTTGTGGTATGGGTAATTTTACAGGTGAAAATTAGTTTTATACAATAAATTATCTTAGCATTTTTATTTATAGGGTTTTCCAATAGGAATGCTATGATTTTTAAGTGACGTTTCGGCCATTTGTAATATGTCAAGATCTGTCATTTTTTGTTTCATTGTATTCAGTAATGTTTACAATTTCATCATGGTGAGATATACGCAAGAACAACGTTTACAAATTATTCAGTTTTATTATCAAAATAATCGTTCGCCAATTGCAACTTTTCGTGCGCTTTTGCCATTTTATAGTCGTAATAATCGCCCAAGTGTGCTCGCTATTCGTCGAATTGTTTAAATTTTTGAGCGTACATTTTCTTTACATAATGTTGAAGTGTCAATAAGACAAAGATTCGCTAATGTAGTAATGCAAATATTGCTGCCGTTCAGGCAAGTGTTGCTGAAGACCGCAATTTGTCGATTCCAAGATGTTCTCAAGAATTGGGACTATCTCAAACCACAACCTGGCGGATTTTGAGAAAGTTTGGGTTTGCAAACGTATAAAATTGTTCTGGAACAACTTGAAAACGATAACGATTTTTTTTCAAGAAAATCATCTTCTCCGATGAGGCTCACTTTCATCTGAGTGGTGCGGTAAATAAACAAAACTGTCGATTCTGGTGCGAGAAAAACTTACAAATTATTCATGAAAAACCATTACATTCACCTAAATTGACAGTTTGGTGTGGTTTTTGGTCTGGTGGAATCATCGGTTCGTAATTTTTTTCGAAATGAAGCTGGTAACACCGTTACTGTCAATGGAGATCGGTATAGATCGATGATAACCAACTTTTTATGGCCGAAATTGGAAGAATTTGATCTTAATAACATTTGGTTCCAACAAGACTGGGCTACGTGCCACGCAGCAAGTGCAATAATTGAATTATTGCGAGAAAAGTTTGGAGATTCGATTATTTCAAGAAATTGTGATATTAAATGGCCTCCAAGGAGTTGTGATTTAACACCATTAGACTATTTCTTGTAGGGTTATTTGAAGTCATTGGTCTTTAGCAATAAACCAAGCTTTACAAGTCAATATTGAGCATGCTACTCATGACATACGACTTGATTTAGTGGAAAAAGTGCTCGAAAATTGGGTTCATTGAATTTGTTTCTGCAGAAGAAGTCGTGGAGGCCATTTGAATGACGTTTTACTCAGAACTTATTTCTATCGATTGTACTTCACATTAAACAAAAAACATTTCAATTTCCTTAACAATTTGTGTGTTTTTTTAAGAAATAATATCACTCTTATTGGAAAACTCTATAGATCTAAAATTGTATGATGCTGTGGTTACTGTGGTTGATGGATTGTGTTGTTGTATACTGATTGGTAATGAGGCGTCCTTCTACGTGGAGTGCATTTAATCCACATAAGGTAATGGTCGCTTAATTCAGGATATAATATACCGGGTGTTTCTTTTAAACTGAGACGATCAAATATCTCGAAAAATAGCCACTCTACGGAAAAATTGTCCATAATCAAAATTTAATCATACCGCGGGGGAAATACATTAGTGCAAAAAAATAGTCCCCCACCCCCCGCTTTGTAGGTGGGGGGGGGGTAACTTTTAAACTAAGATAGAAAGCTATTTTTTTATTGCAGATACGGATTCTACGACTAAAAGTACGTATGATTTGAATGAAATATTTTGTTCGGTTCATGATAGATGGCGTTGTAATCGACGAAATTAAATTTTTTCAATTCTCTTTCTTAGAACACACGCATTCGATTCTGCAATACGTTTGAAATATAAAACATCGCGTTTTCATTGGAAATACTCGAAATTCGACATCAAAACAATTTATTAATGTAAATGGCAGGTGAATAAAATAATTTTAGCTTAAAATAAGTGTTCAAAATGATGGCCTGCGACTTCAATGCACTTATTAATACGCATTTCAAATGATTGTACACAACTGAGAAGTGTGTCTGGTTGAATTTCAGCACACGCATTTCTGATTCGCTCAATCATGTTCTCACGTGTTGTTGGTTCTTGTTTGTAAACTTTGTCTTTGAGATAGCCCCACAAAAAGAAATCTGGCGAAGTAAGATCTGGTGATCTGGCCAGCCAATTTACCGGACCAGCTCTGCCAATCTAGCGACCATTGAAATCACGATCAAGTATTTCACGTGCCACCACCGAATAGTGTACAGGACAACCATCATGTTGAAACCACATGTTCCGTCTCACTTCTAAGCTCAATTTTTCATTTCTCAAAGTAATGTTGGCAGTTCATTTTCCAAAATGTTTCGGTACATTTGACCATTCAAGTTGCCTTCAATAATGTGGAGGCCTATGAGTTTGTTGCCAATTATTCCACACCACACGTTGATAGTCCAAGGACGCTGATGTTCAACTTGACGAAGCCAGTGCGGATTTGTGATGGTTTGTAAAAGACGATTCGTCAGAGAACATTACGCAACGAAAAAAATTGGGGTTTTGTTGTATTTGTTCACGTGCCCATTGACAAAAAGTTACCCGATTTTGGAAATCAGCGCCATGAAGATCTTGGTGTAAAGACACATGATATGGATGATACTTGTGCCGTTTTAAAATTCTCCAAACACTGGTGAGGGACAATCCGGAATCGCGAACTATTTCTCGTGTACTAACATGAGGATTATGAGCTACTGCTGCCAATACAGCAATTTCATTATTTTCTCCAGTGACTGTTGCTATACGGGTCCTCTTTTTCGGTTGAACATTTCCATCAGTAATAAATTGTTTGATAGTACGGCCAAATGAAGCACGTGAACGAATCCTATCCGGAAAACGTTGAGCGTAAATAGCAACAGCATTTTCAAGATTTCTGCCAGCTTCTCCATAAACCAGAACCATTTCAATTTTCTCTAGCACAGTTAAACGCTCCATTCTAAAGTATTTTATCGTTTATTTTGCAATTACGAAAAACATGAAGATAAGAAACAACACAAACGTTAAATGTGATTTACAAAACTGAATAAATTGTTTTTATGACGAATTTCGAGTATTTTCAATGAAAACGTGATGTTTTTTATTTCAAACGTATTGCAGAATCGGATGCGTGTGTTCTAAGAAGGAGAAATTGAAAAAATTTAATTTCGTCGATTACAACGCCATCTATCATGAACCGAACAAAATATTTCATTCAAATCATACGTACTTTTAGTCGTAGAATCCGTATCTGCAATAAAAAATATAGCTTCCTATCTTAGTTTAAAAGTTACCCCCGCCCCACCTACAAAGCGGGGGGTGGGGGACTATTTTTTTGCACTAATGTATTTCCCCCGCGGTATGATTAAATTTTGATTATGGACAATTTTTCCGTAGAGTGGCTATTTTTCGAGATATTTGATCGTCTCAGTTTAAAAGAAACACCCGGTATATCTACCTTAATGGAATATATCTCCCTTAATGGAATTTATAAATATTAAATGTGGGTTTTGTCGATGGACCATGTCCATCCGTCCAGGTGTAATTGGGCTTGTGTCTTCCTTTAGTGGTCTCAATAAAAAGATTGGCTGAACTGACGAGAAGTCCTAATGAAATACCATTTTCATTGGATGTGTTATGGAATAAATTGGTGCCAATGTTAGCGCAGGATTCCAACAATCATTGGCACCTAGGCGGGCATTAAAATCACCTAACACAACTAAATCCCGTGATTTTGAACATTTGTCAATTATTGAGGATAATGTCGAAAATATTTTGTATGAACGTCGTCGATTATATTGTGAGGTTTGAGGTGGAACATAGGTAGAGATAAAGAGGATTTCTCTTAAATTGGGTAAATGTCCTAGTACCGTTATTATTGACCCATAGTAATGTTTAATACGTTCAGCACGAAAACATGATTTCTTTCTAACTAATATTCCTACGCCGCGCCGTTTAGTGTGAGTAATGTTAGATAAGTACCATATATAATTGTCTGAGCAACACATTTTTATATAAAATAGAGTCAATTTTGTCGCGCTTTTGGGTACGATTAATTCCGCGAACATTCCAGGTACCAAAACAAAGGATAGATATATTAGATATTGGTGAAAGACTAGATTTCGTTATATAAACAAGAATGTAAGGATTATTTTCAGCGGCATGAATGACACGTTCGGTATTATGAGTATTACTTGGGTGATATGAAAGTTGGGAAGCTGAATGCTGCAATGAAGATGAATTAGATTGTGGAATTAAACAGTCATAATAGTTTTCGGTATATAATAAATTAATTTCAAACTTGTATGTTGAAGTTTCAGGAATAAAATTGATTTGGTGTTGGGAATTATTCCAGATTTGTATCTGGAAGAATACCATTAAAAAGGGAATTGCCATCTCCTGGAATCTTATAAACTTCTATAGCCTTAAATATTATCAAATAAGCAACAAATTAAATATACTGAGAATGAACACTAAATGTAAATTAATTTTTATCTTACTTACAGTGTTGTGATGTTATAAATTATAACTCTTGATGAACGATTAATTATTTTATTTAAATCACTGTATGATATTTTATTATTTTGTATAATCTCTAAGGTTTTTATTTTAATTTTTTTTTGTACTATCACGTGCAAACCATACTTCACTATTAAGCTTGGCTTGTTATTTAAAAGGATAATTAGGATGAGTAAAAAATTCAACATATGAGTAATAAATTATTTAGTGTTGCCAATGTTAAATAATTATAACTTAAGGAAGTGACATCTATCAGTGGACATTTGTAATTTTTAGTTGCATAAATGTCGGTAGATGGCATCAATAATAAATAGTTAAGTTATTTAGAATTACATATGTACATACAATATTAGTTTTGGTTTTTTATTTTTATTTTATTTTTGATGACGGTTTACTTATGAGTTTATAACTAGTAATTGTATTATATTTTCACCTTTAATTTAGGGCTGTATTGTACTGGGAAATAATTATAAAGTGATTTGCTAGGAATCCTTCCTCTAGTATGTTAGAAGTCGATTAGAATTGTATTGTGCCGTACGATCGATAGGTGTCTGAAACCGGATCGTTCCGTCCCAAAAAAAATACCTTTCCTATCCTTCCTATTGTTATGTGTAAACAGGCTGTAGGAATAGGCCTGGCGTTATCCGGGACACTTGTCCAGTACTTGGTTCTACAGTCCAACCAATCAATCAATAAATTATCTAAATCGTATTCTCTAAACATTTTTTTTACCCAAGATAAAAATATTGACATCAAGCGAACAAGATAATATTAAACGTTAAATCGAAATTTTAATTGATTTATATCCTTAATAACTCAAAAAATACAATCTCTAGAAATGTAAATTCTTGAAAATAAATAAAAAATACATCAAAGCCATCGAGAATCACACATAGCCGGAGTCGGGAGTTATTTGATATAAACAACAAGATACGGTTTGATAAACATATAAAACAAGTCAAATGTTTGAAAAGAACATTACAACAGTCAAATTCTTATTTACAATTCATCCGTTTAATTTTTTTCCCTCCTGATATCTGTTCTGGGGCCAAGGCTCTCCCAACTACAAAAAACTATGCGTTTTGAACACCGAAGCTCATTTAACCAACAAATTTAGTTAGTCCCGAGTTTTTCGAACTACACGAGTTTTTCATCCAATAATTTTTTTGTGTGCCTGAGACTAAGTCCTCAATAGCACCGAAACTTTATTAATTGAAATCATTTCTAGTTATTTGATTTAGGTCTAGTTCTGGAGGGACGTTATAGTTTTTACCATTTGTTTTTTACCTTGAGTTAATTTTTAATCTTTGTAAAATGTATGGGTCGATCTTAAGGATCGCTAACGAGTACGAGGTGAGACTTGGATCCATTAACTGTTTCTTTAGAAATCGATTTTATGAAATCATGTTCGACCTTAGTGCTAGTTAAAAGTTAGTTTGAATGCATAAAATAATTAAATTTTGTACTCGTTCATTATTGTTCTAAATTTGAAGCATTGTAAGATCTTAAAGATTGTTGAGAGCTACTAGTGCCTCTAAATGAAATATTAAACATTTTCACTTTCTGAATTTTTTTAACTAATTTAGATTTGCTATAGGCCGTCGTATTTATTGTACTCATCGGTTTTCTTAATTGTGTGCAAGTGTGTGTAAGTAAAATATTACGAGTGCACAACAAGTTGAAAGCTTTGCTTGATATGTGGAGAACTGATCCATTAGATGTTGTCAAATTAGATACTTGAAACACTTGATTTTTATATTTGTGCATTGAGCAATTAAAATGGCTTTTGCAGTAATCCACAGAAAATCTTGTTTTAGGATATTCTTTTCCTTAAGTCTCCTTAAGACGATCAAGTAAACCATTCGAATGTTTGACTTTTCTGAAAGAATATTTCAATTCCACCGATAACAGTCCATTTTTACAAGTTCACAAATTTACATTCTAAATCGAAATAATTTTATTACTTTTTAAGTAAACTATCGCAGTTAATTAAATTGTTAGAGCTTGATAGTTTATTCCACGATAAATTATTTGTGATGCTTTTTGGCATACATTTATTTTGCCACTTTACATTTTATAAATCTAGACTTGCACGATAATTTTTTTCGTGTGTAAAAGTTATCACTTTTACACATTGCAATTTATCTTGGTTTTAGAGAATTAGGGCACTGGTGCTAGCCAAGTTTAGTTAATTTGAATGATGCATTTATGATATACAAGATGTGAAAATGCTACAAACACTCCCCCTCCCCAGATAAATTGAAGATCTATTGATTATGCAAGAATCTGGTAGAAGGTCTGGATACACGACCCGCCCTTGTAGTTGTTGTAAGTTTAGGAAAAAGACCGAACATGTTTGCAAACTTTCGGCTCTGCGGTAGGTAATTTTGGTCCGTCAGCTGAAATAATGAGTTTTGGTTCGTGAGTTGGTAAAAGTAATCCAGTCTGTGTAGTTGGTGCGTCCGTAATTTGTGATTGATTGTCAGAGTAACACGGTTTGAGTCGGTCGATGGAAATTTTTACGCGCCATATGGTGATTGCAGCGATCTGCGTCAGTCCGTAAGAAAACATGCGAACAATTCAGCAGATCTTTAATAATTAAAATTTTGGCCGTAGTATGTCGAGAAGCCGGCCGGTACAGGTCGAATTTCATCAAAGTGGCGTCTTAAGTTCGTAATAAAGTCTGATTGTAAAATTTGATCTTTCGTACAAGCTCGGCTGGAGTAGCTTTTAGTTCGTCACTATAAGTCGTTCGCAGTCTTAGTAACATTGAAGGAAGAACACTAGCCCAATCATTTCGGTTGTAGCACATAATGGCAGATTTTACGACACTATGCCATCTCTCGATCATGCCATTGCATTTTGGATTGTAACTAGTTGTTCTCCTGCACTCAAAACCGAGTAAGTTAGCCTGTTCGAGAAAACGTTGTGGTTCGAATTGCATGCCTTGGTCCATCACGTTAAACTCTGGAATACCGAAGCGAGCAATGCGAGTAGACAGCGAAAGGGGCGGTTGCAGCTGTCATATCCAGAACTGGAACCGCCTCGGGCCAGCTAGTGTATCGATCAATCAATGTGACACAAAACCGCTGATTATCAGAAACTGGTAATGGACCAATGATATCGAGATGAATAATCGACAAACGTTGAGCAGTTAATTTATAAATACTAAGCGGAGATTTTGTGTGTCGGGAGACTATATCCTTTTGGCAAGCTACACAACTTTGAACCATCTTCTGAACGTCTTTTTTAATTGATGACTAGATGACATTCTGAGTCAAAAGTTTGATAGAAGCTGATGAAAAGCATTGAAAACATCGGAAATTTAGGGGAAGGAATGGCCTAGATGTAGTAATAGAAATATTGCAATGAATTATTATTTTTGAATTGAAAGAAACGGGAAATTTGTCGAATTTGAGAACGGAGTTACTCCTTAAAATTTCTTGAATTTCTTCGTCATTGGTTTGAGTAACTGCGATGATAGCATAATCAATACTTTCGGGAATAGAATAATTTGATTAATACGTGAAAGAGCATCTGCGACAACGTTATTCAGTCCAGAGATGTGCTGAATAGCAGTCGCGAATTGACCAATGAAAAACAATTGGCTTATGATCGGTGTACAGCGTGAATATACGACCTTCGAAAAGATGTCGAAAGTGTTTGATCCCCGAATAAGCGGCGAGAAGTTGGCGATCATAAGCACTGTATCTTTTTTGCGTATCATTGAGACGTACTGAAAAGAAACCGAGTGGTTGCCGAGTGTCTGATATGAACTGCTGAACCAGTGCTCCGATCGCCGTACCAGAAACATCAACCATGATGGTCAGAGGTGCTGCTGATGATGGATGAATAAGTAAAGCAGCATCTGTAAGTATAATTTTACGGTTATCGAACGCTTCGATAGCTTAAGTTGACCATTGTATTGGAGCTCAACTGTTCTTAGTGTAACCTTTTAGGTGGTCGTTCAACAATTTCTGGTCAGTCGTTCGACATTTTTGATGACTTGAACTCGTTCATGCGACGGTAATATACCTTGCCCAGTTACCAAATGGCCTTAAAAGATAATTTCGGTTTTTGCGAAAACGCATTTGTCAACGTTTACAACAAGCCCATGTTCTTGTAATTTAGTAAAAATAATTTTAATATGTTCGAAATGTTCGTCATAATTTCTAGAGACAATGAATGAGCTCGTCGTCCAAATATATAAAATAGAAATCAAGTTCGCGTAGTGCTGAATGCATAAGACGTTGGAACGACTGTGCTGCATCCCTAAGGTCGAAAGTCATTCTACAAAATTCAAATAGTCCGAAAGATGTCGAAATTGCTGTTTTTGGAATGTCAATCGGTTCAATAGGAATTTGGTGGCCTATCGTTGTGAATATAGTGCAGCCCTCGAGTTTACACGTCTTGGAGATGTGGAATCGGATACCTGTCTGGAATCAAGGACTGCTACTAGATCTACAAATCCCGAGTTTCATCATGTTTTCGAATTCTGTCTTCGCAATGATGAATTTCTCCGGTGCTAGTCGTCGTGGTATCCATGCAACCGGTGATTCATACGCTTCAGTTTTGTGAGTCACGTAATGTTTTGTATTGTCAATGTTAATGTTGTCTTGAATAACAGTTAAAAATTTTGAAATCAAGTTGAAAACTCCCGGATCCGTTGCTGACCTGTCAATCCTAGATTCAGTAGTAATGTCGTAGGAGGAAGAGGTACCGTTTGTATACAGAGAGGTTAACGGGTCTATGCGCCTCTGTCTCTGCATATCAACTAGCACGATGAACTCCCAGGAGAATTCACGGCGCAGTACGATGCCAAGTCTTAGTAATTTAGAACTTGAGACCATTACTCTATTGAGACCTGTATCTATTAAAGAATGAGTCTGAAGAAAAATTTCGTAGATTAAAAGGCGGTTAGTTTTAGTTACATCATTGCACACCGCCAATTGTGAATGACGATTTATTTTTTTGGAACATTGTTACCGACTAAGTTATTTGATAAACATTTGCAATTTGGTTTACATTTAAACGCCTTTGTGCCGAAATGATGATGATAGAAACAGTTGAAATTATTTTTGGCTGAATGTTCACCATATAATGGATTGAAGGAATTTCGAGAATTTGGTGAGCTTTTCCGTGAATTGTTAGTTTTAGAGTTTGATCATGAATTTGAATTGGATCATGATCTAGAATTTTGATTAAAGATTTCCGCAATCTCCGATAACAATAATTTTTTGAATTCCGAAAGTTTTTTATCCAACGAAAGAGTTGAATTTGGATTAGTAGAGCAGGAGGTAGAAGTCTCAATAGAATTTATTTGTGCTTGAGTACTAATTTCATTTGAACTGACTGGTTCAACCTTTTCATCCAAAATTGACGAAGTGTTGCTTCGTTTAGATTGTTACCAGCATTCAACTTCATGACGCTCAAAAGTTGGGATGGCTTCCTGTCCTCAAGTGTCAAGCCATGCATCAAATTGTTAAGTTTCGTTTTCTCTGATTCACCGAGGACCCGGATCACCTCAGCTTACTACGTAGTATAAGATGTATTACCCCTTGGGCTAGTAATGAGATACGCAAAGGTGTCGTGGAGTCGTGCGTCCAGCGCTCCCACCGCATGAGCATATCTAATAATCGTAACCGTGAACTGCTGCTCGAGTATTTCAAAGCACACATTAGGGTTTTGTGAGTGAAGTGGCTGTGTAGGCTTAAAAGTCCCTCGAGCAATAATTCCCGCACTTTTTATTCATTTTGTTTCTGTTTGTTCACAAGCGGAATAAAATATTAAAAGTGATCAGAAGTACAGGAACTCGGTATATGAAATCTTGAACTTTAATAATATTCCGTCTATCCGCCATTTCATAACGAATTATGATGAAATTTGGAGAGTAGTATTGGTCATGGATTTTAAAGTTAGTTTTGGACAAAATTCTAGGATCTGTTCATGCTAGACTAAACTTGGCCATTTCATAACGAATCCTTATGAAAATTGATTTTTAGATTGATTTTTCATTGAAATATAAATTTTATATGAAAAATTGCATGAATGCGTAAAGTAGGAGGGGAAAAGCGACCTGCGACTATAAATAGTTTTGAATCTTAATTAGGGTTGACAAAGAATCGTAGGGAATTATAAAATTTTCGAAAATGGCGAGTATGTAGTAAGCTATTGCTGCCATTGGCTGTATACAGAATACCCAATTTATGAAATATTAGAATGGTGTCTAGGCAACAAAATACACACAACAATCAGAATATTGACTAAGCAACGGTCGAATAATGTTAGAACTGCGAATTACGTACATTTTGATTTGCCCGCCTTCTTCCGTTCACACCCGACATTATTTTAATCCACTGTACATGTCTTATGCTCGAATACGAGTATGTGTTTATGTAAATAAAATGGAAAAAAATTCCACCCAGCGTTTGCTTATTTTACCTGGTCTTATTAAAAGTGAATATGGTTCAGAATGACGATTCAAATTAAAAAAGAAAATTAAAACAGAAAAGCAAAATAAGGTAACAAATATAAAATAAATTAGAGCTTTTATCTCTTTTTATTTTGCATAAAAGCTTTCATTAAAAAGGAAAATTTATTTTTATTATTTCATGCTTGCTTTTACCCGATTCGTGTTATTTTTCGGTTTTTAGACATTTTAAAGTTGTTGGGAAATTGCTGAGGATTTTTCCATGCTGATAGTGTGGATCCATCAAGTGGATTATACGTGTAAGACGTAATCCGGAAATATTTTTATATGTACAGGTGTTTCAGTCAGTTGCAGATACAAATGTTTGAATATGTACTCGTATATGAGATTTTATGTTCGTTTTAAGAACGTAAAACCACCCGCACATAAAGTCAAGAAGCAAATGTAATCTGCTTTTCAAAATTAAACAAACTTGAAAATTATGAATAAGACAATAAAATGTCAACATAAAATTTTTTTTAATATAATTTTTATTACTGCATACGTACTGGATGTATGTGTGTGTGTACATGACTATTATATACGAATTTTGATATTACATAAAGCTGGGAACAAAAAGTTATGGAAATGTACTCAAGTGCGTGAGGAGTGTCTTATACACTGGATGTGAAAAGCATAAGAAAATAGGTTATGGGTGTATAGGTGCTCCTGTACGTATATGGAGAGAGGCACTAAAGCTTTTGTTATATATAAGTAATAAAAATATTATGTAAACCACTTTATCTCATGAGATTTCGTGACTCATAAACATTTTTGATATGAGTCTTTCGGTTTTATTTTTAGCAATGTACTCTGTGTACGATATAGGTGAAAGTGTCGTACAAATGTAAAAAAAAATTCTTGGTTAAATCACAAACTCTTTGGGTTCGTCGTATTGTGTGAGAAAATACGACAGATGCCACAGTTAGTGGTAAGTGTAAAAATAGCTTTAAGTTGTTTATTTCTGCTTTTATGATGCATGCAGATGTTACTTTGAAGACGAAGCCATGTGAAACCATGGGTATTATTTTTGAATTCTCTGTAAATTTTTTATTATTTAGGTTACGTAGAGAAAGAATTGACCTTAACCTATTAAATTAAAACTTGTAACCTAGTAGTAAGCTTTAATTTAATAGGTTAAGGTCAATTCTTATTTTGGTTCTTCTTTCATTCATTCACTTAAGGTCCTTTCTTACTCTAATTCTGCTGGTTAATGTGATAAGCAGCAAGGTTTAGGTAACTATCTCCTACTAACTAGATGGAGTTCCAATGTAGCAAAGCAACACATTCTTGACCAAACGATGAAATGTCATTCGATTGTCCGGTTGAGTATCGTGGTTTACGATGTACTCAAAATTTACAATGTAATTCGGAAATTTTTCAAATCTTGATCACACAAAGATTATGCAACGGAGGATCTTCAATCCTCGCAGACCAAACCCTTTAATACTCTGAGTTGTAAGGCTGCTCAAATAACTTCTCATCGTAGAATATAATTTCAATTTTAGCGTGTAAAGCGTGCATGTTTTTCGAACAGATTTACGGTTGATTAGCATTTCCCCTTACAGTGTGTTTACATACCATACTTGGCCGGTCATCAGTAGTACTTCTTTCCAGGGAGCGAATATTGGTACGATATACGATAATTCTGGTGAATCCGTTGTTTTTAAAAATAATAAAGTTTTTGTTAAGGCTAATTTTAATTTCATAATTGTTTTCTTATCGCTGTCAATATTAGCCTTTGTAATAGTTCTGGCGTCTGATATGCTTCAAACTGAAAATAGACAGTGATACTTTTCAATTTTTCCTTAATTATGTTAGGAATTATGGAACAGTTCACTCCATTCAGTGTATCTAAACGCTGAATCAGGTATTTTATGTATGTCAACATGTTGGTCAATATGTTGGTTTATCGCCATTGTGAAATTCACAGTTGTTCTGGCGAGCTGCATTAAATAACTCTTTCCTTTCGAAGTTGTAAGTCTAGATCCCCAGGTATTTTTTGCATTTAATTCATCGCTTATGATAAAATTTGGTTCTAGTGATTTGAAAAATTTACAGTTACCTGCTTTAATTGTTGACGTGGGGACAGTAAATAGAGGAGATACTGAGATCTATATAACTGATTGATTCAACTTTTAGGTTTGTTTTCAATTCCTGTTGAATCTCACGTTGTCCTGAAAAATCGAAAGCTAAAATCCCGAAAACGAACAAAACTAAAAATTCTGAAAAAATACTTTGCAAATTATTGAAAACAAAATACTGAAAATTATTCGGAAACTGAAAAAACTTTTCTCGTGCTCGTGAGACATGAATTACTGACTGAATTACTCACGAACTCAACATCAAATATTTTTAGGTTTATTGAGATTAAGTGTCACTGTTCATAACCAATTATTTTAACTATTTTAAATTGTAATATCTTAAAAAAAAATTCAGTTTATCGAATTTTTTAAAGATTTTGTTATTAAGTATTTTTAATTTCAGAATTTCAAAGTGTCGGGATTAAATTATTCATTCAATTAGCATTCGAAATAGGCAATTTCTCTGGACTGTCTCAGTTAACTATATTCAAGAATATAGGAATTTGGAATCCCTCCAAATATTATTTTAGAATCCATTTCTATTCTAAATTCTCAATTTAGGACATATTCCAGGACTTCTTGCAATATTTATTTTAGAACCACATTTGCATTATTCTCAATTTCATTATTATCGGTTAAAACATGTTATAGTTTAGTTTCAGTTGACCATATTCCAAAACTAAAAGCTGAAATAAATTTAGGATCTCAGGATAGGTTAAGTAATAGCTTAGTTTCGTCCCAGTTAGCCATATTTCAGAAGTTTTTGTAAAAAACATTTTAGAATCCCGATTTTATTCAATAAATCCAACTTCATCCTGATCGGCTTTGAAATAGAATAGTTTCGTTCTACTAGAACTACTTAGAAAACGTATTTTGGACCAGTAAAACCAGTATTTTGGAAGGTATACGAAAAACAAAAAACCCGTGTCGTGAAAACACAGAATCTGTGCCATTGGTGCACGAATTTTTGAAGAAACTAGGACTCTGACACTCGAACGGCTCACTCTTAAGATTTTATCAGTTTTCGGAGAATTGACGTTTTCAGTGAATGGTTATTTCCGATAAATTATCGCTTTCGGTGAAACTTTGATCACATTTCACCGTAATCTTAGTTAAAGTGAAACGGTAATTCACTGAAAATGACAATTCACCGAGAAAACAGTTCACCAAATCAGCGTATTTAGTCTCCGTGAATTAACATTTCGATTTTGATAAAGCATTTTGTTTGTTCCTTTAAAATGCGACCCGATAAGAACTTTCTTGAAGAAGTATATTCCAGATTTAATTTTCGATGAATTATAGTTTTCGATGAATTGTTTATTCGGTTAATTGAGGTTTCTGTGAATTATTGTTTTCTGTAAATAGCGTTTTTTTCGGTGAATTGAGGTTTGTCGTGGGACCAAATTTATCAGAATTTTCAAAAACTTGTGTCAGTGTGTGCATTTTGCAAAATATCATACTGACAAAGTGAAAGTGAAACATGACATAGTACATAGGTCCTTGGAGAAAATGTCGTATCTCTCTCTTGGTTCAATTACGAGGTGGATTCTAGCAAACCAAGTGTCGGGTGTTCCCTGGATGAAAACACGGCGAGAGTATATCGGACCTAGGAGAAAATTGCGGATCTCCCTCTTTGTTCAATTACGAGGTGGATTCTAGCAGAGCAAGTGTTGGGTGTTACCTGGACGAAAACACGGCGTTACAGGATTACGGAATTCGGGAGTAATAGTGAGTTGTTTGAACGTTCATACTATTTGCATTGTTTCTGTTTCGATACCGGGCTCCGTTCAATGTTTAATATTATTCTTAGCAATTACGGTACGAGTATATCCACCTTTAGCGTTTGCTCTTATATCTATTTTTTTCTAAATTTAAGAAAATTTCTAGCTCTGGAAAACATTCGTGTTCCACGAATGTGTTATTCGTGGCTTTTTGCCTTTCTAATCGCTTATATATATAGCTTATAGACCGCGTTCTTATTTTGTTAGTAGAATCTCCTCTTTGCTCTTATTAACGGCGGTTGAGGGGCCGAGTGGCGGCCTTTATTCTTTATAACTTTGCAGGTTCGATTCGGCGAACTAGGTAGTCTTCTGCGTTGTGTCACCGGCATATTTTACGCATGTAATATTTCGCCCGCAATATCTTTGAGTGTGGTTAAAGCCTTCTTGCGTTGAGATTTTAGTCACGTGATCTTTTTCAGTAGTTCTATTTTAACCATCGATATAAAAATAATTTATATTTTTTGCTTTTGTTCAATTGAGCGAGAATAGCAGTTCCTCCCGCTTAAGGATGTTTACTGCGTCTTCAATTTGCAATACTTTCGCCTTGAGATCTTCTGTTATATCCTCTTTCTTGCAGGTGGGATGAAGACATAATCTTAGTATGCCACTCTTTACCTTCTTAAGTGAGGTTTGTGGCTAAAGCTCCATACGCATCGGGATCTTTTCTATCCATCTTTCACACATTATTTTTTAGTAACACTACTCTGTAGTCATTTGTGGACCCCGACTTCATTAAAGCTTAAATATTCGCAAACTTGGTAATGCCAATCACATTAATTTATTGTTGTTGTTACTGGTGTTGTTGAATCAGGCACTAGTTCGATAGTTTCATAAACTTTTGCTTGTGAATGTTTTCCAATTTCTGGTGCGAATTTGAATTTTTGTTTTTTTCTAGTTCTTTTTTTCTGCTTGTGCATCCACTCTGTTTCTCTTGCAAGTTCCTCATCATCTGTATATGAAACTTAGCGTTAATATAGGTAATTGTGGAATTATCAATTCATTGCTGAGTTGGAATGCCACTTTTTCTATTCCATTGTTTGTTTAGGTGGTGATCTAGACGTTTTAGAACTTCGTATATATGGGCATCGCTCACTCCAGAATCCATTGGGCCAGCCTGGTTAGAGGCACCACCATAAATTCATTTTTGATGTGGCATCATTGCTTTTAAGACTGGTTATTAAAGCAGCTACCAACCTAACTAGTGAAATTAGTAGTGGGTCAGTGGAGAGAACATCATTTGCTAGATTCTTGGTGTACGGTTATCCCGCTAGGGGTAACTTTCTTGGTCGCCGATGAGGTTGACATTTGGGCTGGTATAGAAACCCCTCGTACCGAAAACAAATGACACTAAAAAATAGCGTTATGTGATGTCAAATACTTAAATGATAAGAAAGTGTTCCAGTGTCAATATTTGTTTTTTTTATTATGGCCGTATTGTGGACAACACCCAATTTTCTTTTAACTCGAATGCATACAAAGATTTCAAATACACCACACTTTATTTCTAAAGCGAGAAATTAAACTTACCGGTCTGTCTTGTAGAATCAAAAAACATTATTGCTGCTTAAATTTCATAAAACCATGGTCAACCTTTGTTGGTTAAAAATTTGATTTTTAAACTTATTAAAATACCTTGATTTTTTTTATTTTTTGTAAATGCTCAACTTTTGATCATCATTGCAAATATTGAACAAGTTTTCATTGAAGCTGACACTTATCAGGTTTATAGATTTCTACCAAATTTCGCAAGGATCTCCGAATTTGTGAAAAATATCGTTTTTTTTATCAAAACTCGTCATTTTCGGTAAGATTTAAAAAATAATCTGAATTAATTTTGTTTCAAATTTAATTTACAATTGTTCGGTTTTTAATAGTTTTTCCGTAAATACTATACACTTTTTAAAATACTTGCTACTGGGATCTCAAAATTTATGGAAAAAGCTGTAGCGAATATTGCAACCAAATATTCTAATCGTAATATCGTAAATGTAACATATCGGAATCTCAACGCAACTAGTGGCACAACTCTAAATCGCCACCCGTTAACTCGTTTCCAAATCCCATGTTGTTTACCACAATACTTGAATAGAACGGTAACAATACATCGAGCAGGGTATTCCAAAACGAAAACAAAAAAGCGGCACGACGAATACAAGCACGGCAAAACGAACTAATTTATTTTAATAAAATAAAGTTGATATTCATTCAGTTCGTCTCAACCAGCCGCAGAAGAAAGTCGCTGCACAAGCAGCACATCAATCGCCACCAATAATAATTTTATCTATAAATAATTAATGTTTAAAAAAATTAAGTGTTGTATTGGTGACCTCGACATCCGTGTATGACTATGTGGTATATATGTTACGGTAAAAGTCGGAAATCGGTAAATGTCCGAATAAAAAATGGAAAAAACTGTTTTAATGCTTTGAAATATATGATATGGGAGTCCTATATTCGAAATTGTTAATCCTTCACCCCACAGAATATTTTCCATGGTATTATTGCAAATTGGAATTTGGAATAATAGGGAGACACAGCTTTGCTAACTCTGACGGAGTTAATTGAGGTAATTGAGCCTCTCACGACTCTTAGCCCTCTGATGAGGAATAAATGAAACTACGGGGATATACGGGGAAGGTCAACAAACATTTCATTGCCATCGGAGCTCTAGACAACCGGTTTTTAATCGTGTAAATGAATTTAAAAAATTATAATTTCGGACGTTTATCGATTATAGACTTTAACCGTAACAAAGATAAACAAAAAATTAAGTGCGAACGTGGGTGTTAATATGTGTTTTTTCTGTACAATTATGGCCACCATACTCACGCAACATGAAACACAAAATTACTGTGTCATAATTTGAACCCCCCCCCCTCCCCTCTTTCCTCATTGTCGATAGCATTTTCTTGGGTGTAAGTCTTTAGTGTGAGAAAACTATTTAAGGGACAATTGTCTTGTTCCGCTTGGAAGCGAATGTCTTCGATGTATGATCTCATATGTTTTCCTAGTACGGAAATATTCTGCTAGAGCGCTTCAAGTGATGCGAGCCAACCATTTTTCAAGAAATTTCTGTTTATTTTCGATTACCGGGCGGCACTGATCAGCCTACCAATCATTGCAGGATCTCGGTGGTCTTGTTCCGATATTATTTTGCACCGCGGCTGTATAGCGTGCCACTACTCCTGGAGGTTGAAAGGAGTTTCTTCCTTGTTACTGTGCCGATCTAGATAGTCAGTAATAGCATCGACACTCCGTCTAACTGTTTTTTGAGCTTGTCTATTGGACGTAGATGACAGTTTGCACTTATATTTGAATATGGCAAGCAGAGCTGTTCATATATGCATATTTGTAAGATCTAACGTCGGATATGCTGGTGAAGTGTCTCTTAGTTACCATGATGTGATTTGGTTTTCCGTTCTTACATCATTCGATTTCTACGTTACTTTGCTAACTCTCTTATAAAAAACGTATTTCATACAACTAAGTTGTACATTTTGCCTTGTAAGTAACGCAGTAGTGAAGGGTTTTACCATTGCCAGTGTTCTGGCTCCCACTTCCAGACCACCTAAACTCTTGTAGTGCACAACTACGTCTAATGTGTAACTCTTTTGCTTGGTTCAAAAGGTTCTGAGATATTCAGGCATTAAGAGGCTAAGCACATTTAATCCCATTTGTAAAGCGTCGAGCCCGTGTACAATTTCCTAGGTCGTACTAGTGAAGATCTAGTGATGATCTTGAGGCATCCAGTACTAACTTGAACACATTTATATAGCGAACTGCTTGATACAAGATAGATGACTGCTTCCTCGAGAACAAACACTGTGTAGTGTCTCGACGTGTAGTGTTCCATTTAGAGTTACCCAGAGAGTACTGTGAGGAGGTATGAATCTAGGACTTCGCTCTCCAATTGATAATCATAATTTAAACTGAATAGTAATGAATAGAAACTGTACTGTATTGATCGGCACATCTAACTCTATATGGGATGTAAAGGAAACGTACAATTCGTATTTATTTTACTTAAGTGACTGTAAACAATTGTAGGGTTTTATAATTTTTTGGGACTGGATTTTTTTCTTTAATTCAACTACTACAATTTTCGGAATGGAATTATTTATATGTGATTATCAAAGACACATACTTTAGGAAAACAACTCTATCGGGCTGGAAATTTGGGACCAAATACTTATATATATATATAAGACTAATGGCGAGAGGGGCGATAGTGGTAGGGTAACAAATGGGAGTAATCTCTTAGTTCCAGAATTTCATTACCGTATAAAATGGAAGGGTAAATGTGCAGCGTTCTTGATTCGTTGAAATGTCAGAAGCAACATAAAAAAATTTTCTAAGGTCATTACCATAATATTTCTCAGACGTTTGAAACTCAGATTACTGAACGTTCTTGTACCCATATCATCTTAATAAGAAAATCCGATAACGAAATGCAATACTTTAATCCGCAATACCCGCATCTTCATACACATAAATAAAACTAAAATTCAAAAGCTACATGAAAGCTTTCATTTTTTATTTTGTTTGCTTTAAAGCGTACACCAGAATGAAAAATTAAATGTTACGTAAAATGAAAAAACAAAACAAAAAAATTATAATGAAAAATAAATATTTTAATTATTTTATTTTTTGGTTCTAATTAAATTTGAAAGAGAAGACTTCCAAGAATTTTTTTTTCTATCGTTCGTAAGTGCTACTCGCGATTAAACATTTTCTTGGATTGCGCGATGCAAAAATACTCATACAGCGTAGACACGACGATAGGAGGTGGTGGGGTGGTATCGGTCTATTCCTGCAGAATTTTTTGTACATTTGGACATGCCTAAACCAAACTGGTCTAAAACTCATTAAAATATATTTATTTTTTAACAAGCATACATGTACAAACAATGTGTACGATAATTATTGCATTAATTATAAATTGCAGAAAAAAAAAAATTAATTACAAATTTATATGTTGTATGCGGTTACAGAATTATACAAAATAATTTAAAAAAATACTAAATCCATTTCCATATAAAACTTAACATTTAAACAAAACAATGTTAAACAAATTAATTTTTCATAATTGTTGTTATAAATATAAATTAAATTGTAATGTAATGTTTTAACACATAGTTGTGATGCTTTATATAGGTAGTGCCAAAATAAAACCGATTGTAACAATCAAAATGAATATTTGTCTGTCTGCTGTGGTTATTTTAAAGTTAGCACGCTTAAGTAAGTCAGTTCTTCAAAAGTAGAGCTGGTGACAAACGGCACATTATTTGTGGGGCATTGCACAGACCAAATGGCATGGCTATGAATTGTTACAACGGCCGCCCAGGCATAACATAGGCTGTCTTATCCCTTGGCCTCTCATCGAGCGGAATCTGCCAAAAGTGCTCTTGACAAAACAAGATTCAGCCTTTGGTGTGCCTGAACGTTCGCAATGCCCCACAAACATTGTACCGTTTGATGCATCGATTGGTGTCCCATGAACTGCACTCTCAAATCATTGTATATGTGGATGACCTACTGATCATCCGTTTGTTTTGATATTGTTGGCAATTTAAGCAGGTCTACTGGAAAATTAACCGCCAAGTTTCGATGATTATTGGGGTAACTGGATGATACCGTAAGTTCATATCTCGGTAAGCAGAAATTGTCGAACTTCTTACAAATGTTTTAAAGAAGAACAGAAAACTCTTGTGCACCGCTGAAACAGAGTAGTGGTTTGAGTCCTTAAAACTGTATTTTGCACTTCTCCAGTTCTCTACAATGCAGATTACTTGCGGCCTTTCTTTATTCTGTGTGATGTCCCATACAAAACGTAAATTTCGATTTTTTCGACTTTCCGGGTGTTCGTTTGGATTTTTTCCGAATTTTCTTATTTCTATTTTCGAATAAGAATCATTCAAATCGTTTGAGCCGTTCTCGAAACTAACGCATGGCAATTTATTTTTTTATAATACTCGTATAGATTTGCGATTAGATTATTGAAATTAATGCCAATGAAATGTCTAGAAATACACTCGCCAGCAACTCAATCGACTCAAACCTCTGCGTATTTTTTTAAAACGGCTTAACCGAATATCTTGTTTCCTTAAAATCATGGAAACCATTCCAGGAAAAGCCGCACAAGTTATTGCTTTATTGAAGAAAAGTCGCTCGTCAGTTAAACATGAACCAATCTGTTATCTCAATAGCATCCAGAAGGTTTCAGGAAACTGGTATCTTCAATCAAAGACCACATACCAGCTGGTATCGGTGTACATCAGAGAGGGCCGATCTATTTATCGTCCTAAGTCAATGGGCAATAAAAAGGCGTTTAAAGGAGGCCAATCTCACTTCAAGACGGCTCACTACAGGCCCAAAATTGACAGTACAAGAGCGACTCGAATTTTCTCGCGAACACATCAATTGGAGCATCGAGCAATGGAGGTTTGGTTAGTTCTATTCACTGACGGGTCCATAGGAGAGCGAGTATGACAGTGCTGTTTTGCTGAAACATTCTCGTACGGCGGCGATTCGTGCATGGTGTGGGCTGGGATACCGCTTGAGATCTGACGGCTGAAAAATATATCGAGGGCATTCTCTTGGATCATGTAGTACCCTACTCAGGATATATAGGGCAAATTAATGCATGACAATGCCCGATGTCACACAGCTCGACCTACTCGGCAGTTCATGGATGAGGTTGGGCTCGGGACGATCAAGTGGCCAGCCCTCTAAAACGGACGATTTAAAACCGAGCCAGAAATCCGGTACCATCTAACATCAGTGACCTCAAGATTGCGCCTTTGTCAAAACCTTAATAAGGTTAATTACCGCATGCGAACCATTGTAGACGCATGGCTGCCCCCTTACAATATATAGCAATACTAATTTAAATTTAAATATCCCCAATACTTTTTTTCATAATCAACAATTATGGTTGCGTTTTCATTCAAAATTTATTATAAAAAGGTACTGAACCAATTTTCATGAAAATAGTGTCATTTTAAGGTTAAGCCGTTTTTAAAAAAAATTCGCCTTTCTGTGAGCGCCAGTGTTGTGCGTCTACGTGTAATTCGGAATTGTCGACATGTTGGTGTAGAAAATAGCGGAGACATTTCATTTGGCGTAGAAAATGTTGACAATGCGTAGAGTATGTAGAATATTTGTTGACAATGTAGATTATTACTTTTTTGTAGTTTTAACTTAGGTCTGTCAAGGTTAAGTTATTTAAATCCTGATAAAAATCATAAAAAATCGAAGGTTCCTGACTAAAAAATTCCAAAACAAGTATGTCCTTTGTCTGGATGGATGGATGAACGGATGACTGTACCGATTATTTCTCAAAAACGGCTTACGCTTTCTTTTATTTTTAATTCGGTGTATTGAAAAGTTTTCGGATCCCTACATCAAAGGGGTCGGGTACCTGTAGTAGGATATCACCCAACACCACTACATTGCTTTACATTTTTCCTATATACTCGTGTAGTATATCGTTTAAAAAAATCTTAGAACAGACAACAATTTCGATTAAACTTAGGTTCATAAATCCACCGTTTGGCGCTGGTAGCTAGTTTTTCGTTTGTTTATAAAATATATAAATTTTTCGTATATCTTTGAAAAGGCCTTTTTTTATTTTTATTAATCCATGCATCCTTTTTGGGGCCGAAGCACTCCCTGCTCTTTCGCGATTAATTTGTCCCGTCTTACTTTACGCAATTTGTGCCAACTCGAAGACGTACGGCTATAGGACCAATTTAAGTTACCACCTGCGCATTGCATAGCTACATGCCAGCCTACAGTACTAGACATGGAAAATGGGTCGGTCCATGAGTTTTGCACGCCGATAGGGGGTCGTAGTTGTGTTCCTTTTAATCACAGATCGTGATCTGTTGATGCAAATTTCCTCTTGCATCCTGCCCCTATCGGGATTCGAACCCGATACCTCCCGATCCAAACGCCAAGGTTAATATAGGTTCCTATAATGCCGTGAATTTTCCACAAAATCTTAGTACTAAAAATTACCGTTGTGGCGCTGGAAACAGTCACAATTTTTATTATTCCAAATCATGTTTTAGCGCTGGTAGCTAATTATTAAATTATCATATAATATATATTTGTGACGTATATATTTGAAACAGACTTGAAGAGTGCCGTAAAATTTTTTGAAGCACCTTAGTATTTAAACTACAGTTGCAGCGCGGGAAGCAGTTACAATTTTTCTCAGTTCCATATAATCATGTAGCATATCATTTGAACGGTCTTGAAAAAAAATACAATTTTTGTATTAGCCGTTTAGTTGATAAATCCACCGTTTCGGCGCTGGGCGTGAAAAGAAGTTTAGTGGAAATTTTGGTTTTTCTTTTTATGTCAATTATTACGATACCGATATGCAAACGGTAAACAAGCATAGTTTGCTTAATTTTAATCCCTGGTTTAATATACCAGATAGATACAACACAGTTGTCGATGTAATCCACTTCGAGTAGTTAGTCAAGGAACCCAGAAAATCGGAACATGCTCCAAACATTTTTTTGCATCCAGAAATTATAAACTGCAATTCTAATCGGAATCGAGTTCATCAAGAAACATTTTAACGAGACCAAATAAAATGTGTTTACTTAAATGTGGTTACAGCAATTCTCTATTCAAGGTCTCTATGCACATCTTTGAAAATGATACTGCATCAACCTTCATTACCCAAGTTTAACATCTATTAATTGGTTGTGAAATTGGTTTTGAAATTTTTCAAATGTGAGTTAGAAATTAAGCTCCATGGAGTCGAAATGGTCCAATTAACAAAGAAATCATAGAACTATGCTGATTTCTAACAGAAACAATCATTTTCGACATTGTCTACATTTTCTACATTGTCGGCGTCATGTTTTTAATTATCTACATACATTCCCTACACATGTAGAATATTAATTAGCTATGCGGTGTAGACAATAGGCTTTAACGACAATGCTTTATCGAAAAATATGGTTTTCCAAATCAGAAAGAATTTCTCGAAGACTGATTAAAACTTTTATAGGACTGAACTCAGAGACCACTACCTGATACAACACATATTATGGTTCTACAGCAATATTAAGATTAACTTTTTGAACACATGATGTCTTTCCTGCAATTCCGTTCGTTTATATTTTGACAATACCTGTAATAAAATTTACTTGAATTAACAAAAAAATGTATACTCTACTTGATACGAGGTTGTGAATTCAAGAAAATTGCTAACGCCAATCAAAAAAACTTCAAAGTTATGTGCCAAACAAAACATAAAACTTTGACATGCTGCACTTTTAGTTTCGAATTTGCAACAAATTTGTTTCGAGTCGTCCTTACAGAAAGTTTACCTGCAATATTTAACAACAAAACTAGAAAAGTTTTTTATGGAATTTAAAATTTTAAAATAAACTTTTTCTATAACGCGTTGCCTATATTAAATAATTTCTCATTAGCCAGCAAATCCAATAAAATAAATTTATGCGATTAAATAATGTGTTTCATATAAGGTTGAAGCTATTCCAATAAGGTAATGGGATACAAATTTAAATCTTTCTACTGGGGATTAGCCTAATAAGCAATTACTACTAAAAGGTCCACGCCAATACCAAAATCTTAAGTCTTATAATATTTACCATCGTTAAAGCATTTTACATTATTGTCCTAAATACGTATTGAACTGAATTTATATAATATTGTATTTCTTCTTGTTAAGCTTATATGCAGATTCAGGACACAATACAGCTGGAAATAAATGTAATATGTGCACATTTAACTTCTAAACGTTTTTATATTTTTCTTGCAAAGTTGACAATTACAAATCGATTTCGTTATAACTTCATCGCAAAAATTCAAAATCGCAGCAAAAATGTACAACGAACCGAGAAACGAATTATTGAAATTTTTATTTCCATTTCAATATTGTAATACAATTTTTAATAAAAATATTGCAATTTTGCAAAGTGTTTTGTGAACATTACGATTACACCGAGCAGAAATTCCATTATTAAATATTTATACAATTTATTCGGCAAAAATACTAATTTATTCAAATGTGTATTAAATAAAATCAGGCTTAACAGTAATGTACGTAGTCTTACATCTAGTTAGGCTTGGTGATTGTTGCTTATATTTACGTGGTACGGTAGATCATTGTCATATACTCATCAAACTTTCTAGGTCAAGTAGTGTATAAAGTTCTTTTGAATTTTCTCAATACTTTTGAAATGTCCTTCGTAAAACGGACAATACACATTTACAGCATATTACAGCTGGGATCGAACGTAATCACAATACAGCATCTTAATTATCTCCAAATGAAAATGTCACCCGTTGTCACGGTCCGTCACGTCACTGTAGCGTTGCTTAGCTAGCTTGTAGAGCGAAAGTATCCTAGGTCTTCAGTTTCAAGTACTATCTGAAGAATTTCATCATTTATCTTACAGTCTTGTTGAGATATGCGCGTGAAATATTTCCTAACTTTATCCTAAGTTAAAAAAAATTTAGGAAAGGTTTAGGAAATATTTCACACCCCTGTAAACCGGAATGAAATAATTCCTAAATAAATCTTAAGTAAAAATCGTATTTGTGTATTAGTAAATATACAACAAAAACAAATATTTAGGCGAAACTAATTAAATATGCAATTTTCAAAAAATTGGTTTTACTGATAAATTTAAAATTTCAAAAACTAGGTGTTTTCACTTTGTACTAGACTACGGTCTAGTAACAAATCCAACTACGGAACATTGGGTTTAATACTCAAAAGTTGTAGAGGCAAAAATTGAAGTAAAACCCTCTATCCTAAGATACTTCTAAGAGGTTACAACTCTTGAGATAGGTGTTTTCACTTTGTACTAGACTCAATCCAACTAGAGAACATAAGTTTTTTGGAAAAATTAGGGGAACACTGGGTTTAATATTCCAAAGTTGTGGAGGCAAAAATTGAATTGAAAACCCTCTGTCCTAAGATACTTTTAAGAGGTTACAACTCTTGAGATAGGTGTTTACACTTTGTACTAGACCCAGTCGAACTAGAAAATATGAGTTTTCCGGAAAAATTAGGGGAACACTGGGTTTAATAATCAAAAGTTGTAGAGGCAAAAATTTAAGTAAAACCCTCTATCCTAAGATACTTCTAAGAGGTTACAACTCTTGAGATAGGTGTTTTCACTTTGTACTAGACTCAATCCAACTAGAGAACATAAGTTTTTTGGAAAAATTAGGGGAACACTGGGTTTAATAATCCAAAGTTGTAGAGGCAAAATTGAAGCAAAAACCCTCTGTCCTAAGATACTTTTAAGAGGTTAGAACTCTTAGGATAGGTGTTTACACTTTGTACTAGACCCAGTCGAACTAGAAAATATGCGTTTTCCGGAAAAATTAGGGGAATACTGGGTTTAATATTCAAAATTTGTAGAGGCAAAAATTGAATTGAAAACCCTCTGTCCTAAGATATTTCTAAGAGGTTACAACTCTTGAGATAGGTGTTTTTACTTTATACTAGACCCAATCCAACTAGAAAACTTGAGTTTTCCGGAAAAATTAGGGGAACACTGGGTTTAATAATCAAAAGTTGTAGAGGCAAAAATTGAAGTAAAACCCTCTGTCCTAAGATATTTCGAAGAGATTACAACTCTTGAGATAGGTGTTTACACTTTGTACTAGACTCAATCCAACTAGAAAACATGTGTTTTCCGGAAAAATTAGGGAAATACTGGGTTTAATACTCAAAAGCTGTAGAGGCAAAAATTGAAGTAAAACCCTCTGTCCTAAGATACTTCTAAGAGGTTAGAACTCTTGAGATAGGTGTTTTCACTTTGTACTAGACCCAATCCAACTAGAGAACATGAGTTTTCCGGAAAAATTAGGGGAACACTGGGTTTAATAATCAAAAGTTGTAGAGGCAAAAATTGAAGTAAAACCCTCTGTCTTAAGATATTTCGAAGAGGTTACAACTCTTGGGATAGGTGTTTTAACTTTGTACTAGACCCAATCCAACTAGAAAACATGTGTTTTCCGGAAAAATTAGGGGAATACTGGGTTTAATATTCCAAAATTGTAGAGGCAAAAATTGAAGCAAAAACCCTCTGTCCTAAGATACTTTTAAGAGGTTAGAACTCTTAGGAGAGGTGTTTACACTTTGTACTAGACCCAGTCGAACTAGAAAATGTGAGTTTTCCGGAAAAATTAGGGGAACACTGGGTTTAGTATTCCAAAGTTGTAGAGGCAAAAATTGAATTGAAAACCCTCTGTCCTAAGATACTTCTAAGAGGTTACAACTCTTGAGATAGGTGTTTTCACTTTGTACTAGACCCAATCCAACTAGAAAACATGTGTTTTCCGGAAAAATTAGGGGAATACTGGGTTTAATATTCCAAAGTTGTAGAGGCAAAAATTGAAGCAAAAACCCTCTGTCATAAGATACTTTTAAGAGGTTAGAACTCTTAGGATAGGTGTTTACACTTTATTAGGTGTTTACACTGCGGTATATAAATGGTTTTCTTTTGGTTCATTTGTATGTTGATCTGATAAGCTGGAAATTATAATGACAAGATGATTTGTTTCAGGAGAATAACATTGCGACTTAAAACCCAGATGTCATTAACAAATGCTAATATCAGCTGCACTAGCCTATGTTAAGCAGACGTATGAAGTATTATAAGAATAAATTAAAAAGTATTTGACCGATAGGATCACCTTTCCATGCTCATGATGTAATTTTAAAGGTCATCTTTGCTGTATACCTTGAATTAAGAGTCTTCATTAATGTTCGCATAAATATCAGATGCTGTCGCACGCCTATTTAAAGTTTTTAAATAAACTACAAATATGAAGATTTGGTCGCCCGTCCATAAGTTTGAATAAATTATACATGCATTGACACTCGTGGCTAAGATGCGCTCGCTATAAATAATTTTGCTGTCACTACGTATTTTAAGCCAACCAGTGTTTAACAAAGCTACGGTACCATAAATAGGTACGATATACCACATAACGGTACCATATAAAGCTATGGTACCATAAAAAGTGCCATTTTTTGCAATATACGTGAATCGGGGCCTAGTAGTTTTACTCTCCGATTTTGTCGCCAAAACGAGAGGATAACGCAGATGCTAAAAAGTAAACTTTCATTAATCAGGCGATTACTCATTTAGCATCGACCATACAATCGGGCATAAGTTTCATTAAACACATTCAGCAGAGTAAAAGGAATAATTAAAAGTTGTGGTGACAACTTTATACCTATAACAACGCTCTAAACCAAATGAATAATTAGCATAAAGGTGTTTATTTGAAAAAGCAATGAATAATAATACGACCGCTATCTGTTGATATGGAGTTCACACTGAATGCCACGGTGTCGCGACTACGGCATAAAAATAACGATTTTTTTAAATTCCGCGTTATCTTGAAACAAACAAAGTACTCGTTGCTAAAAACGGTAGATACATAACAACATGGTACGAGTACACGATACAGAGTACATCCACACATATTTACCTCTCGACGTTTGTATAAACTTAATTTAAATTCTTTTTCTCGGTGAGATATCTATGTACTCGTAACTTTGTGGTAGGTAGGAAGGTAATTTGGTTAAATTAAACATTAAAAAATTAAACGAAATAATGCAAATAAAAATAACAACAATTAAACATTAAACTGAATAAGTTGATACCACATAGAAATTTAAAATTTTGCTTTAAGCTTTTATAAAAACTTTTATAGTTTTTGGAAGTAAAATTAAAAATTTAATACTTTTCAGCATTACTGTAATTAAATGAATTTTATGTTTATTATTATTATGCATATGACTATGTATGTACATTGAACATGGTACAAGATAATCCATTTATAATAAACATTACAAAAAATTTTCTACCTTTGATGTAAACTCAAATAAAACCCGGAAACTCAACAACATTATGTAAGCTTTAATTACGAGGAAATGTTGTTTGGTTTAGGAGACGGTTCCAAAAATGTTCACACCCATTTTACACTTTGAAAACTTTGCTTTTTACCATCATCTAACAAAATATCTTGTAAAATCTTCAATTTTGTTTATAAGGGACATCGAACCATAACTTGGTTAAGCAACGGATTAGTTCCATTCAAAATGGTCATTTTATAAAGCTAGAGAAATTCTAAGAATTTCTTCAGTTACCAATATGTCGGGAAAAAATCGAAACCCATATTTGGATCCCATTTTCAAAATAAGAACGAAGTTTTATCACCGACCAAATGGCACAATTTCTCCAAAAATCATTGCACATCTCATTTCCATTTACCATGCAAAATTTTATTATGATCGATTATTACAAAGTAAATTGCCGTCCCAATTGGGCTTATTACAGAACTTCCATCTACCACACCCAATTTCATCTTGATCGTTAAAAATTAGCTAGTCTTTGTCATTCTAGTGAACCATATTTCACAACTTCCAAAAACCATTTTAGAAGTAGAGCAACATAACGCACTGTGAACTAATATAAAGCCAGGCATCTGGTTAAACCAGATAACAGAAAACAGATAACGCAAACCTACGCAATATGATGAAACATATCGACCTATGTCAACAACACACAACAAAATGCAACACGGCGTAACATACGGCGTAACATAAAAAAACATCATTCAACAAAGTGGAACGTTACGCAGCATGACGCATTATCCCGCAACATCATGCGTTACGCAGCTTGAAGGATTCGATAATTTCTAATTTCTCTATGTTTCGAGCAGAAAACAGGAACCGAGGTCTCACCGGAAAACTCCCTAAATGATATTTCTCTATTCTTGGCACAGGAAAATTTCCTCTAACCAATTTTTAACAAATCGTTTGAACAGGATAAAAATTAAAAAGGAGATTCGCGTCTCTTCACAGGAGCTCTTAATGCATTTTGCTGAAATAACGACCTATCGAAAATAGTTGAGTCCTTTCCGAAACCAATGATACAAACATAAATACAGCTATTAGCCCTTGGATCACTGAGCGACCCTCGATCAAAGCTGCCTGAATTACTAGTTGTTTGTGCCATTAAGTATAAATATAATTCGAATAACATTCTGAAGTCCGAAAAAGTGTTTTCGAGTAAGTGTATCTCTGTCTGTCTATGTCTCTCATACGAATGAACATCACGCAAAAGGAACCCCGACTTTCCCGAAATCACGACCCATCGTAAACGATTCCTGGTATTCGAGAACCCCATTTAATAATTTTCATCAAAGTGGTTTTAGCTGAGAAATTAAAAATTTAAAAAATGGAAAGCAGATCTTACCGGAGGACTTTGAAATCGAATTTTCTTGAAACCAAGACCCTCAGCAATCGATTCCTGGTACTCGAAAACCATGTTTAAACAATCTTCCTAATTATTCCTTGTATTAATAGACTATACAGATAAATTAAATAGATAGATTAGACAGATTAGATAAATTAGATAGATCAGATAGATTAGATAGATCAGATAGATTAGATAGATTAGATAGATTAGATAGATTAGATAGATTAGATAGATCAGATAGATTAGATAGATTAGATAGATTAGATAGATTAGATAGATTAGATAGATTAGATAGATTAGATAGATTAGATAGATTAGATAGATTAGATAGATCAGATAGATTAGATAGATTAGATAGATTAGATAGATTAGATAGATTAGATAGAATAGATAGATTAGATAGATTAGATAGATTAGATAGATTAGATGGACTATATAGATTAGATAGATTAGATAGATTAGACAGATTAGATAAATTAGATAGATCAGATAGATTAGATAGATCAGATAGATTAGATAGATTAGATAGATTAGATAGATTAGATAGATTAGATAGATTAGATAGATTAAATAGATTAGATAGATTAGATAGATTAGATAGATTAGATAGATTAGATAGATTAGATAGATTAGATAGATTAGATAGATTAGATAGATTAGATAGATTAGATAGATTAGATAGATTAGATAGATTATATAAATTACATAGACTAGATAGATTAGATAGATTAGATAGATTAGATAGATTAGATAGATTAGATAGATTAGATGGACTAGATAGATTAGATAGATTAGATTAAGCATATTTCTCACCTATTCTGTAATCAATCCGTGACAGCACAATTATTGACAATCAACCGCCTAGCGTGCATAACACAATTGTTAACAATCAGCCGTCCTAGTGCCCGCAGTCACTATTTGCCGACCATCAAAACCCTAGTGTGGCATATACACAATTGGTAACACAACTGATATGCATCCACTGCTTACAGTCTCAAAGTTTGCACAACTATAAACATAGCAGAGGAGTGGATTCATATTTCCATACACCACGATGGATGCTTCTGTAATTCAGACCTCAATTCAACGACAAGCAGCAACAGGAAATCCGGTTTCTCGTTGCAATTAAACGAAATCAATCGTCGTATTGGTGAGATGGCACGTGGTACGTCATAAAATGTGATGATTTTAAACTTCGCTCACAAAGTAGATCATCCATTAGATATTCTGGCACATCAAAAACATCGATTTAAGGACGAAACCGAAAATTGTAAACGAACTTGCTCCCAATGTATCACTACATTCACAGCAAAAAAACTAAAATGAACCCTCACAAATGGCGACTTGCAAAGGCAAACTATCGAATTGTCGCCTCTACATTTTTGATCGTACATCAAACACCAATATTTTGATTGACACCGGTGGTGATATTTCTGTAATTTCCGTTTATGACAAAGAGAAAAAGAAACATTTCGATACCTGAGCTACATTGGCTAGTTTACCACGGCTATACCACATATACCTGAAACGGAAAATGCAGTCACATATACACGATTCAGGATTGATTTAATTTCATTCCCTGAAGCCATAAGCTATGAAAGCATAACGGATTTTATTAGCTTTCAAATCAGATTTAAGTATCTATTGTGACGAAAATAAAATAAACAAATCTGTACATAAGCGATCACATCCGCAGGTATTCAAATCTCCCTAAAAGCTATGTCGGACGAATTTGTTTATTACCATGTATGGACCCTTTATTTAGGTCCAGTCTTATCTGGCTTGCCATAAAACCAAAATTAATTGTCATACTTCAAGCAAACTGGGAAATTGCGCACCTGTAAAAAGGAGATTCAGCGTAACTCAGCGAGATTATTGCGTAACACTTATAGATCGCTTTACAAGATGAAGAGACACAGCACCTGCGTCAGATGTCAGTAGAAAGCGTAGCCATAGCAGTGTTCAACACATGGATCTGACGCAAAGTGCATTTTGAATCACGTGTTCATCAACATCAGACACGTATTCTTTCGTCAGTACTGCTGGGTATGCACACAACAAATCGAGAAGAAATAAAAACCGCATTCGCGGAACTTGTTTTCGAAGCAAAGTTCTGGATTCCTAGCCAGCTTCTTGAAAAAACACAAGTGGATCCAAACCAGTCAAAATTCCTCCAAAAACTTAAAAAGCACTTCGAATATATGCGATCACAACCATTATTAAGGCATTGTTACAACGGATGAATGGGCCGCAAGCTGATTCCTAAAAGAGATAAAAGAACAGAACACAAAGAATCAATTTTTAATTTAATACTCCACATAATTATACTTATCTAATATCAACAGCTGATCTTGCGACCTTCAATCAACTCGTATTTTTAAAAGTTAACCGCACCTCTATATTGCTGCAAATGATCATTGTAACCTAAAATAATTTAGAATATTTAATAATTTTACATTATACAAAAAAACATTTAAATTTCACTATTAATTTTAATTGATTAATTTACATTTAAATTTTGTTATATATATATATATAAATATTTACCTTAAATTGTACACTATTGAATGTTAACATTATTATTTACGTCAGCTGATCTTTATTTACCAATGACAGTTATAGATATTATTTACAACAATTAGGCACAAGCCTTAATTATGGCATATCTATAAATCTTTTATGGTTAAGGGTATTAATTTAATATAGTTTAAAGTTGAAATGCTAGATGTCATAAATTCTAATTTTTTTTTTATAAACGATAACATATTTTTGAAAATCAAATTATATGTCAAGAAAAATTGTAATCATTAGAAAATACACAGTGATTTAGAGCACATCTAAAAAAAGCTTTCTGATTAAATAAATACAGTGATTAAAGTATACCGTCTTTTTATGAATTACCGGACCGACATTGGATATTCGAGATACCGCTTTGATTAAATATCGACCCGCATTGTACTTGGCTTTGAGAAACATCACATCAACAAAAAGGATTTGACCCACGCATTTCAATTGGACCTCGCATAACTTTGGATACGACGCTATATGTATATTGGAAACAAAATTTATTGTGATTACGCGTACTTTGGCGCAAACAGAAAACAACCGGCAATATTTTATCAACAGTAATTGAGCTGAGGGATTGGAATTACACTGCGACGCCACTAGCATCTGTGAATTTGCTAAATTATAATAATTCCCAACCAAGCTCATTGGCGTATTTTACAGGCATCAAAATTTAAACACACGTATTTAAACGCACGGATCACTGCAGCCAATATACAAACGCCCATATTTAGTCATCAATTGATCCGAAAAAAATTTCACGTTAGAAATCCCTCACCATTTTCATAAATAGATTGAAACCGTGTTATGTAGAAGAAACAAGCACAGCACCATCTACGAACGAACCAATGGAGTCGGTTACCAAAATTCAACCAGAACACAATGTTGCGTCACGCTGAGTCAAATTAAATTTTGATGTCCAAATTCAAGAAATCACACATCTCAACCAGCCCGCCAAAGTTAACAAAAATCGGTCGAACCATCAAACTGCCGAATCGCTTCACAACCAATTCATGATCTCCGAGTCACTAGGAAGTGGATGATGTGACATGTAGCTGACATAACCTCAAAATGAGAATTCTAAAGTTACATACTAAAAAAAATAATATTATTTAAATAAATTTTATAATTCAGAGACATCTAGTTATCAGCACTGTTATTAAAATGTTAATCTAGTCGTCCACGTTGTCGTTATTATTTTTAGAATATTATTTTATAATTCTAGTTTTCTTGTCTAATTTTCAGCGTCTGAAAAATCCAAATGAAAATTAAAATTATGTTGCAATACTTTTTGTTTGACACTCCAACTTTTCTATATCAATTACAGTCAAAACGAATATTTTTAAGTGGATTTAACAAGAATATTTTGCTGTAAAACTACTTGAAGTGATTTGATAATGGTTTCAAATAATTTTTAACATTTGAAAAATAGTGTTGTCTTTTCCTCTTTTGTTGTCTCTGTCCTAGTTGCCATTTACTTTTTTTATTGCACTTTTTCTAAGCCAGTGCCAACATATCATAATTGGATAGGAGTCAGATAGGAATACCAGCACAGCTACCATCGCCTTTTGCCAGTAGAATTTACGCCAGTTCAAAAAGAAAAGCCGAAGGCAGGACCAGCTCTACGGTGGATTCAAAGGATCAAAAACCTCTTGAAACACCTAAAAAGGGGCGGCTTTTTTAAAAAACAAACGCGACAACAAAAACAATAACACACAAAACTAGGTTTCGTTGGGTTTGTATATGTTTGCTTGGTTGGAAATGGTATGTGTTCTGGGTTGAATCTGCAAACGAAAACTGCTCATCATTGACCATTGAAGCAACCATTGAACCAAGCAACTTGGTTTTCCTAATTAGGTAGGATACATGCATTTGACGTTTAAATTGTTGTTATGAAATTTTCTAATATGTTTTCATTCCATAAAATTATCTTTCCAAATGAATAATTTTATTCCTCTGCAGATATTTTCAGCGTTATCACAATTTTAATAATACAAGTTCGAAATAAACTAAATAATAAGATCCGGTTTACATGGTTTCTCCATCTGACACATTTATCCCATTACCATCTACTTTCTTTCTACAAAAAATTTCAAAAATAGAGTCTGGTGTGGTAAACTCAATAATTTTACATTTAGAAATCATTCCGCTTTCAACACCGCAATTAGGATTTATTGTAATCCATTTATAATTTTAAAACACAAATAAATTCTAACGAACCAAAAATATTACGATAACGCCAGGTGAGTTAGAACTGAAATAAAATCGTGTGTAGATTTATAGTTTCGGAGAAGGTGCTCTAAAAAATCAAGAAACGATGCAGGGCCAGAATTAGATGGTTCCGCATAACTCCGTTAGAATGAACTGCAAAAGTTGAATGCATATGCATTGGAATGGTAAAGAACTGTTATCCATAATTTGTATGCAATCAATCTTAGTATAAGAAGGCGAATCGAAGAAATCTAAGTTCAACTGTTTCAATCCTCTTAATGAGAACCTCATGGAACGAATGCCACAGTTGGCGATCATATTCGTGCAGAGATCGAATCAATGTCAAAAAGGGCACCTTCGTAACAGGCCAGGTAATTCTTTAGCCCTTTTGCAAAACCAAACGTAAAATTTGCTGTGTTTATAAATGACTGTGATCAAAGTTCAGTTCGGTATCGCAAGAGACTTCGAAATCGAATATTTAAGTTATTCTGTCTTCAATATTCCCTCGTTTGCATAATATGTGATGGATCAACACTTATTTACATTTAAATTATTATTTCTTTGTATGCTGAATCGGCGAACACAGAAAGAATAAGTTCGAGATGATTAACGTGAGATATTCCCATTGTTGCTATAAATTGTGCTGAGTTAGATGATCTAAAAATACTACCTGATACTTGCGTTCCTGCAGTTAAGTTTCCAACCACACAATAAATTGAGCTGGAAAGGCAAGTGGAATTCGGCCAAATTTAGCTGAAATCAGTGGTGAAGACGTCAATCTCATTTCCAGTCTCCATGCTTTTCGCCATCAGTGATTCATAAATAACGATTTCAAAAAAGGGGGGGACAATATGGTTCTTGATATTTAATTGAAGACAGTAGACGTACATCCTTTTTAACCGAAATTAAAAATGTATCTTTGCAAATTGAGAGAAAGACACCTATTAAAGTAATCTTTGAAAAGATTGATCAGCAGGCGGGTCAGTCTATCTCCATTTGTTTACAACAAGAGTTGGAAAAACGTCAGGACCGAATAAAACGTCCTCTTTATTCTGATGATGTTATCAGTTAAAGTGTCGCAATCAGTTTTAATTAAGCTAATAGGGCTTAGCTCGTACTTTAAGGTGATATAGGAATTGATGACACTGAATGATAGTGTTTTTCTTTTAAGATTGATAAACTGCCAAAAACGCTTTGGATCGACGATAATATCGGACCACATGAAGTTAACAGAAAAGTTCGTGAGACTGTTTTAATGAGAGAAAGAGAACTAATTTATATCTGCATAAAAAAGTAAACTGTCTAATATTTTCTGTGAGCGTCTAGACAGTACAACGTGTTTCAATTTATCATATTAAATTTTTTTCTGAACAAATTATGTCGCCCCTCGCAACAGGTTATGGACCCAGATATAAAAAGTTATATATAATTTGTTAAGTAAAAGAACTGATTTCATCAATGGCAGCAAGAAAAGTATAATACTTGACAGTTTGCTGTTAAAACATATTTGGAACACAAGGATTTACTGCAGCATGTTCAAGCAGTAGATCAAACTAAAGGCCAAAAAGATTGGACACTTGGCAATCTATAAGAAACGTCAAAATATCGCATAAACACCAAGTTTATATTAGAGTTTGTTGGTTCAGCTCGTTTATTACAAGTGTTGCCTGAAGTTGTTTAATTGCTTATTTTTACCGCAAGAGGCGCTATATCTACTTTTACTATCGACAATATTTTTAGTTAACCCAACCAGGAATTTGATTTGTAAAATTTAACGGTTAATTTATTCGTAATTGTACTTTATACGAGTATCATAATTTTTTTTTTTTTTTTCTAATCGGTGATAAAAATAAACTTTGTACAGGGTGAGACATCTGTTGGTCCTTTTTTCAATTCATGAATTTTAGTACTTAATGTTATTTGTTCTAAAAAATTGTTTAACATATGAAAAGTCACAAAATTTAGCCATGATGATATGGAGTCGCTAATAACACAACCACGCATTTTGATTGTCCAAATTTATTATGAAAATAATCGTTCAAAACATTTCGGAAATTACGTGAGAGTTTTGGTCGACATGGACGTCCTACTGAACGTGCAATTGGCAAAATTATTGATCGTTCTGAAGGAACTATCAACATGGTCATCCAGTTCCTACTCCTGAAGCAGTGGCAGCTGTTAGTGAAAGTGTTTGTAATGAACCAAGCACAACAACCAGGCATCGTTCACAAGAACTAAACATTTCACGAACCACATTACGACGCATTTTGTATGTTGATGTCCATTCGCATCCATACAAAATTCAACTAACTCATAAATTGAAGCCACCAGGCCATTTAAATTGTCATCGTTTTGTTTCGATTTGATACGTTTTGAACGAAATGAAGGTTTTTCATCAAAAATCATCTTTAGCGATGGAGTTGATCCTCCAAGAGTCACTATTTGGTGTGGTTTATGGGCTGGCGGCATCATTGGGCCGTTTTTATTTGAAAACGAACATAAAATGCCCTTACAGTGAATGGAGTACGTTATCGCAATATGTTAACCCCAAATTGAATGAATTGCGAGTCAACGGCCTTTCAACAAGATGGAGCGACATGTCACGCAAGTCGTGTGACAATTCATTTATTGTCAATAAAATTTGTTAATCGCATAATGTCAAGAAGTTGTGAGGTTCCTTGGCCACCAAGAAGTTCGGATTTAACACCATTTATTATTTGTTGTGAGGTTATTTGAAGGGAGCGGGTATGCATCATTCATAATAATTCAACAACTTGAGCTGAAATTCAGGTCATTGATAAAGTCATCGACAATTTTGATTTTCGGATTCAGGCCTGTAGACGAAGCCGTGGTGCGCTTATGAACGATTATTTTTTATATATAAATGGCACAGAACCGGCTTTCCTTATCAATAAAAAATTGGACTTTTCATCCCAAAATGTGTGTTTTATATACAAATGAAAAAAGTACTAACAGATGGCCCACCCAGTAGAACTTTTGATGTTCAAGATTTGTTGTCATTGAACGTAAGACGGATTTGTTTCTCTTTGATACTAACTTTACATTTGTCTTGTTGACCGCAAACAAAGCTCATTCCGTTCACAAAACCATTTCCCAATTTCCCGAAACTGTCGTGACGTATAGGGTGGGCCAAATAAATGTTTTTTTAAAAAATGCAATAAAACAAAAAGTTCTCAATATTTTTTCAAATTTATTGTTAAGAACAATCCTTCCGATTAATTATGGAATACTATTTCATTCATATGACTACCTCGGCTGGCCTTGTACCCCATCGGTCGGTCCAATTTTTGAGCACATTTTCGATGGTATGCGGCATTATGTCTTCAATGGCAATGCGAATATTGTTCTTGAGAGCGTCAATCGTAGCTGGTTTATCGGCGTAACACTAATCTTTGACGGCACCCCAAAGATAATAGTCCAACGACGTCAAATCACAGCTCCGAGGCGGCAAAATCACATCAACATTTCGGCTGATAATTCGATCGTCGAAGGCAGTGCGCAAAAGTTCAATTGAAACGTGTGGCACGGAGCGCCGTCTTGTTGAAACCAAATGTTGCCTATGTCCTCCTCTTCAAGTGCCGGGAACAAAAAATCGTTTATCATGGGGCGGTAGCGCTCACCATTGCTGTTAACGGTGGCTCTTTGCTCATTTTCAAAGAAAAATGGCCAAATGATGCCACCGGACCAAAATCCGCACCAAACAGTCACTCGTTGAGGATGCATCGGCTTCTCTACGATCACGTGCGGGTTTTCCGTGCACCAAATGCGACAATTCGGCTTGTTTACATAGCCGCCAAAAGATTATTTTTTTGCCAAAATCGGCATCTTCTTCAAGTCGATCGCAAACCCACTCAGCGAACCGAAAACGCAATGGGTGGTCTCTTTGCTTCAATTCCTGAACCAATGAACTTTATACGGTGTCATACCAAGGTCTTTATGAAACAAAGAACATGTGCGTGAAATGTTCAATTCTTGAGCACGATGACGAGTTGACGTTCCCGGCGACTCAGGCACATTCTCGGCTACAGCATCAACATATTCGGGTGTACGCTTGATTGGCTGCTTGGTTCGTGTTAGTTTATTAATTAGCAAGGCTGTTTTTTCAACTTTATTCACAAAATAACGCACATATGGAGCTCCCGGCGCTTCGTTTCTTCCGAAAACCATTCTGCAATATTAGCATGATTTTCGAAGTAATGTTTCAATATTTCCCAGCGTTGTTCGAGAACGAAACACAATCATTTTCGTTCAGCGGAAGGATAAAACTAACTTTCTGTCAAATCAGAAGTGACATAACCGTACCATATTCAAAATAACCGCTAGTTGAACAAAAAAGTTAGATGGCCATAATTTTTGTGAATCTTCAGCTCTGACCGTCAGTGTCACTCAGAACATTCTAGCATTTACTTTTTTCTTAATCATCCAACGAATTGTATTGAAATTGCCACCTTCTAAGCTCTGCTTCGAAAGGTTTTGGAGATCTCCAGGACTTAAGAGGCTAAGCACGATCCCATTTTTAAAGAGTTGTTCGTGTTCAATTTCCGAGATCGTGTTTATGTAGGATTCATAACTTAGTTGATTTTATGAGAGAAGTTTGTCAGTGGAGGTCACGTTCTGGTGAAGAAACTTAAGGCATCCAGTTCTCTCTTGAAAATATTTATATAGGCGGGCCGCTTAATACAAGACAGGGGCCCTGACCTTGAGAGCAGACGCTGATTTCGCTTTCCTTTGCTCGCTTCACTAGGCATGCATCTAGAACTTCGCCGAGAGCCACTTGCTACATTTTTTTACTATAGAATCAGTCATTATTTCTCTAATAATTTGGTTTTTCTTTATGGAATAGAACAAATTTCAACCGAGTTCTAAAAAACACTTTCATCATTTTGGATGAGTAGTTGCTAGTGAACAATAAAATTATGATTATTAATTAGGGTAAACTGTTCGGCTAAACAACCAAGACGTACAAAATAGTTCTTGAACCATACCATCGTAACAATAAAGAATTCAGTTTTCTCCACCAAATACGCTTTAGTTTAGCATGAATCTATGCCAAAAACACATTTAGACAGATGATTGCAAATACCAAACTACAAAGTTAAATTTAAGAACATAAATTTCCGATGAGTTATAAATTGCCTAATAAACAGTCAACAACAAATAATAATTGTTGACATCACACAGGTGTATGCGCATATACACAGACCGACTTGAAAAACAACATGCGCGGTCACATTGTGGAAGACAAATTAAGATTTTCTTCAAAATGTCGAAATAGTTTATTTATAAAATTTTATTGAAAAACAAAATCGTATTTCTGGAATTAAGAAATAAATTCTTTTTCTCATCGTAAACACGTTTCTTCTCCAAGATCGTAAAATTAGATTTAATACAATCAGTCGTCGATCGACGTTGACTTACCGCTTCCGTATAGTAAAATTATCACAACATTACTCGTACATCGTAACGGTATTCATTCAATCTGTTAACGTTTCAATCAAACTGTATAATTGCTTCAATTTGGCAATATCTTATTTCGTCTGAATTTCTCCGCAAGATATAGATCGAAGATCGCATCATAGAAATTTGGGTAGGTAGTGTTTACAAAATTACGAAAATAAAAAAAATTCGTTATTTTTGTCTGGAGTAAAATACGAGTAACATTATTAGTGAGTGGAAATTATCGGTGGCGACATAAAGTGTTTTTCATACTTTTGTGGTTTGTAGTCGTGCGATAGTAATTTGCAGTTTTTTTTTTATATATAGAGGTAAGAAATTGTGAAGAGGTGTTAACTTCAATTTATAATCGGCGATTTTTTTTTATATATGGATGTGTCGGGCAACTAAATCATTTTTTGTTGTTTTTTCGGTTTTAGTATCGTGACCTAATTATGTGCCGTCGACGCCGGCATAAAAAATCCAAATCTGACGATCAATCTCCTGTTCCAAAGAATTCCAAATCATCTCAAACTATACTTACTCTGAACGATGATTGCCTAGACACGATTTTCTCGTATCTTCAATTACAAGATTTATGCAGTGCCGCAGTTACTTGCCAACGTTTAAATAAAATTGCATCTCGCCTCTACAAACGATATCGGATACTAGATGCGGACGAATTTTTACGTAAAAATCAATGTAATTTAACAACGGCGGCGAAAATCGAACGCATTATCATACAAATTGGCAGTTTCGTTAAATCATTTCATGTATCGAGTAAAATTCGGGATTCAAATGGTGTGGAAAGGACCGACTCCTTAATCAAATGCGTACTGGTGCATTGTAATATAATACGAGAATTGAAAATTGATTTCGTTCTGGATGATACATTTTTGGAAGAAATTTTGAAATTGGAAAATTTTCAGAAATTGGAAACATTCGATTTAAGTTGTAGCGCTAGTGATGCGGGAAAACATTTGTTGAAGTTAAAAAATCTTAAATATTTTAATTTGTATTTTAAGTTTTAATTTTAAATAAAATTAGTTGTATTATTTTTAATATAAATGAACAGTTTTATGTATTTATGGGCTTAATTGCATCAATTGTTGTTGATAACGTTCTCCAGTGATGGTTTCGTTAGGCTGGAGTAGCTGATCCAGTAGATCACTCTGAACTGATCCCACCAGATACACAGCATTAGGTTCTTGCCAAGAATATTCGGTTGGACGTTGAAGTTGATGCTGGACCGACGGGTGTGAAGTATTCCCGACTGTCCATAGATGTTATGTATGTATCAGTATCACACTGTTACTTCAAATTCAAATAGTATGAGTTTTTTTAGAAAATGACTCAAACCACAATTTAAGTAAAAAATATATAATATTTTCTAAAATAAAAATTTATAAACAAACCAACCAACCACGTATTGTGTAGAAATATCGAGATTTTTATTAAAACAGATCAGAACTTTAAAACGATTAGAATAAACATTTTAATAAAACAAGAAAAAGGCTTAAATTCAAACTTGAGTTAAAATTCCATAAGAACACCTAGAATATAAAACTTTGTATCAAAAAACCCGAAGTCAAGCATTGTAAGCACCAAATGATTTATTTAGGTGACTCAATAACAAACTTCATATACTATCGGCCGGATTGACCGATAATGGCCATCCAAATTTGAGTCAAAATGACATCGGTACACCGAGAATATGAAAATTCGTAGCAATAAAGCCGAACTCGAGCATTATTAATGGCACTGACCATTATCGGCCATTCTCCGAGATCGTGATTCAGGTCTGGCTAGTACACAAAGTTGGCCGTAGATTTATTGATTTCGTTTTAACGCAAATTTGGATGGCCATTATCGGCCAATCCTACAGATCGTGATTCAAGTCTGGCTAAAGTATGAAGTTGGTCATTGAATCACCTAACCAAAACCATACAGTGCTAATAATGCACGACTTCGGGTTTATAGCTACGAATTTTGATATTCTCGGTGTACTGATGTCATTTTTACTCATATTTGAATGGCCATTATCGGCCATTCCTAGAGATCGTGATTCAGGTCTAGCTAGTATGAAATTGGTCATTGAGTCACCTAACCAAAACCACTGATCGCTAATAATGCACGGCTTCGGGTTTATTGCTACGAATTTTCATCTTCTCGGTGTACTGGTGTCATTTTTCTTTAAATTTGGATAACCATTATCGGACATTCCCAGAGATCATGATTCAGGTCTGCCTAGTATATGAGTTGGTCATTCAGTCATCTAACCAAGACACAACTTCGGGTTTATTGCTACGAATTTTGATATTCTAGATGTACTGATGCCATTTTCACTCATATTTGGATGGTCATTATCGGCTATATCCAGAGATCATAATTCAGGCCTAGCTAGTACACGAAGTTGGTCATTGTCACCTATCAGTAGTCAGGAGAAATATTAGTTTTTGTTCTAAATTTTGATGGCCATTGACGACCAGATCTGGAGATTGTGATTCAATTCTCCGGTATATTTTTTATTCTCTGGGAAAATTTCTGGAAATTTTGTTAATTCACATGAAACCCAAAAAATTCTTATTAGAAATTAGTGGGAAATTCATAAATGGTTTGAGTTTAGTATATTTGGTTTGGATCTTGACTGTTTTGGCACAAAACTTTGGTTGAACATTTAGAGTTATGTTACTAGGTATAATATTTTTTTCTTCTTCTTTTCTTCGTGACTTATCTTGATCTGCTGGTTTTTTAAATATCATCAATTCAATGAATATACCGTATGACTGACACGAAGTGTTACCAACTTCAGATTGTCATTGCTGTCAAACCAGTAATGACAGAGCGCTCAAATTTACACTAATGACAGTTCATTCCATTGTTTACAAGCATACAACGCATTTTAGTGGGAAATATTCAGAAAAAAGTTATCCGCAATGGAATTCAAGCGTAATAGTGTGATTGGTCTATATTTGGATGGAAAACCACAGCCACAGATTGTTAACCAGTTAAAACATCTGCATGTGAATAAAATGTTTGTGTATCGCACCATAAATCGTTATACCGATACTGGCAGCATTGTAAAACGCCATGGTGGTGGACCGAAACGCATTGCAACATCGCCGGCTATCATTCGGAAGGTGAAGGCCAAATTGACTCGGAATCCGCGCCGTAGCAGCAGAAAAATGGCTCGTGAAGCGAACATTTCGCTCGAACGGATGGTCTCACCGATGCTCAAAAAAAAGTTAGAGTGGAAAGAGCAAAGGAGTTGTTATGCTTGCACGAAAGTGGCGATTTGCCGAATTTGGTTTTCTCCGATGAGTCACTGTTCGTTATTGAGCAATATGTGAACAAGCAAAACGACCGGATTTACTTCCCCGGCCGTTCTACTGAAAATTTGGACCAACGGATTGCCACTCGAATTCAAGCGCCGCCGATGGTAATGGTTTGGTCTGCCGTAACGGCCGAAAGCCGTTCACCGCTCGTTTTTTTGGACCGTGGCATTAAGATAAATGCTCAAATTTATCGAGATCATGTGTTGGAGGGAGCGTTGAAGCCTTGGGCACAAAAACATTTCGGCCGTATAGCCTGAACATTTCAACAGGACTCGGCGCGGAGTCATAAAGCTCGCGTCAATCAAGATTGGCTGAGAAACAACGTTCCGCGGTTCAATTCCACTGTCCAATGGCCACCAAATTCACCGGATGCAAATCCGCTAGATTTCTCGATTTGGGGTATTTTGAAGAGCAAGGTTGGGACAAAAAAATACCAAAGTGTCGATCATGTCAAGCAAGCGCTTCGCCGGGCATGGGCCAAAATACCGCAGAGCCACTTTCGTGCTGCATGCAATAGTTTTGTCGGCCGTTTCAGGGCCATAATCGCGGCTAAGGGTGGCCAAATCGAAAACTGCTAATGCAATTCGAAAATTTGAATATGTGTGAACATTTTTTACTGTGATTCAATAAAATTCATCAAAAAATAAAAATTCTGTGGCGTTTTGTTTTGGTAACACTTCGTGTCAGCCACCCTGTATATCTGTCTCTTATTTTGATCTCACTTTTATTTTATTCCAATGTTTTGAACTAAAATTATGTACAAATTTTGTAAATTAAATTAAAATTTTGCAAATTAAAATCAAACATAATATTTTACTTTTCATTGACAATTTCGCAAATTAAAAATCATAACAATGTACTCCACACAACTACATAGAAAAGCTTTAAAATTTCAGTTGGTATTAGCAGAGTCACTTTTCGCCCCCTGTTTCACCACAGCGAGTTCCTCTTGAGTTTGGCATGCACTTGGTCAAAAAACGCCACCAACTCAGCATCTTCAAAATTTACTGGTCTCCCTTCACGTTCTTTGTAGGGTCAAAATCGCCATTTTTATAACGGCCGAACTAGTACTCACATGTTTTTATTAATAGAGCATGTTCCCCTTATGATTCATACAGCAAACGGTGAAAATCAGCTGCAATTTTCGTCAAAATTAAAACAAAAAAGCAGCGCTTCCCGCAAATTGTGTTTTGTTGGCACAAAAGTTCTGGTTTAGAGACGACACATACTGGTTTTTAGAGGGGAATGATGATGCTTTAACATGAATATACATAGTTACAAAATGGTTCGATGCGATTTAATACTAGTTACACCATCTTTTGTAAATCCCTCAAAACTTATTTGTATCCTCAATATTTTGTTAGTTTTATTTTTTATCACTAGTGTTTAATATGGCGCTTTGAAATTTTCAGTTTCTTCTCTATAAATTATTTACTCAAAGGTATCACAATACTTGTAGTTTATGGTTCACGTGTGGGCTTTAGCACAAATGAATATTGGAAGGTTGAATTTTCGATGACTTGGTCGCTTAAATTTGACTTAATTTGCTGAATGACGCTCATAATGTTGACTTTGATGGTATCAATTGTTTGTGGTTTATCCACATAGACAGGGATTTTAGATAGCCCCAAAGGAAGAAGTCAAAATGCAATAAATGGTACAATCTCGGTGGCCACTTCATGTGGCCGCCGCCCGAGGTAACCATGCCCTGAAATCGCACGAGCAGATTGTCCATCGTGGCATGCGCTGGAACCACATGATGTCGATGGTATCCATACACTTCAGTTTAAACACAAGAATTTGCTTGTCATCGAACCGATGATTCCACCAGACCAAAATCCGCACCAAATAGTGACTTTCTCGAGATGCATTTGGCGCTGGTGTATCTCGTGTGGATTGGCATTGCCCCACATCTGACAACTTTGCTTGTTTACATTTCTATTCATCTAAAAATGGGCCTCATCGCTAAATAAGATTTTTTTTGGTAAAGTTTTGGTCAACTTCCAACTGCTCCAGAGGCCAGTTAGCAAACACACGGCATTGACTTTGGTCGTTTGTCTTAAGTTCCTGCGGGTCAGTTGGGTTTTATGAAGGTGTAGAAACGCCAAGTTCTTGTGAACAACGAAGAATTGACTGCCAGCGATGTTTTCAGCCGACCTTGCGTTTCGTACGCGATCGTGAACGGTCTACTCGACAGGTTGGTGTCCTGTATGATTTTTGAAAATAAAATTTGATGGTTTGCGCATGTTCTTCAACGCTATAGTCTTTTATGGCGTTTTGCCATAAACTACTAAATAATTCTAAACAAATTTGACAGATGTTGCCTTAAGTGCCATAGCCAGTTCGAGCGCCCTTATTTACACGTATGATAACTTAGCCAGAAGTTTTTTCAGCCCGAAAAGGCTTTAAATTTTGTGTAAAAAAAACTCTTCGAAAGATGTAATTTCTTTCGAAGAGTTTTTTTTTACAAAAAGTTAAACAATACAAAAAATCATGTATGTGAAGCTGGCCCGAAAAACCAACCCGAAAAACACCTTTTCAATTTTGGTGTGTTCCTTTGCTAATTTAAATGCCACCCCGAAAAAAATATCATAATTGTATGGAAAACGCATATCAAATCCCGAAATCTACGAAATTTGTATTAGTTAATATGAGAAAGCTAAAATTATCCCGAAAAGTTACTAAATTGGTAATGCTATAGACAATAATTGTAATATTTAGAAACGAATTTTGGTACATTACAAATCATGACGGAAAATCGTATTAGTTGCATATAGCGATTACACATCAGCACGTTTACAAAAACCATATAAGCATTCATCGGGAATTTGGGCCTAAAAGTTAGCATACTTTGTGTCGAAAACGAACGCAGTCCATTTCCAAATATTCAATATTAGAGCCTTATCTTTATCCAGGTGAAACTATGGTCGCAATATTTTATTATATTATTCTACCACTTGGGTACTAGGAATCATCATGAATTTCTGTAAATTTGTAATTTTCCAGCACCAATCTCAGAAATGTCTGGACCAAGTGGATAGTGGTTTCAGATTTCTGAATCATTAAATAACAAGATAGCAAAATCTCATTACGATATCATGGAGAATACTGGTAGAAATAATTTATCGAATCATTCTACCACTTGGGTGCTATGAACCATTATGAATTTCTGTAAATTTGTAATTTCCCAGCACCAATCTCAGAAATGTCTGGACCAAGTTGGTAGTGATTTCAGGCTTCTGAATCGTAAGGCAGCAAAACCTCATTACGATATCATGGGGAATACTGGTAGAAATAATTTATCGAATCATTCTACCACTTGGGTGCTATGAATCATTAAGAATTTCTGTAAATTTGTAATTTCCCAGCACCAATCTCAGAAATGTCGGGACCAAGTTGGTAGTGGTTTCAGGCTTCTGAATTATAAGATAACAAGATAGCAAAATCTCATTACGATATCGTTGGGATTACTGGTAGAAATAATTTATCGAATCATTCTACCACTTGGGTTCTATGAATCTTTATGAATTTCTGTAAATTTGTAATTTTCCAGCACCAATCTCAGAAATGTCTGGACCAAGTTGGTAGTGGTTTCAGGCTTCTGAATCATAAGGCAGCAAAATCTCATTTCTATATCATGGTAATTTTAGAAAAATATTATTTTCTCTGGATGAAGTAAAGTTTTGTAAATAAAACGTAATTAGATTTCTTTTTGTTGATAAATATTTTGTCTGGCTAGAAAAAAAATTTCTGGACGAAACTCATTTTGATTGTTTTTTTAATTTTTTTCGGGCTGAGATTTGAATTTTCGTGGAAACACACCACATAAAAAGCCTTTTCGGGATGGTTTTTTCGAGCCAAATTAACAGACATCTTATTTAGAGAGCTTTCAAAATGTCTAGGCTGCTCTATCTTTCTCCCTCTTTGACATTTAGTTACTATGTTGGTACATAGTTTCAGATTACGATAAGACATAAAAACTGTTATCTTCTTACGCATGTAATATCGTGGGCTGTTTATGTAGTCATTTTCCGATAATATAATTACAATGATTATTATGCTTCATATTTATTTATTACGTCATTAACTTAATTACGTGTATCAGTACTCAGAATTATGTACAGAACAATGTTATATGCTTTACTACAAAATTTATGGTTTAACATGATGAATTAGAAAATGATACAAAACCATAAAATTATATATTGAATTATGCAAAATTTAATATTTAATGATCTGTAACTAATGGAATTATATATGAATGGATGGGCCAAAATAAGAACACAAACTGTGTATACATAACAATTTTGGACACGTCCACATTTAACCTAAAAGTGTTGAGTACCCTCTTACAGTGGGTAACAGTGTTCTGGAAATTAAGATTGAACACCATTAATTTGTTTCACACCCATATCATAATTGCACGTACGATTACACATAACGTGACCAAAGTTCAGGTATAAGCTTGAAGAGATTATATTTTACAAAAATTAATCCAATTAAAGTGCAAACAAGTTTAATCAATATACGTTTGGGTGAGAATGAGAAAAACATCGAAAATCTAAAAAAAAAAGTTTCAAGAATACAAAGTTACGAAAGGTAAAGTTTGGCAAACTTGTTATATTGGGATTTGCAAATAATTTAATTATACTAAAATTAAAACAACTTTATATTTTTATTTTTATTTTTGAAGAATAAGAAGATGAAGACAGATTTATTGTTCGTCTCATACGATTGTTATTTTGCTTCTTAAAATTCTTTACCCAACTCGATTCGCCATGAAATGAAATTAATTTACCGGAAATTAATTTTCGTACTGATCTCCATATAATTGATACGTTATTGGTTGGATTAAATTGTTTGTGGCGTTCTAGTTGATTTGACCCAAATATGTTTTACTACTTCGGTATTATGCGACAGTGTCTATTGCTCGAATTATTCATTTTTCACTTTCGGTTGCGAATTTTTAAACTCCTCAACAAGAACGACAAAAAATGCTTTTTAATTTTGAAAAATGATATATTTTCTAAATTCTGACTCAGAAGTATATAACAATAAAATAAAACGACACAAAATCGCCTCAAGTTAAAAAAGATTTAACTGTTTGAAAAAATAAAATATAAAAATTATTATTTTTTTTTTTGATTATAAATCAAAAAGCACAGCCACAAAATAAAAAAGCTAAAACTGAAAAGTATGTGAAACAAAAAGCGCTACAAAATTAATTTTTGAAATTTAAAGCTGATGAATTTTGCATTTGTTTGTGCTGGAGTACAGCTCGACTTTCTCATTGCTATGACGTCATTGTTAAGAAAACTTTCTAATAAACTGAATACTAATTTCCGTGATGTACGTCCTAACGTTGTCCTAAAATTACAAGAACAAACTTCACGATTCTCTACAAATTCGTGAAATTTGTCCGAAATCCTAAAAGACTGTATATATATAAGTGAATATAATATACTTTTTCGGATAAACCAATAAAGGTAAATTATTTACTCTTTATAATGAATTTTGAAATATATTTAGGTAATTATTTTCAATGTTCAGATTCAATGATTGTGAAATTTATTTACGTATGTGAAGCTGGTCCAAAAACCACCCCGAAAAACGCCTTTAAAATTTAGGTGTGTTTCTCCGCTAAATTCATTAAAAGATCCTGCCCCCACAGCCCGGAAAATTAAATAAATAATGGAGAAAATCAAATTCCATCCCGCGAAAATTAAAACAATCTCACGTACACAAAGTAAATTTTAAGTTCAAAATCTATTACAAGATGAGCTTTACCATACTTCAAATTTATAACAAGTTATAACGACCTTAATATTTCGAATCACAGAGGTTGGCAGATGTTAATGAATGACGGCTCTAAAAATGAATAATATTTGCATCACGATGCCATCGATTCCAACACCCTTGAAGTAGCTGTTGAATATTTTGCCACCTTGCCAAATTGTTCAGTGCGATTTCGGTTAAGTTTGGTTCAGGAACTAACGTTAATGCTTCTCCGATTAGGAAGGGTGCAGGTATCAGCATTTCCAAATCAGCTGGATCATTTATTCTATATATTCTGAATCACCAAGGTAGTCTCTCTCATCTCTTCGAAAGTAAAATTTACGATCATTATTCTTTTAATGGGCGGCCTCCCATAGTCCTCCGAAGTGAGGGGCATGTGGTGGATTGAAATTAAAACCTTACAAACTTCTAGAATATAAATTCAGTGATTAGTGAATTATTTGATTAGCTTACAATTTGTTGTTTTAATCGTTGAAGTTCTCGATTAGCACCGATGAAATTGGATCCATTATCACACCAAATATCTTCTGGTGTTCCGCTAAGACCGACTCAGTATCGAGACTATTTACAATCTCCAAATGAACTGCTTTGATGATCAGGCATACAAATAGAGCAACATACGTCCTTTCCACTGGAGCATTTTTGCGTTTGCTTGTTTTAATTGTGGACCCGCATAATCTAGATCAACCTTGGAAAATGGTCGTCCTTGCATACACCTGACTGCTGGTAGATCTGCCATTTTCTGTTCAATATTATGATGTCGATAGCGAATACACACAGTACATAATTTCATGCAGCGCTTGATCATATATCGCGCACCTATCATCCAATATTTATTTCTGACAATACTCAGTGTCAGAGAGTTTCCTACCCATAAGATGGTTATTTAGTAAGATCACTGGATGCTTTGTAGAATAGGATAAAGATGATTTCTTTAGTCGGCCACCTACTCGTAGTAATCCTGCTGAATATATAAATGGGTCAAGTGATGATAATGGTTTTTTTGCAGGAAGTGAGCAATTTTGTCTTATGATGTGCAATTCAGTGCTGAATGATAATTTTTGAATATTACGAAGTAGTACGACTTCGGCTTCATTCATTTCAGCTGGTGTAATTTCACACCTGTTGCTATGAAATTCTATAATTCTATAGCCAATGAAATTGGATGAAGAACGATCATTGAATCTGTTCAAGCAAAAATATTTATTCCTTCATATCCTAACGATGCGATACACCATTTCAGAGATTTGCACAGAAGCACTGCAGCACATAATTCTAGTCTAGGCAGATTGATTTGTTGAGTAGGGACCATTTTACTGTTTTAATATATAATATTTGTGGTGATTTCGCCATTCTAGCCAATTGAGCTTAGATATATTACGCAACCATATGCCGCTTCAGAGGCGTCACAAAATTAGTATAGGTAGGTATTTGGATTTCCTCTAGTTCCCCTAGTGATTGGTAGATCCTTTACCACGAATTTGTGATGTAGTCTGGTAAACTTGTATCCCATTCTATTTTAGCAACCATATTTACTGCATTAAGATTTTAAAAAGTATTAAAGTTAGTGCAAGCCACCCTAAAGGATCATAAACTTTAGCTGCCGTGGACAGTATTTTATACGCTTGGTCCAATTTAAGTTGCTATTAATCTGGTGTACTTTGAAAGAGAATGTATCCGTTTCTGAGTTCCATATATAATTCCCAATGTTTTAATGCAAGGGTCGCCTTCGATTAGTTTCGGAATGTTTTCGATTCCATACTTAGAAAACGATTCCAAAAATAAAGAGGAATTCGATTTCCATTTTGTGAGGTTGAATCCGCTTTGTTGTATAATTTTCGTTACTTGATCTTTGAGCAACACCGCTTCGGCTACTGGATTATTTTAGACTTGTCTCTACTAAGTAAGATGCGCAAGAAGTCCCATACGTCACGGTGTTCAATATGAACCATTTTACCTGATCGGCCGATCTTTCTCGCCACAGTAAAATTTGACAATTTGCATGAAGATGAGAGAGTGCCAATGCAATGTCATTTTGTGAGCGAATAGTCACCAAAATCAATGAAAACAGAAATGGTTTGTCTGTTTCACCGAGTGTATCGAGGAAAATCAAACCGCCAATTTGTTGTGAAATCGCATTTTATATGCGCGGTTATATGCACTGTGTTGTTGTCTCGTCAATTAATGTTTGCAGCTCATTGACATTAAATTGCTGCTCTCTGTGCAAATCTCGATCGTATAATTGAATGAGCATTCTGTTGACATTGCTGGCTATGCGCACTCGATGTAAAATATCTTCACTCAAGTGTGCATCAGTATAATTGGGCGCCAACTGTTCTCAATTGTGGAAATGATACAGGTCGACCTACAATAACTAACAATGTATTGCTGGGATGAACGGTGTATAATCTACTCAATGCATCGGTTGAAAATAAATTGATGTATCCTTCCTCAGCTTCCTTGCGTTTTTGAAATATTTTGATGTTGCGTTCCATTGAAAAATGTTGGCACCTCAGAGTATATCAATGGGTCCTAGCGAATTCATCATTTTGATTTAATGTGAAGAACGCTGTCAATGTTGTGGCTGGTGGGGTATTTGCTCGATGTCGTGCGTTCTCTGCAGTATGTATGCAGTTTTCCTCTACACTTTGTATTAGTTGTCAAGATTTATTTGCATTATCGATGTGCCGCAATTGGCCTAGCAGATATGCCAACGTATGTTGACAGAGGTGGGCATCAATTACAATTTCCTTTTGATGTAAGCATAATTGTGTTAAGTATCGAACATTGTTTGTTAATAAAATGAACAACAATCTTAAATTCCTCCTTGGATAAAGTTGTAACTGCGACCTTTTCCAAGTAAATACCGGGTGTATTTTCGAATGGGAATATTTCGACAGGGGTGGTTGAACATTGTTTCATTAATATTTTAGGATTGGTGTTATAAGGAGCCTATTCTTTTTGACTGGTTTGAGGTGTTGCAGTCACCATTCTTATGCACATTAGGTAGATTATCAACATGCTCAGAGGTCTCTTAACAATCCTGGGTGATCTTCTACGATTGGAAGTTAGCTTTTCTGGTTGTGTATTTGGTTGGTGTTTACTGCTGCTAGGTTTGCCAATCTTGAGATTGTCGTCTATGGGCAATATGATTGGACATTTTAATAAGGTATTTTCTGTGCTACGAACCGTAACCACACGGACCTTGCCGCCTGTACCCGGATGTAGTTCCTCAATTTTACCTAAAGTCCACTGAGATGGTGGTAGATTCGGTTCTTTGATTATAACGATGTTTCCAATTTCTATATTTGGCCTTTCTTCGTTCCATTTTAATCTACTTTGTAATGATGTTAAATATTCAAACGCCCATATTCTCCAGAAATCTTGTAGCAGCTTCTGAGTTAACTTCCATCGATTGCTTAAGGTCCAGACTCCTTCACTAATATCTTGATCAGGTGCAGCGATTAATGATTCCTTGATAATAAAATGTCCGGGGGTTAAGATGAATGTTTGAGGACATCGAGGAGTGCTGAACACGTGGAACACAGTGGTCTAGTATTAAGACAGGTTTCTATTTGGCTTAACACTGTTGACATTTTTTCGTATCTCAATACGGTTTCACCTAAGACTCTTTTTAGGTTGTATTTAGCTGATTTTACGGATGTCTCCCATAGTCCACCGAAGTGGAGACTTGCCCTGGCATTAAAATGCCAATGTATACCTTCATTTGATAAAATATTAATTATTTCTGAGATATAGGTTTTGTTAAACCCCTTTATGGCACTCTTAAATTGTTTATCTGCGCCTTTAAATGTTGTACCGCAATGAAGGCATTTGTTGTTAACACCACTAACAACTTCTAGATGTACTGCCTTTGTTGTCATACAGATAAATACCGTACGATGTAAGCCTTGTAAATTTTTTTGCTGTGGCCCACTGAAGATTTTGGTTTGATTGGATCGGCATAATCAATTCTTGTGTGCGAAAGGACGAGATGGTCTAACACGCGATGCTGGCAGTTATCCCATTAAATGAGTTGCTTTCTTGGTATTATGGCGGTAACAACGAACACACTTGTTGATTACTTTTGAAATTATTCGTTTGGCATTTATAATCCGATATTGGCTCCTAATTCGGCTTAAAACTAGTTGGCATCCTCTATGTAGCGTCTTACCATGTGTTTCTTCACTAATTAAATTAGAAAAATTATGATTTTCTGATACTTCCGCCTACTCGTAGAATACCTACTGTCGACAAATGGACGTAATTGTCGCTTTGTCGTACGCTGTGACGTACGCTTTGTCGACAAATCGACGTAATTGCCATAAATATCTTTTGTTGCTTAAATTGAAGCCCCTTTCTAATTTTTTTTTTTTATAAATCCTTGCACCTGTTGTTCTTTTTAAGAAATCCTTGCATCTGGCATTGTTGATAAACCTTTTTCTATAAGTAATGATTCTTATCAATTTGGTGTATGACGGATATTTAACCTAAATGTCACATTGACGTAATACTGGTTGCGTGGTGATTATGATTTTCTTCACGTCTTCCTGAGTGCTGAAAATTTGATGTTTTGATGATGGCAGATTCATTCTTTGAAGCCACTTGGGCCCAGACCACCACAGTTCGTTGTGTTGGGTTTGTTTAGGCGCAAGGCCTCGTGAAGCCGCGTCAGCGGGGTTATTTTCTGATTTGACGTGGAACCAATAGGCCTAACTGATGTTGTTTTGTATTTCAGCTACGCAATTTCCTGCGAATACCTTCCATTTGTTTGAAGGACTTTGAATCCATGTAAGAGTAATGGTTGAGTCTGACTGCCTTACGCTGTTCATTAATTAGGACAACAAAACTTCCCCGCATAGCTCTAGTTGTGGTGTATTTTTTTTAATGGAGCTGCTCCTGTTTTTGAGGTTAGTAACGTAATTTTAACCTCTCCGGATGTTAAAATTACCCTGCTGTATATGACAGCGGCGTATGCCGCATCCGAAACATCACAGAATCCATGTAATTCAACTACATTGTCATAAGAATTAATCCACTTAGGAGTTTTAATTTTGCTTACAAGCAGTAACTGTTGTTGAAATTTTATCCAACGGTCTCCAGGTGGCCAGGTAATTTTTCGTCAATATTTTCGCGGTTATACTTAAGGGAGCTATCCAGCCTAGTGGACCAAATATCTTTGCGCAGTTTGATAGGACATTTCGCTTGGTGTTAACCTTTTGTGCAGTTAGGATGACTGGCACCTTAAAGCTAAATTCGTCTCTTTGAGGATCCCAGTATATAGTTAATGTTTTTACATTTTGATCTTCTGTGATTTCAAATTTCGTAAATTCTTGATTTTCCTCCGGAATTATTTGTAGTAGCCAAAGTCAAAACATCACATAAAAATCTCTATTTAGGATTTCTGCTGCTTTTGGATATATAGTTTCTTCGTCGTGTGCCAGCTGATGTAATGTTCTTATGGCCAGGTATGGTGAGGAGGCCGTGCCATAAGTTACTGTTGTTAATTTGTACTTCTGCAATGTCTTTTTTGAATCATCTCGCCAGACTATTGTTTGCAGATCCTGATGTTCTTCGGATACCTTTATTTGCCGATATATTTTCTCGATACCAACAGTGAAGACATATTTGTATCTTCGCCATCTTAGCACGATTGAAAAAATATCTTGCTGTATGGTTGGCCCAGTTAGTTGTGCATCATTAAGGCTGATACCTGAAGATGTTTTTAGTGAAGCAAAAACCACTCGAGGTTTAGTTGTTGTGCTTGTATCCTTTATGACTGCACGATGTGGTAAATAATTTTTTCTCCTTGTTGGGTCGTTTGCTGGAACCATATTTCCAAAGCTAGAGTCACCTAGCTCTACGTTTTCCTTTAATGGAAGCTTCACTTCATAAGAGTCATTGGTTAAACGTATATAGCCTTCTTGGTAAAGTTTTTCACATTTAGCTTGCTCAGTCGTTATATGTTTCGGTGACTGAATTTCTTCAATTTCCCAAAACCGTTGTAGATCATCATCTATAGCTGAAATCATAGTTTGTATCTGATGTTCATTGTAGACTGAGTTTATAGATCCAAACATAATCCAACCAATTTCGGACGGTGAGCTGTATGTCTCGTTTAATTCTTTATTATTTCTGCCATTAAAATAGCAGGAATGTAATCATTTTCTAATATAATATTTATGACTGCTGGAACATTAAACTTCGGATCGGCCCAAACTAAATCGTCTTTGTGTCTGCAAGTTTCTGTGCTTAGATACTCATTTGGCATTCTTTTTTCAATTTGGGTAAAACATGAAGTTTAAAATCAGAAGCAAATCGGGGTTTTCTTGGTTGATGTTACTCTTTTGTTGCCGATTCCGGATATTTCCACATTCGTCTTTTGCTTGTTGAGTCTTAGCCGCTGAGTTGTCGATTCATCGATGCATGTTGCCTGAGAGCCACTATCAATGAAATTTCTTGCAAATTCTTCCTGTCCATTATTTAACTTTAGTTTCACTAGCGCAGTTGCTAGAAGTACGAAAGTCGTGTGCATTCGATGTGTCACTGCCGTTATGGCGGTATGTTGATGTATATAGTAAGGAATGATGGGCTACATGATAGGTATTACATTGTGCTTTTGAAGCGATTCCATTCCCAATTGCTGACGATTACATCTTTGTAGAGATAAATCGTTTATATGGGGTCCATATATTTTGGAAAATATTTATATAGAGCACCAGATACAAGGACCCGATCCCTTCAAAAAAATTATAAAACCCTGCTCATTGACATAAAATCATTGGCGCTGAAGTTAACCAATTATATTTGACATGTATTGAGTTTTAAAATCGGAAAAGGTTTGTGGTGTCAACATACCGTCAGTCGCGGACGCCCTGTATTAGCAGCATACCTCATAAAAATAGTCACCACATAAAAAGATGCTTAGTTTCTTCATCGCATGTTTTGTGGAGGTGTATGGTGCTCTGTATCATTTCGTTCTACCTAGAATACCAAAATAGATTATTAGAATTAACAGTAAAATAGAAAAAATAATTACCATATTGTGTAAGTTACAAATTAAATTTTCATAATTAATTAGCATAAAATTTTGTTGTTTGGTTGAAGTTTAGGATTCTAGTGCGGATACACGCACATACATATGTAGTTTTGGTTAATTACCTCTAGTTTATTGTTGTCCGATATGCAAATTTAATTTATGTGTGGTAAAATATTGACACATCAAATTTAACAATTTTATATTGCCATTATATTTTGGCATCTGCTTTTAGTTATATGCCGGACGGTTGGACACTTTTTTTACTCGGTTCCAAAAGTACGCAGAAATAAATCATTTAGAAAATCTGTTATAAAATATATTTACAATTTTTATATTTCACTGGATTTATTTTTATAAAAAAAATTTTTAATCCGCAGATTTCCGCATTTTCATTCTCGCGTGTGGCTTTCTGTTTGTACCGCTGTGTGCGTAAAAATTACAGAAAATTTTTAATATTTTGAAGGATTTATTATATTTTGAATAATTTATTTATAAAAAAATTTGTTTTTGTGTTGATTTTGGGAAAACATTTATTTTATGCTATTCATGACAGCAATCACCAGTTTTACCATTAAGCAAATCATTTTTTTTTGTTCCTACCATTGCAACGATTTAATTTTTTTAATCTTTTACTTTTATGTGTAGGCCTGCCTAACACAGTCCTAGCTCCTGTGGCTGTCCATCTTCCATTATTCTAACTGGTCAGAATGTCAACAGTAACGGTCTAACGATAGGCATATCAATTAACGAACACCTAGCCGCACGATTTAGAATTAATAAACATGTCACGGATAACAGGTCTTGTTAACTGTGTAACCGTCGAACAAAATAAAATTGAACCACAAAATAACATTAACTCAACATTTGTGGACAGTCTTCATGTTGAAATGCTAAGTCTCAATTCAAATATTTAATGACACACAAAGTTAAAATTAACACATAAGTTCAATATATGAAGTGTTCGGAAAATGTCGTGAGTCTAGATCAACCTGAAACAAGGGGTTCAACAGCATTTTCAAAAGTTTTACGTGTTGTCTGTTAAAAGGAAATGATATCAATTCTAAATTCTGCCTTTTTAAGCCATCAAATATTGTAAAGTGGCATGACCTGTAATAATATCGAAACTTCTGTGAAAACAAAGTGTTAGATTTCTCAAGACTTTGGCCAACGAACTGAAATAAAACGCCTCTAATTCCACTATAACAAGCATTGAACATAAAAGCGGAAGCTGTTAACGCTTCTTTCATACTTACACAAGCTCTTTCAGTAACTTCGGCCCAATTCCATTTAGTAGTTTTTCTCAAGAGATCGGAGAACGGATCAAAAATTGCATACAATTTTTTTACAAATCCGCACATTCCAATAAATCGGCGAATTTAATTTTTTGTACCCGGGGTAGGATAATCAAGTATAACACGTTCCCACTCTGGACCAGTTTTGAGGCAACCGTCACCAACCAAATACCCTAAATCTTGAATTTATTTAAACAAAAAGTGGCTCTTATCAATATTTATGGTTAAATTAGTCGATTTTAGTAATGCGGCGACCTGTGTAAGGAGATGAATATTAGAGACATCTTTCAATGACTAGTATGAACTAATCACCAATTAGACATCAGGCACAGCAATAAAAACTATAACACTTTGTGCCTGATACCAATTTTTTGACTAAATTACTGACTAAACTAATTTTATGTTAGTTCGTAGCAGCTATCAACAGATGGCGTTAAACATAACGCATTGAGATTTTTTATAATTCTCGAATTTAATTTGAATTTTGTCAAATGCAGGAAGTATTATTATAGATGGCGGACAATTAACAATTTCGTACGCAATGTAGAACTAAATATTAGACCCAGTATATTTTATGAATACAGTAGCAACTACAAATCACTAGTACAAACTAACGGAATTTGGTATAGTCAGCGATTTAGACTGTGTTCCTCAGCCCATTTTTTGCCTAATTTTCCGACTATCAAAATTAATGGTTAGTTTGTATTAGTTGTTCATAGATGGCGCAAAAAACCGTGTGAGATATTTATTTAAAGTTTTCTAACTGACTTAAGGTTTATCCATTTAGACAATATTTTAATCGACTATTGACAAATCTGAACTAAGTTTGCAGTTAAGATATAAATATCACGCATGTTTTGTTTTAAAAACATTAGACATCTATATGTAAATTTTATGAACTAACCTTCAATTTAGACAAAAAAATTTAGACAAAAAATCGACTTTCGGTACTCAGTATTAAACGAAAAAAACAGAAGGAAACAGAAGTTGCTAGAGTTGTCGACGTTGTCTACTAGTGGTCGATATTGTTTACGAGTAGTCTACGTTGTCGTCTTTGCTTACGTTGACGAAGAGTTGTCTACTCAATCAAATTATAACTAAATTAAAATCATTATGAGTAGGCTTAAAAATCCAAATGCATTGCCTCCAACCCGCCAATGACACTAAACAGTGTTGTCGCTATCTTATTTCCACAATAAACTGATTTTATGTCTGCCATTGGTATAGCACCTGACCTTGAACAAGTTTTTTCAGTATTCTGAACTTGACAATATTCGAACTATTACACTAAAAGCCTGATAAACTCATGTGAATCTGATAAATTCATAGAAATCTAGAATTCATGTTTGAGAAAGGAGATATTCCAGCTGCGAAGGAAAAGACATAATTTGATTATGTTGCATTGTGTATGCTGTATATAACTGGCAAAGTTTTATAGAGCGTCATCTTCAGCCGATTGAAGAAAGCTGCGTGGAAGGGCCGGAGATTTCGCCGAGCGACACCGACTGTATGGATTTCAATGTACATAAGGAGGGGTAATCTCAGACTGGTTTTGCAATAGAGGGACGTGTTTTCCATGGACTTGAAATTTTGCGGGCAACATTGCTGTTGTCGAAAAACGACAGAAGGAATAATGGAGCATGTATAGATTGATTATCATAATTATCAAAAGGTGTATGACATCATTCGGAGTTCAATAATACCGAAGAAGTTTTAAATACAAGTAGGAAGATAAGATAAAACGAAACATTGATGTTAGCGGAATCTGTATTTTAACGAGCACAGCTAAAGCTAGCACGCTGGAAAGCTGCTATGACGTAGCTGCGGTCCTGTCCCAATTTATTCCCAACACGAGAGGTCCAACACTGTGTCGTAATAGGCTGCTGGCAAGTTAGAGTGATGTGTTGGACTTTGGTAGTTAAAGGCGCAAGTTTGTATCGGGACACCGCCTTGGAGAACAACCATGATCCAGAGGAACGGGTAATATTACAAAACTAGCAGAAACTTGAGAATGTATTGCATGCAAAGGATCACAAGTGGATGAGAAACAAATTTGATTTGAATGTCCACGTTTTAAGATAATTTGGGGGGTGTGATGTTTTATTTGTAATTTGAGGTGGCACAAAAACCGACCAAATAGTACAGTGATTAAAGCTTTGGCGTTTGGATCGGGAGGTACCGGGTTGGAATCCCGATAGGGGCAGGATGTAAAGGGAATTTTCATCAACAGAGTACGATCTGTGATGAAATGGAACACATCTATGACCCCCTGTCGGAGTGCAAAATTCATGGGCCAACCCATCTTCCATGCTATAGGCTGGCACGGAGCTATGCAACGTGCAGATGGTGATGGAATCGGACCTATAATCGTACGTCCTCGAATGAGCCAATACTGGCCTAAAAGTATGAACGGAAAAAGCAAACCGCGAAAGAGTTGGCAGAGCCTTGGCCCCAGATTGCAGGAATAATAATAAAAAAATAAAAGAGGTGGCTCAAACCACAAAATATTACAATGTGAGTGTTGTGTTGTTGTTAAAGTCCAACGGAAAATGCGCCCTTCAACCATTCGACGTATCCCTAATGTCGTTGAACAACTTCCAAAACTTTATCACAATTTTCAGTTCCTTTTCATTTGACGGATTTCTTATCAAGAGTGGATACACTTGTCCATCAAACGAAGAATCGATTTTGTGAATCATGTTGAGAACTGTCCCTCACATAGTCTAAAAATATCGTGCAGCGAGAAATCCGGATGCACCAGCTGCAGTAACCGATATCACCACTTATTGCATGAGCCAGAGCCAATGCCTACAAAAATGGTACCGTCAGCACGTTGGATGGCAATCAAACAACACTGTCAACAACGGCTGCTGTAAAAATCAACTCTATCTGCGGAAAGCCGTTCAATGTACGAACGTTAATAGATCAAGAATCCCAGGTTTCTCTAAATACGGAGAAAGCAGTTCAACAGCTAGGACTACCAATACAGCAAACGTCGGTTAGGATCTCAGGAGTTGGAGGTAATAGATCTAACAAGGCAGATATGAGTGTCCAGATTTGCGTTCAACCTCATTTTGATTCCTCCATTGAAGGTCGAATCATAGTGTTACCAAGGATCACCACAAACATCCCGGAACAACCGATCGCTAGAAGGTAAATGGAGATAAATGGACGATAAATGGAGTAAATAAATGGAGTAGATTACGTTTAGCGGACCCAAATTTTGATCGCCTGACACCAATTAACCTACTGTTAGGGGCGGAAGTTTACAGCGACTTCATATGGAACCAAAAAATTAGAGGCAGACCAATAACCGCTATAAGCACAAGCTTGGGATGGATAATCTCTGGCCCTTCATAAGGCACAATCCAACAACAGATCGTAGAAGCTCATACGATTAATAAGGCAGAATGAAACGTGGAGAAATTCTGGGAATTAGAAATTGTTCCAAAAAACCATAAACTGATCGGTAGAGGAATCTTCATGCGAAACACTGTTCAAACACACCACCAAGCGAGCTAAAGATTGCCGAGATAGGGTACAATTTCCATTCAAAGAGAGCGAGTTGGATCTGCTCGGAAGTTCTCAACAGCGAGCACTACAACGATTTCTACACCTGGAAACAAAATTCAGTAAAGATCCAGAATTGAGATCACTATACATAAACTGCATGCGACGAGAGAACATCCAGATGGGTCATATGAAACAGGTTGACTAAGGCAGAGGGACATTTTATCTACCCCATCATGCAGTAGTTAACAAAACAGCAGTGGTTAACTTATGTGTCGGCCCTCAACTACAGAATGATCTATGGACGGTCCTTCTTTGATGGAGAAAACATCAGATAGTGTTCTCTGCAGAAATCAAAAAGATAAATACTGGTTCAAGAGGAGCATCAGAAATATCAACGAATTTTATGGAGAGAAAGCAATCGTCATCCAATAGGTGAATAACAATTAACCACAGTAACATATGGAACATCTGCCGCACCATATCTGGCGATTCGTACATTACATCAGCTCGCCGAAAATGAACAGAGCACCCCAAGGCAAGCCATATCCTAAAGCACGACTTCTATGTAGACGACGTCTTGACCGGTGCAGATACATTGCAAGAAGCACTACAAGTGAAATCCGAGCTTATCGCGCTACTTCATCAAGTGGGACTGGAATTGAGTAAGTGTTCAAGCAATCATCCTGACCTATTAAAGGGATTACACAAGGATGAGATCTTTAGCGGCAATCTTACCATCGCGGATGAACAATCAATGAAAACCTTAGGGATAGGCTATAGTCCGTCGGCCGACTGCTTCATATTCCAAGTACGGTTACCACTCAATGGCAAGAAGTTAACGAAACGCCAATTCTTGTCGGAAACGTCGAAAATCTTCGACCCATTGGAATGGCTGGCACCATTAATCATCGGTTGTAAACTAATGTACCAAAGGCTATGGAGTCTCGATCTAGGCTGGGACGAAGAGCTACCAGCAAAAGCAGCTAAAAGCTGATTAAAATACCTCGCTATCTGAACTACGCGGACGACAACTGTACGTTCGAACTTCAAGTACTGTATAGCAAAAACACCATCAATGTAGCACCGGAGAAATCAAAATTGACGATACGTCGACTCGAGTTATGCGGCGCGGTACTGTTGAGTCAGTTAGTTCAACAAGCAAAAAAGAGCCTGGAGGTTATCATAAGTGCAACAACCTTATGGTCCGATTCGATGATTACGCTGGCATGGATTCAAAAACCATGATCATCTTGGAAGCCATTTGTCGCACATCGAGTGGCAGAGATTCAGCAAAATACCAGCATCCAGTCTTGGCATTATATCCGTTCAGAAGACAATCCAGCCGATTGTGCTTCCCGCAGTGTAACCTAAAAGAAATTAGCGACACTCCAGGGCTGGTGAAACGGCCCGGAGTCCTTATCATGGCTAGTAGTAGCAGTTCAACAGAAAGAATTTGCAGCAGAACATTCGCTACTGAAACAAGGTAAACAAATCAATAAACGTAGCAGAATTATTTCGCTCAACCCATTCCTCGAGGGAAACATGATTCGCGTCGGTGGAAGGTTGGAAAACCCGTTCGTATCCTACCGTACAAAGGACCATTCGCCACGTTAGTATTGGAGTGGGGACATAAATAAACATTACACAGAGACAACGCGATAACTTTGGCGTTGATTCGGAAAAAATTCTGGGTCATCAGCGGCGTCCAAGCAGTCAAAGATAATAACCATCAATGTATTCGCTGCCATCGATTCAAAGCCACAACCATTCACACACTCTGGAGTGGACTACGCCAGCTTGATTCATATTCGAACTAGCAAAGGTTGCGGAAATAAATCGTACCAAAGCAATCCACATCGAAGTGGCCTCAGATCTTTCAACAGAGGGATTTATAAGCGCATTCCGACGATTCACCTCTTGTCGAGGTAATGTGGCACACATGTACAGCGACAACGGATCTAATTTCGTGGGAGCGCAGAAGGTACTACAACCGCTTAGGTTCCACCAGCATCACTACATTCTGGTGGACTATGGGAAGCAGGGGTGAAATCTATAAAAACCCACTTGAAGAAGTGCATAGGCAACACCAAGCTCTCCTTTGAAGAAATAACAACTTTGCTGCATCAAATAGAAGCATGTCTGAACTCAAGGCCGCTTTGCCCTCTATATGAAGATCCCGAATTATTATCTGTACTAACGCCCGGATATTTCTTGATTGAAGATGCCTTATTAGTGGGTATCCGATTATTTATATCGTCTGCAACAACGGCTCAAGTGGCAACAAACACGGACAAATCCTAAAGTAGGAGATATCGTTCTATTGCGAGACGAACTACAACCACCAACGAGATGGAAACTCGGCCGAATTGTGGAACTGCACCTCGGCAGCGATGGGCAGGCCAGGGTAGTAACGCTCAAAACAGCGGGCAATTCAAAGCCAAGAACATCAAGCAGAAGATCATGCGCCTATGACTCAAAGGAGAAGGCCAAAATCCCATCGAAAGGCGAAACAAGCCTCAACTACTAATCAAGTAATTCAATATATTCAACTGAGTATAATAAGCTTGGTAACCGGTAACCGGTGGTCTGAAGAATTAAAGTTGGTCGAAACAAATCCATCCGTCACCGTCACTACATGGATAAACTTGGGCATGTACTTTGACAATATTAAATAACGTGGAGAAGGGCTTGACCTTACTTGACAGAGCCTTCAAAGATGTACAACCAATTAAATGTGATCTCATCCTACAACAGTTACAATGGCAGTTTAACAACATTATCCAAGACAACGAGTTGATAATGCATAGCAACGTCAGTTAACGTAGGGCGAGACGAGGAGTAGGCGATACAATAGGGTACCTAAAACGAAGCATACACTTTAAAAGTTCGGAAAAATCAAACCTCAATTGTTGACAGCACGTTAAAACTGTTGAAACACAGTAAAAAAACACTGCCCAACAATTGAAACACCTAATGGAGGCACAACGACAGTTCGACGTCGAGTTAGCACTCCTCAATGAGTACCGAACCCACCAAGGTAAAGCATTAGTGGCCATTCTTTGATCCCTGCAATTAAGGCTAGTGATCAAACATCTTGAAGATACACAACGAGGATTAGTGAACATACTTATAGGAGCGAAGCATCAAATTATTCATCCTTCGTTAATATCGCCGTGGCAGCTAGAGCAAGAGATGTCCACTATACTTAAACATCTTCCGAAGATCTGCACTTTGCCACGGCATGGGCTTTTAGGGTTACACTACTTGTATCGTCTAATGACAAAAAGGACAAGAGTAATCAAAGCCAACGTCATAATCGTGATACAAATCCCCTTGGTGCAATCATGGGACTACCAGCCCTACGAGGCCATCTCTGTCCCAATTTTCCGCCACGATTCACAAATAAAAATAAAGCTCAACACACATTACATACCCGTCGATCCGTACCGAGAGCGCTTTGCACCCATCACGGTTCAGGAACTAGCCAAGTGCAACGAACTACCTGACGGTTTGTTGTGAGATATCCATGTTTGTCAAGGCAACTGTCCCCCATCCGAGAAAATGAAGGCTGAAAGCTATTTTATCAAACTGCAAGCTGCAAATCAAAAACTTCAGCTAGGTTGTATTCTTAGAAGCAATGATGTGCGCCTCTATGCAATCAGCACCAAAGGCAGCGAGAGAAACGGGTCCTATATTCATGCGTTTAACATCTCAGTACTCACGCCGCTTGTTGATAGTAAGTATCATTTGGGGCTTTACATCCACTAAACTGCACAATCAGGACACCCGACACTACGCAACTGGAGCAGGACTTAAGAGCGCAACAATTCGATGAGGCAATATCCATAGATAACAACCACGTCTACCACTACGTGATAACCCATCTTGTCTTCTGGGCGCTCCTAGCTCTTGGAATCGTTCTAGTTATACCGTGCGTACGAGCCAGGTGACATAGTTCACAACCAGCAGCAAGTTAGTAAGTTTATATGTGTAAGTTGTGTGTAAGTTTATTAAGTTTCCACCAAAAAGCAAAGAATCTAGGTAGATCGTGGATTTACAACCTACGAGCAACTTTGCCGTTTCTGAACTTGAGTTTTCTCGGTGTATATTGCCTTTACCTCAGCTTCGTCTTCCAGAATATTTTTCTTACTTTAACTACTGGAAATTATTTTCGGATTTTGATCAAAAATTTTGATATCGGAAATCTTCATGTATATTTTATTTTATTTGATAAAAGGAACTAACTGTAGTAAAATCTTAAATTAATGTGAAATGATTAATCAGCAAAAATAGGAACATTCTTCCATCATAATTTGGTACATATACTTTGTTATCGCTACGCGTCGAATTTAATTTTTACCAGACCAGACAGATAAAACATCTTCAATTCTAATTTTCGTTCTTTAAATTTTCTCTGCAACAAAAATATCTTCGTACGTTCTGTACTCGTACCTACAGATAAATTAGATATATTATATCTTTATAAACAAAAAGTCTAAAATCATTAAATATTTAATCTAAAAACGTAAGAAATAGATCAACATAATAAAATGTAAACTAGTTCAACAGGTTGATTCAAATACGAGAAGAACAAAAAAGTCGCTAAGAAACGACAAATAAAAAATTTATGAGCTTTTTTTTTTATTATACAGCTTTCTTCGAGAGATTCCCACATTATACTTAGGTTAGATACATACAACAGCAACGTACACGTAAAGTAAACAAAACTTAAAAATAAAATTTGCTTTAGAATTAATTAAAAATTTATTTTGATACACATTTGAGTCAAACTGCATGATATCTTACCTATCAATGTACGAGTCTGTATGTAACGTTAAACTCGAGCAGCGACACAATCGAAAATAGAAAATATGAAGAAGAGAAACTAGGCACCTGAGAAGTTATATACCGGAGACGTAAATTACCGAGCTCTTGCTGTACAAAATTCTCAATGAAACGGTAATATGAAAATGGTATAAATTTGACGAAACTTTATGTTAAACCGCGCATGATTTTATTATTCCCGTGTAAACATTTTCTTCTCGAAAATGAGATAAATTTTCCATCATAATGTTATAACACAGAATAAGCACCGACTATCGATATGATACAAATAATTCTCCTCTCCCAACAAATTTTACGAGCTTTTAGTGTGTGTTAAATTTTTGGAAAATGTGTGTGCGATGATGATGATGCTACACAAAGAAAGGAAAAACATGGAATAGACAAGTAATATGTTTCCAGCTGGTGTTCTTGTCGCGTGTCGTTTCAACTTTTTCCGAACACTGAAAATATTTTCCTTCTGTACTTCCAGTCAATGCAACAGTGTTTGTTAACCTTTTTTATCATCGTGTATATGTACGGGTATCATCTGCTGCGAGATGCTCTATAAGACAGTGGAAAAATATACTCACCAATTAACACAATCTTTTTCCACACAGGGTCTTCTAGAGGGGTCATCTGCATTTTCGTGTTTTATCCCAGCTATATGATCAATGTTTATGTTGTACTAGATCGATCTTTCTAGCCACCTTCCTAATTTCTGAATGAAATCAGTCACTTTAACGTATGGTCGGTACGCATGGTAAACCTTTGGTCAGAGCGGAAGCAGTGAAAATGAGCGATCGCTTTAACCGCTGCCAGCAACTCCTTTCTCGTAGTGCATTAAACTTTTTCTTCTTTACTTAGCGTCTTACTGTAATAGAAGATCACTCATTCATTATGTCCCTGTACTTGAGATACGCGGCTCTCACTGCAACATAACTGGCGTCCGTGTTCAGTGTGAATTCCAAGCCTAAGGCAGGAAAGGCCAAAACTGGTGCAGTCACTAAAGCCTCGCACTCTGGTTTCCATTCTGTAAGTCTATGAAGTGGTTTAGCTGTTGTAGAAAAGGCCGTAACAAACCCCTTGTAAACTACGAAGCTGACCTTTGCCTCCTGGCTGTGGCTAATTAATTACGGCTAGAGATTTTACCGGGTGTGTTCGTTTCTGTGAAAATAAGCCATGAGTCCTAAATATCGTACCTCTCGTTGCAGTAATATGCACTTCTTTGGACTCAATTTCAGATTAGACCAACATTAGATATGTGCACCATACCACCTCAACTTATCTAGCCCTCTGCCGGTTGCAAATGCCGTATTAGTTCGGTCTTCCTTAGCCACCTCCAACTGCCAGTAACCGATTTGTAGATCTGGGGTAGAGAAAAATCTTGATGACGCTAAGGCGTCGAACGTATTATCAACTCGAGGCATATGGTAAAAATCTTTTTGCGTCACCTTATTAAACCGCCTGAAATCCACTTAAAATCTAGGGGATTTATCATTCTCTCTCGCTGGATTACGGGCATGCTATTCTATAGCTCAATGTAGTACCTGTAGTTGTTTTGTACAATTACTTCAGCTTCTTCCCAGCAAGTGATTTGCATTTCCTTCTGCTTACGTGTTTCTAGTTAATATTAGTGACCATGGCAATAACTACTTCTTCCTCGCTTTGACTTAAGGAATGATGTAACCATCTATTGTCCACTCTGTAATGCTCCATTGGCTAGCTCAATTAGCTGTCGATGTCTTGCAGGAATCATATTGTTCTCAACGTTGAAACTTCTTCACTCTCGATATTGGCGGGTATCCACTCCCATTTATTTGGTTTCTGCCGTCTTGGATTCTGCCTTTCTTATACCTCTCTAAGAAATCCAAACACATGATACATCCATCCGGTATATCGGCCACCAGAACCTCGTGACGGAATATCTGCTTACCAAATTTGAACTTGAACGTGCAATTTCTCAGAACCGTGGCTTTCTCTTCGGTCACTGTGTTTAATAATACGGCACAATCGATGTATGGCGGCCAAAAATTGTAGCACTCTCTCCGACGCCAATGATTTGAGAAGGTTGATCTTCTATATTCGATCATTAAAGCCCTCTTGCTGGCTGGTATACGGCGTCGGGTGACTCCGTGCCATAGGTGTACTTGGCCGTGGCGAACTCTGTCGCTCATTGGCGGACGGTGTATTTCTAAACCGTGCACTTTCTGGCTGTGTTCCAGCTTCAGCAGCCTCTGGTCTCCTTCTTAACTGAGATTCTTGCCTTCCTGGTTGCGAATCAACTTTCGCTAGTGCCACCTCAACACTTCGTACTACCTTCTTGTCCTTCTTGATGTTAACCTTGACGCCTTGCACTTCTAAATCGGCAATCTTGTCTATGAATCTCATTGCTGTTACTCGTTCTTGCGCTCTTAAAGGACGACGAGATTTCCCCTTGGCTCTGGAAGTAGCAACTTAAAAGCGTATGGCTTATTGCACGATTCGATCTATCGCCATAATGCAAATTTAATACGGTGAGAAGTTTGTTGTAATTTAGCCGAACAGCCGTCTCCAGGCGGTTAGTTGCACTGATTTTTTCTCTCAGTCCAGCTGTTCGCTTTTGCTATTACATCGAACTGCATGCGGTAATCAGGAAATGATGTGCTGCCATCATAAGGGCTGGGCTTTACATTCAATTTTGACGCCCTTCCATCTGAGTTTTCACCTCCAGGTGCCCTTGTTTGCACTGACAATTTTTGTTCTTTCAGGAACTCTGTCTCTAGTGGCCCGATTTAAACACTCCATTTCCATGTACACGTCATTGTGTCTCTTCATAGATGCCTTCTCGGTTCTTAATTTATGTCGATTGCCTTTAGATAATTCACCACACCATCCATTGTTGCGGCTCCTTTCAAAACCAAATACCCGGAATGATCCTACTTCGGACACAAATTATAACAGGATGAAATACGATTCGTATATTTTTATTCTAAGACAAAAGTAATTTTTTTGTTGTTCATATTGTTCGAGCTTCGATGCTATACTGCCCCTCTCTCCGTTGAAATAACGGTGTATGTTTGTGTTACGTAAATACCAAAATGCGTTTACCATTCTTCGTAGTATTTTTGATTGTACACGTTGCAATTTTATTATATTTGAGGCACGGGCTGAGCCCCACAATTGTATTCCGTAAGTCCAGATTGGTTTTAGTACCATTTTATACAACAAGACTTTACAGTCTAGAGTTAACTTAGAATATTTTTGAATTAACCAATTTATTTGATCACTTTTGATATCGATTTATTGACGCTTTCTTTCGATATGCTTCTTCCAAGTCAATCTTCTATCTAGATGTAGACCTAGATATTTATTGGTTTCGCATTGGGATATATTGTTGTTATTTAACTTCTCCGGAGGGCAGGTTTGTTTACGGAGAGTGAATGTAATGTGTGCTGGTTTCTGCTCGTTTACTTTTATTCTCCATTTTGAAAGCGACTTAGCGATTTCTTCTAAGTGTTCTTGCAGGACTCTTGATGCTATTTGAGGGTTTTCAGGTGTCGCTATTAATGATGTATCATCTGCAAATGTTGAAATTGTTATATAATTTGAAGTTGGAAGGTCCGCTGTGTAAATTAGATATATAACACTGGACCCAATGCACTACCTTGTGGAACCCCCATTTAAATTGGAAGATGCACTATTATATTTCACCAAGAATTTCCGGTTTAGCAGGTAATTTTTAATAATCGCATGATAATTTGATTGTAGCTGGGCCTTATTTTTATGTACAAGGCGTTCATGCCATACTTGCCGTACTTTTTTTGTTCAAATGAGTTTTTGTTTTCTGATACGATCCTATGCACTTGTTCTATGGTTCCATGATTTTCTCTAAATCCAAGCTGGTGATCCGGTATAATAGTTTGCTCGTGCAGAATTGGTTTTAAGAAGCATTTTTTCAAAGAGCTTTGACAGAGTTGACAGTAAACTGATTGGACGATAGGAGTCTACTTATGTTTCATCTTTACCTGGTTTATGTATCATTATGATCAGTGAAATTTTCCAAGTTTCAGGAAAATACCTAGTTTTCATTACAGCATTGAAAATGCATGTTATTAATTTGATACATATATCTGGAAGTTCTATACTTATTTTACCACTAATAAGATCATGACCAGATGCATTTTTGGGGTTTATATATTCGTATTGTTTTTACTTCACGCCATTTATACAGGGTGTCCGCCGGGAAGGTATACTACTTTGTTTTGCCGCCATTTAGGCGAATATTAGTATTGACAGTTCATACTTGACAGTCGTGAAGTAGACACGTGGCAAATTCTTCCACAAGACCATTTACGCCGCCGTACATATGCCAATAGGATGTTACAGCTCGCCCATGACAACCCCGATTTTCATGAAAAAATCATAATGAGTGACGAGGCACATTTTCATTTAAATGGATATGTGAATAAATAGAATAGTCGGTTCTGGGCAATGGAAAACCCTCACATTATTCATCAGTCACCTTTACATCCATTAAAAGTGACAGTCTGGTGTGCAATTTGGTCAGAAGGAATCATTGGACCTTACTTCTTTGAAAATGAAAACGGCGAAACGGTAACTGTGAATGGGGAGCGATATCGTGATATGATTGAAAACTTTTTAACGCCACAACTGCATACTTTGGGCTTGATTAACATGTGGTATCAACAAGACGGTGCCACATCGCATACAGGCAGGATTACAATGGAATTACTGCGAGAACTCTTTCCACAACAAGTTATTTCAAACAATGGTGATGTTGATTGGCCTCCACGGTCGCCTGATTTGACTGCTCGGGACTTATTTTTGTAGGGATATCTAAAAAGCAAGGCTTATGCAAACAAACCAGAAACGCTTGAGCAACTCAAACAAAATATTCGTGATGAAATTAATGAAATACCGCCTGAAATGTGTGAGAATGTAATGAAAAATGTGCTCAAAAGGGCTCGCATTTGTGAGGCTAACAGAGGCGGACATTTATCTGATATTGTATTCCATACATAATTGCCGACATTAAATAAAACATTTATCAATATAAGATCCATTCTCTTTCATTTAATCAAAAATCATAAACAAACAAAGTAGTATACCTTCCCGGCGGACACCCTGTATTTAATTGGTTGAAATTCTGAAGCTTCAACTACTTCAGGCAACAATTCCGAGTGCCTTATTTTCGTTCGGAGTAAATATTTAAACTAAATGTTGGGCGAATACATTTGTTTTTCTGCATCGCTTCTGGCCCAGATTCCATCGGGAAGGCGAATCGGAGGACATGATTGCATAATCCGTTTCAGGTTTTTTGTGGCTTTCAACAGTGAGTAATCTGTTGCTTCTGGTGCTGTAAGTTTACTTAGATAATATTGAATCCCCTCATCATGTTCTTTTGTTAGTGCTGCTTTCAGATTTTTGATAGCTTTATTTAATTTTGATTTAAGTCCAGGTGACCTATGTAACTGCTATTGCCTGAGCGTTGACGGACTAAAATCAAAAAGCAAATCAGAACTAGATGACGTGTTGTTAGAGTCGAATTTAGCATCTAGGTCTTTAACAATACTAGGAAAATAACAATTAAACTCATTGGCAGCTGCTAACTCACTCGTAAGAAGTTCTCCGTTCTGTGCTAAAATAGATTTAACTAGTGGCGTTTTAGGTTTACGAGTTAAGATTTCGTTCACTAAGATCCAGTTTTTTTTTATATCACCGCGGTTAACTGAAAAACGCTTAGAGTAATAGATTTCCTTTTCTTTTTTGATATCCACATTAATTATGCTGCACATACTATTGTAGCTTGCGCGAAGTACTGCATTATCAGGGCGCTTAGACAACTTGGTTCGCAGTTTATTCCTTTTATTAATACGCCGCGCAAGGTCAAAGGAAATCCAAGGCTGCAGAGTCTGATTTTAGATGAGCAATATGTGTAGCAGCGTTCTAAAATAGTCGAAATATTATCCAAAAGTACCTCAAGAGCTAGCGATGGATTGTCGATGTTAAAAATGAACCCGCACTACATAAGATCCAACCTTTCATAAAACAAACCTTTGAGCTTCTTTCTTCTTCTCGTAGAATTTTGGTTCAAATTAGAGCCAGGTCACAGTATCTGAGAAACCTTAAACCATATCTCAATGAAATGGTGGCCAGAAATTATTAAGTCTAAAGCCGACGTTGTTATACCTGAAAGATCATTAGGTCCTATCCGAGCAAAAAAGTGGCCAATGCAAGTTGAAGAAAGAACAGTAGCACGCGTGAGAATATTAATCAGTGGTTCAAGGCCAAAACAAGGTATTGGGTTTATGTAATCAATGCTGCTGTTTAGAAGACCAAGAATATCAATATTCATGTCTCCAAAAACAAACAGATTTTTAGACCTAATACTGCCCAAAACCTGGGCCATCTCCCGAACGAAAATATTTATAGCTGCAGATTGAAGCCGATAAATGCATAACATATATATCATAAGCAAATTTATATTCAACCTTATTGATATCCGCTTATGACAAATTATGGGCACTTACTGAGCAATCTAAATTTGAAACCTTTAGTGATATGCGGCATATCTCTGCGACATTCGGGGATTTTTTTTTGTTTAGTGTAAATGGAAATAATAAGATAAAAAGTGTAAACCAGATGACACGAGTTTGATGAGATTTGTGGTGTGATTTCTAGAATTTAGTGTTGATGGCCCTTAAACACGCACAAGACCCGGTTTACACTTTTTATATTATTATTTCCATTTACACTTAACGAAAAAAATTTCCAAAGGTCGCAATGATATGCCGTGTATTAGATTAGATTATATTTAGTGAAAATTATAGCAAATTCAACCCTGCCACAATTTTTTTTGTAGTTCTACACTTTTTGTTAAATTGTGTTTCTACATTTTTGTTTTTTATTAATTTGTGTAGCTACACTTTTGATAAATGTTGAAAACTTCACACCGGTGTACTAAGTTTCTGGAATTTTCATGAAATTCCATTTTATTTTCCAGAATAGAGATTCTACGGGTACAACTGACGGAATTCTTAGCCAACTTCTCAATTGTAATTTTCATCTCGTCCAGCACTTTGCAGCAGAAACTTACTAATGCTTCCAGTGTGTCTAGCTGGTTTTTTATCGCTTAGGATAATAACCACATCGCTTAAAGCTGTAGTATCATTGTTAAATAAATATGGATTGTGGCTGCCATCGCCAAGATCATCTAAGATTGATCTGTTGGATTTACTGCGACAATCAGGGCACAGCCATGAAGTTGAATCACTGCTAGGCTCTCTACGCACGTCGTCAGATATGCCGGCCCATTTAACATGGAATAAACTCGCGCAAACACTACATTTAACACCAGGAAACCGTGATTTGGAAATTCCGTTGAAACACTTCTCACAATTGGAACTCATTTAGAATTCGCGCCAAGAAATACGTCCAAACAAAAACTTAAATTTGCTATTAATTATTAAATTTGTTATTAATTATTATTATTGTAGTTAAACGTTTTCTTTTAGAATAAATAAAATTAATTAAACTAATCACTAGAACGACGGACATATAATCGTCACACACATATAATTTACTTACTAACTTTTAGTAGATGAACCAGAATTTATGTATAGAAGTCGGAATTTATATATAAAAACAGTGCACGACCGAAAAACAATCCATTCAAAATGTGTGTACTGCCATCTCTCAATATATTCTGTAATTAAACTTACCGCTTCTGCAAGACGAATCATGTTAATTCGTGAATTTGGTGGTGAACCTTTATAGTACACAATAGAATTTATTTAGAATTTTATCAGAGAGCGGGACTACTATTGATGCGTGATATTTCTGAGATGATTAGTATATGATAGTTCATAGTTGAATCCCATTGCCATTTCATTATACATTGACATGCTCTCCACCTTCCATTGACGTCAAGTTACACCATTTACATTCGAACTGTTGTGCAAAGTTATGGTGGTTTCAACCAAACCAACAAATGTTTTCAAAACGTCAAATAATTGTAGGTGATTACTGTTGGGCGCGTAAATTACATGATGTAATTTACAAGGTTATTTTCATGAAATTTACATGTAAATTACATAAGTTATTTTGTACATTAGGTAAAGTAAATAATGACTTTCTCATGACAAGCGCGCTACCTATTATATAATTTAAAAACTATTTAATTATTATAAAAATTGACTGTGTAACGTTGCAAATAAAACCTGTAATTATTAAATTATTATTTTTAAGGTTTTATATTTTTAAATTGACACAAATATGTTCGTAAAATTATTAATAAAAAAAATTAAATTAATAAAAATAACGAAAAAATCGGCATCAAATAATTTTCCATTGAAAACAATTAATGTTTTCATGGTGCTGTCAAAATAAGTAAGCAAACTCAATTCGAACGATTATTTAAGATGGCGGTAAATAAGTAAATAAGTTGGAAATAAGAATCCGTTTCGAAAAGGGCCTAATTATTAAAATATACAAGTAAAAACATAAACCAATATAATATTCTACAATTATCTACTTTCTCGACATATTCTACGCCAATTGTCTACATTGTCGCCGCCAAAAGCAATTTTCGACGCCAAAAGTAATTGTCGGCGCATTATCGACGCCAAGACCACGAAATAAAATAAAAAATGTGGCACTTTCTTTTTGAACTATTATTTATTTATTAGTTTATGTAATTTCACTCTCATAAGGCACACATTAAAGGGTATATCCTCCCTTAAGCAAGTTAACACCGCTGAAACATGAAATCGACATCCTCGATAAAAAATCGGTCGCAACTTGTTAAATTTGTTGTCGTTTTTTTGCGACTTCGATTTCGTGGTGGCAACGATATTTAACACCGTACATAACCTATAAATTATAAAATTCTGACGTTTCACATTTTGTTTGGCACATAATAAATCCGTGTTTTGTGTGAAAGTGTGTTTAAAAATTAATTGGAATTAAATTAAATTAAAATGGACTTAATTTAACGGCGCAGAAGAAACGCTTGGATTCAAAAAAAAATATTTCGTGATCGTGCGATATCGATTCACAAAAAGCGCAGCTGGTCTATTATAAATGATTTGACGGATTACTTGAAGAGACTCACCAATAGAAGCAAAGCGTTTCCTCCTTATTTAATTGTACGTATTTACACATTATTCTCTTATAATTAAACTATTCACAGGTTTTGACGTCACTTAATATACTTGGTTCGGGAAATTTCTAATTTGTTTGTGGAGAAATGTTACTTCACAATTTGGGTCAAACCGCTGTCAGCAAAATGTTTGCCGAATTTTTGGAGGCATTAATCAGAACAATTAAAATGTTCAGTAAGTTTCCAAGAACCGAAAAGGGAATGGCTCGCACTGGAGCAATTGACGGGACACATATTGCGATCCAGAAACCAGCTATTTGGGATGAATATGCCTTTTTCGACCGAAAATCGTACTATTCCATTAATGTACAAGCAGTAAGTAAGTTAATCTTTGAGTATTCAAATTGAAATATTCTGTTTTATTTGTAGGTATGTAATGCAAACGCAATATTTACTGATGTAGTAGTTAAGTGACCACCTCACAGTCTTATTCAGTCACAAATTTCATTCCCATTATTCGGAAATTTCTAAGTACTCTTCATCTAAAAAAACATTATTTTCGTTTCTGTGATTAGCGTCATTGTTTTTCTATTGCCAATCGTTCTTTTGAGACAACAAGATGCTCCTTAATGACCGCTAATTTTTCGCTAATTATAAATTTGAAGAAGCGCTTCATCAATTTTAACTAGAAAAATAATTTTATGTAATAAATCAGAATAAATATCAATGAGCTTTTCTTACCATTCCGGTTTCCCAAGTCTTTATTTTTATTGTGCTGCTGCTGTCGTTTTATTTTCATAATCATATGTCGTAGAACACTAATAGCCCTTAATTTTGACTTTGTTGACTGAGTTATTTCTTTTTTTGTTGGCTTTTCAATAATTTTTTGTCTGTTGCTCACCTCTTCTATGACATTTGTACCTGTTGGTTCGTCATCGGTAATTTCAATTTCCGGAACAACGTTGATGGGGTTCTAATATATACTACATATTAACCTATTATTTTTTAGTTTATTTTAACTTAAAATAACTACCTCCGAAAAACAGTCAGCGAAATATGGAAGGCCATAGTAATAATAAGTCACGCTCACTGAAATTAGGTCGTCTTTGTTTTTTATTTTTTATCACTTCCATTTTACTGTAGTATTTATTAAATAATGAACACAATTATAAACATTTTGGAAATAGACGATATAACTTGTCGTAAACAAAAAATATTGAAATGGCAGGCTCAAATAATGTTCAGCAAAACCGCTGAATTAGTTACTTGCGATTTTCTTCGAGGATATGGATTTGCAGTCGCAAATATGAGCATCGCAAATTTCCGATTTTGCGACCGTGCAAGTTACCACTCTGCGACTGGATGGAGGATATACCCCTAAGACTTTTGTACTAGTACCACCTATTGGCATATTATATGAACTAACCACGTGGGTAACTGCAGCTGGGAAACTTTCGAATTTCAAAATGAAACTTTGCATACCGATTAAGCCCAATTTGTGCTAATTAGTGCTCACGGGAAAAAATTAGTGCTAGTCCAGGAGCCGAAAAAACGGGGAAAGAAAATTTAAAATTTCGCCTAAAAAACGGAATAAATAAAACCCGATTTCTAGAAAAAACCAGAAATTGTTTAAGCCTAATTTTAAAACTTTCTAAAAGCCGCTAAACTGATGAAATTTGTGCTTATCATAGAAATATAATTTTCATTCATAAATCGAGGAAAACCAAACCAGCCCCTGAAAGATACTATATTTAAAAAAAAAACGGAGATATATCGTTCAATAATATTTGTGTTGAACAACAAATAATAATTAAATAACAACAATAAATAATGTTCTAAAATCCAAGGCATAAGCAATTCAGATAGTATATTCCTGTCAGGTATGTTAATTGCCATCCCAAAAATATAGTGGCTGAATTTGTGCTAATCCAGAATTGGCCCAATTCTATTGAACAACAATGACCGTTGAATGAACAATTTTCTGACAAAAAGTGTTCTAGAAACCAATGAAGTTGGCAATTCTGATTACATATTCCGATCAGATAAGTTCATTGCCATCCGAGAAATATAGTGGCTGAATTTGTGCTAATCCAGAATTGGTCCAATTCCATTGAACAACAACGACCGTTGAATGAACAATTTTCTGACAAAAAGTGTTCTAGAAACCACTGAAGTTGACACTTCTGATTGCATATTCCGATCAGATATGTCCATTGCCATCCGAAAAATATAGTGGCTGAATTTGTGCTAATCAGGGTGCAGGGAGTATTGCGAGGAGTAATGAATCACGGTCTGGATCCCGCCCTAATTTCTAAAAATTTCCCATACAAAATTTTTCAGAAATATATTTTTTTTAATTATTTTTGAAACAGAGGTTTTCTATGACCAATTCTGGAGTAAAACCCAACTCTTTATGCCACAAATAATTGGATTTTAATTCAAAATTCCCAGTTCTGAAAGCCTTCACGAATATTATGAGTGCTTTCTAAAGTGCGAGCTTACACTGGCACGGGAACATCTCCCTTTCGAGCGTCAGATGTTACTTCAAAGGAATCTGATGAGACCTCTTCCATTACGATTGTAAATATAGAGAGTGAAATTGTTAACTTACATAGAGAAACGAATTTCTTTAATCTTCCAAGAGCTTAATCAGTTCTGCGGGTATTCCTTCGGAACCGGGTAACTTTCAATTTTTAAATCTGCTAATAGCTGCGTCTACTTCCTCTACTGTGCGATAATCAATATAGAATTTTTCACACCTGTATTTTTGCATATGTTCGCATTTGATATGTTCGCAATCAGAAGTGCCAAATTCATTGGTTTCTAGAACACTTTTTGTCAGAAAATTGTTCATTCAACAATCGTTGTTGTTCAATGGAATTGGACCAATTCTGGATTAGCACAAATTCAGCCACTATATTTTTGGGATGGCAATGGACATATCTGATCGGAATATGCAATCAGAAGTGTCAACTTCATTGGTTTCTAGAACACTTTTTGTCAGAAAATTGTTCATTCAACGGTCGTTGTTGTTCAACGGAATTGGGTCAATTCTGGATTAGCACAAATTCAGTCACTATATTTTTCGGATGGCAATGAACATATCTGATCGGAATATGCAATCAGAATTGTCAACTTCATTGGTTTCTAGAACACTTTTTGTTAGAAAATTGTTCATTCAACGGTCGTTGTTGTTCAATAGAATTGGGCCAATTCTGGATTAGCACAAATTCAGCCACTATATTTTTGGGATGGCAATTAACATACCTGACAGGAATATACTATCTGAATTGCTTATGCCTTGGATTTTAGAACATTGTTTATTGTTGTTATTTAATTATTATTTGTTGTTCAACACAAATATTATTGAACGATATATCTCCGTTTTTTTTAAATATAGTATCTTTCAGGGGCTGGTTTGGTTTTCCTCGATTTATGAATGAAAATTTATGAAAATTATATTTCTATGATAAGCACAAATTTCACCAGTTTAGCGGCCTGTAGAAAGTTTTAAAATTAGGCTTAAATTATTTCTTGTTTTTTCTAGAAATCGGGTTTTATTTATTCCGTCTTTTAGGCGAAATTTGAAATTTTCTTTTCCCGTTTTTTCGGCTCCTGGACTAGCACTAATTTTTTCCCGTGAGCACTAATTAGCACAAATTGGGCTTAATCGGTATGCAAAGTTTCATTTTGAAATTCGAAAGTTTCCCTGCTGCAGTTACTCACGTGAACTAACCGTTTCAATTTTAGTTTAGTTAGTTTAGTCGATTAAGCACACCGCATTAATTATGTTGTATAATAATTGCGGGCGTAAAATCGTAACCTTCCAGTTACGTAGAAAATAATGTTAAACATCCCTGACTTGACAAACTGGAATGATTTCCACGAACAAAATTTTTCTCTTTTTCTCGTCGTTTCCAAGCACACACAATCTATATATTTTATCAGGGAATAGTGAGATAAATTTTTTTCTACCAAAAAAAAACAAAACCAAAAATAAAAGAAAGAGGAAAACACAAAAAACAAGAAACGAACGGAAAAAGCTCCCTATTTTTAGTTCAGTTTTGACATTTCACATTATCACAAGAAAAAAATGTGTTTAGCAAATTTTTTTTTATTATTATTACTTTAAATACTAAACTTGTTAATTATAATTTTTTTTTTATTATTTATTTCTAAACAGATGAGAGAGTGAATTTTGTGGAAAAGTTTAACCGGGGATTTACGTGTTAAAATATTGCGTATAGAAAGTGCTGCTGTGCATAGTTAAAGTGAATTTTAATTTTTTTTTTTTTGACTTTTTCTTGTGAAAATTTGTGGAAATTAACTAGAAAAAACAAAATAATAAAAAATATATCGGATTTTGTGCCTTTAGATATATTTGAATATTATACCAAAAATAATTTATAAGCGCGAAATGTTAAACATAAAAAATTTTTAATTACATTAATTAACAAAAAACACTCCATATGTTTGATTTAATTTTTGAAATCAGCCGAAAATCAAATATTTAATCAAAGGTTTTCGTTTATTTTAAAGATAATTGAAAAAAGCTCGAGAGTACGAAGACAAAAAATAAAATGTGGCGTCTCAGTGTTTTAACATACAGAAATAATAATATGTGAAATCGGTGTGTGTCTTGTTTGGTCTCTCATAAAAATTTACTTCTTACTTATATGTTAGATGAAAAACTTTTTTTTTTTTTTTTTTGTAAAAATTGTGATGTTAGTCCAAACATACATATAAATATATAATATATATACATATATATATATATAAAAGTACAATTAATCATGTCGTTTAAAATTCGTCGTCTGTAATCTTAAGTCGTCGCCCTCTCTCACTCTCTCCCTTTTCATCTCCTTTTTATATCTTACATATTATTATAGATAGATGTATTTATCGTGTATAGTAGTATCGTACTTGTTTTAAAGTTTTATATATAGAGAAAAAGAAGATACATAGAAAGCAAAAATAAAACAAAATATAAGATAAGATAAGAAGGAAAATATTTTATTGGGATACTGCAATATAATTAAAGTGGAAAATTTGTTGTAGTATAAAAACGATAGATAAGAACAAAACAAGTTTAGTCCAATCTTCTTTTGTAATATACATCTCGATAAATACACAGTGAAAATCGACTTAATTTTTATCCTAATAACAATAATAAAAATAATAATAATAATAAATGTGATGACAAATAATATTTATTAAAATAATTATAAAGTTCAATGTTATTGTGCTTTTTATATAAAACCAGCAAGAAAACTAATTTGGAAAAATAATTTTTTTTTCATCTCAAGGTCATAAACGCAAAAAAGCTCTTGTCTTTTTTATTTGATATATAAATGTGTATCTAAAAATTCTCAATTATATTTTTAGAAGTGAAAAACTAAATATATAAATGTATATCGATTTTTCCCTTATTTATAATAGACTATTCGTGTGTGTATGTGTGTACGTTGTTTATATAAAATAAAATGTGCGATATAAAAATAATACCAACATTTTAATTATTTTATCTTAAAATAAATATGTAAAAAAAAAAAATTATCGCCGAAAAAAATAGATAAACTCGACCTTGAATATTTCCAAAAAAAGCTCAGTACTTTTTTACTTTTATATTGGGTTCTGTGTGCCAGAGTACAGTTTTCTCTCGGTTCTCGGTTTTTTTTTGTGTGTTGCGCGTTGTGAACATTTTGTGCGGCTTTTTCTTGTAAAAATATAATATTAACAAAATAAGTTAGGTATACTTGTTGTAAAATTTAATTAAAGTTTTTTTTGCTAAATAAAAATACAAAAAAAAAAAAAAAAATTTTTTTTTTTTAAAAACAAAACAAGAAAATGTTTGTGTGAAAAATAATACGTACGTGTGTGTGTGTGTGTGTTTGTGCCTATATACCTACCTACACATATATAAAATTAAATCTAGTATATAGAAAAAAAAAATTAAAGTGTGGTGTGAAAAAAAAAATAAAAATTTTCTGTGATTTTTCTCAACAAAAAAAAAAATAAAAAATAAAAGTTGTGCTTTGTGTGCTTTTCGAATATATAAATAATTTGCTTTTTTGTTCGGTTTTTCTTTTTTCTTTTTTTGGTGTTTGGCTCGAAAATTATTTCTGTTATTGAGAAAAATGTGTGGTTTATTGAACGATTGTAGAAGGATAAAATGTTCAACGAGATTTTTTGAAAGGTAAGTCAATTTTTAAGATTTCGTTTTTGTGGCGCAGCTACAAGTGTTAAATTATGTTAAAAGCTATATATTTTTGGTTTATGTACTAAATTAAATTCTAAAGTCGTGTGCATATTACATACACTATTTACGCGATTTTAGATTTTCTCAAACTTTAGACCAGGGGCCTATTTAACCATCGTACTATGCAACTTAGCACTTATCACTTTTCAAAACTTCTAGAATTCAGAGAAAATAAACTCTTGGACGTTAACGTGTTTTTTTTTCAAGACCAACTAGATGAAATATATTTTTTACATCAACTGGGAATAACAACAAGTCTCTCTTATTATTTGATTTTTTTCTATTCATTCACTTGTTTCGAGATACGGAATTATATGCAATGTGATGACTGTTTATTAGTCAGTCGATAAATTACTGTGAACCGTACACGTGAATTATTTTTCAATTTATTACACGTAAACAACGACACGATGAGTAAACGCAGCGCTTTGATAAGTAAAAAAGAGGAAAAACTTTCTTTTTGGTAGTTTCAATAATACTAGTAAACTTGGAAAGGAGGCAGCTTGGAAAGAGGTATTAGTCGTCGCCCGACAAAGACTGGAGATATGCTAGAGATAATTTCTTTGGCTTGTGGAAAAGCCGAACTTTGGTAAAAATTAATTTGTATAATTTGTATAATGTGTACTATCATTTAATTTGTGTTAATTAAATAGGCAATGCGGGATAACGCCCAAAAAACCAGATCGAAGGGGGGTAAGGACTGCAAGCTTGATGAAATTGATAATTTCACACTTGAAATTTTGGGGCGTGATTCTGAAGTGGTAATAGTTTTAAATTTACCGGAGAGCTATGGTGAGTCAGGTAGCTCCACCAAATTAAATAAATCACTTAAAGATTCAAAAATAGCAAAAAAAGGAAATGCGAAGAACCAATAAACGAAAGGAAACGTCCAAATAGTGATTTTCAAAATAAGGTAGAAATTTACCATTGACTGTTACAATGCCTAAAATTAGAAAGGGAACTTAATTTAACGTCTTCAGAAATAACAAGTGATTTAGTGCCAGTACGAGATCGACGTACAACATATCCCAAAACCACAACAGATATAAATTCTGAAATTTTAATTGAAGTTTTAGAATTAGAAAGTTAAATTGTTATATGTTTAAAATTTTTATTTTATTATAAATTTGAATTATACAGTTTGTCTGAAGAAAGTTAAAATATTATTTAATTTTTCGATCGCACTAACATTCATTTCGTGTTCAGCTTCCATTTCCAGCAATAAATTATTGTTGTTTGTTGTTACTTCAGTGCCATCAACCATCAATAAATCTTCACTTCTATATTCTCGAGCTATCGTGCAAGCAATATTGTGTATTATTGAACAAGTGAGTACAATTTTTGCTGCGGTTCTAGGACGTAGTCTTAAATAATTCAAACAAGGGAACTTTTCTTTTAAAATTCCAAAACTATCCTCAACTAGACGACGAGTTCTTTGTGTGCATTATTAAAATTCTGGACAGAGGAGGTATCTCCTGAATTTTGATTTATCGGCGGGATCAACCAATTTTTGAGTGGATATGCACTATCGCCTAAAATAACAGCTCCTTCAAAGGGTCTCCAACCACTTTCAAATCCAAAAAAAAAGAAATACAAACAATCTATGTAAATAACATCAGTTGAATTTTTTTTAAATTAGTTACTTGTGAAATACTGTTGAGTTACGCAACAATCATGCACGCTTCCAGGCCAATTGGCATTGACGGCATAAAATAAATTGTTCGGTTCGCATATCATCATTACATTTAGTGAATGATTTCCATGTCTACCAACAAACATTACTTCGTTACTTGATGGTGCATCAATATTGATTATTGTACCATCAACACATCCACCAACATTTGGAAACCCTCCTTTTATATACAAATTAAGACCAATGTCCGCCACGTTTTCTGGCCAACACACAATTTTTGTAAATAAATTTTCGACTATTGCGTTACAAACGCGACGTACTGTGGTGCAAACAGTCCCCTTTGTAACGCTGTGCATGGTACCCACACCATGATATTGACATCCATTGCCAAGCCGATGAAGGCACAGTAATAGTTGTTGTTTTGGAGTCAACGCCTTATTTTTTGTAGTTTTGTGCTTAATAAGGTCCCCGATATTTTGTAAAATAAATTCTGCTTGTTGATAATTTATGCGGAACGATTCTTTAAATGAACATTCGATGGATATTCTAAAATGTATCCTCTTTTGATACATATTTTTATTTCTTACGTCGTTCCGAATAATAATTCACGTTGAATCATTTTTGACGACCTACTATTTCTTGACTAATCAGCAATATAAGAGGTATAAAAACGAAGTTTCATTTTCAAAGTTCTTATAATCTGTAAAAGTTTTAGTAGTTATCAAAATTTTGCAAAGTGCAAAGTGATTAGTTTTTGGTTAAATAGGCAAAAAGGGGTCGTCTTTCTTTGGAAGCCCTGACGTAAAACGCACGAGTTATGTATGATAGACAGATCATATTTTTACATCGAAGTGTGAAATTTTTTTTAAAAAAAAGTCCCTTAAGCTAGCAGAACCCATACAGCAGAACATTACAAGATAGTATGAATAATTATAGGCTAATAATAGGCTAATTAAATGCTCTACTAAACATTTTTGGGCTCCACCCCTTCCAACAAAAACGATGGGTTCTGCTAGCTTTAGAAAAAGTTAGCAGAACCCATATCAAAAAATATTTTAAAAACAATTGGAAAATTAAAGGTTAATTTTAGGCTAATTAAATGCCCTATGTAAATTTTATTATTCTGCTCATTCTAAAAAAGGCATAAGGCTTTATCATTTCAGAGCTAGCAGAACCCAAATCGAAAATGGGACCAAAACCGAAATTAGAACCCAAAACAAGATCAATTAACATACAAATAATTTTAGGCTCATTATGGAATAATCATTATGGATGCTCATTATGGAAGTTTTGGGTACTAATTTCGGTTTTGGCCCGATTTTCGATTTGGGTTCTGCTAGCTTTAGATTAAATGACCTGAAGTTTGGTGAAGAACTAGTGGATCCCAAAATTTTTTAATGGGGCATTTGATTAGGCCATAACGAGCCTAAAATTATAATCTTGTAATGTTCTGCTGTATGGGTTCTGCTAGCTTAAGGGACGTTCGAAACCAACCAACCAACCATTACTAAGGGGTTGCTAATTGCGTAGCGAATCATAATAATTCGCTAAGGCATTGTGATTATACTTTGTATGCAAGTTCAAAGTATTTTCAACATTTTTGTAGGCCAAGAGCACTGTTGCCATTTGAAAAATGCTGTTCCAGTCCGTTTTGACTGGCAATAATCAAAAAAAAATAAAAAATATTTTATTTAAAATAAAAAAATAATAAAGTCTTCATAGCATAACAAACAATATTTTTCTAATTGTTAATAAAATCGAAATTCTCGCTCAAATAAATGTACAAAAAATGAAAGTCATTTTAAATATCAATATCACAAATTTCATTGACCAGTTGCGAATCAGTTTCATCGTCTTCGATAGTGCTTCTGTATGTTGAACACGAACCAATTTTTTTAATAATTTGATTAGGAATCGGAAGCTTGTTGCAGCATTGCCGAAATCGCATTTGGTTATGAATTATTAGAATGCTATTGGTTAGTCTCATTTGCATACTGTTTCGCAATTTAACCTTTACCAAGTTAAGGTGGCTAAATATTCGCTCAACGTCCGCATTCGAAATTAAAAGAACTAAACTGCATCTTTATGTAGATATACTTCGATCCAAAAGTTCTCCGTGGATTCTATATTTTTCCATTGCGTGAGCACTAAATTTTCCCATTGTGATTTAATTTTATCGGATCGATCTGAAAATTTCTCCCAACTGAATCTATCGACCTTTTCTTTGTACATAGGCAGTCCTCAACAGTAATGCTATTTAAATTTGATGGCATTCTTTGCTGTAATTCATTAGCAAGCTTTATTAAAAATGGTTGACAAGTTTTAAACAGTTTTTTCTGGACGGTTGTTATTTTTTGATTTGATTTAAGTTCAAAAAGTTTGTCTTCACGTTCGAAACCTAAATACGTCTGCGATTGTGATTCTGCGTTGCTTATATTGCCACCTTCACTATCATCATAATTGAATTTAACTATTTGTTTTATTAAAGTGATAATTAGATATTCTAAACCACCCAGGACTTTTATGAACTTATGATTAAATTCGTCATCGTAAATTTTTGTTACACTAGAAATTTTGAAGCAATTTTCTTCAATCTCTGTAATCTGAAAATACGTTTTTAATTCTAAATATTGGCGGTGGATTTTGGTAACGGCAGATTCGATTGACATCCACCGAATGATCCACCGAAGAAGATTGTGTAATTTTAATTTATAAAGATTTTGATAATTTAACTGCCGGCTGCTTGATCTGGTTTGCTGCTTGATTGTAGATTTCACTAATAATAAATTCAATTTCTTTGGGAATACATGAAGCTGAGTGACAAACACTTGGTATCAATACCAATTAGGATTTAGAGCCTTTAACTTTGCGAAAACTCCTTTATGAATGCCAGTCATTATATTTGCATTATCTGTACCTAAACCAACCATATTTTGAATTTTAAGATTATATTCACCAATTACGGATATAATCGCTTCAACTATTCCTCTAGCATCAAATGAGTCAAGTGGCTCGAGCTTTAAAAAGTTTGTTTTTATAGATTTTTCTTGATTATTGTAATATCTGATTACAATGCCTATAGCTCCTAAGCTATAACCTTCGCCCATCGTTCAGGCAATAAACGGATTCCCCGAAGGAAGAAGTTTGGTTGTTTTGAGGCGATCCAGTCATCGACCCATTTTTTGACGGTTTCATATGATGTTATGTGCTGCTGTGCCAGGGCAGATTGCATCGACCGGAATAAGTAGGCGGTACGGTAAGCCAGGCCTACCGTACACTCCTTTTACATATAACAAGATGGAGGGATAGGAAAGGTTATTAGATATGACAGACTTGAATATAAATAATTAGCAATCAAGATCCTAAAAAAATTTTAATTGGTAAATTTCCTGAAATAAAACTTCATTACTATGAGTGATTAACCATTACATCCACCCACATAATTGACAACCAGCGATAATTATTTATCCAACTTAGAACAAGCTAACCAAAACCTTTACCAATTTACCTTCTTCCGAACAATCTAGAAAATAATTTAATTAAAGAAATGCCATAGACCCCAAAAAATACAAAAACTATCTAAGTACAGCAATATTTGTCTGCATATACATTTTATTCTGTAGTCGCCAAGCCATTTATAATTTCAAAAATTCAAACATCCGCTGAAATATTAATTTCATTAGCAAACCCGGTTTTTGCCATTGTAATTCCTACATTGTCTGCTTTCATAAAAAGTCATGAAAATTTGCAAGCTTCCTATTAATAAAAAAAATATCAAATAGAATTAAAATTTAATTTAAACAGGAATCGGGTAACACTGTTGTTATGTAACTTTATAAAATTTCTCTTCTCCGATACTTCAATTTTCCAAACAATCATATTCGTTTGATCTATTAAAATAATTTTATTAAACCAATTGACGTAAATTAAATTAAATCCTAAATATACAATTAAATTAAATTAAAATAAGAAAAATAAAGTTAAAATGAAATTAGAATTCGACCTGTAATTAAAAATTTGTAATTTGGTTAATAATGGAATTATATTATATTCCTGTGGCATTATTCTGGTAATTCCTCGGGAATGGGGAACTGGGGAAAGAATTTATATGTAATTTCTGTTCAAATATTATTTTTCCGGCCTACTGAGGAGAAAAGTTTGATGTACATATTTTTAAATGGGGAATAATTTTTCCATATCTAAATTGGCAGGACAAATTATTCCCCATTTAATTTTGTTTTCAAAAAAATTAACACCAACTTTTTACCTCAGTGAGCCAGAAACAAAATGTTTAAATAAAAATTACATATAAAATCTTTCCCCAGTTTCCTATTCCCGGGGATTACCAGAATAGTGCAACTGGCGACCGATTGAAAGAGCTTATAAAGAAGAAAACCCTTAATTACAAAATATTTATCTGAATCATCTAAATGCCAAATATTTATCTGAATCATCTAAATGCCAAATATTTATCTGAATCTCTCTCATTGAAATGGTTATGTGCAAATTATAATTTATTAGTTTCTAATAATAATACTCAGTATTGTTAACTGTCCAATCAGGAAACTATAAAGGAAACTAACTATAAAGGATAGTATTAATATTGAACATCTCGGACGATTCTAGATTAAGAATCTATTCATTCCTAAATAAACTAAATCAATAATTTGAATAGTAATAATCAATTAGTTAAAAGAATTAAATGAATTATTATTACTAATTACAACTAATTGCAGCCGCATTGATTGACTTTTAAATAAATTTTTTATTTTTAATTAAAAAGTAGTACGACTTCAAAGATATTCTGTAATCAAAAATCTTCATTAGAACTAAATAAATTAGCTTAATCACGAACTGCAATGAATAATAGTATTGATAGTGCACACCTGATAAACCTCGATAACTCTGAAATATAATAATTTATTACTCAGAAGCTGAATAATTGGATACAGGAATATTACTAAAACTAGTTAATCTCTGAAATCAAAATACGGCCGAGTAGAAGGCGAACAAAACAACACGGTCCGCATGTATGCAGGCCCAAATAACTTAAACACGAAAAACCATCTTCATACGAATGCCTAGGAAATTCCCTTTTGTTAAGATTTTCCCCGACCCTACCCATCCATATCTCGTACATGCGGCGTGCACATAAAATCTGCCCATCCACCCTCAATCTCGATAAACTATACCTTTCACTTTCAAGTCATTCCTCTTTCAGAACTTCACTATTCCGCTAGGACGTCCCTAATCCGACGATCACCGTACAATATCCAGAGCAAAATTTGTCTGTATGCACGTATAGTGGATGACGAACGAAATTACCTCTCTTCAAGCATACACCCCAACCACGATCTATACATTTTATACGACGATCATCAAATCAAAGGACGATCATCACGCCATCGCGGAAATTGGTAAATTTATAAACGCAAACTACCCTAAAAATAAAAAAACAATTCACCAAAGCCAAAGATAAATAAACAAAGTTCATGCTCAGGCGAATGAAAATTAATTTCTCCGCCGGATCTACAAGATACCTAGTTAAGTGAAAAAACTCTTGAAAAAGAAAATTCCATAACATTTGTATGAAAGTTTCTTCTCGAGTTTACGTTTTACGTACTAACATACAAAGTTTATATATTGCGAGATGGCCGTATACACACACATAGGTCCTGGTTTATCGTTTATTATATATTCATTCCTGCACAATTATCACACACGCACACATTGAAAGAAATAATATACGAGTAAATATGTATAAAAAACAAAAGGTAGGTCGTCGATCACCAAGCATGCTTACTCTACTTAGCAAAAACAACAATAAAAATTGTTAACGAGTGTACCATAACAGAATAACAGAATTGAAAACCCTTTCTCGCGTAAACAATACTCGAATAACCCACTACATGAGAACACTGGTATTCTACACCTTTAAGTATTATAAAGTAGATTCATGTCTTAGATATTATTAGCACTAAAAGTCTTGAGTATGATACAACCATTGTGCGTGGAGACTTTAAGGCTAGTCATAGTGAATGGGACAGAGCGGATAACATAACGGGATGTGCTCTTTGACGACGGTTAAGCAACACAATCCATAATGTTATTCATATTATTTCATATTTCACGTTGTGCAGTATTTTCTACACCGTGTAGTTAATTAATATTCTACATGTGTAAACAGTGTATGTAGAAAATTAATAAATTCCATCGACAATGTAGATAATGTAGAAAATATGTCGGCAATGTAAACAATAATTAATTCTGTTGACAATTGCCAAATTCTAGGATTTTTTTTAATGGAACTCGTACTTCAACGTGTTCTTACTTCCCATTTGAAACATTTGAAGTCAAGTTTTCATAAGATAATGTATGCTTTAACTGGAAGCTCGAAAATATCTAAGAATGACCGAGACAACTGGTAAAAAGAAGAATTTTTTACACAGTTAAGTTTTTAAACAAAACATAGAGATGTCAAACTGTTAATGTGCTAAAACGAACAAATTTTCTATTATTCTTTTCTGTTTTTACATCGAAGTGAGGTTATCAAGACTTTGGAAGTTTGCTTTCGAACTAATGAAACATTGAATTCTTTAAATTCAAAATATCGAAAATACTTTCAACGGACCTGGTCCTGTCTGAGTGTGGAGTATATGATTATGTCATCCAAGTAGCATAAGCATATTTTTCCCGGTAATTCATCGAGAACGTTATCCGTCACTCGTCAAGAGGCCATTTTTTAGCCCAAAAGGCATTCGTACATGTTCGTAGTATCCGAACTTTACTGGGAAAGCAGTTTTCGGTATTTCGCTGGGGTTCACTTCGATCTGGTGGAAACCAGATGCAAGGTCTGAAGTTGTGAAGTAGATACATTCACCTAATTTTTCGATTATATTATTGATGTTAGGTAATGTCGATTACCAGCCTCCATTTCAATTTCCCACTAGCGTCTTGTTTCTGTGCTCTATTCATATGGAAGAGCTCCAAGGGGAAAAGTTTGGCCTGATAATACCTTGGCGTAACATTTTAGAAATTTGAGTTTTGACTTTTTGCTTATGTGTCTGGGGATGAAGGTTAATTTTTTGTCTTCCAATTGGGAAATGTGGTAGTTACAACGGCACACAATTTCTTAATAACTTCTTTTCCTCAAGATTTAGGTGATCAATTTTTCTGTGTGGAGTGATTCGATTTCTGCATATATCATATATTTCAATTATTTAGTTCGGTTCTATTATAAAAGATTGTTGTTTATTGCCGAAATTTACTTCGAGGGGCTATTTCGTATGTTTTAGATGTATAAGTAGGTTTGAGTCTTAATTCAATACACACTTTGTCTGTTTTAAGGAGTGATTTGCATAATTCCAGAGCGACTTTTAATTGTTGCATCAACTCTAGTCCTAATAATCCGTCGAAAAAAAAGCAATTTATTTTTGTTGTCGATGTTCAAATAATGTGTCTAAACTGGTTTGTGTCTTTAATAAATTTAAATACACAAATTTCGTTCAATTAATTTAATTTATATTTTTCTTATTGTAAACTTAATATACTAATTTCTTAATTTTCCTTAATTTTTGCTTCTAAACCTTTCATATTATATTAAATTAATATTCTTGGACGCATTCATTATTTATTAATTTGCCATCTAGAGACAATAAAAAACACTCATATTTAATCGCCATTGCGGCGTGAAAACAAAAAATCTTCGTTTGGCGTAATTTTTCGAGAAATTTTAAATATTTTTTAAAACTTTATCCAATAAAATTTTTTTTGTAGTAAAAATATTAAGAAAATTGATTTTTACGTTTCTGAAAAACGATTAACGTTGAAACCTAACTATTCGCCTTTTAATGCAAAGTGTCTAACATCTGACGGAATATTTTTGAACTAGAGTCGACCTTGGTCAATTTCTCAAGAAACTAGTTTTAATTTAATATAAACTTCATATTTGACTATAGTTCAATTAATAGGCCTTTAAACGGTCTTTAAAAGGCCGATAGACAAACCAAACATTTTATTTCGATAATCATGTGTTAATACCTCAATTATATATTTAACTTCATCCTAAAGAATGAATTAGGTCAATTGGTAGTTTTTTGTAGCCAAAAACTAATTTCTAGTATACATCGTTTTGGACAAGTTGAGTACCATACAGCCTTAAGTAAAAGTTAGATTCGAAAAGATAGACAAAAAATATAAAAATGAAAAGTAAATATTATCAAGTGGCTTAAACATTTTAGACTCCCCAAAAATATATTAGAAAAAGCCGTACAAGGAACACCGGAGAAGCGATATTGATTAGGACGTAGCTCAGGTAACTTATGAAAGAATTGATAACAAAAAATAACACGCATATATGTTCGGTTCCAATTGGAAAAAATGTCGAACCAAGATTCTTATTGGACCCAAATAATTTCCAATAGCCGCCATATTGAATTGTTTTACTATTGGCGATTTACACTGTTAATATTTTATAAATGCAAATTAGTTAAAATTCTATAAAAACCGATAATTATATTAAATAAATTCATAATTTATATAAGATAATTTAAAATTTAATAAATACAATTTTAACAAAAAACTAAACAAATAAATAAAAATTGAACTTTAAACAGAAAAAATATCAGAATTATTTAACGGTTGTGAAGTTTGTCCCAAAAAAACCCGTGTACAAATACGAATCCAATAAGAATTATTTAATACTGAACATGTATAGTAATTACACTGTTAAACCAAAATTTTGGCGAAATAACTAAATTATAATAGAAAGAGACGAAAATAGACGCCATATTTGTTTAGCAACAGAAAGAGTAAGAAATAATCTTGAGAAAACAAAATAAAACACATTAAGTCGTTTAATTGAGTTATATTTAACACTAAACATTATATTTAAACTAAACATTATTTACTATATAGATATTTAAATTTTTTTTTTAAATGAACTAAAAATGAAACACGAGAAAGTAAACAAAATTAATTTTTGTAAGAATACAACGTATAAATTGCAGTTGCTTTAGTGGATTTCATTGATATAAATAATTTAGAAAATAAATTGTCTGTATAAGAAAATTCCACTATGCTGAAATGATATCCTTAGGATAACAGTCAAACGCCCTTTCCAAACGGAAAGTAGTGATATATTACTTTTCGATCTCGTAATTCAAGATTGTCGAAAAATTCCACTATGGGCAAATGTTTGCTTGATTAGCTTGGTTAGTGTCAATCTATAGCTAACATTTGCTCATAGTGGAATTTTTCGACCAACTCTACAATTTCCATAATTTATCTAAACTAAAACTACTCAAACCAATAAAATCGATTTGAATTGCAAGAATGAAAAATCATACCTATCCCCTAGAAATGGAGACGGCTCTTGATTTAGTTAATTGTGTCAACCTAAGTAAGAATTACGCAAACTAATAAAATCGACTTGATTTAGTAGAACTGGAAGGAATACCCCTACTCTCAATTTGGAAACCTTAGTCAATTCATTGTGGTACCGATTAGTTATTTTCCTATAAACCACGTTCTTAGTAATATATTTAAACTAAAACTACCCATATAGACCCCTAGACTTAATTTGCCAGAACAAAATTTAGAAGTATCCTATTTTTATGGAAATGTCCTTTAGATCACCTGATTGTCTTATCTGTCTTCTGGATATCGTTTTATCGACTAATTTCCACATAATGGCTATATACACAAATTTTCTATACCCGGCATTTCAATATTTTGAAAAACTACTTAAAAATATGGAAAAAAGGAAATGATTTTTCGAGCTACTATGAATAATGTAAAATACATTTTTTGAGTTTATTTTCTAGCTTTCACTCAAAATTCTTATAAGAATTTTTTTAACAGTGTATTTACTAATTTTTGTTATTTGGGACATACTTCACTGCCATAATTATTTATTGCAATTTTTCACTCAAAATATTGAGTATTTTTTCATCTTATGGCAATAACAAGCCGCCTCCAGAGATTGGGGAAAGGTACTACAATATAGGTCAAATTGGTCTGCCTCCAGAGAACATTTTCGGAATAAGATTTTGCCGGTATAAGGTTATGTCATTGGCCCAGATTGATAAAATACTCAATATCTTGATAGAAAAATTGTAATAAACGATTTTGATATTTTTTCTGTTAAAACTTTAGGTTTTATATTTTTGTTAACTATAATATTCTCTAAATTTTATTTAAAAAATTTTAATTTTTAACTCAAGTTTTATACTTGATTCGGTGAATAATTTAACAGTGCAATAAAACTCACTAAATGTATTCCAATAAGAATTTAATACTGAGTGCTACTAACACCGATATAATTTGGATTTTTTGGTAGAAAATTCGCATCGCTAGCAATCATTCGCATCGGTAGTTCAACATTAGTGTTAGAAAACAACTTCTAACAAATAAAACAACCAATTATTGATTGCACTTTACCTTGTTGTCACATAATTATTCAACAACAGGTTGCTAGTATGTTTCGTACTAATTGTATTACGTCTCGTTAAACCTTATCGTTTTCAGCACAATGTCCTAAGCAGAATTTTCCGAGCAGATGGCATCAATTTATAATTAAATTGTAGATTACGATAACAATGAACTATAACGCAATATATGTATTATAATAAAAATATAGACGCACATAAAAATATTAAGCCTGGATATATTTGTCCATATAGAAGTAAAAAAAAAAATTTACAAGCATAAAATCAGATATACGAGTACGACAATCAATAAACACCGATAAATTTAATAAAATATCACCCTTTAATGCTATAGATATAACTGAACATACATATATTATGCCATAACTATAATAATGATAAGATATAAATTTTCCAACAAAAAAAAATATTTGCCAACATTTTCATTTCTTCATTTTCACAATAATATGTACACAGCACAACCTACCTACCTACACACAAATAAATAAATCACATTAAATATATAAATAAATAAACAAATATATAAATAATAATTATATGATAGTAATTGCAGAAATTTATATTATTTTTGGGTTATCAAAAATGTGATTCATTAAAAATTATGACTGCAGTAGTTTTAGTTGTTGTTGTTGGAAGTATGATAACGTCCTACACAGTAACCAGAAGAAGCGGCAATTTTTCCCCCATCCACCATTTATATTAAAACATTTTTTTACCAATGTACATAAATTATTTTAGTGCATTTTTTTGGTGTTCTTTGTGGCCAAACAATTCCAAATTCGAATTGATAAAAGGAATGCGGTTACATTGGAACAGCGCAAAATCTCATTAGATGACGTGAATTGGTCATTGATCGCTTAAAACAACAATAACAACTGCAATAAAAAACTGAAAAGCTGAAGCAGAAAATCCAACTGTGTTTACGTATACGGAGTAACACAAATAGAAAAATCGAAATAAAGCTCATCTCTTGTCTAAGTATCTTGAGCTTTTTTGTTTGTTTCATTAAAGTTAATTCAAATTCTTTGAACTTAAATTGATTTTTTGTTTTTGTTTTTTGTTTATGTATCCCCCCGTATATGTATATATATATTATAATATATTTTCTATACACACAACAATCAAAAGTTTTTAAAAAGCATATAAAATTTCATTTATGTACACCCAATCCAATAGATTAGACCAAAATACGAGATAACGAACACACAACATCATATGCGGAGTAGAAAATTTATTATTCCATGGAGACCACTTAAAATGGGTCTTTAAGAAAACTTCATATACACGACGAGTATGTTTATCCAAAAAAAAAAGTTTATTTGTTTTCTTGTTTGACTTGCGAAACGATATATTTCAATCCTTTCCGAACTATTTCATCTAAATTAACTCGTAATTTACCCAAAATATAATGAAATGTGTAATGAACATTGAGTGTTTTTCTCGAGCAAATTAAATATGTTTTTCTACCTTTAAATCAATAAAAATAAATTAATTAATATTTCCGAACGGTAATAACTCGAGTATTTTTGGTTGCAGAAAATGCTAAAGTTCAATTATATTTATTTATATTACATCTGTATATATGCTATAGTACGATACCATCATCATTTACTTTATATATAAATATGATGTAGGCAGACAATTAATTGTTCATTTATATGTCTAAATTTGGTTTATGATAAATCAAATTTTAATTGACCTAAATGATAACACATATTTTATTAATATGTCGCTATTAATATGCGGGTGTCACATGTTGTGAGTGCGTCTTTTATTTTAAAGTGGATGATGTTTAACAATTTAGAAAAATATTAGGGGGGGGGGGGGGGGATGTTGTGCTAGCACACACCCGACCTTCATCACATTGGATAAAGAACGCACCGCATAGTTAGGATTAATCAAAACCTGTGCCGTACATAAGCTTACGTTAGTTGGTTTAAAGCTTTGTGGACTTCCTCAGATCAAACGGCAGAGGGACAAAATCCCGATATTAATATTCCCAAAGGTACAAAATCCCGAAGATTTATAAAGATCCCGAAATAATAAATTCCCGAGGTTGCAAAATACCGAAGGTACAAAATCCCGAGATTTCAAAATCAAGAGGATCAAAATCTCCCAAGAACAAAATCTCGAGGGACAAAATCCCGAAAACCTATGAACATTTCAATTTTTATTTTTTAGAAAACTATAGCTGTTATTTCAGATTTTAAAACTATGATTTACAATTTTTAAATTAACAATTAATACATATTTTTAACACTATCTGTCGAAGGCACTTGGCGAAACAAACTGATTTCTAAACTATTTGTAATTTTTTCAAATATCCAAAAATTTATTGTTGCGAAACAAAAAACAAGTGAGTAAAAAAAACGTGTTTATTAAGAATTAATACATCACATAATTATGAAAAATTATTGACATAATAATATGATTAAAAAATAAAACAATACAATTAATAATGAGTAATAATTATAATTAAGTAATGATTTGAATTCTAAAATTTTTACAAAGCATGTTTATTTACATTTAAATGGTACATTTTATCAAACCATCATTAACTAAATGAAACAAACCATCTTCGGATGAAAAATCCGAATAAAATTCCGAATAAAATTGAAGAAAGAGGGACTACTCGTAAATCTCGATATTTATAATCCCGAAAATACAAAATCCCGAGAATTCAAAATCCCGAGGTTCAAAATCGCTCCGGAACAAAATCTCAGGAGGGACAAAATCCCGAAAACCTATGAAAATTTCAAAGTCTATTTGCTCAATGACGCACAACACAATAAAACAGAAAAGAAAAATATAAAAAATTTAAGTTTAATTTTGATTTTAGCAAACTTATGATTTATAATTTTAAAATAAACAATAAATACATAACATTATTTTAAAAAATTATTAACATATTGATTTGATTAAAAAATAAAACAAAATAGAAAGAATATAATTAATGATAACAAATAATTATAATTAAGTAATGATTTGAATTCTAAATTTTTTTAAAAGCACATTTATTCACATTTAGACAGTACATTTTATATAACCATCATTAAGTAAATGAAGCAAATCTTCTTTGAAAATCTTTTGATTTCTGTTAATTTTGAGAAAATCCCGAATTATTCGGGATTTTATCGAGATTGTGGGATTTTGTCCTTTTGGGATTATGTCCCTCGGGATTTTCTACTTTCGGGGTTTTGGCCTTCGGGATTATGTTACTTCGGGATTTTGTCTTTCGGGAATATGTCACCTACCCAAAATTGAATTCCGCTCGAAATTTAATTTTATTCGGGATTTTCTCGAGATTACGGGATTTTATCCTTTCGGGTTTTTGTACTTTTGGGATTTTGTTCTTCGGGATTACGTAACTTTGGGATTTTCTAGCACCGTTGGGATTTTGTATCCTCGGGATTATGGGTCTCAGGTTTTTGTTCCGCGGGATTTTGTCTTTCGGGAATATGTCATCAACCCTATTTATTTACATTTAGATGGTACATTTTATATAACCATCATAAACTAAATGAAACAAACCTTCTTCGGAAGAAAATTCCGAATAAAATTTAATTTCGCGCGGAATTCAATTTTATTCAGGATTTTCCGGGATTACGGGATTTTGTTCTTTCATAATTTTGTCCCTCGTGATTTTGAGCTTTTGGGATTAACTTCGGAATTTTGTACCTTCGGGATTTTGTACCATCGGGATTTTGTATCCTCGGGATTATGACTCGTGTTTTTGTTCCGCGGGATTTTGTCTTTCGCTCTTCGCTCTTTGAAAGTTTTGCTGGTTATCAGGAGGTCGTCCAGTTACAAACAAAGATTTGAGTATGTAGTTCGTCTTTTAGATCCAAACTCGTTGTATAACGAGTCTTGCTTAGACGTCCCAGTAAATATTCGATAATGAGCAAAGGATAAGCATCCTTCACCGTCAGCTCGTTGACTTTGCTTGCGTCCAGACATAGACGGATTTTGTCACACGGCTTGAGCACTCTTATGACTGGTGAACTCCACGAACTACTACTCTCCTCAATGACCCCTAAGGACAACATCCGGTCAATCTTCTTGTAGATGTCTGTTTGTACGGCTGAAGCTACAGAGTAGTATCTCAGCCCGTAACTTGGCAACAAACCTTTTCCTGCAGAAATAGCATTCTATTCTGTAAAGGCCTTGGATTCACGCACGCAAAAAAGTAACAAATTTTCTCATATGCGTGTACGCTATAAATATGTATTGCTTAGTTATTTCCCTAAATGTTGCTCTTTTTTAAAAAGACAGAAATTAGAGTACAATTAGGCGAATTAAAATAAAAATGTGCATACAATCGAAACATGCATTTGAAAGCAAGGCTTTAGACTGCGCTCATGATATCGGGTGTTAGTTCGGCTCAAATGCTATGGTATCGTACTGAATGTATTAAAACAACAACAAAGTTAAAAATATTTCAACTCGAGTGTGGAACTAGTAGGCAGGGCATATCGCATTTCACGAAATTTGATTGGTTTTGAGTTCGGGAGCGAGTATGATGCGTTTTATTTGCTGAATATTCCTAATGTAAAAATAAAAATGTGTTGAAAACAATTGTAAGATAAAGCATAACGTAGTATAAAGTATGCAAAATGGTTGGTTCCTGGGTTCAGTCATATGAATAACAAGCCACAACTGCAATAGTTGTTGCACGAAATTTCAATGAAAAATTTTGTTCTTTTTATGGTGGCCTTGATATGTACTTGACCAAAAATGCCAAATGTCCCTGGATTCGGTCATATGTTCAGTCAGTTGTATTAAAATACATATCAAGGCCATCATAAAAAACCATGTGGAGATGTGGCTGTGACTTTTGCAGAAAAAAATGTTCATTGAAGTTTCGTGCAACAACTGTTACAGTTATTGCTTGTTATTCATTTAACCGAACCCAGGGGCCGACCATTTAGCATTTTTGTATTAAAGTACATACCAAGGCCATAATAAAAACTATGTCTACATGGGATATTGACCTAATTAATTTTAATTATTAATTTATTTAAACCACGCAATAATTGTTGCCAGAATATTCCGCCTAAATGTATACTATTTGTATATTCGCACACATGTATAGTTTTTGTTATTTGGTAGAAATTTCACTTCTGTCCGAATTGTTATTTTTGTCATAAGATATTGACAATCCAAATCAACCCTTACGTACGCTGTTGGATAAGGTTCCTGCAAAAGTCACGTTTGCTTTAATATAACCCAAAGTGGATGCTTTATTTCCATTTGCAGTTCGAACGGTGGTAGGGAAATTACCGTATTTCATTTTTGGTTGAGTATATCGCCTGCCATCCCCACCATCGGAAATTGTAGATTCCGCCTTGTGTTTCTTAAATTGTTTACGCATGCTCAATACCGAAGACATTTTGAAGTTGTGGTAGGGGTTGAATGTATTTTCTTAGATGGTCATTTTTCTTTGCATAGTTCCCTTATCTCTTTCGCCCGATTTTCCGAATGCACTCGATATTTAGCACAATGTGGATGTGAAACGGCTAGAGAACCACATCCAAATCCACATTATTCCTGTGGTTTAGTCGTATCGTCGAGATTTCATCATTTGAACCAATATCGCAGTTTATGTTAGTGTCACTAGTTTGCGAAGAACAGTTCTGCTTAAAAGTATCCTGCTCATTAATATATTAACGTTGCTGAGATAGCAGTTCAGGTATAATACACATTCTCTGCCAGACATCTTCGTATTACGGTGCAAAACGTACATAAGTTGAACTTACAAATAATATGTTCAGCTTCCCCTCCGATTGTCCAATTGTCAACGAACAGCCAAATCGGAATGGAGATCTTGAAATCGTTTTCTAAGTTCCCCGTTTTACTGAGACCAACTGGCGATCCCATTACGCTGAGTACGATTTATTTGCAGAACCTTGGAGAATATAACTGACATCCCGTACTAAACCTGTATCCGCTATAATTAGCTTTAGCTTGATGTTCCACCATAAACAAGAATTTCTTAAGATTAAGGCCAGTGGGAGATTCATCGAACGAGGCTTTCCATCTGGACATAAGTTTTCGTGTGGAACTTGTCCTCCAACTGCTAGGTTAGTTTCTTCATTTTCCTTACCATATGGTATGCATCAACTAATCGATGGACCTCCCTAAAAACGGTTATCTTATCCAAAATTTCAGGATTTAATATCGCATTTCCTGGATGTTTGGCTAGTAGATTTGTAGCTTACGTACTATCGATGAAATATAGCTGGGCATACTGGTTATTATTGCCTTGTACGAGTAGAATACGGCGTGTCCTATGACATATTTGATCGGGAACTTTAAAACGTAAGGAAAATTGACTATTTTGTCTCCCATTGGAGTAAACACAACGCAACTTTGCCCATAAAATTTCCTTTTCGACAGCAACTCATGAATTTTCCATCGGATGGTCGTTCTGCAAAGACATTCTTTGACTTACAAAACTGACGAACGCTATTCATTGGGCTGTGCGAATGTACTTCTACTGAAACGGTCGAACAATTATTTGCTTCCTCGCGAATGGGTTGGCTTGAGTCTCTGCATTTTTATCTCGTCGTGCTTAAGACTTGATTGACTGTTTTGTAATATTACTTGCTTGGCGACGATGATAAGCAGCAGCACTTGTATCTCGCCGTGCTTGAGACTGTTCTTCTGTTTCAACTATTTTTCGAAGCTTTTGAACTGTTCCGGTGCTTCATTAGCTTTGCGACATGTCGTGTTTGAGACTGTTCCTTTGTTTTCATTTCTCTTCCAAGCTTATAAGTTGCGACGTTTGCATTTTAGAGTTTCGCTGGATCTTGTCTAGCCCGATATCTACCTATCCGTTCTCTAGATATTCGACATTTCTTTTCGACTGGGTCTTCATCCATTATGCTTGCTTGACTTTGACTTCCAAGTTAAAAAAAAACTTACCAGTCCAAATACAAAATGAACAACGAAATAATTTTCTTGGCTATGGTGGCTATACAACACCTGTTAGTCAAAACGATGACGACACGTTATGTCTATGGTTTATCATATATTAACCAGGTGGCAGGTTAATTTTTAAAATGAAATGTGTTTTTCCGCCTCGTTCTCTCAATAGAAGAGAGAGAAAACTATTTAGAAAATTAAAAAACAATAAAAATATTTTTTCATTTTCAATTTTTTAGTGTCACGAATACTGTTGGAGCCGAGGGACGTGCATTTTCCAGCTTTAATTTTCCGCATGCATATCCATTTCTAACATGATGGTATTCCAAATTATTGGAACTTGTTGTAGATTTACTGAAAAATAGCAAATAAAATACCGGCATTTTGTGACACTAAATACATATTTTGTTCTCGTTTTGCGTGATACGATTTGGACCAAACTTTTCAGACATGTGCAGTTCGAGATGACATAAAACGGTAAATTAAACTTTACCAGAAAGGTGGGGGTAAGGTCTAAATATCTCAACTCTATTGTGCTGCCATCTAGATGTAGACATAAATTGACGTTGTATGCAAATAATGAGACTAGTGTGAAGCTATTATACAGAGAGCTTTTAAGTTCATGCAAAGCACCTAGAGTACCCGGCAGCAATGCTTAATGTCATTAAATTTATATCTAAAGTTTATTTTCTGATCTGTAGATGGCATTAATGTCTGTAAAAAGTTTTTGATATTTCGAAGTATAAATTTAATAATTTACCATTAATTCTTACCAACAGAATTGTTATTATTGTAGAATTTACTGCTTTTTTCACCGCGATTAACGTTTTATGAAATAAACAATTATTCATAAAAATAATATCATTTATTTCATTATACTGCCATCTATAGTCAAAGATTGAAACCTTCGACAAAAAATGACGTCATATAGCATAACTTTATTTCTAATATTTTTTCGAAAACCAGAAAATATTTACATGACAAAAACGTGACAGATCTGGGCTATTATATAGCATAACATTTGAATATATAACCTGACATTTCTGCATAAGAACATATGTATATGTCCAAATGGTAAATTCACTAAACCTTTTCAGGTCTTAACTATCACTCAATCTATTATTTTATAACCCGACACATGCACGCGTACAAATCGAAACACATAAAACGAGTAAGAAAATATCGGTTATGTAAAGTTTTTAGTGTTTCGTACATAAAAAAAAATTGGTGAAGAAATTAAATTGGAATTTGTTCGAACAAATATATAAAATTCAACATTTAGGTCCTACATACGTTTTTGACAAGCAATTACAGTTTACGAGCTTTCCCCATCTCGTATTCCTATTCAAACTGTGTATACCGTTGGGGTTGCTTTATATAAAACTGTTTTTTTTTTAAAATGCCAGCAAACCGAAAATAATAAAAATCGATTCAAGATTGATAAAAATTTTGTAACACTATGGCTATGACGTACGTAAACTGGATACAAAAACATAAAGTTTAACAATTACATGGGACTATATCGCATGTACGTAAAAAGTGTTTGATATTTGACCTTTGCTTTGAAAATTTCGTATAAGGCTACGTACCTACATACAAACAACATGGAATGATGCTTATTATAATTCTCGGCAACATAACAATGATGGTTCAAAGCATTTTAGCTCTGTGGACACAATTAAAAGTTTATACCTAACAGATTTTATATGTCGTTCTCGTTATACGCTAAAACTTTTTTCCTAAATACAAAAAAGGTATTTGTACGAATTACACTCAGCGACGTTGGTACAGCTACGTGTATTTTGTATGCGATGTTATGACAAAAACAGCGGTTTGGGAACAATACCAGTTACAACTACATAATAAATGTAAACTCTGTGACGAGTTGCTACGGGTGATGAAATAAAGTGGTGCCAAAACCGCTAAAGAAAAATCACCTATTTGTTGTTTCAGGTCTGGGAATACGAAAAGCCGCAACATCTGACGAATCCACAGGCAAATGATTCGTCATGAGTTAAATAACAAGTAGATGGAACATTCCTGGGCCTGAGTTATCTTTATGAGAATTTTTTTTTCGACCATAGATTTATTTCTTCTCGATACCCTTATTCCAACGAGTTTCTAATGGCTCGGTAATTTTTTATAGTAGTCGGCGCTTAATTCCTCAAAATAGGTATTTGTTTCAACAATAACATCTTCATTTGAGCATAAAATTATCGTCCAGGTCGCCATCTCTTTTAGTTTGTCCAGATAATAAAGGGAATGATACGGAGGCCTTGGTGGCAGCATCGAATCGATGCATTATTCATTGTTTTGATTGTTCCTTGGTCTCTGGTGTTCAGTGATGTATCAATGTTTCATCAACGGTTACACAATGCACAAATGCTCCTGCCGGTTTTGCTTCAACATGTCCAAATTGTGTTGAGAAGCATCATCTCTTTCTAAGTTTTGCTGAACGGTGAACTCGCGAGGCACCCATCGCGCACGTAGATTTAGCATGTTGAAACAATTATGAAAAATGTTGTGCACACGTGCAGTTGAGATGTTGACCATCTCAGCAATCTCAAGAGCTTTTTTGATCATGTCTGGCGAAGTCACGGAAACAGGCTGTAGCGGTTAAAATTATCGAAAATAATTTTAATTCTACAAAACAAAATTCGGAAATCAAAAATTATAAATTTAATAATTTACCGTGCGACAGTTAATAAACCACCGCACCAGTTTTCTGAAAACCGGTTTTATAGGTAAAGGGGAAAAATGAAGAAAACGACCGGTCTTTTGCGTCCTCGTGTGGATTGGGTTATTGATTACCTTATCGAGGTAAACAAAATATATTTTGTCGAGTGATATATGAGCGGCGTGCACGTCATACCTTAAATTTTAAAAGAAATGTTTTATTAGAAGTGCTGGTGACTGGTGCGTGCCAGATGATACAAAATAGTGTGGTGAGGTCAGAAAAAACAAGTGTATTTTATTTGTGAACACGCTTAGCACGGATTCAAAATTGATATCCAAAAATCGAAAGATACAATACAGGTATAACGGGGGACCGATATAGCGGTAACACGATAAGGATTTCCTGAATGGTGTTCGCCGTTGGTGCTCTTACGATCAAAATTAAACAACCGTGGGGTTGTTGTGTACGATGGAGCAGGTTTATAATCATACTTATCAAGCTTTTCTCTCGTTTGGTAGCTGTTTTGCCTCTCAAACGATAACCTTTAATGAGAACACGAAACTACATTGAGTCTACAAAATCATTGAAATGATGACGCGCAACACCAACTGCGTAGATACTGCAACACGTAGATTGTTACGAAACTCCAGATTTTGCTTTTTTAAGGTTAACACTTCCCAAAAATGATACGGATATAACATAAGAGGTGACATCTAGTAATCAGGTCCGGGACATGTGTTGTGCGTGGGTTTGGGTCCTTTGATCGTATTTCAAAATCCCAAAATCAAAATCCAGCTTTTCTCGTCATAGAATTTTCTTGACTACTAGCAGAAAAAATAATTTTCGACATTTCGAAATAATCCTTTTAATTATCTACATACATAGTCTAGTCTACACATGTGTAATATTAATTTACGACGCAGTGTAGATAATACGCATCAAAACTGCCCGGGACTTTTCAAACAAGTTTAACATAAAATTACGAAATTGAGATCAATTAGTTCATCCGTTCAGATCCTTGGCTAATGCAACATCTATATTTAGGGACCGAGAAGAAGTTAGGGGCCATGGAGGTTAGCGAGGGGAAGGAGGATTAGAAGAGAGGAAATAAGAGTCGTATCAGTGCGAAGGTGGACCATCGAAAAAAATTAACCGAGTTCAAAACCACGTTATTCATGTTCAACAAATTCAAGAAGTTGTAACGGGTACATTTCAACACGAGAGAATTAATACACAAATACAAACTTGCCTATTTTCATGTGATCCTACCCACAGAACAACGTGAGTAACTGCAGCAGGGCAACTTTCGAATTTCAAAATGAAACTTTGCATACTGATTAAACCCAATTTGTGCTAATTAGTGCTCACGGGAAAAAATTAGTGCTAGTCCAGGAGCCGAAAAAACGGGAAAAGAAAATTTCAAATTTCGCCTAAAAGACGGAATAAATAAAACACGATTTTTAGAAAAAATTTAAGTCTAATTTTAAAACTTTCTAAAGGCCGCTAAACTTATGAAATTTGTGCTTATCATAGAAATATAATTTTCATAAATTTTCATAAATCGAGAAAAACCAAACCAGCCCCTGAAAGATACTGTATTAAAAAAAACAGAGATATATCGTTCAATAATATTTGTGTTGAACAACAAATTAAACAATAGAAATAAAATGTTCTGAAATCCAAGGCATAAGCAATTCAGATAGTATATTCCTGTCAGGTATGTTCATTGTCATCCCAAGAATATAGTGACTGAATTTGTGCTAGTCCAGAATTGGCCCAATTGTATTGAACTACAACGACCGTTGAATGAACAATTTTCTGACAAGAAGTGTTCTAGAAACCAATAAAATGGATTAGCACAAATTCAGCCACTATATTTTTCGGATGGCAATGAATATAGCTGACAGGAATTTACTATCTGAATTGCATATGCCTTGGATTTTAGAACATTTTATTTCTATTGTTTTATTTGTTGTTCAACACAAATATTATTGAACGATATATCTCGGTTTTTTTAAATATAGTATCTTTCAAGGGCTGGTTTGGTTTTCCTCGATTTACGAATGAAAATTTATGAAAATTATATTTCTATGATAAGCACAAATTTCATAAGGTTAGCCGCCCCTAGAAAGTTTTAAAATTAGACTTAAATTTTTTCTAAAAAACGTGTTTTATTTATTCCGTCTTTTACGCGAAATTTGAAATTTTCTTTTCTTGTTTTTTCAGCTTCTGGAATAGCACTAATTTTTTCCCGTGAGCACTAATTAGCACTAATTAGCACAAATTGGGCTTAATCGGTATGCAAAGTTTCATTTTGAAATTCGAAAGTTGCCCTGCTGCAGTTATCCACGTCATAGAACAAGATGAAATTAGATGAAAATATTGTTTCCACATTTAAAAAAATAAAAATGATTGACAACAATGAACAACAAAAATTCAAACGCCAAATGAAATTGGGCTTGGAAGTAAGACAATTGGAAATAAAGCTAATACTACACGCTTAATAAAGTTGGATTAACGAATGTTTGATGGGCAGGCGGACAGTCAAGATGTTTGACAACAGATGGCTCAACAAATAGGGGGAGGCTCGTTGTGTTACCCGATGGAGACACCAGAATCTATATAAGGGAGTGATTCTGCGTTTTAGAAGAAAAAAAAGAAAAACAGACGAATTATAACGGTGTAGTGTCGAAAAACAAGTGAAAAAAACAGGAGAAAATAGCATGAAGGAACCCATGGGATGATCAGATTTTCGGTGACAAAGACGTGATTTGGTGTAGTACCTAAATAAACGGGGGAATGTAAAAAGTCGGAATATCCCAATATATCCCGTAGGACAGGGTAAAACAAATTTAAGACTATTTAAATCGTAAGTGCGCAATAAATCCATGAACCGGTAGTAAGGCGGTTTTTGTTGTTGTTTAAACTAGGTTTATGCGTGGCATAATCTGGTTAGTGGGTGACTACTAAATTCATATATTTTCAGTTTAGATTATCATCTTCTAACTGAATTATCGTTATTTGGAATTTGTTGACTTGTAGTGAACGACGAACGCCGTTCGTTTTTCGGGGATCATAGTTGTGTTCATTTCCGTCACCGATCTTAGCAGATGATGAAAATTCCCTTTTGCATCCTGCCTCCTTTGGGATTTGAACCCGGTACCTCCCGATCCAAACGCCAAAGCATTAACCACTGTGCCATGTGGTCGGTAAAAATTGTTAAATCAAAAATTGTTTACTACTGACATTCTATTCGCCAACACGGGATCCGTGTTTTACACCTCACAACTATCAAAACTTCATTAATACAGGATGACCACCCGACAGGTTTATGACTTTTGTGTCGATATAATTTTTTTAAATAAAATAAAATAAATAAAATAAAATAGATTTAATGGGCTCTTTTGATTACATTTGTCATCACTTTTTCACTCATTTCACCCTGTATCATGTTAATTTCTTCTCTAATGTTCCTTTTAAGTTGTTCAATATTATCTGGTTTATTTACATAAACCTTTTTCAGATAACCCCATTAGAAGGAGTCCTTTAGCAGCTTCGTTAAGATTTCAAAATTAACTATTGTGGAAACATTTCTCGTAACAGTATTGTCATGATTTCTCTAGCAGTATGGCATGTGGTACCGTCCTGTTTTGAACGTTGGTCCAATGGCCCCTCCAGCCCAAATTGCACACAATACCATCAATTTCAAGGCATGTAATGGAGATTGATAAATTATTGGTGGATTTTCCACTACCCAGAACCGGCAGTTTTGTTTATTTACTTGTCCACTTAAGTGAAAATCAGCTTCGTCACTCATAATTAATTAAATGCATACGTACGACACCGCAAATGATCTTTTGGTAGCAGCTCTTGAGCTAATTGTCTTCATGCAAGTAATTGGCTAGTGTTCTTAATGTTAATGTAATTGGTCATTGACTTGTGTAAAAGGTTTCGCTATTAAAACGCGTGGTTCAATCGAATTTGCCACGTGTGTGCCACGTTGAACTGTCAATATTAATATTCGCCTAAATGGCGGTAACAAAACTGTAAACCGCTCGGATGGACACCTTTGTTGCTTTCTATACAAACGTCACTGAGTGTACATCAAACCTTATATAAGCATAACCAGAAAAATCCAGTTCGGAAAATGTCACAGTGGTTAAAAAAAATTAATTGGATATTGGCAGGGGGCAAAACGAGAGAACGGTTTTACAAATAATTGATTAAATCGAACGACATAAAGGCGCAGCAAAAATTTGATTGTCGATATAATTTTCCCGGTATTTACTCGCATAGGTATGAATATCGATATTTTCGTTATTATTTTATTTGCCTTCAAGCACTAAACCAATTAATAAATTTATGAAATTTTGGGCATTAAATATAATTTTAATGTCGCTTTGTTTCAAACTTCCTTTCCCAAATAAAATAAATACGTTTACGACGTTAAATAGGGCTGCACCTAAAAACGATATAGTTTATTTTCAAGTTGAATATTTTTTTTGTACTTCTAAATATTATATTTCAATATCAATAATGAACAAATGTTAAAAAAGCTTTTGAAAAGCTCTTCATGTAGAAACCAAAATAGTCTTGAGTAAAATGAGTAGTTTTCCAAAGTTTTTTTTATTACAAACAGAAACCAGATAAACACATGTACGTTGCTGTAATTTAATAAGTCTGATCCAATTTTAGGATGCAAAGAGTTAAAGTTATGCGGTTTGTTCTTTTTTGTGGTATACAAATATTTTAATTTTAAGTTTATTCGTATTTTGTTCTCAACAGTTGGGATTCAATTGCATTGGTTCCCATGCATTAACAGACAACACAAAAATACTCGTAGTATGGGTAGCTTTATTGGTAATTTGTGAGGGCACGGTATCTCTGTTGCGGTGAAATTTGAAACCGAGTGAATTTATTATAATAAAATAAGACTGGTATGCTACACCGCCCCTACCCAAAGGCTAGTTTGGGTCTTGACTATGATACCAGGTGGATATCTTACGTGAGCTTCCGAACATTTCTTTAAAGCTTTCGCCTTATTTGGCCACATTCTAGAAGTTGATTTTAAAAAACTTTTATGATTCGATTCAGAACAATGTCCAATATACGTGATTATTGAGCAAATCAAATATGCTAGCTCGGTTTAAATGGATTAAAGCTGCTGCTAGGCTTTATGTATTAAAAAAATTTCAAATTGTTTTATTCTAAACTAGAAAAACGCTGTATACAATCCAGTATGCGGTAATTGTAGGCTGTTTGGGCTTTTCGATCAAGGACACAACGATTGTCCATTATTATTTCAACATTCGAGCTATTACTCGAGAAAAATGGCGGGAAAGCAAACACTAACAGGGCTACAAAGAGAAAGGGCGTTTTCAACTTACAGAAATTCACTATTTCCAAGCCACGAGTCAAGATGAGAAACTCGAATAGCATTACAAATTACAAGGATTATTATACACAATCAGTTTAGATTAATCTGTTTATTACTATCGTTGCGGCCGTCGCATTCCATGGTATATTACAACTGTTACACTCATGTACGCAATAGACTCTTTTCTACCCGCGTTGCCGCTTCATAATATACATATTAGTGTTACATCGCAACATTCCTCCCCCATTAAAAATCAAAGCTACCAAATACAATAATTCAATATAATGAAACATATAAAGTCTAATTTCTAATCGCGACCATTTGGAAATACTCAAAGCTTCTGGCACAAATTGGGGTCCGTCGTCTGAAACGATAGTATCGCAGTGTCCCTAACGGGAAAAACGTCTTATATGTGGTCGATCGTCTTTTCAGCCGTTGTTGATTGCATTTTAAATCCCCAGGTACCAATAACCATTTACGTGTCCTGTAAAATCAATTGACAACGGACCATTTGGCATTGACCATGGCTGTAATTTGGTCGTGATTTTCACTTTTAAAGCGCAATTTCCACAGAGACCTAATAGTTTTTCGACGCCTTCGTCAATCGGTGGCCAATACGCGGAGTGGCTCCTGGGTGGCCTCAGAAGTGGCTCCTGGGTGGCTTTGGTACAGCTCGGAAAGAACATATAAAATCCGCGCTGAACCGAAAAAGAACCCAAACTACAGTGAAAATGACAACGACAAAAGGCCAATGACAAATGAGAAATGAGAAATGAGAAATTAGAAATGAGAAATGAGAAATGAGAAATGAGAAATGAGGAATGAGAAATGAGAAATGAGAAATGAGAAATGAGAAATGAGAAATGAGAAATGAGAAATGAGAAATGAGAAATTAGAAAGGAGAAATGAAAAATGAGAAATGAGAAATGAGAAATGAGAAATGAGAAATGAGAAATGAGAAATGAGAAATGAGAAATGAGAAATGAGAAATGAGAAATGAGAAATGAGAAATGAGAAATGAGAAATGAGAAATGAGAAATGAGAAATGAGAAATGAGAAATGAGAAATGAGAAATGAGAAATGAGAAATGAGAAATGAGAAATGAGAAATGAGAAATGAGAAATGAGAAATGAGAAATGAGAAATGAGAAATGAGAAATGAGAAATGAGAAATGGGAAATGAGAAATGAGAAAAAATGAGAAATGAGAAATGAGAAATGAGAAATAAGAAATGAGAAATGAGAAATTAGAAATGAGAAATAAGAAATGATAAGTGAGAAGTGAGAAGTGAGAAGTGAGAAATGAGAAATGAGAAATGAAAAATCAGAAATCAGAAATGACACATGACAAATGACAAATGAGAAATGACGAATGACAAATGACAAATGACAAATGAAAAATGAGAAATGATAAATGAGAAATGAGAAATGACAATTGACAAATGAAAACGACAAATGACAAATGGCGTATGACAAATGACAAATGACAAAATACAAATGACAAATGACAAATGACAAATGACAAAATACAAATAACAAATGACAAAAGACAAAAGACAAAAGACAAATGACAAATGACAAATGACAAATGACAAATGACAAATGACAAATGACAAATGACAAATGACAAATGACAAATGACAAATGACAAATGACAAATGACAAATGACAAATGACAAATGACAAATGACAAATGACAAATGACAAATGACAAATGACAAATGACAAATGACAAATGACAAATGACAAATGACAAATGACAAATGACAAATGACAAATGACAAATGACAAATGACAAATGACAAATGACAAATGACAAATGACAAATGACAAATGACAAATGACAAATGACAAATGACAAATGACAAATGACAAATGACAAATGACAAATGACAAATGACAAATGACAAATGACAAATGACAAATGACAAATGACAAATGACAAATGACAAATGACAAATGACAAATGACAAATGACAAATGACAAATGACAAATGACAAATGACAAATGACAAATGACAAATGACAAATGACAAATGACAAATGACAAATGACAAATGACAAATGACAAATAACAAATGACAAGTGACAAATGACAAATGACAAATGACAAATGACAAATGACAAATGACAAATGACAAATGATGTATGACAAACGACAAATGACATACGACAAATGACAAATGACAAATGACAAATGACAAATGGCAAATGGCAAATGACAAATGACAAATGACAAATGACAAATGACAAATGACAAATGACAAATGACAAATGACAAATGACAAATGACAAATGACAAATGACAAATGACAAATGACAAATGACAAATGACAAATGACAAATGACAAATGACAAATGACAAATGACAAATGACAAATGACAAATGACAAATGACAAATGACAAATGACAAATGACAAATGACAAATGACAAATGACAAATGACAAATGACAAATGACAAATGACAAATGACAAATGACAAATGACAAATGACAAATGACAAATGACAAATGACAAATGACAAATGACAAATGACAAATGACAAATGACAAATGACAAATGACAAATGACAAATGACAAATGACAAATGACAAATGACAAATGACAAATGACAAATGACAAATGACAAATGACAAATGACAAATGACAAATGACAAATGACAAATAACAAATGACAAATGACAAATGACAAGTGACAAGTGACAAGTGACAAGTGACAAGTGACAAATGACAAATGACAAATGATGTATGACAAACGACAAATGACATACGACAAATGACAAATGACAAATGACAAATGACAAATAATAAAAGATAAACGACGAACGACGAATAACCGACGGATGACGAATGATGAATGACTAATAACAAATAACAATAAATAAACTATGACTAATGACCAACGACCAATGACGTATGATGAAAGACAAAATGAGGAAATGACTGATTTGTTGTAACCAAAATTTGTTCTGGGTTTATTTAAATGCAGAAAATCAGTTTCTGCTCGGTACCTTTGTTCTCATTTAATGAACACTTCTAAAGCTTTGGTCTCTTTTCTAGGGTCATCAGATTGATGGCATTTGACCAGTGATGTCATAATTCCAGCCATCCTTCCAAGTCAATTAACGTACAAATTTCTTTTGGATATTCTTTATAATATTTATGAATATGTCTCTAGTGTTCTAGTGGCCAAAATAGTATTTTATTCCTGACAACCCGCATCCCCATTTTTTTCTGATTTTAACAATTTTATTATTCCTTTCTTCCATAATACTAATTTGACGACAATGGCAATTGTTAATTACTTCAAAGTTTTTGTTTTTCATCACCTTTATCGTCTCAAATTATTACTTATAGGCTTTGCCAATAACATAAAGAAGATGTTAATTAATTATTTCGATCCTGTTTTACAGTTTATTTGACTTGCACTACAAATGCGACCTAGGTCGAAATCAGCTGACGTTATTATATCCAATAACACGATTTGTGTTAAAATTTCAACTGTGATAAAAAAATAATAATTTCCTATGGGACAAAGGAAGTACAGTTGACAGTGCAATTTACCAATAGTTTTCCAAATTCACAAAAGCAGCAGATGTCTAACATTCTAACGATTAGAAACATAAAAAATGAAAAACATATGCAGGTCCCTTTGGGAAATAAAGATTTTTCCAAAATTATTTTGGTTATTTAGTTTATCGCATACACCACCCGTTAAAATATTAAAGCTCGAACACAAACAACATGTACGACAACGATAAAGCACAAAATTTCGCATTTAAATCGATAGCACAATTTTTTTTTGTCGTTTTGTGTATTTCAAAAGTTTTACGTCATACCAATAAAAATAAAGATACATATCTAGAGTACGAGTACGAGTACGTACAAATAGGATTTACTGTATTTTTATAACGGTGAAAGAGACAGACGAATATTGTACATTGTGATGATGACGATGATACGATGATGATCATCGTAACTCTCGAATTATATATACAGCATCGTTGTGGCCGTAGCCCATTTTCCAATTCCAATTTTTTTTTGTTTTATCTCGAATAATAATTTTGTTCCCTTTTACATAACATTTTCAATAATTTTTTTGCCTTTTCGCACTTTTTTCTTTGATTTCACCAAGCTTTCATAAAGCTTTTTTTATTTGTTGCTGGTGGTTGATTTTCTCATTGGAACAAAAACAAAATAAATAAAATAAAAAATATTTGTTTAAAAATAGAACAGAATTTTCGTATTTTCTAAAATTAGTTTAATTTAATTTAAAATAAAAGTGTTGTTGTTGTTTTATAGTGGAAAAAGCTCATAATACACATAGCCACTTTAACACGGTATAAAGGTGGTTATTTTATTTTTTGCTACACTTGTTATGTGTGTTGTTACTACTACACCCGTATATTTACTAGTTTCGTTCTGTACCGTATTTAGAATTTTAAATAAAATCACTAATATGACGTCATTCCGGAAAATGCTGTACATTATACTTTATTTATTTATTTATTTTAATTTGGTTTTGTGTTGTGATGAAATATGTGGAGAAAAATGGAACGTACGATATTTTCGTTCGTTAAATGAAGTTAAATTCTCGGAATAAATAATGAGGAAATATGGAAATTTACTAGGTTTGTGTGTGCTCGTCGTATATGGTTGTGGAAGCTATGGATAAGCTTTAATTTTAATCAAAACTTTCTATTATTTAGATGAAATTTATTGTTGGATGGAAAAAGCACAAAAAAAATATTTTAACTTGATTTGTTGACAGACTACCATAAACAAAAGTTATAGTTTCACCATGCTTTGGAAATATTTTGCTTGTTCTGTATTTTAGTCTATAGACTATATGACATTTTTACACGGTTTCATGCACACGAAATTGAATCAATATTTAGTTGGATAAATAAAATTAAAAATAAATGGAATTTTCTTATCTCGACATTATATCGATTTTCGATTATCGGCATTTCCTATTATATAATTTAAAAATAATTTGGTTTTGCTGTAATTCTGATAAGCTCTAGTAAAGTGTAATCAATCTAATTGCGTCTACCCCATAATAAACAATCTATTATTAGATTATTCTGTCGTATTTTATAATAAAATAGTATTATGCTTTACTATGTGTCATAGACACGGAGGCTTACTGGATCAAACAATCTCCAGGAGTATAGCATATTAACCGTAACATTCTGTAAGCAAAATTTTTACCGGACACTTTGGTTCAATTTTGGTTATTTACTCGTATATCTAACAATTTTGAATCTTATCATTCGTATCGATCTTCGGATAATCTTCGTATGTTCATCGGAGAACATCACCATACCAAAATTTGTGAAATAATAATTGTAAATCTCATCGACGGATTGTGATTGACGCTTGTGATTATTTTATCGTAAGGAAGATTATTGTTAATTCAACTTGACGAATTGAATTCACAACGTATGGTGAAGCACTTTATTATATTTATTTGTCACTTTCAAAGCAACGTGAATTAAAACCTCAGCGACCCGAGCCTTTTTCCACTTAAGAGACGGTACATTGTCGGCACGAATGATTACATTTTACCAACCTCACATTTCGCGATTTGATCGTCCATTTTCGTTTATGCTGGAGCGATTGCAAAAAGTCTTTAGACCATCTATCCCAGAAATGTTGCTTTAATTGAACAAGCATTTCCCATCGCTGTTTTAGAGGCACCTTCTTCTCCCTTATGTCAGTTTTTGGAATGCTCACAAGTGGATGGCCAATTAAAAAGTGACATAGTGTGAGGATGAATATTTCATCAGTATTGGATGTTTGTTTTGCACATAGAGGACGTGAATTGAGCACCGCCTCAAGTTAGTTTACGACGGTGTTCAATTCTTCATATGTTAAACTGGCTGTTGCCATCACTCTGCGAAGACGAAATGTAGCTGATTTTACTGCGGGAGCACCTCAAGGATAAAAGTGCCAGTTGATATGGTCATCTCTGCACATTGTTTTAATCTCCTGTTCAATTTCATCGGACTGTAGCATCTTGTATATTGCGTTCAACTCAGAGTTGGCTCTAACAAAGTTTGCACCTCTATCGGTGAAAACGTCTTTGCAAAGTTCCCTGGTGCTTGTAAATCTCGAAAAGACATTGAGAAATGAAGTTGATTAGTTGTCTGCAACCAGCTCCATGTGGACCGCCTTGGTGGCGAGACAAACAAATATGCAGATATATGTCTTAGCTGGCGGTTTACCCCGAATCTTATGATGAACGAAAACGGGACCACAAAAATCTATTGCTGTATTGTAGATTTCCGATGCAATTTTAACGCTCAGAAGGCAAATCTCCCATTAACTGAAACGAAACAGTGCGTGGTCGAAGTATAGCACAACGTACGCCTTGACTACAAATTTTCCTCGCTACCTGTATTCTGTATGGAAGACAGTGATGAAAATTGAAGTCGACCACCAATCCGAATGATGCCATCTTGATCTAGAAAGAGCGATAGAGATTTTAAGTGTACATCCTTGATTGAGTGACCCTTGCGTAGCTCCTTGAAAACATCTTCGAAGCACTCATGTTGAACCAAATAAACAATGAGTTAAACACCAGCCTCATAATCGATTGCGTCGAGCGGTCATCGTATTCGATCTTTTGAAGATAATTTTAGATTTTATATGAAACGACTGACATACGACATCGTAGCAACCACTTTTTGATAATCGTTTCTGGAAAAATTAACAAACCAATCGGACTCATGTGGCTGTAGAAATGAAGAACCCCAAAACCACAGTTCGCAGTTTAATAATTAAGCAGCCTACATGCCCCTGGAGACAATATCCACTGGGTTGGATTTGGATGTGACGTGTATTCATGGATGTGATTCGCATATATTTTGAATGGTCCTGACGCGATTAACAACAAACGTGTTCCAATTTGTTGGTGTACCGTGAATCCAATATAGCGCAATTGTCGAATCAGACCAATAAAATACCTTTTCCACGGCGAAATTTATTTTGTCTGAAACCTTGCGCATTAGTTGTGCAAGAAGAAGGGCAGCACATAATTTTAGGCGAGCTAATGTAGTTTTTTGTATTGGAGCGAGTCTAGATTCACTGCACATAAGACGCACAACGTAGGTACCGTTGTCTAAAGAACAACGTGTATAAATTGTTGCTCCATACGCACTTTCGCTGGCATCGGTGAACCCGTGCAGTTGTATGTATTTTGGCTCCTTGATGCCATCAATAAAGTGTCGATGAACGGTTAATCCCCGTAAATGTTGCAACTCAGACCGACATATTTGCCATTCGGTATGGAGGTGCATAGGTAATGTTGGGCCCCAATCGCCTTTTAGTTGTCACAATTTTTGAATGAATCGTTTTCCAAGGACAACTACCGGAGACAAAAGACCGCGTTCATCTCAAGAAATTTGGACGTTAAATTTGAAGACATCCTTCTCAGGTTTCCATAATAATCCCAAGGTTTTAACGAAGGAATTGTCATCGCCATTGAGTACCTTTTCACATTCTGAATCTGGAATGTCATGTAGTACCGCCTTTGAGTATGAGCACCATTTTTGAAGAGTCAGTTCTGACATAAATGACAACTAGGTGTGTCGCTAGCACCATTTATGTGTGAAAATGAACCCTGAAATTTAGTTGTGCACCTGATCGCTAGGTGAGTCAATGACCATCTCCACTTTTTAGTCAGACCTGAATGGTCATCCAAATTTGAGAAAAAATTAATCCGTAAAACACGTAGAGTTCTGCAACATCTCTATGGTGTTGTAAGCTGCCTAGATCTTTTGTAATCCTATCCAGTAACTGGAGATCAATACTGAAGAGAGAAGAGAGAATCTGATTTGGTCAATGCAGCAATGTGTTCGTTCCATTTTAAATGATTGATAAATTTAACACCAAGCAGACGAACTGAGTCACAATCCACGAGAATAACATGGTCTTTTACCACAAAAGGGTATTTGTTGTGGCTTGTTTTACGCGAGAATGCATATTTGTGTATTGCCCGATAAACTTGACCTGATTTGTTTCGCCCCATTCAAATATTGTACTCAAATCGGAATTGAGCGAACTGAAAAGCTTCTAGCCGTTTTCCGTTTAGTTCTGGAGGAGTAGGTTCAATCTCGAATACAATAGAAGAGTGCAATCTAGCGTCATCAGGAAAGCTGTTCCCTGAGGGACTCCGACATTTGGGGAGTGTGCCGCTGACGAGCTCTCGTTTAGCACAACATTGGTCTTTCGGTGCTTGAGAAAGCTTTTTATCCATTTGATGGTTATCGAATCCAAGCCGTACGCCACAAATTTACAAATAATATTCTCATGCCAAACCTGTCAATAGCTTTGGATATATCCATAGCGATTAAAAAGACCTCTACATGTTGTTATATGGCAAGATTCCACTTGTTTAGGACATATCATAAGAAATCGGTTGTCAATTGAAATTTTTGGCAGTAATTTGAGGGGTCAGTTTTATCACAAACACGGTTCAAAACTGGTTGCACAATCGCACTCTTCCAGGCGTTCGGGTATGGAGAGAATTTTAGTTAATATTGGAGCCAAGTCACGTGCAAACTCACATTGTCTCTAGGTTTCTGAAGACAATTTCCTCTGAGATGTTAATGAGAACCATTTCGGAATCACAATACGGACTTGACGTAGGCGTAACTCCATTCGGGTTAACAAAGATCCAGTTCGATGTAAAGGTGTTTGCCATTAAATTGGCCTGCAAATTTGGATCCACCACCAAAGCACCCTCTGTACATTTCAATGCTGAAATGGATGTTTTAGAAATATTGCCAACCGATCATCTCGTAACAGTTGCTATAGATTTTCAACTCGGAAGCGTTGACGGCTTTTTTGATCTCGGTTGTTTTGTTAAAATAAATTTTACAAGTGTTTCGTGTGGGTTCATATTCTTCAAAAGAAATTGCGTTGCGCTTATGGAAAATGATAATGGGATATATTTATTCATCCCATGTAGGACAGTGTCAGTAAAATTAGAAACAGCGTCATCTATTTGATTGCCTGAAACAATGAATTTCCCAAGGAAAAGGTTGAAAATATAAACCATCATGGTCAGCTTCGTTAAAATGCCAAAGAGGCCTTGGTAACGAAATCATTTCGCTAGAAGGCCGGGCGACATTTTCCAAAATAACACAATAAAGTACTGTGGGAATAGGGTATATACAGCGGCAATACAAAATAGCGAAAATCCGCAATATTAATCCGATTTTTTAATTCCAATCCATAGTGGCGATAGTCGAGAAATAAATTTCAGTCACAGAGAATAGCCGGTTCTAAGCCTTATATTTGAGTAGTTTTGAATGCAAAATACTCCAAGCTAAACCGCTCAGATAGTGCCAACGAAGTATGCATTTGATTTCAAAGTAATCGTACTTACGGTTGGATTGAGTGTCCAAAGCGATCCAATAATTACTTAAAACTTACATCACGTCACTCTGCCCAGTCCCGGTGCCGAAGTTACCACAAGTTCTTTAACATGAAGTAATAACTTCGTTTAATTATCAAACGAGCTATGCGGGTAATTCCCCAAGTAAAATCGAGTGTTACGATTGCCGTTGTTTCAATGTTTTCATGCTGTAGGATGGTTGGATGGAGGATCGTTAAATACTACTTTCAAAAGGATAATGTTGTTGTGTATGGTTTACATTAATATACAATTTTCGACATAATTGCGTTAATATATGCTGAAATATTGGTGGAGTAGGTCGTCCAGCCTTGTACTTAGCGTGAATAGATTCGTTCTCAAAGTTCTCACTCCACCCACCGCACATCACATCATGCCGACCAATTTGACAATATTTTAAATGGGGTGATTTGAGTTTGATTTGCTGCGTTCTCAAAATATCCTTTTCCTAATGAAACATCTCCCTTTTCTAAAAACAAAACTATTCCACCACAATTCCGTAAAATATGGTAGTTCGGAGTACTTGTTGATGTTAATTTTACGTGTGTTACCATAATTTTTCTGAGTTGGCTTGACTAAGAAACTCTTTTTGTGGTCAGCTTCGATAGGCTTTGCTGTATATTTTAAATTAATATTAATTTGCATTAACTAAAATTTCCGGAGACAGAATTTCTAAATATGTAGATCATTCAATCACTTCTGATATGAAGTAGTTGTCGACTTGTCTATGATTAGTCGACGTTGTCTACGGGTTGTCGATGCGATAAGATGTCGCGTAAACGCCCATCTCAAATGGAATGCCTTTTCAGTGATTATGATTACAAACCGCTGCAGATTAAAATTCGCGCATAACACTATCAAATTTGTAAAAACTCGACGCTACTCATAAATTGGCCAACAGGGTACAGAAACTATCGGCAATGACAAATCGGGGACCTTTTAATAGAAGTGTCCATCCTAGACTAATTTTTGTTACTCAAATTCGTAAAGTATCATAAAACGCGCACTCAAATTTAACTACTGGGTGTTCCCACTACTCAAAACTTCAGGGACATCCCAACGAATTGGCCCGGGATATACTAAAACAGCCGCGATTTAAACGGCTGGTAAGAGCAGATCCACTCGGACTAATGCACCTGTAAAACCATTAAATGTGTAGATTACTCTTATAAGTAGGATCTAAATTAAATTATGAACACTAACATTGGTTAAAACTTAAAAAATGTAATTAGCTTAAGATTTGCACACTTCTTGTTAGTGTCTTATGTAGAAAGATTCGAAATAAAGCCATTGGCACCATAAAAAAATTCTATGTACGACTATTTTAAATACGTCGATAATATAGTTTTTGTACAAAAAACAACAAAAAATGTCTGCTGACTTTTCTACTAATGTCATACTGTTAAAGTTAGCCGACTCGTTCCAGGCGAAAAATGTCGATAATGTAGAGTCGGCTGTAACAACTAAAATAGTCAGCGAAAAATGCCGGTAATGCAGATTAGCGGTAACTAATAATATCCCTCAGCCGTAAATGTCGATAATGCAGCTTTAAACAATACGGATTATCTGCTAGTAAAAGTCGGTAAGAATGATTCGTATATATAGCCAGCCTAAAAATGTCGTTAAATCAGATAAAAACATTTGGTGTTAAACAGTAATTTCTTCTTTAATCCAATATGTTTGTTCGTTGCATTAAATGCATTAAAATTATAATACAAAACTATTTTACCACTGAAACAACTCGAAGAAATATATGAAGCAAAACCTCAAAAATTTCAGGTCAATGTACTTGTTGGGAGTCCGGGAAAGCTCGGTTGAATATATCGCACACACAAAATTTGAAAATTTCTAAAAATTGACCGTTTTAAGTGGCATGGCTGGTAATAGATTCAAATGAAAGGACTTAATGATACCAGGAAAATACTTCAAGTCAATTTTCATGTTGAAAAAAAAAATTATTTGTATCTGGCTGCTCTTTAATCTTAATTATATTTAAGCTGCATTATCGGCATTTTTCGGCTGGGTATTTCTGTGCATTTTTTCACCATTATATATGTTTTATTCAACCGAGTTTTCCCGGAGTCTCAACATGAAAATTGATCTGAAACTATTTTCAGATATGAGTATCATTAAGCCCTTTCATTTGAATCTATTTCCAGCCATGACACTTTAAACGGTCAATTTTTAGAAATTTTCAAATTTTGTGTGTGCGATATATTTAATCGAGTTTTCCCGGACTCCCAACATGAAAATTGACTTTACGTTTTTAAAATGATATTCAATAGAAGGCACTTTATTTGAAATATTATCTGGACATGTCACTATAGATGCATTTCTCATTTAACCTCCCTAAACATCTAAACACTTAGTAAAATTTGTTTTGGGTAATTTTTTTTAAATTCGAATTAAAAATTGTTATTGTAATTTTTGTAGTCGCTTTTTAGGAACAGCAAAATAAAAATTGATAATATAATTCATTTATTTCCGACTTGTATCTGCATTATCGCGCATTATTCGGCTGTAGTTTTCGATGAACATTTTACCGACAATTATTGGCTGTCATTTTCGTTTGATTGGTTTGAATCTACATTATCGACATTTTCGGATAACTTTAATGGGGTACCAAGGTCTTTAAAGGAGGTCGACAATGCAGTTGTACATGCTGAATTTTCTGTTAACTTCAGTAGCATAAAAAATCACAAATATAACCACAAGAAAAATGCCGATAATACAGATTAAATTTGGGTTTGTGATTATAGTCAATGATTATTGAGAGATTGTCTATGTCAAACATTTCTTAAAGCACTTACAAATATTTGGTTTGCTATTTTAGTTTTAATTGTTTCGGATGAAATTGTTTCATTTGAATATTTGTATTTGGTTTTAAGTAGTTTCCGGTTAACTTTCATAGTATGTCGAACTTACGGCTGTAAGTTAAAAAAATCGATAATGCAGATAGTGTCTTTGCTATGTTAAATATTAATATGCTTCAGCCGACATTTCTCAGCTGATATTTTTCAGTCGAAAGTGTTTTTTACCAGAAATATTTGTTCTACAACAAAAAAAATCAAACCGTTAAAAATAAAACAGCAAACAATATTTTTAATAGCATTTTTAGTTGTTGCACAAATTCATTTTACTATTGGAAAATTGCAAATAAATGTATATCATGAATACAAAATTTGAAAATTTCTAAATATTGATCGATTAAAGTGCCGTGGCTGGAAATAGATTCAAATGAAAGGATCATTAACACGTTTCATATGAATCTATTTGCAGTCATGACACTTTAAACGATCAATATTTAGAAATTTTCAAATTATGTAGCAATATGGGATCCAGTTTTTTTCGAATTGGTCTAACTTCACCCAGTACAATTTACCACTAAACATGCGTTCAGCTTTTAATTTATTTCACTACGATGCTACATAAAATATGGCCTGGTTTTTGGCACAGGTTTTCACTGTTAGTGCCACAACTCAAATTCATTGGCTCCTAACACGACAAATTATAAATATGGGATCCAGCTATTTACGAATTGGTCTAACTTCACCCAGTTCTTATGACCTTTAAACATTCAAATTACGTGATATTGAGTTTTAAATTTTTTTTTCGGCGAAAATTTAATGTTCAATAACTTCAATAACATGTAATTTTCGGCTAATATCAACAGAATTTTGTACTATCACCTGATACGAAATATGTCGATAATGCAGGGGTTTCGGCTGAGATAGCAAATACACTATCTGCATTATCGACCTTTTTACTTTCGGCTGGAAATTATCCGCTAACGTTAACAGAGTATTTTCGACATAATTTATTGATCCTTATTAATATATCGGAAAAAATTAATTATCTGCATTATCGGTATTTTATCGCGAGTCATTTTCGGTTGATTATAGTTTCATATGCATTATCTAGATTTGTCCAATTGAAATTTTTGGGGGTTCTCACAGGGGTTTGTTCCAATGGTTATTACATCGACTTATCCTTCAAAATCCTATCCGAGCAGGTTAGTCGGTCCTAAAGGTTCTGCAAATCTGTATTATAAAATAAGGTTATATAAGAGAATTTTTATCCTTTCAACATGTGTAGGAAATAATAAATCAATATTTTTTGCTCTGTAGGTTTAATCCCATAATGACATTGGCCATGTTCGGATATTCGCCCACCACACCTCACATCATACGTAATATAAATACTACATAAATTACCTTTATGGTTGAAAAGATAATAATATTACCAACAGTATAACATTTCCAATATATAAAATGTAATATGCGCTTGATGAAACATACATTTCATTAAATTACATGTAAACTATGTACTAGTGAATTATAAATATTTTTTTATTTTATTTTTTTACATTTTTTGATGTTTTCGAATTACTCAAGGGAGATTTTTGTTTATTTTACATTTTTAGCATATTCTCGTGTTTAATTATATGATTTTTTTTTCTGCTGTTACCGCGCTGCTCGACATTATTACATATTTAAAAAAAAATTCAACAACAAATATAAATCAAATATTATTATTTAAATATGTATGATGAGAGTGAATGCCACAGACGACGATTCACAAACAAAAAAATTTTTTATTTTATTTATATTTGCATAAAAATAAAATTGAGTTGTTTAAGAGGGATGCAGTCGGATTGAAACATTCCCAATTAAATTTTTTGAACGAAAGTTTATTTTGATCTATAAATTGTACCAAATCGTAAAATGTTACCAATTCCGAGTACATTTACGAAAATATTAATTCTCATAATTTAATTAAATTTCGGTTGATAAATTTTTATGTAAAATTCGTTCGAGGCGCAATTTTAATATTTATTTTAACTAATCGGTAATTATTTGGCTCGCATATTTATAAAATTTGTTATATATAATTCCTTGAGGGTGTACATGTGGCGTACCAACTATATGCGTATGTCGCAAACATTAATTTTAAACTGTGGTTTATACATTGGAGGGGGTATAGATTTCAAAGTTCCATTAAATCTGCATTGCCAGTTATTTAAAATGTGATGTTGTACTTCCCATACATTTGTATTTCGGTCCTACACATGAAAACCCTTAAATTGCGCGCCCCCTTTTATGCTTTTCCAAAAAATAAAATTCTTATATTTTAAAATGCGATAAAAAAGGATACACTCAGCATGACATTTAATAATCGTTATATTTTATTATCTCAACCGACTATGTATCCATATTAAAGTCATTGTTATTTCATTCGTACTTCTTTGGAATCAACACACATAACAGATGCTCGGTACGGTTCACCAAGTTGTATTCGTATTTTATTTGGCAGTAAGTTGATTTTAATTACACTATTAATGTCTTTTAAGTTAAAATGTGGATAGAGTAAAAAGAAATATTCTTTTGGTAAATTTTTAAGCAAACCCTTACTCTGAAAGTTTCCTTTAAAAGAAGATGACTGTCGATCATAGTGTTTTCAGGTAAAATTTATTTATTCAACTCAATTGTTATGTGTGGTACGGTGTAAAAAGATTTCTTGTATTCAAAAATCTGATTATATATATATATATATATATATATATATATATATATATATATATATATATATATATATATATATATATAGCCACCCTGGCTAGCCTGCTACTCATTCGTCTTGGATGAACTCTGTCCAGTGGTATCGTCTAGGCTAGGAACGCCATCAGAATCGTTCACACTATCATCTTCCGACCACACAAACACCTTCGTAATACGCCTTCACTGTGCATAAGTGGATATCTTAATATAGGTCCTTCGGACTGCCCAACCTTTTGTACATCGTAACGGTCCCTCTCTTTAACCCGTACGATTTGATATGGACCTAAGCATTTTTTTTATAGTTAGTTTCAACGCACCGCCGAATTGCGCCCTTAGTACTAAATCACTAATTTTAAACTCTAGTGCTACTTTCCTTCTCTTATTCAATTGTTTCTTATTTTCCTCCTGGATTTCTAATATTTTACGTCTTGCTTGTTCCCTTAAGATCTACCGACCTTCATTATATAATACACCCATCTCCCCAAATGGTGACATCGCGATGCTACGTTGATAGGTGTTGTTAAGAAACCGCTGCAGTTTGTCTTTAAATTTATACCAGTCGTCTGGTTTTTCAATTGCCATCTTAGTTAAAGCCGGAATAAGGATTCGGTTTAACCGTTCAACGTGAATATTCCCTGTTGGCATTCCTGTCGTAATAGTAAAATGTTTTATACCAACGCATGCACAATATTCTTGGAATTCCGAAGAAGTGAACGCACTTCCCTTGTCACTTATTATATGGATTGGGTTTCCAAATACTTCCTTTTAAATATCCAGTTCCGTAGTACCTCTTTTGTTGTTGTAGCCTTACAAGGATACAGCCACACAAATTTCGAAAACCCGTCAACTACCGTCAATTAAATGGTTGATATGATAAGTTAACAGAGGTGTATCACCTCTTGGGGTTGGATTCAGAAGACATTCTTGTTTCCCCATCTTACACGTTCAGCTACAAGACACGGAATACAACGTTTAATAGCCATCTTTACTTTGTCTGCCAACTTTGGAATATAATACTGCCTTTATATCGGCTCTTGAGTTTTCCTAACAGCAAAGAGACCCTGCTCATGATATGTACGTATAACCTTTGATTGCATTGCTTCTGGTACAACCAACGCTAAAGCACCTTAGAAACGTATTTATCATACTAACCTGACTCTTTTAACCTGAACCCTTTTAACCTTGTAGGACATCTTCCTCCATAGTTAACACAACTGGGCTGGAGGATGACGATGTTCAAGTTTATAGTTGAATTCGTGAAATTGCAGCGCTCAGCCTGCAATTCTTGTTGTTAGTTCTTTTCTCCCCATTGTTGCTTTAAATGCTGGCGCAGTCAGTCACAATTTTAAAGTTTAACCCTAGCAAATACACCCTGAATTTCTTTAACGCTTCTACGATCGCTAACACTTCCAATTCATAGCTATGATACCTTTCCTCAGCGGGTGATTTTTTTTTGCTATAGTAGAAAACTGGGTTAAAAATCGCACTCTCGTCGTCTTTTTGTAATAAGATTGCGCCCCAAGACCAAGCTTACATGCATCGGTATGGAGTTCTGTCTCGACCGCGGGGTAGTAAATCCTGTGAACTGGTTCGCTGGTTAAAATGCACTTTAATCGTTCGAATGATTCTCTCTGCGCAACTCCACAAACATAGTTAGAATCTTTTCGAAGCAGATCTGACAAAGGTTTTGCGATTATCTCAGTATTTTCCACGAACTTTCGGGTTCACCTCGTCAATCCTAACAAACTCTGAATTTTAACTGCATTCTTGGGTTCTGGAAATTTAGTGATTGCTGTTTTTTTTTCTTGTTGATGGCTCTACTTTTCCATCATCTATTTCATATCCAAGATATTCGATTGACTTGGATAAAACCTGATACTTCTTCCACTTTATTTGCAGGCCATTCTATTCAGCTACCTTCAATACTTCTGTCAGATTCACCAAACCTTCCTGCTCATCTCTTGTCGGTACTCCTAAGTCATCTATATACACACAGAATTTCATTTCCAAAACCAAATCTTTAAAAATATTGCTTATGTAATCTTGAAAAACACTTGGTGAGTTACATAACCCAAATGGTGCCGCCCTTAGGAACGACCAAGCGGTATGAAGACCGTATATTTGATGCTAGCTTGTGCCACAGGAACAGTGAAAACCCCATTTCTCAGATCTAAAGTTGAGAAAACCTTTGCTCCTTGTAGTAAATCTATATGGTCTTCAATAAGTGGCAATGGATACCGGTCCTGCACTATGGCTTCGTCCAGCTTCCTAAAATCAACACCTAGTCGTTTTGATCCATCCTTTTTATTTGAAAGTACTATAGGGCTTGCATACTCCAATTTGCTTTGTCTTATAATACCTTCCTCAATCCATTCATCTACCTGTTTTGTAACGATCTCGGTTTCCAATGGTGACATTCTTCTTGGTCGCTGGTATATTGGTCGATCATGCTTAAGAACGATTTTCATTTTTATATCTGAACCGTGTTTCCTAATTTTTGGATGGTAATTAGCTATCACACCCTTTATTGATGCTGCAAGCTTCTTATCTCTAATATTGGACATGTCCGGTAATCCATTGTTGTAATCGGCAACGATCGAATAATTCTCCGGGATCAGTCCTTTTCCCAGAATTACGTTCACTGGCAGAACCTTATCTTCGACAATGTGGAAAATAGTAGTAAATTATTCACCGTCAATGGTGAATAATTTATTCAAACCTGCCCCTTTAAGCGGTGTAGTTTGTTGAATAAAGTCTGGTGCGCCAATACTCAGACATTTATTCATCACATTAACATCGCCCCGCTATCCACCATTGCGTATACGAGTATCTGGATAGCAGGCTAGTTTCGTCTTTAATTGCAGCACATAGTTTGCTTTCGCTAAGTTTTACTGTGAAGTTTGGCGCTATATGTCAAACTCCCCTGGCCCTTTTCTTTGTTGAGACATTTGCTTCTAAATTGACCTCTTGTACCACAACCATAGCATTTTGGTGAAAACTTTCGCTTTGCTTACCTAGTATTATCAGGTTCCGCTGTTTGAATTGACTTGGGTTTCATTTTGTTTTTCATCTGTTCGTACAAATCTAATTTGCTTTTGAAATCCTCCATACCTGCAGCTCCATACAGTATTGCCTTGTTTGGTTCATGGTCATAAATATCATCAATACAGTATTGAATAATTGCTGGATCCTCAACATCACCAAGCTTACCCAAAGCTCGCCTAGCAATTATGTAGCTTCGAAATGATTCATCGGATTTTTTCAGTCGTTCGGCCATTTTGCGATGAATAACTGCACTATTAATAGATTTCTTGAATTATCTTCGTAAAAATTCCGTTAGTTAATCCCATGTATCCGTCGCGCCCGTAGCATTCATACCTTCCTTCGCTGTACCAGTCAACAGCCTTTTCGAGTATACAATATTCTGTAGGTCGGCCCAACCTAAGCACCGGGCTATATCATCAACAGATTCTATCCACTTCTCAATTGGAAAAGAATCATCGCCGCTAAACTTGATCATTGAATCTTTCACATCTTTAAAAATAAACTGATGTTTCAGCTCTGCATTACATTCGTTTTACCCTGCATCAATTCCTTCTCCTTTTTCAAAAGCTCTATTTCTCTATTCTTGAGTTCAATCCCCTTTTCAAGTAGCTGCGCTTTTCGCCGTACATATTGGTGATTGGGTTTGGATGGTAAACCTTGCTTCTTTCCTTCATCGCCTTCATCAGAAGATTCAAAAAAAGGAACCGTGTCCTATTTTCATTTTATAAAGGCTTTGGATCATTGCCTGGTAAAATGAATATCGGTCGATCGTGTTATTTGAATTTTTATTTTCCCCGCGTTTTTTTTGGCTTGTTAAAAATACTGATTTATTTAACAATCATTTGGTGAACCCAACGGTAGCACTATCTAAAGTGGTCCTAAGAAAGTGCTACTAAAGTTGACAAAATGGCAGCTATGTCACGGTCCACTACAGAAATTTACCGTTTTGGCCATGAATACTGTCAAATTATTGGTGTTAAGTTACGCTCAAAGAAGCAAGCGATGTGTCTTTTTTTACAATCATCGTACTATAAAATTAACTATTTGTGAAAGTGCAGCTCTGACAATGCAGGAAGTGTCTATTTTCTAATAGGAAAAATTGCATGATGAGTGGAAAAATCTTCTAAAGAATAAAAATAAACCTTCAGAAGTTGACCGCGAAAGAGAAAATACCTTTAATAGTAAACTGGACGATATTTTCGATACCACACATATCAATGAGTTGTCCATGATGACCAGTGAAGGCGACAAGCAATTCCTCTTGCCGCAGCGTGAGAAAGGACATCCAGGATATTTGACTGGAGCCGAACAATATGGAATTGGAAATGAAAAGCGCAACAAAATAAAAGATATCTTGAATAAAAAGGTAAATCAATTCTAATAGACTCACAAGTATTATTCTCGTCATCGGAAAGTGACAGCGAAGTATATCTGATAACGACATGAGGTCCGAAAATATTGATTTGCCGTGTTAAGTACAGAAGCATCCCTACAGGAAGCAAATGTTTCATTACTCCTAGAATATTGTCAGCTTTGGATAAGTGGGAGATTGCTGATCGTGGTGCAATGTATTTAATCAGTGTCGTTGCCGAAAGTCTTGAATATTCTATTGATGAACTCGTTTTGAATCGAACAACACTGAGGCGTCTTCGTGAAATAAATAGAGTATAAATAGCAGCATTGGTTAAATCGACTTTCAAGTTTACAACAGACGTACTCCATTGTGATGGAAAAGTATTTCCAGAGCTATCTGCAACGGAGTCCGTGGATCGTTTGTCGGTGGTTATTTCTCACATATAAGGAGAACCATTATTAAGTGTTCGCAAAATATCAAGATCAACTGCTTGGAAATGGCGGAGGCTGATTTCCAAAGCTTAATCGATTGAAGCTGACGATGTCGTGGCGGCTTGCTTCGATACAACATATTCAAATTCTGGAAGATTAAATGGAGCAGCTATTATTTAAGAGCAGAAACTGGAACGAAGTTTATTATCTCTTCCTGGTCGACATAAAAAATAGGCAATACGACAGGAGTACATGCCCCTTTATTTGTGAGATTCAAGAATGGCTGGAATTCCTTGAATAAGAATAATTTCAAAGCAGGCATAGATGATCCCAACGTTCTTATCCAATTGATAGATGTGAAAGCGGAATTAGTGGATTTTGTAAAAACGAATTGGCAATGGAACCTGCTGGGGATGATTACAACGAATTATTGGAAATCATTCTAATTTTTTTGGACATTTTTTTGTCTGCCAGAATTATTCTGGCCAAGCTATTTATCGTTCGTGAATAATTTAAGTTAACGTACGATCGTGAACATCTGGTTCCATTACTCTAAAGCTGCTAAAGCACCAAATACGGGCAATTTATTTAAACGGTTCAAGATGTCCACATATTTCTTAAACAAAGATTTGGATATATGGCTTCAGGATGATAATTTCAGAAACAGAATAAGGATTATCAGTCAAATAAAAATCGCAGAACGTGGTGTTAAGCTAATACAAGATTATAAAAAAAATTAACAAAAAATGAAGATGACATGCAATATTTACTACAAGTCATAAAGGAGTACACACAGAAATTTTTAAAACATACCAAAGCATCCTCAATGGGTAGAAGATCATCCTATAGATTGATTATTTTCATCATAAAAATTATTTCATCAAAAAATAGTAATGATTTGTCTTGTTTTTGTATTTGGGAAATTTTGCAATAAAGTCGCTATTTGTTAACCGATTATCGGTATCTTTGATATTTTGGAAATGGTAATTATCTCTTCTATTTACTAAAATTTTTAATTAGGCTCAGAAAATTTTTTAAATAATTTTTCTGTTCGTTTGAAAATGAAAAATTTTAAGAATAACTTTTTTAACGAACTTCGGTGACAGGTTGTTCATGGCAGTGATAATGGGCGTGAAGCGAGAACAATTTATGAGTAGCGATATCCTGACCGACGTTTACGGCACCACGAACCCCTCTCAACAACCTATAGACGTCTGAGGGAGACCCGCAGCATACATTTTCCCGGGCCTCAGGTGAATGTGTCCGGCACATAACCAACGAACCGTAAAATAGTACTTGGATGATTCAGCTTCAAACTCATGGATTGGAAGAGCTGGCCCTATTCCTTAGCCCGCTTGGTTCCCAGACCTCACAACTCTGGATTTCTTCGTGGGGACCTGATAAAGAATTAGTGTACGCAACCGAGGTGCCCACAAGAGAAATTTTAATTGAAAGGATAAGCCTGCATTTGAAAAAATGAAATGCACGCGCACAACAACCGCAGAGATACGAAAATGATGCCGTGTCTACATATGGACTGGAGGAGATCATTTTGAACAAAATCTAATAAATGAAGTTGGTCAAAAATGTATCAATAACTCTCATAATTTCTTTTACCCCGGCAAAATAGTATACATCTGGGACATGTAGTATACCATTGGAAAGGACATAAACAGAGAATTTTTTTGAAACAAGGCTAATTTCAAAATAACCTTTAGTCTTTTTTTAAATGAATTTAGAAGGTGACATTTTTAAGATGTTTACACATTTTTTAGGATTTACAAGTCGATAAATAATTTTTATTAAACCAATTGTGCAAATAGAAACTCGGCTCTGAAGTTGGTTGCATTAAAATATACTTGCCCGCCATTTTGGATATATGTAGCTTAGTCATTGCTGTTTTTATGATATAAGATTCAGTCATTTACAAGCTGTCGTTCCGTGGGCATCAATTTTAAAAGATGATGTCGATTTTGCATTCTCTTCTGTTTTAATCTGAAAAAAAAATTTTGCTCAAGTTATGGAATTGAATAATTCGATTTTTACAAGATTTCGTGATGGACATTTTAGTCTTGAAGACCATCAACGTCCAGGTGCAGTAAAACAATTTGAAGAAGAAAGAACTTAAAGTTAGACGATGAACTTAAAGTTATGAGTTACTCACCATGCAATATCACTTCGATTGCATGGGATGGGAAACATATAGAAGGAAGCAAAATGGGTTCCTCATAAACTGACCGAAGAAAACAAAAACCGAAGAAGATACATCTGCATGAATTGCTTTCTCGGTACAAAAGAAACAATGTTTTGCACAAAATCGTTACGGATGATGAAAAGTGGATTTTGTACGATAATCCTATACACAGAAAATCACGGGTTAATCCAGGCCAGCCATCAACATCAGTTGCAAAAATGATTATTCATTCCAAGAAGGTGTTACTGTGTGTCTGGTAGAGTTGGAAAGGAGTCATTTACTACGAGCTTTTGGAACTTGGTCAAACTGTTAGGCTGGCAACTTTTATAGCATGCGGCGTATTCTGCAGACTTGGCTCTTTCTGATTACCACTTATTTAGATCGATGTTTGTCATATTTGAAAGACGAGCGGTTCACGAAAGTTGAATTTGACCAAAAAAGCAGAGTTTCTACTTGCACACCTAACACTTTAGATTTAAAAAAGAAAATAGTTCATCTTGAAGTTTGTGGGAAGAATTTTACTAATTATCGAGGACCTGTTTGAGCCCAGTGTATTGTGTTCCAAATACGAATTTTATCAAAAGTTGTGTAATAAAAATGTAAATCATCGCCAAAACAAAAATATTTTCACGATTTGTTAATCCTGAGTAATTTTACTCTGCACACTGCGTTTTTGTTTGTGAACTGTGCTTACACCGTGCATACTCGGTTCTTCAAATTTTACTCTGCAATGAATATCAGTGTACGAAGAGTGTGCAAAGTAAAAAAAAATATCGTTTGATGCTGTTGAATCGATAATTCTATTAGCTGCGTTAGGTAACCAAAATGGAAGCCTTCCAGTACGCTACGTTACCTGCAATCTAGAGGTCTTTTAATCTTGGTAATATGATTTAGTAAAATCAACAAAGAGGAATCCAGTATTTACTTCACAAATTTAATTTCTTAACTTTAATAACTTTGTATTGTGCAAATTCAGACCCGGGGTGTTAACTAGCAAGAATGTCCCTGCCCCTTACTTGGTGGTAGTGTGTAGATCCATTACCGGGGAAGGTAGTTTGACCCAAGTTTTTGAAAATCTCCTGCCTCTTGCGTTGCTCAAATTTTTGTACTAGCAAACCAGCAGAGTTCACAACAGAGTTAAAAGACAGATGACTGGGGAACACAGTTGGCATCGTAAAATTTCCTTATCCCTTAAAAACAACAATTTGACGGATGATAATTTCATAAATTCACAGCGTTTACGTAGCAATTACCATGCATGGGATTTTGGCCACGAATGAATCCTATAAAAATTATTGGGTCTATTTTAACTAACATCGATTGTGAATTCAAAATTCAATCGCCTGTTTGGCTGGAATCTAATCGAATAAATTTCGATCATTTTGTTGAAGGTTTGATTTAAAGAACTCGTCAGTTTCAACGAATGGCGTGCTCACAATTAAGGCGCAACCAAAAGTCTAGGCAATTAAATTAAACAAGCAAGTTATTCAGATTTAACAAAACGGACCCGCACGTCATTCACGCGGCTAGTGAAAAAATGTCTGAGTAGTTTATAATCAAAAGTCATTCCCATTTAAAGTTTAATTTATTTTATTGTAAACATATTGAGTTTGTTGTTTAAAATAAAATATTTTCGGCTCTGTTTCATCCGACCTTCTGTAATATTACTTCGATCTTACTGAAGTGCTAAGCGCCAATTCAGCTTCGAGTAAATCGAATACAGCCCAGATGAAAGTAACCCAATGGTGCTCGTGCCCTCACCCCCAAGCGAACCGAGAATGGGACTCACTTCAAATTCCACGCATTCGTACAAACTGCAAAATAAATATTTATAATTTTGAAATTTTACAGTTAAATGTAGTAATATTATATTTTGGTTAAATAAATGATTGACTTCGGTTGACAATTGTTTTTGACAGATAACGACAACGCCAAATTGTGATTAGTTCAAAAAGTTTTCGCTACACATAGAAAGAAATATACACTTTCAAATTTTTTCCAAATAGGTTCTACTCAAACGTAGCTAGATGTCAGTAGTCATTTATTTTATCATACTTTGGAGCTTCTTCACGACAAAAACAGATGGCATCGTAAAAGGATAGTTGATAATGGTGTAAAATGTAAAAAACATTGTTTACATGTAAAATGCCAAACTGTCAGACATCATCTGTACTAATTAATTTATCTATTGCACGTCTGTTACTGAGTAATGAATGCGACTGCCAAAAAGCCATACGGTATAAATACTCTCTTTACGAAGGACATTCGATATAGCAACGATAATTGAGCCGATTATGTTGAAAGTGGCATAAGTCACTTTTTAGACAACATTAGTTACAATTTAACGGTATCTCTTCATTGTACAACAATTTCCAATCAATAACATGGGTATCCTGAGACAACAAATACAAGTAATTCTTCTCGAAAGTTGGTATCAATAACCTTAAATATCTCGACTAAGAAAAGTGACTTATGCCACTTTCAAAATAAACGGCTCAATTATGGAAAAGTCACTTTTGAAGCACTATTGAATATTTATTGTGCTCACTATTGTGGTTTGAGTAAATTTTACGCGTCATCGGGTTTAGATTACTTAACCATTAGTAATTAGGTTATTTTGTATAAAATGGCATAAACCGCAAACCATAAATTAAAATGTGAGTTATTTTAAAACACTGTACACAATTTTATAAACCAAAAACTTTTTTTAATCAACTGTATACACAATTTTAATATCAAACAGGTTTTGGGTGAGAGGAGCGGGTGGGGGCCATTTGTATGTGTGTGTACGACCGTATACATTTTAAATTAATTAATTATTTGATTTGATTTATTTTTGTTCGGAAACCAATATTTTCTATTTCTCTGTTTAATTTATTGAAATATTTTTGCCAAAAAATAATAAATAAATAATTGATACCTAAATGCGTTATGTGGGATATTCTTTAGATATACAAATGGATATTCGACACCATGTAGGTGAACAACGATATACACAAGTTAAAAGCAACCGACAACTATGTAACCACCCAAATAAAATGTGGAAACCCAGTACGAAAATCCAAATAATAAAATTAGTTTTAAGGGTTGGGCCTTATTACAAAGCATTTTCATTTCTATGTGACTTGACTATATCGCAAATTAAGGTGTGTTCCTTTTTGTGTTCATTCGGTTTCTATTTAAGGAATGATTGTCTATTGTGTACACATAGACAAACAACTAATAGAAAAATTATTACTTGTTTTGGTTGTGTCTTGTTGCCATGAGAATTTGGTGGTGTGTGCGCGCGCGATATAACGAGTTCGCGTGGTGCTCTAATAATTTTTTACGAAACTATAAAATAAATTGCCCACGCGATTTTCTTGTTTATTTATTTTATGTATTTCTAACGAAATAAAATTAAGAAACCAATTACGTTTGATGAAAATGTGTTCCAATCAAAATAAGTACACAGACATTAAATTCAAATTTGATATTTTTTATTAAATTATTTCATGGAAATGTTGGATATTTGCGTGGTTGGACGAAGGTGCGGTGGATATCTGCACAGTGTGCTTTTTGGGTTTTTCGTGAAATGCCTACACAATAAACGGTTAGTGACGCATTGATTTGATGGAACTAACAAGTGCATGTTTCACGATTTGGCCCCAATTAAAATAAACCGGAAGGCATATACAGGGTGTCCCAGAATTGGACGACCAAACGAAGAAGCGTAATAGGAGAGCTCATATCAAACAAAAACAACCAAGTAAAGCTTTTTCGAATTGTTGATGGTCCAAAAGTTATTCCAAGCAAGAGTTGTTTTGTTTAACTTTCTTGTTTAATACGATCTAGAAGAGCGTTCCTTTCCAATGACATCATTTTTATATTCTGTATTATCTTCTGTCAAATAAAACAATGGTTTTGTAAAGTCTTTGTTTCTGAAATTTTTTTTATGAATATTTAAGTGACGCCAGCGGGAAAATAATGTACTACAGAAAGTTGACCCACTATCAGAAAAATATGCGGCACTTATGCGATTTTATATTGGTATTACACACCGGGTTAGTCACAACAGAATGTTTTTTATCAATTTTTTTCACAAAGTAAGTCGTGTTTAACGCGTCGAAACGTTACTTTTAATAATATTCGACGTTTCGATTATACGTTGCCCCGTCTCCTGATCGGTCTGGTTTATTCGTTCATAAACCAGCTCTTTATAATAGCAGGAACAGTCTGAAGGATTTAGATTGGGAGACAGCGGCTTGGATAATTTACGTTCAGGTGTTGTCTCACTATTTGTGCATAGTGAGAGGGGGAGTAGTTTGTAGAGAAACGTGATCAAGTCATATTGTAGAAAACTTAGATAGACTTCCCCGTTGATCCGGCATGGGCGTTCAAATGGGAGGAGAGGTGGGAGATGATGGGAGTTCAAGTGAAACGGACTAAGCCGCTTTTTTTGGATTTACGCGGACCCAATAGTACAAATGATCGATACTGAATATCCCCCATTTGGTATCGCCTCTGGTATTCTCTTCCCACTGCTCGGGCGCTTTACATCAGCCATAAATGAAATGCATTTCTGCATATTCGCAGTGGAAATAAGCCACATAGCTTAATGACATTTTAATTATAAACGTTCGAGTATGTATTTATGGAACTACTCACATAAATTACAAAATGTTTTTCATTTTATGCCACAAATTTTGTTTAATTCGGGCTACTAGATTTGCCTTAAAACATTGTTATACTTTAGTTTACCATTGTGTGTAACATTTTTTTATTTCTGATAAAGCATCGGATCAATTTTCCATAGTACATAGTTTTCCCGCTGGCGTCACTTAAACATCGATAATAAAAAACTTTGAGAAACAAAGACACTTTACAAACAATTGTTTTTATTTGACAGGCACACTTTTCTAAATATTACTTAAAAAGAAAGTTAAACAAAAGAACTCTTGGTTTTTTTAGATTTATTTTTTGGTGGGTGCGCATGCGAGTTCACTAAAAATCACTAAAAGTGGAATAACTTTTGCACCATCAGCAATTTGAAAAACTTTACTCTGATTCCTTTGATCGTCCAATTCTGGGACACCCTGTATATGATCTGGAACATATGATTACTTGTAATTATTTTATTAGTTTAATTACTTAATTGGTAGTCTATTCTTATGAGATGACACCTATTGGTCCATCCCGGCTCTGTCAGTGCATTGATTTCGGCGACCCAGGGAACACTAATTATAAAGCCTTGGTTCTTTTTGGGCACTTCGGTCTATTACTGCTATCCAGCAGGTTCTGCAGCTCCATTCCCAGTAGATGACTCCTTGCAAATTTTTGTATTTCATCGCTGACGTATTCCATGTTTAAGCCTCGATGGAGGTTGTTATTTCTAATGTACCATGAAGCAGTCACAATGCTACGTAGTACTTTGTTTTGAATTCGACAATCGTTCGAAAGATAGCATTGATTATGTGCTTTAGTTTCCTTAGTGCTTTTCTGGTAGGGATTATTTGTCCCGGTATCATATCGTATCCAACGGCTTTTCATCTTTGAGGGTTTTACGGATAGGACAGGACTTTTGCCCAACCCACCAGAAATAACTCCTTCAGATTACTACTTATTTCGGTCGATGTAGTCGTCTCTTTCTGAACAGCGGTTCGGTTCTCGTGCAGAAATTGCAAATTGACTTATTGATTGGGTCGCGCCCAAAGACCATACTTTCTTTAGAGAGGGAATCCGTAGTTTGCCTGAGATGGTGGAAAATTGTAGCTGCGGATGGAGCGTATTGTCAATAAATAATTCTTACATTTTCTAAACAAGCAAATGTGTTTTATTTTAATAAAAAAGGGCGGAGTCATATTCACATACCCAATAGAAACTCTAGCTTACACTCGAAACGTTGGGGTGCCCAAGATTAATTTTTTAATTTCCTCGAATTTTTTCGAAATCCATAACTCGAACATATGTTTAAAATATATCGGAAGCCTTCATATCACTCACATTCACATAAAATCCCAGCAAACCACCATATGTTAAACACAACAGGCTAAACAACATACCGATGTAAAAAATTAGTATGTCGAAAAATTATTGACAATCAAATACAAGGTGCTTTTTATGTTTCAGGTCGATATTGTTTGGCTGCCATTTTGTTTTGGATAACATTTGTCAGTTCGCATTTGACAGTTGTAGAGAGTGGTCCATAATAACGTTCGTTTAGTTACCTCTTATCAATCTAGTTAAAAATTCTCAGATTCGTATTTTTACCCGTATACAATTTAATTGACACAAGAGCTGCAGCAAAATGACCATGAACTGCAGCGAGATTGGGGTGCTAGAGTTTTGCAGCTCGGTATATATGAGGACTACGGCAAAAATTCATTATGAGCGATGAAGTACATTTCGACTTGGCTGGCTTTGTTAATAAATATAATAGCGGCTTTTGGGGCCCTGAAAACCCTCAATTGATACACAAGAGACCACTACCGCTTTAAGGACATGTTGGACAACTTTCTAGTGCCCAAATTGGATCAATTAGGATTAAGGTCAAAAATTGGTGATATCTACTGGCTCCAAGATCCCCAGATTTGACCTCTTCCGATTCCTTCATATGGAGGTACTTGGAAGGAAACGTCTATACCAACAAACCAATTACAAACTCCTTATTGAACTCCTCCTAAACGGCTGGAGCGATTTAGATGAAATTGTTTGTGTGTATTTCTAGGAAATTTTATTTTTTAGTTTTTGACAAATTTTAACAAAACACTCTAAATTTCACTCTCCCACCACCCCTTAATATTTTATAAAATGGAAAAAATCATAAGTTCATGAATAATAGGGGTTCTGATAATAATTTATAATCATGTTTGTGGACCATAGCGATGGCGCTGATGTCGAGTTCTGTGATATTTGACGTACGCTTAAATACATGCACAAGTCACTGCGTCGTAGCTTGTCGTTGTTTTGTCATTTCAATTTCTGTTCGTGTTTCGATATTCTATACAAATACATTAGGTCGATAATACAGAGTCCATCCAAAGCGACGCGAATGCCTTTTCTGTGTATTTGTTGTTGGTTAACGTTTCTGGACCGATGTCCTTGCAACACTTGCGAACAGTCAATGGTATTTTGTACGACACGTACCACGATGCGTGTTGCAGAGTTCCTCTCCTCATATAGTGGAAGGATTATTGTTGTTGTTGTTCACTTCCAATGCTTCCATATGCGCTTTTGCTCTACTAAAAGGGTTATGCAAATCAATAAATAAATAAATATTTTCGGTTGGACATTTTTCGGCTTCCTTTGACAGTATTTCAGTTAGTTATTATTAGTTCTTGTTTCTTCATCTCTGAACTTATATGATTACCACTAACACTAGTTTCTCCTCATTCGCGTTTTCCACAGCTCCAGTTCGTAAAACACTAAATATTTTAACCCAAGTTTATTTAAGTTTTAATTCCACTTTCCCGTCCAAACAATTTCATTTGCTACACATAGCCCGATTTGCGTAAAGATTGTCACCAACGGCAAGTCTACGGGAAATGTAATATTATTTGGTTTTAGTAAAATTAATGATATCAAAATTTTTAACGACATGATTTTATAAAATCGCAAATTTTTTTTTTTTTTGGTTTCCGAGGTATACGCACACAAAGCGATTAAATATTTAAATTAAATTTTGAACAAACTTATTTATAACTTATTGATTAATATAATATTGTGGATGCTGTGCGGAAGTTATTCCACCCCAAGAACATTCAACTTTTTATATAAAGACAACTTTGCCCATAACAACTTGGCCTCAAGCAACAAAACAATCATTTTATTTTTAATATTCACCATACCAAAGTCTCAAGATATATGCAAATTCGAGAAAAGTTTATTTTTTGTTCAATCTTTGTGTTTCGCTATACACAATCGTCTATAAGTACGAGGGTATCTGAGCATATATATATATATACGTACAAGGGGCTATTATTTCAGTCTCATTTAGATAAAAGCATATCCATGTATTTGGCAATTAGTAGATATCTAGTACACCAGTATATATTAGGAAGACAAGGAACAACAAAAAAAAAAATACAATTCTGAACGAAAGAGATCTGAATCATTTCAAGATTTCAAGGGTGTATGCATATATTCAAATATTATAATGATACTTTCTCTTCTATTGTGGAGATAGGTACTCGTATTTATACACGTAATATATAAATTCTATTCTTATCTTCCTCAAACTCGTATCCATTTTTTGTGTGTTACAATTTTCCATCCAACCTGCAAAAAAAGTTACTGAAAACTGCTTTTGTGTATATTATTGTTAGACTCATCTTCACTTATATTTATTTACTTTACTATTAACTTTTCTTTTTTTTTGCTTTTTTTTTGTTGTAGAGAATGTACACAGTAGTTTTTCATTGCAAATAAAAATCCATAAAAATAATTGTTCTATTTATAACTCTAGAAATTTATGTTGTACGGTTACGTACACAGAATTTTACTTTTTTCTGTATGGAAATTAAACTTGCGACACAGAAACAAAAAAAAGTATCTCTGGAAGTAATTAAAGCTTAAAGTGTAATTTGGAATAAAGCTTATGTAACTTTTCTTCGTGTGTTTTATACGGAAAATAAAAATTTACTTGCCGGAGATACCAGATGTATTGTGATATTATTACAGAACTCAATTTAATATCAGTTAAGCAAGTCGGTATTGTGTAAGGTATACTCGTAGTACTGTGGTTTTAGATTAACTAGGCTGGTATACGATTCTGGCAGCTTTAAGTTCAAAAAACTAATATAAAGACGCTTTGGAAGAATTTACTAAATCTTACTAAATTTTTATCGTTGAATGATCGTGAGTAGGTTAAGATTTAACCTCGAGCATCTTAATATATTGTAAGTTAACATTCAGTGATTTTAATTCGACAGAGTAGACTTCTGTTTAACTAATAACAAATATTTATTCCTAACAAACAAATGAGTTTCGATGAGAGGGATGGCCAACTGAACTAATAGACAAGTTTGACCACTTTCTCCTACTTGTGACCTGATATAGGGACGTGGTTTTGATTGATGCTCAAACCGTTTACATTTGAAGTATTTAATCGCTTACTAAACTGCTATAAATAGTTTGCCCGTTCCCAAACGCATGAGTTTCGATGAGAGGGATGGCCAACTGAACTAATAGACAAGTTTGACCACTTTCTCATTCTTGTGGCCTGATATAGGTAGGTGGTTTTGATTGATGCTCAAACCGTTTACATTTGAACTATTTAATCGCTTACTAAATTGCTATAACCTATTTGCCCGTTCACAAACGAATGAGTTTTGTTGAGAGGGATGGCCAAATGAACTAAATGACAAGTTTGACCAGTTTCTCATACTTGTGGCCTGATATAGGGGGGTGGTTTTGATTGATGCTCAAACCGTTTAGATTTGAACTATTTAATCGCTTACTAAACTGCTATAACCTATTTGCCCGTTCACAAACGAATGAGTTTTGTTGAGAGGGATGACCAACTGAACTAATAGACAAGTTTGACCATTTTCTCATTCTTGTAGCCTGATATAGGGGGGTGGTTGAAGTTGTTTGAAGAATGAAGTTTTTACTAAAACATTACTAAATAAAAATGACGTCACTTAGTAAAATTTAGTAAAAAGTTCATTGCCTTATATAAAGCTATTTTTCAAAACATTAAATTTGAATTCCCGTGAAGTTTGTCCTAAGTTTGTACGCCTGTGAAGTTAGACCTAACTTAATCCTAACCAACAAAAATTTCAATTTCAATTTATAATAATAATTAGGTTCAATATAATGAAATTAGTTCACAAATTCAACATTTCGCCTAAATGACATTCTTGTTTTACTTTTTAACCAATACATACAAATACCAACAAATTTTTTTTGTTGGTTAGGATTAAGTTAGGTCTAACTCGTTAAGTTTGTCCTAAAATACCAAAACAAAAATTTAGGACAAATTTAGAACTCACGCGTGTGTCGACGAGTGTGAAGTTTGTCCTAAAATTGTCCTGACTATTTTATCATGAGTATCGATTAGTTAATCTCTCGTTATAATGAATTATCGTAATTGTAATATTTGAACATACGCATATACAAAGACATTTGAAATTAAGGTATAGTATAGGTATAGGCATTTCCAATTTAGCGAATTATGTATTTACCAAGCAGCAATATTGTAAATGATTTTTGATGATGTAAATGATTATGGCTAATATCAAACTTTCTTTATCAAGAATATGTAGGTAACCCGCGAATACCGTTCACACAAAGTAGTGGCTTGATTTGTGTTACCCGGACTCTGCACCACCAAAACCAACCAACATTGACTGGTGTGCTGAATTTAAACGCTCTGGACGCCCAAATGAGACTGTGACTCCAGAAAACATATCAAAAACAAAAACCTGAATTTTCAAAGAGATACAAATATTAATTCTCGAGATATTCAATTTCTTAAGAAAATCCTAAATTCTTATTATAGCGCAGGTTATTAAAGTATTTATTTTAACTAAGCCCATTCGAAAAATGTTTTTTTTGTAAATAATAAATTCAATTGGAAAAATATTCAAATTTTTCAATATTTCGCCTAAATGTCACCTGCATATAATTTTTACCAATACATATACACTTTCGTCTGTTTTGTTGGTTTAGGTCTAGTTTAGGTCTAACTTCAAAACCGTTCAGTTTTTTGCTAATAGGGACAAGACGTTTTGATAAAGCGGGATAATGAAATTGCCTTCTCATTGGCAACGTTCAAGAATGCTGATGTATTTTTTGATTTGATGTTCAACCAATCAAATAAAGGTCGCCATTATTTGTTCGAAATGGCGGATTTCAGAATTGTGTCTAAACCTCAGTTCAGAATCTCTATTCAATATTGTGAATCAATTATTATTATAAGTTGTTAAAACATAACTGAGGGACATTCATAATTTTAAGAGTGCAAAATTCGCTAAACCAATTTGATAATTTCCTATTTGAAATTTTACTCCTGAAATGGTTTTTTAAAATGAAAATCGAAATATGAAATGAATTAAAAATTTCCTCTGATTATAAAATATCAACAGAAATTCTCGTTTGGAAAAGTACTGCCTCTTGTGCTGAGTAGCGTAAACTGTTAATTTCCGCTCTAATATTCCGGCCGTAACTGAGAAAAACGATATAAGTGCGTAATTGTTCATGAACTATTAGTAAAGTCAAGCAATTTTTTTGAAACGACCTCGAAAGTGCATTTACGGTGGGTCACCGCGACTTCAATTCGCTTTAACCATTTCGTTGTGCATAAAATTTGAAATGCTATAAATTTTTGTTTGTAATTAATTTGGTTAAAGCATTGTTTTCGTCGTCAACTGACATTATTTTAGTAAATTGTAGATCAAGGTCAAGTGGTGTAGTGGTTAAAGCTTCTACAATTGGACCGAGAGATACTGGGTTCGAATCCCACCAGAGGCTGGCTGAAAAGCAAGTTTTCATCATTGATTACGATCGGTTGTGTCTGTTGGAGTGCAGAATTCAGCACCGACCCACCTTTTTCTGATAGAAGAGTTCTTAAGCATATTGTAAACGGCATCATACTGAGAGAAACGGTGCTCACATAAGGAAGATTCCAGAAAACAGAATAGAAGACAATCAGGTGGTGCTGGGTTATTAGGTGGGTATTCAGAATATTCCATGCCAACTGCTCCATTTGTTTGGTTTTGTCTCTAATCACAATTGAGTCACTGAGCCACCGCAATTGTTAATTTTAAATTGTATACCTCGACGGGCAATTTTAATGCCGTTTTGATTGCGTCTAATCGATGTAGCGTTAAAGAACAGAGACGATTTCACCAGTTGTCTTATTGCTCAAAACGTATTGCAAATATTTTTGTCACTGCTACGCAGTGTATTGCTTTATAAGTTAATGTCAAAATTATCATGAATAAATGAGCTTTGAAGGCGTACCTAAAGTACCGTTTTATACAAAATAAGAGAATTATTTCAACAAACACAAATGTATTAAAAGTTACGGGACAACCAATTATTATCCCCGATAGAATTAAAATCCCAACATTTTTGAGACCGTCGCTCTTTAAATGTTCAACATGCAATAGTTCATGGTAAACCCCAACTGCAATAAATTTATTATTTTTTTGTGAACATTTATAACTCCAGATATACCAATTTATAAAGCTTCTTATATTATGATGTCCACTTAATTTCCACACCCCCATTCAAATAATAAATAAAAAATTGGAATTCAATCACAACCAAGCCATTAATAAATTACATTTAAAGTCGCACACAAAAGACAATCCCATTTTTCAAAAAGCTCCGCATATAAAACTTTTTTTTGTATAGTAAATCGCGGAGCTCAAAATATAATTTTCATTTTAATTAAATAACTTATCTAATGTTTTTCATGTTTGGATTTTTATTTTATTTATTTTATTTTCTAATATATCAACAAGATTGATTATAATTAATTATTTTATTTATATATTTATCTTTATTATTTGGTTGATAACGAAAAAAAAAAACTTTGGCCACACAAGGATACGATATAAGGAGTGATACTTGCTACGGTCTATCTATATGTGTTTAGTTTTGTTTTCGTTTGAATAAATAAAATTGTGGAAATTAATTTTGTTAGTGATATAAAGTCATTATTATACTAGAAATTTAGATATATGGATTTGAAAAACAGGGTGGGTCTAATTAAATGGTCAACACTGATTTTAGGGTTACCAAGAACTACATTAGAACTAATGTGCTTTATCGGGTGTTGAGATTATTATTAAATTATAAATCGTTTAAACATTTTTCGATCCACCCTGTATGTAGTAAGCACTACTTAGATATTTGCACTATCATTGTTTGCTATATATGCCATAAATTTGAGCAGTAAATTGGATAAAAGTAGTTCGAAACAATACATAAAATACCATAAACTATATTATGCTGTAAGGTTATGTATATTATGTTATGTCCAAATATAAACAATGAATTATTTATAATATGTACGGAGATTAAATTGGACGATCATGATGATATACAGCATATAGATTAAAAGCTAAGCTAATAATGAAAACTCTGAAGTAGTTAGTGCAACTGTTGTGAGCTTTTATACCATTTGAGTTTAACATTATAAACTGTCTTTTCTACGTACGTATCGTAGGGCGCACGTACATTATATTGAAATATGCCTTAAATGGAATCTACGCACAAACAGCGATTATATCACATACTTTAATTGCGACCTTTTACGAATTTAATGTTTTGCTGCTGCGATATGTTTAATATTAAATTTTGCCTTTCACGTCCCAGTGGGAGCAAATGTTTTACCTTTTGTCAACACGTACATTATATCATTTCTTCATATACACATTAAATATTCACTTTAATCGTGCAATAAAATATTAGTCAAATCTCAGGCAATAATAACCCACTAGACCAGTTGTTCGTACAATTAATTAATACATTTAAAAAAATCTTTTTTAATTACATCTGTATTCGGGCGCTTTATTATTTTAGATTCTGTATATAAACCTTCCACTACAAGTGAACCAATGCACACTCAATATTTCAATATTTCAATATTTCAATATTTCAATATTTCAATATTTCAATATTTCAATATTTCAATATTTCAATATTTCAATATTTCAATATTTCAATATTTCATCAAAATTCCAATATTTCAATATTTCAATATTTCAATATTTCAAAATTCCAATATTTGAATATTTGAATATTTCAATATTTCAATATTTCAATATTTCAATATTTCAATATTTCAATATTTCAATATTTCAATATTTCAATATTTCAATATTTCAATATTTCAATATTTCAATATTTCAATATTTCAATATTTCAATATTTCAATATTTCAATATTTCAATATTTCAATATTTCAATATTTCAATATTTCAATATTTCAATATTTCAATATTTCAAAATTCCAATATTTCAATATTTCAATATTTCAATATTTCAAAATTCCAATATTTCAATATTTCAATATTTCAATATTTCAATATTTCAATATTTCAATATTTCAATATTTCAATATTTCAATATTTCAATATTTCAATATTTCAATATTTCAATATTTCAATATTTCAATATTTCAATATTTCAATATTTCAATATTTCAATATTTCAATATTTCAATATTTCAATATTTCAATATTTCAATATTTCAATATTTCAATATTTCAATATTTCAATATTTCAAAATTCCAATATTTCAATATTTCAATATTTCAAAATTCCCATATTTAAATATTTCAATATTTCAATATTTCAATATTTCAATATTTCAATATTTCAATATTTCAATATTTCAATATTTCAATATTTCAATATTTCAATATTTCAATATTTCAATATTTCAATATTTCAATATTTCAATATTTCAATATTTCAATATTTTAATATTTCAATATTTCAATATTTCAATATTTCAATATTTCAATATTTCAATATTTCAATAATTCAAAATTCCAATATTTCAATATTTCAATATTTCAATATTTCAAAATTCCAATATTTCAATATTTCAATATTTCAATATTTCAATATTTCAATATTTCAATATTTCAATATTTCAATATTTCAATATTTCAATATTTCAATATTTCAATATTTCAATATTTCAATATTTCAATATTTCAATATTTCAATATTTCAATATTTCAATATTTCAATATTTCAATATTTCAATATTTCAATATTTCAATATTTCAATATTTCAATATTTCAATATTTCAATATTTCAATATTTCAATATTTCAATATTTCAATATTTCAATATTTCAATATTTCAATATTTCAATATTTCAATATTTCAATATTTCAATATTTCAATATTTCAATATTTCAATATTTCAATATTTCAATATTTCAATATTTCAATATTTCAATATTTCAATATTTCAATATTTCAATATTTCAAAATTCCAATATTTCAATATTTCAATATTTCAATATTTCAAAATTCCAATATTTAAATATTTCAATATTTCAATATTTCAATATTTCAATATTTCAATATTTCAATATTTCAATATTTCAATATTTCAATATTTCAATATTTCAATATTTCAATATTTCAATATTTCAATATTTCAATATTTCAATATTTCAATATTTCAATATTTCAATATTTCAATATTTCAATATTTCAATATTTCAATATTTCAATATTTCAATATTTCAATATTTCCATATTTCATTTTCAATTTCAATTTCAATTTTGTAATATTTGGTTGTACTGCCGGTAGAAGAATTTGCAATGTTTAAATTTCTTTGTTGGAAAATAACCATCCATAACCTCGAGTGTTTCACTTTGAATTGAATTAGATATCTCTCCTCCAAGTGTTTAGTTGAGCTGTTGTAGGTTGTGATTTCTCGGGAGTTACTTAAGAAGGCTGTGTTGTCGTTTACTAGTTTAATTATTTGAGTTTCTTTAAACATAAATTCACATCCAGGTTTGAATTCATTCATAAGTTGACTGAAACAAAGATGTTCAGCTGTTTAGAGTAATCTATTTTAGATATAGTCCATTTAGAGACGTCAAATGTTTTTTTTTGATGAACATAAGAAAGGATGGATGGATATATTGTTCAATAAATTCATAATTTACGGGGTCAAATTTTACAGTTCTAGTTTTAATGTTATTACTAAAAGAAGGCTGTTAAAATCAACCAAGTCGGAGGAAAGCCCTAGAACCGATTGCCTATCTTAAATATTATCGGTCTCTACGAGACTTTAATCGTTTAAGTAAGTGTGTTAGTAACAACAAAACGAATGTTGTTCTCTAAATATGGAAGCAAAATTTAAAATGTCACCGACGATTATGAGATCAGTTTGAATATTTATGACAAGATCTGCATCGAAACAAGAACTCCTCTGCCGAATAAATCTAAGTTCAGACAATAAAAAAAAATCTTACGAAAACTTTGATGTCCATTGTAAAAACTCAAGGCTGTTGAAATCATTGCTTTAGGGTGAGACTCTGCGGTATTTTGTTCGTAACCCCTTACGAATTTAGTTACTATACGCTAATGAAGTTTATCCAAATTTAACCAAAAGAATACAACAACAACAAAATTATCGAAATTATTGAATTCATATTACGAAATTTGTACGAATGTGAAATATTAAAATTTTCCAAGAATTCGAATGTTTTCTGAAACTGGGGTTTTAGATACATTCCAAAGTCATTCTGAGACCCAATGGAGTGTGTCTCTAGTAATTTATAAAATTTTTAAAGGGTCTGACAGGGTGTTTGATGAGACTTAAACAGGTCAATATTTAATGGGCCTTGGGTACATTCCAAAGTCATGCTAACTAGTAACATTAGTGCACTGCCTAAATCCAAAAGCGTGTACCTGGTAAGTTATATGACAATCTTACTGGTCTGACAAGGTGTTAGATGAAATTTAAAAATGTGATTTTCAATTGGCCTTAGGTATGTGCACTCCATAAAGCCATTCTTAAAATTACCTAAACATTTAGCACAAACTTCAGTAATATTGGTGGACTGCTTAGAATCAAAAGATTGTCGGTACTAAGTTATATGATTTTCTAATAGTTCTGGCAGGGTGTTTCATGAAATTTAAATATGTGAATAATCATCTTTTAAATCCATTAGAAAATAAAATCTTACTTGGGTCACTCCTTTGGGTCTAAGCAGTCGAATAATACCATTGAAATTTAAGCTAACTGGTTAGACAATACTTCGAATGACTTTAGATTGAACTAAGGCCCATTAAAAAAAAATGTTGCTTAATATCATCAAACACCCTGTCAGACCCATTAGAAAATCATATTATGTTGGGGAAACAAATCCATTATTTTTTCGTTTATTTCGGGACTTTGTTTAACATGGCTACAATCATTCGGTTTGGCTCAAATATGTGCCGTTTTTTCGATAACTCAAAACGCATTTTTACCATTTTTACTTAGAGAACATTTTTACACCACCAAGGGTGTTTGCTATGGACAAAAATAAATAATAATCACTTGGTGCCTGGTTAGGACTATGTAAAAGGTGGATGCATAATAACCTTCCATAACCAAGTTCTAGGAGCTTCTTGCGGGTCATCATCGACGTATAAAGCCTGGCCTTGTCTTGGTGGAACACGACGCATACTAATTCTAGTCGATGGCTGCCTTCAGTCGGTCCAATTGCTGGCAGTGGAGGTCCGAATTGAGCGTTTAGCCATTGGATAGCAGCTCATAGTAGATGAGTCCTTCCAATCTCACCAAACATAAAGTAAAATGTTGCTGGCGGTCAATCCTGGTTTGTCCACCATTTGGGCCGCTTTGCCAGCCTTCGACCATGATCGTTTCTGCTTAACATTGTCGTATGTGATCCATTTCTCGTCGTCAGGCACTATCCGCTTCTCTAAATGGCTCGATTCCGTTTCCTTTGGCCAAGGATTTGCAGATGGAAATACAGTCCATCATTTTTTTTTGCGTCGAATAGTGCGGCACCAAAACATCGAGGTTCTTTTTTAAGCCACCCTCTTGCAAATGGTTTACAACTGTTTTGTGGTCAATGTTCAGCTTCTGGGTGATGCTACGATAGCTCGCATGCAGGTCTATTTCGGTAATTTCCAGGATTTTATCGACATTTTCGACGATAGGCTTTTCAGTGCGTGGTGAATCTTTGAGAACGAAATCACCGAAATTGAATCGACGAAACTAAAATTGCGCATGATTGGCTGTGACAGTGTCGGAACCATACACACCATCCACAATTTCAGCCGCCTATCTTGCGTTTTCGCCTTTACCGAAGTAGAGATATATTTTTCCCCAACCCATTATAACTTACTAGGGATGCTCCTATGGGTCTAGGCAGTGCACCAGTATCACTGAAGTTCTTGCAAAATGCTTAGAAAATATTGAAAATGACTTTGGAATATATCTAAGACCCCAATTTCAGGGAATATTGTTATTCTTGGAAAATAAGAAAACTTGAAATGGGTAATGATGAAGTGGACAATAATAAGTGAAACGTGCTGGTTCAAACAGAATCGACTTTATGTGAGAAAGGACATCAATGTGTGTAGCCGAGGTATTCAATCTTGAAAATAGTTTTAGATTTCGGAGTCACTCGTAGGTGCCCAGATTGGGATGATTTGAGAAAACCGGAGACGTTTTGAAACGATTTGGAATGATTTGATACGAATTTAAATGACTTCGGATGATTTTATGTGATTTGGCAAGGTGTGATTCATTTTATTACAGTAATATTCCCAATATCAAGTTCCTAAGTGTATTATTACCTGAATCAGAGGTTGTATACATGAAATCAATTACTGTACCAAGTAATTTAAGAAATTGCAACCAAAATTAGAGATTTATTTAAAAATAAAAAATTTTGTTTTGTAAATTAATTTGTCTGGGTTTAGTCAGCCACTGCTTGGGTTAGTAGAAACTTTGGTGACAGCAAGAAAACATAACAGAAGACAGCGCAAAATATATATTGGTTACAAAACCTATGACCATTACATTTACGTGTATCTAGATGATCTCTTCATCACGTCCGAGAGTTTCGATCAGCATAATACCTTACTAAGGCAAGTGGCTTCTTTATTAAAATCATCTGGACTTACTGTAAACCTAGCTAAAAGTAAATTCTTATATTAAAAGATATTCGTTATTTAGGATACATCATTGGAGCCGGATGTCTCAAGGTGGACCCCGAAAAACTTACTGCCATTCTGTCTTTCCCTGTCCCTAATACTGCTAAGAAAATACGTCGATTTTTATGAATATCAGGATGGTATCGAAGATTTATATACGCTATACCCTGGCTGCCCCAATCTCAGACTTGCACATCAAAAATACCCAACTAAAGTGGGATTCTAAATGTCAGCAGGCTTTCGACATGTTAAAAGAGGTTATATCCACTGCACCGGTTTTAACATAACCAAATTTTTTCGAACCGTCTTATATTCAGTGCGACACTAGCAGCACAGGAGTTGGAAGTGTGTTATTCCGCTAGTATTTAGCGTTAAGAAATTTTAGGCGTTTGTGGAAGGCCACTTGTTCGCCATTATCACTGATCATGCGATTTCAAAATAGCTGATAAGTCAAACGGACCTGAGCCAAAGACTAACGAGATGAGAGTTTAAATTGCAGTCATTTTCATCGTAAGGGCACTTAGAATGTTATGCTCGATGCGTTATCGTGAGGCTTTATGAAGGAACTGGATTGCTTCATAAACTGAAGGGACTGGATTCTTTCATAAACAGTAGCTGGAGCCGTCATTGAGAAACAAAAACCGTATATCAATTCCTCTAATTGCTGTTATAAAAGTTCCACAGACGTGCCGTATTGGAAATTGTATGTACCGACTGAGCTAGATCGAACTCTTGTTCGAACGGTTCAAGAACCCTTTTCGCTTTACATTTAGGGGTCGCCAAAACGCTCGATCGGCTACAGCGATTTTATTTCTAGCCTACCATGGCTAACGATATTTAAAACCATATTAGGTATTGTGCAAACTGAAGCACCCAATTATTCTACACAACCGCTAATGGGAAATCGAAGAGTGTCCGTACGACCAATATTACACCTATCTATTGACTTATTGGGTCCTCATCTCCGGTTGTCGAGTGGAAACTCCACTTGTTCACTGTCCTACAAAGTTATACCAACTTTATTTTTCTCAAGCTTATAAGACAAGCCTTAGGTACTGCGGTGTGCATCTACTTTCGATGAAGACTAAGAAATATTTTCGATGTCCTCTGTCCCAGATATGATTACCTCTGACAATGCAATTCAGTTTAATGCTGTGTGTTTACAAAGCCTCTTAAGCAAATTTGGCATCAAGTACATATAGTCCCCGCAGTGTAATCGTTCGGAGAGGATTAACCGTTCCATTTTGTCATCCATACGTTCCTTTATTAAAGGTAAATTACATCTGTCTTACGGACTCTACCTAGTTCATAGCTCTACCAAATTTTGACCACGATATCTAATGTTTGGTCAGCATTTAATGGCTCATGGAAATGATTACCAACTATGTACTAATAAGAGAGCTAAATCTGGTCGCTCAGGGAGAAGTTGTCACGCACAGTAAACCTGCTAGATTGAGCCTTTAGTCAGCAAAAAGTTTCACATTTAAAGGAGGCTTACGTTAGGAATTTTGCCTTAAGTGATGCATCAACGAATTATTCAGTCAAGTTATTATTCGTCTATGCGAGTGATAGGCAGTTTGATAACGTTATTGCGTGATTTGGTTACTTAGGCGAACATACCAATGAGTAAGGTTGTTTGGTTTGTTAGACTGTGCGTCACCATTGAATCAGTGGTCCAAATCTTTTATGCTTCTTTTTAAATTGTGACAAAAACTTATGAATAGTAGTTCGAAGACATTTATTTCATTTACGAGTAGCTAAAAGGGTTCAATCTAAGTTCAATTTTATGTACATGCAAATCATATATCAGTTGCATTGCTGAATACAAATTTAGCCAACAAGTTGATATACATAAAATATGTATACCCTATGGGTTTTTAACAGACCATAACATCGACCGTTGTAAAACCAACGTTATTTATAAAAGTATTTTTCCAGAATTATCTAAAATTATTAACATATCATATTTACAAAAAAGCTTTGAAAAGCTTGAATTTTCTATGTACATAGCTCGAAGATAGTCTGAGCTCTAAACCACGTAATCTACAGATGCATAACGTCAAATTATGATTTCAGTTTCTTGTTTATTCAAAAGTTCAAAAAACTTGCTTTCCTTGCATCTATTACGGCGAACATACTCGTACTGCTCGTACACCATCAAAAGTTAAAGTTTTTTTTTTTTTTTGTAAACACAACAAACTATTGAACCGAAATTAACAGAAAATGATAAACTTATGTTCTACTCAAATTTACTCTTCACGTTTAGGAGTGTTGCGAGTTAACGAGTTGAAAAGTTGGAAAACGTTGCTGTAAAAAAAAATTGCCTTAGCCTAATGTGTGACGACAAACTGTGTCTACATATATAAACTTTATAGCATTAATACATAAACGAGACTTTATATACGACTACGTATATATAGTTTATGTGATGTAATTTAAAATTCATCACGACAAGTGTTTATAAGGCAACAACACAACGTTCACCCGACTAAACTTTGTATCGGAGCTATATATAGTTTACAACATCCTTTTTTGCTCCTATACATGTTCGTATACACGTAGCTTTGCAGAGGGAAAGCACTACAGAAATTTATTCGATTATTTCCAGTTTCCTTCTCGATACATATAAATAAATTTAATTTGAGATAACTATTATTCCATAAAAACTAATGTTGTGCCATAAAAAAAGTTATTATTAACGGAAACTATCAATTTACGATGTGTAGAAAATTTTATTATTTATTTGTTAGTTTTTTACTAGTGTTATGGTTGATTCTAATTTTAATCTACGCTATTGTTCTAGATATGGTTGCATACGGTATGCCAAGTAGATCGATTATTGGAATAAGCTCCCAATTTTTTTTTTACTAAAATTGGACCAAATTACGAGTTTTCGATTTATCTCTCGATTCGAATTTGTAATTACTGAATTTAGAACGCAAATTAATGGCTAAAATTTGTACAGGATGAGTTTATTATCTAACAAACTTCGGTTGTGCTTTAATTGAATTTCCCCAATAGATTATTTTTCTTGTGAGAATATCGGGTTGTTTGGGATGGCCCAAGTTCTTGTCTATTATCATGTAATTTAATTGATAGCCTATAAATTTAAAGCAATAAGCAAAACGGATTCACTCGTTGCAATGGGGATAATACTGTGGGCAAAAAATAATAAGACTTTGTTCATAATTTTAAAATTCTTCATTTATTTCTCCAAATCTATTTCGTCCCCCTCAAAGTAATCCCCCCTGGCCTCAATACACTTGTGCCAACGTTTTTTTCCAATCCTCGAAACAGTTCTTAAAGTCAATTTCCGGAATAGCCTCCAATGCGCGTAGCGATTCACGTTTAATATCTTCAATTAACTCAAAACGGTTTCCCCGGAGCGGTCGTTTGAGTTTGCTGAACAGCCAGAAGTCACACGGAGCTAAATCAGGCGAATACGGTGGTTGCGGAACAGTATGGGTGGAATTTTTGGCGAATAGATCATGAAAAACCAATGCAGTATGAGAAGGTGCATTATCGTGGTGTAAAAACCAAGAGTTGTCGACCCATAATTCCGGCCTCTTTTTACGAATAGCTTCGCGCAAACGACGCATAACACTCAAATAGTATTCCTTGTTGACAGTTTGGCCGGTCGGAAGGAATTCAGAGTGCACCACACCTCGATAATCGAAGAAAACTGTTAACATCACCTAGATTTTTGACTTGCTTTGACGTGGTTTTTTCGGCTTCGGCTCACCTTTCGCACGATATTCGGCCGATTGATCATCTGTTTCAGGGTCGTAAGCATAGATCCAAGACTCATCGCCAGTTACAATACGTTTCATGACATCCTGGTAGTCGGCAAGCATTGTTTCACAGACGTCAACGCGACGCTGTTTTTCCAAAAAATTGGGTGCTTTTGGAACCAATCGTGCTTTCACTTTCCTTAGGCCCAAATGATTTTTTGAAATGGTTTTCACTGATCCTTCCGATACTTCAACGATGCCAGTAAGGTCTCTGACTATTAATCGTCGATTCTCAAGCACCAATTCCTTGATTTGATTAACGTGTTGATCATCAGTTGATGTTGATGGCCGTCCAAGACGTGGTTCGTCGTCAATATGTTCTCGACCCTTAATATTGTAATATTGAAATTTTGAAATATTGAAATATTGAAATATTGAAATATTGAAATATTTAACTATTTAAATATTGAAATATTGAAATATTGAAATATTGAATATTGAAAAATTGAAATATTGAAATATTGAAATATTAACATATTGAAATATTGAAATATTGAAATATTGACATATTGAAATATTGAAATATTGAAATGTTGAAATATTGTAATATTGAAATATTGAACTATTGAAATATTTAAATAATTAAATATTTAAATATTTAAATATTTAAATATTTAAATATTTAAATATTGAAATATTGAAATATTGAAATATTGAAATATTGAAATATTGAAATATTGAAATATTGAAATATTGAAAAATTGAAAAATTGAAATATTGACATATTGAAATATTGAAATATTGAAATATTGAAATATTGAAATATTGAAATATTGACATATTGAAATATTGAAATATTGAAATATTGAAATATTGAAATATTGAAATATTGAAATATTGAAATATTGAAATATTGAAATATTGAAATATTGAAATATTGAAATATTGAAATATTGAAATATTGAAATGTTGAACTATTGAAATATTGAAATATTTAAATATTGAAATATTGAAATATTGAAATATTGAAATAGTGAAATATTGAAATATTGAAATATTGAAATATTGAAATATTGAAATATTGAAATATTGAAATATTGAAATATTGAAATATTGAAATATTGAAATATTGAAATGTTGAAATATTGTAATATTGAAATATTGAACTATTGAAATATTGAAATATTGAAATATTGAAATATTGAAATATTGAAATATTGAAATATTTAAATATTGAAATATTGAAATATTGAAATATTGAAATATTGAAATATTGAAATATTGAAATATTGAAAAATTGAAATATTGAAATATTGAAATATTGAAATGTTTAAATATTGTAATATTGAAATATTGAACTATTGAAATATTGAAATATTGAAATATTTAAATATTTAAATATTTAAATATTGAAATATTGAAATATTGAAATATTGAAATATTGAAATATTGAAATATTGAAATGTTGAACTATTGAAATATTTAAATATTGAAATATTGAAATATTGAAATAGTGAAATATTGAAATATTGAAATATTGAAATATTGAAATATTAAAATATTGAAATGTTGAAATATTTAAATATTGAAATATTGAAATATTGAAATATTGAAATATTGAAATATTGAAATATTGAAATATTGAAATATTGAAATATTAAAATATTGAAATATTGTAAAATTAAAATATTGAAATATTGAGATATTGTAAATATTGTAAAGGTCGAGGCAACAAATCCTACAAGGGAACGTCACTCTATTCATATGCATGCCAACAAGGGCCTTCCACATCGAGATAATGAGCAGCCTAGCAACGGAATCATTCAAAGTGGGCTACAAAAGATTCATCTCCAGGTGAGACTGTGCACGGATAAAGAATGGAACATATTTTGTTGGAGCAAATACCATAATGTAAAGGACATACCATGAACTGATGGAATAAACTGCCACTTTATAACTCCTCACATTCAACACTTTGGTGGAATATGGGAAGCAGGAATAAAGTCCGTAAAATTCCTTCCTCAAGAGAGTGATAGGAGAATGAACTCTTACATTTGAAGAGTTTGATACTCTCACCACTCAAGTAGAAGCAGTTCTCAATTCTCGGCCACTAACTCCACCAACGACACCTCGGATACAACAGCACTAACACGAGGATTCTTTCTGGAGGATATTTCTGGAAATATGGTCAGCAGAATATTTTCACCAACTTCAACAACGGACCAAATGACTCAGTACTAGTAAAAGACGATTAACTACCGATCTCACGATGGAAATTGGGACGGGTTCTTGAAATTCACAACAAACGACCAATAATAAAACTATGCAAGCTACCTATTGATGGTGGTTCAAAGGAGAAATTACCTATGGAACCAGTCTTACCGATGCAGGACGTATTAAACAATAATGCTCAGTGTGCTGCCTGTTCGGACTCGTTAGCGCCAACGTCGAAATTAAGCCTTTCAACCAGTCTATAGGCATTTACTTCGAGGAGCTAGGCAAGTTAGAAATTGTCACTGTGGAATGGACTCTGGCAATTCAAAACAACATGAGCAGCTATTGGTAGGAAATCAAAAACTAGAAGACAGCTCGCAGTAAATTACAAGCAGTCTGTATGGAACTGTTTGAACTAAACTGTAACATTTTAGAATAGCTGCAATGGTGGTAATTCGGCAACCTACGTATCATACTCAGAGACAGGTGCGGAATTCTCACTAAACGTAAAGCGAAGGAATATGAAGATAGGTAACGAGTACGAGTTATTGTCACCGATAAGGAACCAAACAACCTAGATTGACAATACGGTCAAGATGGTAAAATATAATACAAAGATCACTGCCACATCAATAAACAACTTAATATGGAGACAGAACCAACTACGACAAGAAATGACACAAATCCAGAAATATCGAACATATGAGGACAGGGTCCGGTCGGTGTTCATCGGCTTCCGCTAATTAACCATAATATTGGATAACTTAAAGGTTTCAACAGGACTTGACTTGGCCTACGATGCGCACCATGGCATACTTGCACCAAGCCAGTTAGAAGAGCAATTATCATTGATTCGTTAGCACGTGCTAGCCTCCATCACCATTCCAGGACACGATATTCATGATCTCGTGCACATACGAACATTTCGCAACAGTGGCAAAGGATGATGTAAACCGTTGTCAAATTTGTAAACCAACCCAAATCCTATGCAAAATTCCGCCTATTGTGTTGAACGAAACTAAAATTTCCACATAGTGTGCCAGAGCAAGGCGATAAATGCAACCAACCATTGGATTAAGCTCCCCGCACCTATACCCACGTTTATTAGACCCTTATCTTTATCCAGGTGATACTATGGTCGCATTGAACTTTTCCATTTTATATGAAAATTCGGTTAAATTAAAGATTTAATTGCTGAAATCCAGGAGATACACCCCTCGAGTTGATTTGCTTAAAAGTTAGGTCTATCCACCTCAGATATAACACCAATACTTCAAGTCTGAACAGTGAATATGAAAGTCTAATCTATAGCAAAATCTCAGCATAGGTTTCATGTCTAAAATGACGTCATTATCTGACGGTGAATACAACTAAAATGGATGGACCTACCTTTTGAGCAAATAATTTCGAGGGGGATATCTCCTGGATACACATGGGTAAAGATAAGGCTCTAATATTGAATATTTGGAAATAGCCAATTCCGTTTATTTTGACACAAAGGATGCTTTCTTTTAGGCCCAAATTCTCGATGGATGTTTATATGATTTTCGTAAACGTGCTGATATGTAAACGCTATATGCAACTAAAATGATTTTCTGCCAGGATTTACAATGTGGGACAATTTTTTTAAATATTACAATTAAAATCTGGATAAGGCGGAGTGAGAAGTCTGCCTTTTAGCTCGATACGCTTAGTCCAACGTTTTTCCAATTTTTCGATCCCTTCCGAATAATACGATTTCGCCAACCCTTCAAAATAGGCGTTTATTGCATCGATGGTCTCCTCATTAGAGCTGCATCTCTTTCCGACGAGCCATTTCTTCAAGTTCGGAAACAGTTCGTAAATAGTCGCAGGGGGCTAAGTCTGGAGAATATGGCGAATGTGGAAGCAATTCGAAGCGTAATTCATGGATTTTGGCCATGGCAACTACACACGTATGCATCCTGGCATTGTCTTGATGGAAGATAACTTTTTTCTTCGCCAAATGCGGTCGTTTTTCTTTCAAAACGTCGTTGAAACGATTCAAAAAGTTGCAGTAATATTCGCCGTTGACTGTTCTCCCCTTTTGAAGGTAATCGAAGTGGATTATGCTGCGTGCATTCCAAAAACCTGTGGCCATGACTTTGTTGGCCGATAAAACCGTCTTAGCCTTCTTCGGCGCAGATTCGCCAGTAGAAATCCATTGTTTAGACTGTTCTTTGCTCTTCGGTGTATAGTGATGGATCGATGTTTCATCCATAGTTATGAAACGACGCAAAACTCCTTTTTATTTAGCTTGAACATCGCCAAGCCTGCCTCTGAAGTTGCTACACGTGTGCGTTTTTGGTCGATTATAAGCAAACGCGGATCCAACGCGCGGATGGCTTTTTCATATTCAAATGTTCGTGCAATATCTTGCACACACGTTCATCTGAGATGCCTAGGTATTTCAGTTATCTCGCGCACTTTCACTCTGCGGTCTTGCAATACCGTATCAGGGATTTTGTCAACCATTTTTAGTGTGGTGAAAAACTTCGCTTTTTTCCATATTTGCAAAAAACCAATGGGTTGTCTGTTTTCAATGGCTGTCAAAACTGAACTAAATAACAGATCTGTCTGAAAATTTTAATTTGGTCTAGTGACAGATGGTATTGACACAAGACATCTTGAATTTGCGATTGTGGCGCTCTCTGTTGCAATTTTACTACGCGCTCGTCTGGCATTTCCAATTTAGTAACTTTTCGGGATAATTTTAGCTTTCTCATATTAACTAATACAAATTTCGTAGATTTCGGGATTAGATATGCGTTTTCCATACAATATGATATTTTTCGGGATGGCATTGAACTGAGCAGCGAAACACACCAACATTGAAAACGTGTTTTTCGGGCCAGCTTCATTCACAATCAATATATGGTAATACTTGGTTGTAATTAAGTGAAGCGGAGTGTACAGGTTTTATTAATTGTTCTCTTTTTCTTTTTGTGCTTTCATATTCGACATAACTATAAATGAAAAATTGTTGAACACATTTTTTTGAAATTCAATTATAATTCAAACACACAAAATATGTACGAAAAAAAATCCCTAAGCTTTCAAAGTTTCAAAACCAGAAAATACAAAAACAAAATGAAAATTTCATTTTCCGTCTAATCTTTTAGATGTTTTCCAAAGGCATGATTAAATAAATAACATACGCACACACTCAGACCTAGAGGAAAAAACACTTTCATTTCATCTCAATTATTATAGATATTTTTCATGTAGAACAAATTTAATTTCCGTAAAATTCCATTGGCATATACGAAGCACATAGACCTACACATACATCGGTAAGTGGAGGAAAGAAAATTACCATAATAAATTCATACTTCTTGTATGGAAAAAAATGTATCAATTCTTGGTATACATACGAGAGATATTTATCTTAACTAAAAGATGCTGCTGAACACACCGACATATTACCTATGTATGTATAGGCACAATATCAATGTACGAGTAACATGTAAGTTGAAGCATTTTATTTATTAATAATATCTCGTTGAAAGCTTAATACACAAGAAATGTGGGAATGTATGCAATGACGAACAACAACAAGATGATGAAAAATCATTTTTTATGTATAGGAACAATGGGGGTACGTTATGGGTATACAGTGTGATCGATTAAACAATTTCCACCCGAAAACATTTTCAAAATTACATGTTATAAAAACTGTGTTCCAGACAAAAGTTGTTTGATCCCTCGGGTTCAAATGAGTAGCCCTAAATTTTGTTTATTAGTGGATGTTTTACTATACTCAAATGACAATTTTTGTCATATGATTGTGACCAGTATATTTTGTCTCCCAATCTCCCAAAAATCGAGCAGCGGATATCGTGTATAATGAGGTAGGGTTACTACTTGTTGGAAATTCAGATATATGTTCACTTCCAGGCTTATACAACTTACCACAACTTACTTTTATGTGGCTTCGTCCTAGCTAAACTTTTTAAATGTAAATCAAAATTTCTCGTTTAACAATTTATACGCAGGTCAAATACTCCGAAGTTCGGGATATTGTTCTATAAAAATGTTTGCCAGCTGTTAGTGACTTTATGTACACTACACATTAAAAAATGAAATGGTTTAAATCCCTTCAATATATCCCGTTCCATATAGTTTGTTCTATTTAGCACTAGACGTAGTTATTAGCCTATTTTACATTCGTTAAGCTCACAGCTTTTTTTAAACTACTCAGGCTCATTGAACCATTGTAGTTCATTCACACTCATACACCCATTCAGCTACTCATACGTGTATTGAAAACCATTTATTGCTAGGCGAGGTTTTGAAGGTTGTGTCTCGACAAGCGAAACATTTCCTAATTCCTGTTGACGTAAGGAAGAGTGATTTTAACCAGGCTATAATCTCGCTTACCACTTATCGTAATTACTTTAGCTTGGAACAAGACAAAGTTAAGTAAGGTTCAGGTTCATTGCATCCCAGAAAATTACAGGGTGGCTGAGACCAAGTGTTACCAAATGAAAACGCTGTAATTTTTTTAATTTTGACTATTTTTTATTGAAATTTCGTGGAATATGTTGAAAACATATTACATTTTATGAAAAACATGTTACTGCTCGATATGACCTCCTTTGGCTCTGATTATTTGATTCAGTCTTCCATAGAAAGCATTGCATGCTGACCGAACGTGAGCTTGCGGAATTTTATTCCATTCTCGTACAAGAGCTGACTTCAATGCATCAACACTTTCGTATTTTTTAGTGGACACCTTACTCTTCAAAATGGACCATATGGAGAAATCCATAGGATTCAAATCTGATGAATATGGTGGCCATTCTTACGACGAAATCAGTCGCGGAACGCAATTTTGTAAAAATTGCTGTGTCGCTTGAGCTTTGTGTGACGGTGCCGAGTCCTGTTGGAATGTCCAACGGTTCGTACCAAAGTGTTTACGTGCCCAAGGTAGCAAAGCATCGTTTAGGATCTTTTGGCGGTACACCTCTTGGGTTACCTTGACTCCATGTTCGATGAAAACCAGAGGAGTGCGTCCATCTGCAGTCACTGCAGCCCAAACCATAACATAAGCTGGTGATTACTTGCGCATGGTAACTCTTGCGTCCAAATTATCGTTGGACTTGTGTTCTAACCAAACACGATCATTTTGTTTATTCACAAACTGTTGAATGGTGAAAATTTTCTCATCAGAAAAGACAATTTTTGGAATCTCATCACGTTCGGCCAAGGCCTTCAATGCTCGTGTTCTTTCAAGCCTAACTTTTTTTGTGCCTCCGTAAGATCTTGAACCTTTTGTATCTTGTAGGGCTTCAAGTGTAGTTCATTTTTCAATATGGTTTGAATGCTGTATCGTGAAACATGTAGACGTGCGGCTAATTGATTGGCACTTTGACGAGGATTTCGTTGGATTCGTTTCTTCATATTTCGTATCATTTCTTTTGATGTTGCTGTCTTTTTAGGACCGCCTCTGTTGCGTTTAGCGATGCTACCAGTTTCGTTGTATCGAGTTATGTTTCGATACACAAACATTTTATTCACATTCAAATGCTGGAGCTGATGAACTATTGCTGTTTGTGAATTTCCACACAAATACAGTGCAATTACACTATTACGTTTGAATTCCATTACGATTTTTTTATGAAGATATTAGTTTAGAACAATTATTTGTTGACTACATGTAAACAACTAACCAAACTTCAATCTGTCAAAAAATTGACGCGCGAGAATGACAACTACACAAATGACAGCAGAGTGAAGTCAGTAACATTTGGTCTCAGCCACCCTGTATACCACAAACTTTACCATTCACCTTTCACCTATCCGAGAAAACGATCAAAACCGTCCATCAACCAGTCGCCTCCCCGGCGCAAATGCCTTCAAACGATTTTCTCAAACTAATGTGTCGGAAATTTTGGAAATATTCTCTGTGTAGTACCCATCGACATGGAGTTGAGCCTTACGGTTAAACTCGTGGTCATTTGTTTTCTAAGAATATCCAACGGTAAGAAATAAAAGAGATTCTCTAATATTTGAATGGCCAATAAAACCGAATCTTTCAAAACCGAATCTTTCCTAGTTGTATTTTTACAGGAATAAACACATTGTCCTTTATATTACTTTTAAGCGAGCTACATTGCTTTATCAATGGAGGTGAAGCTGAGTCCATTCCACTAATAGGGGATTAACCCAGTTGGCACAATTTGATTGAGTTCTGAGTGCGCTTTGTCTGTACGCACCTTAGGATCGTTTGCATAAGCAGTCACTCGGTAACAAGACATTAATGACCAAGTTGTAGAGTAGCGGAGATAACACCCCAACCTGCGATGTGCCATTACTCACCATTCCGCTGATTGACGAGTCATTCAAGCTAGCCGTCACGATACTATGTTTGAAGTTATTATTTGAGTTAGGTATCCTCTGAGTGACTCGTTCATATACCCAGGCAGGTGAGTGTCCTAATAATTGCCCTTGGGCTTTCGTTGGATTTCATTAATTATTCATCGATTCTCCCCTTGCAATACATATACATATTTTGATTTTCACAGCTTATGTGATTCGATCGTAATTCTAATGCACGTTTTTATCTGTCCCTAATCATTTTAAGATAAAAGAGGATAAACTTGTGGACCTGAGCTCTTTGAGAATGCAATGGAAGCTAATTCCAGTTTCTGTACCTAATATGACAATCACTATAATCCTTTTACTAAAGTTCATGGTTTGATGAAGATCCGCAAAGACAACGTCGTTGGTGTCGCCGACTTCATTCAATTCCGACAATTCGTTCAGCTTTCCTTGATTGATAATATTCAGCCGACAGAGCGATGTTAAAATCATCCACCAAATGAAGAGATTAAATCGGATATCGTGTGATGCGTGGTGATGAAGTGAAAGCTCAGGAACAAGCTGCTGCTGCTGCAAATGAAAGTGGTTCCAGTTGCCAACAACGACAGTCAGACCAACGTTACTTGAACGTATAGTTGTAATCGTGTTTGTGAATAAAGAAGGAGGACCACGGTTTAAGCGTGACATCCCTGTCTATCTGCGGGATCCGGTTGATACAGCTCAGCAGTTTGTTAACAAAGCCCTCTTCTGTATCCAATGACTTATGGTCCCCTGTTTCCGCACCGAAAACCACGATGTCAGCCAAAATGAACGTGCGAAGCAAATGAGGGAAGACAAACGAATCAGATACGCACAAACATCTGCAAGATTCAGTTCAAAGCAGCCCCCACATTGATTCGTCAAAATATCTTAAACCCAATTATGAGAACTGGCAAGATGATGCATCAATGGTTGGTGGACTGTTTTTTTTAGGTCAAATCCACCACATTAAACTACATTAGAGCAAACCGGAAGAGCCAGCATGCAAAACGATATAAAGGACTCGTTGATCATGACGCAAATTTGCTCCGAAAGTTGAAGCTTCCATTCCAGTCATTCTCCGATCCAGTTTCAAAGAATCACCCCGTAATATGCGCGAACGGTGCAATGTTGTAATTTTTGCTAAATAGAGTCCGCTCGGCATGAAATTAAGGACAACTTGGCACCGAGCTAGGGGCCAGCTGATCGAATAGACTTGATAGCGCGAGTTTTCAAAATAAAATCAGAGATTTTGATGGACGATTGGATCGTGAATGGATTCTTCGGCATTCCCATAGCTGCTCGATTGAGTTTCAAAAGCGCGGCACCTGCACACTCACATCTCGGAGACGCTTTGAGCTGAATACAAATTCACAACACCGGAATGCATAGACCAATATCTATCCGCTGAAATTTGGAACTTGCAGAGTTCACAACCGAAACGCGGCGTGTATGGAAAACGGTCATTGCTCAACGGAATATCCTAATCCTGGCCAAAAATGGAGGATTATCCGTTGTACCATCGTCACAGCAGAGATGCTCGAGCTACAGTGAGAGGTGTTGTGTTGGACAATCGAAATGTTGTTTCTTATTGTACGTATTTGCTTATCAAATACATCGCACACATCAGCACATTATTGAAAGCTGTAAAGTACATTTACAAGTGCATTTTTAAGAGATTCGACGTCATCAATACGTGTTATGTCAGTGAACCCGAAGGAATGTAAATATTTCTTGAATCGAAATTCATGATCGTGCACAAACTGTGACGCAACTTCCCGTTCATCTACTAAACCAATAAAGAATTGTTTACCAAGCAGGGCATGAAGAAGATGCTTTACTGGTAGCATCCACTGGTCGGACAATGCTTGAATCACTTGAGAATTATACTGCTTAATATTCGAGGTGCAAACAGCTTCGAAGCGGACTTCTTGACTGAGATGAAGAATAGGAACGCTGCTTGACAGAAGCCGTCATTCGCTTACATCCGCTGTTTCTACAATCCATCGAGACGGCTAAATTTGTGGAACAAAATGGAGGTGCAACTCTTGCCACAAATCTATACAGCCTCATCGTTTCGACCGACTTAAATGTGGAAACTATCGTGGTATAGCTCTATTGAACACTGCTTACAACGGGTTGGCTAATGTGGTTTTCGTCCCAACTCTTCAACCACTGACCAGTGTTTTACCACGCAGATGATCTTGGAAAAATGTTGGGAGTACAACTTAACCATACATAGACTTCCGACAGACTCTTATGCCTAGGTAGTCCAGAGAAACTTCTTTCTCTGTGTTAATTAAGAAGTAACTGTATCAGACTCCTTTGAAATAACATCTAGTGTTCGACAGGGAGATGTACTTGCGCCTGTGCTGTTCAATTTGGCGCTTGAGCACGTATAGTGAGGAAAAACAACATTGAAACTTCGCGATGTACATTTAAAAAAAATCAGGCCAAATTTTGGGATTTGCAGAACCAAATTTTTAACAACACCCAAGAACATTTTCATGTCAAATCTCGGAATTGGCGACCATAATTTTGATAGCCTCGAAAACTTTAAATACCAATCTAACGATTGCAGATTGCTATCTATCTTCGAAAAGAAGGTCATTCGTTCAACTTTTGGTTCAATTAAAGTCGCAAATAACGAATATCGGATCGTGGCAAGGTCCCCACAACAACGAATGATCAATAAAGTGTTCCATCAATAACTAGCCGGTGTGCGTAGTAGAGGAAGACCACGATTTAAGCGTATTCCTACGTATATTAGGATGTTGAACCTGGAGAACGAGAGCGACGGATCGAGATGAATGGAGGCAATGGTGCAGGCGACAACATCTCTTCATGTGAAAGCTAGAGAGAGAGAGAAAATTCGAACTCGATATTTGAAAAAACCATCATGGCAATAGATGATTTCGGTCCAGACATTTGTCCAAAAGACATTTCTCTACACTACGCTACAGGCATTTGTGCTAGGTCGAGGACAAACTGCGCTTTCGTTACCCACGAGAGGAATTATAGGAACGTTGCTAAAATGGTGACCGAACAGTTCACAGTGAACTTAAACTGCAAGTGGCAATTCAACGGAGAACACAACGAATAGTTTCTTCAAATAGGCATATGTGACTATTCAACACTATATGGCGTATCAGTTTATATCCTACAGAACATGAAAACAGATTAATCTCTTGACCTGCTACAGGCTATCCAAGGGAGTCATTGTTGCTCCAACCAATCAACAGACGCTTAAGATGAACAGATCATCGATATGATTATAGACCAGGTCACAGTGTGCTATAGTGCGGACTCAATTATTTCTGAAAAACTAAACGACGCACAAAATTATCCGGTTGAGTACTAGCCTGGCGTCATCGTAATGATGCTGCTTATCCGAAGAAGGTACGGTGGAAGGATCCGAAGAAGGTACGGTGGAATGGAACTCGTTTGATGGTGAAAATCTTTGAAAATAATATTCTTAAAGTCTTGAAATCCCATCACTGCTGAAATTACCTCCGAATGCAATCGACACGAACAACGTCTTTATTCCACGAATAAATTTTCAACCCCTGGATCCTCTTTTGCCATTTGTTTTATTTCTGAGATTATGGAATCATCATAAATAAGACTAGATGTTTAACAGGGTACTGTCAGTTCTAGCTCGCATTGTCTGAATTGAGAAATGCGAGCAATGTAAAGGTTCGCTCCACGGGAAATCCGCAACAAGGACATTTGCTTGGTAATGATCGACAATTCTCAAGAAATATAGTTTAAAAAGAAAGTCTTTTTATTTCAATTTTCATTTCAGACGCCTTCACACTATATGTTTTCAGGAATAAAAAATCTGGCCGAAGGCATGATAAGTGAAGTTGATCATAGTTATTTTTGGTTGGTAAACAAACTTCGATTGATTTTGAAATCGACATCAATGGAGTTCGAATCTAAAATAATAAATTTAAAGTAAGCAAAGCAGCAGTAAAAATTGCAGCAAAGCAGTACTGGGGTTTGGACCGCTTAGCGACCAGGAGCATATCCAAATCGTAACCACCTCTTTAAGAAGCGATTACTTTAGAGTATTCATACATGATAAGATGAATGGGTGAGAATGTATGTAACTAAAATTTTCCATTTCGCTTGCAATTCTTTTTTTTTTCGTTCCCATTTTCACAGTTTCTTCACAAGGTACATGACAAGCATTAAGAAAAGATTAAAACAAAAGCAATAAACAAAACCGTAAAAAACTTAAATTTGTGTTTTGGCTTAAATCTGAATTTATTAGTTCAATATTAAAAATGAGATGGCAGCACTATTTCGAATCCCGCATCTAACTAAAAAACTCTCTATTTTGTTTTGGCAGTAGTCTATCGATAGTATGAATTTAATTTTTAATTTTATTTCGAGTTGCCTTAGAAATATTTAGTACATTTGCAGCAAACCAACGCCATCTGTAAGAAAATCCTAAATTAAAACATTGTTGGTGTTGTTCTCATGTACCCTCGAGAAATCGTTCGATACATTTTGAGTCGAAATTTTTCATTGGATTACGCTGTATACCAATTTCCTCACATAACCAACTGTACATAATACAGTTGGCACAAAGAATTATGTTGTTGTAATAATAACAAGGATGTTATTATTTTATACCGCGTACACCACACCACCCGCGTACGTTGTGTTTATTTAACATGATTTTGTTGTTGTTATTTTTAATAAAATTTATCAAGAAGATAAAAAAAAATTATAAGAAATTTAATCAAATTACTGTTACACACGGTTTCTTTTCATCAATGTCAATTTTTAACGAGTCTAGGTAGAATACACGGCGAGGGAAGCAAAATATGGAAAATTTAAATTGTTCAAAATAATTTTTGTTTTCCTGAAAGTTAAATAAAATGGAAAACTCGGAAAAGTAGAGTTTAACATAATGTTACGGTACTTAGTGCAGAGCGCAATGAAAATTTTGTTTATTGTTTGTGAATAGGCGGATGATTGATATGTGGCGGTTAAATCATGAGCCCTTTTAATACTTTTCCCACGCTACCAAACCATATGTTATGGGTGGGGTGGGGTGCGTACATACCAAATACGTGTATGCGTCTATAATCCAGTTAGGCACAGTTTGTGTTAAATTAATTGTGCTAATTAATGTGTCAATAATACATCAATATTGGTATTTAATTAATAAATAGGAGGATATCATTAGAAGATGATGTTTGGAAATCTGCTAGAGGAAAATTTTCTGCTAATGACTTTTCTTCCATTGAAGAATAATTAATTTACCTGTCAGCAAAAATATAAAAGATTTATTAGATTTTTGTTTTCTCTATATATAAAGGTACTCCTAGTTTAGTCGGAGCATGGTTTTACCGTAACGGCTGTTCTAGGATAATAACTCATATTTTTTGGATACCCTCTTAGAGATATATTCCAAGTAAACACAATTATTCGAAAATTTATATATTTATTGAGGGTACATAGACGGCATACACAAATTGAATTTTGACATTAGGTTTTGACGAAGGTGGATTGCTGAAGTTCTAACTGATTTTAAAATGGATTTGTATGTTTACGTTTATTGGCTGAAGGGTTACATGTATGATTAAAAGAATGTAACATTACCTTAATTGGATGTATAAAGCTTTGATATAAATTTGAATTTGCTAGCTAACTACCTCTTGATTCAAGACGGATACGATATGAACAATTTTGTGTTTGTAAATCGAATAAAGCCGGAGGAAAATTAGCGCTGCTCATTATCAAATCCAATTATGTAAACAGTATGATATAGTATGTTTGTAAATACATTGATGACAGATGTGCCTACAGCATCCTTATCGAAATGAACAAATAATAATTGCATCGTATTCTGCATGCAGTAACACCTGCTAAAATTCGTAAGTGGACAGCTGTGCAACCTAAGGTTAGGTTAGGTTAGGTTAGAGTGGCTGCTATCGCACACTTAGGCCAACAGTGGCCCATTATGATACCACAGGATGATATCTCCCCTTTACTACCGTTGAAACCATCCAGAGCTACTTATGTAGCTGCAGGCTGCATCTGTAAAGTTGAACCGTACCTAGCTAGTTCGCCTGCCCTGCAGTTTCCCGTGACGTCCGAGTGACCCGGAACCCTGCATATCTGGATTCTGAAATACTCGCTCATCTCATTAAGAGATGATCGGCAATCCATAAATTGCGATATCCCTCACGGATACCACGTTTTACTTCAGCCATGACACGACTTCGCCGATCGCCACCAGTTCATCCTGGTACACGCTGCAGTAGTCAAGGAGACGAACAGATATATTAACTTTTGGCTTCTCACAGAAGACTCCGGCTCCTAATCTGCCGTCTAGCTTAGAGCCGTCCGTGAAAAATTGCAGTGGTTGGTTTACAAATATTGATCCGTTCCTTCAGGATTCCCTCGAAGGCCGGATCGCCCCAGATCGATTCCCTCGAAAAATCCCGCTCTATCAGCAAAAGCCAGTCTAATGCCGTTCATGGTAGGAGGGCTAACTACCGGAATTTCATATTTCTTAGAAAATAGTACCAGCTTCGTCTTGGAAGAGTTGACCACTAATTCACATTTGCTGGCCCATTTCGTAACGATCAGAAGTGCAATCTGCATAACATCCCTAATCGTATCCAGATATCGCTACATCATCTGTATATGCTACCACGCCAGTCTTCTCTCTCCAGTTTCAACAGCAATCCATTCATCTCTACACTCCAAAGAAAGTGGGACATTACACTTCTCTCCGGGGTTCCTCTAACCACTCGTCTTCTAATGATGGACTCCCCCAGTTCCGAGATAATAATCCTGCTGACCAGCATCTGGTTTATCAACCTACTTATAGGGTAGTCCACCTTCAAAAATGACAATCCTTCCATGATCGCCTCAAGTTATAATTATTAAAGGCACCTTCAATGTTCAGAAATGCTACCATACAAAACTCTTGCGGGTAAATTGACTTCTCAATCGTGCGTACTAGATCGTGCAAAGCTGTATCCACCGACTTTCCCTTACAGTACACATGTTGCGATACTGCCCAATTTCTGGGCTCAATTTTTGATCGAAGACCTACATCTACCAACCTTTCCAAGGTTTTCAGCAGAAAGGATGATAGAGTTACCGGTCTCAGATCCTTTGGGTAAGCATGTGAGCTTTTTCCCGATTTCGGGATAAAGACCACTCTGACCTCCGTCCATTTCCTAGGAATATAGACACAAGTTTCAGACATCCCCTGAAGATACCCTCCAGCCAGGGGAGTATAACTGCCGAGTTCCTTTGGTACTCTGCTGGATTCGTTCCCTGTCCACGATGCCCTCTATATCTATTGAAGGTGTTCCTCGACGAGCTCCAAGTTCCATCGTGTCATCAAAGCTTCCCGAAGAATGGGTCTCCATGAGAAGCTCCAATGACTCCGCACTTGAAGCTATCCATGACCCGTCTGGTTTAGTTAAATAACTAAGATTGGCTGGTTAGTAGATAAAATTTTCCTAAGGCGAGAAGTCTCAGAGACCTCCGCCACTCTACAACAGAAGAGTCTCCAAGACCCTCTTTGTGTCTTCCTCAACTCTTTTTTGTACTTTCTTAGGTCCTCCTTATAGGAGTCCTATTCCCGAACCTCGGTGGTTACGGCGGCCCAAACCATCACCATCGGCGGCGCTTGGTAATCCGTTGGTCCAAATTTTCAGTAGAACGGCCGTGCAAGTAAATCCGGTCGTTTTGCTTGTTCACATATTGCTCAATATGTGACTCATTGGAGAAAACCAAATTCGTCAAATCGCCACTTTTGTGCAAGCGAAACAACTCCTTTGCTCTTTCCTCTCAAACTTTTTTGAGCATGATATAATTTTTGAGCAAAACACACTGGAAGAAGCCTTAATTGGCTAAAAACAAACCATTGATTTACTGAATTGCGGTGGATTTACGTTAAGAAATTGGGCAACAAACAACACAGTTCTCTTGGAATCCATACCAGTGCATCTAAGGAATCAAAATCGATTGGAATTCAAGCTTGATGGCACAATTAAAACTCTTGAACTACACTGGAATCCAGCAACAGATACATTCGGTTTCATCGTGCAAAACATTTTGACCCATTAGGCTGGCTGGCACCAATAACAGTTGTAGCTAAACTGATGATGCAAGAAATCTGGCTAGCAGGCCTTTCTTGGGATGAAGAACTTCCGTCACACATATCAACAAAATGGCAGAAATTTAAAGATTCTCTACCTCTACTGGAAGAAATATTTATAATATTCCACGTTGGATCCATTTTGAGGAGAACAATATAACAGGACTTCATGGTTTCTGCGACGCCTCCGAAAAGGCCTATGCTGCTGCCGTTTACTTCAAATCTAGAAAATCAGAAGGCATTACTATTGTGAGGCTTCTCGAATCAAAAACAAAGGTTGCTCCGATTAAAAACTAACTTTCACTACCTCGTCTTGAGCTTTGTGGAACGTTGCTGCATACTAAACTAATGTACCAAGTTAAAGAAGCAATGCAAATTCCGAAAACAACTTCGTTCTTTTGGACCGACTCAATGATCACCTTATGTTGGGTTCGAAGGCGCCCTCATAAATATAAAACTTTTGTGGCCAACCGAATATCGGAAATTCAAACATACTCAAGTCCGTCACAATCGCATCACGTTGGATCAACCGACAATCCAGCAGACTGCACATCAAGAGAGACCAGTCCGAAGGAACTAAAGAACAACAATTTATGGTGGACGGGTCCAGATTGGCTACAATTTTCAACCGAACATTGGCCACAACAAACCACTGCTGAAGAAGAAGCTACTTTAGAAACTACACAATTGGTTACACTTGCAACATCAACAACAGTCAATCCGTTTGTACAGATTATAGAACGATTTTTAAACATGTCCAAATAGTTCGCATTGTTGGGCGCTGTCGACGGTTTATAAATAAATGTTTGAAAAAACATTGGAGTTCCAGAATGAAATCATGCAGATTAACAAAGAAGGCTCAGTATCAAGAAAAAGCAAGCTCCTCTCGCTTAATTCATTTATTGATGAACATAAAATACTAAGAGTAGGGGGAAGAATAACTAATTGTAAACTCAACTATGATACCCGACACCCGAAGATACTGCCTCCGAAACATAGATTCACAAAGCTACTAATCAAAGATGCTCATCTAAAAACATTACATGGAGGAATTCAGTTATCTCTGTCACATCTTAGAAACAAATATTGGATAACGAACGGCAGAAGCACCATACGTACGGAGATAGCAAAATGCATCACGTGAATTCGGTTCAATGCTTCAACAAGGCATCAACTAATGGCAAGCTTACCCAAAGAACGAGTCACGCCATCACGTCCATTTACTAACACAGGAGTTGACTACGCCGGACCAATCTCACTAAGAGTTTCTAAAGGACGTGGGAATAAGTCATACAAAGGATACATAGCAGTATTTGTATATGCTTTGCTACCAAAGCAGTGCATATAGAGATAGGCAGCGATATGACCAGTGAAGCCTTTATCGCGGCATTTAAGAGATTTATGGCTCGAAGAGGTCTTTGCAAACGGATTTACAGCGATAATGGAACCACATTTTGTTGGAGCCCAGGCACTGCTTGAAAAGAATAAACAAAAAGCTTTACAACAAGCAAATCTTGACCTCCAGCAAATGCTAGCTGACATTGGGATTCAGTGGCACTTCATACCACCGTCTGCGCACCACACTTTTGGGGATTTTGGGAAGCAGCAGTAAAATCTCTAAAATTCCATCTTAAACGGGTAATTGGAGGCACAACCCTCACATATAAAGAGTTAGCAATGGTTACATCACAGATAGAAGCATGCCTCAATTCAAAGCCACTTATGCCAGTTTCATCTGATCCAAATGCGTTGATATTAATACCGGCACATTTTTTAGTTGGTGATTCACTAATAACTACCCCAGAATCGAACATGCTGAATGAAAACATTTCTGTCAATCATCGGTGGAGATTACTACAAAAATGGTTCAAGATTTTTGGAAACGCACTAAATGGAGCAGCAAACAACCAATAGTTAAAGTAGACGACATTGTCTTAATAAAAGATAACAACTTACCACCAACAAACTGGTCTTTGGGAAGGATCATTGATCTACATCCTGGTAGCGATGGTTTGACTAGGGTAGTCACAGTAAATGGTGGGAATGGTTCTATATTCAAAAGACCCATTACCAAAGTAAGTGTCCTACCGTTCGACACCGAGAAGTCGCAGAATAAGTCAGCGAATGACTCCCGTACCAAGATTCCTAAAGCCACCAATCTCATAGCTCTACCATTACTTCTACTATGTTTAGTAGCGATCACTATAATGCCGAGTCCAGTGTCCTCGACCAAACAGCTGATGTACAACATCACCACTCCTAGTCACCAACCTGGGCTGTATCTAGAAAATTTAGGAAATCTTCGATTCACCAATCAGCAATGGAAAATGGTAGTTTACTTCAATCTCACATCCTACTATTCAGATTTGATGGCACACAGAAATCTAGCAATGAACATGGTTCAACTTTGCATAATCAACACTCAGCTCATGCATATTCTAACTGGAATCGAGGACAAGAACGCAATACTTCACTACAGAGAAAAGAGAAGAAAACGTGGGATCCTAAATATCGTGAGCAATTTGGCAAGTGACCTATTTGGAGTTCTAGATGACCGGGATGCGAAGCACTATGAAGAGGAAATACAAAAGGTTAAAGTAAATCAACAACACCTTTTAATGGTAGCCAAGAAACAAAGATCTATTGCTGACGCAACTTTAAACATCTTAAAACGAACTGATGAAGACAACAGACGTCATTGGCAAGCTATTACACGACAAATAAGTTCCGCATTAGGTGACATCAACAACAGTCAAAAATTGACGTCTTTACCCTTTCATGCACTCCTTCTGATGCTCGACTTCAAAGACACTCAGCAAAAACTAATTGATGTCCTTTTAAATTCAAACAACAAAGCAGTGAGCACTTCAATCCTACCACCAAATCAACTTTACAAGGCACTTCAAGATATAAAACAGCATATGCCTCCAGAGGTTCTGCTGCGTTTCTGCTTATCAAATCATGTCATGCAGAGGAAAACTAAGTGGTTAATATTTAATTTTTGAATTAAAAATTCCATTGATGAACACGGCGAAATATCAAGTATTTTAACCTACACCTCTTCCTACAATCGAAGGAGTCTTTATTCAAGCTTCAATGGACTATTTGATTACCTCCATACATCTGATGAATATTACATGGTGACAAAGGACGAGCTTAGCCATTGCAAGCATGGCAACAGCGAATATATTTATTATGTTGCTACATCCCATTCATTCCGCATACAACAACAATTCTATATGTGAATTAGACTTATTGGCTTCACAACCATGCAACTGCCACATTGTAAAAATGGTATCGCAAAATTGAAGAGACACATGGATAAAGTTGAGAAACAATAAGTGGATTTTCTCAATCGGTCAAGAGCGGCAGGCTACTGTAGCCTGTGATGGAGATTTCGTAGCAGTATCACTACCACGCAATGGAATAATTTCTCTTAAAGGCGGATGCACTTTAAAGGAAGGGTCAATCTTTCTAAAAACTTATAAAATGTACAAGGAAACCATAATTGACTTGTCATATTTACCGAAAGTCAACCTATCGATGAAGTGGATGGATTGGGTACAAACTACCCAATTAAATTGGAAAACTCAACTCTAGCGGATGACATAACTGAGCTGCACAAACGAATACAACAGATACAAGAAGAGCAGCTTCCAGTATCACACCATGACATTCATCATTATTCTCTTCTCTATGCAATTATTGCTTTTGGCATAATCGCCTTTATTATCTGCAAATTCCGAACCAGAGAGAGACCTCTACCGAACGGAGCCAATAACTTAGAAAGCACGGCCCGGGAGAATGTTGATACTCAACAACGCAAATAACATAATATGTTTACTTTAGTAATTAGTAGTTTGGCTTATTCTAAGTATTTTCATATTTTGTGCCCAGATATGATTCTTTCAATTTCATATACGACAAATTTTTGGAAAAGGCCAGCTCGAACCGATATCACTCAATATAAATATTACATATAACAGTTTAATACTATTTTAGTATTATACTATCGGTGATGCGATGCAAATGTGGTATAAGAATAGTATAAATATATATTTTTCGTGTTTAATATTCTGTTAAAAAAATCGTGCTAACTTTTTAAATAATACGCGAGAAATTAATTTTTTCGAGCTAACTTGTACTAAAATTACATTATTCTAGACCCAAACCATTAGGGCTTCACAGACAAGAGAATATACAGAGAAATTTAGACTAAAAAATTTAGAACGACAACTTTAACTAACTTCAAGTCAATCATTTTGACATTTAATTTTTGGTTTATAATCCAATAACCAATATTAAAATAAATTAATTAATTTCACCAGCAAACATTAAGATATCCATTTTTTCTTATTAAAAACACAATTCAGTCATTTCATTTTCATTCTTTCAAATTTCCAGTTGTAAATGAAGTAAGGAACAATCAAAAAATTGTGTACTAAAAAAATTTCCCTGTTTCGTCAGTTCAGCAATTATTAAGTTTTTTGATGAACTCGGTTGTACTCTACATAATATCCAGAGTTGTTCAGAGTTGTTGAGAACAAGCATAGATAATGCAAGATATTGACTTAGTATAAGCTCTTTAGGATTCGATTGAGTAAATCCGAAGCACAAATATTTTAATAATATGTGAATTGTTTAAAAAAAACAAAATATAATTTATCGCGGTCTAGAACAGCTGTTTCAAAAAAACGCAGCAAATATATGATTCAAATCAAATTTGAAGTTTCATTACAATGTAAATAAATAAACAAAGACGTCAAGGAACCCTTTCATTCCAATGAAATGGGTGAATGAAATCTATCAATTTCTTTCATTTCTGAGTCTCGTTGAATAGAACATATCGCTGAAAGAAAGTTGTTTCGTTAAAATACCACTGGTCTCATAATAATATAACATCAGTCGCTTTGGGTTAGTATTTCGTTTTTCACTTTTTTTATGGATTTGACATGTTTTTTATTCGAAACGCCGAGTCATGAGTCGCCGAGTCTGTATAACATGAGATTTTATTTGCTCCGCTTGTTTTTCCTTTTCTGCAGCGTTCTCTATCCACACTCATAATTCACGCTAATATAAATAAAATGTTAATTTCGATTAAATTAATTTTCCATATGGCTAATAAAATGTATTTTCACAGCATGGCAAACAACCAAAACCAAACAAAAAATCAACAGTATCAACCTATGACGAGGAGCAAAAATAAATTAATTTTAATAAAACATTAAATACAGAACATGATTAATTTTTTGCATTGTTGGTGTTGTTGTTTATGCATATGTACATACATGTGTTTATTACCATTTGAACATATGTTAACACTGGGATGGTGATAGATATAACAGCAACTGTACACAGCAAAGCAATATAATATTTTAGTGCTTCTAGTATATCGCTTGTTATGTACCAGAGAATTTCATTTAGGGTGTGTTTCAAAGAAAATTTACAATTTTGGTTCAAAACGGCAATTAAATAAATAATTAATTGAAATTTTAAACTGTGAAACGGTCTTTGTACATAAACGTATCCGTACTGCAAAATTTTTATTACCTTTCTAGTATAGCGTCATGGCATATACTCGTATTCAATCCCAAAGGTTATTTTAAATGTTTTTTCCATAGCTATAAATTTAGACATTTACCTTAAAAAGTTTTTAATATAAATTATGTACAATTAAATTAAAACAACCAGAAGTTTCCTAGTCTCGTACACATATCGAGTGAGCACACACCTAAGTGGATCAACCTGGTACGAGAAAAACCATTTTATTGTACGTGTTAATCAATTTAACATACTCCCTTGATTGTTATTATAAAATATTAATTTTAATTTTGTACTTTTATTACTCAGATAAATGGATTGTACGTTATACAAATCCCTCAATATTAATAAAAAAATTTGGTTTCTAAATATTTTGCATAAATAATATAACCATTGAAAAAAATATTATAAGCATTTTGATTGAGATTTGTGAATTATAAAAGCAGAGCCATCTGTATATAAGAGCCGTAAGATTCCGCCATTTTTTATCTTCAGCTCTAAATAGAGGGACAGCTTTTTCATTTTTCTCATACGAATCTGGATAAATGAATATTGTGTTTCAATAATTAATTTAATATTCAGGGATATTACTATTTTAAAAATTTCTGTTAGTTAATGCAATAATGGCCCTTACTCCGCCGACACAATGTTACTATGTTATCGTGTTATTATGCTATATAACATGCAAACTGTTTCTTTCGTATTCCACTCAATTTACATTTTGTCACGTCATTATTTTATTATTTTATCTATATAATTATGAGGTTGCGTCTTTCAATATTGGTTGCTACCTCGCATTTATTGTGGGTTCATAACTCCTCCCGGGGGTTGAGAATGGGCGCCCGCGTCCTTTGGTATCAAACTTACTGCTTGCGGTTGCTCTTGGCATGATGTACCCAGGTTACCTTGTTCTACTTTTGCCTTTGGAAATTCCCCATTTCGTTCTGTGCGTTGTATGGTTGTTGTGAACACAAATGTACAGATTGTGGAAGTTGATATGCCTCCAGAAAGCGTCCACATCCAGGTTTGGTGGCTCAATCGTTTAAAATAAACATTATTCAATTGTTTTCTGTTCTGAATATGTTCTCGGATTATTACTGTAATATCTGGGGTTGTTATCATATGACTTTTTGTGGTTAAACGTTATCGTGCAGTTAAAGAAATCCACTAAAAAGTTTCCTGTTAGTGCCCGGTTGTTTGGCTCGCAGTCCGAGAAGAGGGTTTCGTTCCTGGTGTTGTTTATCGGAACTTTGTCCTCCGAATTATACTGGATTATTGTTTCCGTTTCTGATGTGACATTACACTGACCCTTAGTCCCCATTACTAGTGCGAATGTTTTTGTACGAAATTATTATGGTTTATTGTTGTGAATACCGTTTGTTTCGTATTGTTAAGAACGAGAGGTATAATTATCATTATTGTTGAGTCCTCATCTTCTAATTTTGGTACCTCAAGTACGTATAATAGAGTTTCTTTGTTTACGGCAATTTTTGGGGTGACGTACTGGAGCGCTTCATCTGGTAAGGTGATGTTGACACCTTGGTTGGTTAACAGGTCCTTAATTGTAATAATTTCTTTTAGTGACAAAATCCTATTACTTGGAAGTTCAAGTTTTGTTCTAACTATTGCGTCTTGTATGTCTTCCAAAATTGTATTGATGAGGTCTATGTTTATTATTGTTGCTATCAGTTCGATTTCCGTTAAAACTATTGTGTTGGCTATTGTAGAATTTATCAGAGCTCTATTTACCGTGTTTGTGGTTAACAGTCTTCAGCATCTGGGAGCCTAAGGTGTCCCAACGTTTGTATCTTGTTGGTCTGGCTTGGTTTTATTTGGTGGAAACTATTTCTAACTTGTTTATATTTCTGTTCTATTATTTTGTATAATTGAAGCTTATCTTCTAGCTTATTACTATAATTATTTTACTAATTGATTCTACAGTTAATTCAAAATAGGTTAGGTTGATTTGATGTACAATTTTCATGACCCCTGTTTGAACTTTACATTTCTTTAACTTTAGTAATAAAATTGGGTCTTCATGTAAGTTTCTTATTTCTAGTTTTTGACAATTTAAAATTTGCGGAATTGTGATTCCTTTATTTTACAACAAATCTTATATTTACTTTAAATTTTAATTAGCGATTTTAAAATCAAATTGTATGATTTAGGATCTTTATGCTGACTTTTTCTGAACAAAGAAGAAAATTATGTTTCATTAATTTCCTTTAATCTGGAATGTTCTGGCGTTTATATTTTTATAACTGTCTGAATCCCTCTAGGTTGGGCTTTCGCTCTTATGTTTGGTTTTAAAAACACTACTCGCCCTTCTGATAATTCAGGCGGATTTTCTTTTTTATTATTTTGTTTAACCATTCGACTTACCGCTAGTTGTAAATTGTTACTCACGCTTTGGAAAATATTTTTAGCTTGAGCCTGAATTTCTTTTGGGTTTATGAGGTTGCTTTGGTTAAAGATCACCTCATTTGGCGGGAAGCCTGTAGAAGAGTGTACCGTGTTATTGTACAAAGCAACTGACAATTCTATGGTAGTTATTGTGTTGGGGCATGAGATTTTGTTTTTGTTGGTGTTAGAGATTTCAACTTTACTTTTTACTTATTTTACTTTTTATTTTTACTTATTTTTACCGGGAAAAAATTATTGTCTCAGATTCGGTAAATTTTAATCATTATCGGTTATTTGGGATATTTTGAGTAGAGCTGAGTTTAAGTTGACGTAATATGTTGCCTCGTTTGGCTGCAATCATGGTTCGATTACAAATTGTATCCTGATTTCAAAACGCGTAACTTCCAATAACCGCTCATTCCAGTTGTAAATTACCGTTAGTTTCTAGATGAATACGCTATCCCCATTCTCTAAAATCATTTTGAACCGGAATTTCGACAAAAAAATGTTTTCGATTTTTTTGCGAAAATCCCTGATGGTTAAGCCTTACTTATTTTTACCGGGAAAAAATTATTGTCTCAGATTCGGTAAATTTTAATCATTATCGGTTATTTGGGATATTTTGAGTAGAGCTGCGTTTAAGTTGACGTAATATGTTGCCTCGTTTGGCTGCAATCATGGTTCGATTACAAATTGTATCCTGATTTCAAAATGCGTAACTTCCAATAACCGCTCATTCCAGTTGTAAATTACCGTTAGTTTCTAGATGAATACGCTATCCCCATTCTCTAAAATCATTTTGAACCGGAATTTCGATAAAAAAATGTTTTCGATTTTTTTTCGAAAATCCCTGATGGTTAGCCTTACTTATTTTTACCGGGAAAAAATTATTGTCTCAGATTCGGTAAATTTTAATCATTATCGGTTATTTGGGATATTTTGAGTAGAGCTGCGTTTAAGTTGACGTAATATGTTGCCTCGTTTGGCTGCAATCATGGTTCGATTACAAATTGTATCCTGATTTCAAAATGCGTAACTTCCAATAACCGCTCATTCCAGTTGTAAATTACCGTTAGTTTCTAGATGAATACGCTATCCCCATTCCCTAAAATCATTTTGAACCGGAATTTCGACAAAAAAATGTTTTCGATTTTTTTGCGAAAATCCCTAATGTTTATTTAGCCTTACTTATTTTTACCGGGAAAAAATTATTGTCTCAGATTCGGTAAATTTTAATCATTATCGGTTATTTGGGATATTTTGAGTAGAGCCGCGTTTAAGTTGAGGTAATATGTTGCCTCGTTTGGCTGCAATCATGGTTCGATTACAAATTGTATCCTGATTTCAAAATGCGTAACTTCCAATAACCGCTCATTCCAGTTGTAAATTACCGTTAGTTTCTAGATGAATACGCTATCCCCATTCTCTAAAATCATTTTGAACCGGAATTTCGACAAAAAAATGTTTTCGATTTTTTTTCGAAAATCCCTGATGGTTAGTTAGCCTTACTTATTTTTACCGGGAAAAAATTATTGTCTCAGATTCGGTAAATTTTAATCATTATCGGTTATTTGGGATATTTTGAGTAGAGCTGCGTTTAAGTTGACGTAATATGTTGCCTCGTTTGGCTGCAATCATGGTTCGATTACAAATTGTATCCTGATTTCAAAATGCGTAACTTCCAATAACCGCTCATTCCAGTTGTAAATTACCGTTAGTTTCTAGATGAATACGCTATCCCCATTCCCTAAAATCATTTTGAACCGGAATTTCGACAAAAAAATGTTTTCGATTTTTTTTCGAAAATCCCTGATGGTTAGTTAGCCTTACTTATTTTTACCGAGAAAAAATTATTGTCTCAGATTCGGTCAATTTTAATCATTATCGGTTATTTGGGATATTTTGAGTAGAGCTGCGTTTAAGTTGACGTAATATGTTGCCTCGTTTGGCTGCAATCATGGTTCGATTACAAACTGTATCCTGATTTCAAAATGCGTAACTTCCAATAACCGCTCATTCCAGTTGTAAATTACCGTTAGTTTCTAGATGAATACGCTATCCCCATTCCCTAAAATCATTTTGAACCGGAATTTCGACAAAAAAATGTTTTCGATTTTTTTGCGAAAATCCCTAATGTTTATTTAGCCTTACTTATTTTTACCGGGAAAAAATTATTGTCTCAGATTCGGTAAATTTTAATCATTATCGGTTATTTGGGATATTTTGAGTAGAGCCGCGTTTAAGTTGACGTAATATGTTGCCTCGTTTGGCTGCAATCATGGTTCGATTACAAATTGTATCCTGATTTCAAAATGCGTAACTTCCAATAACCGCTCATTCCAGTTGTAAATTACCGTTAGTTTCTAGATGAATACGCTATCCCCATTCCCTAAAATCATTTTGAACCGGAATTTCGACAAAAAAATGTTTTCGATTTTTTTGCGAAAATCCCTAATGTTTATTTAGCCTTACTTATTTTTACCGGGAAAAAATTATTGTCTCAGATTCGGTAAATTTTAATCATTATCGGTTATTTGGGATATTTTGAGTAGAGCTGCGTTTAAGTTGACGTAATATGTTGCCTCGTTTGGCTGCAATCATGGTTCGATTACAAATTGTATCCTGATTTCAAAATGCGTAACTTCCAATAACCGCTCATTCCAGTTGTAAATTACCGTTAGTTTCTAGATGAATACGCTATCCCCATTCCCTAAAATCATTTTGAACCGGAATTTCGACAAAAAAATGTTTTCGATTTTTTTTCGAAAATCCCTGATGTTTAGCCTTACTTATTTTTACCGGGAAAAAATTATTGTCTCAGATTCGGTAAATTTTAATCATTATCGGTTATTTGGGATATTTTGAGTAGAGCTGCGTTTAAGTTGACGTAATATGTTGCCTCGTTTGGCTGCAATCATGGTTCGATTACAAATTGTATCCTGATTTCAAAATGCGTAACTTCCAATAACCGCTCATTCCAGTTGTAAATTACCGTTAGTTTCTAGATGAATACGCTATCCCCATTCCCTAAAATCATTTTGAACCGGAATTTCGACAAAAAAATGTTTTCGATTTTTTTGCGAAAATCCCTGATGTTTAGCCTTACTTATTTTTACCGGGAAAAAATTATTGTCTCAGATTCGGTAAATTTTAATCATTATCGGTTATTTGGGATATTTTGAGTAGAGCTGCGTTTAAGTTGACGTAATATGTTGCCTCGTTTGGCTGCAATCATGGTTCGATTACAAATTGTATCCTGATTTCAAAATGCGTAACTTCCAATAACCGCTCATTCCAGTTGTAAATTACCGTTAGTTTCTAGATGAATACGCTATCCCCATTCTCTAAAATCATTTTGAACCGGAATTTCGACAAAAAAATGTTTTCGATTTTTTTTCGAAAATCCCTGATGGTTAGCCTTACTTATTTTTACCGGGAAAAAATTATTGTCTCAGATTCGGTAAATTTTAATCATTATCGGTTATTTGGGATATTTTGAGTAGAGCTGCGTTTAAGTTGACGTAATATGTTGCCTCGTTTGGCTGCAATCATGGTTCGATTACAAATTGTATCCTGATTTCAAAATGCGTAACTTCCAATAACCGCTCATTCCAGTTGTAAATTACCGTTAGTTTCTAGATGAATACGTTATCCCCATTCTCTAAAATAATTTTGAACCGGAGCCTTACTTATTTTTACCGGGAAAAAATTATTGTCTCAGATTCGGTAAATTTTAATCATTATCGGTTATTTGGGATATTTTGAGTAGAGCTGCGTTTAAGTTGACGTAATATGTTGCCTCGTTTGGCTGCAATCATGGTTCGATTACAAATTGTATCCTGATTTCAAAATGCGTAACTTCCAATAACCGCTCATTCCAGTTGTAAATTACCGTTAGTTTCTAGATGAATACGCTATCCCCATTCCCTAAAATCATTTTGAACCGGAATTTCGACAAAAAAATGTTTTCGATTTTTTTTCGAAAATCCCTGATGGTTAGCCTTACTTATTTTTACCGGGAAAAAATTATTGTCTCAGATTCGGTAAATTTTAATCATTATCGGTTATTTGGGATATTTTGAGTAGAGCTGCGTTTAAGTTGACGTAATATGTTGCCTCGTTTGGCTGCAATCATGGTTCGATTACAAATTGTATCCTGATTTCAAAATGCGTAACTTCCAATAACCGCTCATTCCAGTTGTAAATTACCGTTAGTTTCTAGATGAATACGCTATCCCCATTCCCTAAAATCATTTTGAACCGGAATTTCGACAAAAAAATGTTTTCGATTTTTTTGCGAAAATCCCTGATGTTTAGCCTTACTTATTTTTACCGGGAAAAAATTATTGTCTCAGATTCGGTAAATTTTAATCATTATCGGTTATTTGGGATATTTTGAGTAGAGCTGCGTTTAAGTTGACGTAATATGTTGCCTCGTTTGGCTGCAATCATGGTTCGATTACAAATTGTATCCTGATTTCAAAATGCGTAACTTCCAATAACCGCTCATTCCAGTTGTAAATTACCGTTAGTTTCTAGATGAATACGCTATCCCCATTCCCTAAAATCATTTTGAACCGGAATTTCGACAAAAAAATGTTTTCGATTTTTTTGCGAAAATCCCTAATGTTTATTTAGCCTTACTTATTTTTACCAGGAAAAAATTATTGTCTCAGATTCGGTAAATTTTAATCATTATCGGTTATTTGGGATATTTTGAGTAGAGCTGCGTTTAAGTTGACGTAATATGTTGCCTCGTTTGGCTGCAATCATGGTTCGATTACAAATTGTATCCTGATTTCAAAATGCGTAACTTCCAATAACCGCTCATTCCAGTTGTAAATTACCGTTAGTTTCTAGATGAATACGCTATCCCCATTCTCTAAAATCATTTTGAACCGGAATTTCGACAAAAAAATGTTTTCGATTTTTTTTCGAAAATCCCTGATGGTTAGCCTTACTTATTTTTACCGGGAAAAAATTATTGTCTCAGATTCGGTAAATTTTAATCATTATCGGTTATTTGGGATATTTTGAGTAGAGCTGCGTTTAAGTTGACGTAATATGTTGCCTCGTTTGGCTGCAATCATGGTTCGATTACAAATTGTATCCTGATTTCAAAATGCGTAACTTCCAATAACCGCTCATTCCAGTTGTAAATTACCGTTAGTTTCTAGATGAATACGCTATCCCCATTCTCTAAAATCATTTTGAACCGGAATTTCGACAAAACCGGAGCCTTACTTATTTTTACCGGGAAAAAATTATTGTCTCAGATTCGGTCAATTTTAATCATTATCGGTTATTTGGGATATTTTGAGTAGAGCTGCGTTTAAGTTGACGTAATATGTTGCCTCGTTTGGCTGCAATCATGGTTCGATTACAAATTGTATCCTGATTTCAAAATGCGTAACTTCCAATAACCGCTCATTCCAGTTGTAAATTACCGTTAGTTTCTAGATGAATACGCTATCCCCATTCTCTAAAATCATTTTGAACCGGAATTTCGACAAAAAAATGTTTTCGATTTTTTTTCGAAAATCCCTGATGGTGTTAGCCTTACTTATTTTTACCGGGAAAAAATTATTGTCTCAGATTCGGTAAATTTTAATCATTATCGGTTATTTGGGATATTTTGAGTAGAGCTGCGTTTAAGTTGACGTAATATGTTGCCTCGTTTGGCTGCAATCATGGTTCGATTACAAATTGTATCCTGATTTCAAAATGCGTAACTTCCAATAACCGCTCATTCCAGTTGTAAATTACCGTTAGTTTCTAGATGAATACGTTATCCCCATTCTCTAAAATCATTTTGAACCGGAGCCTTACTTATTTTTACCGGGAAAAAATTATTGTCTCAGATTCGGTAAATTTTAATCATTATCGGTTATTTGGGATATTTTGAGTAGAGCTGCGTTTAAGTTGACGTAATATGTTGCCTCGTTTGGCTGCAATCATGGTTCGATTACAAATTGTATCCTGATTTCAAAATGCGTAACTTCCAATAACCGCTCATTCCAGTTGTAAATTACCGTTAGTTTCTAGATGAATACGCTATCCCCATTCTCTAAAATCATTTTGAACCGGAATTTCGACAAAAAAATGTTTTCGATTTTTTTGCGAAAATCCCTGATCCCGACCCAAACCCCAAAGCTTTAACAACTGTAGCGTTCGGTCGGTTACCGGAAGTGGCAGCTTACATAGAGCTGTTTATTTCGTTGCAAAAATTTTGAAAATATCATTAATGAAACAAATGACAATGATCTAAAAAAATTCAAAATTAAATTTACAACAATATCGGTCCACAAAGTTCCAAAATTTATGCGGAAATGACGTTTATTGACAAAAATTATTTTTCAGCAAAAAATTCGGTCTCTGTAGAGCCCAGACGAATTGAGTGATCAGGATGAAACTTCATACTTCGGCTTTTTGTATAAATTGGGAGGTCCTAGTGATATTTGGTCGAAATCGCTATTTCGTTTTTTGCAATTATTTTGAAAAGTAGTAAGTATTGAATTTACGAAAAATTGCAAAGTATAGAAATATTCAAATAAATTTAAAGATTACATTTTCAACAAGCTGAAATTTAAGCAGGAATACAAATTTTTGATTATACAAAACAGATTTTATCAAAATCTGGTAGGTTTTATTTTTTGATTTAGCGAGCAAGTGTGGTGTATTCGAGATCTATGTACATTCGTGGTAAAAGGAAGTCGGGTGTTGGCCAAAACATAATCACCTTCAATTTTTTGTACATGGCTAAATACATTTATGAGAGGTACCGGGTTCGAATACTAATAGGAGCAGGATACAAGTGTTTTCCATTATCTGGTTATGATCGGTTATTTAAATGAACAAAACATGATATCCTGTTGTAGCGCAAAAGTCATCAGCCGACCGATCTTCTTAGTTGGTAATATAGGCTGTACTAATTCTATATACCCTCAAATTAACTTCAGTATAAGGTAAGATAAAGAATCGTGAAAAGCAATCCGCGATAAGGTTGCGAGTTCATCTAATTCAAAAATATCTAATTCACACAAGGACTATTAATTCAAAACCAGCATTGGCAAGAATCGCTATAGCAAAGTAAACTCAATTTTGTAAAAGCTCAATGTGAATAATACATTGATTACGTTAAATTCAAACAAAATCGTTTTTAGACAAATATTTTTTGGATGAATTGTCTTTGGCACGAAAATTCTGCCGATTAACAGTTACTGAGTTAATTTTGTATGCGTTATGTTATATCAATTGCATTTAGACAGTTTCTTATTTGGATCGCTTATATTTTGAAAAATTTTTGGGTTGCAGATTTTTAGAAATATGATATTTTCTTGCCATGGATTCAGGCGCTCGAATTAGTTTTGAAAGGCATTTTGCTTCAGCATTACACTGTTTGTAAAGTTATACTTTCTAGCACTTTAATGTTTTAACTTGAACACTGTATCCCTTTAAGTGGATTAGTCGCTATATGTAATCGCATCGTTAAACAATCTTTGTAAATTTCATGTCATCATAGTTTAATAGCTTAAATCTTCAATCTGGATGACTAATGCCTTTAACAATTTTTATCGTTCCCAAAGGGAGACTAATCAAAAAATCCATCCAAGCCAACAATTATTACGGTAGGTGGTAAAATCCTTTTCCTTTAGGTATAAAATTGTCAAATATTTTAAACGAAAAGCACTGTTTAATTGAAATTATAATCCTAATCCTAACAAATTTTATAATCATTATGAAATGACTTTCATGCATATTAAGTACGAAAAAGGAGCAACGCAAACTTTTAAATTTTTGATTAATTTTCCCTTTTTTTACCTCTGTACGAAAAACAAGAAAAACTTAAAGTCAATATTCATATTCAATTACACAACTTTTTTTGTATCTTCTCCCGTCTCTTACCCGAAAAATTGCAACACTACATATAATTTTTAATTAAAATAGAAATTGTTAAAAATCAAGGTAACAAGTAAAAACAAATTAACATTTTGTTTAAAATAAACTAACTTTTTTATTAAAGTTTCACAAAAAAAAAAAATTATCGAAATTAATTCGACTCGTAATTAAGTTTTGTGTGTATGTCTTTCTTAAGCTGTACACAGAATATACTCTGCTCGGTAAATTGCAACGAAGTAATTTTTTTTTGCATTCATTAAAATTTTTATGATAAGAGCTTAAAATCTAGCAGAACCCTAAGAAAAAATTTCGGTGTAAATATTATCTGAAACCTGCAGCAGGAAAAAAGTAAATAAACCGAAAAGCTCAACTAAAAAAAGTTGTTCGTTAAACTTAAAAAGTAAACTTTAATAATTTGTTTTTGGCTTTTATACTCTCATCTTAAACATCATCAGTTGTATATACTGTGTACTCGTATATAAGTTGATAATGTGGACGAGCAAAATATTTTGGTCTCTGTATCAAATTACATTTCTATAAACTTGCATATAGTTTATGCAATATATTCTGGGGTATGGTGCTAACATTCTATGGTTGGTATCATTTTGCAGTAATGCAAGATTTTTTTTATCTAATTTTGCTCTTAACAATTAATATTTATAATAAATAAAGATAAAAATATCCGATATTTTGTTGAGGGTTGCCATGATTACAAAAAGTTGTTTTAAACGTGCAGAAGTGAAGACACAATAAACTTATAACTTGCTTAAGACGAAGTTACGACATTTTCATCGAAGCAGTATGACGAAAAATAATCGGGGGGACGAGATAGATAATTTAGAATTCTTTATGTATTTCGTTCTTATTGGAAGATATAAAATAAAAAATATTAAAAATACTAGCTGAATCCGGCCACGCTTCGATGTGGCTCAGTCTGATATTAATTATTAGGGACGTAAATAAAAGTATTTTAGAGAGCACAGATTTTCCGAACAAACACATCATTCAATTTAATACTACTTCCGTTGGTCGCCTACTTTGTGTTGCTGTGACTATGCTTTGGAATGAAAGGAAAGAAAGAAAAATGTTTTTCACTGAAAATCGAGTTTTATTGTAAAGTTAGTGAATATACTACACGTTTGGTTTGTCCGTATTCTGCATAATCATAAAGAGCAGCTGGTTTACCGTCTCTGTAACATACGCCATATAATTGCCCATGAGAGAAGCATTCGTTTTTTAAATTCAAACCACACATTTGAAACGATTGTCCTTGTTTCAACTCGAACGCCATATCTGTCGGAATGAGTGGTATTCGTGGAAGGTATATGCTATTGACACTCCGAATTTTCGATGCAGTAATTGGGCGTATCAAGCACGTTGAGATCTCACTAAAAAAAGCACAACTCACACATCTCATGTGCTGGATGGAAAATTTCTCACTAAAAATGCAGATAGATCTCACTGCTTTTGTGAGTCGATTTTTTTATGTCTACATTTGGGTAGATTTTTTTCGGATTGAATGTTCGCTATTTTTTGACAAGACATAATTTGTTTTTGTGTGCAGAACATTTGTTTTAAGTGAGTGATACTTAGAAATTAAAACATTAAAATTAAAATGAATTCACATAATTTCGACGGTTATGTGTTTGACGATTATGGAGGTAAATATTTAAACTTAAGAAAACATATCTTCTAAACAAAAGGGCAACACACGACACAAACTATTTCTAAATTCAATGCCCTAACCTCACTTTTAATATATTTTAATAAACGTTTATGTTTGGGTGCAAATAAATATTTTTGTCAGATGTTGAATATGAGGAGTACCTAGAAGATGAGGTAGACACCATGAATGAAGAGTATCTAGAAGTTCCGGTGGATTCAGCAAATTTAGCAGTACAATCACCCCGAGAATCATTGGCCGGTACATCTGAAGAACAAACACTAAATCTAGAACGTAATGAAAAATGGACCCGATCCAATATTAAATTATTAATTACAGAATAACTAAGTTTTGTACAAAATTCTATAATCTGTTCATTCTGGACTAAACTTGGCCATTTCATAACCAATCCTTTTGAAAATTTTAAAATGTTTATTAATTTATTTTCAGTTTTTGGCCAATATCTCAAAAACTTCCACTAGTAACCAATACTTTCGGTTGTTTTTCTAATAGCTTAGGCCATATTGAGACCTCGAGGAAAATTTGGGAACAATTTATGGATTAGAATTTTCACTAAAATTTTTTGATTTTCTGCGGTCATATAAGTTGTTTTCAGTTTTTGGCCAATATCTCAAAATCTTCCACTAGTAACTGAAACTGAAAATAACTTAAATGGTCGCAGAAAACCAAAAAATTATAGTGAAAATTGTAATCCATCAATTTTCCCCAAATTTTCCTCGTAGTCTTAATATGACCTAAGCTATTAGAAAAATAACCGAAAGTATTGGTTACTAGTGGAAGTTTTAGAAATATTGGCCAAAAACTGAAAATAAATTAATAAACGTAGGCCAAGTTTAGTCCAGCATGAACAGATCCTAGAATTTTATCCAAAACTTACTTTAAAATCCCTGATCAGTACTACTATCCAAATTTCATCGTCATTCATTTAGAATGGCGGAAAGATGAAATATTGTTAAATTTCAAGATTTGATTTACCGAGTTCCTTTACTTCAGAGATCAACCAATTTTAAGGATCACTCTTAATATTTTATCCCGCTGGGATGTTTTATTTAGTGAAAAAAGAGATACAAAATGAATAAAAAAATTCCGCACAAAATAAATTCTCTTCTGTGATGGTGCTGCCACTTGCGGTGAGTAGCGAAATCTCTTATTTTCCGCTGAGAAATTTCCGCTATCTTATACAGCATTTGGAAGGGGTTGTTTAACATTGACAGTAGCGAGTGCCAGAGTTAGTGCTAGTGACATTCAACGCTTGTTTAATTCCGTTGTCCGATATTTAAACGAAAGCAATCATTTAAGTATTCTGGAATCACCAGAACGAGTATTTAACGGCGACGAAACAAATTTTTTGTTGTGCCCGAAAACGCGATCTGTTCTGGCTGACAAAGGATCACGAAACATTTACGAAGTTGACCGGAGGCACCAAAATCCAATTTAACTGTTATGTGTACATTTAGTGCAAGTGGTGAAACTATTCTGCCGATGATAATTTATCCGTATAAAAGAGTGCCAGAGGAAATCCGGAAATCTGTATCTCAAAGTTGGGCATTGGCAATTTCAGAAAATGAATGGATGTCTAAAGAGGTCTTTTATGAGTATATATCGAAGCTCTTCCACTCATATCTAGTAAATTACAACATAAAATTTCCGGTTATCTTTTTCGTCGATGGTCATAGAACACACATGACACTAAAGGTACGTGAATTAGGTGTGCGTATACCCAAACGCAACTAGAACTTTAGAACCTTGTGACTATGCAGCTTTTAAACCGTAGAAAAATTCCTGGATCAAAATGATTCATAAAGGGCGCACAGAAAATCCAGGTGCTCAATTTACAAGAGAGAAGTTTGCCCTTTTATTGTTAACAACACAAATAACTCAAAACGGATTCAAGGCATGTGGTTTGTTTCCGTAAGATTTTAGCGCCATTGATTTTTCGAAGTGTCTCGGCAAATCATTGACTAACCTTGTTCCTAATATAATTCCGTTTGATGGTTCTATTAATTATGAAAAAATTTCGGAAATTGTTGGCGATTTGAAAATTAAATCCTCTGAAGAAGTTTTAAAAAACCCGCAAACTTTAAAACAGTACGACGAAAATTTTAAGTTATTATTCCAGATATTTATGACAATTAATTTTTGACTCTGTGCAAGAATCGGAGACAGATCGCCATCAGAGTTGAGAAAATATTAATTTAACAAACGATGACAGGTCCCACAATATTTAATATTAATGAAATCAACGATTTCGTTTTTGTTGATGAAAATATTTCCAATGGGTTGGATGATCCGAAGTCACTAAATTTTAATGAACATAAAATTATTATATAAAATTAGCGAGGAAGTTGTAATCACCCTTGAAGAAGAAGTAACAGTAACAACTACGTCTAATAATCAGATTAGTACTAGTAGTAACTTAGAGGGACATAGCCAGGCGTTCCAAATTTTTAACGAACAAATTGATAATCCAACTGTCTATATAGAAAAATATTTAGATTGGCCTATAACACCAGTAAAAGCTGGAACACAAATTGTAAAAGAAACAAAACCATTTGTGATTCGTTCCCCAATGTGGATTGAAGCAGAAAAAAACTTGAAAAAGAAAATCAAATATTGGAAAAGGAAAATCGCTTTAAAATCTTTGACAATGAAACAAAAATCTTTGGATAAAAACTCAAAGTCCAAACGGCCAAAACAAGTGCTACAGAAATGAAAATACTATTCATGATACCAATGTCAACAACAATTGCAATTCAACCATGAATAAGAATGATATTGGTAAGCTTCTTATCAGTTTTAATCTAGAATAGCAAAAATAATTCTTCTTACTTTTGCAGGGACTGAAACCTTGGTCTTGGAAACTGAATTTAACGATCAAATTGTGGCCAGTGGCCATAGTCCCATAGAAACAACTCCCGTATACCGAAAACTCTACTCTTTTGGAAATTGGAAGCAACCAGATTGCGAAAGGTTTAATGTGTTATTATTGCACCTATACGTTTGGATTGGAAAATGTTGGCATCAAATGTAGCAAGTGCTTAAAAGAGTTTCGCATTGAGTGCATCAACATTCTAAAGTTGAAACTTTTGCCACTCTTTTTATGCGGTAAGTGCAGCATACTGAGCAATGAGCTTTGAACTAGCATACTAATCTTCTATAACTTGATAATCAAAGTTGAGCTTTAAAGAAGCGGTAGCTTCAATTCAAATTGTGATATTACGAGTAATATTCTGAAATAAACAAAACATTTCTATTTTATAATTTTATAATTTAGATAAATAAAATTAATTTATGTTCGAAACGTTAATTAATTAATTAACTGCCTAGTATTATTTTGCATTTCCATTTAAATTACAGATACTCGAATAGTCTTATGTATGTCAACAGCTGGGGCATGTGCTATGTCAATAACTAAAACAAAGTGTCAATAATGTTAATTTAAATATAATATTTCAATTAAATTAAAAAGATTAATGAATTTCGAAAAATAATTTAATTCTCTATTAAAATTTAAACCCGTTTTCCACCAAAAATCCGCTGCTGATTTGAAATTTTCCTTGAAGTGTTAATAGCTGTAGCATTTACGCTAGTACGTCTTCACCTCTATGAGCTCCAATCAGAATTGTTGCTTCAATTAGATTATTCATCAATTTTCTAGTAACTAATCGTGTACCATTGCATAACTTTAGCTGTTTGATGTTTCGCTGTAATATAATTGGCTCTCAAATTTTCAAATTCAGAATGTGTGGCGGTAATCCGGGAACATCGAGTAAATTAAGAAATACCGTTGGAAAATTCACTACTCCACTTTGGTCCACCACCGAGTCAATAGATTTGTATGTCACAGTTTCACCTCCGATTCTATTTCAAACCACGCATGCCAGTTTTGATAATTTGTTTCGATGGCTTAGAATTCCTTGTCTACTACTTCTTCATTCAAATTTACGATGTTGCAGAAATTATATGGGAAGGTTATTTTTTCTGTTTCTAGATTTGTAGATACAGTGCCGTTACCGAATTCGAGTAATTATCTTGAAAATGTGGCAGCTATTGGATCGTTTTGAAGTTGAACTCTCATATTCATTGTAAAATGCATTTTTTTTACTATGTGCTTCAAAAAAGTTGAATATTTCAAGCAGACATGCAATTCACCAGCTGGTGTTAAGCGAGGTATCGCTGGAAGCGTTTGCCTAAAGTCACTGAATAGTAACACCAATGCTCCACCAAATGGAACCTGATTATTTTGCAAGTCTTTCAATGTATGTTCTAATGGTTCCAGTGTACTCTCATCCAATACAATGATTTTGTACGCCCGAAGAATCTTTCTCATTCATGATGTTTCAGAAATGTTACATGTTGGGTTTTCTGTGAATTGCATTTTTAGTGATAGTTTAAAAGCTGAATGCGCTATTCTACGTCTAGAATCAAGTGGTAACACAATATGGCCTTTAAGGTGTGGCCATAACGGTATCAAATGCTATTTTTTGTTCTTGATGGAGTTTCGGTATATTTTCTATGATTGCTCTCCGAGCCGTTCTCTCTGAAATGTTGCATTGATGGACCTATTCGGTGCTGTCACTCCCAATTGTGCAAACAACTTGCTACACATTGCAAGACAAAGATCTTCAATGTAGATTAACGCTTCATTGTATATTTTTTCTGTAAAGTCCAAGCCATAACTATTAACTTCGGCCTTTGTATTTCTGCCACAATTGTACTGGTTGTAGCGGAAAACATATTGTAGATAAAATAATTACGAACAGTCCACGTATGTGGATGAATTTTCAAATGACTTATCCCAATGATTTCCAATATTAAGTGTGTAGTTTTCCAATATTAAGTGCCTTGCATAAGCTATTCCAGGTTGCCCACTACTGTTTTGCCTTTCTTCCTACTTTCAAAATTCTTTCGTGTTGCGATCCAAGTGTAATAAGCCGGAATGTCTGCATGCATGTCCTGTATGTCCGTAAAATACACTCGTTTTTCGTTTTTAAAATGATGGATTTTAAATCCTAAAATACGCCACATAGCTTCATTGCTGGCGATATCTGCCGATTGGCCGATGTCCGATTTGTTGGTACTCCAAACACCGCCATATCGCTGCCTTTGTTGACAAATTTACAAATTTATTTTAGGGATTTGACAGAATTGCACTACTCAACGTTGATATGTGCTTTAAAAATTTTCTACTCTTGGAATCATAAATATTGTACCATTTCAACTTTCGCAAGGCTGACTCTTAAATAGTAGCAGCGACATTGAGGTACTAAGAGCACGCTTGTACTCTGCAATTTTTGAGTGTTGCGCGATAATAGTGCCGTCATGATATAGTAGCGAACTATGCGCTCTCGAAAATCTCCGAAACAAACGGTGGCAGACAATTTTAAAAACTCAGTCCGAAGATGGCTCACCTACAATGAATTCAGCAGACTGGCCAACGAAACGGTTTTGGCAATTTGTTAATGTAAAGAAGAAATCTTGGCGCCGGTTTTGTTCAAAAGCTGAGACTTGAGAGTTGGGAGTTTTGCTGCTGTTTCACTAATCTATCAGATGGACAAAATTAATATTTTTGTTGATCGATGTAAATAATTATTACATTTTATATTTAAATCTAGTGTGTTGATGAAACAACAGAAAAACTCCCAACTCTTAAGTCGCGGTTTTCGAACAAAATTCGTTTACAGATGGGTAACCGTCAGCTGTCGCCCGCTCTATTGGGAATATATTGGATATCACGAAAACGGAAATAATTCCCAAATTTCCCTCCGTGAAAACTTGTCACATTTCGCAGATCTTGTGATCCAAATATTTGTGGATAAATGAAAATCGAATCTTCATCTCCTACTAAGGGGTACCCTCCTATAAAGGGTTACATAATAAGAGTGTGCTAACTTAAAGGTGAAATAAGACAAAAAGTAAATATGGCATCAATGAAAATTTCTATTTGAAAAGTTAACTCATGACATGATGATGGAATGTAATCTCTTATAAATATGCACCACGATTATGTCTAACATAGCGCATTCTTCAACCCAATTTTGGACCACTTTTTCGCATAAATGTGCACAAATTTCACCAATAACACGAATAATGGAGTGACATCGCAAGATCTAGGAAGCCAATTCACCGGTCCATTTCTTGAGTTAATTTTTGAAATTTTATTTTTAACAAATCAATGATAGCGCTTGCTGAATGGCTCGTAACACCATCTTGCTAAAACCAAATTTCATTGATGTTGATGTTTTCTATGTATTCGATCAAATAATCACTAATCATCGATCTTTAACGTACTCCATTAACGGGACATGCTGTCCTTCCTCATTTCGGAAAAAATAAGGACCGATGACCCGACCAACATGAAAACAATACCAGTTAATTCTCCTGGATGCAATGGACTTTGATGAATGACTTCTAGATTGTTTTCGCTCCATATTCTGCTATTTTGATTGTTGGCATAGCCGTTTAACCAGAAATAAGCTTCATCACTGAACAAAATTTTTCGGTAAAAATGTTCATCATTCTCCAATTTATCTATGGTAGGATCAGCAAATAAACGGCGCTTATGATAGTCCAATGGCTTCAGTCATATGACAGTCCTAATTGTTCTGAACGTCGTGTAATTAATAAATTTCGATCCTTTCCTACACTCTCTTCTACGGCAGCAATGTTTTCTTCTATTGGTACTCTGACATCATGCAAAGAATTTTGAAACGTTGTTGCTATGTATCGCTCCATTTTACTAAATGTCTAACTTTACTGAACAGGAATGGCAATGATGGCTGTCAAAAATTAGGACACTGCGCGGTTTAATAATAAACTTTTAAATAAAGTTATTATTAGTATTTTTGAAACGGTTCCATCATGTTTTCGAATAATTTAAACGATTTTGAATGAGTTTTATGAAACCCTTTTGACTCTGGAAAAAGTTTTTAAATGGTTTCCAAATACCCAAAAATTGACTGGTTATTTTGAATCCATATGTAAATGGTTTTATTACCCGTTCTGTATCTTTTAATATTAACTATATAAGGCTGAGGCTAGAATGGAAGTTTTACGCTTTGTACTGGACCTAATCCAATTAAAAAACATCAATTTTCCGGAAAATCTAGAAGAACACTGAGTGTGATATTCAAAAGTGATCGCTTTAAAAGTGCTTTGTTCCAAGATATTTGTTAGATTTTACTACGGCTGGAATGGGAGTTTTCACTTTGTCTTAGACTCAATCCAATTAGATCATCAATTTTCCGGAAGATCTAGAGGAACACTGGGTGTGATATTCAAAAGTTGTATACCTCCAAATCGCTTTAAAGTGCTTTGTTCCAAGATATTTCTAAGAGGTTACTATGGCTGTAATGGAAGTTTTCACTTTGTCGTAGACCCAATCCAATTAAATCATCAATTTTCCGGAAAATCTAGAAGAACACTGGGTGTGATATTCAAAAGTTGTATACCTCAAAATCGCTTTAAAGTGATTTGTTCCAAGATATTTCTAAGATTTTACTACGGTTTGCATGGGAGTTTTCACTTTGTCGTAGACCCAATCCAATTAGATCATCAATTTTCCGGAAAATCTAGAAGAACACTGGCTGTGATATTCAAAAGTTCTCTCTCTATACAAGGCCGTAGGTTACTACGGTTGGTATGGGAATTTAGGAAAAATTCTTCAGAAACGATAAGTATTTCATTGAGAAAACCTACTATGAACTAAGTTCAAAAATGTTGCAATAATATCGGTTCAGATCAGTTTCCCAAAATTTAAGCGGGAATGACGATTCTTGACAGAAAACTGTTTTTGTATAGTAATAATGAGAAATTTCGACCTCGAGATTTTTGGCCAATTACGATTCGCTATATCGGCAAAGTCGAAAAGGTAGTTTTTAAAAATCTGTGAGTGGTGCAGTGCAGACTAAATTTATTTTCTTTATCTTCAGTCCAGTCGGATTTACTGATCAGAAAGAATCTTTACACTTAAGTTTTTTCCATAAATTGGCGGATAACAGTAATGTTTTGGCCAGAATCGGTCTACTGAAATTAGTTAAGATGATTTTTAAATTTTACCGGAAATGACGAGTTTTGAGAAAAAAGTACTTTATCTCACCAAAATTCAGCATTTCCACTGCCCAGGCCGATTGACTGAAAGCTTCCTGCTTTAATTTTTTACATTAATTGGAAGATTCTTGCGAAATTTGGCACACATCTGTGTAACGGAAATTACAGCTTCATTGAAAGCTTTTTCAATTTTTGCAACAATGTTAGAAAGTTTAGTATTTACAAAAAACGACAAAGATTTAAAAACTACCTTGTCGGTGTGTTTTATTCAAGAGAGTTTTACCAAAACCCTGTAATTTATCGCTTTAAACACCGAGTGGAGTGTATATTTATGTATGTATTCGTGGTAAAAGAAAATCAGATGTTGGTCACAAAACATTCATCCCTCCATTTTTTGTTGGCGGTGAGGAAATTGAGGAAGAAACATAAAATAAATAAAATTGTCTAATAGGTATCTGCCGTCCTTAATGATGCTTCGACTTATGATAAGCCAGAACTATTACTCAAATTTAATTTAATTAAATAGACATGAACATAGGACGAAAGAAATCGGTTACGAAAGGTGCTATGGTCATATGTCGATATCGATTGATTCCTCTTTAAAATTTACTACGACATACCATAAGTTTTCCTTATCGATGATTAGACGATGTGCGTTGCAAAATTGCCACCAAATAGCTTCGAACGTTTACCTACCTTTACAATAACAAAAAAATCCTGATAAATAAAATATGTAAATGAAATCACGTAAATAATTTCCTTTTCCCAACAAACCGAAAATATTTGTCCGTACCAGAAATAAAAATAAATAAATTGCTAATCTTAGTGGTTCTACGTTTGACAATTTTGCCTTACATTTTTTATATGCGAAAACCGAACGTCATTCATAGCAGCTTAATTAGAGAACCACTTGAAATATAATTTACATAAGCATTTTAAGCAAAATTCTACACTCCCGAGATTATGTACAAGGATTTGAATTATTTATCACCTCTCGAGAAGACGAAAAAGATCATTTAAAACTAAAACGACGTTGAAAGATTAGCATGTACATAATGACATGAAGCAACGCCACACACCGTGTTAAATTACAATACAAAAATCAAATGTACCTCGAAAAGACCATCAACCTTAAAATCGAAAACTCCTAGTTACTTATCAGGTGCGCAACTAAATTTCCGGGTTTCACACATAGATGGTGCTAGCGACGTGATATTGCAGCACGACAACGCTCCACGCCATCGCCCTCCCATCGTCCAGGACACCATCAAAACGCTGAGATGGGATCTTCTACCGTATCCGCCTGATTATCACTTATTCCGGTCGATGGCGCATGGCTTGGCAGGGCTACACTTGGCCAGTTTCGAGGAAGCTCAAAATTGGTTAGATGGATGGTTTCGGTCCAAAGTATTCATGTATTGGCAGAGAGATGGCAAAAATGTGTATAGATAGCGAAGGACAATACTTTGAATTTATATTTCTATGGAGATTTTCCATTTTTCAAAAAAAGCAGGAAATTTAGTTGCGCACCTGTTATAATCGTATTACATGTCTTTTGTACACATAAACTATGTAAAATATGTATTCCAAACAAAATCATTAATTAAAATTAACAAAAAATTAAGAAGAATAATGTAAATCTTATTAATTTTTATTTTTGTTTATTTTCAGGTAACAAATCCACAATGGAATGAAAAACGGAATATTCAAACTAGCAAAAATATTTTTCTTCTTCGCAATTTTAATATACGAGATGGGTGTAGTTGGGGGGACACAATTTTTGTAAGTACAGCACATAATTTTCCTTTGTTACATCAAAACATTTTATCGATCGAACTATAAAATACTAAATATATTTTTTTAATGGCATTGCTGTTAGTTTTATACGTACACATTATTAATAAGAAGATTGATTGTTAAGCAGATTTTGTGGTTTGCGAGAGGATGGGCAGAATATGTATAAGAAATCAAAGTACAATATTGATTGTCTTTGATTTTGATATAAGAGGCTCAAAATAAGTAAGTATGGCATCAAATTCAATAATAGTGGTTACAATGCTTTGAAAATTTGGTTTCTTGGTTACCGACTTAATTCCATCGATTTGCTATAAACTAGTTAATTGGGCGACGACACTTTTAGTGATGTGTTTACATTTATAACTTTGGTGAGATGCATTACAAAGAGCAGTTTAACCGAAATCAGCTATTATTCATTTGCAGCACAACTACACACCAGTTTGAGTCGCAATATCAATTTACTATTCTAGTCAAATGACCGTAATTTACAAATCATCTAGTAATTTATATTTCATAATTTAAACTCTCGTTTGCAGGGTAGAATTCCTTTGGCTGGTCCCCTTACAATTTTATTATATTTTTGGGTGGTCCAAATTGGATCCTACTAATTTTAAAAATATTTATGCAATTTTTAACATTCTGAATACTCGTAGTAATAAAAATTCTATTATTGAGTGTATAGCTTTGTTTTTTGGATTTTCTAAGAGATGGTGTAACTTTAGTACTAGAATACTGTAGAAGATAGCAGAAATTTCTCAGCCGAAAATAAGAGATTTCGCTACTCGCCGCAAGTGGCAGCACCATCACAAAAGAGAATTTACTTTGTTATATAATTACCAGTGGACATTTTTTATTCATTTTGTATCTGTTTTTCACTAAATAAAAAATCCCAGCGGAATAAAATATTAAAACCGATCCTTAAAATGACAAATTGATTGATCCCCGAAGAAAAGGAACTCGGTTAATGAAATCTTGAAATTGAACAATATTCCGCCTTTCCGCCATTCTAAAAGAAATACGATGAAATTTGGATAATAGTATTGATCAGGGGTCCAAAATCTAGGACAAAATTCTAGGATCTGTTCATGCTGGACTAACGGGTTCTTTTGAAAATTTAAAATATTTTATTTATTTATTCCCAGTTTATGGCCAATATTTCAAAAACTTCCACTAGTAACCAATACTTTCGGTTGTTTTTCTAATAGCTTAACAAACAAACAAAATAAATTATTTCATAACCAATACTTTTGAAAATTTTAATTTTTTTTATTAATTAGTGGATGTTTTTAAGATGTTGGCCAAAAACTGAAAATAAGTTATATGGCCGCAGATAATCAAAAAATTATAGTGAAAATTCTAATCCATAAATGTTCCCCAAACTTCTCTTGTAGTCTCAGTATGACCTCAGCTATTAGGAAAACAATCGAAAGTATTGGTTACTAGTGGAAGTTTTTGAGATATTGGCAAAAAACTGAAATTTTAAATGAACAATTTAAAATTTCAAAAGTATTGGTTATGAAATGGCCTAGTTTAGTCCAGCATGAACAGATCCTAGAACTTTGCCCTAAGTTTTGGACCCCTGATCAATACTTTTTTCCAAATTTCGTCGTCATTCTTTTAGAATGGTGGAAAGACGGAATATTGTTAAATTTCAAGATTTCATTTACCGAGTTCCTTTTTCTTCGGATATCAATCAATTTGTCATTTTAAGGATCGGTTTTAATATTTTATTCCGCTGGGATTTTTTATTTAGTGAAAAACAGATACAAAATTAATAAAAAATGTCCGCTGGTAATTATATAACAAAGTAAATTCTCTTTGGTGATGGTGCTGCCACTTGCGGCGAGTAGCGACATTTTTTATTTTTCGCTGAGAAATTTCTGTTATCTTATAACTGCATAGTGCTAAACATTCTTTTACAATGACACCTACGGCGTTTTAAAGTGTTGATATTCTACATTAAAATTTAGTTTGTCATTATTCGTGAAAGCATAAACAAATATTTTTAATCCCGCTTAAACATGTCGAATTTCGTGCCAACAAAACAGCATTTGCGGGAAGCATTACTTTTTTGCTTTAATCAAAAGAAAAAAATTGCTGAAAGTTTTCCTTTGCTTCAAGAAATTTATGGTGAACATGCACCAACTCAACAGACTTGCGAAAACTGGTTTAAACGATTCCAAAGGGGTGATTTTGATGTCAGTGACAAAGAACGTTCTGGTGAAGCAAAAAAACTCGAAGAAGAAGAATTGGAAGCATTATTGAAGGAAAGCTCAGCTCACAGAAAAAGAACTTGCAGAACAGTTAAATGTCACTGAAGCAGCCATAAACAAACGTTTACATGCCTCGAAAATGATTCAAAAAGATGGAAAATGGTTACCACATGAACTGACTGAAGCGAACTTTGAAAATCTTTTAATGGTTTGCAATTCTTTGCTTACAAGACACCGAAGATGACATTTTTTGTCTCAAATTGTGACTGGTGATGAAAAATGGATTTACTACAATAACCCTAAGCGCAAAAACTCATGGATGCATCCAGGCGAACCATACACATCAACGGCAAAACAAAACATTTATGGAAGTAAGGTTATGTTGTGCATTTGGTGGGACGATGCTCGACCACATGTCGCAAAACAAGTAAAAAATACGCAGGAAGTACTTACATGGGAAATTCTACTGCATGCTCCCTATTCACCATATTGTCCCCCTCCAGATTACTATTTGTTTCGATCAATGCAAAGCGATCTTGAAGGGCAGCACTTCAGAAACCACGAAGAAATTAAAAAATGGCTCGACGAATGAACCGCATCAAAAGACAAACAACATAAATTGCCAGAAAGCTGTTCGAAAGTCATACATAATGATGGAAAATATTTTGATTAAAATAAAATTTACCATTTCTGGTAAAAAGTACACAAAAATAAGTTATACTTCCAATATTTAAAAAATAAATCAAATTTAATCGAACCTCTTTCCAATAAATTCATGGTATGATACCTCAACAAATCTTCTCAATGAAAAGTTCTAGAAACCAATAATTGGCCCAATTTCATTGAACAACAAAAACTATTGAATGAACGATTTTACGAAATGAAAGGTTCTAGAAACCAATGAATTGGGCACTTATGATTGCATATCCAATCAGCCACATTTATTGCCCCCCTCCAATAATCAACAAAAAATCGTTGAATAGGCGATTTTCTGACTTAAAGTGTTTCAAAAACCAATGAACTTGGCACTCTTGATTTCATATTCCTATCAGATATGTTCTGTTATCCGAAAAATATACTGACCAATTCTGGATTAACACAAATTCAGCCACTATATTTTTCAGCTGCCAATGAACATACCTCATAGGGATAAGCAATCAGAAGTGCCAAGTTTTATTGTTTATTGAACACTTTATGTTAACAAATTGTTAATACCATCCCACCGACCAATGCGGTTTTCTAGAATTGGGCCAATTCTAGATTACCATAAAGAGTCACAGAACAGCAATGAACGAATGAATAAAGTTATCTGATAGGATAATGAAATTAGAAGTACCTCAGCCATTGGTTTCCAAAATACTTTATTTCAGAAAATCGTCCATTCAACGGTCTTCGTTGTTCAAGGGAATTATCCCAATTCTTGAATAAATTCAGCCATAAATTCAGCCACTTTATTTTTTAGAAGGCAATGAGCATACCTGATAGGAATTCAGAAGTGCCAGGTTCATTTGTTTCCAGAACATTCATGTTCAATGGAATTGGGCCAATTCTTTATTATCTCAATACTAGCCAATGATTTCGGATACCAATTAACATACCAAATTGGAATGTGCAATCAGAAATTTAAAAGTTACTTTGGATCTTAAACACTTAGTCAGAAATTTCTTCAATCAATGATCTTTGTTCTGCCACTATATTTTTCGGATGGCAGCGAACATGCTGATAGACTTATCGAACCAGAAGTGCCAAGTTCATTGGTTGCCTTTACATGTTTTGTTAGAAAATCATTCATTTAACGGTTTAAAACAAATAAAGCCACTATATTTTTCGGACACAAGGAACATGGAATTAGATTAATCTAGAGCGCCGGAACATTCAATGAATTTTCAAGAAATTCAGCCATCGCAATCTGGTCAAATTACAACAACGCTCACAATTAGGTCAGAGAATTTCTTCACAATTAGACCAGAGCTAACAGGCGTTAAGGCCTATCAAATGACTATTGTGGTATCAATGCGAACTTAGGTTAACCTAGTGCGCCGAACCATCACATAATTTGAAGTTCCAAACTCGTCACAAATTCATCAATAAATTACTTTTCTGTTGATAAAAAATTGTTCGGTTAAAAGGTACAGCTGTTAAACTTTCGGCTGAGTTACATTGATCAACGTAATCGGATTTGATTATTTTCGGCGTGTATAGCAAAGACACAATCTGCATTATCGATAAAAAATTTCGGCTGACAACTTTTATGGCACCAAAATTAATAACAACTTTGGACTGAACGATGTTACATAAAATATTTATTATTCATTCAAATTTATTGTATCGCCTTCAAAGTACGCCCCTCCCGAAATATTACACGTATGCCAACGTATAATCCAATCATCAAAACATTTTTCAAACGAATTTTTTCTGGAACCGAGTTTAATTCTCGCCGCGAATTCTCTTTTATGTCTTCTATCGACTGAAGACAGGTACCTCGAAGTGGTAATTGGAAATTTTGAAAGACGGAAAAGTCAGCCGGAGCCACATCAGGTGAACACGGTGGTTGTTCAATGATATTTGCTAAGTTTTTGGTCAGAAATTCGTTCAAATTGATAGCCTTGTGAGATGGTGCGTTGTCGAGGTACAAAATCCACGAGTTTCTTTTCCACAAACCTGGCCTTTTTCAACGAATTTTCTCTTTCAAACGCCGCATAACGCCCAAATAATTTTCTTGATTTATCATCTGACCTTTTGGCAAGAATTTTAAGTGCACAACACCACGACCATCAAAGAAAACTGTCAACATTATCAATTGGAAGCCGCCATTCCGAATTTTGTTGACTGTTTTGCATGTCAAACTCGTAAACCCTTGCTCCACCACCAGTTATAATGCGTTTGATGAATTTGGGGTCGCAATTGACTCGTTCTAGCATGTCTTAAGCAACCTTTACGCGATTGAGTTTTTGAAGAAAATTCAGGCCTTTCGTATAGAATCGAGCGGCAATGCGTTCATGCCCAAACAGTCATGTACAATGGTATGAATTGATTCGTGAGACACAGAAAGTTTAGCGGTTACCTCTTTCAAACCTAAATGACGATTTTCCGTCACCAATTCCTTCACTTAATCGTTGTTTCAGTTGAAGACGTTGATGGCCGATCAGAGCGGGACAAGTCTTCCACCACATCTCGACTGCTGTTGAATGCACTGTACCACTCATTTGCACGTGTATTTAATAAAGTCGATTCATTCAAGCCTTCTGTAACATTTTGAGCGATTCGGCAAAATTTGAGACAAATTCTTCGTTCGATACTTTTATTCATTATACAAATCGTAAAACAGAGTAAACAAACTAAATGACAGGCCGCGCTCAAACTTCACGACAAGATGGAGGACAGTTGTGCCAACATAAGGAGAACAATTTTACAATCCCTTTAAGCGGGCTTTTTAAATGATCATTTACCGTCGCTTTTTTGACTGTATTTATATTTGCTGAGAGATTTATGAATTATTGGAAGATTATGCAAGGAATTAAATTGTGTAAGCGGCCTTTTGATTTATCAAGAGATACTTTAAGTTTGTGCCAAGTAGTGCCGTATTGAGCTAACAGGAGCTAATTTGGTGGCCATGGGATTTTGAACTACGGGATTCCAAGCCCAACCCGTGGTAAACATCTGTGTACCAGAAATGGTAGCCTCTATGGGAGCAAAGCAAATGCAATGATGTTGCAAAATTTAACATTTACAAAAAACAACAAAGATATAAAGATTCAAGTAAAGTTAAAGTTTAAATTTTCAACAAGGGGATGTGACCTTGTTGGTTTTCTGAAATTTAAGGGGAATTATGATTTTTGATTATACAAGACCGTTTTACCCAAAGAGTGAAAAGTTTAATTTTTCGCTTCAGAAGTCAAGTGTGGTGTGTTCGAGATCTTTGTATATAGGGTGTCCCCGAAATGGACGTTCAAAGGAAGCAAGGTGATAGGATACCTCATTTCCAACAGAAACAGCCAAGTAAAGCTTTTTCGAAGTGTTGACGGTGCAAAAGTTATTCCACTTTTAGTGTTTTTTAGAGAAATCGCATGCGCACCCACCAACAAATTAATTAGAAAAAGACAAGAGTTTTTTTAACTTTCTTTTTTAATGCGATCTAGAATAGTGTGCCTTTCCTATAACATCATTTTTGTAAGCTATATAATCTTCTGTCAAATAAAAACAATGTTTTTATAGTCTCTATGTTTAAAAAAAAAAACATTTGTTGACGCCAGCGGGAAAATATTGTACTACAGAAAGTTAACACACTATGAGAAGGATATGCGACACTAATGCAGATTTTGGAATATTATCATACACCGGGCTGGTCACAACAGAATGTTTTTTATCAATTTTTTCACAAAGTAATGATGAACACAATGGCAAACTAAGGCATTTATTACACCAAGAAAGGTTTACTGTCAGTAAAAACGAAACGAGACAAAAATATAGATATTCTTTATACTAGAATGAAACAAAAAAAAATCAGAAAATTTACTGACAAAATGTTTGTGTATTTTTTTGTGATGTTGCCATAAAAATTTAAAAAAATATGTATCGAGAGTACTTTTTATGGCACTTTTTCGTCGTTTTTTATAGTTAATTATGGTAACGCTCTTTTCTGTCATTCTTGATTACATTATTTTTCGAAGTGAGCAAAAACTGTGGAAAACAAAATTAAATTGATTTTTAGGCCTATAATGGGAGTTTTTACTGAATTTTCCCTGAGCTTACATAAGGCTTAACTAAACAACTTTGTTTTTTTGTCAAATGCAAAATTGCTGTGTGATGATGTAAAAATGCGGTAAGCTCCTTCGAAACTCCTCTACTGTGGAACAGTACATAAATTGTTGGAAATAATGGCATGGAAACACATGAAATCAAACGTATTCCACTCACGCTGGATTGATTTTTCTACTTCGGAATATATACATCAATGGTGAACAAATAATTTGAGAAGTTACAGCATTCCCACATTGAAATGAATAAGTAAAATCAAAATACTTAGTTTTCAATGAAAAGCACATATAGAGCTTCCATTAGGCATAAAAACCTTACAGGTTTTATTTATATTTAAAACAAACACAATCTATAAATTTCATTGTGCTTTTATGCACATTTTCATGACTCATAAATAAATCGCCTTGAGTATTCACCCTGCCACCTGAGAAAAAAAACAAAATCCAAACTAAAGCAACTGAAATAGATCATTTAGCATATATGAAAAAATACGTATCTTAAATTATTCTCTGCTTTGACGTCCACCTCACAGTCTTCTTTAAATTTTGGTAAGCTGCTACTCCACTTGTCCCTCTCCAATGAAATATTCAGCAAATTTATCACGGCTATTCTTTGCTATCGTTGTCGAATTTCGGTGCATTGGTCGAAGGTGCAACAAATTAGTCTCTTGATTTGGCCGGGAATCTGTAAATATAGTTATTGTAATTATCAGATTAATTGATTTTCAAATTATTAGTTATGGATAACAAAATTACCTGGTACGAAAACTCCTTTTACGTCCTGTGTGATAAGGTCGGGAGTAACATAATTGGTAGTAGTCTGGCGTAACCAATTATGTAGACGTTGGCTACGATAATATCGGAGGTCTAAAACAGTTTTTTATAATGCGGCGAGCCCGACTTAACCTATAGTTGAAAACTTTGTCTTTTGTCGTCGACATGACCTTATAAGGCTTAAGCATATTTTGATGCAAAGCGAACGCATCATCGGCTACAAATACAAAAGGAGTGGACTGGAAGTTCGCGGTCACGTTAGATGGTTCAGGAATCCTATAGTATAATTTAAAATTAATAAAAAAATTCGATTTACCCCCATCACTTTGGCGCCTGGCCACATCTAAATCACACCAAATCAAATTATAGTCGTAGTCGCTAATTGCCATTAAGACAATGGAGGATGTTGTTTTATAATTGAAAAACATCGATCCCGAATTACTTGGTGCCTGTGAAGTTAAATAAAATGAATAATTTTTAATAATAATTCTTAAGATTTTTGTTAACTCACTTCAATCGTGACGTGCTTCCCGTCAGTTGCCCCTATACAATTAGGAAAGTTCCATCGTTCATGATACCCGTCACTTTTTTGAAATATGATTCGGTTATATTATAACTAAATCCTACACACACACACACATATCTATATATATATATATATATATATATATATATATATATATATATATATATATATATATATATATATATATATATATATATATATATATATATATATATATATATATATATATATATATATATATATATATATATATATATATATATATATATATATATATATATATATATATATATATATATATATATATATATATTATATATTATATATATATACCGGGTGTTTCTTTTAAACTGAGACGATCAAATACCTCGAAAAATAGCCACTCTACGGAAAAAATTTCCATAATCAAAATTTAATCATACCGCGGGGGAAATACATTAGTGCAAAAAAATAGTCCCCCACCGCCCGCTTTGTAGGTGGGGCGGAAGTAACTTTTAAACTAAGATAGGAAGCCATATTTTGATTGCAGATACGGATTCTACGACTAAAAGTACGTATGATTTGAATGAAATGTTTTGTTCGGTTCATGATAGATGGCGTTGCAATCGACGAAATTCAATTTTTTCAATTTCTTCTTCTTAGAACACACGCATTCGATTCTGCAAGACGTTTGAAATAAAAAACATCACGTTTTCATTGGAAATACTGGAAATTCGTCATCAAAACAATTTATTCAGTTTTGTAAATCACATTTAACGTTTGTGTTATTTCTTATCTTCATGTTTTTCGTAATTGCAAAATAAACGATAAAATACTTTAGAATGGAGCGTTTAACTGTGCTAGAGAAAATTGAAATGGTTCTGGTTTATGGAGAAGCTGGCAGAAATCTTGAAAATGCTGTTGCTATTTACGCTCAACGTTTTCCGGATAGGATTCGTTCACGTGCTTCATTTGGCCGTACTATCAAACAATTTATTACTGATGGAAATGTTCAACCGAAAAAGAGGACCCGTATAGCAACAGTCACTGGAGAAAATAATGAAATTGCTGTATTGGCAGCAGTGGCTCATAATCCTCATGTTAGTACACGAGAAATAGTTCGCGATTCCGGATTGTCCCTCACCAGTGTTTGGAGAATTTTAAAACGGCACAAGTATCATCCATATCATGTGTCTTTACACCAAGATCTTCATGGCGCTGATTTCCAAAATCGGGTAACTTTTTGTCAATGGGCACGTGAACAAATACAACAAAACCCCAATTTTTTTCGTTGCGTAATGTTCTCTGACGAATCGTCTTTTACAAACCATGGAACGGTTAATCGACACAACATGCATTATTGGAGTGTTACAAATCCGCACTGGCTTCGTCAAGTTGAACATCAGCGTCCTTGGACTATCAACGTGTGGTGTGGAATAATTGGCAACAAACTCATAGGCCCCACATTATTGAAGGCAACTTGAATGGTCAAATGTACCGAAACATTTTGGAAAATGAACTGCCAATATTACTTGAAAATTTGAGCTTAGAAGTGAGACGGAACATGTGGTTTCAACATGATGGTTGTCCTGCACACTATTCGGTGGTGGCACGTGAAATACTTGATCGTGATTTCAATGGTCGCTGGATTGGTAGAGCTGGTCCGGTAAATTGGCCTGCCAGATCACCAGATCTTACTTCGCCAGATTTATTTTTGTGGGGCTATCTCAAAGACAAAGTTTACAAACAAGAACCAACAACACGTGAGAACATGATTGAGCGAATCAGAAATTCGTGTGCTGAAATTCAACCAGACACACTTCTCAGTTGTGTACAATCATTTGAAATGCGTATTAATAAGTGCATTGAAGTCGCAGGCCATCATTTTGAACACTTATTTTAATCTAAAATTATTTTATTCACCTGCCATTTACATTAATAAATTGTTTTGATGACGAATTTCGAGTATTTCCAATGAAAACGTGATGTATTTTATTTCAAACGAATTGTAGAATCGAATGCGTGTGTTCTAAGAAAGAGAATTGAGAAAATTTAATTTCGTCGATTACAACGCCATCTATCATGAACCGAACAAAATATTTCATTCAAATCATACGAACTTTTAGTCGTAGAATCCGTACCTGCAATCAAAATATGGCTTCCTATCTTAGTTTAAAAGTTACCACCGCCCCACCTACAAAGCGGGGGGTGGGGGACTATTTTTTTTGCACTAATGTATTTCCCCCGCGGTATGATTAAATTTTGATTATGGAAATTTTTTCCGTAGTGGCTATTTTTCAAGATATTTGATCGTCTCAGTTTAAAAGAAACACCCGGTATATACCTAAAATATAAAATTTTTATGTACTTGCCTCAATGTTATTGCCAATCTCAGACTAGGGCTCAAAGGATCTCTAAGAAGAGTTTGTTTTTTAATGATTGGCCCAACCATACTTAGTAGCTCCTCAAATTTTGTTTAATTCATTCTGGTGTAATTATAAAACAGTTGCGGGTCGTCTTGTAGCTGTTTGAAAACAGAGCCAACATTTTCTTTTCTTACGAGGAGTATTAATTTGCTTTTCATCGGTGCTGGTGAATACAATATTCAGAATATCACATTTAAGTGTATTCATTTTAATTATTCAAAAACCACAAGTTTAAAATTGTTACCACACACAACGAGCCGCAACAAAACATAAATTTGTTTGGTTATGTTTTTTGTAGCTGTCAAAACTTTGCTATAAAATCTAGCTATAACAACAAAAAAAATGAAACATTTGTCTTCTTCACTCCTATACAATTTTATATCATTTATCTTTTATTGATTTTTTAGTATTTTGTACTGGCAGCACATTTTTCTTGGTGTAATAAAGGCATAAAGTATAACAATTTTTAAGACAAATCTAGAAGCCCGAATTAAACAAAATTTGTGGCATAAAAAGAAAAACATTTTGTAATTCATGTTAGTATGTAGTTCCATACTCCCACCGCGAATATGCAGAAATTCACATCATTTATGGCTTATGTAATGGCCAGGCCCGAGCAGCAGCAAGAGAATACCAGAGACGATATCCAAATGGAGAAAGCTTTCCCGATTACAGAGTATTTCAACACGTACATCAAATGTACAGGGAAGGCTAAGTCCTCGTCGTCCGAGAAAATATGAAACAGCCGGTCAACTTGATATAGACAAAGATAGAGTAATTGGAATGGTAACAGACGAATTGATAAAAAATAGTCTGTTGTGAATAGCCCGGTGTGTAATACCATTTTAACTTTCTGTAGCACATTGTTTTCCCAGCACAAGATAATACAGCTTACAAAAATGATTTTATTGGAAAGACACAAGCTTCAAGAACTTATTAAAAAAAGAAAGTTAAACAAAAGAACTATTGTTTTGTTTCAATTAATTTTTTGTTGAGTCGCTTGCGATTTCACTAAAATACACTAAAAGTGGAATAACTTTTGCACCATCAACAATTCGAAAAATCTTTGCATGGCTGTTTTTGTAGTAAATGAGCTCCACTATCACCCCGCTTCCTTTGATCGTCCAATTCTGGGTCACTCTGTATATTCGTGGTAAAAGAATGTTGGGTGTGGCCACAACAAATTCAGTCCTTATCCAATTTGTACTAGTTTACAAGCGAGTACATAAATTACAAAATTTGATGGCTCTTAGATTAGATTTGAGTCAATGTGTTGTCTAGTACCGGAAAATTAAGTTCACCCCACTCCATTGAACATTAAATACAGAAATACAAAAATAATAATTAGCAATAAATTATATCGAAATATTTATAATTGTTGTAATTAAATTAAACGACAATAACGTGATAATTTGGTTAAACATGTGTGTAAACCAGAAAAATATAGTCACGTACAAAATTAACTATTGGTGAGTTGCACATGTCCCCCCATAAATTATCCGCCCATTCATTAAACCAAATTCGACTTAATCACAAAATTGTATTTAGTATTTTTCTGGACGATGGAGGCGGGGCAAAAATACCCTTCATGTATAATGCATCAAAAATTACTAGAGATATACTCGGTAAATACCCGGATACAATTGAGAATAAAATTGATTTTGAAAAATTCATCCAACCAATTTAGGTTCCGTGAATAATGTTTTCTATTTTTATTATTATTATTTATACTCCATTTTTAACTTATTTATAGAATTTTAAATTGCGAATTCTGTGAAGCAAAATTTTCTTCAACAACAGCAAATACTAAATAAGGATATCTGTGTATATACAACAAGGATGTACTCGTTTATACCTAACCTACCTACCAAATATAAAGAAGGAAGCAAAAAATTCAATTTCGTTTGAATATTTCTTATTTTATTCTTTTAGTTATAAATATTTAAGAAGATATATACATCTTAACTTTTACTTTTATGTTTTTTTTGTTGTAAATTATCATTTTGTGTACATGTATGTGTGTACGGAGTGCCAGGTATGAGAAGCGTATCATAAGGTGTATATGTTTATTTTTTATGCATGTATGTTGATAACGAGCCAAATTGAAAGTTGAAATTTCATTGTGTTGCTTTATAAATAATGTCAGAAGCCACTAAATCTGTTACTTACCTGTGTAACGGTGAAATCAGATATACCAACAGCCGATTTAACATTATAACGAATTTTGGTAATTTTTTCGGTATTTCACGCCAATTTGGAAGTTTTATGTTCTGTAGAAAATTCTGTTGAAAGCATGCCTCGAATGTCAAAATATATTTTGTTGTTGCAGTTCAAGAAGAATAAACAAATTAAATATTTTTCTTATTAAAACAATTTTGAACACAGATTTCTGTTCCTGTAAGTTTATGTATTTATTTATTTTTAACACAAGTTTGTCGAATTAAAAACTTTTCAGAATGTTCAATTGTGGAAAGCGTTGTCATGGACATCGTTGCAGCTTTTAAATGAAGACAATGAACATAGAGAGTCTCGATTCGTTCGAGACGTGTGTATTTAGAACATTATTGGGTGGCAACATAGATTTCCCATATTAAAGTGCTTGGCTATATAAATGTTGATACAAAAATGTTCACCACATTTCACAGGTATCTCCTAATTTATGGAAAAAGCTTTAGTATGCAGTTTTATTCCGAATAGTCAATCCGCCTGGTCTATAGAGATGGCGAATTTTGATGAAATACAAGCTTACGTTTTAAACAGTTTTTTTCGTTTTTAAATATTTGCAAAGAAAAACGAAAAATCTCCTATGGAAGCTGTCACTTCCAGTGGTCCAATTTCGAACAAAATTCACTGAGATTTCCCAATTTGTGAAAAAAATTTAAGTATGAAGTTTCATTCCGTTAAATTTATTCGTCTGGGCTGTACAGGGCTGAACGTATGGTTAAAACAGGTTTTTTGCTAAAAACATCATTTCCGCTTAAATTTGGATTTTAAAAATGAACCGGAGCGGTATTGTTGCAAATTTAATTTAGATTCTTTAGGTTCATAATCGTTTTTCTCCTAAATGATGTACTTTTAAAGGCAGCCACTAATGGACCAATTCTGGCCAAAAATTACTGGGGTCTCCCAATTTATTAAAAATGCTTAAGTTACTGTAGAGTGCTAAAAATCATTTAGCCTGCACGCATACACAGAGATTTTTTTAAAACTACTTGTTTTGATTATATCAAATCAAAAATCTCAGTGTGTGCGTGCAGGCTAAATGATTTTTAGCACTCTACAGTAACTTAAGCATTTTTAATAAATTTGGAGACCCCAGTAATTTTTGGCCGTTCGAATTGTAAATCTGCAGAAATCTCGAGATCAACATTTTTCATGATTACTATTCTTGTAGTAACGGGTTTTCCAATAGGAATGCTACAATTTAAAATGGTCATGATGGCAACACTGCGTATTAATTTCTTATATCATTTGTGTTCAGTACGTTATGCCATTTAATCATGGAAAGATACACGCTTCAACAACGTTTAATCGACTCACTATTCGTCGTTTTGTAGACAAATTGGAAAGTCAATTTTCTTTACACGATACAAGAGTGTCAGTACGATAAAGAATAATATTGGTTTGGTAGCAGCAAGTGTAGGAGAAAATCCAAATTTATCGGTTCCATGTCGTTCTCAACAATTAACTCTTTCTCAAACAACAACATGGAGAATGAAGATTCGGGTTTAAATCATTACAAAATTCAACTGGCTCAAGAACTGCAGCCATTAGACCACCATAAACGTCGTTTATTTTCCGATTTTGCTCTTGAACAACTTGAAAATGATGAACATTTTTATAGAAAATTTTTATTCAGTGATGAAGCTCATTTTTGGTTAAATGGTTATGTAACAGAATCGCAGAATTTGGAGTGATGAAAATCCACACGAAACTGTTCAGACGGTGGTGTGCAATTCGTGCTGGTGGAGTAACACTCAATGAAGAACGATACAGAACAATGTTAAAAGACGGTGCCACCTGCCACACAGCCACCTTAACAATCGATTTAATGAAAACAAAATTTGGTGATGAAATTATCTCAAGATTTGGTCCAGTTAATTTTCCCCTCAGGTCGTGCGATTTTACAGCTTGTGATTTCTTTCTGTGGGGATATGTTAAGTCACAATTTTATGCTGATAATCCAACAACAATTGAGCGATTAAAAATCAACATTGAACGTGCTGCTGATGAAATACAGCCAACTTTATGTGAAAAAGTGATGATATATTGGGCTTCTGTCAGCCGGAGTACGTACGGAGAAGTCGTGGTTCCTATTGGAAAACCCTTTATAACAAGTAGCAGCCGAAATATAAAAATTATTGTCCAAATCCTTAAAACACATTCGGACCAGAACCCGACATCCCAATCTTAACACAAAAATAATTTCTGATAGCCCATAATCGAAATTTAATGACGTTTCGTTCTTCTAAAGGGATTGAAGGCAATTAAGTTAAGATAACGAATTTTGTCATGTCAGATGAAACGTGTCACACATAATGTAATACACATTGCAACTTGGATGATTGAAGTGCAAGTTAGCTAAAATGCGGCCGCATGTGAAAACCTATCTGAAAACCTACAGTTTCTCTCCCTAGAAATCATGAATCTTCATTATCGATGTTATTCTAAAGGGTTCTTCAATTTGGGCGGGTCGATGTTGGCAGCTTTTTTTGGTGTCGTATGCCTAATCTGATGTTTCTTCAGTCACTGATGACAAATTACCATGACAAGTAAGACGATTGAGCAGCACTGTATAATTGAATTTTGCTCTTTAGCTATTTCACAACCCCGCTAGTTTGCGGGATATGACTTATTGTAATTGACACATTTTGCAGCAATATTTTTACTAACCGGGCATACTTGGGAATAACGCTCTCCGGCACATTTCACGCATCTAGTTTCTCTTTGGCAATATTTCTGCGTATGATTAAAACCTTGACATTTTTTGCACTGCAGTATTAATCCGCTATTTGTTTTCAATGGCTCTAATTTGGCAGTATTTTCCATTTGATAACCCTTTTGCTTGAGGTCCTCAATAATTTTCTCTTTTGCGCAGGTTTGGTGAAGACCTCTAGCCACTTTGATTGGGCGATCATTCTTATCCTCGTATGTAAACCATAGATGCCCCTCGGAATTAAGCGTTGTAGCCAAAGCTCTATAGGTTTCCGACTCTATACATTAATTTTTCAGACGCCATTGTTTAGAGATACGAGTTTGTACTCGGCTACCATAAACGAACCAAGTTGATGGTAAAGTTTCTGCCATTTCTGCGGAGTGTTGGCTTTCCTTTTCTTACTTGGTCTTTTATTTCGGTTCAACATCCAATTTGTTTCTTTTTATAATTTTTCTTCATCCGTATGGAGTGAATTAATGTCATCATCGGTTGCAGCGCTGGGTGTCGTCCCATGTTATGCACGTGTTTCAACTGCTTTTTTGAGTTCTTCATTCTCTTTCTTTAAAATTGTAAATTCTTCTTTCAATTTAGTAGTAAATTCCTTCATTTCTCTTAGTTGTTCATGGAGTTTGGCATTTTTCTTCTCGTATTGAGACAGCCGAAGCCCTCTGAGTACCCTAAGCTGAGGGGCAAAAGACATAATTTCTTTAATAAGATTAATTTTAATTTGCCTTCGCAAACTCAAATAGGCGATAACAATAATGAACTCTTTTTTTATGTGTAAAATTTAAATTTCGTACAACAAATTATTTTCGTTTAATAAATAATTAGGCCAAACGGAAGTATTATATTCTTATTCTTAAAAATTAAGACTTGTTTATATTTTACCTTCTTTGTCTGCAATATAAATATTTAAACATTAATATTATGGAAATTACATTGTGGTACGGTTAAACAATAAAATAAAGCCAACTCAGCTTTCGACTAATTGACTTTCGACGAATATACCAGCTACTTTCGTAACCACAAAACATATTCCACAATATAAATTAATTTTTAATTTCTATTTGTGCGAGGGCGAATTAAAAATTACAACATTTAAGTTCAATCTCATTGTTCACCCAGAACACACTCTAACCACGTACGTTATACAAATTTGTGCTACCGCATATCAAGCTTTTTGGTATAAACACAAACAGCAAAATAGATTCAATACGAAGCTTAATTACTATAATAAAGACAAAACTGTAATTAAATTTGCTTCATTTGCAATTAAAATAATTATATTGTGAATAAAACATAAAATAAATAAAAAATAATTAAATAAAGACATTAACATTTTATCTAATTAAAATTTATTTGCTTTATTTATATAAAATTTTGTTTTAGTTTGAAATGAAAATATAAATTAATTAAGAAATCTTACAGTATTTTTGCAATATTTAAATTTATTGTTGATGTAATAAAATTAAATTCATTCTGTGAACGTACACGAGACGTCGTAATCGTTTTGATAATATTCCTAATTTTAGTATTCCAAATTTTTTTTATTTATTTAAGATTTTCCGACTACTGTCGTAACTAAACCAGTAAATGCAATATAACTTCCTGTCTCTACGAGACGAGTATAAAGCCTGAAATAATGAAAATATTTTTGTTTCCTGTTCCGTGTAATGTGATACGCATAGGAAATGCCTGTTGGGCAACAATCACCAAAATTCGTTATATTAAAATGAAACACTCATACACTCATACATTTCATACAAAGTACCTTTTTGACCCATAAAATTTTATCGGATATTCATATTCCGCCCCATATATGCGCGACCTCCCCGCGTACGAAACAGAAAAAATATATCGAATTTGTAAAAAGGTTAGTGAAATGAAATGGAAATGAATTGAATCGAAAATCAAATCGAATTTATGTGTGTATGCGCGTGTATCAGGAGACTTACGAACAAAAAGCACAAGAACCATATTTTACCCTTTTCCTGTGACGTTTTATATTAAAATTTTGTTTTTTTTGTGATGCTGTTGTAATATCGCGATTTTCTTTTTTTTTGGGGTTTTCCTTTCGTATCACGATATTTTTTCTGGTTTTGTCATAAAATTCATAAATTTATTTCATTTCTGTGTTTTTCGTCTTTTTTTTGGTATTACAATGAATTTTTTTTTTGTGTTTATGGAGAATCATTGGTTCATGTATGAGTTTAACAGCAGGAGTTGAACAACAACAAAGGCACATTACAAAAACGATCAAAGTTTAAATCTTTATATTAGCTTTCAAATGGTTTTTTGTGCAGTAATAAAATTCATGACTTAGATATGTGGTGAATGACCCAAAAGGGGTGATAGGAAACCGTTTGGTCCCTAAATAGCTCCAAGTATATGAATTTTAAATTGTATTTTAAATATATTGCATAGCTTAATGTCCAAATTATGCGGCATATTAAATTAAACGACTCTACATTTGTTGAACCGCCAACAAATTTTAGCAATATCTAAAACTAAGTGTGTTTCCAGAATTATTGGATTTAATCGGGAAAACAAAGTGCCATGAAATCCTTTGAAAAAAAGCAAAACCGTAGGAGGAATAAAAAAATTAATAATTAGGTTTTAGCTGCCTCTCCAACTCACAAGACGTACGTTAAAATATAATAGATAACGCCGGGTTTATTCCTACAGCCTGTTTACACATAACAACAGGAAGAATAGGAACGGTTTTTTTTTGGGACGGAACGACCCGGTTTCAGACACCTAGCGATCGTACGGCACAACACGATTCTAATCTACTTCTAATCTACTAGAGGGAGGATAAAGGCTTAATAGGTTTAATGGATAATGACGGTATTGGTCTTCAATGATTGCTTCCGTAAATCAGCAACCTAAGGAAAAATGTTATTATTTCACATACAGTTACTCAAAAAAGTCTCCGTACGGAATAGTTTCTGCTCTATTATCAACGACAACTACAATGTTTTAATAAAAAAAAATTATTTTCAAAATGTATTTATTTACATAGGTCCTTAAATATCAATAATATAAAAAAAAATTAAAATATATGCAGGTATTTTAATCAGGTAATTAAGTAAGGTAAATCTATCAATATTTTACATCAAAAAAGTCTCCGTACGCGCAACAAAAATAAATGTACTTGAAGTTTTAATATTTAGTTAATTGTCCCTTAGCTTTTATTACAGCATTTATACCACGAATTTCTATCCAACCCAATATTGATCCATTGCTGCTGTAGTCTCTGCTTTAATTGATTACGTCCTGATATTGGGTATTCTCGTACTCTTCGTTCCAATTCATCTCATAGATGCTCTATGGGATTCAGGTCCGGTGATTGCGGTGGTGAATTGAGCTATTTCGGGACGTTATACGCCTCCCGTCTGAACCAAAAATATTATATTTACTTTCGTCAGTAAATATGACTTTATTCCAATAATCTATGCCTTTATTTTGATGTTCTTTAGAAAACAAAAATCTCTTTTTACGATTCAATGACTGTTCAAGACTTCTAATTGAATCGTTTATTTCAAAAAGGTCCTAAGTCACGTTTCGGTGATTTCGAGATATACATGTGTAAATGCTATTTCGAGCATGCCCGATCATTTGGTGCTAAAAGGAATTAAGTCCGAATGCAGGAATTTAAATACGAACATCCAATACGTTGTTGTCAGTGTGAAGATTTATAGCTAAAAATAAAGAGTCTTTCTCTATGTCAAGCTGCAAAAAGAGCAGCAGTTGCAGAAGAGCGAAAAACTGCAACAAAAATTCTACACTGCTCTACAAGGCACTACCATCAATAAAGATATGGCCTAGCTTCCATTGCTTTTGACTTTATGCAGAATTTACAGTTTCTGGAAGTTCCTGGCCAAGACCTTTTTTATTTGGGTCAATTGAGCGTTAATATTTTCTGTATTCATGATTTAAAAACAGGGCAAGCATACTTTTACATTTATCACGAGGGTATTGCTTCTAAGGAGCCTAATGAAGTGTACACTTTCATAATGGATTACGTAACCAACTATGTCCATCCTGATGTACAAGTACTAAGATTATTTTCAGATAACTGCCCTGGATGATAAAGAGCTTTTCAATTTGGGCGGGTTAATGTTGGCTGCCTGTGGCGACCTTGTTGTTTTGGTGGCGTCTGTCATTTAACGGCAGCAGCGGTGATCCTTCAAAGTCGATTCTCCAACGATTGGTGGCCAAATTCGAGATGATCGGTTCGGTAAACAATTAGCCAACACTCGTACGTCAAAGGAACGCCAAATCGGCCGAGAACGTTGAGGCCGTCCGTGACAATGTACAGGAGAACCCGAGGCAGTTAATTCCTCGCCGTGCACAAGAACTCGGCCTTTCACAGGCTTCAATTTGGCGAATTTTGCGGCCTACACCCGTACAAGATCCAACTGACCCCCCGGAGCTCAAAATTAATGACCATATACAATGCCGTTTGTTCGTGAACCTGGTTTCGAATCGTTTGGAAAAGGACCCCAATTGTTGGCCGAATAAATCATCTATAGCGACGAGGCGCATTTATGAATGAATGGTTATATTAACAAGTAAAATTATCATACATGGGACGAGGTGAACCCACACGAGGTGCAGCAGGTGGCAATGCATCCACAAAAAGTTATTGCTTGATGCAGATTTTGGGCCGGCGGTGTTATTAATCCGTACTTTTTTGAAAATGACGTTGGTGTGGCCATCACCATCAACGGCGAGCGCTACAGAACGATGCTAACTGATTTATTTTGGCCCAAATTGAACGATATGGAGGTGAACGACATGTGTTTCCAACAGGACAGGGCTACGCGCCACACAGCAAACGCAACGATGGACATTCTGCATTTATTTATTTATTAACGGACATTGATACGTTGTTATTGCTGGGTTTTTCGTACAATCCACTAGTAACGCTTGGTTTATAGACTGATTGAAAAAACGTCGCGAACATGCCAGCTATATATTTTCAATTATTTGCCAGTTGATGGATTCCATCCAGGTAACTTTGTACCCCTCACGGTGGGGTTTTGATTGGTTGTAGGTGTTCCGATCATGGCGCTCCGATATTAACATCAGCTGCAGAACGCCAGTTACGATAATATACTTCTCTTAATTCATCTTTGTGTTGTATTGCTGAAGATGCATCAATTCCAAATCCGCTTCTAGTTTGTTCAGGTAGGTAATCTATAATGGATTCCTGCCCGATTAAATTAAAATGCTGTTTGTAGTTTTCAGCTTCTCGTTGAGACAAAATGCAAAATGTGTCACTTAGCAGGATCCTAATGGTGTCTCCAACTCCTCGCTTGCCATGTCTCTTCGATTTGGTTTCATGTAGTTTGTTGTCTTCTTTGATTTTGTCAAACTGTAATTTGTGTTGTTGGACCAAGGTATCTCAATGCATCGATAGCATATTGTTACATGCTCTTGAAAGCAATACGAGATTCTTATCTGCTTTGGTGACTTCGTCCCAGTAACTATTCAAGTTTTATTGAATTATTAGATTGAAGGATGCAGTAATTAGCTGAGCCTCGCGACATGATCTACTTTTTAAAGTTGGCTTGCTTTTTCTTAGGTGGATGGGCTCTCACTTTCATCAGCTAAGGCTGGCCACAATTTCCCCTTTGATAGTGGACATCGTGGCTGCTCTTACATGGTTATATTTACTCGGTTGAATTTCTTTTATTCAGCTTCTGGCCCACATCAAAGGAGGTAACTTAAGGAAGGGTAAGGAGTACCTGACCTTCCACTTGGTCCGGTGTTGTAGCTGAGATAAATATTATTCGTGCCATTTTTTCAGATCTGTTGGTGCATTTGGTTTACTAACTCCCATCTGGTCAATACACTTCCAATTTTATCTCACAGATTATTTTCTGGTAGAGCCAGTAAAGCATTTCCAGTTAAAAAATGTCCCAAAGTTAGAAGCTCCATATTATTTGTATCGTTGGATATAGGACATAGAGGACGTGAATTAACTTCGATCATACATAGCGTTGTGGATAATTCCTCATATAGGTAAAAGATTACCAACGACTCGGCATAGCACTCATGGAACGATTGGAGACCTAACGTGACATGTAATGCTCTGCTTTGAATGAAAAATGATCCTGTATAATCCTCTTCTGTAAATCTTTTGAATGCTGCCAAAAAGGCGTTTGCGGTTAAATCAGAAACCACTTCGAGATGAATTGCCTTTATAGATAGGCATGCGATGACCGCAAAGTATCCCTTGTAGGCCTTTTTTCCTCTGCCTGTTGAAATTCATATCTTAAATGGACCAGCATAATTGACAACCGTGTGCGTGAATGGTCGCGTCGGTGTGATTAGTCCTCTTTGTAGATCACCCATCCCATGAGCTGTTTTGTACGTTTACTTTGGAATCTGAAACAGACAATGCATTATTAATGTGATTCCTTGCTCCTTGTGCTCCCCTTATTATCGAGAAAACGTAATGTTAATGCATTGGTGTCATATAGCGTGGACGCATGTGTCCAATTAATAATTAGGCTGGAAAAGTGTGATTTAGATGGTAAAATTAAAGGGTCATTCGAAAATGAATATCGAAATGTTTGCCCCTTACTCTTATCAGGCCGTCGTTGTCCAGGAATGGGTTCAGCGGGGTGCTAGTTTTCTTCTTAATTAATTGTTGATCCCTTAAGGTTGATATTTCGTACGCAAAGAAACACCATGAACTGCTCTTTTGATTGTGATTTATGCTCTCCAGACTTCTATTTCTCGAATTTCATCGGAGATAGTTGGTTTTTATTGACCTTAGATACGAATCCGAGGAGATAAGCGGTTACTCGTAGAACTTTTAAATAATCTGATTTGCGGTCCGTTTTACATCAATACTTGTGTTAACCTTTTCCATGGTTTCATTTGTTACGGGTTTCTTGATTATTTCAGATCCGGTCCACCATTGGGTACTTAATTTTGATAGTGAAATCCGTCGGGATGGTTTGCTGGGTTTTGGGTTGAGGATATATGTCTCCGACGCATCACAGAATCCGTGTAAACTGTAATAGTTTGTTTCGCAGCTTCTCCCATTTTACTGTAATATCGTTAGGAAACTTGTCGTCCCATTTTATTTCTGTGCTACAATGTTCTTGTAATATAAGTTTGGCTGTGATGGTAATTAACGACAACCATCCTAATGAATCAAATTGTGTTGCTACTTCCGAGGCTCTTTCTCTTTTTGTAAGTTAAGGTTCTGATGATACTTGGTTTACCTTGAATCTAAAGCAGTCGGAGATCGGATTCCAATAAATTCCTAAAGTGTTAATAGTTTCATCTTTTGCCAACTCCAAGTTTCCAATTAATTTATTTAACCCAGTATAGGCTGCAATAATTTTGGGCGACTGCTCGACCACTTGCTCAGTTGAAATTGACCTTTTTGAAGTAATGTGATTAGCTGTTCTTATGGGGTTTGAGCACCAGTTAGAACGTCATCGACATAAAAGTCCTCTGTTAAGATTTTTCGAGCCATTGGATAGTTTTATCTTCATCCATTGCTAGCTGATGTAATGTTCTTATTGCCCGGGATGAAGCTGCTGATGTGGCATATGTAACAGTAGTCAAGTTGTATTTCCGTAATAGTTGGTTTGGGTTCTCCCTTTATAGTATTTTTTGATAATCTTGATATTCCTTTGTCACTTCAATTTGTCGATACATTTTGATCATGTCAGCTCCGAATACTATTCTGGTTTTTCTCCACCGTAGAATACCAAAAGTGATCATAAATTGTTTTGCAGAGTAGCTCCGACATGCAGATGTTGATTTCATTGAGACGCCAAATTGAACGCGAGATTTTGTTTCCTTCAAATTTTTCTTCAAAAGTGCATGATGTGAAATGTGTTGTCCCTTGCAATGGTGCCATATGTCTCATTTGAAGATACTCTCTCATGAATCATAGATACAGGTGCCGTAGTCATTCATTATTTCGGAACATTGTCTCAATTTGAAAGAACCGTTGCGTGACTTTGTTTATCTTAAATCACCAAGGATGCTGGTATCATTTTATTTGAAAGGTAAGTTAACCACGTACCGTCCACTTGGATCCCTTGGTTTTGAGCGGTTGTGGCTGAACCTACTATCAGTAAACATAAACTTATTTTCATTGCATTTTGGATTTCCTCGAATGATCTGTGATTCCGACATGTCCATATAAACGTCTGCTCCTACCAATATGTTTATGGCAGCCGGACAATCATTTTGTGGATCCGCCAATATTAGATTTTCCCACCGCGAGAGTGGACGAGTCGAGTTTATCTTTAACTCTGGCATATTTGATGTTATTTTCCACAAACATATGATTATATCTGTACCTTAAACACCGATGGAAAATGTGGTTGTTGAACTATAGAAAATCAGGCGTTTTTGTATTAGCCCAAACCGTTTTGTTTGTGGAAGTTCTGATTATGATTCTAGCCGTCGAGAGCAGCGTCGAGGTAGTTCCATCGATTGCAATGATTTTTGCATTTTATTTGCATCACTATTGTAGGTGTGTAGCAATTGAGGTACACAATTTTCTTCTGTTGATAAAATCTATTTTCCGCCAATTTTTCTATGTGAATCAATCTTGAATTGTTTACTTGAGGGGGCGCTTACACTGTGGAGTGCTTCAAGCACATTCATTTTCTCCATTAGGAGATGTAAAAATCTTTCCATTGTGGGAAAGTCACGACTACCCCAAGTTTACCCCAAGTTTATTAAAGCTTCATGTGCATTGCCTTATCGTGCATTTTTCTAATGTCCTTGGATGCCTTCGATTCAACTTTTGGTATGCTCAACACGGTGTCAATATATTCGGCCACGATTTTTGTTTTATTGCCTTACCGCTCCATAATGATGTCATACGCAATTTTGTAGTTTTCTACTTGTAGTGCTAGATGTCCTATTAAGGTAGATGGTTCTCTTTTTAAACTTCTCGTCGAATGTTGGACTTTGTATTCGCGGTAATTTCATCATACTTCTTATGCCTTGCTGATATTTTGACTGATTTTGCTTGATGATTGCAGAGTTTGATGTTCATGATCTCGACGTTTTCTGGCTCCTTTTCCATTGTATTATTTGCTTCTCTTGTCTATCTTGCTTGCGTTGCGGCTAATTTTACGATACCGGTTATTTATTACTTGCACTTTAACTTGGAATAGATCAGGCTGTTGAATTCTTCGTCTCTAACGCTAGTGGTTTCCAGGCCACCACTTCTGGATCTTGTCAAAATTCATGTGTTGGTAAGTGGTTTCTATACTGACTTCGTATCACCTTACATATCACCTAACGGCCCTATTTGCGGTCGATGTATATACTTGTGTTCCTGCTGATAGAGTCCTTCTTGTAGTTAAATAAGAGGGTTTGGATCTCCTTGAACCTCTGCTGCTATTGTTCCTTGCACAGATTGTTCATTACCGATGCCTGGCTGATGTTTCATGTGTATATTTGACCCGAATTATTTTGTGGCCCCCAGTTATAGATGTTGTTTTACTCGAAGGACCAGTGATAGGTTATGCAGTCACTTAAACTAATTTTATTCCACTCCCCTGATTAATAATATTTTACAGTTTATTTACATAAAACCTGCTGACATATAACATTAAGCGACAATTTAAATTTGTTTTTTTTATTCTAATTTAAATTACTACATTTGACTGAAATTTATGGGTTCATCCATCGATGTACTCTTTAGTTTTGATATTTATTATTTGATCGCTGATTTTCCCTAGCTGGATGGCCTCTATGTTGACATGGTGAAGTAGCCATTGCTCATGACTTCTAGCAAATTGCATAATTTCGGTTTTGATGGATTCTATGCCCAGTTCTTTGTGGATGTCGCTATTTTTGACAAACAATGGTGCGTTGACGATTTAGCACGTTATTTTGGAATCGTCAGATAATATCCAACTTGCTCTGCTTGGTACATCCCCACAGTTGTATACTATAAGTCCCTACATGCTTCAATACTTGTTTGTAAAGCAGAAGCTTATTACGGATTGATAGATGGGAGTTTCTTCCCAGTAACCAATACATTTTATTGTATTTTAATCCCAACTCGTCTCTTTTGTTCTTTACATGGGCTTTCCAGCGAAGCTTAGCGTCAAATGGCATACCAAGATTTTGGCAGTGTTTGCATGTGGTATCTTAATTATTTAAATAAACGGTTTGTGAACTAATCTCTTGTTTGTAAAGTCGACATATAGAGATTTGGTTTCATTTAATTTTATGCGCCATATTTTTTGTCCAGTATCTGAGTTGTTATCACCTACTGCCACGATGGCCGTGTCACCGGCGAAAGTAGCTATCGCATTGTTTTATGTGTTAGGAACATCTCGGGTGCATAGTAAATACAGAAGTGGCTCAAGTACACTTCCTTGGAGAACTCCTGCTTTTATTTCCTTAAGCTCAGAATATTCATCTTCATACATCTGTTATATACGATTCCAGTATTATGCTGTACTGTTTAGATAGGATTAGTTTAAGTTTGTAGATTAAGTTTACTTCGTGCCAAACCTTGGCAAAGGCCTGCGCTACATCAAGGAATACTGCGGAACAAACTTTTTTCTCTTCTAAGGTCTTCTCAATGATATTGCTCACTGCGAAAACCAAATTGGTGATTCGGAATTAGGTTATTTTTGTCAATTATTAGTTTGAGTCTTTTTAATAGTAACTTTTGAAAGAGTTTAGACATTATTGGCAGCAACGATATAGGCCTATATGATGTTATTATATGTGGCGGTTGTGGTGATGACACCTTCGAGAATTTCATTCGATTCATTCAATGTTTCTCCTAATTGGCATTCATGAGGTTGAAACATATTTTCAACTTGATTAGCAAATCCTTCAGCTTTCTCTTTGTTTTTCTTTGCCCATGTTTCATCCATTTTCCTGATAGGATGAATCGGCGTTATTAGCCAACCCGTCATTCGTCAACTTACTTAAGTAAAAATTAGCTGACTCATTTTTTAATTTCTGAATTTCTCTTATTAATTGTTGAGTAGTTTAGTCTTTTTTTGTCTTGTGGAGCTCTAGTTTGATTCCAGAAAGGAGATTTCTAATTTCTATTGGATAATTATTTCTTTTTAGCCTTCATTTGATTTCTGGAGTACTTTCCCATGCTGATTGTTGAATATCCGTAATGAACTTTTCTTGTCCAGTTGGTCCATAGTTGTTAAAGAAACTTTCAAAAGTATTCTTTGTACAAGGTGTATACTTTGAAACTTTCCCAGTCCGTGTGTTTGTTGGTTAGTACTGGATTATTCCCTTTTTGGATGATATACTTGCTTAGGGTTATGACTATATCGGAGAATGACTGGGGGTGACTGGGTACTGACATGATTTTTAAATTAATTTAACCCATTAATGACATGATTTTTAAATTAAACTACCTATAAGAGGTGTAATTCTTCAAAAACAATATTTTTCGTTAAACCATGCTTTCGGCATTTCAGATAATATTTGTTGTATCGTACTGAGGGTGGTATAGAAACTTTTTACAATCTAATTACCACATATCGGGATAGTTCAATTCCTAAAAACTTCCCCTAAGGGGTGCAATTCTGAAAAATCATATTTTTCGTCAGATCACGCTTTTTGCATTTTTGTGAATTTTTGTTGTATAGTGCTGTAGTTTCGTAGTTCTAGGTAGTTCCGGAAGGGAACGCTTAATCAGCTTAATATTATTTGCAACATTTCGCAAAATTTATTATTTATTTCAATTACTTAAATTTAATTTAATTATTCTTACCAATATGTACACAAAAATGATTCCAGCTTCTTACCACACTGAATACCGTTTCGTGATTCTGCACACAAGGTTAGGTTTTTGGAACACGAATCGTTCCACTACAAACATATCTACTTAACTCCGTCTTATGTCCATGGAAAAATGAAATGAAATTTTGTAAATAAAAATTTGAGATTTTGTAAAGAAATTCTCTTATAAATTTTTTTTTGGAATTCTGGATTTGGCGAATAGGATCCAATTCGTTCTGGAATTTGGCCATGTTTAATGTAACTAGGCCATTTATTAACAAATTATGCTTAAATTTAGTTTGTAGAACTAGATCGACATTTAACGTGAATTTTAAATGAATTTTAGAATTCGATAATTCTGTACGAAATTTGGCTAATTCTTAATTTGACATAAATTTGTAGTTCCATCAAAATCCAAAATTTCTTCAAACGTTCATGTTAAAATTCCAATTTACCTTGATTTCGATTTATGTATTAATTTATGCATTTTCTACATTGAGCTGTCTTGAAACAAACTATTAAAATTTCGCTTTTAAAATCTAGTTTTGAAAAGCTGGATTCTGAAAGGCGGGATTCTGAAAAGTGTGATGTGTTTGATATTTGGTTATAAAACACCCCCTCTGCTGGGGGTGATACTGGAATTTTTTACCAATTAATTACAATAAAATGGCATAATCAAATCGCTACAAAACTACTCCAAATGAGAGCAACTGTTAAAAATCATTGTATCGTGCTGGGAGTGGTACTAGAAATTTTTACAAAATAAATTACAATATAAAGGGTTTTCCAATAAGAGGTTTCATTTTGATATTTAAAAAAACGAGTATTTTTTAAGAGAAATCAGTGAATGTTTATTTCATTGTAAAGAGGAAGATATGCCATTAACTATGTCCTCGATAACTTCACGAATTCCATCTTTAATCGAGTCGAGAAATCGACAAACCTGGGTTTTCGTCAACACTACGGGCTACAGCAGCAATATTCTCAGTTGTTCTTGAGCGACGCACACTGTTTCGATTCTTCACATCACTTATTTGTCCCAACAGCTCAAAGTGTTCCACTAGTTTCACTATTGCCGACAGAGAAGGTGCTTCACGACGAACCAAAAGTGCTTTTGCGAACTGTTACTGCAAAACTTTCACCATTTTTGTAATGGCGTAGTTTTTACTTGTCAAATGTCAAAAGATGACAGCTTCAAAATTGGCAGCTGCCCAAATAGCAGGCTATCCAAAATGAAACCTCTTATTGGAAACCCCTATATTTTGCTCCATATGGCATCATACAGCCAATACGAAACATAGACGCAATCGTTTTTGGATTAACCATCTATTAAAGTAAAAGGAAATTAAAACTAATAATCATTTTGGAGTTGCGGAAATAAATTTATCATGACCCTAATGCTGCACCAGCACTTGTAGCACAATCCAATGAAAATGGTACTGGAATTTTTTACAAATTAATTACGGCACATCGGTATATTTTAACCCCAAAAAACTACCCCTAAAGGGTGCAATTCTTCAAAACCATATTTTTCGTTACAACAGCTTATCGCATTTCTGTTATATTTTGTTGTATCGTATTGGGTATGATACTCGCATTTTTCACAAATTAATTACAACATATTGGCATAGTTCAACCCCCCAAAAGTACCTCTAAGGGGTGCAATTCTTCAAAAACCATACTTTTCGTTAAGCCATGCTTTTTCCATTTCAATTAATATTTTTTGTATCGGGGGTGGTACTACAAATTAATTACAACATATTGCAACCCTAAGGGGTGTAATTTAAACAAAATATATTTTTCATCACACCGCGCTTTCTGTATTTCTGTGAATTTTCGTTGTATAGTGGGGATGGTACTAGATTTTTTTTACAAATTAACTACAATACAAAAATCGATCAGCACACATACGAATTGCAGGGTAACGGGACTTGTAAAAAATTTTCTACTGTGTAACAAATTTGTAATTAATTTGTAAAAAATTCCAGTACTATTTTCATTGGATACTACAAGTGCTCGTGCAGCATTAGGGTCATAAATATGTTTCGGCATGTGTCAATATAAAAAATTTATATAGTTTAGTGGGAAAGTATTAAAAAAATTGATTTATGAGCGAGCAGTTCCATCAACAATTTTGCCAACTTTGGATCATAATTATGGATGAACTATAAACAAAATTTCAATAATCCTGTATTAATCGCTTAAGAAAACATCAAACTAGATACTTAGAAAAGAATTATGACAATTGTGAAATTTCTGTGGTTGGAAATTGATTTTTTACGGGACCCTCTTTTGGTAAAATGAGTATCATAAAGCGATTATTTTGTGTATTCGCCTAAATGTCCACATTTCACAAATACATATAAACAATCTGGATTGTTTTGCTGGTTTAGGACAAGCTCAGTATACAAACTTCTTATCGGTCCTAATTTTTAATTGTTTTTATTTTTAGGACAAACTTAGTACAAAGTTCCCATGCATGACATTTCATCATAAGGCCTGGTCCTAAGTATCATAAAACGAAAATCAAATTAAATTCCTCCATAAATATATTTATTAAATAATTTATTTTATTATATAATGCGGTTGTTTCGTAAACGATGTATCACCCAAAACGAACCAAATTTTATTGAAGTGTTTGATGTGAGTGAACCATATGTGGTTGGAAATGAAATATAATAAAAAGAAAATATTTTTATGTTTATTCAAAATGAAAAATATGTATGTGTAGCATAATCGTAAACATATATACATATATTGCAGGGATCCAACATAACACAGATATTAAGATTTGATTTTTGATATAAATGCAAATTGGATAATTTTTTAAACTCACACGTAAAAAAACGTCACACCAGATTCTTAAATATGAAGACGAGACCCTTCATATCTACATCGTCTTATACTCGTCGCATGATTGATATTTTTATTTTCCATTATACAGATGAATATTAGAAATGCACCATACACTTAATGTTATGTACAAGGATCCGATCTTAAATAGACAAGTGTAAGACGAGAAAATAATGGAAAAATATATTCATGTGAATGACCGCAGCTGTTCGGTGTATCTATGTGGGATGTATATTCGTTGTAAACAGAAACCATATCTATACGTACGTACGTCTACGTATAATCAATAGCTTAGTGTACATTTACAAAAACCCATTAATTTCAATTCAAGAAATGTACTACGAGTACATGATGAGTATTAAATGTGTCAAATACAGATATGATACCGAGTGCCAGGAAGAACTATCTGTGTTTGTATACAAATGATGTGTGATGATTAGCAAATTTCATTATGTGGTCTATGCAATTTCTTTGTTTGTTGTTCAAAATATTTATCTTAAGATATCATTTTGAGTGCTACATACATATACACCAGAGGGGACTAACTGTGCGACTTGAATAACACTCATTGTTAGATTTCCGGATTTGCACTGCAAGGACTGTAAAGGGTTGCTTTGTCAAAACCGATGCAACGAAAAATTTTTAATTTGCGAACATTTCTAATTATTTTTGTGTACCATGGAATATTCGAACCATAATGTTTAAAATGCCTAAGGAGGTACAGTAGTACATAAACATAACGTTCATGTTTTGTACTGAATTTCACAGTATTATGTATTTGTATTTAATTAAAAAGTTTGAGAAACAAACATTTTTTGTGTTTCCGATTTTGATTGCAAATTCGCGTATTTCAAATGAATTTGTAGTGAAAAGTCAGGATATGTATACGAAACGACCAGTTCAAAGTTACAGAATCATACAAAAATTAGAACTATCTATTTTAAAATTTTGAAACTCCTTCACTGGGTGTAAAAAAGGTATTATTGCTCCAAAATCATTCTTTGTTTCTTAATAAGAAAATGAAAGTATTAATTATCCAATGGATTTTATGTCCTTGAAGTTTCTCACTTTTTTATTCGCACACTCCAAACTTGATAACAACCTGTATATTGAAAACTATACATGGAAGATGGATTAGCGCTGAATTCTGCAGTCCAACAATCGCTTTTGCATACTGCCTCTAATGGAGTTCGATTTGTGTTCTAAAAATGGTTTGAGTATACCTAAAGAACATGAAAATAACAAAAACAATTATAAATATATCGAAATTAATTTAGAAAGATAATTAAACATTAATTTAAAACTATTATTTTCAATTTTATCGTATTAGGCTATTAAGGAATCAGCTTTGAAACAACAAGTATGCATGAGACGGTAGTACTAATGGTTCGAGCTGCCCTCTTCCAAGCATTTGTGTGACATGAATTTAATTTTGTATTGTAGAAGATGCCTTAATGAACTTATAAAGCAAGAAAATTTGAAATCAATCGTATGGGTCAGCCGTTTGTAATATAGGTTCGAGCTGGTCTCTTTCAAACGATACCATACACGATTGTTTTAAAATTTTCCTAGTTCAAAAAAATTCAATGTTCGACAAATGTTTGGAAGAGGCTTTTATTTCAAGTTTGATCAAATGTTTTATTTTACTTTTTTTTTATCAGCCGTTGCGTTTTTCGTGCTAATTTTTATAAATTCGTATCATATTTTACAAGTTTTCGTGCTGTTTTGTACTAAAAATGCAATATTCAAGAATCAAACCAAAAGTGTTACCATCGCAAATATCGTGCTAACTTTACGTGCTAGCTTCACAGCCATAGTTCGAACTGCATCCTTGGTTCCACGGACTTGGTCTAAAAATTAAAAATGTTGAACAGTTCAGGTTTTCTACAGATTTGATACTAAATTATTACGGTTATAGTTAATTGAGTGAAAACAATATATTTTAACGTAGATCCGATACCTACCTACTTTGCGATTTTTCATTTACTCATCTTTTCACCACATTTGGAAAAATTAAAAAAATAAAGTGAAAACAGTCGGGACAAAACTACAGTGCTAGAGGTGATTCCAGTAGAAGACTATTCACGAGTGATGGGTCGGCAAAATCGCACTAAATCGTTTCTAATCGTCTCAGATAGTTTCAAATCATCTCAAACTGCCACAAATCTTAATAAAATCCTATCCAAATCATGTTAAACTATTGCGGTTTGCGAGCAATCAAATCGAAATTCGAATCAAAAATTGTTTCTAATTCTTCCAAAACATCCCAAACTGCATCAAATTGCGATCAAAATATGTCACATCGATTCCTAAAAAACGTTCCAAATCGACCCAAGTTGTTCCAGCCCAACCAAATTGTCACAAATCGTAATACAATTTTCCAAATCGTCTCATGTTGTTACAAGTAATCTCAAATTGTCTAAACTCGTAATTTTAACCACATCGTTCCAAATGAGCCGTAATCTCACAAAAATTGTTGCAAGTCGTCTCTAAATCATGAATAACTTGTTGCAAATCGTAAGTATATCGATCCAAAGTATCTCAAATTGATTCAATCCATCTCAACTCGTTTCAAATCCGGTTCAAACTGCCACAAATCCTAATAAAATCGATTGTAATCGTATTAAAGTCATTCTGAATTGTTTCTAGTTATCTTGAGTCGTAATCAATTCATTCTAAATCTTCCCCATTTGTAATCAAATTGTTCAAGATCACCACAAATCGTAATGAAATCGACCCAAGTCTTAATAAAATCGGTCTTAATCATCCCAAATCGTTCCAAATCATTTTAAATCATCTCAAACCGCAATCAAATCGAAATTCGAATCAAAAATCATTTCTTGTTCTTTCAAACCATCTCAAATCGTATCAAATTGCTACAAATCTTGTCACATCGAATTCTAAAAATTCGTTCCAAAACGTTTCAAATTCTTCGACTTCAACCCAATTGGAGGAATGATTGTTCAAAATTGCCTCATATTGTTTAAAATAGTCTCAAATTGTCTAAACTCGTAATTTAATAATTCCAAATGTTCTCAAAGTCGTTCCAAATCGTAATCAAATCGTTCCAAATCGGCCCAAATCCCACTAAAATCTATGCAAGTCACTTCATAAATAAAAGTCACTTCGTAAATAAATCGTTTCAAATTAATTCAAATCGTAATCAAATAGTTTCAAATCTTAGTAAAATCGTATACAATTATTTCGAATCATCTCAAACCTTTCCAAATCGTTTCAAGTGATTTTAAATGTAATCAAATCGTCTCAAACTGCCACAAATCTTAACAAAATCGTTCCAAATCATCTCAAATGTCTTGTAATCAGATTGTCACAAAAACGTACTCAAATTTTAATAAAATCGTTCCAAATCAAGTATATCGTGTTCAAATTGTGCTTAATCATCCCAAATCACTCTAAATCATTCCAAATCATCTCAAACAATTTCAAATCATCTCAAACTGCCACAAATCATCTCAAATCGTTCCAAATCGTTTTATTTGGTTGTCAAATCATTTTAAATCATCTCAAATCGTATCAAATTGCTACAAATCTTGTCACGCCGATTTCTAAGAACACGCTCCAAAACGTTTCAAACGTTTCATTCTTCGAACTCAACCCAATTGGAGGAATGATTTTTCAAAATTGTCTCATATTGGTTCAAATAATTTCAAATTGTCTAAACTTGTTATTTCATTATTCCAAATGTTGTGAAAGCCGTTCCAAATCGTAATCAAATCATTCCAAATCGGCCTAAATCCCACTAAAATCTATGCAAGTCACTTCACATCGTTATTAACTCATTGCAAATTGTAATCGATTCGTTTCAAATCGTATTAAAGTCATTCTAAATCATTTCTGATTATCTTGAGACGTAGCCAATTCTAGCTCTCTCACCTTTCTTGTTCTAGATCGCCTCAAATCGTAATGAAATCGCACCAAGTCTTAAAAAATCGTTCTAAATTATCTCAAATGTCTCGTGATCAGATTGTCACAAATGTAGTCAAATTGTAGTCAAGTCATCTCAAATCTAAATAAAACCTTTCCAAATCAAATATATCATAATCAAATCGTGCTTTATCATCCCAAATCACTCCAGATCATTTCAAATCATCTCAAATTCTTCCGAATCAGCTCAAACTGCAACAAACCATCTCAAATCGTGCCAAACCATTTTATTTCGTTGTCAAATCATTTTAAATCATCTCAAACCGCAATCAAATCGAAATTCGAATCAAAAATAACTTCTAATCGTTACAAAACGTCTCAAATCCCACTAAAATCTATGCAAGTCGCCTCACATCGTTATTAACTCATTGCAAATCGTAATCAAATCGTTTCAAATCTTACTAAAATTGTACCAAATCGTATAAAATTATTTCAAATCATCTCAAATCTTCCCAAATCGTTTCAAATGATTTTAATGTAATCAAATCGTCTCAAACTGTCGCAAATCTTGACAAAATCGTTTATAATCGTATTAAAGTCATTCTAAATCGTTTCTAATTATCTTGAATCGTAACCAATTCTAGCTCTCTCACCTTTCTTGTTCTAGATCGCCTCAAATCGTAATAAAATCGACGAAAGTTTTAAAAATATCGGTCTAAATCATCTCAAATGTCTTGTAATCAGATCGTCACAAATGTAGTCAAATTGTAGTCAAGTTATCTCAAATCTAAATAAAATCGTTCCAAATCAATTATATCGTAATCAAATCGTGCTTTATTATCCCAAACCGTTCGAAATCGCAATCAAATCGTTTCAAATCAGTTCCAATCTTCTCAAATAGTTTCAAATCTTCTCAAACTGTCACAAATTTTAATAAAATCGTGCCAAATCATTTCAAATCGAGCCAAATCATTTTATTTCGTTGTCTAATCATTTTAAATAATCGCAAACCGCAATCAAATCGAAATTCGAATCAAAAACCAGATCGAATCCTGAAAAACGTTCTAATTTGTTTTTAATAAAATCAAATCGTCTCAAACAGCCACAAATCTTAACATAAACGTTTCAAATCATATTAAAGTCGTCCCAAATAGTTTCGAATTTTCTTAAATTTAATTAATTCATTTCAAATCTAATCAAATTGTAGTGAAATCGTTCTAGATCATCTCACATGACTATGACCGCAATCAGATCGTCGCAAATTGTAGTCAAACCGTTTCAAATTGTCCCGACTTGTTTCAAATGGTTTAAAATAGTCTTAAACCTTAATAAAATGGTTCCAAATCGAATCAAATTGTTTCAAATCATCTCAAATTATCTCAGTTGTTAATAAAATCGTCTCAAATCAGGATGAAATCAAATCATGTTTAATCGTCTCAAATCGTAGTCACCCACTGAGGGTGAAAAATGAAACATTTCGCTACTAAACGACCCTCATTTCACGATTTCGCATATTTACCAATTTCGCATTTTAACCGTAACATATATACACACAGACCCCCACCTCCCCCTTTATATTTACATAGGATATACATATTTTGATTGTGTATTTGGAAGAAAAACAAACCAAACGCAAAATCTACCTAGCAGTACACCAAACGACATATGAGTACATAATGTAAAAAATAAAAGCTTTTGAAAGCATACAGCAAAAAGCATGTCTCATAAATCTGATCGAAGTCAAGTGTAATTTAATAAAGTGTCACTTGAGTGTATAGGAGGATGTGCAAAAAATACTCATCCGACTTTTATTCTTTTGTACAAGACGATTTGGCACAAAAAGGGAAATAAATTACAATCAATGACGATGATCATCGCCGACAAGAATAACAGCACATCAACAACATCTCAATCACTGTAATTAAAATCAATATTTGTCTATACATAATGTTGGTTATCTAAGCCAATTTTTTTTTTTTTTTTTTTTAAAGCTTGATTTTAATTTATGTGCTTTTCGGCGTTATTATTGTGCTGCTCTTTACAAAAATATTGGAAAATTATGTTTTTCGTTTTCCTGCATTGTGTTATATAAATAAATATAATAAGAGGGCCATGTCGTTGTGTGTGTGCGGCGGAAATGTGTGAGCGACCGAGGTATTAATTCAATAAAAATTCCCCATCATTATTATTTGGCAACGAAACCAAAAAGCTCGTATTTTTTGTGCTTAGACAGGGATATCACACACACACACACATTCACAAAATCCTTTATTTACGGTACAACATATTCAAATTTTAAAGTATATGAAGTACCTAGAAAGCATCCCTCTCTCTCGCGGGTATTTGTATACGTATACAAATTTTAAGCACCCATCGAGTGCTTTACATCCTAAGCAAATAAATTACATAATACCGTATCGTACGTACAGCGGATAAACCATTTAGTATTTTTGGATTATTTTTTTCATAATTTTCGGCACAATTGAGGCGGTTACATTTAATGTTCCATTTTCTTTTCAGTGTCGTCGTGGCGGGCGAAATTATGCACAGCAAAATACTTACTCGTACACATATTCTAATGCCGAATAATTAAATTTATTAGATCAAACTTTATATTTGGTGTGGTGTGGTTTGAAATGTGGTTGAAAATAATTTTTTTTTGCTTTGTTTTCCATGCGATAAAGATAATTTTAAATATAATTTAATTTTTGTTGTTGTTGCTGTTGTGAAAATCTATTATGCGGAAGTAATAATAGCAATGTTGTGGCTTTATGGAAATTATGTCTCTATGTACATACGGTTTATGTAGGTTATGTCGACAAAACATATTTAAAAATCATTTTTTTAAGTATTAAATCTGGTTTAAATGGTATTAGGCGAATTTATGGCATTTTGACAGTTTGGCATTTTTTCAGTAATCTCGAAATAATGGCTTACACTGTTTTCGATAAACCCCTAAAAGCTCGGCATTACCATTTTGATTTGTTCTAGATTGGGTTACCCAATTACATACGTAAACTTGAATTTGGTATTAAAACAACCTTTTTATCGTATTTGCGGGTGAATTCCGAATTCCTCAGCAAAGTTTCGCCCATAACCATAGACAAAGTTACCAACGACTTGTCGCGTTAACAAAAGAAACTCTTTCACAATCAGATTAATTTTATTTTTCATTTGTTTCACGGTCAATTATCTACCATAAAAATATCCTTAATTATCATTGGATGCATAATATTGAGCAGAATTTGATCTCTTTCCAACAACAGAAGATTTACTTGCATTCCTGGGACGAAGAGTAGACATGGTGGAATCAATAAAGGGTTATTCAAGAAATGGAGGTCCGGTTCATTCAATTACACGAACATCTGCAGTAGCTACAACGCCAGGAATAATGTGTCCAATATGTAACCAAGTTGGGCATAGAATCTTCGAATGCAGCGTTTATGAAGCCATGACAACAACACAGAGAGCATACAAAGAGGTAACAGGTATTTCAATTGTTTAAATGGCAACCATCGAGTACGAGATTGCAGACCGAGGGTACGGTGCCAACGCTGCCATGCCAAACATCATACATCTCTGCATGCAGTGAATAAAAATGAAATCGAGAATGAGCCGCAACCGAAACATGCGCTGTTACATGAGATTAGCGTTTCCCCAACAGAAGAAGGAAAGGAAATCAAAGTTGAACCAAAGTTACAAACACACAACACAGTCTATACAGCTGCGCAAGGTATACTTGGTCAATATCAGACGTATCGAGCTTTGCTAGATTCCGCGTCACAGGCATCGTTTATTTCGGAGGAGTGAATGCAAGCTTTACGACTTAGACGCACTAACGCAAAGGTTATGGTGCTAGGACTTGGCGAAATGGGTATTGGCACAACACGAAGATCTACTTGTTCCTAAGGTGTCTGGTGTATACAATGAGTTTAAGCTGTCAGAGCAAGATGTTCAAAGGTTAAATGGATTAGTACTGGACATTTTCTTCAAAGCCCTACAATCTGAGCAACGCACATTATCTAGATGACTAACCATGGCGTACCATGTTTGGTTGGGTAGTCGCCGGTCGAAGTGTATAGCAAGCCCATATATTAGAAACAGCTGAAAATTTTAATATTTTAATCGATATTGACAAGTCTCTCCGTAGGTTCTGGGAGGTAGAAGAGTTGCCGATAAATACAAAAAGATCACCAGAAGAGCAGAAATGTGAAGAGCTATTTCATACAACTTCCAGGCAAGATAAGGCCAATAAATTTATTGTTAAATTGCTCTTCAAGCAACCAGGCACAATGCTTGATACGTCGTACAACGCCGCACTGAATCGTTTGAAGTCCATGGAGAGAAGGTTCGAGCGCAATCCAGAATTTGGGAAGTTATATCGAGCATTTATGGCGGAGTATGTAAAGCAAGGACACATGTAACGAGTAGACGGACACTGTAAATCAGGTCGGTACTATCTTCCACACCATGGAGTACTAAAGGCGATCAGCACAACCACGAAGCACCGAGTTGTCTTCGACGCGTCCACAAAGTCGTCAACTGGCCGCAGAGGATCAAGAATACCAAAATATTTTATGGAGAAGCATTACAACCGAGCAACCAAGTACTTTCCAATTAAAAACCTTAACCTATACGGTACGGCATCACCCGTTGTATCAAAGAAATTGGCATCAGGCTACAAGCAAATCAACGAGAAGCAGCAAATGCCATACAACGAGAACTGTATGTGGACGATCTGCTGACGGGGGCCAGTACGAGAACACAAGTCAAAACTTTGAAGAAACAAATTACGACGGCTTTACACGATCATGAATTTAAGCTGCGAAAGTTATTGACAAATGACGACAATGTTAGAGAATTTATTCAAGATACAAGTGAGGATATCATGGACATCAAATAACGTGCCGAGTCACAAAAGGTATTAGGTTTTCAGTGGGATCCTTGTGCAGATGCATTCCAATTTAATACCGAACTACCAGATCGAGCCACGTATACCAAGCGAACGTTACTATCGGATGTTAGCAGAATTTTTGATCCACTTGGCTGGCTCTCGCCGTGTATAATACGCATGAAAATCCTAATTCAAGCAGTGTGGAGCTGGGACGAAGAATTGCCATGGATGGATACACACCAGTACCGAACTGAGCTTAATTGGTTTCAGTAACGCAAGCGAATATGCATACAATGCCCTACGATAAAAGATACTTACAGCGAAATCTCGAGTTGCGCCAGTCAAACAGATTACAATACCACGGCTGGAGCTGATGGGTGCAGAATTATTAGTCAATCTTATGAAGTTAGTGGAGTCTGCGTCAACAGTCAAGGTATCAAACATTCTGCTATTCACCGACTCAAAAATAGTATTGGATTGGTTGTCGGCACATTCCAGGCGTTGGACAACATTTTGAGCCAACAGAACGAGCGCCATAATTCAAACATACAAGCGAGAAAACATCACATCTCGAGGCATGAATACGAGCGATGTAATAAAAAGTAAGCTGTGGTGGCCTGGGCCACCCTGGTTAGTTGATGCTGAAAGAACCAAGAAAATCCATTTGACCAATTTGCTATAGACCAGAGTGTGACGATAGATTAATTGCGTCTGGTGCATGTTGCATCAACATCTAATTTTTTTGATGAGTTTATTGACAGGTAATCCAGTTTTTATAAGATGACAAGGGTATTAGCATTAATAAGGCGCTTCATCACCAACTGTAGGATGATCCAAAATTCCACGGAAACCAAACCGAGAAGAAATGAATAAAGTAGAAATAGATGCATTACGAAACCGAAAGGAGCTACCGAGATGCACTAAGCGTATCAGTCTGAATCCATTTTTAGAAGACACTGGGGTGCTACGGGTAGGAGGTCGAATTCAAAGGTCGATAGTAAAGTGTATCGTGAGAGATATTCATAACCTATGCATAATCATCCGGGAATAAGAATTCTTACAAGCATCACACGGCGACGGTTTTGGATATTAAGAGGCAAAGTAATATCCAGTTTAATTGTGCACAGATGAATCAAGTACATAAGACAAAATCTTTCCATGGAAAGGCAGCTGATAGCGAACGTACCAGCAGATAGGGTACGGTATTCACATCCATTTCATATAGTTGGACTAGACTACTGTGGACCGTTCACGGTGCATCCCATAAGACGCAGAGGCCAAATACCACATAAAATGTACGTCTGTATATTCGTCCGCTTAAGCACAAAGGTGTTCATATAGAGACAGTAGGAAACTTAACCACAGTGAGTTTTCTGGGAGCATTTTCGAGATTCACATCAAGAAGAGGAAATTGTCACACTATATACAGTGACAATGGCACACATTTTGTCGGCGCTAATAATCAATTACGAGGATTGTACCAATTTCTGAAATCAAAGGCGTCAGACATAGCCACAGCGCTACTACAGCACAAAATAAACTGGAAATTTAATCCACCATGAGCACCTCATATGGGTGGTATATGGGAGGCGGCAGTAAAGCAGGCAAAGACAGCTAGCGCGGGTGGTCAGCGAAAATATACACACCATAGAAGAGTTTAGCACGTTGATGACATAAATAGAGGCCATCGACCAGATATCGACTGCATTACGCCAGCACATTTTTCAATCGGGCGTACTTTCACGGACATCGCAGACGAGTCACCGACATCAAACATATCGCATATGGATTATCTCTCTATCCTTCAAAAAAGAAATAAATGGACAAATGAGTCTGAGAATCTTACAGCAGGAGATATTGTATTAATAGCCGAACCAAATTTACCATCTACATGCTGGGCATTAGCCAGAGTTGTTGAAACACATCCTGCAGATGATGGAAAGGTTCGGAAAGGCATGCATAGGAATATGTAATCAGAAGTGCCAGCTTCATTGATTCCTAGAGCACTATATGTCAGAAATTTGTTCATTCTACGGTTTTTGTTGCTTAATGGAATTGGGCCAATTCTGGATTACCTCAAATTCAGCCACTATATTTTTCGGATGGCAATGAACAAACATGACAGGAATTTGCTATTCGAATTGTTATGATTTAGGTTTTAGAACATTTTATTTCTATTGACTCATTTGTTGTTCAACACAAATATTATTGAACGCTTTACCTCTGTGTTTTGTTTGTTTTATATAGTATCTTTTAGGGGCTAGTTTGTTTTTCCTCGAGTTTTGAATGAAAATTTATGAAAATCATATTTCTATGATAAGCACAAATTTCATCAGTTTAGCCGCCGACTTTAGAAAGCTTTCAATTGGGCTTAAATTATTTCTGGTTTTTCTAGACATCGAGTTTTATTTGTTATCGTCTTTCAGGCGAAATTAGAATTTTTTTCTTTAATTTTTTCGGCTAGTGGACTAGCACTAATTTTTTACCATGAGCACTAATTAGCACATATTAGGCTTAATCGGTATGCAAAGTTTCATTTTGAAATTCGAAAGTTTCTTTGCTGCAGTTACGCACACTATCCAGCCTCTGGTGGGATTCGAACCCAGAACATCCCGCTCCAAGTGCCGAAGCTTAAACAGAATTTTTTAAATTTGCTCGATGTATTTGCAGGCTTCATGCAAATATTAGAGTGTTTTTTTCGGAATAAAATTTTTACTGTTTGCTGGCTTTTAAAATCCTTCCTGGTCAGACCCATCAAATATCTTGAATTATGTTAAATATTTAAATTCATGATATTTTTAAATTCATGAAAATTATTTTATGGGTCGCAAGCACATCTAAAGTATGTGCACTGTGAACAAGACCATCCTGCTAATTATCGAGGATGTATTGTTGCAAAGGAAATGCCGGAAATTAAAATCCACATCGAAACGAGAGGCAGACAAAACAAGACAATAGGCAACCATTTGGTCGCCATCTAAGAACTGGAGGTGTTACATATGTCGAAGGAGTTGTCAATAAACTACAGCAAAAATCGATAGATGTAGACATCGGTCAAACATTACAAGATATTCTCATGAAACTAACAACATTTGATGGGAGGCTACAAAAATTGGAAGATAGCGCACTGGGAGCTAAACCCAAATCGACACAAAAATAAATAGCCGATGAAAATCATGTCATGGAATGCTAATGGTCTGCTCCGGCATCAACAAGAACTACAAGCGTATTACTAAGCAATCCTACATAACATTTTCAGGCTAAATTCGAAAAACAAAAATACGAAAAGTGAGGTGTAGTTTTATCTAATGCCAGCCAATTTCCAATTAATTTGTAAAAAATTCTACAAGTGCTACAAGTGCTGGTGCAGCATTAGGATCATTTTATCTGGGCTGACTTCGAAAAACTATGAACAATAGTATTTTTTTGGGGCTAACTTCTTATAAAAAATCGTGATATACAATCTTCTGGTCTGATAATTTAAATATTATAGAGAATGGAGTTGCCATTTTTGCGGATTTAAATTTCGGCTAGCTTCACATACATTATATAAAGGCCGTTTTCATAAAACAGTTATTAAATTAAAATAAGAACAAATGGCTAAGCGGGGTTTTAGCACATTTTTCATTCGCATATCATTTCGTAATATATCAAAAAAGTTTAAGATTCAGATCATTAAAAAGCTTTTCGCCCATTAAACCGCTCTGTCAATGGCCCGTATATCCGCAGTAAATTTTCAAGTAGCCCATGCCAATAAATTTCAATGTCGTTTTAATCCTAACTTAGCTCAAAAAAAAAAAAAAAATTCTCCAAGGTTTACAACATTATTATTTAAGTTTAAGCACACACCCCCAAAAAAAAAACAAAAATAAACTTTCTTAATATATTTTATTTTAAATGTATAATAAAATTGTAAGAAACAATAAATAAATAATAAAAGATAAGAAAATTTCACAGAACACAAAAAATAACGGAATTTTTATTTTCCTTTGTTTTTTTTGTACTGTTTATTATTTTTCTGGTCTCGATGTGTTCCAATTTTGTTTTGTAGTTGTTATTGTCCTCAAACCACCGAGATGAAAAGTATAAGGACTTATAATAATAAGGCGATCACACAATGATACACCGAAATAAAATTTCTTTCATAAAATGTTATTTAATACAAAAATCTGATTTATGTGCGCGCCTTTATAATATTGGGTTGGTGCAAATGTTTTGTTTGTATGGAGCGGCCCCGTATTTAGTACACTTACCAACTGAACTTACTTACTACAGAAGACTTATTTTTTGATACGAAACAAGATTAGTCGATGTAAAGCTAAACGGACTTACAAAATGAAAATTTTCTACTTGTAAAAAGTAAAATAAAAAATTTGCAAAGATTTTTTTTTGTTTTTTTGTAAATTGAATGGTACAACAATAACCATATAAGAAGACATACAAGTTGAGGAAAACGTATCGAGAGTCGAGGAAGGCGAAGTTGAAATAAAATTCCCAGTGGATTAATAGAATGTAACTTTTTGTTGTTGTTGTTTTTACATTTTTATTTTTTGAAAATATTTTTTTTTGCAATTTCCTTAATTTTCTTTATTTATTTTAACTTAAAAATGTTTATTTTGCTTTTATTATTATTGTTATTTCGTTTGCTTTAATCTGCTGGGCATAATAATTGACAAAAACAAATTTTTTTGCCAAAAGTTTTTTGTACACGTAACGTTCTTTTTATAACTGGATATGAAACCATGTGCCTTTATTAGTTTTATGATCAAAATCGTAATATCTAAGGAGACCCAACTAAAATAAAAAACACTTGGCATAAAGATGTTGCCAACGGAGACTTTTAACATTTTATTAAGGTTATTGTGGAATAATTAAAAATGGCCGACTTCGTAATATAATTTCACCAATGGGACACACACTGTAAAATCCTTTCTTTTTGGCTTACCGAACTATCCATGGTGATGTTTTTTGGTTTAACCGTATTTTTATAAAACATTTAACTTTAAGAAAAGAAACAATTTCCTTTTATACTGGTGTTTGCGATTTTTTGGTTCTGGTGTGCCTCTAGTTCTGAATCATTGTACAAAAATGTCAAATAAAAATTTATATTTTGGAAAATTAATGGAAAATTCAGATAATATTTAATGGAAATATTTTGTGTGTTGCTTTTCTATTACATGTGGAATACGAAATAAAAATGAAATATGGTATACCACAGTGTTTCGGTTAGTGATCATCTGAAACAGTGTGCACGTTATCCCACCAATTTTTTGGTATTTACGTCATGCGACTTTAAGAAATAAAAAGCTGAGTTGTTTTTCCAAGAAAATTATTCATTTTAATATTTAATGCCAATAAATGTTAACATAAAAACTAAATAAAGTTAAAATATTTATTGAAAACTCTCCTGTTTTAACTTTAACTTGAAATTATTTTAACGTTTCGGGGTTTCCGAGAACCAGAGCATAGTAAAAAAATACTTTAATTTTACATTTTCATTATGATTGAGGAAAACATACTAATTAATACCTTAAAATACCGTGGGTGGAAAATATTATTTAATTAATCAGTTGTGATCAATAATTGAAGTGATTTGGTTTGCCTCTTCAACCGTTTGAGCCCCGCTCATTAGGTCAGCCACGTAGAAACAACTTTTAATTATGCTGGAAGCATGTGGATGTGAATCTGCATACATGTCCGAAATCTTTTGCAAGGTACGTGTGGCTAAATAAGATGCCGATGTTAACCCGTATGTGACGGTTAATAGCCGGAAGTGCTTAATAGGCTCACTTGTCTCACTACGCCATACAATGCGCTGGTATTCAGTATCGGGTGTGGCTAATTTTACCATGCGATACATCTTTTCAGCATCTGCTGAAAAGGCAACCGGATACTCTCGAAATCTCAGTATAATTGAAAATAGACTTGGTTGTACTACTGGACCGGCAGCCAAACATTCGTTTAAAGAGACGCCACTAGTTGACTTAGCCGAGTCATCAAAAACGACGCGTAATTTCGTTGTAGTGCTATCCAGGCGTTGGACACCGTGATGAGGTAGATAGAAACAATGACGTATTGACCTTTGATTTTCCCGAATTTCTACCATATGACCCATGGTTTGATATTCTTTCATAAATTCGCAGTACAACCTTTTAAACTCAGGATCCCGGCTAAATCGTTTTTCCACCCCTTGTAATCTTCGTATCGCAACCGAAAGAGTTTCGCCCAATTTTTTCGGTGTTTGCTTGAATGGTAATTCTACTACGAAGCGCCCGTCTTCAGCTAATTTGGTTGTAGTAATAAATTTTTCTTCGCAAATAGCTTCCTCTTCACTAAATTGTGGTTTTGCTGCTGCCACCTCTTCAACTTCCCAAAATCGGCGTAAGGCTTGATCAACATCCATTATTTGGTTAACATTTGTAGTTACCGCCATTGAAACATACTCTTGACTTGCTGATTCATTCATTTGACCAGATACAATCCACCCAAAAATAGTTTTTTGTAATATTAATGTGGAATCGTATAACTTCATTTGACCCGCTTCCAAACAACTGAAGAAATGGTCAGCACCGATAAGTATGTCAATTTCACGACTGATGTGAAATTCAGGATCCGCCAGCTCAATATTATTTGGTAATCTTACGTTTTCCCGTGAAATGTCATAAACTGGTAACGAGCATGTAATTTTTTGAAGAACCAGCGCGTTTATTTCATAGTTGATGGTTTTGCTGGTTTTCAGAATTAATTTGATTTTACCTTTGGTCGCCCCGACACGCGTATCTCCTATTCCGCTCACTGTGATTCTCGAATTAAACTTCTGCAATTTAAGCCTTTGCGCGCAATCTTCAGTGATAAAACTCACTTGGGAGCCAGAATCCAGCAAGGCTCTGCAATGAATTATTTGACCATCTCGATTTAGTACACCAACTACCGCGGTTGGTAAAATTGTTAGTTTTGGACCTTGAAACCCGGAATAGGTATGACATACGCTGGAGACTTGTTTTTCTGTTGTATCATCTTCGATTTCTGCCGTTGGGTGACTTTGAACCTTCTTTTCTTCGAAGTGAAGTAAAGTGTGATGCTTCCTACTGCACTGTTGGCATCTGGCCGCTTTGATGGACATTGTGAAACTGGATGTCTAGCACTTAAACAGTTGTAACAGCGATTTTTACTTTGAATAAATTCCTTTCTTTTAACTGCATCCATACCATGAAACTTATCGCACTGTAGCAAAAAATGCGATTCATTTGAACACATAGCACACTTGAAATTAACACTGGTATTTTGACTACTATTTGCACTCGATTGTTCCTCATTTGTTGTTAGATGCCCACGAACGTTACTTCTTAAAATGCGCTTTTGTGGAGCGGAACACGTTTCAAGGGCGGAGATACGTTTATCCAAAAACTTAAAAAATTCAGCAATTGATGGATGCTCCGTTTCATTTGAATAGTTAGCCCATGCTATTTCAGTTTTTTCGTCCACCTTTTTTAACAGCAAATAAATAACCCAAGGGTCACGAGCCTCAGCTTTATCTCCAAAGGCAGACAGCCCACGCAATACCTCGTCCGATACATCGCGCAATTTACGTAAACTTGTTAAATTATTGCATGGAACAGTCGGTTGCTCCATAAACGACTTGATATATGAATGGATTATATATTTCCCATTATTATACCGCTCTTTCAATTTGTTGAAGGCCCCAAGATAACTGCTCTCCGTAACTCGAATGTGTTTTAGTAACGATGCCGCTTCACCTCGCAATAATCCCTTAAGGTATTGGAATTTTTCCACTCCAGATAAATTTGAATCGTGAATCGTTGTGCAAAACATGTCGAAAAATGATGGCCAATCAGCATAGTCGCCTGAAAATGGCGGAATATATAGTTTTGGTAACTTGACCTCAGCTTGGCGTCCAATATTTGACGCATTCGTTGTTAAATTTAATGTATGATTTATTTGCGGTTCGCCTAAATGATTATTTTGAATGCTGCTTTTTCGTAACGCTGCTGCCTCGTAGTAATTATCTTCAATAGTTGAGTCTGCCTCTTCAGTTTCACTAATGTCGGCTATTTGTGTTTCGATACTGCTTAAAATTTCATGTAATTTCTCTACCTGCTCGAGACGCACACTTAATTGCTCCAATGTTGTATTTTCGTTAATCGCCCGTGCGAATTCAACAATGCGTAGTAACTTATTTTTGTTCATCGTTCTTTGTCTTTTCAACGCGGAAACTTCTCGATCCGCCATCTTGCTTCACTAGTTGAATGATTTCCACGTGCACAAATTTTTATTCTTTATGAATTTCACTTAAATGGCGCGTTATAATTCACTTTAATTATTGTCAATATACCAGAATTTGTCCACCATCCGGCTCGAAGGACCACTTTTGTCGGATTTCACTTTCTTCTCCGCGTTGCTGTTCTTGGTTCAAACAAAAGAATTTTTTTTTTTTGTTGGATAGTGGACAAATTAGATTCGTGTTGCAAAGGTTTGTAAAAAATATATCGCAAAACACCGCACCAAACAATATATCTTAAACTACAGCTCCAACCAATCAAAATGACAAAAAAAATTAGGGAAACACAAACACAAACTTTCACAAATGGCTTATCATTACAAAATTTATTTATTTTCGTATAAATTTACAATTTAGTTTCTGTTGGTTTTCCTTCAACCAGTTGCGATGAAAAAAAAACGAAAAAACCCGATGATGCTTATTTTATAGGCTAAAAAATGTACTAGAATAATTCGATAGTGTGACATGTAAACATAAAAATGCATCGAAATCTGCTTTATCGACAAATTTGACAGCTGGCAGCTGCAAACAAATTAAATAAATTTTTAGAATATAAAATTATAATATAAAATGGTCAAACGTATTTTCTTCTAGGTACACTCGCCGTAGAGGTCTAATTCCGGTTTATGCGAAACCAACAGCAACTTAGAAAAATAAAAAAATGAAGGGGTGAAAATGTTGTGCCCAACACCCGACTTTCTTTTACCAAAACTGTCTCTTATAATCACTTGTTGCTTAAAAAATTTATTAAAATCTTTTAATTCTTTGTCGTTTTTTGTAAATGCTAAACTTTCCAACATCTTGCAAAAAATTAAAAAGATTTCGTTAAAGCTGCCACTTCCGGTACACAGATTTACACCAAATTGCACAAGGATCTCCCAAATAATGGAAAATGTTTAAGTTTTAAGTTTTATTCCCAATAGTCAATTCGCCGAATTTTGGTGAAATGAAGGCCCTTAGAAATCTGCCACTTTCAGTAAAAAATCACTGAGATCTCGCAATTTAAGAAACAAGTTTTTCGCGCTGGTCAGTCAATCTGTATGGGCTGCACAGAGGTCGCATTTTTGTTGAATACGAGTATCAATTTTTTTTATCAAAAATCGTCACATCCGCTTCAATTTTGACAATCTTGTGGATTAATTTCATCCAAAAATTAACGGGATCGCTCAGTTTATGGGAAAAGCATAAGTGAGAGGACACAAACTTTTAGTATGCACGCCACTAAATTTTTTAAAAACTACATTTTTGACTTCGGTGATATAGCGAATTACTATATAGTACTTTATTTTACTACGTAGCACGGATTGACTAAAAGTATGAACCATCCCAGCAGCAAAAACCATAGCGCAATCTCAAACGGTACCATTTCCCCAAACAATTATGAAGTGCATTGTTTTGGTCAGATATATGGCATTTCCAGTAGAAACGCAAATCTACATTTCAACCTAAATGTTTGATGTTGCTGACAAACTCGATCGGCTTGCAATTTGCATGGCAATTTGCGATTTTCAAGCAGCGACGGTCGTGATAAATTGTATTAAAATTGAATGAACGAAAATTATTTAAACTAAACAACGTGGTTTTAGCTTTAGGACTTAGGACCAAGTTGTGCACAGCAAACAATACATCTCAGTCACCTATTAAAGGAAAATGCTATATCGTCAACAACGGCCACTTCTTACCCATAAAATTTAAGTTGAAATTGGAACTGATATAAACTAAGATAAAATTGGACCAATAACTGGTCCCTGGTGAACACCGGCTTCAAGCACCAACGCAACACACAATTATAAACAACGACACTTTGTGAACAATTAAGGATGAATGATATAAGCCAATTTAATACGCCACCACCAAAGCTAATGTTCTATATTTTAGCCAAAAGGATGTTGGGATCGACCGTATCAAAAGTCTTCAAGGCCTTTGCAACAATTATTTTCGAATAATCATACTCTCAAATCGCGCTACATGAATATTGAAAATTACTACTATAGGTTGCGCACTGTATGTGATGATGAGAAATGATTTATTGAAAGTATTTCATCTGCAGCTACAACTTTCCCTCATTTTTCAGTCAATTAACGGTTCCTCTCTCTGAAGAAACCTTGGCCTTTGGAGGTGAGCTGATCAATAATTCAGAAAGAGACGACTACATCGACTGGAATATATAAGTAGTAATCTGATGGAGGTATGTCAGGTGATTACGGTGGTTGGAGTAGAACTATCCAGTCCAGTCCTTTTAAATAATTTTCCACAACGTTGAAAAATTAATTTGTTGTATCTATTCACCCATTCTAATTGTTTTTCCGCTATAGCTCGCTTCAAACGTATTAATTGTCGTCGGTAGACGTCGCTATTGACAGTTTCATCTTAAAAGCTTCATCAGGTTTTGTTCGTTTGGGATTCTCGTAATAATAAATCCATTTTTCATCTCTCGTAACTATTCCACACAAAAAATCTTTACTTTGCTGTCTTTGAAGCAGATTTATTTAATTTTATTTTATTAGGCTTGACTCCTACATAAAAAAGTCATGTTGCCAAAGTTAAGTTTACAAATTTCTTAAATTATTAAATTTTTTACTTAGAAATCCTGATGTATTAAATTATTATTCCACTTATTCTAATAAATTCATACATTTATTTGTAAGCTAAACCTCCCTCATTCATTAATTGACTTACATTTCTTGCATTCCGGAGGATGTTGAACTTGGATCTGCATTGTTGTCCTCACTTAATTCACGTTTCCACAAATAACGTTCCTTCCAATTTCCATGGTTCAACCTTATTCTCTCAATCGTTCGCAATATTTGCGTATCTCCTTTGAGCACCTTATAGATACGAGTTCTCAATGGAGTAGCATAAAGTGTAGAGTATTTCGTTCTTTCGTTAGGCTTCTCTCGTTAAATTCAATCTCCCGTTTTCTCCACAGATTCATCTGAAGCATTCAAAATACGTTTCTTGCACCCTTTTTTAGCTAACATATCGGCTCGTGCATTCCCTTCGATCTATTGGTTCCGTCTATTGGTTGGGATCCATTGACCAACACATTCAAAAATCATATCCACATACAAATTGCCTTCTCTTCCACCTCACAGATCATAGCAATCGGTGGCCTCTAACATACGTACGTGAAGTGCCTTTTTGTTACGCAGAAAATAATTAGAACAGGTGCTTTCTTTTTATCCGTCTGCCAGTAAGTAGGATGACCGGTAGTTGATTCATAAAGTTGTTTGTCTTTAGGCGTTGTTAGTCTTGTAATCACCCCCCGCGAGAAATGTATTACCCAGCTGACCAAAATAATCAATAAACTGCAATTTTTTATTTGGTTTGAAGGGCAGTACGCTGCTGATATCGCACAATTTCTAGGTCATTACTGCAGACAGATGCTCGTTGATTGGATATGATCTTTCTCATATTTTATAAGTTGCCCTTCAGACTAAGGTACTCAGAGGGCTTCAGCTGTCTCTGTGTACCCCTACGTAACACCAAGGTAGTTGTGTCTTCGTCGCGGGGAGCGAGTACTGCTTCGACAGTAGCAAAGTGCTACCGGGGACCAAATGCCAGTGGTATAAATTGGCTAAAACAAACAATGAGTAGAACAAATACGGAATGTAATACCCCAGGTGGTACAGTAGCAGGTATACTGCCAAATCCACCCTCTTCGGAGGTAGGCCCAACAGATTCTGGGGTGGGCCAATCATTGTTTAACCAATTTGGACGAAGTCCCATATTATCAAGATCACCAAGATTTTCAACTGAACAACTAAGAGAAATAAAGGAATTTACAACTAAATTGGAAAAAGAATTTACAATTTTAAAGAAAGAGAATTAAGAACTGAAAAAAGCAGATGAAATACGTGCATAACTTGGGACGACACCTAGCCCTGCAGTCGATGATGACATTAATTCATTCCATACGGATGAAGAAGAATTCGAAAGAGAAATAAATTGGATGTTGAACCGGAATAAAAAACCAAGTAAGAAAAGGAAACCACAATACTCACTAGAAATGGCAGTAACATCAACTTCAAAAAGGGTTTCTGAAAACCAGTTAATCATCAAGAAACAACTAGCTCTAGAACAACAACCAGCTAAACCAAAAGAAAAATCACCTCCACCAATAAATGTTGTCGGGATATCAATTTCTTCACTATACAATCGATTATGAAATCGATTACGGTACCTGAGTACAAACTCGTATCTCTAAACAATGGCGTCTGGAAAATCAATGTTGTAGGCTCTGAAACCTATAGAGCTTTGGCTACAAAGCTTAATTCCGACGGGCATCAGTGGTTTACTTATGAGGATAAGAATGATCGCCCAATCAAAGTTATGGCTAGAGGCCTTCACCCAACCAGAATATAAAACAACTCTAAATTTTTTATCCAATAAACTAAAGTTGCTAATTAAAGAAATCAAAAACGAATCCATTAATAAATACTTGAGTGGCCTTACTGAGGAAAAGATACCGAGTACTCCCTTTGGAAAGCGACAAAAAGTTTAAAACGGCCTAAACTACAAATTCCAAGTGCAAAGCAAAAAGCTTCGTTGTTTGCAACCCACCTCGAGAACACGTTCCAGCCTCTACCTAGACAAACTGCAGAGGAAAACATACCACCGGTATATAAAATGGATAACTGGAATATATCTCCTGTTACATTACAAGAATTAAAAGAGGAAATCAATCTCAACCTAAACACAAAGAAATCTCCAGGATATGACTTAATTACAGGACAAATAGTAAAAGCTCTTCCTGAAAAAGGACTACGTAAACTACTCCAAATAACTAATGCAGTGGTCAGACTTAAACACGTTCCAAGTCAATGGAAAGTAGCAGAAGTAATTATGATACCTAAACCAAACAAACCACTTAATGACAAAAATTCTTATAGGCCGATTTCCTTACTCCCAATAATTTCAAAATTATTCGAGACACTACTCCTAAAGAGACTAAAACCAATAATAGCAGAAAGAAATTTTGTTCCTCCACATCAATTTGGCTTCAGAGAAAATCATTCAACAATAGAACAAGTACACCGAATTACAAACATAATTGAAGGAATATAAATTACCAAGAGACTTACCAAAGCAGTTTCATGAAATTCTAAAATCTTACATATTTAACCGACACTTTCGAGTTAAATTAGATGACGAATACTCAGAAATTAAGAAAATATCATCAATATGAGTATCAGGAGTACTACAAGGTAGCGTTCTGGGACCAACTTTATATGTTATATACACCTCGAACCTGCCAACGATAGAGGAGACTAACATAGCGACGTTTGTGGGTGATACGGCCATCTTAGCAGTTACTAATTGCATAGAGGAATCTACAAGCAAATTGCAAAGAGCTACTAATATTATCAGTACCTGAACCAAGAGAAGGCGAATAAAACGTAATGAAAGAAAATCTGTTCACGTAAACTTTACCAACAAGAATGTCAACTGGATACCAGTAGAACAGAACTCTCAGCAAATTCCCTATGCAAACACGGCAAAATATATAGGCATGACCCTAGACACGAAAGTACACTGAAAAGAGCATGTGAAAAAGAAAAATAGAAGAGCTAAACATCAAATACAGAAAGTTGGATTGGCTGTCAGGAAGAAATTCTCAGCTAACCCTACATAATAAATTGCTACTATACCGGCAAATCATTCACGGTATTCAGCTCTGGGGCTGTACAAAGAAAACCAATGTCAATATCATCCAGTCACTCCAGTTAATGCACCGTGGTACATCATAAATGACAACCGCTATAGAGAACTGAAGATGGATTTCGTCAGTGAAGAAGTAAGCAAACACGCGAGAAAACACATGCAACGTATTAGTCTACCTAACCAAAATGCTGAGGTACGCCGTATGTTGGATGATTCTTCCTTCTTAATGATTTAGTCTTCTCTTAATCAATACAGCAGTGCCACCGTGTGCTTTGCCATCCGGATGTTTAGTGTCATAAATAGAGTATCCATTAATTTTTAAGTATAGTTCTTATTGGTGAAGCGTGTTTCAGATATTAACAATATGTCAATATTGTGCTCAATGAGAAATGATTGAACCTCCGCTCTATGCTGCACTAGGCCGTTTACATTCCATAATGCTATTTTGCATCATTAGACCCATAGTTCTCTCCTTCATCGCCATGAAGCTTCGCACCATACCGGATAGCTTGTTTAAAGCTGATGATACGATTCCTTCCTCACTTGCCTCCACTTTTGGAACGGAAATCTTAAGTACACTTGCGTACGAAACCCCGTGATGCACACTATGGTTTGCATTTGTATTCTGGTTTCCATTTTGAACTTTAGCTTCTATCACCACAGATTACACCTACATCGCCCGGAGTGCAAAAAGCTTTAGTGTGGCCATATTCTTGGCACTTAACATACTGTACTGGTCCAATTATTTTTCTGGTTCTTTGATATTGATATTGATTTTCAAAACACAATTTTGTTCAGTGATGAAGCTCATTTTTGGTTGAATACGTTAATAAATAAAATTGTCGGATTTGGAGTGAAGATAATCCACAAGCCACAAGAAAATCACAGTTTTATGGGCCGACGGAATCATTGGTCTATATGTCTTCAATTGGCTGGCATACATCTTGCTGATATGTGGTTCCAACAGGACGGTGCCACATGCCACACAGCGACTAATTTCACGTAATGGTTCTCTTAATTGGCCACCGAGATCGTGTGATCTAGCTCCATTAGATTATTTTCTTTGAGCATATGTGCAGTCACTTGTCTATGCCGATAAACCAGAGACGATTATACACTTGGAAGAGAATAGAGCTAGTTTCACTGATATTCTAAATGGTTTTCTTTGTCGAGTAATGTTTTATTGTGCAATTTTGTGCGTCTAACGGTAAGATTTGTGCTTACTGTATTTTGGGAGATAATGTGGGATTTCTGACGTGATTATCACACCAGAAATCCCATACAGCCGTTTAATCATTAGGGCATATGCTTCGCTTTAGTTTAATTGTGCAAAACTGTGCATGCCAAAATTAATTTAGTTCTGCTCCAGAATTGGTCAGCATTTAGAAACGTAGAATGGCATAGAACGGCTTTATCTGCCCATTTACATGCGTCATGCACAAAATCTGTTAAAGTAGATCAACTGTGTAAGAAAAAGTTGTAGTTTTCTAGCCACAATGCTGAGACTAGAAGTATATAACCTGATAAGACCAGGATTCACTGGTGACATCCTCCATATCAGCCAAAATTGGGAATAGAAAACCCTTAATACAACCCAAATTTAAAACTGAAATTATTGCAATCGACTGCAACTTAATGAATGATTTTTGAAAATCTCACAATTTATAAGTAAAAACACTTAAACTGCTTGTACCGAACATACTGATCAATTTTCATGATTGTGCACACCCCCCATCAGCCAGAATCCCACATACAAAACCCTTTCTTCAACCCAAATTTGAAAATGTCATGTTTTGAAAATTTGTATATGGGTGATTTCTGGAAATTCCACCTTTTATTAATGAAATTACCTAAACTAGTTGAAATGAACATTCAGATCAGATTTCATAATTGTGCATGCCTCTCATTAAACGGATCTATACATTATGCACAAATTGTACCGTTAGACGCACAAAATTGCACAATCAAACATTACTCGACAAAATCAGAAAATGTTGCGATTTCCAAAATGGGATTTCTGGCGTGACTCGCACCCTTTATAAACCATTTCCAACGTAGTAGCAAATTTGTAATTATTGAGGGCATAATTCTGATACCGGTTTCAATGGACTATGAGTTGCTCAAGCACTTAGAATTATGTCTTCTATGTCTTAGAATTATGTCTAACTTTGCGAAACTATAACGAAACTCGAACAACTCGAATTTTGATTATGATCCAATTTTCTAGTGAAATGCACCAATCAAATTCCCACAGCACAATTTATTTTGTTGAACCGCTAGAGCTTCACATTAAATTAAAAGTTTTCGAAATACATTTGTCTTCAGAGTTCAGGTTTCATTTACCAAAATATATACAATAAAGAAACAATTGAGAAAATTGATAAAAGTTAATTTCCCATACCTGCGTCGTCGAACAACAAAATACACACCGGCAGATAAAAGTTTCGCCATAAAGTAATTTCCTATATTTAATCCAATAAATAAACTATGGTATATCAGCCATACAAAATTCTGTAGCGTTTTTCGTATAGGAAAATGCTAAATTAAAATTAAAGTCCTGTTTTATTCCCAGTCTGCATATAGATCTATACACACACACATACACACAAATAAAATACTAATCGTAATCTATGATATAATCACAAAAATCAATTTAACGCTAAATAATTCATTTATTCCCCCGCAATAAAAAAAAAATCGAAAATTCCAACAAAGTTTTCATTTTTTGCTAAACTTTTTTTTCGGGTCCTTTTCATCTTTTTCCTTACATCTTTATGGTACACAAAATACGATGTACGTAAAAGCGTATTATAGAATTCGCAAAAATTGTGAGGTTTTGTGAAAAACGATGAAGCTGAGGGAAAATTTATTTGTCACATGAAGGCAAATTGAACGACGAACGGCAAAAGAATAATGATGTCCATAGCATGTATTCGGCACAAGCTTTTTATGTTTGTACGTTTCGAAGGTACGTGTATGTCTGTATAAATTTCTTCTGATTTTTTTTATTTTATTTTATGTATTTATATTTGCTTTATCAACTGTGACATATGCTTCGAGTTTTTTTTTGTACGTTTGCGGTTTGTTGTTGTGGAAATTATGTCAAAAAAAATAAAATAAAAATTAATTTCCCTATATTCTAACATTTTTTTTTGCCATAATTTATAATGGCGGTTGGTACACTGCCTTTATGGTTACAAATTTTTTTTTGTGGTTCTTTGAGCGATGTCTATATATTCAGAAGTTTATGGATGCTTTTATGTATTTAGCTAGCTCACATGACGAATAATTTGAATAACTCGTAAATATTTCAGTTACGATTGTCTATGGTACAAATAGAAATGGGATTCCAAACCGTGACATTTATTTTTGTTAATTAAATCGTGCGACCAAGATATAATCTAGGATTGCCTGACAAGTCGTTGTGTAATTTATGCAGACTCGAGTCGATTATCGGCCTGAAGGTACCATTGATTCAGTTCCTGATATAACTAACGACCTTCCGAAACCCCTTCTACTAAAATGTTGTTAATGTCAAATGATCAAAATTCTATGATTTGTTTGTTAATAGAACTATTCAGAGAGCTTCTGTCTTACTTCACATATAGAATATTTCTATTCTTCCGCTAAAGCGGTAAATGCCCGACAGTACATTTTTTTTAAATCGTTTACACGAAAAACCGATTGTAAATGGGGCTTATACCATTGACATGATAGCTGATTCCTTAATCTTAATATCCGTACTACTATTTATTTACCTTGGAAGGATTAAGTAGGAAAAAGTTGGCGCACCAAATTCTTGCGGGCTTGTGATAGTTATGGCGCCACCAAATCACATTATTTTATAGCAAAAATGCAGGAACGAATTTTACCTATCTTCTTCGTATGCTAGTTTAAATTTAGTAGTCCTAAGTACAAGTACTCGGTCACCACTGACCCAAGGTTCTAGGACCAGGACCATCTCTATATCTTCTGCTTTTTATGTTGGAGGCTAATCTACAGGAACCTCAATATTAAGTTTGCTCCTTTACTTCAACCTTCACCACAGTTGGATCAGAGTCGTCCTCTGTAATCGGTATTTGGTTTTTCCAATTTGACCACTCTTCAGTTCAGCATTTTCGGAATTTCTTTCATGTCGCTGGGTTAGACTGGGATTCAAGTTCTCGCCCAACTTCTAGTTTTGTACAGGCCAGACTTCATCTAGTCTCTCTAAAATCATTTTGTACAGGGTCAATGACCGTTTGACGGCACAACAGGTCAATTTGACATGATTCCAGTGCCACCCTCCGTCCCGGTCCAGGGGTTTCCACCATAATTTTTAGGAAAGTTGCGGCTTTGGCCTTATTTTTCTTCCCCCAATTGATGGACGATATATACCCGCCCTCGTGGCCGGATGTGTCAATGACAACCATCACTGCCTTTTGTGTAGAGAATCTTTAGACGAACACTCCTGCTTCATTTCAATAGTCTTTTGACCCATGGGAGCGTTTCAAATATATCTGTCCATTTTGTCTGCCAACGGAATCTTAATGAGCTTTGCTAAAGCTTGTGAAGTCTCTTGAGATTGTAATCGATGAACTAGCCTTGTTCGTGCCAATGTCCTGTTTTTCGGTACTTCTTGGGAGCCAGACCTAATTAACAAAGTCCCACGTTGATTACCTATACCTTGGGGACTAGGCTTAAAGGGGAAAATGTCGCCGGCATTAATTAATCGTAAAACCGTAAATATTTCAGTTACGATTTTCTATATATAGAAATGGGATTTCTAAACGTAGATAAGAGCCAGTTCAAAACTTCCATCTAACTATCGAGGCAGGTTGAAAGTGATTACTAAATCGAAAAGATTATCTAGTATTACTCTTGGAGTAATTGCCTACATTACCGGTACTACCCTGGTACAGAGTATGTTTGCGCTTTTAAAACCAGATGGTTTCCTATCAACTTATAACTAACCGCCTTACGAAACCCCTTCTACTAAAAGCTTTGATTCCTGATCATCCAGAACATTCCTGGGCGATAGCTAATAATATCCACCTCTTTAGTTCCAATGTAATTGCGATATATTGGAATGGCGTCCGATACAAACAAGAATCTAAACAAAAATAATTTTCTCCTTTCCAGGCTTTCTTTACAATAGATTTAAAAGATCATTTTCAAGGTCATCTCAGGTCCGAAAGTTTATTCGTATTACAGTTATATTCTTTTTTGTTGTGAGGTTAGGTATGGCATTCATGACTAAGACAAAGCCGATTTACTTAAAACACGAATTAAAATATGAATCGTTATTTTATGCCGAACAGTCAGAGGACTTAATTTTAAGCAGGTTTCTTTTAAGAATCAAATGGAAACATTTCAGCTTACATGTTAATCTTAATAAATTTTGGCCAACAAACCTACTTACTTAAGCTACGTTGCTAACAACAACGCCACAACGCTGACATCTATTTCGCCAACTACCACAACGAAGAAATCCACATCGCTGACACCCATTTTGCCAACACGCACATTGCGGATACCCACTTCGCCGATAGAAACATCTCCGAAAGAAATTTTCGCAATCATAATTAGCACACACAACCAGATCACCAACATGCTAATTCGCCGACACAGCCATCTCGTTGACATCCTGACATCCAAACGCCGACAACCACACCTATGAAATAAACATGGTAAAACATCACGCAACATGGTGCAACGTCCCATAACATAGTGCAACATTCCACGGTATGGTTCAACATAACCAAATATTGATCAACATGACCGCCCATCCGGAGAATTCCTATATGAACTATCCAGAAACCAAAACTCCTTATAGTCGTTTCCGTGCATTTGAAAACCTACATTACCAAGAACCTTCATGAATAAAAACCCACCAAAATCAATTCCTAGCACTCGAAAGCGCTCTTCACAAATTTTAGTCAAAATCGACCGAGCCTAAATTTTTTTTCAAAATAGACGATTTTTATTGAAATTAGGCCTCATCGCAATCCATTCCTACCATTAGAAGTCCCTTATCACCGCAATTTGGTTTTTATAAATCAATGGAACTGAAAAAAATAAGAAAGGTCCCGGGCACACCGAAGAACCACCTAAACGGAATTTTCCAAAATTAGAACCCATCGATTCCTAGCATTTGAAATCTCCCCTTTACCAGTTTTTATCGAATTGGTACTTGAAACCGTTACACCAGCAATTTTTATAAAAATTATGAGAACCAAAAAATGAAAGAAAGAGATCTGGGCCACACCGGGCGAGCCACTGGACGAATTTTTTCGAAATTAACACGCATCGCTATCCACTTCTGGTACTCGAAAATCCTCTCCCAGAAAAATTAAAGAAAGGCATCGAATTCTATCGTAGGACTCCATAATCGATTTTTCCAAAAATCAGAACCCATCGCAATCGATTTCGGACAATTGAAGGCCCTCCTGCACTAATTATTTCAAAATCGTGAGCCAGAAAAAATAAGAAAACGGGTGATCAAGATCCATTGCAATCGACTTCTGGTACACCAAAACATCTCCTCAGTAAATTTTTATAAAAGTCGTGCGAGCCGATAATCCAGGCAGTAACGGGAAATCCAGGCCATCGAAAATGTGAAAATGAGTTCGTGGTCAAAATAGCCAAAAGTGCAATATGATGGATCGTAATGCAGATACCTTGCAAAAGAAAAACACAAGATTAAACACGAAACAACTTAACGCAACATAGCACCAAATCGCACAACATGGTGCAACAAAACATGCAACATGGTAGAAATGGCTGAATATCGTGCAACATCTAGCACCATCCCGTAACATGATACAACATGACGCAATATAGTGGACCATCACACAACATCCCTCAACATAAGGTGCAACATCATGCAATATAACGCAATTCTTGGCAAAATTCCTTCGGAATCGATTAATGGTACTCAGAAACCCCTCACCAATATTTATCAAAACCGTTCGAGAAAACTTTTTTTTAATGAGACCTAGTCGAATGAATTTTCCCTAAATTAACATTCACCACAATCTATTCCTGGACTTTGTCATCCGCGAATGCAATTTCGTCCAAGTCATCAATCATGCTTGTGTTAAACACGATATTCCAGACTAGAGGATCTAGGATAGAGCCCTGAGGACATCCTTTTGTAATTTGTTTCGTTACAGAACCATACATATCTCTGCTTACTGAAGTAGCTCCTAAAAACACTCATAGTGTTTCTAGGGAGATTGTAGACCGATAAACTTGCGATGACACTAGGCCACCCACGTAAGGTTATCAAATGCTCTGCTAATATCCAAGAATACACCCATAACATACTTCGAACTTTGAGTTTTGACAGTGTTGATTAGGCGGACTATCGCATCTTCAGTAGACATGCTACGTTGGAAACCGAATTTTTTGTCCGAGAACAGCCGGCTCTCTTCAATTCGCGGTGTAATGCGAATGGCTAGTAACCCATAAAATTTCGAAGAAAGTGGATCTCAATCGCCAGGTTTCCTGATTACAACCATTTCACCCGTTTTCCAATCTTTAGGGAAGTAACCAAATTTTAAGCAGCTGTTTAATAATTTTATTATGCTGGGTCCTACGATAGGCCATGCAAGCTGAATTTTTTTAGCGTTCAAGTTGTCAAGCCCTGGTGACTTGTTACGCTTAAAGCAAGTGAGGGCATTGGTGACCTTTTCAGCATCTGTGGATGCCCAAATGCTGTTGGTGGCGATTTCGCGCATTTCTGCTTGAAGCCCAGTTTGGTGTGGTGTTCCGTCTGGTAGAAGTGAGGCGAGTAACTCCAAACGTGTGTCATGATGCGACGTATCAGTGACGACTCCATTTGTCTTCCTAATCAAAATTAAAAAAAAAAAATTGCTTTTGTGTTGCGCAATTTGGCAGCAAGCTGCTGTTCTGAATGAACAGTTATTCTACTTTAAGGAAAATTGAATCGGAGGTGGCTGAAAACCGTAAATTAATCAACGCATTGACTAACAAACTCGCTGACGATCATTCCAAACCGACAACATCTGCAAAAAGCGACAAGCCTAGCTCCAATATCCATGATGTATCGACGTCACCGCAGGCTATTGTAGGATCGGGGCCTCCCATAAACTCTATCAAAACTGTCTCAGTGGGATGTCTACAACACGTTTATCACCTACATCGACTCAGCCGTTATACCTTCAGTTCGCCCTTATGATCAAATTATCATCGTGGGTGACTTTATCTTACCCGGTATCTCTTGGAACGATGTCGACGGTGTGTTTTCTTCATCCTCAGCCGACGAGAAAGCATTGACTATTACCGATTACTTCGCTTCCACATCCACAACGCAGCTTAACCGCCTCAACAACAGTCCAGGGAACTTCCTGGACCTGTTATTTGCCAACGACGTCTTGCATGCCGATGTTGCTCCGTGCATGGCAATTATTTTTCTATCGATTTTCACTTTAATTTTCGAATGGCCGACTACGCCTTGAATGAATTTCCTAGCACTACCGATTGGGACTTTTTACAGCGCGGTGCAGATTTGAATGACACGGTTTAAGATTCAACGAGCTTCTCGGGAGTGGTATCGAGAGACACGTTCCACGGGTTATCAATAATAAATCCGGCTTTCGGGAGCCATGGTATAATACTGAGTTTATGCTGCTCGAGAAACTACGCAACAAGTTTCATTGCATTTGCAGGCTTTATGGTGAACAATACTATCCCGATTTCGTTAACGCCCGCAATGAATTTAAGACCCTTAATTGGTTCCATTTCAATAATTACGTAGTGCAAATCGAGCAAGTTTTTGACATTCAATCCCAAAAAATTTTGGAACTTCATTAATTGCAATTTATTTGCCAAATCCTTTGCATCGGTTTACAAGCCACTTCCGTCAACAGACCCCGGATCTCCTACTACTTCCACCTCCATTGTACTCGATCATTTCAAACTTACCGAACAGGAGGTTCTGGATCAACTGCTCCTTCTCGACGTTAGCAAGGGAGCGGGTTATGATGGTCTTCCACCGATCCTATCCAAACGTTGTGCCGTAAGTCTAGCCCCTGCAGTCACCTTCTTGTTTAACGAAAGCCTTCGTTGTGGTATTTTTCCAGATCCCTGGAAAATATCATGCATTCATCAAATAAATTTTCAAGGCGGGTAATAGAAGTGAGGTAAGTAATTATCGTGGGATCGCCGTCCTCTCTGTCTTACGCAAACTGTTTGAGTCTATGACTCACAGAGTATTGCACTTCCATACCATGAGACTTATTTGTCCTTTTCAGCATGGACTTTATCCCGGTAGGTCTACCGTATCTAACTTGTCCTCATTTTATGGTCATCTATTTGACAGCCTAAACTACAAGCAGCAGCTTGACGTTGTCTACACGGACTTCGCAAAGGCTTTCGATGTGATTGATCACTCCATTTTTATTAGCAAGTTGGAGAGTTTCGACTGTGATTTCATTCCCATCGACTGGTTGCGTTCTTATCTCTCAGATCGTTGGCAATCTGTTAGGATTCTAGATTCTTTCTTCCCATTATTATTTCGGGCGGCATCCGGCGTGTTTCAAGGTAGCCATATCAGCCCACTGTTATTTTCATTATTTATTAACGACATTGTAAAATTTTTTAAGTATGCCTCTTCGCAGATGACATAAAGATTTTCGAACGGGTCTCTAGCGTGTTTAACTGCGAAATGTTACAAAACGACTTAAACCGCTTTTGCAGCTGGTCAATTAACAACTTAATGGCTTTAAACGTGAGTAAAAGCAAAACTATATTTCTTTCATCCGTATCCGCTCGCCTGTTTTTTATCAATATTAACTGTACAATGAAACCATTGATCGGGTTGAGTTCATTTCGGGGCGTGATCTTTGAATTTGATGCTACATTTACCAGACATGTTAACGCCATTATTTCAAAGTCGACATTATGCTTGGCTTCATTAAACGAAACTGCAAGGACTTTCGTGACCCGTTAACTTTGACGTCATTATACGTATCTGCTTTGTTCGGTCTATTTTGGAGTATGCATATCCTGTTTGGTCACCCTCCTACCACTGTCATTCCAAGACGATTGAGAGTATCCAGAAACAGTTTATTTTGTTCGCGCTACGACGTTGACCATCCAGTCGTGCCGTGGACTAGTCGTGCGTGATATAATCAATTCCCGTGTCGATTGTATCGAGTTACTAGCACGTATCAACTTGAACGCTCCCGAACGTCGAATGCGTCAACGCGATAGAGCTTTATTCATCGACCGAGCGGTAACGAACTACGGTCTTTGTGATCCAATTCCACAAGGCCTACGGAGCTTTCAATTATCACTTGTCGAGAAATTCATTCAAGAAAGCTTTAAACAATCTTTTGTTGTCGAGTTTTGTTGCGCCGATTGTAGTCACTGTAGGCAACATTTATAAATAAATAAATAAATAATGGAATTGAAAACTTCAAGAGGTCTTGCATTGCCAGCGGCAAATTTGTATACAAGGCGATTTGTTGCAAACACTGGTTAACTGTGTTGGGATCAGCTCTATACGAGCACCAATTTCATATATCTGTGAGGCGTTTGTTAACTCAAATGTGATGACTCTAGGGTCACTAGTTGTCCAACTGTCTCTTACACACCACCCAACTATCGAGCCCAGCAAGGCTCCGTTGACCATTGTTAAGTCAATGTTGGAGTTCGCATTAGATGAGAACGTCGTTAGGTTTTCCTGCAAGTTCATTATGAAAATGTCACTCCTGGACCCGAAGTCCTCTACTTTTCTTCCGTTTTCATCGGTTAAACGGTCATGCCACATTTTACTTCTAGCATTGAAGTCTCCAGTGATCATTACCCTTTTTGTGTTGCGGATTGATGCGGTCGCTAAATATCGAAGACTGGGAGTCCACTAGCTCACACCCAAGAGCCGCCGTTTTTTAACGTTTTTTTCCATCGTTGACTCTATTGAGTATTTAGATTCTGGGTTCCTTCTCTTAGCATTTTACCTACTGCCAGGTTTTTTATAGCCGCCCCTAACAAGGAGAACAGACACTTCAGGATTTGCCATGGGTATTTTCACCTCAAGGCAAGTAGGTAGGGTTTTACCGCGCCCGTACTCGCGTGGTTATACTGTCAGCGTTACCCAGGGTGCAGTGCGAGGAGCATGTTTAACCAGCGATGTTAGATAAATAAATCAATTAAAATAAATTAAGGTCAATTAATTCTTAATTATAATTAAATAAATTATTTTGATTCACTAACCTCTTTAAAATAGTTACAAAATTAATTAAAATATAAAGGGTGGTTAAATTTTAAGGGCCGACGTTGAATGTGAACCACACCTGAACGTCAATTTTTTTTCTGCATTTAATTTGACAATTTAATCGTCCAAATATGCGTACAATCGGAAAAATCGTGCAAAAATTTGAGCAATCCGGGTCTGTAGGTGATTTTAAAACACCAGTACATGCTCGTACAGCTCGTACAGCAGAAAATATTGCTGCTGTTCGCGATAGTGTGGCTGAAGAGCCGTCCACCTCAACTCGTCGTCGTGCCCAACAATTGCACCTCTCACGCTCGTCGTTGATGAACATTATGCATAAAGACTTGCATTTACACGCCTATAAGGTGCAATTGACTCAAGAACTAAAGCCTCTTGACCATTCCAAACGTCGTCAATGATCAGAATGGTGGCAAGAAATGGCAACAGTCGATGATCAATTTTCGAAGAAAATCATCTTCAGTGATGAGGCACATTTTCACCTCAGTGGATTCGTCAATAAGCAGAATTGCCGCATTTGGGCGAATCATAATCCAAGAGTGATTGTCGAAAACCAATGCACCCACAAAGAGTGACTGTTTGGTGCGGTTTATGGGCTGGCGGCATCATCGGGCCGTATTTTTTCCAAAATGAGGCCGGTCAGGCAGTTACTGTGAATGGTGTTCGCTATCGTGAGATGATAACGAACTTTTTATGGCCAGAATTGGAAGATATGGATGTGAACGATATGTGGTTTCAACAGGACGGTGCCACTTGCCACACAGCTAACGAAACAGTGGCGATGTCAATTGGCCGCCAAGATCATGTGATTTGACACCGTTAGACTTCTTTCTTTCGGGTTATTTGAAAGAAAAAGTGTACGTCGATAAGCCAGCAACAATTCAAGAGCTAAAGGATGAGATAAGGCACATTAACGGCATCGAACCTCAATTATGCCTAAGCGTCATCGAAAATTTGGACCATTGGGTGGAGGTGTGCTGCCGATGTCGCGGCGGCCATTTAGCCGATATTTTGTTCCATACATAATTGAACCATACCATATTATCATAATAAAAAGAATTGATAATAATTTCCTAAATAATTTGCGTTTTATTCAAAATCAACATCGGCCCTTAAAATTTAACCACCCTTTATTTGATATTTTAAATGAATTAAAATATTTGCTCCTGAATATATTGCGGTGAATGAATAGCAAGCGATATTTTGTAAGATTTAGTAAACAGTTCACTCGCGTTATCGGAAAATCGATCTACGTGTTCATTCCTCATCTTGCATTTTATTTATGCCTCCCTAACGTAATCGATAACATCTCTTGCGAAGTATGTATTTAAGCCAGGCACAATTTTATTTGTGATTTCCAACCAACCTCAAAGCATGAACACAAAGCCTAATACAATTTATATGTACCCAGAAAGTTCCATTATAAGATAAACCATAAAATGAACAAACTGAAAAATAAAATTACGACAAAAGCACAAAACACCAAAAAATTCATATTCTAAAAACAACATCGTTCAATTTAATAAGATTTTACCCTCAAATCCTAATTTAAAAGAAAAATCCCCGCACCGCCATTTCAATCTCTAAATCTAAGAAACATGAATAGATGTAGCAACGTTCTATGTATAATATCAGTCTATATATAGACGTAGAACAGAGTCGAGAATACCTACACATACCTTAGAAAAAATTGTTCTAAACCAATACAATATTGAATCAAACAATTTTATTCCAGCTCGTAAACGTACAAAACAGAATTAAAATCCTTCGTTTCCCTGGCAGTGCGACGAGGAAAGCGACAAGAATCCTAGAAAAATACTCGCACAAAATTTTATCGTGACAGGTGAAATTTATGAATGTTTTTTTTATTTTTATTTTCCAGGTGATTTTTCATTTATTTATAAGAGGCAAATTTGATAACGAACTTAAAAGCTCTCGCACCCTTTATCGTAAAAAAAATAAAAACACGAAATTAAAAATGAGTTACAAATTTATTCATTTATCATAATTATCGAATGAAGTTTCAGATAAATATTTTTTAATAGACAAAATTTAATTAAAATTTAATTAAAGTGAATTATACGAGGCTTAGGCAAACTCTCAACATCTACAAGACAACGTAATCTGATATTATGCTATGTACATACAAAACAATCGGAAACGACAACAGGAACAATACATATTCATGTATACACCCCCATCGATTCCTCTATTTACCTCCATATCCGTACGTACATAATTCATACCGAAAAGCAACAACGATACGACGACGATGATGTTATCACTGGAAGCTCGATTTTACATTTATTTTATACTGGCTTTGTACTTTCGTTATCATCGACATAATGAAAAAAAAAAAAAATTTTTATTGATAAACGAATTGAATATCGTGAATATAAAATATAACGTCAATATATTTATTGTTAAGAAGTATTGAAACGAAATTAATTCAATTGCTTATACTTCAACGAATAAATCATAAAGTAATTTACATATGCAAGATAAAGAAGGAGTTGTGCACAAAAGTAGAACACGGGTTTCGTTTGATTTAAATCGTAACTTCATCGGATACAAAAGCCGATTAAATTGTATTTACAGTTTATCGCGCGTGGCCCATAAAATATGTGTCGAAGGATTTTCTTGACTTTATGGAGTTTCCAAATAATAAACCACAAAATACCCTTAGATTCATGTCTTCGCCCATTTTTCTCTAATAAATATTGAAAATTTGTGACAGCGATATTTTTACAGATTTTTTATTCGCTATATCGCTGTCAGTCGGACTTGGTCGTTATGGATTTTTGATGAAATAATTTTGAAAAAAACCACCAGCAAAATAAATTACTTACATATTTGCCTTCTTGCGGTAACCATATAAATGGTTATGCTACTGAAGTTAGCCGAAAACTTGAGCCGGGAAACTGCATTATCGACATATTAGTTGATACTAACTAAGTTAACAGAAAATTTTCGCCGAAATTTTTTTAAAAAATCAATGTCACATAATTCGAATGTTTAAAGGTCACATGAACTGGGTGAAGTTAGACCAATTCGTAAATAGCTAGATCCTATGTTTATAATTTGTCGTATTAGAGGGCAATGAATTTGAGTTGCGGCACTAACGAGTGAACACCGGTGCCAAAAATCAGGCCATTTTTTATGTAGCATCATAGTGACATAAATTTACGAATAGGTCTAACTTCACCCAGTTCATGCGACCTTTGAACATTCGAATTATGTGACATTGATTTTTAAAAAAAAATTCCGGGAAATTTTTTTGTTAACTTTAGTAGCATTAAATGGTTACCTTATTAAAGTTAGTCGAAAGTTTCCAGCCGAAAGCAAAAATGGTCGATAATGTAAATAGTGTCTTAGAATGTTCAGCCAAAAGTAATCGATTCCAATCCGTTGATTGATGCTCATCTAACAAGACATATCAGCCGAAAATTTTCAGCGGAAAAAATATTTACATTTAGCAAGAAATACTTATCAATTTTAAAGGGTTTTCCAATAAGAGGTTTCATTTGGATATTAAAAAAACTTTCATTGTAAAGAGGAAGGTATGCCATTAACATTTGAAAACGATATCAGCAAATGGCGCCACGGCTTCGTTTGAACCACCATATCCTTTTCATGAACTTGTCCATAACCAATTCGCACATTTCCGGCTGTATGTCCTCGATAACTTCACGAATTCCATCTTGAATCCATTCCTTGAATCGATTGTGGAGCATTGGCATAGATCTTATCTTTCACGTGGCCTCAAAGTAAAAAGTCTAAAGGTGTTAATCACAAGATCTCGATGGCCAATTGAGATCACCTCTTCGAGAAATAATACGGTCAGGAAACTTTTCTTGTAAAATGCAACAATCGCAATTGTTTCGTTGCTTTTGTGGCACGTAACGCTGTCTTGCTCAAAATAAACGTCGCCCACATCAATATATCTTCCAATTCCGGCCATAAAAACAGTAATCATAGCTCGGTAGAGCAATCCATTCACCGAAACAGTTGCGCCAGCCTCATTTTCGAATAAGTAAGGGATGAAGAGGCTTTTCAACAATCATTCTTGGATTTTGTGAGCCCCAAATGCGACTCCGACTCCGGCCTCATCACTGAAGATGTTATTTCGATGAAAATCCGGATCATTTTGATGCATTTGAAGGACCCAATCAGCGAAGATACGACGTTTAAGGTGATCGACCGGCTTGAGTTCTTGTGTTAACTGAACCTTTAAAAGCCTTAAGACCTCACGTTATGCAAAATACGGTGTAATGTCGTTTGTGGAATGTCTAATTCCAAGGATCGACTAGAAATCGACAAACCTGGGTTTTCATCAACACTACGGGCTACAGCAGCAATATTCTCGGTTGTTCTTGAGCGAGGCACAAGGCTTCGATTCTTCACATCACTAACTTGTCCCCACAGCTCAAATTTTTCCACCAGTTTCACTATTGCCGGGAAGGTGCTTCACGACGACCCAAAAGTGCTTTAGTTTTGCGAACTGTGACTGCAAAATGTTCACCATTTTTGAAGTGAATTTTAACAATTTCAATGCGTTGTTGAAGCGTGTATCGTTTTTGGTAATGGCGTTTTTACTTGCCAAATGTCAAAAGATGACAGCTTCAAAATTGACAGCCGCCCAAATAGAAGGCTATTCAAAATGAAACCTCTTATTGGAAAAGACCTATAATATTTTGCTAGAAGTGTTTACAATTGTGAAATTCATTTATTAGATTTACACGGTTGAAAAAATTATTTCTTCTAACCTACTGTCCCGTTTATTTGATGCCACTATGGTTATTTGATAGGCAGGCCATAATGTTGGCCAACTTCGGCCTAATCGTGGAGATATTCTAATGGGATGCAGGGGTATAATTTTGTCAAAATTCGCTAATTCAATATATCGAAAATGCATTGAGTGACCTGTCGCTCAAGATTGACGTGTTTTGTCATTGATCCCACTATGGTTATTTGATAGGCCATAATGTTGGTCAACTTCGGACTAATCGTGGAGAAATTGCGATGGGGATGCAGGGGTGTAATTTATCAAAATTTCGTTAAAGCGATACATGAAAATGTATTACCCGTTCAATTAATAAATTTTTTAGTTCCAGATTAACTTGCTTTATCATTCCTGTGGTCACAGCAGATTAGAGAAGACCGAGAGGCTCCTAGAAGTTCTAATTTCAATCGGTAAATTATTGAAGTTGGTGAGTGAAACCACATAGAAGAAATGTCTACGAAAATCTAATCTCCAGTTAGGGATATATTTTCTGTATTGCGAGTTCAATCGAAGACCGTAGCCAGGACAAGTGACACAGTTGAAGACCTTGAAGAAAAACATGTGTTGTATTGGCATGATGTCTAGCGCCCGAAAGATGGGCGAAGAAGGAAATAGCGATTCATGAAAAGTCATTAGAGGATAATATGTTTCTGTCGAACCAAAAGCGAACGCATTAATGTTTTACAGGCACTCTCCCAACACGCCAGCCCGTAGAGAAGAATAGAACCATACTAGGACATAATAAACTAAAAATAAAAATAAATAAAAAAAAAGCCATTCCGCCAGTAAATATAAATCGTGTGCGATCCCTGATATGTTAACCTGTTTGCTTGAACCAGAGTACACAAACGAAAAGCAGTCAGCAAAAGCGGTGGGAAGAGTGAAAAATGGCGTCGGAAAATTCCATTCACGTAAACAAGAAATAACAGTTCTCCGCTCAGTTGGTGATCTATACTATCAAAAGCTTTAGTCATATCGACAAAAAGACCTGATGACTTCAGCCCTAAATCAATGCACCCAATCAATTGTTCCAAAACTGTTAAAATAGCTAGTTCCGTGTTCTTATTTTTCCTAAACCCGAATTGCAGCGATGAGAGAAAATTAATTTTATTCAGAAAATGTACCATCCTACTTTTCATGGCCTTTTCAAAGATTTTGGAAAAAATTGGAAGAAGCGATATTGGTCGGTAGTTATCTAAATTCGATTTAACTTTTTTTTTAAATTGGGATAACTGCAGCTCGCTTTAGGGCTAACGGAAAAATCCCTGCATTGACACTTAAATTCATGATGAAACTTAAGACTTTCACAAGATGACAAGCCACCTTCTTAACTAATACTTCAAAACACCATCTAATCCAGGCGATATAATTCACCCGGAAAGAACGGGGAAAATAAAAGCTTCTCTTCGTGTCGTAGTTTTCTATCACCAATCTACCGACTCATCCAAAGTAACAGTCAAACAACTGGATTCGCCTACTCGCACAAAAAAATTGTTAAACTCATTAGCAATGACACTTGAATCAGAGATCACACCTTACAATTTCTTCTTTAATTTCAGCAGACTCGGGATGCCCATGTATCAATTCATTTACTGACTGCCAGTTTTTCCGGGCATTAGTGCCATTGGAATTATCTGTTCAGCGCAGTACTGCTTTTTACTCTGACTTATTTTGGCATTAACGTTGTTACATAGTTTGCGACTATAGTTAGCCTGATGAGCTTTACTGCTTTTCCTGCTTTAGAGGTAGGTTTTGTGCAGCTACTAAGGAGACCATTTAGAATATTTAGAAAATAATCAAAAGCAAGTGGACTACGGAAATACCTCTGATAAAACCTACAGAGAACGTCATCGATACAGGTTGCTGAAGGTTTAAAAATCCTGGTAGGTTCAGACACAAGAATATCAAGGCCATTAGCTGACCGCACATCTAGTGAATTGTCGATATCAGTATTTTTTAATAAAAAATTTATATTAAAGTCGCCCATAATTAACGCGTTTGAAGTTAGACCTAACTTAATCCTAACCAACAAAAACAATCGAAAATTTGTATAAGTAAAACAAGAATGTCATTTAGGCGAAACAGTGAATTTGTGAATTAATTCCAATTGCAATTTATAATAAATAATTAGGTTCAACATTTATTAGGATGGAATATAAGTATTTAATATTTTCTTAAGAAATTGAATATCTCGAAACCTAATATGTTTTTCAAGAATGTTTTTATTATGTTCTTCTGATAGATCTAGATTAGAACTATCTATATTCCAAGCCATTTGAAAAGCTAAGCAAGATTAGCTTGATATTTTTACAATTCTAATCGTTCCTAGCAAATATTGGCATACCACCAGTAACCAGTAATTCTCATTGCACCCGGCAAACAGATTATAATTCTTCAGACTGAAGCTTGAGATTTCGTCCTCATAGACCCAGATCTCTAAAAGGTCAATCAAAATAGGCGTTACATTCGCGGAATCTAAATAAGCAAGCAGCCTATCTAAATTTCTTCTCATGCTTCTATTATTTTGGTATACAAAATCAAATCCCTATAAAGAACTAGCCATAGCCATTTACAACAATATGTAAAACAAGAACGAAAGAGGTGGGGGGGGGGTCGAAATTTTGGGTCAAATGTTACTCGATATACCTTGTGGTGGGCACACCAATCTTATCCAGGCACGTTAAAAATAATTTTTTGTCAGGCTAAATGGAATTGGCCGAAAATGTAATGGATTCAAAAAGCAAATTTAAATGTGGCATCTCTACCAACGTTAATAATTTATTACACCAGTACGCCACCAGATATTGGGTCAAATTTTACTCCTTGATCGTTGTGAAGGCAAGTCAAATTTATTCAGGTTTGTAATAAATTATTTTTGGTTCAGGTTACACGGAATTTTCTTCAAACGGCAAAGGCCTCAAATTTGTAATTTAAAGTTCGATTTAACACATTTATATTTATATTTATATTACAATAAGGCTAACCTGCCTTCCACAAGGTCCATTGAATAACATGTGACTCGATGTCTGGTGGCGGTCTGGTGTAATAGATTTTTAAATGTGGCAAAACCAACCTGTATATCTTAATTTGAACTAGAGCTTCTGATGCCTATTCCGTCTAATATTATGCTAAAATAATTTATTACACAGCTGCATAAGGTTGACCTACCCTCGACAAGACTTCTAGAGCAACATTTGATCCAAAATCTGGTGGCAGTCTGGTGTAAAAAAATTAATAAAGTTGGTTAAGTTGACGTTTTTGAAATAAATAATCGTTTTAGGGTGAAATTTACCCTTAGGCAAGTTACAGAGGTGGTATTGAATTAACTTATTCAATGTATCTGATTTGTAATAAATTCTTGTCTAAGAACCATCAGGATATCGATCTCTCGTTTCTCGAAAACGGTAACTGTAATAAAATCGGGATTTGTTCTAATAAATTGTAATAAATGTCGTGGTTTTCAGTTTTGTCCAAGATCGTGGAATCACTGGTAATGTTTGTCGAAAATTACATGCAAATAGAATCATCGCACCACCAAACTGGTTTCGGTAGTTTCGTAAATCTTGCAATCGTGCGGTTTAATGCCTCCAAAAATTTTTTGTGTGCCATGCAACACATCGCAGAATGACCATCGCAGAATTCCTCGAAAGGTTGCAAGTTGGAGTTTCATTAGCTTGTATGTTCTACGGCAACTTAAGTGCTGAATGACCTGTTCGACCGCCTTCCAACAATGTAGCTGCAATACCTGATGAAGCAAGTGCAAGCCCAATTCCATTTTGATCGAATCATTGCCAAAATGATATTAAAAACGTTTTACTAGTTCCACCGGGAGCACCCAAGAAAAAAATTCCGCCAGTTCCATCGTTCACTGCTTTCATGAGTGTATCGTAAGTATATTTCTGTTGCGAAATTAAGAGGGGAACGTTTCTTTGAACGGTTTCTCTCATTGCAAATCTGCATTCGATGTTCTAAGACGCATCTGATGCAATATATCTTCGGCCATATAATCTTTATATTTGTTCCATAAATCAATCAGTGTTAATGGGAAGCATGTAGACAAAATTATAGAAAAGACCGTTCGTATTTGTTTAGCATTTGTCGAAGTCACAGCATCATCGAGAGTGTGGTTCTAATGAGTTTCAATCGCCCAATAAACCATTAATAGTTCGCAGGTGTTGGAATAATGTTGGGCCAAGAACATTGACTAAGAGTCAAAAACACTCGTCTTGGCTGGAATGGATTGTGTAAAGACGTCCTAGTGCATCGATTGAAAATACTTGTGGGTAACCTGGAACTGGCTGTCGTTATTTCCGTCGTTTATATTTCTTGGACGATTGATTCCAGGTATAATATCTTGGCATTTCGGAGTAAAGCAGCGTTCGGGAAAAGTCATCATTCTGGCACATTTCAAAGCAGCCGATCAATGTTCTCGATGGCGGCCTGTCAGCTCGTTGTAATACGTTCTCCTCTGTAAAATACACTCTTTGACCATTTTCCAAATGTATGGCCAAGTGAACAACAGTGGAGTGTCTTTCATGTATAGCGAATGAAAAAATACGCCATATCGCTTCGTTACTGCTATCATAGCGGCCCATTTCACGTACTTGCAAATGTATTTATAGATTTGACGGAATGGAAAAATTCCACATTTATGTGTGCTTTAAATGGCTTGGAGAGTAACGGCAAAAACCGATCAATCCAACGATCATCAACTTCAATGTTGTGTTGATTAACTTTGACTACTGTTGACCTCTACTGTACTAATTGTCTTGGATAGCGTTTTGAACATTTTCCGTCAACCATACACGGAGAAATGGCATTTAATATTCCAAAGGGACCGTGAATCATAATTTTTGTAACAACCTCATGTAACAGTGGATCTTCTTCGTTATCGGGAATTTCCGCTGATATCACATCATGGATTTTATTTGGTCTTATCGTTTCAACCAACTAAATGAGGATATATGTATGTGACAATCCGCGTTTTGCCACTCAACCGAATACATCCAACAGAGCGTCTCGCCGAATTCTTGGTGAATTTCTGTCCACTGTGTATATCACGTGAACGTGATAAATAAATCTGGTGTGCCATAATGACGTACATGCGCATATGTCGCGGACTTCCGACGTATGTTGCTGGAAGAATCAGTCATTCCTCTGACATTCTGTGCATTTCCGTCAGCATTGATGGCATCCCGAAGATGAACGTATTCCTCGCAACGGAGTTTTGCCTGATTCAACCTGATAAATTTCAAGCGCTCAGTTTAAACTTTGACTCAGTCTGTATGAATACTAATTCATTGAATCAACCAAATGACACCCATCTTCACCTTGCCAAAATAAGATAGGATATTGTAACGCATCATATGCTCGGTGTGTTTCGGACACACGCTGCAACGATATCGTTGCGCCGTTGTAAAACAATATCTCGGGTTTCTAACTTTTCACCCAGGACGACAATAGCAACTTAATCAATTGTTGGCGCATTGAAACGTCTTGCGTGTTGTCTAGCAGGCGTCATATCGTCTCTGATGATAATTTTGTTGTGTCAGATGTCATGCGGTCTAATGCGGCCTCGAATAATGCAACCAATTTATTGTGATGGTGTGAAAAAGGGTTGAAGTTTTTCCACATTTGGTCCGAATTGTGATGTGCACAACGGTGATCGACTTGTCTTGCTGAATTTCCCATAAAAAAAATTTGCAAAGATGTGTAGTCACTATCCGGCGTCGGCAATAAGGAACCTGTTCGATGATATATTTGGCCCTGAATCTGCAAGGGTAAACAGATGTAATATAGGTAATTGTATAGCGAAGTTTTTTGTACCGCCATGTGGCTGGCAAAATACGTTGGCGGCACTGCCATTCCTCCATCAACTTCTATAAATAAACTCACATCTGGTTGCTTTTGGCAATTCGCAGCTACCAACATCTTTACACCATGTCAATTGAAAGCTGCCAACGTATTTTGCACTAGTCACATGGTGGTAAAAGTTTATTGTTTCTGCAATTATTGTATTGCTGGATATGAGTAAAAATGTTTAGAATCTGGCCCATTGGACACACAACGTTCATTGGTCCAATAGCAACGATTTGAAGTGAATGTTTCGAGTAATCGATTTCCACGGTATAATTTAATCAGCTCGACAGAGATTAAACGCAACATTTTCACGTTGCTGATTTCGATTCCATCGATTCTGTCCAACTTCATTGCGCGCCTCGCGTTGCTCGTCAGTTTGATTTGCTCGTATACATCTTTGACTTGCAACATTGCGAGTACTGCTACCTAAGTTGGCACGTCTAATTGGTGGAATTTTGAAGAACCCAAATCCAACTGAAAATAAAAATTTGACTCCCATATTGTTACCGTGTAACCATGTATACCACGTGTTAGTCTATCAAAGCTTACCAAAAATCGATATTAAATTAAACTTTTAATATAAAAATTGATTAGAAAACTAATTAAAAGTATGTCCAAGTATGTTCCAAATAGAGACTATGAGGTCGTATAGATTTGATGCAATAGTAGCGGCTCCGAGGCCAGGAGCCTTCAATTTTTCAATCTACTAATAGCTGAGTCTACTTCATCCACTGTGGGATATACGACCAAGGCCTCTTCACCTGAAGAAGCTTTAGTAGATTTTGGAAGTAGGTTTGCCATACTGAGAGAACATCGGTCACGTTTGTTCTCACCGCTTCATTCCGGTTTTTGATGGATGTACTTCTTGGGCTTAGGGATTCGGGTTCGTTCGCTCAAAATATTTGAAGCTTTGAAAGAGTATAATACAAAACACAAACATTTTAAATTGTAATTCAACATTACAACGAATCAAATTTACATGCAAAATGACATTATATGGCAGGTACGTATAATTTTGGCAAATAAGGTAATATTAGGTTATAGATAAAACTTGTTCCTTATAATCTAAAAAAATTTAATAATTTAATATTTATTCATCCAATCATTTAATAATGTAATAAATTTTGAAACGATGATCCTAGAAACAGACATGCAAGACAATTTTTTGTTCGAACGTACGAGACCGTATCCGTTATACCAATTTAATTTTCTTTGGGTCCTTTATCAGAAACATTCAAATCATGTAATATTTTTTTGTAATTTATTAATCCAAAACACAATACTCATATACATATGGTCATAAATAAAATGAAATGAGTCGAATGCATGAATTTATATCCAGAACATGTGAAGAAAATGTAGAATTTGCCCGTAAGTTATTTTTTGCTGGACTTTTATTTTCCCATGTTCACAAAATTATGTTTAAGTTTTATTCCAGTTTTTGCCTTTCATTTTCTCGTTTATATGCAAAAACTAGAAAATCTCTTGGAAACCGAGAGAAGTGGAAAAAATCATTATACATTAAGTGTATAAACGTATACATCAATTGAAATGTATTGAAACGAAAAACTCTCATATGAAAATGTCATTTTCCGAATGTGGAATACCAGTTATATCGAGCATATGTCATAAATTCTATTTTATGGCAATTCAATCGATAACAAAATATAATTTACTTTGAATTAAAATTAATATTTATTAGATGATTTTGTAAAACTTTTACAAAATTATTATAAAATCTTGTAAATAGTAAAATGAAGCATTTTCATTTCATATATCATAAAGGTTTTACTTTGTGCTTTGTTGTCTAGTAAAATATTTTTTATCATTTAATGAAATCAATAATTGGGACATGCACGAAAACGACCCTCGTATGTTATACTCGTATTCAGCTGCCTACGATTTAAGGAAACTAAATTCAGCGGGATGCAGCTTCAGTGAAAAGTATAAATATTTTGTTTACGGTTGTGAAATTTCTCTCACCAAAATTCCCATGTACATCCCGTGTACCATTAGCTTGGGTTAGGTTTCAGTGGTTAGGCCAATTTTGGCCCATTGTGATGCCACAGGATCCGACATCATTAAACTCCCTTTAAAACCTTTTAATGCTATTCACATTAGAGCTTTCGTTTTCAGAGAAGCTGTCCTTAGTGTATTTGGCCAAGTGATCATGTCTTCTCAGCTAGCGCAGAGCATGATCATAGGAAGTGAACAAGAGTCTCCCCCTCCTCTTTGCAGTTTCTGCAGAAGTATTTGCATCCACACTCAGCCTTCTCGCATGATCTCCGAAGAGGCAGTATCCGGTAAGTACTCTTACAATTCTACCTAAATCACACTTCCTTAATGTGATTAAGATCTTGAAGCGCTTCAAGTTCAGCTCAGGTCATACTTGCTTCGCTATCCTATCAGTCGAACTGGCGAGCCACCTAGCATTTGCCAAGGCAACTGCTTTCCTATGGCTTACTGCTTTCAACACAGACAGAGGCCTTCCTACACGTTATCACCCTGGTTCCAGTTGGAGAGTTGTACCGTACCAACCAACTGGATATTGAAATGTTCACTCATCCAATGATATTACATTATGCCTCAACCGGTTCATGGCCTCTTTAATCGTTATAACTTCAGCCTGGTACACCTGGAAGAAAATAATTGTCCCGGTCTCAGCAAAAAGACCACCCTTCCAATCTTCCCTAGAGGAGAGAATCACCTTAAAACGCTTGCAAAAGCACAAAAGGGGTGTTATATAATTCAAATTCACCAGGTTCTGCCTCACATAATTAACTATAGTTGAGTGCCCTATTTTCCGGCTATTCCACTCTGAAACCGCTGATAGCTCTGAAACCGCTGTACTGGCCGTCATTTGCTTACCGATAATATCCAACAGGAGAAGGTAAAGCATGACCTATAAGGCACTAGTGGGTGTCGTTTTCAGCGCCCCACTAATGAGCAAACAGGCTGCCCTCTGCACCTTCCTCATCACGTTCCTGTATGATAATTTCTCCAGAGCTGGCCACCAAACACTCACACCATACAGCGGTACGAGCCTTACTACTGCCGTGTGAAGCCAGTGCACCAGCTCCAGTTTCAGATCCCACTTACTTCCGATGGCATTTTTTGCAAGCTTGCTCTTTCGTACTTTTGAATTTTTGCAAGAGCTTACTGTCAAGAAGAACCCCTTGGATTGTCGCCTTATCAGTAAACACCAGCATGGTACCATTCAAACTTGGTGGAATCGCTTTCGGAATGTTATACCTCCTACGCGAAAGGAACTAGCTCTGTTTTAGATGGGTTGATGCCCAATCCACATCTGCATTCTACATCACATCCCTGATTGTAACCAGGTCCTTTCCGAGACAACTATCGCTACGTCATCGGCATAAGCAACCACACCTATTCCTTCTCCCTCCAGTTCCAATGGTACTGCGTTGAATATTACATTCCAAAGAAGGAGAAAAAGGACACCTCTCTGAGGTGTTTCCCGAACAACCCGTCTTCTGACGGAGACTTCCCCCATCCCCGCTATGACCTTTCTGCTTCCTAGCAAGTGATCAATTAGCATAGTTACTGGGTATTTAATCTCAAGTTTGAACAATTCTGCCCTAATTACCTACACCTTCACGTTGTTAAAAGTGCCCTCGACATGGAGAAACGCTAGTAACGAGAATTCCTGAAAATTCAGTGACTTCTCAATTTTCTGAACCAAGTCATGTAATGCCGTGTCCACGGACTTATCCTTCTGGTACGCATGTTGAGATTGTGCCCAGTTTATGGTTATAATTCTCAAACGAATCTGGACATCCAGCAGCCTTTCTATGAATTCCAGCAGACAGGTTGACAGTGGTATTGGTTTTAAGTCCTTAGGGTTGCTGTGCGAGGTTCTTTCCACTTTCGGGATGCAAATCACCCTAGCCTTCCTCCATTTATTCGAGATGTAACGCAGCTTCAGACACCTTTTGAAGATAACCTCCAGTCAGAGATGTAAGACGTCCGAGTTCTTCTGAATTTCTGCTGGTACAATCCCACCTGGACCAGCCAAAGGACTTAAAAGTTTGAATAGTCCAATTTTTCATCCGTATATCCAGAATATACTCTGTACACAACATTTGGGCCCCGCAGTCATCCATAGACCCGCAGTCATCCAAAGACTCCGCAATCGATGCATCCTCACTTCGCGGGAAGTGAGATCCCATCAAAAGATCAAGAGTCTCTTCACTAGAAGGCGTCCATTTGCCATCCGGTTTAATCAGATAGCCTGGAACAGTTCGACTGGTAGAGAGAATTTTTCTTAAGCGTGAGGTTTCCAAGACCCCTTCCATTCAGCACAGAAGCGCCTCCACGAATTCCTTTGCGCCTTCCTTGTTTCACTTTTTTATTCTCTGAGACATTCTTTATAGAGTTTCTTTCTTGACTTACTCTCGAACTTTTCGCTCTATTGAAAGCAGTCCTAACGATTTTTCGGCACTCCACAAGTGTCGGGGAGTCCAGGAACTCTAGATGGAATGCTTCCCTGCAATACTACACTATGCGCCATATACGCACCATAGACTCCTGGGATTTCTGAAGACGTACTGATTTGTAATTTGGAGATTGAGCTTAAATGTTAGGTACCGTTTTATTGGATGAAGTTTTTTTGGATGAAAATCCATGTCAAACTCAAAGAGAGCTTTCAGAACAGGTCGGAGTTACTCACCAAACAATATCAATTCGATTAGATGCAATGGGAAAAATACAGAAGAAAGGAAAATGGGTTCCTCATAAACTGACCTGCATGAATTTGTTTTCTCGGTACAAAAGAACGAATTTTTTGAGAAAAAAATCATTACGGGTGATAAAAAGTGGATTTCGTACGATAATGTTAATCGCAGAAAACCATGGGTTGGTCCAGACCAGCCATTGAGTCATCAACATCGGTTGCAAAATGAATATTTTTGCCAAGCAAGTGTTACTGTGTGTCTGGTCGAAATGGAAAGAAGCCATTTACTATGACCTTCTCGCACCTGGTCACACTGTTACAGCTGAACGTTACCAGGATCAGTTGATCAAATGCTCTGAAGGAAACAAGGCCATTTATGGTCCAAGGAAGGTGGAAGGTTATTGCTGCATGACAACTCTCGTCCACATACAGCCAAATCAACCCAGGAACTCATCTCCTCCTTAGACTGGTAAGTTTTACAGCATGCGGCGTATTCTCCAGACTTGGATCCTTCTGATTACCACTAATTCAGATCAATGTCATCATATTTGAAAGACCAGCGGTTCACGAAAGTTAAAGATGTGCAAAAATGGCTCAATTACTATTTTAAAAGACCATAGATAGAAATGGTGAATATATTGAAAATTATTCTTTGTAACAATCATATTTTCAATAAAGTTGAATTTGACCAAAAAAGCCGAGTTTCTACTTACACACATAATAAAATAATAATTATAATATTACGACAAATACAATAAATAAAATGGATGTAATAAATATATGTAAATAATATAACGTTATGATTTATTTAATGAATAACTTTTTTGTTTCTGATTTTATTCAACGTTGGCATTTATTAAAATTTAGATTATAGTTTGGAAATATGTTCACATTTTGCAAAATTCACAAATGCTCTTTCCAGAGCATTTTTCAGAACTTTTCTTATACTGTTATATCCCAGCACCCTCACTTTAGGTAGCCTCAAAGGAAAAAAATCGGAGGCCGTTAAATCGAGCGAACGCGGTGGCCAGTTTAAATCAGAAAAACGCGATATTATTCGATCGCCAAAAATTTCGCGAAGGAGAGCCATAGTTGAACGAGCTGTGTGAGCTGTGGCTCCATCTTGTTGGAACCAAAATTCTGGATTGTTCTCTGCCTCTGGCCTTAATAAAATTTTCAATCATTGCCCGATATTGAATGCCATTCACATTAACCGCAACTTATTCCACGCCATACTGTGCATATAAGTGGATGCTTATGATTTTCAACAATTATTCTTGGATTTTGGGTACCCCATATATTCTAGAATTTTGTTTAATCACGTGACCATTGAGGTGAAAATAGGCCTCATTCCTCATTATGGGTTTGTGAATAAACTCATTGTTTCCTAGGCATAATTTTTGAAACCGCGACTATATTGAATGCGTATTTGTGCATCATTTGGTTTTAACACGTGAACCAATTGAATCTTATTTGGAAAAAGGTGTAACTTATGTAAAATTCTTTGCAAAGGCCGCCTAGACATCACCAACTGCTGAGAACGTCGCGTGGTGGAACGTTCGGGGTTTTCCTCAATATTTGCCTGTACCCGAGCAATGTTCACATTATTTCGAACTGCACGAGGTCCTCCAACGCGCGGAAGAACACAGACAACCCGTTTTTGCTGAAAACGCTGAATCAATCGGTAAATTGCTGGAGCGCTAGGTGCATTTCGAACATGAAAGAAATTTCGATATGATCTTTGTGTCTGAATAATCGAATGCTGACTATCAAAATAAAATTTAACTACTTTGGTTCTTTGTTCTATACTGAGTCATATCCAAGTTGTTCAAAGTTAATTTTGAAAAAAAAACGAAAAAAAATCGAAAATAAAAAATTTATTTACTAATTAAATCATAACTTTTCTTATTCTCTTTATAATAAACATAATAAATATAATAAATACTATATAACGAATATAATTAATATAAATAACATAATAAATATAATAAAAATAGTTATTATAATATATATAATAAAGTTAATAAATATAATTAATAAAACAAATTTAATAAGGATAATAGATATAAAAATTATAATTATTATAATAAATATATTAAATTTAATAAATAAAATAAATAAGATAAACAAATATAATAAAAATAATTAATATAATAAAAATTATAAATATAATATAGATAATAAATATAATAAAATGTATAAAAATAAATATAATTAATATAATTAACATAATAAACATACTAACTATAATAAATATGATAAATATAATTAATATAATAAATATAATAAAGTTAATAAATATAATTAACATAATAATTATAATTATTATAATAAATATATTTTAATAAAATTATAAATATAATCAATATAATAAATAAGTTAAATATAACAAATATAATTAATGTAATTAACATAAAAAGTATAATAAATTTAATAAATATAATAAAAATAATTAATATAATAAATTTAATAAATATAATAAAAATAATTAATATAATAAATTTAATAAATATAATCAATATAATTAATATAATAAATTTAATAAATAATGAATATAATTATTATAATAAATATAATTAACATAATAAATATAATAAATTTAATTATTATAATAAATTTAATTAATATAATAAATGTAATTAATATAATAAATATATTTTAATAAAATTATAAATATAATTAATATAATAAATATAACTAATATAAATAACATAATAAATTTGATAAATATGTTAAACATAACGAATATAATAAATAAGTTAATTATAACAAATATAATTAATATAAATAACATAAAAAGTATAGTAAATTTAATAAATATAATTAATATAATAAATGAAATAAAATTATACATATAATAAATAAGATAAATATAATAAATTTAATAAATATAATAAAAATAATTAATATAATAAACTTAATAAATATAATCAATATAATTAATATATTAAAGTTAATAAATAATGAATATAATTATTATAATAAATATAATTAACATAATAAATATAATAAATTTAATTATTATAATAAATTTAATTAATATTATAAATGTAATTAATATAATAAACATATTTTAATAAAATTATAAATATAATCAATAAGTTAAATATAACAAATATAATAAATTTAATAAATATAATAAATGAAATAAAATTATAAATATAATAAATAAGATAAATATAATAAATTTAATAAATATAATTAATATAATAAAGTTAATAAAAAATAAATATAATTATTAAAATAAATAAATAAATTTGATAAATATGTTAAACATAACGAATATAATAAATAAGTTAAATATAACAAATATAATTAATGTAATTAACATAAAAAGTATAATAAATTTAATAAATATAATCAAAATAATTAATATAATAAATTTAATAAATATAATTAATATAATTAATATAATAAAGTTAATAAATAATGAATATAATTATTATAATAAATATAATAAATTTAATTATTATAATAAATTTAATTAATATAATAAATGTAATTAATATAATAAATATATTTTAATAAAATTATAAATATAATTAATATAATAAATACATATAACTAATATAAATAACATAATAAATTTGATAAATATGTTAAACATAACGAATATAATAAATAAGTTAATTATAACAAATATAATTAATATAAATAACATAAAAAGTATAGTAAATTTAATAAATATAATTAATATAATAAATGAAATAAAATTATAAATAACGGGTGTTTTTTTAGGAGGTTTGTTTTTCCGATAGATGTCGTTTTATTTTATGACAGTTGTTTTGACAGCTCAAAGTGGCATTTCTACTCAGTATTGTTTGGCAAATCATTATGAATAGGTTAACTCCAGAACAACGTTTTCAAATCGTGGAAATTTATTTTCAAAATCAGTGTTCAATTAAAAATGTTTATAGAGCACTTCGTGAATTTTATGGTGCACATAATCGTCCGTCAGAGACCACCATAAAGAACGTAATTACCAAATTTCGGTCTACATTCACTCTTTTGGATGCCAAGCCACCGACAAGAATGAGAAGAGTTCGTACAGAAGAAAATATTGCTGTCGTTGAGGCCAGTGTCGAAGAAAACGACTATTTATCGATTCGTCGTCGTGCTCAGCAAATTGGACTTTGTCCATCGACTTTATGGAAAATTTTACGTAAAGATTTGGGTTTGGTGCCATACAAAATTCAATTGGTGCAAGAATTAAAGCCACACGACCATCGTTTGCGCCGTGAATTCAGTGATTGGTCGTTAAATCAATTGAACGAAGATCCATTTTTTTACCGTAAAATTCTCTTCAGTGATGAGGCGCATTTTTGGTTAAATGGATACGTCAACAAACAAAATTGTCGCATTTGGAGCAAAGATAATCCACACGCCGTTCTAGAATTACCAATGCATCCTGATAAATGTACTGTTTGGTGCGGTCTATGGGCTGGTGGGATCATCGGTCCATATTTCTTTAAAAATGAGGAAGGACGACGCGTTACCGTGAATGGAAATCGATACAGAACCATGTTAAATGAGTTTTTGTTGTCAAATCTTGAAGATATGGATATGAATGAAATGTGGTTTCAACAAGATGGTGCCACTTGCCATACAGCACGTGAAACAATCGACTTATTGAAAGAAACTTTCAACGACAACATTATTTCGAGAAATGGTCCGGTGAATTGGCCTCCGCGTTCGTGCGATTTGACGCCACTCGATTACTTTTTGTGGGGATACGTGAAGTCATTGGTTTATGTGGATAAACCTCAATCGATTGACGCTTTGGAAACCAATATTCAACGTGTCATTGCTGACATACGCCCTCAAATGCTTGAAAAAGTGCTGGAAAATTGGACCTCCAGAATGACATTTGTGAAAAATAGTCGTGGTAGCCATATGCCAGAAATTGTGTTTAAATGTTAAATGCCAAAAAATTATCTACCAAATAAAAAAAAATTTTGGTCATTTCATAATTTTATATGTGTTTTATTCAAAAAAAAAATCGGCAACCTCTTAAAAAAACACCCTTTATAATAAATAAGATAAATATAATAGATTTAATAAATATAATTAATATAATTAATATATTAAAGTTAATAAATAATGAATATAATTATTATAATAAATATAATTAACATAATAAATATAATAAATTTAATTATTATAATAAATTTAATTAATATAATAAATGTAATTAATATAATAAATATATTTAAAAAAAATTATAAATATAATCAATATAATCAATAAGTTATATATAACAAATATTAGTAATATAAATAACAAAATATCATATGTATTATGTTATTTATATTAATAATATTTGTTACATTTAACTTATTGATTATATTGATTATATTTATAATTTTATTAAAATATATTTAATATATATATACTAAAATATATATATTATATATATTAACATATATTTTATTAAAATAATTAATAAAATAAATACAATAATTAAACTGAATGTATTAAATATAATGTTTTAAAGTCCCGGAACCTGGCCAGCTGAGGCGAAACCCAGCCACCACAATAACCGATTACGATAGGATCGGGTTTGTTGGATGAAAATGTTATTACAAAATAACTTTTCAAAAAAGTTCCGGAATATGGCCAGCCGGGATGGAACTCAGCCATCTCCCAAACGATCATGGCAGGATTGGATATATTGGATGGCCACTCGTGACGAAAGCGAGCTACTCCTTAATCGACCATGACGGGATTGGGTGTGTAGGATGGAAATGTGATTGTATAATGATTTTTAGAAGAAGCCCCAGAATATCGCAACCTGGGACGAAACTCAGTTACTTCCTAACCGACCATGATGAGACCGGGTATGTTGGATGAAAATGTGACTCCAAATTATCGCTGGAGGAAATTCCGGCATATGTTCTCACGGAACGTAATTCAGCCATTATCTCAACCGAATATGATGGGACTGGATTTGTTGGATGGAAGAAACTGCGGAATATGGCCACCTGGGACGAAACTCAGCCATTTCTCAACCGATAATGACGCGATTTAGAATGTTTGATGGAAATATGACTACTTCCGGAATAAGTTACGGACAGGTTTCCTATGGCGGAACTCAGCCACTTTTTAACCGATTATGATGGGATTGTGTTCATCCCTTTAATTGCCACATATTCACCATGCGAGCACATATATGTAACCTTACTTCCTTTGATTTTTGCAATGAATTTTATATTTTGACATAAATTATATATAGTGCAGTGGTTAAATTTAAATTTGGAATACATTGTTACTTTTGTTCTAGTATTGTTGTATAGTTACCGACCAATTGGCACAGTGGTTACAGCTTTGGCGTTTGAATCGGGAGGTACCGGGTTTGAAACCCGATTAGAGCAGGATGCAAAGGGAATTTTCGTCAACAGATTATTTATCATTTTATTATTAACACATTATATGTGTTAATAATACTCATGGGCCGACCCATCTTCCATGCCAGTTTAGGCTGGCATGGAGTTATGCAATGTGCAGATGATGATAAAATCAGGCCTATAACCGTACGTCCTCGAATTGGCCGACACTGGCCTAAAAGTAAGGTCAGAAAAAGCAAACCGCGAAAGAGTTGGGAGAGCCTTGGCCCCAGAACAGATTGCGCCAGAACATACTCTTTTTAACGTCAGAAACGTAAAACCATTTGTGTTTTTATGTTGCTACTTTTTTGGGTACCCACACTTTCTTTAACTTTAGAAACTACGCACAAAGGTTCGGTTAAGAAATTCTAGATCCAGCCCAAGTGATCACATTTCGAAACACTCACTCCCAAAAAATAATTCCTCAATCACACTTCCATCCAACAAACCCAATCCCATCATAATCGGTTAGCAAATGGCCGATTCCCAGCCCAATATGCCATACTCCAGAACTTCTTCCAAAATCATTTCAAAACCTCACCTCCATCCAACATGCTTAAACGCAAAGCGCGAATTTATTTATCGAACATGAAAGAAATGGAAATCGCTAAAAGGTTTTGAATTTCCGTAAAATGCAACAATTGAAGGCAGATACCAACCGATACTTGAAGAATCGCGTATTATGTGCAAGACTGTGTTCTGACAGCCATAAGGAGCTAGGACAGTTTAAAATACCGCCCTGCATCCAATTAAAACTAAACGATAAAAATGACTTTGCCCACCCAACATACCTAAACCTTATTTATTTTATTTTAATAAAAATGTCGTATTTTAAATTTTATGAATGGTTTATCTCAAATACAGATGCTTATTATGCAAAATGAAAATGACTGCTAAAAAGTTATTATCAATAAAGTTTTGATAGTAAAAACTGTTTAATATTTGAAAAATTTTATTGAACAATTTAAAAATCAAAATATATACTAGTTTATAGTTTTTAAAACTAGCTCGTTTATTAAAACCATAAAATCGTATAACGATGAATGTTGTTAAGCGCTAGATATAGGTTATGAGTTCATATGTGCATTTAAAATATTTGACAGTGTGAAATCATTTTGACGTCAACTAATAAATTTTTTATTTCAATTTTTTATTTACAGTTAGCACCATCATGTCAACAGCCAAACGGCTGGTACTATCATTACGTGGTCGCAAGGAGTCCCAAAGTACAGCTGGGACTTCATCAACGCGACTTGTTTCCGGTTCATCACCTGGACATGAATTGGATGAAATTGCTGTTGTATCCGGTACATCAGAACGTTGCATCGCTGGTGAACAATCATCGTCGACAATTGGTCGCGCATCATTTGGAAGCCTAAGCCAAGCAAACGGACCAAGATTTTGTTCAGGTGAGCTTTCAAATTTTAACCTCACCTTATCTCGTCGCAAACATAAAATTATAATTTATATAATTTAAATAAAAATGTTTTCTTTTAATATTTTCATTAAAATATTTTTCACGTTCACGATAATCATTATGTTTTTACTTCTTCTACCCCTGTATAGAATATGTACTCGTGTACTTGTTCATATTTAATATTCACCAGCAAGAAAATGTAAATGTACATAAACCGAAACTTAAGAAATTTAAAGTTTCTTTTTTTTATGTACACTTTACTTATTTATTTTTATTAATAAATAAATAAAATTTAAATTTTAAAATAAAAACGTAAATTTAAAAAAAAAAATACTGGAGAATTAATTAAAAGTATAAAAAAATTCATAACGAAGCAAAGTACGAAATTTATAGCCAACGATAAGAACGAAAATGTTTTAAGACAGTGACAAGCTATGTTCTAAAATATGGCGTGCGCGCGGTATGAGAACGGTCTTTATTATTATTATTATTATTTAACACTGTACCATTTAGATTTGAGCAAAGCAACCGACCCCCATAGTACACACCCAAACCGAAAATATTATGCTGCGATGTGTTGTACGCCAATCTAAATTCATTACGAAGGTAAACATCTTAAATAAAGCTTTTATTTTATTTTATTTTATTGTTGGTAAAGCAATAACAATAGCTCATACACTCTCTGTGTATACATGATGCTATACATTATATAATTTCATTTCCAGTTCATGAATACAGAACTCACCAGTACCAAAAAAAAAAGAAAACTTTGTATAAACAAAAATTTGTATTGTTGCAAATGAACAAAACTATTTGTATTTGTTTCTCTCCCCTCGAATATTTTTTTTTTACCATCTTACAAAAAGATAAGAGCAGCAGTGTGTATACGAATATATCAAAATATAGCAACAACGGTTTCGGACAACATAAGTTCTATCATGAAACGGATACATTTTCCTAACAACAACGTGGCATCGCAAAACTGGAAAACTTTCAAACAATTGATTGTACACAAAAACACCATTCAGCTTAGTTTTTCCTTTCGGTATTTTTGTTTGTTACGCTATTCATGCAAAGAAATACGTATGTACATCTAAGAAGTCGAGTAACAACAACAACAACAACACACAAAAATGCTTTTTCAGTTCTAAAGCTCGATACGTAACTCAACTCAACGTATGTAGCATATACGTACAAGAATATAATTCAATGAAAAAAGAAAATGTCATTTCACTTGTCATGTAAGAAAAATAAATTTTCCCAAGTTTTCCTTTTTATTTGTTGTTGTTTTTGTTGTTGGGTTCTTATTTTTAAGAAAAAGGAGTAAAAAAAAATATTTAAAGTGACATAAAAATACAAAGTCGTGTGCTTTACTATTTATGTATAATATGAATAACGGGATACATAGTATCCATGTAAAAATACTAGAGAAAGGCAAAAAGTAGGTCACCAAGAAAACTAGTTTTCCAGAGTGTTTTGAATCACTTTACGGTCCCTTTTGCAATTATGATTGATGATAGCGCGTTAAACGTGGTGTAGTATAAAAGGATTTAAAGAAAAGCTGTTTCTTGCGACAGGTTCCGAAAACAATATTTTATTGTGCGACATTTGAAATTCTCTGACACAAAAGAGTGTCATTGTTGCAGTTTTAATCCAACGTATTAAAGCGAAATATGGTTCAAATAATGTTAAGTAAATAAGATGAAAGAATTGTTGAAAGATTGCACCTCCAATAAGATTTTTTCTAGTAATATTTAGTATAGGGTTTTCCAATAGGAGTGATATGATTTTTAAGTGACGTTTCGGCCATTTGTAATTTGTCATGATCCGTCATGATCGATTTTTTGTTTCATTGTATTCAGTAATGTTTATAATTTCATCATGGTGAGATATACGCAAGAACAACGTTTACGAAAATTCACAAATTATTCATGAAAAACCATTACATTCACCTAAATTAACAGTTTGGCGTGGTTTTTGGTCTGGTGGAATCATCGGTTCTTATTTTTTCGAAATGAAGCTTGTAACACCGTTACTGACAATGGAAATCGGTATAGATCGATGATAACCAACTTTTTATGGCCGCAATTGGAAGAAGTTGATCTTGACAACATTTGGTTCCAACAAGACGGGGCTACGTGCCACACAGCAAGTGCAACAATTGAATTATTGCGAGAAAAGTTTGGATCATATCACTCTTATTGGAAAACCCACTATTAAGCTAAACTTTAGCAGAACACACCTTTATGCACATCAAATTCATTCAGCACAAAACTTTGGAAATAAGCCAAGTAAAATATGTCTGAAAAATACCAAATTTGTTGCATGCAATAAATGTTGCACAATGAATAGGTTGTTGCAACAAGATTCAATTAAGAAATCTGTTAGTTCTCAAAATCTTTTGTTGTAATTTTAATTATTGTATACAATGAAGTTACCTACACTGCTGAAAAGAAGGTTTTTATATCTGAAGTTGGACTGTAAACCCGAATGATGAAAGATGGCGATAAAAGGAAGAGTAAGATTGGTATGAATAACCGAGAACAGCGGATGTAAAAAAAAACGTAACGTGTGTTTAAAAATAAAGTTAACGAGTAGTTAACAAATATTTTATCTCAATTTTATTTTAAAAAAAACTATAACAATTATCAGAAGTGGGATCGGAATAGAATTATGACTGGTTTTGTAGTGAAGTAGTTCAGTTGTGACCACGTGGGTTAAGATTAGCAGCGTGCATTAGAAACGTTTTGCGGGTTAACTGGAGCAGTACTAGCTTAAGCAGAAGTGCGGAAATGAGTAAACAAGGTCTCCCAGGTAACGCGAACGGGGATGGTAGTGATGCTAGACGCCACGAGGCCGAAAATAATAGTAAGGACAGAAACGACGTTAGACGTTCAGCCATGTAAGCGCGAGTTTAATCAAAACGTGGTAGATTATTTTTACAAAAACAGAGTGGACCTGAACTGCTGGTCAGATGCTCGAATAAAAATCAGCAACCCAGCCGCCAGCGTGAAAGTGGATGGAAATAAAAGTATAACAAGAAGTACTTTATTGGTGGCAGTAATGAAATTGACTGTTATGTGGATATGGTAAGTGAGGCGACTTTGTTGAGGAAGTCTAATGCTGAGCGGTTAAAGTTGACATATTTTGAAAACAAAACTACCGAGTGTGACAGGTTATGGCGAAGGAACGGTATGTTCTATTGGGGGGTTGACATCACCGGTGACGATCGACGGAATTGAGACCAAAGTGGAAATATTGGTGGTGCCCGATAGTACGCAAAATATTCCTCTGTTGGACATCAGTTTACGGTGTAAGATCATATTCAAATTTTGAGCGATTCAAGTGGTCTGAAGGGGTGTTCTCGAGTGAGAGTGATGTGGAAAAATTAATCGATAGGAAAGTTGATTTGTATACCGAAGAAGATACGATCATTCCGAAGAACTATGTTAGCAATGTTATAGTTCTAGCGGAATTAACCGATAAGGAGTTATGCATTGAACGTAGAATTAGAAAGAGTGGTGAGCTGATTCCGGGTTGTATCATTAAATCGAACGCAGAGCGTTCAAGCAATATTACCAATATTAAATTTTAAATTCATTAAAATTTTTAATTTTTAAATTAAACCAATATTAAATATTAAATTAGACCGAGGTCGATTTGGTAATTAAAAATAACGCTAAAATTACCAGAGGCGAAGTATTTACGGAACAACCAGTAAATAGTATCGAATTAAGGTTGACCGATGAGCGTCTACAAAATGCAGTGGATACTTTCCTGAGATCATCACCAAGTCTAAAATCAACACTGGTGAACAATTAGATAAGTTATTGGTATTATCAATAGAGCTAGCATGAAGATAATTTTGAATGATGAGGTTCCAATAGTTTACAGACCGTACAGATGAGAGGAAGTAGAAAGGGACAAGGTTAGTGAAATAATTTAAAAACAGCTGATAAAGTAGAGGATAGTATTTCGCCATAAGCGAGTCCAATAGTTGTATAGTGCGTAGATAAAAAGGGGATGTGCGAATGTGTTTAGGCTACCGCGCCTTAAATCGTAAAACGGTACAAAACCACTATCCATTACCTATTATCGATGATCAAATCGATCTGTTAATATCGACGAAGAGTTTGTTCATTTCAATTATGAATGCCGGATTGACATTGAATTTTGGTAAATGTCAGTTCATTTACAAAAAGCGTCAAAGAAAATAGATAGCGTTAGGAATTTCCCAGTTCCACTGATAGTCAAACCGTTTACAGATTTATTGAAGCGGAATTGTAAATTTGTGTGGGGTAACGAGCAAATTAAGTCATTTGAGAATATCAAACGAAAGTTGACAGAATAACCGGTATTAGCGTTATATAAACCAGACGCAAAAATTGAGGTACACACTGATGCAAGTTCAGCAATATCACCTTCCACCTTCTTTGAACCGTAAATGGTATATTTCTCGCTAGAGCATCGCTTCCCAGAAGCTCGTAGTAATTGATTTCTTTCCAATCCCACCAGACAAACAGTAACACTTTCTTGGCATGAATATTTATTTTTGCAAATGATGTTGATGGCTCGCCTGGTCACCCCTTGGTTTTCTGCATTTAGGATTTTCTTAAAAAAATCCACTTTTCATCACCCGTAATGATTTTGTGCAAAAAATTCTTTATTTTGTATCGAGAAAGTAAATTCATGCAGACGTCAACTCTTCGGTTTTTGATTTCATCGGTCAGTTTATGAGGACCCCATTTTCCTTCCTTCAGTATTTTTTCCATTGCATGCAATCGAAGTGATATTACTTGGTGAGTAACTCCTAATTGTTCTGCAACCTCTTTTTTGACACGGAATTTCATTCAGTTCTTCGTCTTCGAATTGTTTTACTGCCCATGGACGTGGAATTAATTAATTCGGATTTGGATGCGTTCAAGTATATTTTAATGCAACGAACTTCAGAGCCAAGATTCTACTTGCACACCTAATAATATTTTGATATTAAAACAAATAAATTATTCGTTAGTAGATGAACCTGTAATATTAAAATCACGTTAGGGGTAAAGAAGGGTGCGTGAAAAGTCTTTAAGGGATCTCGACTAGTTTAATCCCATTTCGCTAAAATGTCCAGGCCACCTTTGCCAAAATAGCACGAATATCACATTTTTAGAGGTTTGCTTCTTTTGATGACCACAGTATCGTGTGTGGTACATTTAAACCGAGTAAAACTTAAAGCTCGCATAACACGGGTCTTATATTCCGCCAATTATGCTTGTATAACGTTAAGAACAATACATTCACCACATTTTTAGCTTGTGTATTTCACTAAACATTATCTGTTTCGTCCATATTTTCCATTAAAAAAATATATTGAATTACATTGTTTCTCAGTTGTCTAGATAAATAAAATAATAAGATTCTGGAGCACAATATGGACAACAAACATCATCTTATGAGGTTTATTATGAAGTGGGAAACGTTTTAGGCCGACCGAAAAAACGTAAGCACCCACAATATAATTTATTGGCTAGCATTAAGGTATCGACATGTGATTAGATCTTAAAATACTCTCATCGATATGTATTTACAGACGACACATGATTTCGATCAACCCGGCATATGTGTAAGCAACATATATTACATTAAATAAGATTATCTTGACTATATAACGACGAGAATGAGTGGTTAGAAGGCGCATGCAAGGAAGAAGGCGAAAGATTATGAATTGTTGTGTAACCAAAATCGAATAAATACAATATTTTTAGACATATTTTTAGAAAAGCAAAAATAGAATTTCCGTTAATTTTAGATATTTTCTTGATATAAGATCAATACAATGTGTGTACCATGTGATATGCTTGTACTTGTATCTGTAGCGATATATAGACGTGAAGGATAAAGGAATTTTAATAATAGAACTTAGTTTGGTGTGTAATAAAATGATGTATACAAGACATAAAATTGATTTTCTTTTATTTGTCTTGTATTTAACATTTTGTCTATTCAATTGTAAGTCTACCGACGAGTAAAGAAATCGATTTATTTGGGCTATGATTTAGGTTATTTTAATCAACAAATCAACAAGAAATTTCTTTAATTGAATTTTTGAATTTTTTGCAAATACCACACGACGTTTTCGTCTACTAAAAATGTTTTAGACGGAAATGACAAAGCGGAGTTGAAGGAAGTAATAAATTAATTATTGTTACTAAGGTTCAACGAATTAAACTCTTAATTATAAATGTAGATCTAAGGACATCAATTTTCCGTTAAATGACGGTAAATCTGCTCTTCGATCAAACCGCCACCATCAATTACAGTAGGCACTGTTACTAAATATAACAAGAAATCGGACGATGGGGCGTAATATTGCAACAATTTTATATAATAATAGAAGAAGAGAAGCCCCACTCTACGAATTGCAACGAATTGCTCTTAAAGAAAGAAATATTTACGTTTTAGGCAGGCGTTACAGCCATATTCGATGGGTCTCTTTTAGCATGATACATCGAAGCTGAAAAAAATCGCTATCGGAAATGGATCTATGATTTTAAACAGATATCCTTCCCATGGAATATGACCAAAATTTTACCATCATGCAGTATCGTCTTTTACTTCGTAATTGACTGTGTCAATTTTCTTTCAAATACGTCTTGCCCAACTTCGTAACTTACGGGTCTTTACTCTAGTTCTCAAACCTAATAGTACGGCAGAACCTGCAAGTTCCGGGAACCAGAGCTGGTAATAACCTCTTGTCATCATATCCGTTACTGATCATACAAATTTTAAGCCAGTTCTACCGTTGTGAGTTTAATATAATAATTTGAAAATTTCTGTCTGGATATTTTTTCATTCCAAACAAAATTTGGCTCGTTTTATTACGAGAAGTATATTTTTTGACCAGAATTACTGCCAATTTAAATAATTTTAATGAAATCCTGGACTAATATGACTAAATAACTTTAGTGTTGCCTGATGCAATAATTTTTGTGAGCTTCTGGCCTAGCGTATCTCTGTCCACTAGAAAAGCTCAAAATCAAATTTGCCTGACATCAGGCCTGATCGTGAACATATTCCTGTTCGAGATTTGATTTCTTCTATTGATGAATGTTATTCTGCGGAATGAATGTAAACAGCACGTTTATAACGCTATCATTGGTTAAAGCTGTGAGGTTTGGATTGGACGGCACCGGGTCCGAATCCTGATAGGGGCTGGATGTAAAAGGGAATTATATTCAACAGATTACGATCCGTAACCCTCTGTCGGAGTGCAAAACTCCTGGGCCGACCCATCTGGCATGGGGATATGCAATGTGCAATGAGGCAAGTGATACAATCGAATATATTACGCGACTGCGTAAGGTAAGGACGTGATAAGAGAACTGCGAAAGAGTTAGGAGTGCTTCGGCTTCAGAACAGAACTGCACAACATATAAACATATTTGTCGAACACCCCAAAGGCGCTATCAAATTCGGCATATGTGAGGGATTGGTTTTAACCGACTACTGGTATACCTATTTTTAATTATAACAGCAGTATTTTAATAGTCTATTCGTGTAGAAAATGTAGCTAATTAAAAAAATGGTGCCGGCAATGTAGATAATGTAGACAATGTCGAAAATTAATATTTATATTATCAATCAGCAAAAGGGTCAGAATTTATTTGGTGAAACCATTTGAAGATCGAGAGGTTCATTATTACTACACATTTGAACAGATTGAACCTAATTTTTGGTTTGTTTACCAACATACATGAACGTATGTAGAATGTGTCGTTATGTTCGGACGACAAAAGAATCGGAAAAATTGATATTTCTTGTATGCTTTTCCTGTTTTAGTACAATTTCGAAAAAAAGCAACGGGCCATATTTGATGAAATACATGTTGATAGTCGGCATCATCGACAGCTATTGATTGTTCGAAGAAGAACTATCAATAACTATCGATAGTTTTGAATTTAAACTAAATGCTAGAAAATAAATATGTTTCCTGAAAAACAAACATTTCAAGAGGAGGATTCTTGCAAAAACACAGGGCTATTGATAGCATTAACTTTTATAACGGGAGATTGAGGAAAATATAAAGAAAACCAAAAACCACTTAAGATTAATAAACAACAAAATTACAAATTAAAATAAAAAATTGAACAATTTTCTTGATGTAACCAATTATTTTGGTTCATGAAAATAAATTTATCTACGATTATTACTTTGATCCTTGACTGAGAACTGTTTCGCTGGGCCACTAGTACGATAAAGAAGCGGTGTTGATTTACAGGTTGCTCTGGTCCCTTTTCGAGATCATCATTTTGTACTGGCGCGGTTTTCATCTTTCCAGTCTCATTTTCGGCTACATGCATCGTCAAATAATTCTGAAGCAGTTGGCTAGCGACTTTTGCGTGTTCTTGTGACAGAAAACCTTTATTAGTGCTTTTTCTAAAAAACCATTGTTTTTTCTAACTCAAGGCCTGGTGGTTGGTGCCCTTGCTATTTTAGGAAGGTCGATCGCTATTGATTCGTTTCCATCATTCTTTTCTTCATTAGATTCACTGTTTCATCCAGTTGCGATTTCTTGAATAAACTTAAGAAGAGTTTTATTTTTACTCTCCTGCTCAGAAAATAGCTTTTGTATTGTCCGATTACTACATTTAAAATAAGTAAGTAATTATTTGCATTTTATTAGCACTTGTTCAATCCTTTACATTTAAGTCCATCTTGAATGACTAAGTTTAAAGTACGCGCAAAGCGATGTGTATGATGAACATGACAAGCATTAATGAATCATTATCTATGGCAATCAACGCTGTGCCGAATTGTTTACACCGCGTAGATAATTAAAATTCTACATGTGTAGAGAATGTATGTAGACAATTAAAACAGTGACATCGTCAATGTAGACAATGTCGAAAATTATTATTTCAGTTATAAATCAGCAAAATTCTATGATTTCTTTGTTGTAGGATCCATTTCGCCTTGATAGAGATTTATTTCTACCTCTATCTCTAGTTAGATAGTATTTTTATATCGAGGTGAGGTAACCAAACTGCCAACGTCTTGGTAACCTCACCTCGATGTAAAAATAACATCTGGCCTCCTAGAATAATCTAAAATTTTAAAATATTCGTAGAAAGTCTAAAACCTATGCTAAAAATTAGAACTTTACTTTGCCTTAAGAAATGAATGTTGAACTTGGGTAATGAAAGTGGATACAGTACTTGTGTCGAAGATGTATATAACAGACGGCATTGCACAGAGAATTCCATTCAGAGTCACCAATTTAGCATCGTACCGTATTTTAGTTGGTCTCGTTAAAATACATGTTAATTAACTCGATTCCGATTAGATTTAAAATTACCTTCCCGGATATTACTCCTGCGGACAATACCCTGCTGCTATTACTCCCAGGCAATTACCCCTCGGCCCATTACTCCTAGCCTTTACTCCCCGGTTATTAACACCCTGGATCCCTCCCCCCCCCACAGCGATTACTGCCCCATTACACCCTGGTAATTATTAGATGATTAAGGGATATTTTCGTAAATACGTGAGTTTTGATATCAAATCCCACCAGAAACATGATGGTTGACAAAAAAAACGAACCAAATTTCAAAACATAAAAACGTTTGCAGAAATTAGCTGATTTCGGGACAATATACCATTTCTTCAGGAGAAAAAATTTTGTTTTTAAATTTTTTTTTTATTATGACAGATTCAAATTGAGCAGGTTTCAGGATTTGTTTGTATAACAGCAGTTTGTTATGGATTGCTAGTTCAGATTGTCTCCATAAAAACCATTGCAAATTTCTGAATTTTATGTTTAGTTCTTCTCTCTTCTTTTTTATGTGTTCCTTCTATCTAAGTTTAGCATCTAAAGTCATGCCGACATATTTAGCAGTGTTTGCATGTGGTACTACTATCTTTATTGGTATATGATTAACTTTTAGATTTGTAAAGTTCACTTGGATTGATTTTGCTTCATTTAATTTAATTCTCCATTTCTTTGTCCAATTACATATCAGGCTTCTGTAATTTACTAGTGGTGCCTTGCTGTTGCAAGTATTGTCGCCATAGTGGCGTAATTGGTATATCTCTAGTAATTATATAGGAGATAAAGGATTGGCCCAAGAACACATCCTTGTGGTACTCCTGCTGTTATCCTTTTTGTTGGGAGTATTCATTCTCATACTTTACTCGGATTCATTACTCGGGAGTGTCTCTCTGATATGTATGATTTTAAAATTTGAAAAAATTGCTCCGGAAGATCTCGATAAAGTTTGAATTCTAGCCCCTGATGCCATACTTTGTCGAATGCTTGCACTACATCAAGGAATATAGTTGGTGATGCTTTCTGGTGATTTCTCGATTACATCAGTAATTCGATGTACTTGTTCTATCGTAGAATGTTTTTCGAGGTTTTGTTTAAGAAGAACCTGTTCAAATAGTTTCGATAATGTTAGTAGTAGAGAAATTGGTCTAATAATTACTTCTGCAACTTTTCGTTGACTTGGAACATATCTTAGTCGAAATGCTGCATTAATTATATGCGCTACTTTCCTCAACGCTTTCTCCGGTAACACTTTTATTATCTGACCCGTTATAAGATCATATCCTGGAGCCTTATACGCGTTCAGGTTATTCTTGATTTCCCATTTTAGTTCTTTCAATGTTACAGGTGTAATTTTCATTTCATTATGTTTATTTATCGGGGAGATATTTTCCCCTTCCGTTTGTTTGGGATAAGGTTGGCATGTTTCTTCAAGGTGATTTGCAAACAATATTTGTTTAGCATTCCGAGCCCAATTTTCTTTATTTTTAATTGAAGGAACCTGAAATTTGGGTCATTTAAGATTCTTAGTTGTTTTGCGTAATTAATAATCAGTATCTTTTTGCCCAGTTAGAGTACTGAGGTATTTATTAACTGATTGATTTTTAATGTATTTTATTAGGTATTTTAATTTGCTGCACAAACGGTAAAATACTTTTCTTTAATTTACTTCCTCTGGATAGCTAGCATTGTACTTCATTTCCTTACTATTATTAGGATTGCTTTCCCACGCAGCACTTTGGATATTATGAATGAGCTTATCTAGTTCGTCTTCTATTTTCGCTGGTCCCTGTTTCGTGTTCTGCAGACTAAATCTTTCTGTTAAATGTGTTTGGAAGAGATCCCAATTGGTTTTGGAGCTCGTTAATTTCGGGTTGCTCTCTTTCATAATCATTGTTTGGCTAAGTATCATAATAACTGGTGAATGTTCTGACGATAGACTTTCACTGTTCTCTAAATGGATATAATTATGTAAAATCCCTCTTGTAATAAAGAAGTCTAAAATATCTGGAGTCTTACTGATATCCGTAGGCCAATATGTTTTTGTTCCGCCTGAGTGAAACTCGCATTTTAGTTGTTTGCCTGCTGCTAACAGTTCTTTTACTTTAGCAGTCGTTAACCGTGATCCCCAATAGATATTTTTTGCATTATAGTCACCTCCAATTAAGAAGACACTTCCTAGTGTTTTGGGAAGATTAGTATAATCCACTTGTTTGAGATTGTATCTTGGGGTGCAGACATTTTTAATATTGTTTAATTGTATTTTGATTGTTGTGACTTGCATGGAGAGCTTCTCGACTTTAAGTTCTTCGTTATGATTTATATAATTTTTTATGAGGATAGCTGACCCACCTCTAGCTTTGTTCTCTGGATGTATTACATGGTAGCAATTATATCCTTTTATTTTACAGAATGAAGTTTTGGTGATTTAAAATAATTTATATTTTGATTCACTCGATCAAGGTTTTCTTCTATTCTTTTAATGAAACTAGTTTGTGATTTCATTTCTTCTAGTGTGTTCTGCAGACTCAATTCCTGCGAGATAAGTCTTTTGTTGGGGATCGCTAGATTTCTCAGTATGTCCTGTAAAACGAGATCCACTTTTAACTGTTTCCGCTCTGTTTGCTGAACTATTTGTGCATAAGTAAAGTTTTCATTTACTCGCCCTCTTTGTATGTTGAGATTAGAAGTTGACGATTTAGGCTCCGAGGTTTAGTTTAGACTGTACATACCTTGATGTATTTGGTTTGCGTGATTTATCTCTCATTTTCTATAATTATACTTCTACTTTACATCCACGGTAGTTGGCTGGATGCTGGCCTTTACAGTTTGTACACTTCGGTGTTGTATTTCGGGGAGCTGTGCAGTCGTTTCCAGCGCGTTTTCCTGCACATTTAACATATTTTGCTTTACGATGGCAGTACTTTTGTGTATGATTATAACCTTGGCACTTTTTACATTGGGGTATTAGTCGAGTGACCTTTCTCGGTGTTTCTATTTTAATTCTGAGGTTAAGGATAGCCTTAATATTATAAATATTTTCGATTTTTTCTTGGTTGTCGAACATTCTCATGATTTCAACATTTCCTTCCCTATTTTCTCGTCTCTATTATCTTATGATGTTGACTGCATCGATTATCTACAGGCCTTTGTTTTGCAGGTCCTCAATAATTTCAACTTTTGAACAAGTTGGATGGAGCCCTCTTGCCATTACTTTAATTGATCGATCATTTTTATCCTCGTAGGTATACCACTGGTGACCAACAGAATTTAATTCGCTAGCTAGAGCTTTTTAATCTTCAGGCTCTGTTGTGTTTATTTTCCAAATATTATTACTGAGCGATATTACTTTGTATAGTCATTTCGTACTGCTTCTTTCAACAGTTTCTGTATACTACCGTGATTTGTTATTCCTAGGATATTGATCGGGGGTGGAACCTGTTTCTTCTTTTTTGGCTCATGCACTTTTGGTGCAGTAATTATATTGGCAGTTTTAAAGTGGGTTTGAATTGGCTCAACTTCTGGTGATGATTCAGCTTTCCTCTTGCTTGGGTTGGTTTCATTTTTTGTTCTTTAGGATTTCTGTAGTCTCCAATTGGTTTCCCTTTCATGCTCATCTTCATCCATGTGATATTCGTCTAGATCTGTGAGTACTTGAAATGGTTGTTCAATAATGCTGAGTTTCTTGCGTTGTTCCTTCATAAGGTTTTCTTCCTTTAGCACGGCAACTTCATTGTTCAGCTACGCGATTATTTTCTCCATTTGTTCAAATTTATTTATTAATTCCGCGTTGTTAATTCATTAAAATGAATGGCCGTTTGGTAGAAGAAGTACGGCACCTTATAGAACACCACCATCAACTCCACCGCAAGAGAACACCGCACAAGCCGCACGAGCTAACTTCTGAAGCCACGTCTAGTGCATAAACAGTTATAATACTGTTTATGCACTAGGCGTGGCTTCAGAAGTTAGCTCGTGCGGCTTGTGCGGTTTTCTCTGGCGGTGGAGTTGATGGTGGTGTTCTATAAGGTGCCCTACTTCTTCTACCAAACGGCCATTCATTTATCGCTTGTTCCGTGCTTCCAGTAGTACTAGGCACAAGGTCAGCCTGGTTGCCTGCTGACCATTTCCTTTGCAATGTTGCGTTGCTCCCTCCAGAATCAGTGGAGCAGCCCGATAAATCGGGGTGGGATTTAGAATCTGAGTTTATACCCGACATTTCGTTTTTTGTTGACTATCTGCTATACTGTTTCTCTACTACGTAGGGATTGGATACCACAACCATTCGATCTATTACCCAGGAAGCGCAACGAGGTGGCTGTCAATTAGCACCCCTTTTTGAATTATGATGATGGAATTTATACGCGGTATTTGACATGAGTGAGGTTGTGAATATCACAACAACATGTAAGCAAGCATTTTTCGTGAAGTGTTGGTGTTCGTCCCGGCTTTTAGCAAATCGTCCTAAATTTTCCATATGCCACCGGTTCTAAGTGCATGTGCAGTGAAATTAATTATAATAGTTCCAGTTGGACTTTTAGCTAGTTCACAATGACCATCAATCATGCTTATTGTTTATTGCTCCGAATGGTTCACACCGACATCATATGGTTCCGACTGGCTTTACGTGTTCTGGTTGGATTGGCATTGTAGTGCATAACGTTTTGATGGTTCCAAAAACCTCATTTGTTGCACTATCATCCAAATTGCACTGTTTCGGCTGGATTTGTATGGTTCTGGATGGCACAATGATGCACAATGCATCGTGCTACTTGTGCCATTATTGGTTTGGCTGTTATATGGTTCTATCTGATTTTATCAGGTTCCGGCTGGAATTATAAGGTTCCTCAATGTGTCGTGCTACTTGTACCATTCTTGTTTGGTTCCGGCTGATATGGTTATTAATAAAAATAATTAATTATAACGTTTTTTTATCTTCTAAGCACTTTTAGCTAATTCTCTAAAATTCATGTTGGCTCTCAAAGGGTTAAAATATAACGGGTGTCCGCCGGGAAGGTATACTACTTTGTTTGTTTATGATTTTTGATTAAATGAAAGAGAATGGATCTTATATTGATAAATGTTTTATTTAATGTCGGCAATTGTGTATGGAATACAATATCAGATAAATGTCCGCCTCTGTTAGCCTCACAAATGCGAGCCCTTTTGACAACATTTTTCATTACATTCTCACACATTTCACGCGGTATTTCATTAATTTCATCGCGAATATTTTGTTTGAGTTGCTCAAGCGTTTCTGGTTTGTTTGCATATCCCTTGATATTTAGATATCTCCACAAAAAGAAGTCCGGAGCAGTCAAATCATGCGACCGTGGAGGCCAATCAACATCACCATTTTTTGAAATTACTTGTTGTCGCAGTAATTCCGTTGTAATCCTGGCTGTATGCGATGTGGCACCGTCTTGTTGATACCACATGTTAATCAAGCCCAAAGTATGCAGTTGTGACGTTAAAAATTGCGATGCTCCCCATTCACAGTTACCGTTACGCCGTTTTCATTTTCAAAGAAGTAAGGTCCAATGATTCCTCCTGACCAAATTGCACACCAGACTGTCACTTTTAATGGATGTAAAGGTGACTGATGAATAATGTGAGGGTTTTCCATTGTCCAGAACCGACTATTCTGTTTATTCACATATCCATTTAAATGAAAATGTGCCTCGTCACTCATTATGATTTTTTCATGAAAATCGGGGTTGCCATGGGCGAGCTGTAACATCCTATTGACACGATGGTTTATCGAATATTTTTCCATAATAAATTTGCCACGTGTCTACTTCACGACTGTCAAGTATGAATTGTCAATACTAATATTCGCCTAAATGGCGGCAAAACAAAGTAGTATACCTTCCCGGCGGACACCCATTTGTAATAAATGAAAACCACGGCTGCTCAAAAATACAATAATTATAACAGAAGTAGAGATTTTTAAATTATGTTTGTCTGCCTTATGACTCAGATAAATTTTCTGATTGCTCTATATCAAACTTTTGTAATATTAATCATAAAAATTACAAAATTGAGATGGTTTGGAATGCTCAAAATTTTGAATTAGTTTCTTTGTATTGAAAAATTTTTTTTATTGACAAAGTTAGATTTTGTGTAATTTAATTTTGAAGCCAAGAACGAAAACTTTTTATTACTTCGCAGCGCTGCTGCTGCTGCTGCTGCATTATGTTGTAGTTGCAACAAGTACTTTAATGTAATTTCGGATATGTATGCATTATGCTATACCCATGTAGTGCTGACAATCATCATCATATTATAAACTTGTGCATAAGCTTTTAATTTAATCAATTTTAAAGTTTTACAACTAAAATACTCGTATGTGTATAATGCTTAGTAACTTAGTTCTCATCGTGAACAGGTACCTCCAAATGTAATTAAATTATAGAAATTCGTTTTAATATTTGATTTTCACTTTGTTGCATTTCAATGTAATATGGTGGAAAAGTTTATTGTATTGAACCCGTGGAACAACATAAAAAACTTTTAAATCCAAATTCGCGTATTTATGTGAATAGCGTATTGATTTATAGTTTTACGATTGTTCACCTGCAAGTTTCAGCATCGGTGCGCTTTTTTTCACAATATTGTTACAATTTATAGTTTATCGATTTCAAATCATGCATAGGTGCGGATATATAGGGGTGCCATGAACTGAAGTTAAATTATTGCAAACCATTTCAGTTGGTGTAATAAAACTCACATAAATTAATTTGCTTTTAATAGATCGACAACACTGTTTTGTGATTGGGTGTGTGCGGTAATCATAATAAATTGATCTGGCAAATACAAACGATGTACGTACATACAAGTTATTCTCGCATATAATAAATTTAATTAGACGTATAACGACATTGTTATATTAGAGACATATAAAATTAGATAACATGGAAAATGATGTGAAATAAATTTTCGGCTTTCCTTGGAAAATTGGTCACATCAATTTATTTATTTATTTTATTATTACATTTTTTTTATGTCGCATTCTGAAAATAAATTGGCCATGTACGAGAGGTTAATCATAAGCGCAATTGATTTGAATTAGTTTGGTCAATTTATTTTAATTATGTAAATTAAATTGTAATAATTTGTGAGAAATTGGTTTAGAGTCGGGTAAGCATGATTCCTCGATTTATTGATATTAGAGAATTACCAACATCACATATTTAATCACCAAAATTATGACAGTTGGTTGAACCTTACCCACTATTACAAGGTGTGCCATCTATTGGCCCTTTTTCAATCACTGAATTTTAGTACTTAATGTTTTCTGTTCTAAAAAATTCTTTGACATATGAAAACAACACAACAGCGCAGTTTGATTGTCCAAATTTATTATGAAAATAATCGTTCAAAAACAACAACATTTCGTAAATTACGTGAGAGTTTTTTGTCGACATGGACATTGATCGTTTTGAAAAGGCAGGTTCAGAGGGAGGTCGTAGACCATATCAACATGTTCATCCAGTTCGTACTCCTGATGCCATGGCAGCTGTTAGTGAAAGTGTTTGTAATTAACCAAGCACATCAACCAACTAAACATTTCACGAACCACATTACGACGCACTCATCCATACAAAATTCAACTAACTCAAAAATTGACGCCACCAGACCTGAGATTTAAATCGTTTTGTGGATTGGATGCTTGAACGAAATGAAAGTTTTCATCAAAAATCATCTTTAGCGATGAAGCACATTTTCATCTTAATGAGTACGTCAATACGTAATATCCTCATGTTATTCACGAAGCAGAAGTTCATCCTCCAAGAGTCACTATTTGGTATGGTTTATGGGTTGGTGGCATCATCGGGCCGGTTTTCTTTGAAAACGAACAGGAAAATGCCCTTATAGTGAATGGGGAACGTTATTGCAATATGCTAATTGTTTTTTTTGTGGCCCAAATTGAATGAATTGCGTGTCAACGGCATTTGTTTTCAACAAGACGGAGCGACATGTCACGCAAGTCGTGCAACAATACATTTATCGTTGTTGACGATGTGCTGATCGCATAATTTCAAGAAATTGTAAAATTCCTTGGCCACCAAGAAGTTCGGATTTAACACCAATTGATTATTTTTTGTGGGGTTATTTAAAAGGTTCGGTGTATGCTAATCATCCACAAACTTAAAAGCAACATTCGAACTGAAATTGAGGTCATTGATCCGCCTTTATTGGAAAATGTCATCGAAATTTTTGATGTTCGGATGCAGACCTGTAGACGAAGCCGTGGTGGGCATTTGAACGATATTGTTTTTCATACTTAAATGGCATAGAACCAACTTTTCTTATCAATAAAATATTATGACGTTTCATCCCAAAATGTGTTTTATTTACAAATGAATAAATGACTAATAGATGGCTCACCATGTAGTTTCTGCAGATAGTGTCAAATCTTCGATACATGGGGTCGAAGTTAGTACTTCAAAGTAATATGATTAAAATCGGTTAAAAAAAATTTAAAATTCAAAATTTGACTTTTTACCTAAAAATAATTTTGAATTTCGTCTACGTCATCCAAACCTACATTTATTTATTTAATGACAAAATTTATTTTTATATCTTATTTTAAGTTTTGGCACTGAAATTTAACAACAAGTTACTTAGTAAATTGATGAGTGTGGAAAGTCTCGTTTTCGTTGTTACAAATATTTGTAACATTTTCGGTTGTCAAGGAGGCGAAGTCCTAGATTCATAGCTCCTCGCGGTACTCCCTGGGTAAATCTAAATGAATCAGGCGGTGTAGTGGAGACGAGCAGGGGAAATTCTGATTATAGTCACGGACACTACATGCCAGGGGCGAGTGATTGGCGCCCCAAAACCAATACTAAATCAGTGGTCTGTCATGTATCAGCGGTTCGCTGTATAAATGTGTTCAAGGTGGAATTGACTGCCTTACGACTCTCACCACTGCGTGACCCACACACATGAAAAGTGGGTTGAGCGGCAGGAAAACATGCTTCCCTCATAAAAACAGTTGGGTTGTGAATCCTAGCCAGGGGTCTCGGTCAGACAACGCTTTGAGCATGGGAACGTGTAGTGTGTTTGGCCTCTTGAGACCTAGAGATCTCCAGAAGCGTTCGAATCAAGCAGGGAGTTGCACGTTGGACGTGCCTACATTGCAGGGGATTGGATGGTATGGAATTAAGATGCATGACACCACAAATGGTTACACTCTTCATTGCAGCGACCGTGAGAATGAAGGAAAGTTTGGAATTGGCTTCCTCATCCATCGGCGTGTGAAGCGTCATAACATCTACTCCCGCCCTATCAACATGCGAAAATGCACGGGTGGACTTCGCACTAAGAAGTTTAACATGGCGATCGTTAATGAACATTCACACACCAAAGATGAATTGAATGACGCCACAAGGATCTGTTCTTTGTCGAGCTGGAGGAGGTCATCAATAGTATGCCACACCACGACATCGAAAACATCGTGGACAACTTTAATGCGGAGGTCGATACGAGTGCAGAGGGTACATCGCACATCAACCCTAACAGCCTGCACCAAGTCAGCCAGTTATTCGCATAACTCTCCCAAATTATGGGGAGTATGAGCTGAAGGTTTACTTCGTCATTTCCGGTAAAATTTAAAATGTGATCTGAGCTTATCAAAATATTTGCAAAACACGGAAAAGCTCCAAAAACTGCCACTTTCTATGGACCGATCTCGGCCAAAAATGAGTGGAGTTACCAAATTTATGAAAAAAGCTTAAATATGATGTTTCATACCGATCAATCAATCCGTATGGGTTCGTGCAGAACGAAATTTTTACTAAAAATTTTTTTTTGATATAAGTCGTCAGTTCCGCTTAAATTCTGGAAAACTGATCTGGACTAGTTTTGTTGCAAAATTAGTTTAGAATCTGTTAATTTATAACTATTTTTTCTCATAAATGATATACTTTTCAAAATATGTACAACATGCAAAAAACGAAAAAGCCCATATTGAAGCTATATCGCTTCCGCTGGACCTTCTTCGGCCAAAATTCATTAGGATCTCCCAATTTACGGAAATATTTAAGTCTGGTCTGTACAGGGTCGAATTTTTGTTGAAACACAGTTCTTTTGACAAAAATCGTTCATTACATTTTGGAAGAATAATCTGAACCGCTATTGCTACAAATTTAATTTAGAATCGTTTAATGCATCGAGCCACTTCCAGTGAACTGATTTTCAAAAAACGTTTAAGTTTGTAGTTTCCTTCCAATCAATCAACCCGTCTGGACTGTGTAGGAGTTGAATTGTTGTACGTACCTTTTAAAATATTTTGCAAAGACCAAGATTCACTGGGTAATCCCTCCTAATTTGCACAAAAACGATAAGTATGAATCTTTTTGTGCAGACTTTCCTAAAACTTTAAATCCGTAATTTCTGTTTAAATGTATACGTAAAACTTCGTATAAACGAGTAAATTATAATTTATATAAAACGATGTAAATAAGTATAGAAATGCTTTACACGAGCTTCAAAATATAGAAAACCCTTATCAATCCCACAAGTGTACTTTTGGGTTCGTAAGGATCCAATCCAACCGAAAATCATCAGCCTTTGAAAAGTTATAGGGGCTAAGAGTGTTTAGTATGCTCAATTCGAAACACGATAAATTTACGTTTTAAGCGATTTTCCATAAAAAATTTCCGTGTTCCGTGAAACCCTCCACCAAATAGTAATTGTTCATTCGAGATAATCAGGATCCATTTCAACCAAAAACCATCATACCTTGAAAAGTTATGGGGGCTAAGGATGTTTAGAATGCTCAATTCGAAACACGATAAATTTACTTTCTAAGCGACTTTCCATAAAATTTCTCCATGTCGTCGGAAAATCATCATCCCTACGTAAATTTATCGTCATCCTTAGCTTTCTAGCATTTCATGGAATTAATATTTTCGGTTAGTTTGCCTCCTTATTAACCCATAAATACGCTTAGTATTTGGTAAGGGTTTTACTAGGACATGGGAAAATTTTATGGAAAACTGCGTACAACGATAATTTATCGTATTTCGATTTGAGCATGCTAAATACCCTTAGCCCCCCCTATAACTTTTCTAAGGGATTCTGATTTTCGGTTGGATTGGATCCTTATTATCTCGAATGAATACTTAGTATTTTGTGGGGATTGCCCTAGGACATGGGACAATTTAATAGAATGTCGCTTACAACGTAAATTTATCGTATTGCGAATTTTACTTAGTTTTGACAGTATGAACTTCAATTCTGTTGTGAGCTGTTAAACAAACAAAACTAATTTATTTTCTAAGTTTCATCCCGATAAACCAATTCGAAATGAGACAAACTTTTAGAGGAAACCTAGTTTATCATTAAACTGTTGTCTAACGTTTCTTGTAAATTTCTATCATAATCGTTTTCGCCTAAATGTCATAATTTTCAAAATATTTTCAAAAATCGAAAAACCCCATATAAAGCTATTCGTTCCAATGTACCGATTTTCACCTAAAATCACTGGTATCTTCGAATTTATGTACACAGCTTATTTGGAGTACAGCGTCTGATGAGAATGCTCAGCAAAGTTCTGAACCAACCTCTATCATAGTTTTAAAGCACCTAAGCGATACTTCAAAATTTCAGTTGAAGCAAAATTTTACACATAAATGATTTTTGGCAGAATTGAACCGCGTTGTTTAAGGTTTTAAAGATACTTGGTGCTGTCTCTTTTATTGCCGGACATCACAAGCCGAGATCTGGTCACGGCGTCTGTTTGGGATAGCGGTAGGTAGGTAGGTTTTAGTGGTTGCTTACTGCACACTTAGGCCAATTTTTAGGCCCATTGTGATACTACTCATTCACTCCACATCATTAACCACCTACTTCATCTACTCACACAACTACAGTATACCACCTGCACATTGCACGCTCCATGTCAACCTGTACATTGACATGGAAGGTGGGTCGGCGCGTGACACGGAATTCTGCACTCCATCAGAGGGTCTTAGTTGTATTTATTAGCATCACCGATCGTAATCGATGATGAAAATTCGGTTTGCATCTAGCCTCTGATGGGATTCGAACCCAGCACCTCCCGGTCCAAGTGCCGAAGCTTTAACCACTGCACCACTTGTCCGGTTTGGGATAGCGGTAAGAAATCAAATAAAATTTCGAGTATAGCAGTCGTTGTGGTCTGCATCGCCCCCACAATTATTAAGCACACCATTTTCTGCAACCATGTCAGTGGTTCATACCGCAGTCCCAGTTTTAGCTCTAGGCAACCAAACAAAGGAAACGATAGGTCTGAGTACAGCGATATATACAACCAGTAAACTTTTTTTGGTTTCAAGCCCTATGCTTTACCAAATATATTTCTACACTTTTAGTCAATTTTGTTTGCTTTCTTGCATTTTTCTTCAATGTGCTTCAGACAAATTAGCTTTTGACAAAACGATATATAATCTCCGAAGGAAGTGGGTTTGTAAGGTCTCACCTTTTTGGAAGATTCAATTATTTGAAAGTCCTTCGGCCCGTTAAAAAGATAATCTTTGTTTTCTTAGGTTTTCTTAAAATCGATTGCAATTAAACTACAAATTTAACAAAACTTACAATAGATTGAAGACAACGCAATCCTGAAGAGAATACAGAGCTATTACAGCTATAGTCTTACTCCAATTATGTATGGACCTACCTGTAACACCAGATTTCATGAAAAATACATTGGCAAAAGCCCCTTCAATGTCCAGAAATGCTAAAATATTTAACCTGGTAGAACAGGTTTCGGCTTCTACTGCTAAATAAATCGTCGTTTTCTCTATCAGTTGATCGTTTTACACAACTGCTTACCAAAATTATTTAGCAATTCCATTCCTACCATACAAACTTTATCACACGAATTAATTTTGAAAAACCTTGGGCCGAGAATAAAACAGAATCAGTTCACAAACGGAGGCCGCTCTAACCGAACTTTGCACAAATTATAACTCTTAGTACTCAACGGCTCTTAAACTTTTATAAAAATCGTTCAACAGAAATATCAAACAAAATACAAACTTGAGGAATGATTAAAATATTTTCGGTGAATTGTTTTTCAATAAATCGACGTGGAACTGTTAGGTATTATGAACATTTATGCTAGTGTAGAGTGACGTATCCAATTCTTAATCACATCCAGGGTCGAGTTCTCCTTCCCAAAACCATCTAGGTTAGTGCTCTACAAGACAATTCCTCGATATTTCTGGAACACTTTATGGTTCTTGCGGGAATAAATGGATCACTAAGTAACCCAATCACCGAATAAGTGGAAGCGGTTGTGATGACAATTTTCAATTGATGACAATTCTGTAAAATACTTCAATTTACATAGATTAATGGAAAGGTTGTGAGCATTGTTTTCAATTCGATTGTTGATACATACTCCCCTGTCGAAAAAAATTGTTCATAAACGTTAGATAAATTATCGAATCTGCTTTGTCTGTACTAAAGATGAGTACATTTCCGGTGTTCTTTAAGACTACCGGAAATCATGCAAAAGCTTTTAATAAAAGATTATTACTGCTGTTTGGTTCTTTTCTTCCCAAATCGATAAGAGATACATTGAGGTGCTATCTGCAATGGGAATCGACTTCGTGTGTTATGCCTTACTTGGTCCAAAATGATTGTTTCTCCTCTAACAAATCGACAACAATACTCCGCTTTCCTTTAAGGGATGGGTACCACGAACTCATAGAGCAGCTCCAAATTCCTGTTTTCTTACATATTATTACAACGTCTGTCTCAACTTCCTGTACAGGCCGCTGCAGCATACCATGAGCATCCTCACAACGGTTTATTTGAACTATTTTTATTTCCTCTGATCTATTTGTATTGCTTCTTGTATGCTAAATAATGAACGATACAGCTAGTGGTGTATCGATTTCACCTTTATAGATTAGCGCCCGATTACCAAAAACTGCGGATTTGAAGCATCTCGTATACTCTATTTACACTCGAAATCGCCAACCGATTCTTACTTTGCCTACTTTGATTACTTCGTCAGTCATTCTAATTGGGAGAATAAAGTCTGAGTTTCTCGGTACTAAACTGGCCCCCAAGGCCTTACCTACTTATTGGTGTAGTGCGTCAAGATCCGAGATTACCGATAATATCTTCTAAGGAAACTTTTTAATTGTACCTTGTTCAGCTGTTTCTTCTGTTCTGAGAATATTGAGGTATGCGAGTAATCTCCCGTATTTTTTTCTACAGTAAAAAGACTGCTTTAAATTTTTTTTTCCATTTTGTCTGAACCGTAAGTAGGACCGTAATGTGTTTTCTGTTTCTTCCAGGTTTACCTTCATTAAAATTTATTCCTCCAATGAATATTATTTTTCGTCCTGACGTACTCTCCCAAGAGTTTGTTAATTAGCCTTTCTCGTTTGTTGCTAGACTAAGTGATCATTCGAAGCAAAATTGCAATAATTATGTTAAGGGCTGCGAGGTGGTTTTTCCACTCCTAAAAACGTGGGTTTCGAGTCCCTACCATTGAGTACAATTTGCGAGTGTACATACCCTAGCATTTGAAACTTAATGCCCGGCCACTGCAGTCATTCTGCATGAAAAATGTTTCAGGATTTCTAAGAAATATAGGATCATATAAAAGGTCTCCGCGGTTTTTTGGTACATTTCAAAAATTTTCTTTATTGAATATAAATTTTAATCAAATACATATTGACCATTATTATCTATGACCTTTTGCCATTTTTCGGGTGGCTTCCTAATTCCATCGGTGTGGAATTTCTGTGGTTTATCGTCGAAAAACTTGGCCAACTGATTTTCAGCGGCCCTTCGGTCGACTAATTTTTCACCATCAAGAGAATTTTTCAGAGACCGAAACAAATGGTAGTCAGACGGCGCAAGGTCCGAGCTATACGGTGGATGCATTAAAACTTCCCAACCAAGTTCCGTCAATTTATTCCGAGTTATCAAAGATGTGGGTGGCCGCGCATTGGCATGATGGAACACAACTCTCTTTCTGATGGCCAATTCTGGTCGTTCTTTCTGGATTGCTTTATTCAAACGGTCGAGTTGTGCACAGTACAGAACCGAATTTATGGTCAGCATGCAGCAGCTCATAATGGACAACTCCCTTCCAATCCTGTTTGTGGAGGGTCACTTATTTCACCCATTTTTCATCGCATGTAATGATTCGCTTTAAAAATGGTTCGATTTCGTTGCATTTCAAGCAACATTTCACTGATGGTAATTCGGCCAATCAAATTTATTTGCGTTAATTCATGTGGCACCCAAGCGTCGAGCTTCGTTTTGTAGCCTGTTCTTTTCAAATTATTCCAAACTGTCATGTGGTTGATGTGTAGGGCCTCCGCTATTTCCTGACAGCATGCGTGCCGATTTTGCTCCACCAGTTGCAAAATTTCATCGACTTTTTCAATTACTGACCGACCAGAGCGAGGTCCATCTTTGACATCCCAATTTCCGGAACGGAATCAAGCAAACCGCTCCTGGGTTCTTTTTTGTTCAATCACAGCATTCTCACCGTACACTTCACAAATTTTTCGGCATGCTTTTCCAGCGCTTTTACCTTTTTTATAATAAAAAAGCATCACATAGCATATTTTTCAGATATTTCACTAATTTTTAAATCAATGGAACTTTTTATACAAGCAACGGATTAGAAAACTAACATCACAAAAATGTAAGCTGAAATGTCACCTTTTAAGTACATGTACATTTGTGACCATCGGGTGAGTGTTGCCCGATATACGAGTATATAGCCATCAACACCACCTACTAGCAAAAAACGCGGAGACTTTCTATATGACCTATTATTACCGTCTCTACGCAGTTGTATGATCCACCAAATATTGGTTGAATCTTTAAAGAGTTTTAGGGGTCAAACTCTTCTAGAGGTTTTAATCATTTAGCGACTATATCGTCGAAGTTAAAAAAAATATTTAAAAAATCTATATGTGTGTGCGTGCGTAGTTCCATGCAGACTCAATGTCTGTTGGTGCTCTACAGCCCAGAAGGATTGTTTCCGAAAGGGGCTGCTTATATAGAAGCTTTTTCGTTTTTCGCTAATATTTTGAAAATTATTTCGAGATTTACGAGACAAACGAGTGTGTGAACGGAAAGATTCTAAATTAAATTTACATCAATATCGTTCGAGATCAGTTATCAAAATTTAAGTGGAAATTCGACATCTGCACGAAAAATATTTTGTCACCAGAACAATAACAAAAATTTGTGAAAATAAATTAAAACGCTTGTTTGTTTAGATTTTAAATAATTCAAAATCAAGAAAACTCAAAACCTAGGATTAAAAAAATTCAACAAGTTGATTTGAAAGGATTTTTCTGTGTTCGTCGAGAAGCTTTAAATAATGCTTCAATGAATTGTAATAAGATTATTTTAACAACAACAACAACAGTAATAACGAAAATGAATTTTGATTTAGAAAATTACACGAGTAATGTTCACAAGTGTATGTTCTTGAATTACTTTACATTTACCAAAAAGCTCTCGTACAATTTTATAATTTTCATGTTAAATCAATACATGCGCGCTTTTACGTTCTCTGTACCTCACAAACTTTAAAAATTAATTTCGGAAAATAATTTGTAAGCTGGGTAAGATGTTGCAGTCCACAAATGTCAGATTATAAAGAAACCAAAATAACGGTTAAAAAAATATCAAAGCACAGGATAGGTAACGAGAAAACCAATTTTGTTCCATTTGAATTATCTGGGGAATTTGATTCTTCTTATTCATGAATAATTTTTTGGATTATTTTGACATTCAGTTGCGCTGATATACATAAAGAGATGGGTACCATGTACACAATAGAACGATTTACGTTTTTTATTTTCGTTTTTTAATTCCATTTGAATACCAACACAGTAAATTGTTCTTTTCTAAACAACGGAGTAAAATTAAAAAAAAAAAAAAAAACAATAATAAAGGAATTTTCATAATCCTTAATTGTTTTCAGCTAGATAAGAACAAGATAATAAAGTCAACGAAATTTTAAAGCGATATTTAAATTTAGAGTGATTTACTGTTTTTGTGTGTTTGTAATGGTTTGGTGTTGAGTGAAGGGGATGTCATGTTGTCATGTCGACAAAGTCGTTTTTTTTACCTTTCAATTGTCTCGTTATGTATACAAAATATTTATATGTAAAGCTCCTTTAAATCAACCAAAGTGTATATGATTTTGTGTGTGTGTGTGTGTAGTTGTTATAATGATTAAAAAATTTCTTCTAAGGATAACATCGTTGTTTCCAAACTTCTGAAATGACGGGGGAAAAATGTGAAGTGGAACGGGAGATAAGCTCTACTATTTTAGAATCGTATTTTATTTCAACAAAGACGGATTTTTTAATTAAAATATTTTAATCTTAAAAGGCGTTTCTGTTACTTTCGTTATCTTCAAGAAAAGTTTTATACGAAAGTAGCCAACATATTATGATTTGTGCTTTGCTTGGTTTTCACTATGCTAATTTGGCAAATAATCCAGGACTAACTCCATCCATCATATGTGTTAACGTTAATTTTAGCTTAAACTATTTTACCGAGTTTTCTGCTTTTCCAAGTTCAAATTAAATGGAAATCGTACTTGAAACAAATATTTTTTGCTAATCGGGTCAAGAACCCGATTAAGCGGAGGAGTAATTTTGTCCAAGTTGGATTAACAATTGTACCGTTGAACAGAATTCAAATTTATGTTGTTGAACCCGATTTATGCTCTCAAAAATCCATCGCATATTTAACGGAATTTAGAGTTCTTGTGCATTTCGTTCCTTTTCAAATAACCGATTTTTTCCAATTTATTTTTGATTTGCGATCTTTTCCGATGGTTGCACGAATAATTTTTTTTTCGTTTTTTACCCTATGTTTCTACTTCCTAATACTTTCAACGCTGATCGTTGTATCCGTTGTTGTAACGTCCAATGGAATGGACTTTATTTATTTATTGAATAAAGTTGGCTAGAACCCAAGCAGGTTCCGCGCTCATTGCCACACTGGGCCCATGGCGCAAACCGAGGAATCCAAAATACGCAAGTGCGCTCGGCAGCTCAAATGCATAATCTTGAACCAGGGCAAAGAACGTGGCTTGCCTACATTGAGCAATTTATATTTAAGAATCCGGGACCGCGGAACTATTTTTTTTTTTATTTTTATCTCAATTTTCCGCTAACCATTAAATTCTAATTGCGGGAACATCGAAAAAATAACATCAACGTTTACACCAAATACAATCATTGAAATAAATTCTTAAGAATCCCATATGTTCATCCCCTTCTTACCAACTGTTCTCTTTACAAATATTGTGTCCAATTTCGCATTGTAATTACTCGAATAGGCGAGTACCTGTCGTACGCCTTCCTAAGGTTCTCTTGCGCTGTATCGAAAATCATTTCCATTCGTTTACCCTAGCCATCGATATTCTCACTTGGATCTTTCTCTACATCATCATGTGCTTGTGCTGTATTTAGATTCATGTTCTGGCCGAAATTGACAAAGTACGGCAGAAACTTGGACGAATCGTGTACCCCAGTTAGAACGCGCATGCTATTTTCTCAATATGTTCGTCCCAATCCCTTTGACCATCCTTTAAATAACACCTAATGGCGGAAAGTATACTTCGATTCTCCCGCTCAGCCGGATGATTTTAAGGATGATGGTATGCGTTGGTCCAATGCGTAACATCATACTTCTGAAGATAACAATTCCAGGAACTCCAAACACAAGGAAAATATTATCCTTAATGTCTTATGAGCGATGCCGTATCTGCTGTACGCTTTGGATGCAGCATGATGAATTAGGGAAAATGTCAATGACAACTAAAAGATATTGATTACCTCGTTTAGAATGCGACAAGGTCCCATGTAAGTCATAGCGATCATTCGACAAGGTTGAGTCGACAGTTTTGACAATCCCAATGGCGCACGTGACGTTTCGTCCCTGTATTTGTTGCGTTGGCAGCTCTCGCATGTATGAACGTATTATCCAATGTTGTGTGTCATTCTGGGTACAATAACAGTGGTCTTTAACTCGTTGAAGTGTTTTCGCAATTGCCATGTGCACAGCAAGGGGTTCGTCATGCCATTTTTGATCACCTTCAAAGGAGAATAAAATTAAAACAGCCTCGACCTGAGGTGTCTGAAGTCCTTTATCGCGCGTGGTGTCTTCAAGTTAGTAGATCCCGACCGTACTTTTCTAGAATATACCCAAGCCACTTGATTTTTTGCGAACAAAAGTGTGATTTAGCAAGCCTGACCGTTAAGCTAGCCTTCCTCAATCGTTGTGCCACTTTGTCTAGTAAACTTAAATGCTCCTGAAAAGTTCGCGACATGACTATGATGTCGGCCAAATACACAAACACTTTGAGTTCCAAGTCGTAAGGAAGCACAGTGCCCATTAATTTAGCGAGCGTCTGAGATGCATAAACCAAGTAGAATTCTACGGTACTGGGACAGTCCTCGTACGTGAATAATAAAAGCAGGTTTGGGTTCCGAACCCGTTTCCAGTTCAATTTGCCAAAAGTCATCACTTGAGCGATGTACACTTGGGCTGTGTCGCATTCTGCCAATTTCAGCATCCATTTCGACTTGAACTATTTTACAGTTCATCAGATTAGTGCATCGAAATATCATTTTTTCGGGGTTTGCTTGAGTCTCGTTCAATACATATGCTAAAGAAGTATCGCTGCTCTCTTGAGACTCAGCTTCATCAATCAAAACATGTTCAACAATTTCATTCATATTGAGGCTGCGGTGTCATTCACATTGAGGCTGCGGGTTTTAGCTCTGTTCTCAAATTTTCCAGCAGATTCTTGGAAAATTTCGCTACCCATAATTGTGCATCTGGCGTCTGAGTCCAATGGGTTGGATTTTTTTACATTTATCTTCAATTGTATTTTTTTCATTATGTAATTTGAGTCGTCGTCTTAACTGCTGGACAACCTAGACTCATTCTGCCTCGTTTTCCGGTCTGCCTGTTCGATTTAACCTTTGGATCATGTTTCTTGGACGCAGATTAATGGGTCCTTGAACACACCTCATTAGCTTTAAAGGCCTTTACCATGTCCAAATATTTATGTTCGCAGCGATTACATGTCTAGCAGATCATTCCTATCTGTGGTCGATGGCAGCCATATTTGTCTTGCAGCGTTGTTGTTGGGGCTGGTTGCCAGTGATCATCTATCTGATGAACCTCGAAACATTTCTTTCTTGATTCCTTACTCTAAAGGAAAGGTCGAATAAGATAGTTCACATTGATTGAAACAGGTTTGCGATTGCTAATTGAACAGTGTAGTGGGGCATCATATTTTCTGACCTACATATATAGGATTTACCGGAGACGCTCATTGGTACTAATTTATAAATTTGTTAATTATTATCGTGTTAGCTTACTAAAATGTTTTGTGGTCACCATCAAATTTCATTGTGTGTTCCAACTAATCCGTTTTGTGTCCACACGTACGTTGTTCGCTGCATGAAAGAGACCGAACATGCATCACATAGTCCTTTCATAAGATTTTTTATGTCGTTGTCAACCATCTCTTTGTTGCATTTATATTGCACGGCTTATTAATTGTAGAACCTTAAAACAGCCGGCAAGTCGTATGATTGTGATCGAGAAAGTAAGGCATGGCTCAGAAAACTGAAAGCTTGATAAATTTAATACCCAACGCAGCGTCGTGAACTGTTCATTTTTGCATTCATCTAAATAAACTGAAAAACCCTCGTTTTAGTGTCCGTCACGCCAGCCGAAACCATATCAGCAGAAATCATTACAACTATGGCACAAGCAGCACGATACATTGTGCACTATATTATTTTTTCAAACGGAACCTTCTAATTCCAGGCGAAACCTAATAAAGCCAGCCAAAACCATACCCATACAGTCAGTTTTACTATGGCACGAGAAGCACAATGGAATGTACATCATTGTTCACTAAATGATTTTTCGATCGGAACCTTATAATTTCAGCCGGAACCTAATAAAAACAGCCAGAATCAAACTACAGCCAAACCAACTATGGCATAAGAAGCACAATAAATCAGAATCTTATAACTCCAGCCGAAACCTAATAAAGCAAGCCGAAACTATACTACAGCCAAACCAACTGCCATAGTTGGTTTGGGTCCGGCTGACATGGTTCCGATTGGATTTATAAGTTTTCGGCTGGAATAATAAGTTTTAAAGCTTATTTGTTTCACAAACATTTAAAGTGGAATGTGCTCGTGGTGCAAACACTTAATGGTTCCAACTGAAAAAACTTTGGTTCCGGCTGGCCTAATATTGGTTCCGGCTGCAAAATCAGAAAGTATACATTAATACACAATATATTATACTACTTGTGTCATATTTCGTTTGGTTCGAGCTGGCATAGTTCCGGCTGTCATGATTTCGGAAGAATACATTATGCTTCTTGCGCCATAGTTGGTTTGTCTGTAGTATAGTTCCGGGTGCCTTTATTAGGTTTCGTCTGCAATTATAAGGTTACATGTGCAATTATAAGGTTCCGGTCGAAAATCATGCACAATACATTGTGCTTCTTGTGCCATAGTTGGTTTTGCAGTAGTTTGGTCCTGGCTTTCTTTATAAGGTTTCGGTTGGGATTATAAGGTTCCAACTGAAAAATCATGCTTTTTGTGTCATAGTTAGCTTGGCGTTAGACCGGTGTGAAGTTTCTGGATCTTTTAAATTAGTGGACACTTTAATACGAATTTGAAAGATTGACTCCCGCTTTATAGATTTAAAACAGCATATATTGTGGAATTAAAATCACCTAATGTCATTTCGAAATGAGCGATTTTTATATGAAAAGATGTCGTTGTAGCCTATGCTGAAGTACACGAATCTCATAAGCTATAACATCCTTTCATACAAAAATTGCATATATCCCTAAAATAATATTATGAAATATACGAATTTGATCTTATTTACAAACCAAATGTTTGTTATATTCGCAATTTTTAGAAATATACACCTGTGCAAATATCTGTCCAAAATCTATATTTTGTCCAAAAAATTACACACTCGTATAAATTTCCGTACAAATTATAATTTAAAAGTGTCCAGAAACTTCACACCGGTTGGCTGTAGTGGGTATGGCTCCTGGTGGCTTTATAAGGTTCCGACTGGAATTATAAGGTGTTTCTCATTCCATCATTGGTTTGGCGGTAGTATGGTTTTGGCTTGCTTTATTAAGGCTTCGGCTGGAATTATAAGGTTCCAGCAGAAAAATCATATAGAGCACAATGATGCACAACCCATTGTGCTTCTTGTGCCATAGTTAATTTGCCTGTAGAGGTATGGTTCCGGCTTGCTTTGTAAGGTGATTTACTGTCAGTTTATCGTGAACAATTTATCGTAGAACCGTTAATCGTGAGGACAGTTTATCGTATACCACAATTAATGTCTTGGATTTGAAATATGTATCTTAAAACATAAAAAAAATCCAATATGTATCGTATAAGAATTCGGCCATTTCTTAACCAACCATGTTGAAATTGGATATGGTGGATGGAAATGGGACGCTTTGATCATTTTTGGAAGAAGTCCCAAAAAATATTATTTTAACATATAAAGCGGCAAATCGCCATCCCACAACGAATATTTAAACTAATTATTACATTTAAAGTATAATGACTCTCGAGTGCCATCTTACAATGAATAATTTAAATTTACAGTTTACAGTGACAACAAGTGCCATCTCGCCATGACTAGCTTAAATGAATTTACTAAGCTGTATTCGTTTGGTAAATTTACAATACAATTGCATGTGTCTAAATTGAGGGAAGATTTAGCTAAATTGAAAAAAAAAATAGATTTACGAAAGTTAAGTTGAATTTTTAGTAAAAAGCTTACCAATCGGAGATAATTTTAAGATTTTTTTCAAACGTCGGTTACAATCAAAAAGCTTTCTAAAAAAATTTCAATTTTCTAAATTTTTTCTCAATTTAGATACATGTAATTGTTGTTGTAAATTTACCAAACGAATACAGCTAATAATAGCCGTGTTTTTTATTAGCGCCCGATAGCTGTATCCGGAGCACGCAACTTTCTATGTCACAACTTATATTTAGCCCGCTATTTTTGCATATAATTAATTTATTTAACTCTAAACTAGAATTTTTCATTCAAGTTTTTAGTTAAAAACTAGAGACCCGCTATCGGGAGCACTATCCATTTCAAAGGGAGATTTTAAATTTCCATTGTTTTGTGCAACCCTTAAACCATTAGAAACTTAAACTTACAATATAAATTTAAAACGCAGCAAGATAATTTATTTTTTATAACGTCATGCCAAAATAAATGTTAATTGGTACATTTCAGGTCGTTAAATATTTGTTTTATGGATGAATTTATTTTTTTCATTTGTATGGTTCGCTTACCATTCACCACCAGTGAATAAATAGCAGTTTCAGAACACAGTTCCCATCGGCGCCGGATAGTGCTCCAATATTAAAACACGGCTAATATTGGAGCACTATATATTCCAGAACTTCTTGCAAAAATCATTAAAGAATCTCATTTCCATCTACCATATCCAGTTTCATCATGATCGGTTAAAAAATTAGCGAGTTCCATCCCAGATGGCCATATTAAAGAACTTCTTACAAACCCCATTTAAAAATTCCATTTCCAACTTACAAAATCCCAACTTAATTTATTAAAGCTGGTAATGGCCGAATTTAATAGAATTTTGTAAGCCGAAGACATGCTGTATAAGATAGCGGAAATTTCTCAGCGGAAAATAAGAGATTTCGCTACTCGCCGCAAGTGGCAGCACACTCACAAAAGAGAATTTATTTGGTTATATAATTACCAGCGGAAATTTTTTGAGACTACCAAGAAAAATTGGGGAAAATTGATGGATTAGAATTTTCACTAAAAATTTTTGATTTTCTGCGGCCATACAAGTTATTTTCAGTTTTTGGCAATTTTCCCCAAATCTCAGTATGACCTAAGCTATTAGAAAAACAACCGGAAGTATTGGTTACTAGTGGAAGTTTTTGAGATATCGGCCAAAAACTGAAAATAAACTAATAAAAAAAATAAAATTTTCAAAAGTATTGGTTATGAAATGGCCTAGTTTAGTCCAGCATGAACAGATCCCAGAATTTTGTCCTAAGTTTTGGACCCCTGATCAATACTTTTATCCAAATTTCATCGTCATCCTTTTAGAATGGCGGAACGACGGAATATTGTTAAATTTCAAGAATTCATTTACCGAGTTCCTTTACTTCGAATATCAATCAATTTGTCATTTTAAGGATCACTTTTAATATTTTATTCCGCTGGGATGTTTTATTTAGTGTAAAAAGGGATACAAAATGAACAAACAATTTCCGCTGGTAATTATATAACAAAATAAATTCTCTTTTGTGATTGTGCTGCCACTTGTGGCGAGTAGCGAAATCTCTTATTTTCCGCTATCTTATACAGCATGCCGAAGACGCTTTAATTTGCATTTACAAATTATTTTGTTAAACAGTCAATTTTACAAAGCTACGATAAACCGGCATACGATAAATTGTCCACACGATAAATTGTGTCCACGGTAAATTGTGTATACGATAAACTGTTATACGGTAAAATGTTCACGTTAAATTGAAACACGATAAATTGTTTACGATAAAGAGACCGTCACCCTTGTAAGGTTCCTGCTGTAATTATGAGGTTCAAACCGAAAAATCTTGTAGTGTACAATGATGCACAATTCATTTTGATTCTTGTGTCATAGTTGGTTTGGCGATAGACTGTATGGTTCCGGCTGTAAAATCATACAATGCCATAGTTGGTTTGGTTCCGGCTGATGTGGTTCCAGCTGACGTATCCGTCACTCCCAAAGATTGTTATGTTACGAACATTTAAAAAAATATTGTTTTGAAAACTGCATCTGCATCTAATTTTTTATTGCGGTTTCCATATAAGTGAATAGTTAAATGCTTTACCAAGAGTATTTGGAATAGAGTTTTGAAATATCTTGAGTAGGTTTATGCATTAAAACTTAATGAAAACATAAATTAAAATTATTATTATTCAAAAATACACCAAACACTCTCAACGGTATAATGATATCGTCGCCTAATCTTTCGGGGAAATCTAACACCATTTCACCTTTTCATTATAAACTCTTAGTGAAATTAAACCATACCTCATACCTGAAATAAACCGAATTGCAGCAAATACAAGGATTGCCCTACATTTACAAAAATAAAAACAAAAAACTCATTTTCCCAAAGTAGATACAGTTTAAAAAAAATGTTAAAAACTGTTTTTCCCCCAAAGCCAATATCTTTTCGCATCGATTTAATCAATTGTAAATATTGTTGTTGCTGTATATACTGAAATGTTCGTACCTTAATCCTTTATGACTATTACAAAATCCTTTTTATGTTTATATATATTTTGTGCCCTTTTCTTCAAAGAAAATATAAAAAATACGTTAAATGCTACACCAAAAAAAAATTATGTACTTGTTTTTATCCTATGGACAGATCTTTAGGTCTATTTCAAAGCTAAGCAAAATTCGCAAGAAAAGGATACAAAGGACATCAACAGAAAAACTAATAAAAAGTAATCTATATAGAAGGCAAAATAATTTTATTGTATATCTAGTAAATATTTTATAGTACCGGGGCCAAATACCAAAAATAATTTTCTATATATGTGTGTGTATGTGTAGATTATCGTATTGGTCCGTTTTTTTGTAGGATATGCGTATATTATAAAAGTTGTCAACGGTAATCTTGAATGCGTTAATCTGCGAGTAAACTTGGGTAAAACAAATATGTTTGCTACCAAAATTTCGGCACCAACCAGAATCATTTTCATCATACACAAATTGCCTTCCAGCCATGACAATTTAACGCTTAATTTAATATATCCCGTAATTTGCATCGCGTATTTATTTATATTCAGATAAGCGAGCGAACACAACTCGTAAGAAAATTTGTATAGAAATCATTTTCTTTTATGCGCTTCAATGTAATCGTTTGCTGTAGTATTTTATTGTCGAAAAAACATTTTCTTTTACTTCTGCTGCCAAATAATTATATCACATACATATTCTGAATAATGTACGTGTTCAAAATAACTTTGATATATGACATATTAAAATTTATTTGGTACAACATTCATAATACGTAAGATGATAAAAGTACAAAAATCTTTCTATCGTTTCTTCAATATAGTATTTGCCTGAATATCCCGTACAGCATGGCCCAAGAATGTATATGAATATGACACATATACTCAATTATATACCAATATGGCATTACCATGGCGTGTAACCATTGATTTCTTTAGTATGTATATTGCTTGTTAGTCAGACTCTATGATTATCGTTATCTGAGCGAATTTTCATTTTTATGTTGCCGCCCGCCTCCCGCTCTGCAACACAATTTTTAGACATCGTGAGCTTTTCATCTATTTGTGTTTTCCTTTTCGTAGATGACAGTATTTTTATATTATAACAAATAAATAATACATTATCCTTATATAACAGACACATTGTATGTATGCTGGTGTTATGTTGCTGTTTTGTGATATGGTAAACATATGTTATAATGTTGTGAACACACTAGACATATTGGGTAAGTTATTTTACACAATAGTGTCTGCTGCTGCTGCTGCTGTATAACTTGTAAATAAATAATCCTTTTGAAAATAGTATTATTTCGGGAGATATTTGTAGTACATACGTTTGCTTCAAACATGTCGAAAAACTAAATTCAGGATCGCCTTCTATTCTGAAGTCTAGTGAAACTTAGAAAAAACGGTGTGTCGGTCTGTAATTTTGCAACAAATGACCGTTCTTGAGTTGTTCGCATCTCTCATGAGATAAGTAATGATTTATTTATTTATTTAAAGAAATCTGTTCTGTGGTTTACATAAAATTTAATTTAGAACAAAAATATTAAAAAATAAAAATTCAAATAAAGTTAAAGTTCTTATTATAGTGAAGTTTCCGACACACTAAAAATGACAGAAACTTTACAACAGCCCACAAAGTGTAAACCTACACTTAAAAAAAAACTTGTTTTGTAAAACGAAATAAAATGCAAATAAAAATAAGTTCACAATGGCAAGCTAAATTAGCCACAACAATGAGCCATGACATCTCTACGATGTCTTGTCATTGACCTTCGAACCGCTACTACACTTTTTACTATAATAAAATATAAAAAAAGAAAAAATCGATGACTGCCCCATCGCCTAAATATGTTGGGTTGTAGAAAACATTAAGAATTGCCTAATTAACATGATCTCATGCCTTGTCATTAACTATTGATCCTTACTACACATGAATAGTGTAGGTAAAATGTAATCAAAATATTTGTGTATATACATTTTTAAGCTTTTGTAAGGTTTTTTATCAATTTGTCGGAAACTTCACGCTACTAAGTTATTACACAAAAATAAAAATAAAATTTTGATTTAACAATTAACAATTTTAAAAATTGTTATTAAGGATATTTTTGAAGTTGTTCTTTGATAAATTAAAGTCAAATATAGGGTTTTCCAATAAGAGTGATATGATTTCTTTAAAAAAAAACACACTAATTGTTAAGGAAATTGAAATGTTTTTTATTTAATGTGAAGTACAATCGATAGAAATAAGTTCTGAATAAAACGTCATACAAATGGCCTCCACGACTTGTTCTGCAGGAACGAATTCGATGAACCCAATTTTCGAGCACTTTTTCCACTAAATCAAGTCGTATGCCATGAATAGCACGTTCAATATTGACTTGTGAAGCTTGAAAAGAGTTTGGTTTATTGCTAAAGACCAATGACTTCAAACAACTCTACAAGAAATAGTCTAATGGTGTTAAATCACAACTCCTTGGAGGCCATTCAATATCACATTTTCTTGAAATAATCGAATCTCCAAACTTTTTGCGCAATAATTCAATTATTGCACTTGCTGTGTGGCACTTAGCCCCCTCTTGTTGGAACAAAATGTTGTCAAGATCAACTACTTCCAATTTCGGCCATAAACAGTTGGTTATCATTGATCTATACCGATCTCCATTGACAGTAACGGTGTTACCAGCTTCATTTCGAAAAAAATACGGACCGATGATTCCACCAGACCAAAAACCACACCAAACTGTCACTTTAGGTGAAAGTAATGGTTTTCATGAATAATTTGTGGATTTTCTTCGCACCAGAATCGACAGTTTTATTTACTTACCGCACCACTCAGATGAAAGTGAGGCTCATCGGAGAAGATAATTTTCTTAAAAAAATCGTTATCGTTTTCAAGTTGTTCCAAGGCAAAATCAGCAAATTCACGACGCTTTCGGTGGTCCAAAATCCGCCAGGTTGTGGTTTGAGACAGTCCCAATTCTTGGGAACCACTTGGAATCGACAAATTGCGGTCTTCAGCAACACTTGCCTGAACGGCAGCAATATTTGCATTACTTCGAGCGAATCTTTGTCTTATTGGCACTTCAACATTATGTAAAGAAAATGTACGCTCAAAATTTTCAACAATTCGACGAATAGCGACCACACTTGGACGATTATTACGACTAAAATATGGCAAAAGCGCACGCAAAGTTGCGATTGGAGAACGATTATTTTGATAATAAAACTGAATAATTTGTTCTTGCGTATATCTCACCATGATGAAATTGTAAATATTACTGAATATAATGAAACAAAAAATTACAGATCTTGACATATTACAAATGGCCGAAACGTCACTTAAAAATCATATCATTCCTATTGGAAAACCCTATAGGTCGTCGACGATGTTGAAAGATTTAGATAATCGATTAATGGTGTTATTTTCTCCATAGTTCTAGTGCTAAAAATGCATGGTTTCCAAATATTCTGCAAGACACATGAATTGATATCAATGTGACCAAGCAAACCGGCAAACAAACCAGAGTCAGCGCCATACAACAACAGTACAGCACCCTAGTCATAAAAACCCAGCCATGGATCAATTATTGCAGCAGCCAAAGGACAAGGCAGTTGAGATAGAGCACATCATCTCGAACTATAAACAAGATGGTGCAGCTCGAAAAACGAAAAAATATCTTGAGTTGAAAATATAGCAACTCTTAAAAAGACGTGCACTGAGTACATCGATATAGACAACAAAATAAGAGGATTCCAACCTGAACTTGGATTAACACACCAATACTATAAAGATAGGCAAATAGTATGGGAAAGATTTACAAAATATATTGACGATATGCGTCAACGCCTAAACTCATCATCCTTGCCGTCAACACCAACTCCAGATGCATCCTCCAAATTCAACTTTGCCCAACCTGAAGAGTCAAATAACAATGACCAGGGAAATGGAGCTTTATCTAATCAATAGTCTGAATCATCAAGAAGCAGTGAACATCAGCAAACTCTCGTGCAACAATTAAAACAAAAAGACGTCCGAATGCGAGCCTTATATAGAGAAATCCGCACAGCTGAAGATATACTGGCAAGCAACAACAGATCCAGACGCATGGCAGCTTCCGAAGAACAGGAACCGAATTTAAAATACTTCGTAGAACAACACTACGAAAACGGCAAAATCGTAATATCACTAATGACATTGTTGGAAGAAGAAGAACAATGCAAAGGTAACCTTTTGAAATACGTCTACCACCAGTGGAACTCCTATATTTTCATGGAAAATACACGAAATGGGTTGGTTTCGCTGACACTTTCAAAGAGCTAGGTTATAAAAACAATCAGCTCACAAACACGCACAAAATGAACTACGTAAAAAGCCACGTTCAAGGGTCAGCTGGAAAATTGGAGACAACTACGATACAGCCTGGAAAGTCCTGGAGAATCGCTTCAACAACAAAAAAATACTTGTATCTAATCTGTTAAATACCTTATTAAGTCAACCAACTATCAACACAGACTCCGTCGCTGCGATCAAAAGTTTACACGATACAACAACCGAATGTCTATTCGCTATAAAGAACACAGGCATTAGAATCGGCACATGGAGTCCATTCAACATCTTTACTTTGTTAAAAAAATTGAACAAAGAATTACGACGTCTATATGAAAGTTCTCTTGAAAGCCCAAGAGAATTCCAAGAGACCAGCCAGTTTTTGAAATTTCTGGAAAGGCGTTTTCAATCCTTCGAGTCTATCGGTAGTACCAATACAACAACCCAAATATCAAGTACAACAATTAAAACATGCTTTCGTAGCTGCAGCACAACCAACTTTAATTTGCGTATGCTGTCAACAAAACCATCGAACATAAGTATGCTAACGCTTTAAAAACATGAGCACTTCCGAACGAAATCAATCGGTTATGTTGCACAATTTGTGTAGAAATTGTCTAGGCAAAAACCATACGACAACAAACTGCAGGTATGGTAACCACCATACTTTGCTACACAAAAAGTTCAAAAGTACAAAATATATATTTTGTAAGGAAGTTTCCGGAATTTCAGCAACAAAGGGACGATCGCACCAACAGATAATGATAAACATCAGTCCCAGATTTCTATCGATCTTTAAGATACAAGCTATTGCTCTAGTCTTAACAACCATTACCAAACCACTTCCGAATAAAACATATTGGGTTTAGACAGCCAACTACAAAAGGAAGTAATCCAAGCCGTTCCTACCTTCGATACTCCCGGACCTATTGATCTTTTAATAGGCGCTGACATCTACGGAGAAATACTGTTGGAGTCCAACAATCTGAATTAGGATGGATAATATCAGGTCACCTAACCCATAACAGCAGTGTATCGATATCTCGATTAAAAAGCGATGTAACATTAACAGGCATAGATAAGCAATTAAAACGTTTTTGGGAAGCCGAAGAACTACACCCGGCAAGACACCTAACTGCTGTAGAGGAAGAATGTGAAAAACACAATGAGCAGACCCACAAGAGGTTAGAGAATGGACGATACGAGTTTAGAATACCATTCAACAAGAAAGATGAAGACTTGAAGTGTCAATATCATAAGTTCATGAACGAGTATCTCCAGCTTAACCTTAAGTATTGAGAAAATTCCTGGAAATTGACCTGGAAAGATGGATGGGTTTATGATCACGATCTACCATACCACGTAAACATACAGCGACAGCCACCACATTTAACCACATTTGCTAAAAAGTAGATTTATTTGTAATCTCCTACTAGGCCTACTCGACGCACCAGGTGTACTAAAGTCAATTAAAATAAAGGTTACTGGTAAACAACTAAGAGATCATGACTTCCTCCACTCATATAGACACAGAACCAACTATGGCCATAATGAACCAGTGAAGATGTAAGAGTTTCAATAGAATTAACTATTTATTTAGTTTTTGTTTAACTAAAGATAATTTTAAAAGTAGGTTAAGGCAATTTTATGCCCCTCAGTGATTTTTCTTGTTACTTAACTTTTATATTTCAAATTTTCAAATCCAACGCGCATTTATTTTAGTTTGTATTTTTTCAAGTCAAATTTGTAGACTTCTTTCAATAAAAATAAATAAATAAGTTCTGCATTAATTGGTCAAGTGAAGGACTTTTGACTCAAGTGAAGGTTTCGATAACTATTGTTCACCGAAATTGTTTTTGGAATTTTCATTAAATTATTTACGTTCCAAAATAATTTATGTACCTTAAATTGTTAATGTGCACAGTTTTTGAACACTTCGTACATAATGAACCAAATACGAAAAATATTTTATGATTAAATTTTCTAGCTTTCAAGAAAACAATAATTTTTTATTAGTTCCCTCCACTCATAGCTTTACTGTGCTTTTATTATTTTATTTAATTAAAAATATCAAAAACAGGAGTAAAGCAATAAAAACGGAAAAACTTTTTTTTGAATATAGCGAATGAAACGTTAATAAATAATAGGATTCTGGTTAGTATCAACGTCAGGAAAAGTCAGGTATTTTTCGAGATGAAAAGTTGAGTGGGAACAGCGGTACTCAATTGGATGTTTTGAAAGCTGTTTAAAAACTGTTCGTTAATAACAAACGAATATAGTGCACACTAACCCAGTACTTATTTATCTCAATCTTTTTGTCCTTATAACCTTTAGTCTATTTATATCCTAACTTCTTAATTTGGTTCTAAATCCTAATTTATTTTCTTTTTCTAAAACAATAAAAAGTTTTATAATTTTTTTACCCTTATAAGCACATATGTACAAAAAAATTTTCTTCACACATGTCATGAGAAGATAATATATGACTTCCAACCATTATCCTTTTTAAATTGTAACAAAATTTTAATAAAACAAGTACAGAGTTTTGTACAGAAATAATAACTGTAGAAAAAAAAATATTTGAAAGAGGCATAACATGAATTACTTCTTGTTTCATCCTTCTTTAAGATAAAAGATTGGTAATTTAACGACCCACAAAAAGCCGAAAACAACAAGGCACATAGAAAAGAAAATAAGAAAATTAATTTTAATAATATCCTTTTTCATAATTTTTCAAGTTTCCTTATTACTATCTACATTTTGCCTTATATACTTTCATGGTATTTTCAAGGCGAAATTGTAATTTGCACAAGATTAACAAATGAATAAAAATGGATTAAACATCAATACCTAACTTCTTGAAAAATACCTAAGACACTTAAAAGATTTTACGAATGTGTAGTTACCAAAAAATTTAAGGTAGTGCCGTTTCTAACAATTAACAGGAATAAATATGTAGTAGTAAGTACACTGTTAAAGTATTTCTTATAAGAATTTTTGAGTGAAATAAAAATAAAACTCATGAGAACAAAAATTGGTTTCCTTATGATAATTAAATGAAGCACACCATCCATTTCTTACTATCTATTGATTTCCAAACAGATAGGTTGCGATAGATTTTTTTGAGTAAAACTCGTTCATTGAATTCGTTGAGTGGCAAAAGTAAAATGACCAATAACAGGACATCGTAAAATTTCTATCAAAATTTCATTATGTACTGATGGCACCTATGTACTTAACTTTTCAAATGACATTCCAAATCGGATTGACTTCGGAAGATTTTTTAGTAGAACTTATTCATTACACTCAAGGAGTCTGAGTGGAATAGGTTTAACGTCCAATAACAAGACATCGCAGAATTTGTACCAAAATGCCACTACTATCGGATGATTTCTATAGAATTAACCTTGCAAATAAAATAGGTTTGGTTTCCAAATGGATTGGTCGCGATAGATTTTTTTGAGTAAAACTCGTTCATATAATTCGTTGAGTGAGACACGTTGAATGACTAATAACAGGACATCGTAGAGTTTGTACCAAAATTTCATGACATACTGATGGCACCTATGGACTTAACCTTTCAAATAACATCAATGACATTCCAAATCGGATTGACGTTGAAAGATTTTTGAGTAGAATTTATCCAGTGCACTTTTCCAAACGGATAGGTCGCGATACAATTTTTTGAGTAAAACTCGTTAATTGAATTCATTGAGTGGCAAAAGAAAAATGGCCAATAACAGGACATCGTAGAGTTTGTATTAAAGTTTCATTATATACTGATGTCACCTATGGATTAAACCTTCCAAATGATATCAGTGACATTCCAAAACGGATTGACGTCGGAACATTTTTCAGTAGAATTTATTCAGTTTATTCATTAATGGAGTCTGAGTGGAATAGGTTTAACGTCCAATAACAAGACATCGCAGAATTTGTACCAAAATGCCACTACTATCGGATGATTTCTATAGAATTAACCTTGCAAATAAAATAGGTTTGATTTCCAAATGGGTTGGTCGCGATAGATTTTTTTGAGTAAAACTCGTTCATTCAATTCGTTGAGTGGCACACGTTGAATGACCAATAGCAGGACATCGTAGAGTTTGTACCAAAATTTCATGATATACTGATGACACCTATGGACTTAACCTTTCAAATGTGATCAATGACATTCCAAAACGGATTGACGTTGGAAGAGTTTTGAGTAGAACTTATTCATTACACTCATGGAATCTACGTGTCAAGCTTTGAACAACCAATAAAAGACATCACTGAGTTTGTTCGTAATTTTTGTTATATACGTACGGGTGGCACTTATAGACTTAATCTTTCAAATGACATTACTAATTCTCCAAACCGATTGACAAAGCAGGATTTTTTTGAGTGAAACTCAGTCATAGTACGTTGTTTTGGTTGTAACATTTAATAGGCCAATAACAGGACATCGCATGATTTTTACCAAAATGCTACTTTTATCAGATAAATCTTTTAAGCTTAACATTTCTTCTTTTTCTTAGAATAAAGAACTGATTTTCTGAAGAATTGGTTACAATAGATTTTTTGAGTCTATCTCATTTATCGACTTAGTTGAACTTCAATCTCCCTCTCCAGCTTTCAATGCCTCTACTTGGCAACGAGGCTCAGCCATTTAACTCGAACCTCCAAGAATTTTACCTCGTATTTCATGCGAATCATATTTGCTGTGTGTAATTTTAATTTGAGATGAAACAAAAGACCACCCAGACTAACTTTACACAGCGAAGCGAGTTTATCCGGAAGTTCTCGCGATTGATACTATGCTTGCCGGAAGCCTATATAGTTGATGTACGATTATATTGTACTCCCAATATTTTTTAAAATCTTTTTCATGGTTAAGCACTGGTCAGTGGTTGATCAGTTGGGATGAAAACCATGCTGATAGTCACTAAATTCAATGAACGAATTTTACTCAAAAAAATCTATCGCGATAAATCCGTTTGGAATTCATTTGAAAAATTAGGCCTATAGAAATCATCCGATAATAGTGGCATTTTGGTATAAACTCTGCGATGTCTTGTTATTGGATGTTAAACCTAATCCACTCAGACTCCATGGCTGCACTGAATAAATTCTACTCAAAAATCTTTTGGCACCAAATCGTTTGGTATAAACTTTACTATGTTTAGTTATTGGAATTTTAAAGTATGCCACTTATTTTTTTTAATAAACGAGTTTTACTTCATTAAAATTTTATGTTTTACTACAAATTTTAGAAAATCTTGTAACCGTTGGCTTGATGTTTTTAAAGAACACGAAATTTATTACTGTGGAGGTGCAAAACTGAGTTTACTTATAAGAAAGTAAATCATTTTAGCAGCTGAAAAAGAATTTCACGTTTTAAGTTCCTAAAGTTTTGTTCTTTTTATCGACTAAATCATAATTCCAGTGTTGTCCGTTTACCCGTATTTCGGAATTATCTACATGTTGGTGTCTAAAATAACGTAGAAAATGGATAGAAGGATGAAGAACGGTATATGACATGTCTTACACTTGTCATCTAACATTGACAATTATTGAACAAAATGTGACTTCTCATAAATTAGTCAGTTAGTCAACAAAAGCAACTTTAGAACACAATTAGAAAAAAGTAAGCAATACATGTGTTAACGTTGAATATAGTTCAAAATAATCAAAACGTTAGTCTGGACGAAATCAATATGAGGTTAGATAGAGCGCAAAGGCTTCTAACCAAATTAATTGCTATTGAACGGGAAATGCTTTCTCAGGACAGCAAGGTGGAATCGGACCTTTCCTATTTCAAGAATATCACTATATAGTATTGGCAGGACTAAACTCATGCATTTGAAAGAGAAACCTTTCTTCCATGAAGCAAACATATGACAGTTCCATGAACACTACCAAGCATGGAACAGTCGAAGTAAGATTGCCAAAAAATTAACTAATTAATTATTATTAAAACAATACCGGCAACGTCAGGAGGAATACTACCAACAGCACTCATAAAAACAAAGGATGGCATTGGTTAGTGGCAGATTTATCGAGCATTACTGGCTAGGTGAAATTGGAGTGGGAACAACCAAACGTTTAATTGATTTGACTATAGCATCTAATGACTCGCATTAGCATACCTAAGGTATCAGGCACAGTCAACGAATTTACATTAGCAAGGGCAGATCTTACTGACTGTGTTGGCTGATCAAACTTATAACAAGCGCGACCGCATTGATGTTCTCCTGGGCGTAGATATATTTTTAAGTCAATACAACAGAAAACTTTAGAGTTACCAAGTGGTCTACGAGCGCTCAAAGTAATTTTCGGTTGGATAGTGGCTGGCAAAATGGAATTAGAGGAATGCCATCTTAATAACCAGGTAAACAACTTTTACAAATTATTAGATGTCGATAAATCTCTCTGTTGGTTTTGGGAAACAGAAGAAGTTCCAAAATGCCTTAAAGAAGAAGAACAAAAATGACATACTCCTGCCATTCGAGCAACCAGGTAGAATGCTTGGGACAACTTATGATGCTGCTATGTCGCCTCAAATCGATGGAGAGAACGGGATAAGTAGTTTGGAATTATGTATAAGGCGTTTTTGGCGGAAGATGAACAGCTAGGTCGAATGGTACGAGTACAAGAGTTACAGAAGGCCAATCACGAGCATGTAGCACAACCACGAAGCTTTGTGTGGCATTTAATGCTTCCACCAAGTCATCTTCAGGTCTATCATTGAACGATATGTTAATGGTAGGTCCACCTGTAGAACCTCCACTTATTCATATTCTCCTTCGATTTCGACAACATGAGTTTGTGATATGTGGAGATATAGAAAATGTACCGTCACCCCAAATCAGCAGATAGTGGCTTATGAGTTGAATACGCTCACTTATGGTACCGCACCTGCCGCCTTTTTAGCAACCCGTACCTTAAAGGCCGCTGGCACACAACTACAATTATCTCAGACGGAACCAGCAGAAGCCATACTCCAAGACATGTATGTGGATGCTTTAATGGCCGGAGCGAGCTCAATTCAATCTGCCAGCAATTTAATAGAGCAAATAACCAGTGCCAAAACTTCCAAAATTGATCATGAACGATGTTGAACTACGATCGTTCATACACAACACAACGAAGAAAGATGTCAAGGATATCGGAGAACCAATTTGATTCATCAAAGGTGTTAGGTTAGGCCTTCAATGGAGCCCATGTGAAGAAATTTTCCAGTTCAAGGTTTTGTTTCCATCTCATAAGCTACATACTATCAGAATATATGATCCGCTTGGCTGGTTGTCCCCGATAATAATAAAGGTGAATGTTTTGTTCCAAAACCTATGGGTGCAAAGACTGAGTTCGGATAATCCCTTTCCGCTTCCCCAAGCAGGCAGACAAGTAAAATTGATGGGATTTTGCGATGCAAGCGAAAACGCCTATGCAGCGGTGGCCTACGCTGTAGTGGATACAAGTGACGGTGTAAATAAATTCTAGTATAATCGCATCTACGTCAAGAGCAACACCTGTGATAAGATAAGCTTACTTCGATTGGAGTTGATGGGTGTTTTGTTATTGACAAAGCTCATAAAATCGAAGAATCATTAACTAGTTAGTTTTAGACTGGCTATCTGAATATCCAAGGCGATGGACAACTTTCATGGCGAACAGAGCTGGCAAAATAATTCAGATGTATAAACGAGAGCCCTAGTGGCATGTTACTTCGAAAGATAATCCGGACGACATCACTTCACGATGATCAGACGAAAGTGATACAAACAAGGAATGCATGCGAGAACAACTTATGACAACTGCAGAACTACGGCCCGAAAAAATGGATATCTTTCTAGTAGTAGCGAACAATTTGATTGCAGATTTCGTGAACAGATACTTCAGCTTCAGCAAAATGACTAGAATATTAGCGCTCATACTCAAGATCAACAATCGGAGTATTCAACCGAAATAGCCAAATTGCAGAAACACGGAACACTACCCAGCAGCGGCAACCTAATAAGTTTGCATCCATTCATAGATGAAAAGGGTATTTTTAGGTGGTTGGATCCAAAATTCTTGTGTGTCATTTAATACCAGACACCCTATCATCCTACCAGTAAACCATCATGCAGTGAAATGCTTAGTGAAAGACGCGGAAATGCTGTACAGTCATCCGGGAGTAAGTCTTCTCACTAGTATAGTTTGTCGCAGAATTTGGATTTTTAAAGGCAAAATATTATACAGACCAATAGTACGCAATTGCATAAACTGCATGCACAAATAATGAGGAATTTACCGAAGGAACGAGTGCAATACTTAAATCCATTTTACAACGTGGGTGTAGATTATTGCAGACCCTTTAAGGTGCAACCAACGCGAAGAAGAGGCCAGATACCCATGAAGGTGTACTTACGCATATTTGTATAGCAGAAAACAAGCACTAAGCTCGAAATCAGTACACATAGAGATAGTAGGAGATCTCACGACGAGAAGTTTCTTCGGATCAATAAACAGATTTAGTGCAAGAAGGGTTCATTGTCATACGCTATACAGTGATAATTAATAGAACCAATTATGTAGGCGCAAATAATTATTTAAAGGAATTATTTCAATTACTTCGAGCGAATGCGTCTGACATTAGATTGGCACTTCTACAATATAAAATAAATTGGAAATTCATTCCACCAGGATCACCACATATGGGCGGAATATGGGAGGCAGCCAGGTTAGGGAAACGATACTTACCCTCGAAGAGTCCTCCACGCTTATAGCAAGAATAGAAGCCATTATGAATTCAAGGCCCATAGCTGTAGGGGAACATGTTCAACAGTAACACACTTTTTTTTCGTCTAAGAATATTTTTCGATTAGAGCGACTTAGATGAACGAAAATTTACTCCAGGTATACTTAATATCTCATGAATCTATCTTAAAGCGATCCACTTCATAAAGTTACCGTTTAATGATGATTTTGAAAGCTTTTCCTAAGTCCTTCGGAGTGTGTCACTGTATAGAGTGACACGTACCGTGTTTTACAGTGACACACGTTTGTTAATGAATTATAGATAATTAACTTTTGGTTCTGAAATACAAAATAATACAAAATTTCGAGGGTTTGCCTATGTAATACTCAGCGTAGATTAAATGAACTTAAATCTAGTTCAAATGAAAATGATCCTTTTTGGCGACTTGTATGTCCGTGAAACATGGCTTCTTTATCGTCTATTTTTAATATATTTCCAACATCAAATACGTTTTTTTCCTGACCCAAAACGTTAATCTGCACCAATACGAAATCGTTTAGAACGGGATTTCTGGTAACTGAATCAAAAAAAGTTGGACTTTCCTCCAATTCCATGTCGACATCGTCGTCTGTGTCTTCTAATACTACTTCCATATTATCCTCGGAGTCATCCGTTTCAAAATTAATCAGCTTAGTTACATTTTTCCGTGCTTTTTTTTATTAGTGACTTTGGATGGTTTAGTTTTCTGCCTTTCCTAAATTGCATTTTTCTCAGGAGTATCAGTTGCAGTGATACTTTTGCCCCGTCGACGAGATTTATAATTTGGCTTCCTTTCTGCAGCTTTTGGATATTTTTTAAATACTTCCGGAGAAATGAAAATATGTTTGGAGACTGCATTAATGTGTGGTGGTATCTCTGAATGACGGTTAACATTTTCGTCTGGTGCTAATTCGAATAAAAGTGTTCTGTAATAAGGTCTAGAATAAAGGTTGTGAGTTATAATTACAAATAATTTGTTAATTTCTGATGTTCCCACCTTGATATAGGTAATTTTCCTCACTCAACGCATTGACATCTCGGTCGGTTACATCACTTGGCATAAAATCGGTTTGTGTGAAAACGTTTTCGAAAGCATTCCCAACGCTGGCTGCAACATTGTATATTGAAAATGTTTTCCCAGGGTTCTGTATCATCCACGAATCACCAGTCGAATTGTATGCAGTTTTGAAAGGTTTAAAACAACCAACGTCTAATGACTGCAATTTATTTGAAGAATGCGGCGGAATGGTCAGAATAGTTACACCATTTTCTTTCGCTAAATTTAGAGCCTCAATGCTTAAGTGGCTCTCATGATTATCAAATATCAAAAGCGACGGATTTACTTTAGAACTTGAAATATTAAAAAATGTGAGTTCACCCATCCTGATGGTGTAGCTAACCCTAAGGTTCCAGCCGGAGCGCCAATCAGCATGTGATCTTTGAAATTGGTTCTAGAAAAAACCATTACGGGTGGTAAATATTGACCAGTCGCATTTATTATACTCGTACAGCATGTTGTGACCAAAGTCCCCCGCTCCGCACTAGTCACCTTACTAACTTGCTTAGCACCCCTTTCTACCAAAACTTTTTGCGGTTTTTGCACGACCATGGTGCTGGTTTCATTCAAATTATATATACCACTTCCGCTCATAAAACATGTTTCAGATATTTTTAAAACCGTCGTCAAGTTTTCAAAAAACAATTTTACGTTATGCTTATTAAAAGACGTCGTGCGACTTAAGCTACACCCCTCTGGAGTACGAAGCGAAATCGATGTGTAACGCTTCCTGAAACAACGAGTCCACTCAACACCGGATAGTTTATTGTCGGTCCAGTTTTTTGGTACACGCTTCTTGTTCATCACTGCGGTTTCCTAAGCTAATTTGCGGAAGTCCATTACAGACAAACCGTAAAACATTTTTGTGCAATTAACTATATAATTCACAAACATTTTTTCTTCTTCAGAAGTAAATATTTTGTTTACCGAATAATTTGGTATCAGTTTCGCTTCTTTATTCGTTGAATACTTTTTACTATACCGTGATAAGGTTTTAAATGCCAAACCTTTTTGAAGAGCTGCGTTGCGAATACTTAATCCATTTTCAACCAAATTTATTGCTTCCTTCACAGCAAATAGGTTAATCGGTAATAGGTTACTGTTAGTACAACCAAAAAATTAACACACACTTTCGAAATATCACTTAATGTACTATTAGAGAAATGTAATGCATTTATACTTACGTGGTTTCTTTGACCTAATACACAAAAATGTGTTAAGCAAAAAAAAGGTATTACAAGTCTAACACGTCTTGCGTCCATTAAAACCACAAACAAACTGAAATATTCAAGAGAAAGACAAAACTCTCTCCAAAAATACATTAATTGTGATAAAAAGGTAACGTGGAAAGAGAAATTTTGATTGTGTCACTGTTTATGGTGTGTCACAGTTCAACATATTCCCCTAATAGATGGCGGAGATATTGATTGTATTACGCCTGCTCACTTCTTAATTGGGCGAATCTTTATCGATATTTCTCCAATGGCCAATCGAAGTTATAGTAGTAAGATCCATTGTAAGTACACGCATTAAATTTATAGTAAGTTAGTTCGCTTAACTAGAGATTCATAGATGTCACTACTATAACATGCAGAAAATAGAGCTATAAGATTAAGTCTGTAATATTAAATGTAGATGCCGACGAAAAAAGGCCATTATAAGCGAGATTTCGACAAGAGAACATCAAAAAAAGAGATCTATATTGTATTATTGGCGTGCTAGTGAAGCAAATATATTTATTCGCGTATTTTGAATAAAAATTTGCCAGAAATACACCACGGGTCATTAGCGTGTTTTTTGATGACGGAGTGCCTTATCTTTATCCATAGTAACAACATGCATGTTGACAAATTTCCAAATGGGAATTTTCGCCGTCGTGTGACAAAGTATCACTTTGCGCATACTAGATACTAAAAAACTTTAATTACAGAAAATTAGTACTTGCAAATTCAGCAACACAATCTGATTTAATTGATTACAGTGACTTCTTAGTAAGCTGTGATTACACAAAGTATTCATCCGTTTAAATCTATATTCAACAAATTTAATACTTTAGGTACAACTCGATAAACTGTGATAAAGCTGAACAAAAAAAAATCAATTAAAACTCAGTCAATCAAACAATCCTTTAAATCTCTCGTATGTACATAATGTAGAAGGTATTTTGATTTTGCTACCTTTCAGCTATCTCGACCATGAATCTCGACAAAATTAAAATAAAAATCACTTTATAGGAAGATGCTGTACGTACAAGTATATCCAAATTGGTTCATCCACCACACCATCTTGTATCAATTTTTTGTACTACCGTGTTGCTTAAAAAAATATTTTTTTTTTGTTTTAACTTTCTGATTCAAAAAACACGGAGCCAAAGGATTAAATTCACATGAAAAGTTAAAAATAATTTTTGTTGAAACTTTATGTTGCTTATATGTATGGGGCTTTCCCAACAGTTTATTTTTTGTACGTACAACATATTTTTAAATCCAAGCATGGAAAATTTATGTGTTTATGTAAAAGCAAATCATAAAAGTGCAGTTTGCATGAATGAACAAAGTTTGTCCGGATAAAGTGAATTAAAGTGTATGGGGTTTAATTATCATGAGTACAGTACAGAGATTTTATAATTTAGATTGTAAGTGGCCAATCGTAAACTATTTTCCTCACCTATGACTCAATCATTCTAACGTATCGTTATGTATGCTGTGTATGCTGTTTATATACAAAACTTTTATAAGCCGTACATATTATACGTAATCCATATGATTGAGTTATATTTGTATCTTCTTAGATAGAATACAGAAATGTTAAAATTATCTTTTGTGTATGTTAAGACGTACACCGAGCAAAAAAAAATGATTTATGATATTTCTAACATTTATGAATTGTGTATAGAGGAAATTTTTATGTAAGTACGACATAGAGACGAATCTAGTATTACATAGATTTGGGATTATTGTTGATTTTAAATCAGCTAAATATTTATATTTCTAGTTTGTCTTTATAGGCGAAGGTGTGTTTTAGGGATTAATCAGCTTTTGATAAATTATGTGTGATCCATGGCTTTAGGTTAAATAATTTAGTACAAATGATATAAGGATTATAAGGTGTAGTGGTATGTAGTATCATAAGGTGTCTATATCTCTAATAGCTGTGTTGAACACGAAAATGAACTCGACATTGATTTAATATTGAGAAACATTTGGCAGGAATCTCTTTCAGCAGACCATCGTTGTTTTTATGGTAGGTGGCAATAGAACCTAAATAGAATATTTATTCTTCGATTGAAGTAGTTTTCACACTTCGGCCGAGTGAAAGAATGAAATTATAAAATTCAAATTACACTTTGAAATTGAGAAAATTTTGATCAAAATAAAATTATGACAGGAAGCAGTTACATTATTTTGTAAACGTTTTTTTATTACTGATTCATTAACCTAAAAAGTTATAATTGAATTGGAGAAGATTCATATAATTTGCAATCGCTATTTCCCACCTAGGAATATCTGGGAAGTTCCATAGGAATTTCATAAAAATTTATATGGAGCCATATGGAAGTTGGAAGATTGTGACAATCCTAACATATGGCTGGCGCTGGAGGCACCCATAGTTTTCCCGAATCATTACTAGGGCATCCAAATAACCGACTTTTGATTTAACCGATTAATCGTTTTTTTTTTCTAATTTAACCGATTAACCGCTTAATCGAAGAATTAATCGACTTTAATGTACAATTACTACAGTTGAGGTTTGTAAAATATATTTCGCTGAAACGTTTAACACATTTATACACAAATTAAACTAGATAAAGGGTTAGAGAATTTTCTTATTTCAAATGAACTAAACCAAATATGTGCTATTTTTATCGATGACCTTTTGCCATTTTTTTGGTAGAGCCAAGATCCCATCACTGTAGAACTTCTGTAGGTTAGAGGCGAAAAATCGAGACAATAATGTAGAACCATTAAGATGGTTCTGCATGAACCGGAACAAATGGTAGTCCGATGGTGCAAGGTCAGGTCGATATGGTGGGTGCATCAACACTTCCCCGCCAAGCTCTCCCAGTTTCTGCCGGTTCATCAATAATGTGTGTGGGATAACGCTATCATGATGGAACACAATGCCCTGTCTGCTGATCAATTCTGAACGTTTTACCTAGATTTTTTGCCTTAAACGCGTTAGGGGCTGGCCGTAAAGATTAGAATGAGTCGTTTGGCCCGGTGGCAGCACCTCATAATGCACGATTCCTTTCCACGCCCACCGATCACACAGCATTACTTTTCTTGGCGTCAATCCTGGTTTTGATATCATTTGGAAAGCTTCACCAGTGTTGTGCCGTATTGTATACACCGCGTAGATAATTAATACTCTACACGTGTAGACAATGTATGCAGAAAATTAAGAAAACGGCGTTGACAATGTAGAGAATGTAGACGATGTCGAAAATTATTATTTATGTTAGCAATTACCAAATTTTGTTGTTTCCTGGTAATCCAAACCATTTCAAGATGGAGTTCATTCTTTCTTCACATTGAAAAATTTGACCCAAAGCTTTTATATGGTATGAATTACATTTATGTTTATGGTACGATTTAAGGTGCGAAATCGTGATACGATAAAAAAATCGGTTGTAAATAAGGTATATGTTGGGAGGATTAAATGGCGGAAAGGAGGTGCAGGAAGAACCAGCCGCAAGCTTTTGAAAGTTATGTCGGCCGATACCTGTTGACTAGACAACGCTATAACCTTCCAAGTTAATTTGACATACACCACTGAATAATGCAAATTAATGAACTTTACAATGTTCAACATGATTACTACGCAATAAAATGGCAAATTTTGAGGAAAATAATGACCATACGAGCACAAGCTCCTCGGGTTCATAATTATAATAAATGCCAAAATATGACCGAAGACTCATTTGATATTTTAAACAATATTTTTTCTCTTTATCTCCAATATAGGAGCACAGGCAGTCTACTGGACTTCTAATTCTGCGACTTCCTCAATGTGGGCAATTCATCTCGAGGAGCTCAATATTTGTTGTTTTGTTGGACCAGAAGTACCTCTTCTCTTAAGTATAGCAACACTGATTTCACATACGGATTAAACGTTCTTAGTTTGGTGTTTGCGGAACAGGACAGATACTCGTATGTTCCAGGCTTGGTGTAACATGTTCATTGTTGTTCTGGCTTTGTTTGAGTAGGTGCAGTGGTGAGTTCCATTAATTAGACTGCACAATGAAGATGCGTTTTGTTTTAATATGATAAGATTGGTGTAACTTCGCCCGGTCTGAAGTCAACTTGTTTCTTTATAAATTTCGGTTTGACTGTCGGTGAAGGATGACCATTGCTAATATCTTTATGGTTATGTTTACGAGGGATGTACATCCTGCCAATTTAGACATTCTCTTAGGTCACCTTTCTTGAGGATCGTTATTGATAATTGCACACGCATTGATCGAAGTAGTTAGTACGCACATGTTTTGACCCAGGGGTTTGCTTCTGAATTCTAGGTACCCGACCCGAGTGTGTTGGTAGCCCTTTCGATATAGGTTTCATAGATTTGTTTCCAATGTTGCTCTACACTGATAGCTGTGGTTTCGCAGAATGTGTCTCTTGTGGCCGGCATTTTTTACTGTCGATGTTTAGTTTTTTTTTCCGATTTGTCTTGATGCGTTTTACAGCGACTTTCATTTTGAATTATGATATTTTACCAATTGGTGTTCACTGTAAATGTAGTGGTGCATGCCCTGACATCTTGTATTAGCTTGAGAAATTTCGTTTTGGTCATTACGTGATCTATTTGGTTTGTTATTTTACACTTCAGGTGATGTCCATATGTGTATATTTTTTGTGTAGAGATTTACTGTCTTGGAGTCGTTCTCCACTATTATTACGCACAGTGTCTATATTACTTGTTTAGCCATATGGTGGTTTATCAGGTCGGTTTTATATGTTCTAATTTTTGTATTGAAATCTCCTTCTTGTATTATTTTCATCATTTTCTTGTGTGGTCTTGCTGTTGTGGCTTGTAGTTGTTCATATAACTCATTCCTTTGGTTGTTCCAAGTACGACTTTTGTTGGATCGTATCACTGAATATTAAAGGCTGTATTAGTATTTTTGGTTACAATCATGTTACAATGCTACAATTATTCTGCAGGTTTCATCGCTCCCAAAAAATATATTAAGTAATTTCGGTTATGTTTTATTTCACCACTGTGTGTATATCTCACTGAACTGAGGCCGAGAATTTCGTTTCTATTCTTTCGCTAATTGTTGCTAAGCCATCACATTTCTGTAGGAGTTTTGATGTTTAATTTTCCGATTCGTGTCCGTGTATGATAGCCGAGTATCTGTAGGTTTCTGTGATCATTTTGAATACGGTTGAATGAATGATTGGTCCCTTGAATTCTAGCCAGCCCAGTGAAGCCATAAAAGCTTCTCAATAAGGTATACTGCCGATGTGGAGGGGCTTTCATTCTGCAGTTAATTCATTATTAATTTTTTTTCTATGATGTTCGCAAGCCATCACACGACCATGTAAAATAATCAAAGCAAAGGTTGCTTGACGTTAGTGAAGAAGCTGTTGTTGTTTTATCTATCTCGGCCACTCGCCCCCAACTTCAAAAACGATAACTAAAGTGAGAAAGGACCAGGAAACGCAAACGTTGCTTGATAATCCATTGGTGAATCTCTGGGACAAATGTAATCCTAAGTTAACTTAAGCAAAATGGACGAATTTAGCCTCGTAAATCGCTAATGGTTGTACCAATGTTGAAAACATCGATTGACTTAGATTTTCAATCTCACCTAGTTGTTTAATAAAAATTGAATTTTAACGCCAAAATACAGATAAAACTCAATTTAAACTGGATAACTAAAAGATGACGACTTCGTACAGAGAAACAATGAACAAAACAACAAAAAAGTAATAATCTACATTGTCTACGAATTGTCTACATATTCTAACAATTCTCAACATTGTATACACAAAAATCAATTGTCTACGCTATTTTCGACACCAACATGTAGACAATTCGGAAATACGCGTAGACGCACAACACTGAGCTTCACCTCGTTTTGTCCATGATCTTTTTCGCACAACTTTGTCGTATCTTATCCACTTTTCATCACCATCAAATGGTTTAAAACTATTTTGTGATCAGTATTTAGTTCTTTACCAATTGCATGGCTATTAATTTTCTGCATGATCTGACCCGAATTTAATTTTAATTTAGTTTCATACACCTAGCACACATCGATCCCCTTTCACATTTCTATCTAATTTGTTCTAATAAATTCGTACACATTCTTATATACGTTCATTCCCATTCGTAATAATTCAGTCAAACTACTTGCATTCAATAGAACATCAAACATTTGTCTGCTCTGGTTAAATGTAGAACATTTCAGAATCAAATGTTCGATGTCATTCACAACCAAACAGCTTTCACATAATTCGCACACAACCAAATTGCGTTTCTTTAAACATTCTTTCCAATTTCCATGATTCAGTCTCACTCGTTCTTGTCATTTTAGTATATCCCTTGAGTTGAGAACGGTTGCTTCAACTTTCGCAACTACTTTCGCTTTTAGGCATATCGAAACCTTTGAAGGTCATGTAACCTCTAATTGCTTCAGATCTACATATTTGGCGTATAGAGAAACCGTCAAGCGATGCACATTTTGACAGTATATACTCCAATGATATTCTCGTTACAAAATTGAATAAATTTGGTGTTCCAGTAGTAGAGGTGGTTGCATTTGCATACGATGAACTATTGTTATCAGCAGTTGTTTCATTTTGATTCTGAATACCGTGTCGTTTGAGGTGATACAGCATTGATGTCGTCGTAGATCCCTTGCAAGTAATATTTTCACCACAAATATTACACTTCGCTTGGTCTTTTACGTTACTAAAGTGGTTTATCGTGGTTTAACGACAAAGAATATTTTTGAACGTTTATATTTTTTCATCATTTCACTGATGTTGACAGTACAAATAAAAGAAGATTACTTGACAATGAAGTTTGTAGCAATAGAAATGTGTTTTCATGGATGTGTAAATTGAATAAACTGGGATTGGTAAATATAACCGCTAAAGTAAAATTGTACATTGTACATTCCCGATACTTTTAATTTTTAAATAGATTTTTTATCATTTGTTTGCTATTTTAAGATAAGAAATATATACTATTAATCGATTAACCGGTTAATCGTAATCGGTTTTGAATCCCCTAATAATTACCTACTCAAAACATAAAGCAGCACTGCCAGCCTAAGAAGTTCTTAAGAGAAGCAAATTTTTATTTAACTTAACCTGGCGCTGCATATTTGGTCAGCATTTACCCTATAGCGTACCATTTCAAAACATTAATCAGTTTCCGGTTCAGAAATTTGTTAAAAATAATAGACGATTTTCATATAAATTTATATGGAGCTGTATCGAAACTGGAAAATTGTGCAGATCCTAATATACTGCTGCCACTGGGGAGCTCACTATATAGGTTAGTATAGGTTAGAGTGGTTGTCCTAAAAACAAACATATACACAATCAGGTTCGTAGCCATGCCACATTATTGTCTCTCTTCACATAATCATCGAACCATCTTGAGATCTCAACGAAGCGTATAATATCCTTTGACGTCCATTTTGCTGAAGTCCGTCAAGTCAGTTGGGAGCATGCTTACCTATGCGACAATGTCTCCCATAATAGCACCCATAACCATACTGACATGTCGCCGCCGCAGCGATACCGGATCTGCCTGGTTACTACGCATGAGTTACTATTGAACCATTTGTCGTTCGTTATTATTATAGCTTCCTCTTAAAACAGTAATTACGTAGCAAGCAGCATATCAACAGTTGCCCTGATTGGTGAAATGAGACAGGTAGTGCCTTGTCAACGAGTTCATCCGCCTTCTTATTCCTCGTAATATTGAAATGTCCTGGTACTCACATCGGGTGGATGTTGGATTGATCTGGCTACTTTCGACGTAAGCGAGTATGATTTGAGCGACTTAATTATAACAGCAGATATTACATTATACCTAGACCAGTCAACGGCTTCTCTTATCGCGATTAGTTTAGCTTAAAAAACGCTGCAGTACCAAGAGAAGAAAAAAGAGGATTGAACTCCACCCCCAAACTTCCCATCCACCTTTGAACGATTAGTGAAAAAATTAACACCTTCAGTGTTCAGAAATTCTTCTCTTAACCAGTCCTCTCTGGTGGAAATAAAGTCCTAAGCCTCTGATCAAAAGATGATAATGAGATGGTATAGTCGGTAGTATTTGGGATGTTTCTGTTTTTTAGAATAGATGAGTTTCCTGTATTGTTGCAATTCCACATGGAGATGGAGTTGACCTTTATAGGTGAGCTCGCTGCCACTTGTTTAACTAGGATATATGCGGGTGTGTTTAAGTAGACCTTATAGTAGAAATAGAGAAACAACGTACAATGTAGGGTTTGATAGGTTTCCAGCTTTTAATCTTAATTGTTATTTCAAAATTGTTATTTTGTTATTCAATCGTAACTGTTAGTCCAATTGGAGAGAAAGCCAAGCGTACTTTGCATGCGTTTTCTTAAAGTGCAAGGATATTTATCGAAGACACCAATCGTAACATCATCCTCATCAGCAACTACCTTAAAGCTTCCAAAACGAGCGGATAATACCCCTCCTGTCGGCGTCCCTATAATCACAAGTCTGCTTTTGAAAGACCCATCCAAGTGACTCGTTCACGCACAGAGAGGAGAGTGCCTATGTGATTACCTTTGATGTGACATTCTTAAAGGCCCCCATTTTCTTCAGAAAAAGTATCATGGAGTTTTCGTTATGTTCAAGAGATTTCTCGATATGAACAATAAAGAAGTAGAGAGCAGTTTTCACAGATTTTTTCTTGCAATATGTATGTTGGTCTATTTGACTCAATCGAAATCCTAATGTGATCTTCTATCTGTCTTTCTAAAATTTTTGGTTGGGAAGAGATTAAAATTATAGTTCTAAGGTCTTTGAGACTGCAATGAGAGTCTTTTCCCGCCATAGGTTGAAGATAATTTGTTCGTTTGTTGAAGATCCGTTGGTGTAATGCTATCAGGTGCTTCGGTATTATACGGCTTAAAGCTATTTTAGCCCTCAACATTTTTTTCTGCTTATAACCTGGCTTACAATGTATACTGTTGTCCCTAGGCCTTCTGAGTTTCCAGTAGTAACTCCAAGGATTCTGTACTAGTAATGGTTCAAGAGCCTTCCGGTCGTTGGAGAAAACTCGGGGTGGTGGGACTTAGAGATAGTACTTTAAGCAGCCTAGATGTTTCAGATGACTCTTGTATTTTACTATAGTGTAGCCTCCTGGCATTTTTGAGGACTTCCTTGTAGCCCCAGTGTTTAGCAGCTTTAGTTTTCTTTGCTCTTTTAAAGAGTCTCTTGCATTTTTACGGATGTTTTGAACTCCTTTTGGCCACCACAATAGTTGAGGTTTACCCAAAGGTCTACTACTTAGACACGCAACTTATATGGCCTTATTAAAGGTCTCGGAACTCTTTTATTGAAATAGGGTGGGGAGGTTTGGAACCTGTTCCGGTCGGTAGGTATTTCTTAAAATAGCTCTAAAAATATCCCTTTTTGAAGGGTTTTGTCTCCAATTCAAATTGGAGATAACAATGATCAGAAGAGGAATGATCCTCCGACATCTTCCAATTCACTTAAATATCCCTAGTGGTATCTGAGACAAGTGTAATGTCTAGTGTCTACTTCTAGTTATAAACGTTGGTTTGCAAATTGTGCGATGTGAATTTGCATCACTTTCCACGATGTCTCCAATTGTTTGTTTCGGGGCCTTCTTTAATAAGCTTCCTAAAATGACGATGGGATATTTTACCCACCATGTGGAAGGTAAGCTGATATTATTCAGGTCAAAAGACCATCCGTCTCAATGCTTGTTGCAACCACATCCGAATTACTGTAATTTGATAATAGAAAGGTATTCCGATTATTTTTAGCTAGAATACAGGAACAAATGTTACCTACCTTCTTCGTGTATAGCAGTGTATGTTTAGCAGCCCTAAGTTCAAGTACCTGGTTACTACTGACACAAGGTTTTTGAACTAGGGCAATGAATATATCATCTGCTCCTAGTTTAAGCATTAGTGCAACCGAAGCTGTATTGGAGTGATGGAGGGTAATCTGCAGAGACCTCAACATTAGGTTTGCTTCTTTACATCAACTTTCATTACAGTTGCATCAAAGTCCTCCTCGGATTGTGATTCCTCTAGGAATCCACAAAGTAATCCCATCGAAATGGAAGAGATATTGTATCGCATCGATCGTAAGCAGAAGTAGCTTTATATTCTAGAAAATCCGTTTCCTGTATCTATATCTTTATCTACAGATTGATGGTTCACCATAATTCATTAAATCATATTATAATGGCAAGAATGCTTTTTCATCAATTTGCTGTTGACCTGTATGCAAAAATAGAAGCAGAAAGAATGTGTTACATTACAACTGAACACTGATGTAACAAGAAGAGAGCTTGGACAATTGTTCACCCTACCGTCATCTTTTACAGGCAGGCCACATTACATGCATGAAAAAACACAAGGCGCAATGACATACGTTCGCACTTATGGTAGATCAAATGTCAGAAACAGACGTTTACATTCCAAGAAGAATTGCTACCTGGACAAAATTACATTCACAGACATGATCTCACTTAAAATTATTAAAACTGATAAATTTATTGACAAAATTTAACATTTTTGGGCCAGTGAGATGTCATATGTATAGTATTGAACGACAAAAAAAAAAGATCGCCTCATGCTCATATTTTGATTTGGTTGACCAACAAACTACACTCAAATCAAATTGATTCAATTATTTCAGCTGATCTTCCAGATATTTTTAACACTATTTGCCGTAAGCAAAGTGAAGTTTGTTTCGCAAAAATAAATTTTTGAATAACGAATCATATGGAAATATTCTGTAAAATGCATTTCGAATTCGGTGGTAATCAGCTAGATAATACCCCGATTCACACCGCAATAATAATAACATCCTGGATCCAAGTCAATAACGTGCAATTCTTGTCACGGCCACCAGAGAATCCTTAATTGATGCTATAAAAACTGCGTGGACAAAAGATACTTTGAATTATTTGAAGGCACTCTATGATTCTATGCCTACCAACCGTGGTGGTTCTAATCATTATGAGAAAGCAGTTCATACTGAAAATTTTTAATTGGCCTTATTCTAATGACACACACTCGTTACAAATCCTGTCACTGATTTTGGGAAAAAATATATAAACTACAACTCAAGATAGCTGGTCTCATTCAAATGACAACCATAGTATCGTCTTTAAGGCGAAATTTGAATTTCTTCATTTCTCGGCCCCTGAATTACCACTAATGTTTTCACGGCTAATTAGCAAATACTTCGATGAACGGAATAATTTATCGATTCTTCTTTTGATTTTGTAACATTACAATTTAAACAGATTGTGAAAACGGTTTCTCACTTTATCCTCAACCTTGGTAAACTAACATTCAAATTCCCAGAAATCTGTTTCTATATAAGAAATATTTCTCGGAAATAAAACAATCATGACACAATTTGTTACAGACGAGTAAATTTGTTCCGCCCTCATGGGTTGTCGAGTGTGAAAATTTTGATTTAACACATGTGTATGTTTTACAATATCAGAAAGCTTAAAAGCAAAACGGTTCGAGAGGCTTAAGTGGAATACAAAAAAAAAATCGGAATAATTTCTTTAATCCCAAGAATTTTTGTCTACCAATTTATGTGAAGAGGCCTTCAATTAGTGTATAACGTTTTCTTAAATCATGAAATAAAACCGTTCACATATTGTGGTACTAACATTTTATTTGGTCGAAAATTGTAGCACTTGTTACGGAAAAGAAAGGGAAATATTTTGATTGCACATACGGTTTTAAGGGTTTGCCTTTTTCATTACACTCGTTAGGCGACATAATGGATTATAATCTACGGGTTAGTTACTGTTCTTTATATAATTAAGTTTGAAAGAATCATCTTTCATACCTTGCTAACACTGTCGCCAACAATTACTAAACACTTTGTTTACTCGTACATTATACGGAAAGCAATAAAAATGCATTTAAGAAACTCGAATATTTCGACAAAATTTTATTTACGTATATTGAATAAAATTCAATGAAGTTGACATCATGGAAATCTAATCTTCTTAAAAAATAGTCCACCTATCCTACTTCCCATAAAAAAAAATCAATATAAATTTGTCGTCTAACAGTGTAACACCACAAAAAGTTTCCTATACGCATTTCGTATTTTCTTGGCTGACATCTCACGTTAATATCTTTTCCATTTCAAGTGAACAAGTAAAAAAGACTGAACCGAACGAATAATGGTAAATTAGTGGGTGGTTTGGTTATTCGCATAATAATAAGAAAGTAGGTAAAAGGGAAAGTGAAATTAGGTAATAAGAAGCTTAAAATTTGTTTACGAGTATTATAGAGAAAATGGAAAATTTTACCGTTCTGTATTCTACTTTTTCGACTATTCTTTTATTTTATTTTATGTTCAGCAATAATAGCGAAGGTCATAAACACTATTTTCATGAAAAGTGTCAATTAATCTAATAACTATATGGAAGGTATGTGAAAATGCACCGAATGCTCCTGATGGCTATGCTCCCCATTTCCATGCTGTTCCAATCCAGTCGATTAATCGTTTTGATTCGTATTTTTTACCTTTGAGTTCCTAGACGATTTGAATGGTTTGTTGAACTTGGAGAATCATTTGAAGTTTAAGGCTGAATCATTTCAATTTCCCATTCATCAGTGCGTTATCAGTTATCAGTTATTGTATTCGTAGGTGCCCTGTGACGTTGTTATGGTAGAGAGGCAGGATTTAAAACTCAAATAGATGATATTTAATCAGCTATCTTTTTATATGGGTTTTGTATCGGAGTGAAGTTTATGCCAAAATAACAAAATATACACTGAATCTTATAAGTACTTAGAAATGAAAAAAATACTCAAAAATTGAACTTCCATAAAAATGTTTGAAAATTTTTAATAAACACAAATATTTCTACACGATATAGTAGAAAACATTTAATTTTTGTGAATAGTTTTGAGTGAAATTTACAAAATGAAGTTTTTTAAACAAAACACACTACAAATTGCACAGAGGTGATCGAAATGGTTCTGAACTCGTATTTGATGTAAGAAACCAATGTTATTTATCCACAGGATCGGAAATGTTTGAGATTTTTGTTACCTGAGACAGAACTATTAAGCATAATACCATTTGTGCGATACAATTTCACTCAATGATGTTCTCTCTCAAATAACCAAAATCTCAGAGATCTCCAGGCAAGTGGATAAGTACGATTCGTGTCTTACATCAAATACTAGTTTAGTTCAGAATGACTTCGATCACCTCTGTGCAATCATCTCTGTTTTGTTTTAAAAAACATCATTATATAAAATTCACTCAAAACTGTTCACAAAAATTGAATGTTTTCTACTATAAAGTGTAGAAATATTTGTGTTTATTAAAAAATTTCAACATTTTTATGAAAGTTAAATTTTTGAGTGTTTTTCCATTTCTAAGTACTTATAGGTTTCAGTGTATATTTTGCTATTTTGGCATAAACTTCATTCCGATGGTTTTGTGTGTTTTTCCTCGATGCCGGTTATCACTGTAACCTTGTTGTTTTTTGTCACAGTTTTCTTCCTATACTTCACTTCATCTTTCCCTGAATAGGGTTAAGTAATTTAGTTTGATCTATGGTCCTCGCGATAAATATATCTCTGGATTTCCTGTCGTTGACTGAGTGTGTCTTATTATTTTATCTATCCATATCAATGTTAACTAATTCATTTATCGAGAAATCTTTATATTCATCTTGTAGACATGTCTATAATTGTCGAACGGACCCTCTCCACCATTCCGTTTATTTCACTTTTCTGGATGGGGTCGGGTTAGTTTGTATTCGGAGTGTCTTAATGAAATCCGATATCAGGGAACTGATAAAACTCGATTCGTTGTCCATCACCATTATTTGAGGTGTTGTGAAGTACTGCAAAATGTTTATGATCTTATTTCGAACATGGAGAGCTGATATATCCTGGATGTCCTGCACAACTCTTTGGTTTAAGCGGATTTGATTAAATAGAATGTCAAGGGCTGTTGATCTGTGACAATTTTTAGTTTTTTTACCAACATATAGGTAATTTGGAAAGTTGTCCAAATGATATACAGCATCTCATTTTCGTTATTAGCATATTTTCTGTGGCAATAGTGTACCAATTTCGATGTATCCGGTGTCACATGCATACGTTGTTAGTGTGAACGGTTGATGGCATTCTAGGTTAGAGTGATTTTAATCTGTTTTGACTGGTTGGCTTTGACTTGGATATTTCTCCTCTGTTAAAATTCTTTAAAGGTTTTGTTATTTTGGCGAAGACCATTATATAACGCCTGTAGTAAGAGAAAGTCCGAGAAATGATTTTTAAATATGAATTTGTAAGATTTCCATTCGGATTGAAAAATGCTCCAGCGATCTTTCAATGAATTGTTGGTAACGTATTGAAAGAGTTTATCATAAAATATGCTACGTCTACATAAACGACTTAATCATATTAGGCAGAAATACTGGCGAGGAATACACAACTGTATTTCTGCCAAATATGATCAAGGCCTTTATATAGACGTAGCGACGTAGTGTTTTAGGAATGCTAACTTTTTCATCTTGATGAGATCGTGACGTAGTGAGAGTTATAACTACGTTTATGTCACTAACGGGATACCCGTGAGTCATGTTTAAAAAGTCATGTCATCCACGGGTACAAATTATGCTATGGTTCACAAACGGCAATCATTTTGATTTAGTGTAAAATATTCTGATTTAGGAGCGCGCTTATTTCGATGTAGAGTTTGAATCCGATAATGAGTGTGAGGTTCTAAGTGGCGGGGACGAAGTAATATAAACAGCATTAGTTGGGAACATTGGGAATAGATTAATGTACCCAGAACGTCTGAAAATTCAATAATTGCAAGGTTATCAACTATTTTTCGGCAGATCCGGTATTTCAGGAACTCAACAAGAACCATCAGGTTTCAAACGTATTTTGCGGAAACACTTCCGCAACACACAGTAAAACTCAAATGAAATTCAAAGTTAAACTTTACCGTATTTGACATGAAATACGAGCACTTTTCAGAATGTTGGTTTATTCTGGAACACGAAGAAATTAGGATGAGATATTAAACGAGTTGTGGAAACCGGCTTCTTAACTATGTTAAATAGCTGTACTGTCTTTCGAAAGTTCAGAGCAAATTTTGAGATTTATAAGATTCGTGATTTGTGGCTAATATTCCTTAACTCCAGAAAGAACTTTATAAATTATCTATAAATTCAACCGAGCCTTATAAAAAACCCGCCAGGATATTATTGTAAACCTAGTATTAGAAATGTGGTGGATTTAATGAGTCAATCAGTTTAATTAGTACATCAGATAACTGAAGGATCAGGGCACATCAATCCTTGGCAAGCCTGAATTTCCACTTTAAACTGAAATTTCTCTTGAACAAGTCTCACGACAAATGAAAATCGTTCCATGCCGAATAGGTGATGTCCTCAAGATTGGTTGTGAAAGGCCGTAGTTCGTTGTTGATCGGTGGAAAGTAGTCTACTGCGTTGACGTAGAAGAAGATTCGTTCAAACCATACGAAAGTCGATAATATCTCTAACTAAAATTGCAGCTGCTATATACCGTGGTATATAATAGTGGATCACGGAAAATCTTTACAATTTCGTTTGATGAAACCTAACAAGTTGTAAGCTTTTGGTACAGTAGTGTTTACAAGCCAATTTACCAGGCAACGGTTGAGAAACCTACTATCATGTCAGATATATTTTCAATTCGCTCAATAAATACGTTGTACAGACGATACTGATCGGATACAATAAAATATCAGGTTTCTACGCATCTTCACATAAAGGACTAAAGCCTGTTATCAGTTGACCATAAAGAAAATTTAACACCATTTTCCTGTAGCTTGATACAGTCTGTTTCAGTGTCAAAAGCGAAAATTTTTATGTAATCGGCGAAATTAAGGCTGCAAACGAATTAAATGCAGTGCACGATATCAATCAGTACGCCTGATGTCACACAAAATATCTGGAGAGATTCACCCAGAAGCCATACAGTTCCGAAAAGTAGCAGTGGAACAACTCTTTGGAAATTATTTGACAATCCAATTCAAAACTCCAGAGGAAACCCGTTCTGACCGGCCATGAAAATTTAGAAGTCTTGAACTATAAACTTAGTATAAATGACCAATTTAGGCTTTTAAATACATTCCGGGCTCTCTCAAAATTCGGAGAGTATTCTACGCCGTGTAATTTATACTATCTATGTTACTTGTTACACGTTCCCCCAGATTCAGTCATTTTAAATTATATCAAGACTTCCGAAAGCCAGTTTTATTTTTGGGGAAAGGTGACGAAAGGTGACTTTCGATACTATTTCTGAGTATGTCGTTAAACATAAAAACTATTTCGTTTAAATTTCGGCCGCGAAATTCAAATTTTTTGTGGCAATTAGTACCTCATCCCCTCTACGGTTGACAACTTATAAAAATTATGTCGGTCCTTCCTGTGAACGATATAGTAGGTTGTTCAGTAAGTTTTATCGTTCGATAAGAGATAGCGCTATTAGGTTTGCGTTCTAATTGTAGGTGAAGAGTCAATTGTTCACACAATCGGATAGTTTACGGCCATTGAGAATTAATTACTTTTGACATTTACAAAATCGAACAAGTCAGTTTCCACGGCTGGATCGAATTGCGACAAATGAAACCAATACTTCGAGTTTATGAGTCTAATAGTGCCTGGCTGCACGGTACATGATTTAGTCCCACATATCATAGTATCAGCCGGATGGTACCAACTTCAGGTAAAATTACAGAACCAGTATTCGTTTTATAATGCAAATAAAGGCGGAGTTGATACATGTCATAAGTTAGTAAACATTAATAATGTTGATAGTGGGCAAAAAACTTATTTCGAATAACCACACCCTCGGGCGATCCGACCATCGGGCGCAAAAAACTAATAACTCTGATAATACACTGATCCCTCGATTTACACGGTAGATACGTTCCACGGGTAATCATGTAAATCGAAATCGTGTAAAATGCTACAATGGATTTAACAATCCTTCTAACGGGTGTTTTTTTAGGTGGTTTGTTTTTCCGATAGATGTCGTTTTATTTTATGACAGTTGTTTTGACAGCTCAAAGTGGCATTTCTACTCAGTATTGTTTGGCAAATCATTATGAATAGGTTAACTCCAGAACAACGTTTTCAAATCGTGGAAATTTATTTTCAAAATCAGTGTTCAATTAAAAATGTTTATAGAGCACTTCGTGAATTTTATGGTGCACATAATCGTCCGTCAGAGACCACCATAAAGAACGTAATTACCAAATTTCGGTCTACATTCACTCTTTTGGATGCCAAGCCACCGACAAGAATGAGAAGAGTTCGTACAGAAGAAAATATTGCTGTCGTTGAGGCCAGTGTCGAAGAAAACGACAATTTATCGATTCGTCGTCGTGCTCAGCAAATTGGACTTTGTCCATCGACTTTATGGAAAATTTTACGTAAAGATTTGGGTTTGGTGCCATACAAAATTCAATTGGTGCAAGAATTAAAGCCACACGACCATCGTTTGCGCCGTGAATTCAGTGATTGGTCGTTAAATCAATTGAACGAAGATCCATTTTTTTACCGTAAAATTCTCTTCAGTGATGAGGCGCATTTTTGGTTAAATGGATACGTCAACAAACAAAATTGTCGCATTTGGAGCAAAGATAATCCACGCGCCGTTCTAGAATTACCAATGCATCCTGATAAATGTACTGTTTGGTGCGGTCTATGGGCTGGTGGGATCATCGGTCCATATTTCTTTAAAAATGAGGAAGGACGACGCGTTACCGTGAATGGAAATCGATACAGAACCATGTTAAATGAGTTTTTGTTGTCAAATCTTGAAGATATGGATATGAATGAAATGTGGTTTCAACAAGATGGTGCCACTTGCCATACAGCACGTGAAACAATCGACTTATTGAAAGAAACTTTCAACGACAACATTATTTCGAGAAATGGTCCGGTGAATTGGCCTCCGCGTTCGTGCGATTTGACGCCACTCGATTACTTTTTGTGGGGATACGTGAAGTCATTGGTTTATGTGGATAAACCTCAATCGATTGACGCTTTGGAAACCAATATTCAACGTGTCATTGCTGACATACGCCCTCAAATGCTTGAAAAAGTGCTGGAAAATTGGACCTCCAGAATGACATTTGTGAAAAATAGTCGTGGTAGCCATATGCCAGAAATTGTGTTTAAATGTTAAATGCCAAAAAAGTATCTACCAAATAAAAAAAAATTTTGGTCATTTCATAATTTTATATGTGTTTTATTCAAAAAAAAAATCGGCAACCTCTTAAAAAAACACCCTTTATATTAATTTTAATTAAATCCGAGCTTTCAAAATACAGGACTCGAATTTTAGTTTTGGTGTAAATTGTCGTACGAATTCTATAGGAGCTCGTCATTTACCATTTTCTTATCTCCAAACAATTCCTCTACATCGGGAATACCAAAATCTTTGAATCCGTCTCCCTCGAAAAAATGAGCCAGATCGCTGATGTTTGAATAGAACATTTCGGTTGACGGCACAGTATTTCCCCGATTCATTACATCTGGCCAAATGATCTTCCATAGCATGCATTGAGAGTTGTATTTTTGATTTCGGCCACTGCCAAACAAACACTTGTCACACAAATGAAAATAGTAAAAATTTTCCACACCACAGTAAAGAGTGTATTAACATCTAATTTTCCTAACCTATCGGTTAAAAGTAGAAATTATGCCCTGGTCTTGAGGTTGAATTATTGATGTTATGTTGGGTGGTAAAAACTCAATTTCAACATATGAATGCTGTACATTTATTGAATGACTTGGTAATAGTAAATTTTTTTTGCAAATAGCGTTTTACTTTTGGAACGAAGTACTGGTGAAACAAACCTTCAAATAAAGTGCAAGTCACCCAACCTTTTTTATTTGCCCGCGAATGAACTGGTAAATTATTCATATTAACGTCATTAATCGCTCGTGGCTTTTGTCCGGGTTTTCGATTTTTTTCCAAAACAGTCCGTTTCATCTTGTCTTTAATAATTTTGGCCAATTTCGACGGATTTTCCCTGGCTGATTTTTCATCACCGAACACGCTTTCACCTTTTAGTTGAAGATTATGTAAGTTATGTTGTTTTTTGAATTTTTCGAACCATCCATTACTGACGGAAAATTCGGTTGTCGAGGTAGTTGGCGAACTTTCTTTTATTAGGTTGAAATGTTAAAACGCTTTATGTTTAATAGAATTACTATCTACCGGTATTCTCTTGTTACCGTTATCCTCTATTCAAATAATTAAAGCTTTTCAACGGCTCCCATAATATGATCCCGTTTATAAGTTGAAAATTTTGCACTCACTGTTGTACTACTCGCCACACTTTTACACATTAAATCTTCCATCCGTTCTATTGTTCCTACAGTCGACTCATTCAAACCATACCCTTTGACCACAAGAGTTGATCCCTGCCCCGATTTCAATATATCCAAAATCTTCATTTTGGTTTCAAACGAAATTACATGCCGTTTTTTGGTAAGATTAGTGTTCTTTCCTGTTGCCGACATGGTAGGTAGGTCTATAGAAATTTGCATATGGTAAAATTACGTTTTGTTATGACAGGTGATAGTAAGCAATAAAGAAATTTCGTTCCCAAACTTTAGTTCATATGAATAAAACAACACAACTAAAGGGAATTCTCCATTCCAACCTTTTTCGAATTTGACATTTCCGGAGTGCTTCTTATGAAGTAAAATACAAAAATGAAATAACAGCGTTTGGAAGCACATTCGAAATATTAGTACCTTTTAATATTAGAACTTTTTTTTAAATTTTGTTAACTCGCTTAAAAGCGAAATCGTGTAAATCGAGTACCGCGTAAATCGAAGGATACGTGTAATGAATTTGCATTACCATAAGTACAAAATAAGCTAAATAAATAATTTACTGCCGGTAAAATCAGTTTTAATTCACAAATTTTTTAAATTAGTTTGACGCAGAATTTTGACAAAATATTTAAGTGTACCTTAAATTGTGGGTTAACCCGGTTATTCGTTCATAGTCCGAGAGGGTCTTACGATTACTGTAATAATTTAGTTTGAAATGTAGTTTTGGCACTCCATACATTGATACATTGTCATTTAGAGTGTTTTTCAATATGCTTGTAATTTAACTGAAAAGTTACTATGGTTAGTTGAAGACGTTCATAGCTTAGAGTGATGGACAAATCATTTAAATGAGTGGGGTGCTGGCTCATGTTTCACTTGTTATGCAACTTCAGAAAACCATAAATTTAAGTCGAACACTATTCGAAAGTGTTTTGTATTCGACTTGATTATAAATAATCAATTACATTAAAAATAACATCTTAGAGGTTTTTTTTCTTGCTCTTGTACATTTTACACTATAAATCACAACGTAGGGAGAAAGCACAACCAATTCCCATTTCATATAAACATACGAATGCTTTTTGTCCTTATACTTTCCCGTTACATGTACGCTCGTTCAGGCAACATCCATATGTGTATGACACAAAGCAAAAACAATAAATAAAATTAAAAAACACAAAAAACCCGTTTGTCAAAACACTTCAGCGATTTACTAGAAAAACAACGTAAAAAGTTGGTTTTAAAGATGTGCCCACACTGTTTTGCATCCGGTGCGTGCGCTGTTCTCGTACGCTCGCACAACCGTATATTGAATAATATTAGCTGCGTTATGCTTTTGATGATTCTACACGAACGCAGAGGAGCCATCTAACTAAACCTACATTTAAAAATATCTCAAAAGGATAACAACTTTGTATCTATTACCATAATAAAATGAAACGTTGGAAAAGTTATTTTCGCAGCACAACAAAAAAATTATTTTATTTTTAAAGTGTTAAAGCTAAAAATATCCATATACGTAAAAGCACACATAATAAAAACAACAACAAAACACGTAGAAAACAATACAAAAATATTTAAATTTTAACACTTTTGGGTTCCAGTGTATAATTTGGATATACAACATAATATAATTTCATGGTATAGATACGAGGCCGTATATATCCATATGTAACATACAAAGCCATCTCCCCCCACCCCAACACATGATAGGAAAATCCATTTCGATTCTCTTTATTCATGGAAACTATAAAAATCCAAGCATCGACAAAAAATACCGATGAACAGTAATAAGGAAAATATGAAAATTTCCGTATAAAACACACAACATTTTCTGTTTTAAAATTTTTAGGTCTCGGATCGAATATTTTCGTCATTTTACTCGTAAAATAAAATTACTGCCTTGTGCCAATTTAGCGTATATGTAGGTACAGTCAATGAAAGAATTATTTTCTTAGGAGTATATGTGAAGTCGTGAACAGAGACGTACAAGGCGAAACAGGCACGTCTGTACAAACATTTAAGCGATTTTGAAAATATTTGTACGTACTTCTACTTACTTATCCATCCGAAATGTCCTAAAACCGTACCATGAGTACAACCTACTAACGTTCTCAAACTGCATCAACCTCCCATTAGCTTAGGAAACAAAAAAAACAGTTCCATGGGGCAAGATCTGGTGAGTCCAGGAGAGTGGTCCAGCTTCAAACCGTAATTCGCCGATTTCGCCATGATAACCGGTGAGGTGTGAGATGGTGGATTGTCTTGGTGGATCAAGATTTTTTTGCAAATGTGCCCGTTTTCCCGCAATTTCTGCTTTCAGCTTGTTAGATAATGATGCGTAGTATGCGCCTTTAATGGTTTGCCCTTTTTGAAGATGATCGATTAAGGTAACTTCATGACTGTCCTAGAAAACAGTCGCCATCACTTTCCCAGAAGAAGGATCATTGGTTGCCTTTTTTGGAGACGATTCCCCCTTGCCAGTTCACTGTTTTGACTGTATTTTTGATTCTGGAGTGTAATGAATGATGTATCCAAGTTTCATCAACAAGAATTAGGCGGTGCCAAAACTGTGATTTATTGCACCTAAACTGCGCCAACAGAGCGTTGAAAATGTTAATTCAAATACAATTCTGGTTCAAAGCGAGCAAACGAGGGTCCCAACGCTCGTGCAAAAAGCAAATGCCTGAATCCCGAATCAACATCCGGCAAACACGTTCTTTGGAAATATTCATAGCCTCTTCTTTCTCTCTTCATGCATCGTCCCCCAAGCTGGTACGGTCACGTATAAATTCAGCTGTCCAAAACTTCACGGTAGTAAATGATGGTACAAAATCCCCGTACACAGGCTCCGTTCAACTCCTATTTGATTTGCGTAGGCCTATTGCCTTTTAAAAATAAATATTTATGACAGCTCCATCCTCGATTTTTCTCCTTTTCATAAAAACACTCATATCGACTCAACTGTGCGTCCCAAAATTGCTGATATTTCGGTGAGTACCTTTCAACGCATGCACAAACATACTTCTACACTTTAGTTGACGAGTGCTGCCATCTTTATATTGAGGTCGTAAGCTTTTCAGACAACCCTCAAATATATATGAATATATTTAGGGTTTAGGAAACGTCTTGATCGATTTTCATGAAAATTACTAAAAGAAGGTTTTCGGCAGAAGATCTTGGTTTCAGGAAATTGTTCAGCAGGTCTTCCGGAAGGGATCGGGTTCATTTTTTCGGAGGGAGGGAAGTTTTACGATTATGAGTTATCGAATGCTATGGGTCCTAATTTTCTATGTATTGACTTAGGGGGTTATCCGGTGAGGCCCGGGTCTCGTTTTTTTATTTTTTGGTGTCTCACCGTTTTATTTAAAATCGATGAAGAGGGAATCGGGTTTTAGTAGAAATCGTGTGCGATTGGTCCAAATTTCAGAAACATTCGTTCAGAGGATTGGAGGGTGGGCTTCGGGCCACTTTCGTCTGGTGGAGGATCGTCACTCGTCTGGTGGAGCCCGAAGCCGTTTGTTTAATTTTTCATCTGGCCCAATTTGTATAAAAATTGCTTGAGGAGCGTTTTCTAGTACCAAAACCGATTGTGATAGGAGGAATTAATTTAGGAGGTCCTTCGATGAGGGATGGGTTCCATTATATATTTATTTTAGTTTGGACGATTTTGAGAAGAATTGGTGAAAAGTTCTAATATTTCGAATAATTATCGTTAAGGAGGTGATTATGGAGCCCGAGTTCATTTTTATTCGGTGCGAACGATTTTGATAAAAATTGAGGTAGTGATGGGTTTTTAATGGCAGGAATTTATTGCAGAGGTTCCTAGTTCTTGGAAAATCCGACTATGATGTCCCTCGGTAGAGCCCGTGTCCTATTTAATTGAAAACAAATGTGGCTCTATGAAATTTTTGTTGTTCTGGTTGATAGCCAGATATTGCTTTTACATCTAGGTGAGGTGACCAAGACGTTGGAATGGAAGCTTGGTTTCGAAATAATGAACCAATAAAATTCGAGGTTACGAAGGGATTGACAATTGCGTAGCGAAACATAATAATTCGCTAAGGCATTGTGATTATACTTTATACGTAAGTGCAAAGTATTTTCAATATTTTTGTAGTTCGGTCACTGCAGTCTGATGAAACGACCGAATTTTTAAATTAAAAAATACAAGTTTCATTAGTTCGAAACCAAGCTTCCATTCCAACGTCTTGGTAACCTCACCTAGATGTAAATTTGGCTCTAACGATTTTAATAAAAATTGATGAAGGGGATTTTCGGGTGAGAAGAATCGATTCCGATGGATTCTTATTCATGGTGGTTCTTGGGCTTGGGACCTCCTTTTAACGTATGATTTGGCTTGAAAGTGAACGATTAGAAGGAGTTTTGATTTCTGGATAATTCATTTAAGAGACACCCGGATGGGCCGGCATAGTCTCATGTTGCGGGTGGTTTCGCCATGTTGCGGGTCGTTGCACAATGTTACGTTATGTTGCACCATGTTGAGAGATGATGTACTATGTCGTAAAATGTTGTATCATATTGCACCATGTTGCGCGATGTTGCACCATCAAATGCGTAAAATGTTGCATGTTCTTGAACGATGTTGTGTGGTGCTCTAATAAATTGCAATATTTTCGGTTGGAACCTTCTTTAAACATTTTATTTGGCTTGAACTATTTTTATGAAATTTAGCGGGACATGGTTTTCCAATGAATGAAAACTATTACAAGAGTTTTGATTTCTGTATAATTCATGTTGCGACATGTTGCACAATGTTGCATTATGTTGTACCATTTTGCTTCATATTGCACCATGTTGCGTGATGTTGCGCCATGTTGTTAAATGTTGCACCTTTTTGAAAGGTGTTGAGTGATACTCTACTTGTTTTAACATTTTATTAGGTTTGGACGAATTTGATCAAATTTGACGGGACACGGTTTTCGAATGCAAGTAAACGATTACAAGAAGTTCAGATGCCTGGATAATTGATTATTAGTCCTTCGGATGGGTCAATGTGTTGCACAATGTTGCGCTATTTTGCAACATATTGTGGGAGGTTGCACAATGTTTTGGGATATTGCATCATTTTGCCTTATATTGCATCATGTTCCGTGATGTTATGCGATACTGTTACATGTTGCGTAATGTTGAGGGATATCGTGTGATGTTCAATTATGTTTCATCATATTACAGATGTTAGTCAGCTGGGTGGGCCGTTGCATAATGTTGCACACTGTTGCGTTAATCATGATTCATCGTGTTTTGCACATTTGTGTCATGTTGCGTCATGTTGCTTCGTGTTGGCTGTTCTGTTGTTGGCGTTATGTTCCATCATGTTGCTGAATGTTGCATCATGTTGTGTTTTTTGCGTTACGCTGACATTGTTAAGTTACACTAATTGCGTCTTTTTTAAAATGTTGGTTCTTATGAGTAAAAAAATTGATTTGTAGCATTTTCTATCTAATTAACGTTTCGAACTTGCTCTAAGATTTCACATTTCGTTCCACCTCAACCGATTTTGGTGTCGTCTGGCGAGACCTTGGCGTTATTGAATAATAATTTATTCGATTTATTCTTTAACTCTTATCTTAGAGAACTTCTTGAGTCCCAAATGGTGTCGTGGTAAAGATCAAATAATTATTATTATTAATTATCAAATAATATTTCATAACGAATTGGGATGATCACGAGTTGATCAAAATTGTGATACTATTAACTTAAGTTTTATTAAACCCTAAATGAGGTCATTTTAGACAAAGTTTCTACTTTTATATCCCCGGTTCAAAAGATGGTGGTTTTTCATTTCAATCTATTTTCCAATTTTTCTTTACCGGTCCTAGAGATGTCCATCGATTTTTGAATGTATTTAAGGATACCCTAGAAAAAATCTTAACATTGAAACGAACATGGTTTAGCTATGATGATATTTACTGTGCCATACATACTACTCAGTATTTGGAATTTACAAAAGACTAGAAATTAACCAAACTCAACAATTTTATTTAACCACAAATGTAATGCGGCTTGCACTATCCGAAATTACACATTTTCCTCTATAAAAAACATCAAAATGCAGTTAACTTGTTTAATGATAGTACATGGTGATTTAGAAGAAAAACATTCTACAGATCGGCCATCCTACGTTATACGCCGCCCCGGCGTACCCTCATCCTTCATCGTTAAGTTCGTGGTTTTTATTTTGCTACGTTCTAAGATCAATTAGCCTAGGTTGCAATCGTCATGGGATGTATACATCGTGCGTTTTATTCGTCGTGGCTTTTGTTCGTCGTCGGTTGTACTCATTGTGGGGTTTGTGCATCGTGGGTTTTGTTCATCGTGGGTTTTGTTCATAACTCATCCTCAACATTTTGGCCTCTCTGGAGGCCGTCTGGTCGCTGTCTGGATAATTGTTGTGCCATGCCTTCATGTAGTCTGCGCTCACAGTCATTCTTCAATCATTTTTGCCTTTTGTATCTCGAGCTTTCGGATCGTCTCGGCAGAGGTTGGGGTACAGCCACACGAATTTGGTAAAGGCATCTGCCTGGTCGACGTGATATGTCATTAACGGGTACTCATCTTTGGCGATCGGATGAAGGAACCCTTTCTGCTTCCCGGACTTCCTTTTAGACAGGATACAATATACGGAGATGTTTCGGCAGTTCTCACACAAATCCTTCAATTGCGGTATAAAATACTCTCGTTGAATTGATTCCATCATCTTTTTGGCTCCAAAGTGACCCTACTCGTGTGAGTTTTTATAAGTTCTTGCTGCATTCTCTTCGGTACAACTAATAATTTCCTGCCATCATCATTTTCTCTAAACAAAATCCCTCTTTCTAGGAAAAACTTATTCAAGTAGTTTTGTGATTACTTTCAGATGCTCATCTCTTTGTTGGCTGGTTTGAATCCAGCATCTTTGAACACAACCGATGTTCCAATTTGTACTGGTAATCCTGCAACATCAAGGCCCAACCAGCGATTCTCGGCACTAGTTCCTTTTTATATTTGGCCATTTTGAAAGCAGCGCAATTGGTTACGACTTTGAATTCGATGCCCAACAAATAGACCCTCGGTTTTTTTATTGCTCCCACAGTAGCAAGTACCTCCAGCTCATAGCTACAATAATTCGCTTGAGCAGGTGTTGTTCTCTTGCTAAAAAAGTAGACAGGGTGAAACAGGCCATCTACTTGATTTTTTGCATCAGGATTGCCCCAAAACTAACTTTGGATGCATCTGTATGGAACTCGGTCTCCCTGTCTGGGCTAAAAATAATCAAAACAGGTGCTACATTTAATAAGTTTTTTAATTTTTCAAAGGAGCTTACCTGTTTTTGCTTGAATTCAAATTTTGATTTTTTTAGAAGATCTGTAAATGGTTTCGCAGCTATTGCATAGTTCTCAATGAATTTCCGAAAATACTCCGTCAACCCCAAAAAACTCTGCACTTGCTTAATTGTTTTTGGGACCGGGAATGTTGATACTGCTTTGGTTTTGCCTTCCGATGGTCTTACCGCTCCAATCGTGATAATATGCCTCAAATACTCGATACGACAGCATAGGAATTGACACTTTACCTACTTAATATATATATATATATATATATATAAAGGGTGTTTTTTTAAGAGGTTGCCGATTTTTTTTTTGAATAAAACACATATAAAATTATGAAATGACCAAAATTTTTTTTTATTTGGTAGATAATTTTTTGGCATTTAACATTTAAACACAATTTCTGGCATATGGCTACCACGACTATTTTTCACAAATGTCATTCTGGAGGTCCAATTTTCCAGCACTTTTTCAAGCATTTGAGGGCGTATGTCAACAATGACACGTTGAATATTGGTTTCCAAAGCGTCAATCGATTGAGGTTTATCCACATAAACCAATGACTTCACGTATCCCCACAAAAAGTAATCGAGTGGCGTCAAATCGCACGAACGCGGAGGCCAATTCACCGGACCATTTCTCGAAATAATGTTGTCGTTGAAAGTTTCTTTCAATAAGTCGATTGTTTCACGTGCTGTATGGCAAGTGGCACCATCTTGTTGAAACCACATTTCATTCATATCCATATCTTCAAGATTTGACAACAAAAACTCATTTAACATGGTTCTGTATCGATTTCCATTCACGGTAACGCGTCGTCCTTCCTCATTTTTAAAGAAATATGGACCGATGATCCCACCAGCCCATAGACCGCACCAAACAGTACATTTATCAGGATGCATTGGTAATTCTAGAACGGCGTGTGGATTATCTTTGCTCCAAATGCGACAATTTTGTTTGTTGACGTATCCATTTAACCAAAAATGCGCCTCATCACTGAAGAGAATTTTACGGTAAAAAAATGGATCTTCGTTCAATTGATTTAACGACCAATCACTGAATTCACGGCGCAAACGATGGTCGTGTGGCTTTAATTCTTGCACCAATTGAATTTTGTATGGCACCAAACCCAAATCTTTACGTAAAATTTTCCATAAAGTCGATGGACAAAGTCCAATTTGCTGAGCACGACGACGAATCGATAAATTGTCGTTTTCTTCGACACTGGCCTCAACGACAGCAATATTTTCTTCTGTACGAACTCTTCTCATTCTTGTCGGTGGCTTGGCATCCAAAAGAGTGAATGTAGACCGAAATTTGGTAATTACGTTCTTTATGGTGGTCTCTGACGGACGATTATGTGCACCATAAAATTCACGAAGTGCTCTATAAACATTTTTAATTGAACACTGATTTTGAAAATAAATTTCCACGATTTGAAAACGTTGTTCTGGAGTTAACCTATTCATAATGATTTGCCAAACAATACTGAGTAGAAATGCCACTTTGAGCTGTCAAAACAACTGTCATAAAATAAAACGACATCTATCGGAAAAACAAACCTCCTAAAAAAACACGTAAAATATATATATATATATATATATATATATACCGGTGTCGAACGGTAGGAGACTTACTTTGGTAATGGGTATTTTGAATACGGAATCATTCCCTCCTTTTACTGTGACTACCCTAGTCAAACCATCGCTGGAAGGAGGTAGATCAATGATCCTTCCCAAAGGCCCGTTTGTTGGCGGTAAGTTGTTGTCTTTTATTAAGCCAATGTCGTCTACTTTAACCATTGGTTGTTTGCTGGTCCATTTAGTTCTTTGTTGTAGTTCGGTAAGGTAGTCATTTGACCAGCGTTTCCAAAAATCTTGAACCATTTTTGTAGTAATCTCCACCGATGATTGACAGAAATATTTCATTCAGCATGTTCGATTCTGGGGTAGTTATTAGTGAATCGCCAACTAAAAAATATGCCGGTGTTAATATCAACGTATTTGGATCAGATGAAACTGGTATAAGTGACCTTGAATTGAGGGTTGTGCCTCCAATTACCCATTTAAGATGGAATTTTAGAGATTGCACTGCTGCTTCCCAAAGTCTTCCAAAGTGTGGTGCAGACGGTGGTATGAAGTCCCACTGAATCCTAATGTCAGCTAGCATTTGCTGGAGGTCAGGATTTGCTTGTTGTAAAGCTTTTTAAAGGATAAATCCATTTCAAGCAGTGCCCGGGCTCCAACAAAATTGGTTCCATTATCGCTGTAAATCCGTTTGCAAAGACTGCACTGCTTTGGTAGCAAAGCATACAAATACTGCTATGTATCCTTTGTATGACTTATTCCCACGTCCTTTAGAAACTCTTAGTGAGATTGGTCCGGCGTAGTCAACTCCTGTGTTAGTAAATGGACGTGATGGCGTGACTCATTCTTTGGGTAAGCTTGCCATTAGTTGATGCCTTGTTGAAACATTGAACCGAATGCACGTGATGCATTTTGCTATCTCCGTACGTATGCTGCTTCTGTCGTTCGTGATCCAATATTTGTCGGAATACATATTTCTTCCGCTTCCATTCTTAACTTCGAGAGTTAGAGAATCTTTAAATTCCTGCCGGTTTGTTGATATGTGTGACGGAAGTTCTTCGTCCCAAGATAGGCCTGCTAGCCAGATTTCTTGCATCATCAGTTTAGCTACAACTGTTATTGGTGCCAGCCAGCCTAATGGGTCAAAAAGTTTTGCACTATCCGAAAGGAGGTTTCGTTTAGTAGTATTGCCAGGCGCGAATTGAGTGACGATGGAACCGAAGGTATCAGTTGCTGGATTCCAGTGTAGCCCAAGAGTTTTAATTGTATCATCAAGCTTGCATTCCAATCGATTTTGGATTTTGATTCCTTAGATGCACTGGTATGGATTCCAACAGAACTGTGTTGTTTGTTTCCCATTTCCATAACGTAAATCCACCGCGTAAATCCAGCGTGTTTTGCCCAGAAATTAGACCATCCATTAAAAAAACATTTAAAACTACGTTGGACGCTATAGGATAGTTCGGTTGTTCATCGATGACCAGCTGTCGTAGTGACTTCACCGCTAAATAAGTTGCTGCTGCTGTTCCATATGTGATGGTGGTCAGCTTAAACTCCTGATTTTCTTATTGCGGAGACTCGCTCCATAAAATACGTTGATAGTTCTGATCATCTTCATCAACGGCGATTTGTCTGAACATTTTTTCGATATCAGTCGTATGGATGTATTTATGCTTCCGCCACCTTAACAGTATGGATAATAAATCCTGTTGAAGAGTAGGGCCCGTCAACATTACGTCGTTTAGCGATGTTCCTGTTGTGGTTTTGGCAGAGCCATTGAAAACTATCGTTGGTGAACAACTGCTCTTGTTGTCATTGATTGTATTACTGTTGAATTGTAACAATCGACTGAGGCACGGCCTAGGAATATCCAGCCTAGTTTGGTTTGTTGGGCTATCGGTTCGTCGGATGAGGCCTTTGCTATATTACTCATTAACATTTCTTCATAACAGTCCGCACCCAATAATAAGTCGATTGGGCCAGGGCTGTAAAATGTTGGATCAACCCACATAAGCTTTCTGGTGTGTTTCCAATTCCATGGGTCTAGAGGCTGCCCTGGCATATCCCGCGTTATGTTTTTGAATACTAATGCTTTTATGACTAAGCGATATTTGGATTCAAGGTAAATTCAACTTTTGAGTTCGCCACTCCAGCTTCGGTTTTTGCCATGCCTCTGACGTCTGCTTACGCTGAGGTTTTTGGTAATTTTAATCTCTGGCAGGCTTTTTCTGTTCTGTAATGAAGGTTGCTTGAGGCCCAGGATCTATTAGCATACGAATCAGTTAGTTGCGAGTACCAGAAAACGCTAGGCGAGACTCGGTGAGGGTCTTTCATCTCTAGGACCTGTGAAATAAAATTTGAAAATTTAATTGTATCAATGGAGTTATATTAAATTTATATATATATATATATATATATATATATATATATATATATATATATATATATATATATATATATATATATATATATATATATATATATATATATATATATATATATACCGGGTGTTTCTTTTAAACTGAGACGATCAAGTATCTCGAAAAATAGCCACTCTACGGAAAAAATGTCCATAATCAAAACTTAATCATAACGCGGGGGAAATACATTAGTGCAAAAAATAGTCCACCACCCCCGCTTTGTAGGTGGGGCGGGGGTAACTTTTAAACTAAGATAGGAAGCCATATTTTTTATTGCAGATACGGATTCTACGACTAAAAGTACGTATGATTTGAATGAAATATTTTGTTCGGTTCATGATAGATGGCGTTGTAATCGACGAAATTCAATTTTTCAATTTCTCCTTCTTATAACACACGCATTCGATTCTGCAATACGTTTGAAATAAAAAACATCACGTTTTCATTGGGAATACTCGAAATTCCGGATAGGATTCGTTCACGTGCTTCATTTGGCCGTACTATCAAACAATTTATTACTGATGGAAATGTTCAACCGAAAAAGAGGACCCGTATAGCAACAGTTACTGGAGAAAATAATGAAATTGTTGTATTGGCAGCAGTGGCTCATAATCTTCATGTTAGTACACGAGATATATATATATATATATATATATATATATATATATATATATATATATATATATATATATATATATATATATATATATATATATATATATATATATACATTCATACACATGTTCTGAGATGTAATCAAAATTAAAGCAACAATTTTTTATAAGGAAGCCTGCAAAAATAAAACTCCAACTTTAAGTCCACTTTAACTCCAAATTTTACTTCCAACAGAAGTATTAAATTCAAATAACGATTTTCGAAATTAAAACCCATTCTGGTTAAATATTATCATTCAGTTTACAAGTATCACATTATACATGAAAAGCCAGTTTATTATATTTAATTGACTAGCAACAATTAACAGAAACAATTTGTTCCTTTAATTAAATCAAATTTACTTGATTGGCATCAAATGCACAAAGCGGAGGAAGAGGAACACAGCCGTACAAAAATAATGTTTACGTTTGCCAATTATAATTTTCATAAAAGTAAATTTTATATTTCAAAGTTACTGTTCAATTAAAAATTAAACAGCATTTGAGCAGCGCTGAATTGTTTTGTGTAATAATGATGTTAAAAAAATATAATTAAAATAATGGAAGCGCATTACAGAGTTTAATTAAAAATAATTTGTGTATGTACGGCTACTTGTTATAATAATTTTTCCAATTTGACGAATTTTATTTTACAAAGAGTTTAGAATGTGTTTCTGAACTAAGTCTTGCGGAAGAGGATATTTTTTTGAAAAGTTGTTTGAGAATCTAACCAATCTTTTTACCGTATTAGGTAGGGCGATTAAAAATCGCAGAAACCGTATTTAACTTCTAAAAGAAACAAAATTAACATTTCTGTACAGTGTATTTCGTAAACGGGCCATGACATTTAGATAAAATACAAAATGTTCTTAGTAATGATGACGCAACAAATCCTCCTGTCATTGTTACCTGCACGCTCCAAAACAAGGTCGTAATGAATACGGATCCATTTCACTATCCCTATGGTTATTGAACCTGATTATTATTATTTCGTTCTCGTCCTCAACGTTCTGAAGTAGGATATCATGATAATGCAAAAAATTAAATCTTATGGATGTACTACTTAATATTTAGTGACTAAAAGTAGCTGATAACTGCGAATGAGCAAGAAGGACCTTGTGAAAAGGAAATTTTGTTTTTGTGCTGAATAATCTTCAAAACAACTGTCCATCAAATTACCGAACGAACGAAAATGGAGCAGATGAAAAATCGATACAAAACTTTTCTTGCTTTATTAAAAAAAGGACACTCTCATAAAAAGGGAATGTATATGCGAGTATACAAAAAGGACTAAGATTTTTTATTTTTTTATTTTTTTTCATCAAGACGATGATGACGATGATGATAATTATTATTAAGAATTAGATGAAAAATATTTAACAAAAACATTATGATGATGTTCACTTTCTTCAAATTGATTTCGTTTTTCCTACACATCTCCTTTATGAATGCACGAGAATCACAAGTAGGTATAAGATACTCGTACGTTCTACTAGAAAATAAAACGAAGATGATGATGATGGCAATGTCATTCTTCGCATACTTAATTATTATTACTATTATTATTATTATTAATTGTTCGTCTTAATTGTAAGTTACAAGTTATTTTTTTGTTGTCTTTGGTCGATGTGCTTCAGAATGGAAACCCCGAATATGATAAAGGGGACGTAATGTACGAATTCTTTTCGATTGTATCTAATAACGTAATCTCTCGGTCTCTGTAATGTTAACCACTTAAAGTAAGATGGATATAGTTTATATTGCAACAACAACAACAACGGTAATGTAACAATTTCTGTACTGTTTGTGCCAAAACCTCGAGAAAAGCGTTATAACAAAAACCAGGATAATAATGGTTTTATTGATTTTCCGTTTTCCCCATTTTCGTTTCTTTTCGTTTCTGCAAGCAAACAATCAAACTGTCATTAGGGAAAATTTATTGAGTGAATTTATGTTCAATTTTAATTTTGGTGAAACCTAATAAAAAAATTTATTGAGCAAATAGTAATGAATACTAATTAATAAGGAATGTATCCGCATGGGAGATTTAAAAATAAAATAACATTGCTATATAAATTAACAGTTCACCATAAAAAAGTTTTTATTTGCAAAGTGTTGCTGTACAGAAAGTGAAAGGTGTGTCTTTCGCCATCAGAGCCATCACTTTTATCACTTCTAGCATATCAGTTAACGTAATTACAGTGCTGATGAAAATATTACTTGAGAAAATAGTTTTCAAAACATCAAGGGCCGCAAAGATTTTTGAAACTATTAAATAACTCTTAATAATCGGTCAGTTTTAACGGGCTGGCATATTTTCAAAAATGTCAACGTGAGATGTCCGTAAAAATTACTTTCCATTACTTGGTTCACAATATTGCTCCCATGAAGGGATTTTTTCGCCTGCATAATCCTCCGATCGTCTGATCATCCTTCAACTGTCCCGGTTCATCGCACGCTCTCTCCAGTTTCAATAACCTGTCACGTCTTGTTCGACTTTGTCGCGCCAGCGTAGTCTAGATCTACTCCTGCGACATACGCCGACTGGTTATTGATGGAACACTTTACTTATCATTCGTTGTGTTTGGAATGGTTCAACGTGGCCCAGCGATCTAACTCGGTTGGATTTAATGATTTCGATAATATCACAATCTCCAAGTAGATGCTTGATTGCTCGAAACTCACGAATTCGGTATTCGTTGTTCGTAATATTAACTGAATCATAGATAGATCGAATGACCTTCATTCCAAGGTAGGTAATAATCTACAATCGTCAATGGTTAAAATCCATCTTTCGCTCCACAAGTTAGCACAGGCTAATAAATGCTTTGTATAAATAATGCCAGCTAACATGGCTGCGAAAAATATTTGGTCGCACCAATTTTGATTGCACGTAAAAGACTCGATATCCGGCTGCTATGCGTGTCTTTAATCAGCGTAAAGATTCAATACAGCTTTTATAAAACAGCTTTTACTGAAATCAGATACAGTCCCTTCCACTACAACTCGACACAGTGACCCAAATGTTGTTAGTTTATAGAAAGAAACAATTTTCTGTATAATTTCGAGACATATTAGCGCGGTATAAAAGTTATCGCGGTTGATGCTGTCATATGCCTGTTGAAAGTCTATTCAGAGCTGGTGAATGGTTATGTTGTATTCCCAACATTTTCCTTGTATCATGAAAGTGAAGTCACAGGTCAGTGGTTGATCGGTTTGGGCGCAAAGCACATTAATAGTCGCCGATGATATTTTCGGCAAGGAGGAGGGTTCGGGAAAATACAAGATTATCGAGCACCTTATAGACGATGTTTATGACCTATGCCACGGTAATTTTCTTAATTGAGATGGACAACTCTCTATGCAAGTGAATTTGAGTGCAGTCGTTCAATGTATCTTGGCCCGAAATTTTCATCACGAAATCTTTTTTTTAATACTACGTGTGGCGATTTCAGAGATTTCACTCTCCTACAACATATTGAGTTAGATGTGCCAATCAGCACAGAACTTAAATTCAGACACCCGTTCGAAAATCATGATCAGTAATGGTGAATACTGATCGTCCTTTAAAACAATTTTCTACGCATAATTCAGTTAAAAATATGTTCAATACCGAATTATCTTGTCGCGATTTCAGAGATGGCCCACTCCTACGACATATTGAGTTAGATGTGTCAACTAGCATAGAACGTAAATTCAGGCCACTGTTCGAAGAGCATGATCACTAATGGTGAATATTGATCATCCTTTAAAACAAATTTCTGCGCATTATTCAGTTAAAAATATGTTCAATACCGAATTTTCTTGTGGCGATTTCAGAGACGTCTCCCTCACATGACCTAATAAGTTAAGTGTACCAATCAGCACAGAACTTAAATTCAGGCACCCGTTAGAAGATCATGGTCAATAATGGTGAATATTGATCATCCTTTAAAACAAATTTCTACGCATTATTCAGTTGAAAATATGTTCAATACCGAATTTTCTTGTGGCGTTTTGAGAGACGTCTCCCTCACACGACATATCGCGTTAGGTATTCCAATCAGCAAAGAACTTAAATTCAGACACCCGTTCGAAGAGCATGATCAGTAATGGTGAATCCTGATCATCCTTTAAAACAATTTTCTACGCATTATTCGGTTAAAAATATGTTCAATTCCGAATTTTCTTGTGGTGATTTCAAAAATTGATCGTATGCCGTGAGTGTGATATCTCTGAGATCGCCATAAGAAAGTTCGACAATGCACATATTTTAAACCGAATAATGGGCTAGATTTTTTCTTTAATTTAAAAATACAAATTTTGGGATGGAATTATTTTTATGGGGTTTAGCAAAGACACACCCTTGGAAAAAACCTTTTCGGGATGAACATTTCGGCCCAAATTCTGATAAATAGTTCCTCGAGAAGTTCATCCTAGTCTCAGATCGCAACGATAAGTTCATATAAATTTCATACAAGAGTAGCTCCTACGTGTTTAATAATTCTGCTCTGGTTTCGTCAAGATCTGGTACCTTTTCATTTCTTAATCTACTAATACCTGCATCTACTTCCTCTACTGTGGAATACGGGACGAATATCTCCTCGCCCGATTTAGTAGAGTTTGAAAGTTGGATTGCCATACTGAGCGAACATGAACCATGTATGTTCTAAACTCTCCATTCGTGATGGTATTTTGGATGGAAGTCTTTAGTAAGATTTAAGGCACTACCAAACAGTCTATTGAGTTTCCGTTTGGAAGCTGATAATTTCGATAAAGGTTCTCATATAATTGCGATTCTTTATCTTGGCGGCACTGATCGTCGAACCAATCATTTCGTGGGTCTGCTGCGCTTCTTCCTATAGTATTTTCTGCTACGGTCGTTATCGTTGACTAGATAGTTTTCATTGAACCGAATTAGATATTGGGTGGTAGATGATTGGTAACTTTGCAGAGTCTTAATTTTCTAGTGCATCCATAGTCAAGCTCACGGCTCCTTTGCTTGTCTGTTAAATGTGAATGATAATTTGCACTTATATTTGAACAGAACAAGCATATGATCACTGTCCGTGTCGGCGCCTCTCATCGTAATTATTTAGTTTTCTCTTCTTCCACCATTTGACCACCACGTGACGCCACATAACTTTGATTTTGTTATGTTGAAAGAGCCTTCTTGATACGACTGTAGATTACAGCCTGTTCCGTGACACATTGGCTGTTGTTGTGGAGCTATAAGTACCAATATGTTGTACCAGCGCTTCAACCGATTTTGCGTGGAAGTGGCCCACGACAATTTAGGTATCATGATGCGGGAGATCATGAGTAGATACTCATGATCTCTTCCAGCTCAACAAAGAATAAAGATTTGACATGATCTGATTTGTCTTACTCACCTGTATATTCACCGGTGGATGGGAGAGCCGACTCCAAATTTTCCTCCATTCTAATGGTCACTTAGTCGAGAGTGTAACCACTGGTGGTATTATGTATCCCACTCCCAGGTCATCTGAACTCTTGTAGTGCAAGTACGCCCTATGTGCAAACTTGTAGCTATTCCCATTTTTATAGAGTTGTTCGTGTACATTTTCCAAAGGTCGTTGTTGTGGTTAATCCGATAAATAAATCCAAGGCCTTTGTGTAGGGTTCTTAACTTGATGCTTTTATGAGAATAGGTCAACCCACTTATTACGTGTGTGGGTGATAGACCTCAAGACATCCTCTAGTCCCAGCTGAAACACCTTTACAAAGCAAGCCGCTCGTTACAAGACAGACGCCCGGTTCAGCCGCCCCTAATCTGGAAAACAGACAAAGTGGTACTGGTTTTGCCGCCAGGGTTTCGCATACCGCCAGTAAATTTAGAGTTACCTATGGCACAACGAGAAGAGGTATAAATTTATGGCTTTGCTCCTCAATCACAACCATGGCACATTTAATTTTTATTTTGAAAAACTCGCATCTATGACCGTAGAGAAATTTTAACGGCTCAATTAAAACGCTTGCGAAATCAGAATTTATTTTACTTTTTTTTATCTCAAGTGCCTTGTAACGGTTCTTCCAGTTGAAACATTCTTTAATAGAAAATACGAATTCTAGATTCCAGTTTTAATTTATCGCCGACCGTTTTCAGCGTATGGGATGTTCAATATTTTAAGGAGACAACTACAGATGGCCTCACAAGGCTACCGTTAAGGATAAACTTGCTGCCGTTTTCATTTTCGACTGCTTTTGAAAATTTGTGTCCACTCTGCTCTGTGCTTAAAAAGTTGAGGAAGTAGTTTTCCTCAAGAAAATGTAGCTAGTAAAACAAATCTGGGACCGACTGGAATTACTTCCTGGTTCCGCAGAAAGTCTAAGATTTGCTAATAGATCCTCGTGGCGTTGTGCATTGGAGTTTGTTCTTCTTGTCCTGATGGGATTTTCTCCGCTGAATTACAGCATGGTTAAACTGCGCTGTTGCTAAAATTGAATGATAGAGAATTCCTTGGGTACCTTCCTGAATAATGCAAGAACAGTTAGATAGCACATCTTTTGCTACAATTAGAAATCTGTGAATCAAATTTAGAACCAACAACACCATTATCAACTGGATTGAGTCAACGCACAAATCTCGCTTTGCCGAAGTTGAATTGGACGGGTTCTCAGTCTCTGTAAAACTTACCAAATGTTGTCCGCCGCCAGGTGGTGTACTGACACCTTCCTTTTCCATCATCGGCTGCAACCCTATTATTTTGGGCACAGCTTGCTCTTCTGCTTATCGATTGCAATGCAACGGGGCGTATTATAAACACTTACAGGGCACCGGCACATTCTCAGAAAGAGTAGCTCGTTAAATCAAAAAATTAATATGGTTAATAACAGATTATTGCAAAAGCTTAGTTTCTCTAAATCATTTTCGATTGATTCATATCTCAAGAATTTGGGGATGAACTGTTCAAACCACTATTCTTTTATTCTGAAGGTTCGCACAATAACTTTTGTGAAGGCTTCGGTGTCTTCTGTCCAAAGCTTCACTTTTAGGAATCAGTGAGTCTGGGTAGCTTGAAAAGCTGAACAATGTAGCTCTGACTCATTGTGTGTCCCAAACGCGAATTAACATTGTTAACATTGATTAAAATCCGCATTAAAATAACCCGTTAAATAAGAGAAATCCTCTAGAACATCATTGCTACAACCGTAAACTTCATGTACTATGTAGACTCGACAATAATGATCAATTTAATTAATTTTAAAATAATTTGATAATTTTATTTTATTTTCAGGTAATCTTCTTTTAACATTTGTGTTTAAATTACCTAAAAAGGAATGGTAAGTCAGCATTTATATTTTATGGACAAATAATTTGATATCATGTTTCCAAAACGATTATAAATTCATATTTATACTAAGTCTGCTCGTTCGAATTCCGATAGGGGCAGGATCCAAACAGGATTCTTCTTCAAGACCCTCTGTAGGCTGGCATGGATCTACACACACTGCGCAGAATGTTTGACGTAAATCGGACTAACCTAGAGCTGTATGTCCTTGATTTGGCTACTGTGTGAGGCGACGACCATGCATGCCGACTTGAAAAGTAAACTGCGACTAATTTGTTGTGATTCGGCTACATCCACAACAGTTTTGTTCGTGACTAAATTGTTATATTACTAAACTGTTATAAAACTACATCTAATACTAAAATTTAGAATCCATCATTTCCTAAATGCCATTAAATTCCTAACCCTTAACTGACCAAGCTGTATTAATTATACTATAGTAGTATATTTTATATATGACCGCAACATCACTCTCCTACTGAATCGAAAACTGGAGTGTTTGAAATTGAAAGAAATTGAAATTTTGCGATCACTACGATCTTCTTCTGGATTGTTGTTAATTTTCCATCGATATCCACAACAAAGATTGGCCCAATTTTCGGGTCGCTTAATATGGTCCATATTACGATGTACTTAGAGGACCTCTGACTATTGACACGCATGAATTCGTGTAAACAATTTTTCAGATTTTTGTAAGTGTGCTCAGATGTTTTTTCTCCGTAGGAACTAAGGCTCTCATGGTCACACGATGGTGTTTCACGAAATCCAAAGTATCTGTGTATTGGCTCGAACTTTAATTGGGCATGGAGAACTTGCCAGGAGCCTTGATGTTTTGAAAAAACACTACCTGTGCTGAAGTGCAGTTGAACTTTTCCCTGACTAAAGTAAGCCCAATAGGATTGTTAAAAATTTTAAACTCCAATCGAATGTAGTTTGAATTTTGAGCTGCTACTTCTTTGCACGAATATCACCTCTAATTTCTCAAACACATATGAGAAAAAAAAATTTAAAATTGCAAAAATTCCATATTTCAACTTTGGATATGATTTGCCGGTTTATGAGCTCACGAATTTCGTGTAGTTTGACTTTTTTTTATTTAAATTATTACAACTGAATACAATTCATCTAGTAATTATCTTAATTTAGTCACTTGTGAATGAGAAGAGGCCCATTAGCCAGCTCCATTTATAAGTTATTTACTGAAGCAGTCTTTGCACTGGTGTCCTTAATCCATTAAATCAAATGGTTTCGTTCTCTGCAATCATCGTACTGCATGTGGTGTCCATGAATTACTGCAAGGTTTTTTATTTCTTCTGAAGTGTCTGGATATTTAGGTCCCTATGAAGGTCCTCATTCCTAATGTACCACGGAGCGTTAACTATACCATGCAACACTTTGTTAAGAAAAGTTTGTATTGTTTTGGTGTTGGATTTCAATATACAGCCCCAGAGCTGAATTCCGTAATTTCATACAGGCTTTATAGCACTTGTTGTTATACTAGCAATTTATTTTCGGTTGTGAATTCCATCTGAGCCTGGTATGTAAAGTTATGCCTAGCTATTTAGCCTTATTTGCATACGGAATCTGTTGACCGTTAATGATGCACCACATTTTTGACCATTTTATGATTTTGTCACATGCTTCTTGAAGTTTCGATGTCGATTCCTTGATAGTGTCACCAACTTTGAGAACTGCATCATGAGCAAATGTTGCAACGGTAACATCGTTTAATTGAGGTAAATCTCTGTTGTAGATCAGGCCAAAACTACACCCGAATTCTCCTTATTTCACCCGAAAATGGCTATTCTCTATGTGTGATTTTAAAATCGTATAGTATTGTTTTGGTAAATCTCTATGTAGTTTGAAGAGTAAACCTCTGTGCCACATCTTATCGAAGGCCTGCGCCACATCTATGAAGATACTAGAGTAAACCTTTTTCCTCTTTAATGTATTCTCAATGACATCTGTAAGCCTATCAACCTGCTCAATAGTTGACTCTTTCTCTCTGAAACCAAACTGATATTCTGGGATAAGGTTTCTTTGTTCTATGGTTCTTTTCAATCTTTTGAGTGACAGCCTCTCAAACAATTTCGCTAGCGTTTTCAGGCAGCTCCTTTTTATTCGCCCTGTATCAGATCGTAACCAGGAGCTTTCTTTCCTTTTATGTTCTTAATTTTATCTGCCTGATATTTTCGAAGTCGGAGGTTCTGGGCGTATCAGCAGTGTTTTCGTAACTAGTTTACCGACCTAGAGGCTGAAATATTTCTTCAAGATGTTCAACAAACAGGTCAGTTTTACCTTTCGAACTTCTAGCCCATTTCCCATCGTTTGTTTTGATTGGGGGATCTGTGTTTTAGGTCGTTGCTAAAGTATGTTGTTGCTAAAGTATGGAAGACTGCAGTAATGCAATGTGAGAGAGTTTGTGACTCCGACTAGGTGCTTTAGGTGCCAGCGTTATGGTCATATTGCAAATAACTGTAGGGCGCACACAGAGACCTGCTCTCACTGTGCACAACGCGGTTATAGATATAAGGAATGTAAAGACAAACCTGCCAGTTGCGCAAGCTGCAAGGAAATGCAAAAACCACATGACCCCCAAGTAGGTCGCGTTTCATGTAACGAATACAAAAGTGCTGTGCAACGCCTGAGATTAAACACTAAGCATGATGATTAGTCACAACACCAGATATTGTAACAGCAACCTACGTATCGCCGACCTCAACATGCAGGGGTAGAAGTAGAGGACTTCGTGTCCAGGAGTGACCTTTACATAATGAACGAGCAGGGAAACCCAACGACGTTCTCGTCTAATGGAAACTCCAACATTGATTTAACAATGATTAACGGAGCCTTGCTGGGCTCGAAAATTAGGTGGTGTGTTGGAGAAAGTTGAACATCTAGTGACCATTGAGTCATTACATTTGAATTATCAAACACGCCACAGAATAGTCCGCTTGCAAGTAGTAAAACTCTGAGATTTGCCATTAAGATAGCTGACTGGGGTCTATTTGCAAGACACTTGGTTGGCTCTTGGGACAGTGTAGAAGCACTTCCAGAAGTTAATTCGATAGATGAAATTGATGCTCGTGTGGAGCTGATCTCAGCACAGTTAACCAGTGTTTGCAACAAATCAATTCCTAGGAAGAGATTAGCTACGAAACGAAATAGTTGGTGGAACTCTAATCTAAGGAAACTTACGGAGAGGGACCAAAGAGCTAAAGAGTTGAAATTGACTCTCTTCAGAGTGGCAAGATATAAATTCCATGAAGTATTTAAAGCGAAGCAAAGTAGTTTACAACGGTACGTTACGGAACATGGTAATAGAGACCCCTGTGGCACTATTCTGGTAATTCCCCGGGAAAAGGGAACTGGGGAAAGAATTTATATGTAATTTCTGTTGAAATAGTTTTTTTCCCGGCCTACTGAGAAGAAAAGTTTGATGTAAATATTTATAAATTGGGAATAATTTTTGCATATCTAAATTGGCAGGGAAAATTAATCCCCATTTAATTTTATTTTCAAAAAAAGTAACACTAACTTTTTACCTCAGCATGCCAGAAAAAAATGTTTAAGTAAAAATGGAAATTTTGAATTGGAAATTCGTGGAATTACCAGAATAGTGCCACAGGGGTCTTGTATACAAATTTGCCGCCGGTAAAGCAAGACCTCTTGACGTTTTGAATACCATTAGGAAGATAAATGGCCCAAGCAGAAATGCGCGAAATCACCACCAACAGCACCCAGGACTTCCACAGATGCTGAAGACTCCCCATTTACGGCGGTGCTCTTACTTGCTTTAAGCGCAACAATTCACCAGGACTTGTCAACTTAAACGCTGAAATAATCCAGCTGGGATGGCCCTTCATAGGGCCTAGCATAATAAAATTATTGAACAGCTGCTTAAAATTTGGATACTTCCCTAAAGCTTGGAAAACGGGTGAAATGGTTGTTATCATGAAACCTAGATATTGAGATCCACTTTCTTCGAAATTTTAAAGGTTACTAGCCATTCCCATTATACCATGAATTGAAGAGAGCGGACTAGCATGTCTACTGAAGATGCGATAGTCCGCCTAATCAACGCTGTCAAAACCAAAAGTTCGAAATATATTATGGGTATATTCTTGGATTTCAGCGGAGCATTTGATAACTTAACGTGACCTAGTGACATCGCAAATTTATCGGTCTACAATCTCCCTAGAAACACTATGAATGTTTTAGGAGCTACTTCAGGAACCGATCCGCAGTAATCAGAGATATGTATGGTTCTGTATCTAAACAAATTACAAAAGGATGTCCTCGGGGCTCTATCCTAGGTCCTCTACTCTGGAATATCGTGCTTAACACAAGCGTGATTGATGACTTGGACGAAATTACATTCGCCGATGACAAAATCATTCTGGTGCATGACAACTCGAGACTCGAACTTCAGCGTCAGGGTGAAATCGCAACTAACAAAATTAATCAATGGTGTGAAACAAATAAAATATCACTATCTGCAGAGAAAACAGTGATGCTGCAGCTAAAAGGCAAATTTGACTCTTGTCGGCCTCCAACAATATCCATAAACGGTCGAAACATGAAAATGGTCAAGTCTGTAAGATATCTAAGAGTTGACCTAGATGAACGAATGGGCGTAACTTCTCACGTTTTAAGAGTCTTTGAAAACGCTAAGAAGCTATTCCACTCCTTGGCGAGAGTGTTAAGAGAGGGATGGGGACTGAATAACAAAACACTTGTAGGCTATTTGGTATGACAGGTTAAATTGTCACCCCGTCAGATCATTGCATAGTGCTCTGAGGAATATCTTGCAGGATTAACAAAGGCGTACCGAACAGTGTCTAAAGATGCTGTTGTGGTTCTGGGAGACGTACTCCCGGTAAATATCCTAATCCAAAACCGAGAGCACTTGTACTACCTAACAAGATGTGCCCAAAATGAAATAGTCCATGTGCATGCTACAGATAGTAGACGTAATCAATATGCAACAAAAGCGAACTAGAAATAGATCGCGAACTGAAATAGATGAGATGGCAATTGGCTTATGGCAAATAAGATGGAATGAATCAATCAATGGTAGGCATACATTTCGCTCATCCCTGATATGATGGCACGGCGCAAATTGAAATTACTGACGAGCTCGATGAGCCAAGATATCTCTGGGCATGGTAAGTTTAAAGCCCACCTACAGAGATTTAAAATAATAGACCAACGTCAATGTTTATGTGGATCGGAAGTAGAAAACGTTAAACACTTATTTTTCGAATGTAACGAGGTCACTGTTATGTCACTAAAACATAAGTGGCTGGGTAATACAAACATACAAGAATTACCACTGCCAGCATTACTTTGCGACGAAATTCTTTCCAAGTTCTGGCCATATTGTACTGATCTGATCAAACACTTAAAAGAACGGAATAGTGCGATATAATAGACCGGAATCCCGGACTGTACATGTCTCCACGCGACTAGGGATGGAAACGTTGCAATTTTTCAATTGCAACGGCTAAATGTATTAGCACTGATATCGGCTTACAATTCTTTTTATTGTATTTTAACAATACATACATTCGGCTATGTAAACTGATATTACTGATAAGGTTTCATTGTTCTATGGTTCTTTTCAATTTTTTGAGTGACAGCCTCTCAACAATTTCGCTAGTGTTTTCAGGGAGCTCCTTTTTATTCGCCCTGTTATCAGATCGTAACCAGGAGCTTTCCCGCTTTCCTTGCTGTGTCTACTACATTTATTTAAATTCCTGCTAAACTGACAATTTAGTTTGCAGATTTCCAGGGCTCAAAAGTAGCTCATAATTCTTCCCGAGTTATTGCTTTTCAAATTTTACAACGTGGAGGGCTACTTCAACAGCAGTAAGATAAAACAAACTTTATCGACTTACAAAACCAAATTTAACACATTTTACAAGTTTATGCTACTCATTGCGTTTGGTGGTCTAGTGATTAAAATTTATAAGTGCAAATAGGATAAAGTAACAACCTGCGGTTTATAAAGGGTGATCCGAAAAGAGCTTCCGGAAGTTTTTTTGAAATAAAACGAAAAATTGTATTTGTGACGTAAGTTCGGTTTATGACATTTAATGTTTGAAAATAATTTCTTTTAAATGTTGTCCGCGACTGACTCTTAGATGATCCTTACTATGAGATGACATTAATTACGCGTGTTTTGTTCGCTTCTAATGCAGGAATCGATATAAACAAGTGATTTCAGAAATCCCCATAAAAAGTAATCTAACCGCGTTAGATCACAAGATCTTGGAGGCCAATTCACGGGTCCGTTTCTTGATATGATATCCTCATTAAAATGTGGCACGTTGCACCATCCTGTTGAAACCTCAAGTCGACCAAGATCTCTCTTCAAAATACGCCACAATGTGCCATGCGAGAGACCCAGAACTTGAGAACGGCGACGAATTGATTGATTGCGGTCTTCATGTACACTTTGAGCTACAGCAGCAATATTCAGAACAGATCGACTTGTACGCACTCTAGTCGGTTGATGAATATCCAATAATGAAAAAGAGGTTCGAAATTTATTGATTCTTTCGCGAATAGTGCGTTCAGTTGGACGATTATGAACACCATAAAATGGTCGAAGAGCACGAAAACAATTTTTCACTGAACACTGATTTTTGAAATAAATGTTCACAATTTGTAAACGTTGTCAAGTCTATTTATGGTGAATTATCAATACTGTACACACTTGTCATATGAACATGACAGTTGTTACGCATGAATCCCAATGAGAATCCCAATTGGAAAAAGTACCTCCTATTGGATCACTCTTTCAAAACCTGTAATAATTATTAACCTTGAGAAGGTGAAAAAATATGATGCGGCCCTACCAAGCATGGCTGAGTGTATTTTCAGAAATCGCACAACATAAATGTTATACTCGTAGAATTTCACTCCCGAGATATTTTTTAAATAACGATAACAGATTTTCGTTTGCCAGATACGTATAATTACAAATGTACAGCAGCATTGATTTCATGCGGCGAAGGGTAGCTATGAATATAGCATTTCATACAGCTTTTAATTTGATTTATAGATCGCCCGCATTGCTTTCGCTTCGAATCATTTTAATACCCCCATTGAGTTCTTCACAAACGCAATATAATAATGCCGATAAGTCGCCGTAATTGATTTAATAACCTTATGTACATAAGAAGGACGATACGTAAACGTATACAAACAAACCAATACAGTGCTGGAAATAAAAATAGCATAGACTCATAATCGTAATAATTTTGTTATTTATTTCGAAAATATTATAAAATTTTGTAATTCTGTTTATTGTTATAAAAATCTACACATCCCATAGAATGTATTATGTGGTACATACGTAGAGGAGCAAAAAGATCAAAATCAAAAATTATAATAATAACGAAATGTAAATAAGAAAAGTTTCGCAGAAGATGGTATAAAGTGATTTTTAACAAGCCAAGAGCGATTTAGGCAAATAAATTTATTGTTATTAGATATATTTTCTACTCTTATATATTGGTATAAAACCGTACACGACATAATATCCGTATATAGCATATAAGATACAAGCACACATGAGAAAAAGCTGGGTTAAATCATGGATCGTTGTGTTATGTTTATAGAGCAAAAATTGTAAAATTTTATGGTTATATGCGGGATAGATTTTTAGATTAGAAAATATTTTTTTATAACATCTTACGTTATATGGCAAATTAAGAATTCAGTAAAAATATTTACATTCGAACTATATATGGCATATGTACGAGTTTATAGGCGCGCAGGTAAACACATCAAGAGGCTCTTTACGAGGTAACTTATGGTACCTTTGTCTGCCCACTAAAATAAGAATAATTTTAGGACAGCCATCTTTACAAGTGACTTTTAATTGGTATTTTTACAACCCTTTTCAGTAACATTAATAAACTGTATGATCATCATTATTCACTAATTGGTACTGGTACTATCAGTTTGCTGTATCGACAGAAACAGCCGCCTGTGTAGACTCTGATTCCAATATATTTTTAAATTTATAGGCGCCAATCTACCTGCACGTCTTTGCTTCAGCTAAGCTCACTTGAACAGAATAACACAGGGTGAGGTGAACACGCCACAACAAAATAAGTGACCATGATCACACGCGGCGTGATCCTACCATCGAACGACCACAGAGCGGACAACAGACATAGATTAACGGAAGTGGAACTCACCTGAAATCATAGTCACGGTTCCATTCAGCATCCAACTCTTTCAGTTTGGAGTTCATCCGTTTTTTTATAACCTGTCGCTCACACTGAAATTTGTCCTAAATTTTCCAAAAGCAACAACAAATTTTAGAAAAAATTTTGACAAACTTCACACGACTATGTAATCAAGTGAAGTTTGTCGTAAACTGTCTTAGACACAAAATTTATTTTTAAACGTAATTTAACAGTGTAAACTATTATTAAATTATATTATCAGTTCAATTTAAAACAAGAAGATCAATTACATTTTAAATTAAATAATATCAAAAATGTTTAATTTTGCGAATAAATAACAACTTCATAAATTTTTGATTAAAAACCTTGAATTTTCCGGAAAATCTAGGGAACCACAATATAGCATTAAAAGTGATTTGGCTCAGGCTAATTATATTTGGGTTGTTGGGTTTTAGTTCGTTTTCTTGGATTTAGAAATTATTAAAATTAGATAAAATTTGCATTAATTATATTGCCCTAAAACTTGCTTACTTAAAAATGGTCGATTACGTTTTTTTTAAATTTAAATTTAACTTCTTAAGACTAATTAATTGATCTACATGAAATATTGACATTTAGGTTGCTGATGAATTGATTTATGGTTGCTTGATTTTATTTTGTTGTGTTTTCCGTTTGAATACTGTCTTGATCTTAGGGCATGTGTCCTGGAATGTTACCTAGGAGGCGGCTACTTGCAAGGTTTGAGGATTCGTAAAATAACGGTTCTAAATTAAGGAGTTGTGACACATGAAAATTAATTTACATATCACACTACTGTCCCGTGTTCAATAGAACAAATTAAAAATAAATTTATTGCTTACGCGACGACCTTAATACCATAGATTTCCGATTTTTTTAGTGTTGCCAGATGCGATTTGTACCGGATTATTTCACATTTCCACATATATGGACAAATTTACCGTTGCCTGCAGATTATCTTCAGTACTTTTTATTTTAGAGTTTACACTGTAAATTACTATATCGTCTGCGTAAGCGATGCATTGTACTTTCTCCGAATTCGCGTTTGGGGTTTCAATTAAAGCTAGAGGTGCAATAATCAAGCCCTGTTGTAGTCCAAGATCTGCATGAAATTTCATTTTAGGCAGTTTATCATAAATATCAATCCATCTAGCCGGCACCAGTGCAAATTTTACTATTTAATTTGTGACATACATCTGAGGTGAGCTTGGTAATTGCGTGTAGTGTGGAATGTTCGTGTCTGAATCCGAATTGATTGTCCGGTAAAAGGTTGTGTGCTCCAGTATATTCAGCCAATTTGTTGTATATAATTATTTCATTAATTTTACTATTGTTGCTCAGTAAACTTATTGGTTTAATGCTTTCTGGTTTTGATGAATCTTTGTTTTTTTCTTTTTTGCATAAATTTTTGAGATTTTCCAGCAGTTGAGGAGTGTTTTGTTGTTTAAGAGGTTATTGAACCACGTAATTATGTACTGCTACAAGCTCTTCAGGTATGTATTTTAGTGCTAACTTGGTAGTGCGTCCAATCCATAAATTTTATTGCTATTGAAACAACTTAGAATTCCTTTTAATTTTGTTATACGAAATATTTTAGGTCTTCGGGTTGAACTGGTGCATTTGGCTTGTTTTTGTTTGCCTCAGTGAATTTTGATCTTGTTGTTTTGCTGAATTTACTCGCTTGCTCGTTTTTGTACAACTTTTATAATTATTTCTTCGTGCTCCTTTTTTCCTAATACCGAGTTGTATTGTGGTGGCTCGTTATATGATGCCCTAATATGTTTAGATTGTATTTCGGCAGACTAAACTAGTCTATATTTAGTGCATTCATTTTTACAGTTTCGGCTTCAGTAATTTCAAAATGATGATTTGACTTCTCGGCGCTCGCTTTAAACAATTTTTAGTCAGGTGAACATCTTCAGCCATATTTTCGTCAATTACTTCATTTTAAGGGAATTTAATTGTGGCTTTTTAATTGTGGATGTGATATGACTTTTATGTTTGTACAAGCGCTGCATTGTTCGAAATACATCCAATAATTAAGATATTCACTACTATGGCTTTGTTATCGCTGTCATAAGAGAGTGACTTGTTGTCTGGTCAATATAACTGTTGTCTGGTCAATATAACTTCCTGTCCGTGGTATGGTTGGTGTGTTGGGTTTGTATCTGTATATATGTGTTCTGTATACTATTTCATTTTCACTTAACCACTGATTTAATGTATTACCTCTGCGATCGTCTACTCACTCTGACTGTGCATTTTTCTATGTTCTACTTAGTTTTTTCTGGACCAGTGATTGGATTGCGATTGTTTCTGAATTTGTGTTTTTTCAACATATTTGCGTAAGAGCCATTTTCTTTGTTGACCAGTATCGATGTAAGCTGATTAGGTAATCGATTTAGTTGATTGGTTTTAATTTTTGATTTTAACTTTTGAATGGCACTTTGGTATATTGGGCAACCTTTGAAAAATGCTAAGTGCCCTGTTTTTATGCAATTTGCGCAATAAATGTTTTCAATATATTGTACTCGCACGGAACAAAAATTGAAAGATAATTTTTTTTCATCACTTAACTGTATTCGGTGAGTTGGGAGCACTCAGTCGAACGATCATTGGAAACACTTTTCGTTGGATTTAACAATCTAACATACATATGGAAGCAATAAGTAGCGCATGCCACCCAACAAAATTCCGAACAATTCACGATCTCACACATGCAAATTCATTTATATATCACTCCCGTGTTCAATAGAACAAATTAAAAATAAATTTATTACTTACGCGACGATCTTAATACCATATTTATCATCATGCTATATTACGTGACCCCGTTAGGTATAATAGTCCTATAAATTATTAGCATAAAATCGACCAAAACGCCTATCATCCAAGCCCACTACACTACAAGTGTATTTGATCTAATTTTATTGACTACCTTACATTTGTCATACACCGAATAGAACTTGGCGATATATTTATCAGCCGCTTTTAATTGATTGAATGGTTTCTCTGAACACTATATCCTCTACTCTACACTAACTGTCTCGGACGCACTCGCACATTTTATAGTTTCGAATACTATTCAAACGCCTCGTCAAATTTTTCACCATTGTTTTTCGTGCATTGGATAGTTTTTGAATATGGCCTTCCTGCAGAGTTAGCCTACGAATGGTAGTTTGTATTAAGTCAATGGCCCACTTGGTGATTTTGAAAAAAAGCGTTTAAAAGGTTTTCAACAGCCTTCAGCATTACGAATTTATTTAAAATGTCAATTACAACTAGCTAGTATTGATTCCCGAATTTGAATCAAGGATACTCCATATAATTCACATGCAACTATTTCTCATGGGTCGGTTGGTACACTTAGCTCACCCATGGATACTCTCGATACCTCACACTTTGTTTGGTTAGCTGACATCTGTCACAAAACCTTGACATATTGATGTGCATGCCTTCCCATCTTTGGCCAGTAGTGTTTCTGTTGGATGCCTTTTGAATACGCCGTAAGGAGCACAGTTAGAGTGTGATCATGGTTGTTATACATTATTATTTTCCTCTCAGACTGGGGAACATACCATTTCGAATCCCAACTGTGTGTTCCAGTGCTCTCAATATACCGATAATATTTGCATAATATTCCACTCTTAATCCGGAAATTAGGATAATTGTTCGGCGACTCAATGACACCTTTCCCGACCTTCCGATATGATTGATCATCGTGGAGACGCACAGATCAACGGCCAACCTTGATGCAGAGTTCTTCAGTTCCCTCAACCATATCAGTGTAGCACAGTCTGTTACCGCTTTAAATCTGACATCAGCGATATAAGGGCTAAAATCCTCGATTGCTAACACCACTGCCAAACATTCACGCTCGGCGGTCGGATATTTGCTTTGTGTGAATGTAAGTTTCTGACTCATGTATGCTATCACTCGCTCGTCACCATCATCTTATTGGGCCAATACAGCACCAACCAGGATATGTTTGAGAGCATCCTGAGCTACGGAGCTCCATTAAATCTTCTTATTGGCAGTATTTGCTAATTGATTGGTGATTGGTGCTGTTGCTGACCAGAACTCGTGGATAAACCTCCTGATCCAACCAGCCATCCCAATTAGCTTCCGAACATCTTTAACTGTTTTTGGTGTTGTAAAGTTCAGGATACCGGAATTCTTCTCGGGACCGACTCTTAATCTATGCTCGCCGAGAATATTTCCAAGATACTTGATTTCATTGAGAAAAACACGTGATGTATCTAAACTAATTGACAGATTAGCCATCCGCGCACATTTGACTACCTCTTTCAGTAGTTCCGAATGTGCTCTTCAAACGTCTGGTGCTCTTCAACGTCTGCGACATCACGATAATGTCATCAAGGTAAACAAATACTCTCGGTTTCAAGTCAACACCGAGAACCTTGTTCAACAACCGACAGAGAGTTTCACTAGCATAGCACAACCCAAACGGCGATTGTACTGGAAGAGGCCTCTTCAAAATACAATAATTGTCGTGTTAGGCCGACTTGCGGCATTTAGCTCGGTCTGCCAGAAGGCGTCACTCAGATCTAAGCTGGACAAGTATTTTTACCGTTCAGTTGTCCTAAAATCCTGTTGATGCATGGTAACGGGTAGGTATATCCTCCATTTCAGTTAGCATGTGTGCATCTAAGCAGAATTGATTCTTTCCTGAAGGTTCAAGCACGTAAACTACAGGGAGTGCCTAGCCTTAAGCGTAGGGGTTAAGCTCTCGTTTTAACTGCCTTGGCATCGCCTGTGTCGATATTGTGTCCATTCAGTGTCGTGCAACCAAGCCGATGTTGGCGTCATTTGGTTTCACAATATCCACAGCCAATGTTAAGCCAATCGGTCTTATTCACTGACGACCAGATGCCAATAGTTGATGCCACAGATCTTTGCGAGATAAAAGGGATAACAAAAGAACTAATCATTTTACACTTCCGATCGACAACGATAGGTATATTTACCGAGTGATTAACATCATGGACCTATCCTAAACTCCTCAGCAATACCAAGATATCAGACCCACCAAGTCTCGTACAACTGACTTCAGAATCTACGAGACCAGCTTCAACGAACTACTACCTCGACTCTTATGTGTAACCGATTCTCGCCTTCGACGACATCAATCACGCTTTCCATCAGCTGCGAACAACCTTTCACGTTGTCATTTTTGTCAATATCGTTGCCACTTATCGCTACTATATTGCCAAAATTGTACTTCCGCCTAGCTTCTCGATTTCTAAACATCATTTTTAGTATAATTGGTTCATTTAAACTTAAATTTCTGTTATTATATTGTTGGACACGACAAAAGCGATTTCGTTCAATGGTTCACCTTCCTTTAATTTTCCTCCAATAACCCCTGGCTGGGGTCTTAAACTTGCTTTCTTCGAACTTTTAATTTTGGTGCATTTGAAGGGGATAAAATTCACAGGTGAGTTGCTAGCATTCATTCTATGTAATCTGTTTCTATGAAAAATACTGTCGTGGTCTCTAATTCTTATAATTTTGTTTTTTCTCTCGCATACGTAATGTTTATAGTTTTTTATGTACACAGTGATTTTGTTGAATTTCGTTATATGAGTAGATGGTATTTTCTTGGAAAAGTTGAACAAATCACGACGAAAAAGCTAATTTAAAATTTGGATATCAAGTCTTTATTGCATGGTGTACTGAAATCCTTATTTCTTTTAATTTTTTTATTTAAGGATATACATATAAGTGAAAATATGGTATATGGGATGCGCAAAATATAAACAAAATGATCGTATAATATTCTCTGCTCTCTCACGGTTGTATTTATATTTTTGTAGTGGATTACACTAAGACTTCGTATTACGTTGTCTAAATGGGCGAATTTCTTTGGATATGCACTAAATGTTCTTGAATGTGGATGATTCAATTTGTGAATTGGGAAAGTCGATTAGACTTTAATTGTTCATAATTTGTTGATCTGTTATATGTATAATAATTTAGACTTTTGTTAACTTTGTGAGATTTTTTGCCGTCGTTGTGGAGGGGCGGCTCACGTTGACCTCTCCTTGTCGACCTGGGTTGGCGTCATCGGCAAGGGGTGGATGTTGTCGCAGGTCGAGATCGCCCAAATGAATATTGTACATATAAAGGAATGTATATTTTTGGCGATTGGGAGGGGGTTATACTTTTTCTCTGTGGTGCGAAAACTGGATTAGATTTTGACGAGTGGTGTATGTGTGTGATTGGTTTACACAGAATGTGCGGCGAGGATGTGCTGCAGGTGTATTGCAGTGAATCTTTTTTGATATTTGGAGTGATTTGAATGGGTTTCGTTCATGGTGAGTGAGTAATGGCTCGGTGTCTGCGGTTTGTGGTGGTTGTTCGTTGAACGTTGTGTTTCTCAACTTGCGGAGAGTTGTGTTCATGTGTGTTCTGTCGTTACCTGTATTTATAAGGTATTTTTGACTGTTTTGAGTTGTTTTGTTTAGGACTTGAGGTAGTTCTCATTTGTTAGTGTATGAGGACGGATTAGCAGTTTTGTATTGAATCATTGCCTGAATGTTGGATTTGTATGTCCAAATTGGTATCTTTGCTGAATGCTTCGGGTGTTTTTGTAGGAGTTTGCCGTCGATTTGGCGGGGGCTGAATCATTTTGGGAGTTTTGGTATGATCGGTCGTACGCTGAAGTTTTTGGGCTGTAGGGTTGCCATGGTTCGTTTGTGATCTGTCATGGATTCGTCACGGCTTTGTGAAGCGTGGTTTTTGTTGAATGGTGGTGTTGGCAGGAGGTCGCTTGGTGGATGGTAGTGGTTTCATGGTGGGAAGATTCATGCCGTCTGTTGGGATCGTTTCGAGGTAATTTTAGCTCCTGGGTGGACATTGCATAATTCTCTTGGTACATTTTACTACGATTGTTTGTAGAGGTGGTTTCTTCCACGCTTTGATTTCGGAGATTTTCGGAGAGAGCTATTTTGGTGATGTTCCTTCATCCTATTATTCAGCGTTTGTGTAATAAATTTTTATATTTTTATTTTGGTTTGATTAGCGATAGAATTTTCCGTTTCCGTATTTCTTCTGTGCATTGAGAATATAGTGTAGGTAATTTATGATTAGCTGTTTTCTATATTGTATTTCCTTCATAATCCATCATTTTTGCAAGATTAATTGCAACTATGTTGGAGTTGGTAACGAATCCTATTATTTACCGCAAAATTGCCTTTTTGTGACACTCAATGGGTTACTAGTATTTTCTCACAGCTTATTAGCGATATTTTTGCTTTATAAAAAGAAATATTATTTGCATTGGATTTGGGATTTTAACAATCTTAACATAAAGAATTGTTTATCGGCAACTTCGTTATATCTATGTAACTGAAAAGCTAGAAATATTTGATATAATTAATATAATTATTCAAAAGAAAGAGAAGGTTTGTATACTTCAATACACCAACGACTGGATGTTTGTCATAAAATGCAACGTTGCCAATCTTGACTGTTTTAGTACAAGAATTATAATTATTAATTCCCAATTTCAAATCAACCCTAAATATTAATCTACATGTACAGTGCCGAGCTATTATATTAAAATTATTCGGTTCTCAGGAAATCTCATTCAAATATATTTAATATACGAGTACATCAAAAGAGGGATATTTTAAGATACTGGTACGATTTATATTTAATTATAAAAATTATAAAATAAACTTATTTATCATTCATTTTAGAATAGTTTTTTCAAATTTTATCTAGTTGCCTTTACTTAAATATTACCTTCCAGCAGGAAAGCCATTGACGACACACTAATTACTAATTTACGTTTGTTACCAGTCTGAGATGAATCATTTATGACAAGTCTAATACGAGGTGACAAGTCATAGACGAGTCGCATGTGTCATGTCTGAGATTAATTGTATGTGATATATCCCCAGCAAACGTAGAAGAAGTTCCAGAACTAGTGCAAAAGTAGTGATAAAAGTATTTGTTTCCTTGTGAAAAAGGATGGGCGTCGGGAAAAATTCATCAGTTTTATAAAAATTTTTAGTAAACATACGAAATTTTTGCGAATTCTAAATTATTTAGGATATTTTAATGGATGGATATTTTAAGGGATATTTGAATGCAATCCGGTAGTTAATCTAGTTAATCTGGTTTTTTTTTTGCTATTTCGTGTTCGCCCAATTCAACGGTTAAATACTAATGAATTTTAGAGTTATTTTGAATATAGTTCAAATAACTTTGGTTTCAGCAAATTCTACTGTAAGTGGCGGAGTTGCAGAATGATTAAATTATTAAATGTTTCAATTATTTAGGAAGCCGGAAAATATGAATTTAGAATTAAATTTCAGGAAATTTACAGATGCTTGTGAATTAATGCTTCATTGTAATTGCTGATTGTGTAGTTTAGAATTGTGTTGTCATTTTATTACTAACGACTTTACATAGGTGTCTGTAACGGGTCGAGTCAACCAATTTCGGTTAGGAAGCCGAAAAGTATTAATAGAATTAAATTTCAGGAAAATTCCAGATGCATGTGAAATAATAATATTTTTTCTTAGGTTGCCGTTTTAAAGAAGCAATTGTTGAAGACCAATACCATCGTTATCCATTAACCTATTAAGCCTTTATCCTTCATCTAGTAGATTAGAATTGTGTTGTCTTTGTGTTACTAACTATCGGCTATACCTAGGTGTCTGTAACCGGGCCGATTCTGTCCCACTTAACTAACCTATCCAATCCTTCGGTTTTGTTATGTGTAAAAAAGGGTGTACGGTGGACCCGGCGTCATCCGGGAACTCAAGCCTAAGAACTTGGTCGTACATTCAAAATCAATCAATCAAATCAATCAATTTGAAGGGGATAAAATTCACAGGTGAATCGAAGGTGAATCGAATTGATAGAGCCGACGGTACATCAATAAAAAAGAAACTGTTTGGTGTGCCTTATCATGTGGCGGAATTAATGGTCCATTTTTATTCAAAAATCGAAACGTTAAAGGCATATCAAACCGCTATGGAGCAGGGAGTACTGATTTATTTTTTTCTTATTTTAATGGAATTAGTGTGGAATAGATCTGGTTTCAATTGAATTATATCGTGGTCAAAATCTTTTGGGTTTCCCTAACTGTGGTATAACGTTATTATCAAAAGGGTCATGAATACCGTAATTCTTAGGAAGTAAATTGTTGAATGATGTCGAAAGTATTGCATTGTAAGGTGAACCTAAAAAGATGATTACAAGAGCGTGTTTTACTCCCAATACCAAAACATGATACTCCGCTATCCACCTTTCGTTTGAATTATCAAGAACATTTGGAGAACACGAAGATAACTTTTTTAATATTTTGTAATATGATTGCCGTGTCGATATCAATCTAGAATCGACTCCACTTCACATTAACTTCAATACCTTTCCTTCAGTTTAAAAATAGATTCAAGTTATCGCAGAGATGATGTTGTTTATTATTTGACAAACGATTCCCGAATCCAAGTGGCCTTTGCCCCTTGTGACGAGATGTTGAAGCAACTGGGAAGTAAGTTTCCATTAGCAACCCAGTTGCTAAAAGCGTAAGGCATTAAAAGTAAAATTTGGATATTTTTTGCGACTCTAATTTCACTCCGTATCATTCTATGTTAAACCCGAGTGAACGATCAAATCGAAAAAAATATATTAAGGGTCTTTCAATAGTCACGCCTAGATGTCAGTAGTAAATAATTTGTAAACGCAACCTTTTTTTTATGTCATTTTTGACATTTGTGAAGTAGACAGAGGTACGATTTTAACGATGGATACTTACAGGCTAGAAGAACGCATTGAAGAAATTCAAACTTCAAAAAATACGTATCCTAAAATTCGGGAATTTTTTTTGTGTCAATAATCGTCCAAATGAGTCAAATGTTAGTGAAAAAATTTGAAGAGACTGGTTCTGTCGAGGATCGAAAAAGGTCTAACAGACCAAAAAGTGGACGTTCTCGTAAAAACTTTGCTGCTGTGGCAGTAGTATTTTCATGTTTGTTCCAAGTATTTCCATGTTTTATTTAAAAAATTTGATTATGTACGTCAAAACATGGTGACACTGTTATAACAAAAATTTACAAACTGTTCCTGCAAAATCAGAACACAAATCCATCAAATAAAATGTTGACATCAAGAATCAAAAATTTTCTTGGTTTATTTGTGATAAATGAGTGCGTTTTATGGCGAAAGCTAGAAATGTCACAAATTTTGTTTTGTAAAATCTAATAATAATTTTGACAATATTTGAAATTAGCAATTTAAACTGGAAAATAGCAATTAGCAATTTAAACAAGGGGAAAAACAAAAAAAAATAACAACCTACATTGTCTGCGAATATTTTACATACTCTACGCATTGTCGACATTGTAGATGGTAAAATGAATTGTCTACACTATTTTCAACACCGACATGTTGGTGAATTAGAGACGGAAGGAAATTAGGTAGAACGAATTAGGTAGACGCACAACACTGCTTGCTATAAAGTAACAGAACACGTATTTTATTAAAACCCACGACTACCCTGGTGTTTGGTATAATGACATCAACACCACTTTTGAGCTTAAGAGATGTCGCTCTATGCGTTAACACGTTAGTTAAGTTTGTCCTAAATCTGTCCTAAAAAGCAACAACAAACAAAGTGTAGATGTGTTTGTATAATGTCTCGATAGAACGAATTTTAGAATAAATAGCAAAAATAAAATAAATAAAATAGCAAAATAAATAAAAACATTTTTTAACAAAAATTTAAAGATTTACAAAATTTTCCGGGAATTTCCAATAAACCTGCATGCGAAGTGACGTATATAGTGAGATGCTACTAGGTCCTATCTAATAGTAAAACACGTTTGTTTTGTTCAAATTGGGGGTTTAGTTCACACGTTAACACGTTTACCTTATTACCCGCATCCGACATTTTTCCATGCAATTAAATGGATGCTCTAAGTCGATCGCGTTAGTACCATTTAATAAAAATGGTCCCTGTCGACATACATAAAACCGCAGTTACCACACCATTTGGCTTAGTCGAATTCACCCGTATGCCATTTGGACTACTAGAGCAATTTCCTCTAAAGCGGAACGAAATCCTAGGCAACCACGCCATTTAGACTATGTCTCTCAATTTACGACAGACATACAGCATATACAAGGTAAAGACAATGTGGTCACCGATATCACAACGATCTCAAAAACTCAACAAGGCGATCAAGAATTACTAGACTTACTCTTTAGTTCGAAAATTTGGCGTACTTCCAAATGGAAATAACTACAGAGAACAATCGCCCGTACATTCCTGAGTCATAACGTCGAACAATGTGCGCATTTTTGGATACAAAATAAACACAAGAACTCTCGAATTGCTAAAATTATGGACACAGAATTTATTAGCCTTCAACACTATGAACATAACGAAAGACAAAAGATGCGGGGAATAGGGTAAACGTGTTAACGTATGAACTAAATCACCAATTTGAACAAAACAAACGGACCTAATAGCATCTCACCATATACGTCACTTCGCGTGCTGGTTAACTGGAGATTCCCGGAAAAATTAACAAAATGGTACGTACGATTTGTAGTACTCCACGGCAAATTTGGCTGACCTGACAAAAAAACTCTAATTTTGTCTTTTTTGTGGCCATTTTCTATTTGTTTCCCAGAATATTGGGTAATATCAAATTTGTAGCAAGTTCAGTATATTATACTAACTACCACATTTAAATGATTTTAAGATTTAGGACAAACTTCACTATTTTGTACAGTATAGTGAAATTTGTCCTAAAAAAAATCCTAATTTTATTGTATTTAGGACAAAGTTTAGGACAAACTTCACGCGAATGCATTTACTTGTATTTAGATTTTCTGTGTCTGTTCTAGAACGTTTCTGCTAGTGGGCTGTCTCAAACAAATTGCCACACTGGAAAGACAAGGAGAACTTGTATTATTAAAAAATAAGTTTACACCTTCTCAAGAATTTTAAGTAAATTTATAATTCGAGCAGTACAGTGAACATATGAAACATACAGATAATTTCACTATATAACGGTAATGTTACCCTGCTGCTCTACCTATATGTAGTTACTGGAGTTAGCTTTAGTTATATAAACATTTTTTGTAATTTGATTTTAATTCAAAATGTATATATGTTGTATGATGTTAGGTATGTACATAACGGTAATGAAAGCTGAAGGTGGTGATGTTAAAACATGATTAAAAATTTCCCGATTAAATAACAAAATACCGTAAGCTTTCTATTTTTCCTTCTAGTATACTCTTATGTAAGGCAATATGTAACTGTGTGCGCGCCAGGATTTTCAACTTGAAGCTGTTTTTCTGCATGTAGCATCTCTGTCAGATATGTATGGGTAAATATGGTACACAAGGAGTATACACGGAAACACGAAGACAAATATACGACAATTTGCTCCAACATTTTTTTTTTATTTTGACTTCAAGAGATGTAATGAATGATGTTTACTTCGTACAGTCTATATTCTTCTACTTGTGTTATTATTTATTTATTTATTTAGAAAAAAAGTAAAATTTTATATACACAAAAGATGTAAATATACGTATATACGAGTATTATATACATACAGTGAAAAGAAGAAGGCATTTAAGCTTTTAAGATTTATTGTTGGCATTTTTTTTATGTGTATTCTGTCATGAAAAACATCATCACGTTTATAATGATTTTGATTTTAATAATTTTCCCTCCCGTATATACTTTTGATGTTGAAGGCTATGGTACTGGCACTGTTGCTGCTGCGGCTGCTGCTACCACCAATCATGGAAGGGATGATAAAGCGATGGTTTCGTATATGAATAAATATTTTAAGGATCTTGTAAAATAATCGCGATAATAAAAATATAAATTAATTTAGGTTTTTTGTCAAATAAACACAGTTTATGTACTCTTCGTGCTGAGTGGAAGTGTTTATTATATCTTCATACAGTCGGCGAACCTCGTATAGCGCATCTTTTCGAAGGCAATCATAGAAATTGTATGCACATGATTTCCATTTCACCTTCCACTACTTTTGTGATGTTGCATCGTTTTATCTTCTCTGTGGCTATGGAAAATAAAAACCATAAACTTCTTTCGCTCAGTCATTTTCCCCCAAAAAATCAATGTGCCATAAGTTTTGTTTGTACGTTTCAGTATAAATTCTCTGTAGTTGTCGGTTTTTCTCTAAAGTAATTTAAAATGGCCCATAATCTCTCAAGCTTAGATCTTTTGTTATCAGTTGAACATCTTTCACTAGTATTGGGTTGTAATGGAGACAGTGCTTCCTTCAATCCATCTTCGATCGGTAGCTTGCATAATTTTCTAATTTGCCTTTTATATGTTGCGTCCTGACATTTTACTGTGGTGACTAAAACCATGCCATTGTTCCCAGTATGAGTTTCAAGAACCCGTCACAACTTCTACCGGGTAGCAGGTAGTTGATCATCACTTATTGTACTAAGTCGTTTACCAACAAGTTAAGCTGGGTCTTTGTCCACTTGGTTCGCTACTGAAGTTGGTGAATATATTCAGAGGACCATCGTTTCCAGAAATGTTGTATTAATTGTTCGGTCATACGCCATCTTGTTTTCTACCCCATAGTTTCGACGTTTGCACATGGTGGCGCCTTCAGTGAATCACCAATTAAGAAATGCCCTGGAGTTATTACTGCTAAGTCAGAGACATCATTTGTGAGTGGTTTAAAAGGCCGACAATTAAGACACGCTTCAATTTGAGGTGTTACCGCGCACAGTTCGTCAAACGTTAATATTGATTCACCAATAACCCTCTTGAGATGAAATTTTACTGACTTTATACTTGCCTTTGCTTCGACAAAATAGGTTCCATTGTCGGAGAAAATATCGGTCCACAATCCTTCTGGAAACGAAACGCTTGTAGGCAGCAATGAAGTATTCCGTTGTAAGGCCGCTTACTATTTCGATATGGATCGCCTAAGAGCTATATATTCTTTCTAGGCCTTGTGCCCCCTTCCTTTTGTTGTTTTCAATTGGATAGGACCGGCACAATCGATTCCTGTTTTGGCAAATGCTCTTCCTTGTACTCTGGCAGTTGGCAAAGTTCCCATTAGTTGTTCTGACATATTTTTCTTGTGGCGGAAACATTTTAGACATTTCTGAATCACGCTTCGCACAGCCCGCTTGTAGTATTTGTTCCTTAAATGTGACAAGGTTAATTGAATACCACCGTGCAAAGTGCTGTGGTGAGCATCTTCGATTAGTCGCAGCGTTAATATGTTGTGCTTATCCAAGATTATTGGGCTTCGGCTGTCAGGCGTAAGGCTTGAATTTTGTATCCGACCATTCCCTCTTAGAATTCCATTATTATTTATTAGTTGATTCAAAGATAAGAGTCTATATTTCTTTTTTCTAAATGCCTAATGGATTTGAGGCACTGAATTTCGGTATGGAAGTCGTGTTTCTGGATGATTTTAAGAATTGTAATTTCTGCATCTTGAAGTTCTTTATTCGATGGTATATCTGGCTTGCTGACTGTGGACGGTTTGTGGTAATACACGACGATGCGTTTTAGTTTATTGAAGCTTGAATGCCGCTCAAATAATTGTAAGAACGGGTTGACTTCGTTTATGCCAGCCAAATTAACTATTGAGATTTCTTTTAATTCCTCCAGATGTACGTCTTTAGAAATGTTGTTTGGTGTGTGTCCATCAAGATCCAACTGCAATTCCTTATGAAGAAAATCTGGACCACTCCACCATAAGTTGCTGTTAGCGAGTGCCAAAGAGGTTGTTCCACGTGACGCTGTCTGCCGGATTTTCAATTGACCTTACACGATGCCATGTAGTTGATGGCAGCAAACTCTTCCCACTCAGTCCAGGCGTAAGTCTTGATGTCACTCAGTTTCGGAGCACATTGAGTATGGCTTATAAGTTTCGCTTGTATCAAGGCTGCGTTAAGCTCCAGACGTGGGATTGATAATTTAGTTTCGATAGGAGCGACTCGTGTTTTTGCTGTGAGTAGGTGTATTGATGATCCTGTCGTTGTATCAATCCACCGAGGAATCATTATCGGCTTCATTAAGGACATTTCTGCCTTGTAGTTCATCAATCTAGCGTTTAGTGTCGCTGGTAGCCAATCTTCCTATCCTATGAGGTCGAATAATTTTAATGAATCTGACAACAATGATCGCTTGGTTTGTTGACCATGTGACAGTTGCAATCTTGAGACATCGAACTCAAACGCATCTGTAGAGGGATGATACACGATCCCTAAGGTTTTTACGATGTCGGATATGTTCCAAAATTTTTTCGGGATTAGAAGTCTATTTTCTCAGGTTCAAACCACCTTCTATTTAGCATGTCATCAACATAAAAATCTGACGACAGAACCTTAGATGCTGCTGGATAAGTGCTGCTACCATCTTGTGCCAGTTGCAACACGGCTCGCACTGCTAGAAAACTGGCTGCGGTAGTTCCAAAGGTAACCGTGTTCAATATGTATGTAGGTAGCCATAGGTTTAGCGGGATCGCCTCTCCATAATATTCTCTGGTAATCTCGATCTGCCTCATGAATCCATACTTGTCTGTACATTTTCTCGATATCTGCAGTCAGTACGAATTTATGACGTCACCAACGGGGCAAGATGTCCGCAAGATCCTGCTGCAATTTGGGGCCAGTCATCATTAAATCATTTAATGACACTCCCATGGTGGTCTTCTCTGAAGCATCGAACGCAACTCGGAGTTTGGTTGTTGTACTGCCTTCCTTGAGCACACCATGATGTGGTATGTGTAATTCCTTTGATTCACATTGATTTCTTCATGCTCTCCTCGGACTAACTCCATGTGCTTTAGATCCAGGTACTCCAGCATGAACTGGTGATACATCTGCTTGAATGATGCATCCTTTGTAAATTTTCTCTCCAGCTGTAGCAATCTGGCTACGGCCATTTTTCTTGACTCGCCTAAGTTGTGCTGGTTTCATTTAAAAGGAATCTTCACCGTGTTTCTTCAATCTGGATTGCGCCCCAGATTTTTTTTAAAGAATTTTTCGATTTTTATCTCCACTTCGGAGAGATTTCTTTCTTCTTGAATATTTCCATTCTCAATAAACAATTGTAGTTGTTCTTGGATGTCCTTTGTTGTCACCATATAGGTTGTTGTTTGATACTCATTGTTCCCTAGATTACGAATTATGACCCATCCAAATTCAGTGTTTTGAGCCATGGGCGCATGATGTTTGCCATTTATGATGTTGTCGGTAATCATTAACGGATAGTAATTCGCTTCAATCACCAAGTCGATTGATTGTGAACGATTGTAGTGGGGATCGGATAATTGTATTCCTTCCAGATGCTTCCATTTACTTTTGTTAATGTTGGTTTCGGGAAGCTGTTGAGCGAGCTTGTCGAATACCAAAGCGTCAACGACCATAAAAAAATCTCCAGCTAATATTAGGCTTAGCTTGATGTTGATGGAGTGTCTGCAAACGCCAGCCTTGTTCCCACGTATGCTAGCAATATTCACGTTGTTTTAAGGTCCTTAAAGTAGCGACCTGTCAATTTCTTATAGTTGCTTTGATTAAGGCGGTTGGTAACAACACAGGTCCTTGTTGATTGGCCAGCAGGTTTTGACTTATACTATTGCTCGAAGCCGCTGCGTTGTTGCAATGCAGAAGAGTATGATGGTGTCTGCTGCACTTAGCCTTGCTCTGTCTAACGTTGGCATTTTCTGGAATTGCTCGCATTGCTCTAATCCATGACGTTCTCTACACGTTTTAACCCAAGAGTGAGGGCTGATCGTGGCGGCATGTATATATTTTAGTTGTGGCACGAATACGTTAGGTGTTCGCGTTGTGGTTGATTTTGTGGCGCTCATTTCTTCTAGTGACTGAAACCTTCTCTCCATTAAATCGAAATATTCTGATATATTTGGTATTTCCCTTGGATTAGATACCGTTGATTCGTAGAGCCTGGCAGATTCTGGATCCATTTTTTAAATCATGTTACAAATGACTCAAATGGTGAGCTCAAATTTAGCCACGCTATGTTGTGTAACATTTCCTTCGCGGAGTCGTGGAGATTTCGTAACACCCCGGTAGTTGCAACTTGTATCGTTGGAAGTGACAGCAATGTTCCAAGCCATTTCATAATTTTTGCCTGTTGTTGTTAGGTGGCTGATAAGTTGCACCGCACTTTTCTGTAAGTGCGGTTTAAGATATGACATTTTTACTGTATCCGAAATGTTGTTGGTTCGGTGAACGAGTTCAGTAAATATGTCGTTGAATGAACTCTCGATGTTTTTCTCTGGAGCTATTGTAATCTGATAATCGTTGCTTACACTTTGGCCTGCAAAGTGCCGTGGACGTCCTTTTTAAAATACGAGGTTCCTCGTTCATCTATACATGTGTTTTTGCAACTGGTTGGTCTTTAGCTGCAAATATTCTTTTGAGCACTCTGCGGTTTCTAATGAGTACTCAATAGAAGCGATCTTTTTGTATAACTGACGCATTAAGATTTCTTATTTCTTAAAATAATTTATTGTTAGCATCTCCATCGTCCGTTGACTCCCGATCCTTGGGAGGTATTGATGAATGTTGTTGCTCACCTAATTTTGAATTCAATTCGTTGTTTTTTGGAATATCAAAATCATGACTGACGAGTAATGATGGTTGTCACCTGTCGTCTATTGCCACATAATCTTTGTATAGCGACTTTACGTTCTGTATGCGACCTTCTAAATACGATTTGGTTTTACGTATATCGCTATCCTTGCTGTAATTGCGGTGCAAGACAATTATTTTATCTGCATTTTCTTGCTGCTTGCGTAGTAATTCTTCCATATCTTTCTTGTTGTTTTGCCGAAAGAATTTTCTGTGTGGACGTTAATTTCTTCTATATACTTTGTTGTTGTACACTTCAATGTGTTGTTGAGTATGTACGCCGGGCAATCCGGCTCGAAGGACCAATGATAAATCAAGCCTCTGCTTTGATTTAGTAAAAAATTATTTATTTGGGTTACTACTGGTGAGGTCGGAATTAAATGATTAACGTCTGAAGTATTAATTTCTACTACAAAAAATTTATTAAAATCTTTTGGTTTATATACAAAACTAAAATACATAATTGTAGCAACAACTATCTAGTTGCTGAACTTACAATTTTACCGAAATTTTGCTGATTTTATGATTCCAATATAATAGGTAGGGGAAAAAGTTCGTGGCCTTTTTCCCGGTAGATGGCTTTGCATTCATATATCTCAGTAACCATTGATTGTATCGAGCAATTCGTGTGTGTGTGTGTGTGTTTGAAAGGTGACATTTTAACTAGTCCTTTGGCATACAAAACATTAAAATCGGTGAAGTGAATAAAAAGTTACAACATTTTAAGCATTTAGATAAATAATAAGAAAAATTCGATATATTCGACCAACCACTGGAAAAGTCGATGAAATCATGCAAAAAATTGAAGAAGACCGGCATATAAGCAGCCGTGCAATTGGTAAAGAACTAAATATTGATCACAAAACAGTTTTAAACCATTTGACAATGGCTGGATACAAAAAGAAAGCTAAATGTTTGGGTACCACATGAATTAACAACGCCAAGAAAGATAATGCTGTGTTTGGTGGGATTGGAAAGGAATCGTGCATTATGAGGTGCTGCCACCAGCAACTAACGCGTTTAAGACAGGGCGTTGTGTTCCATCATAATAATGCTAGACCACACACATCATTGATGACTCGGCAGATACTGAGAGAGCTTTGATGCACCCACCATATAGTCCTGACCTTGCACCATCGGACTACCATTTGTTCCGGTCCATGCAGAACAATCTTAATGGTTTTACATTAAATTCAAAAGAGGCATGCGAAAATGAGTTGTCTCGATTTTTCGCCTCTAAACTACAGTGAATGTAGTTCACTAGATCATGGCTCTACCAGAAAAATGGCGAAAGGTCATCGATCAAAATGGCACATATTTCGTTTCATAAAATTCAATTGAAATAAGAAAATTCTTCGTTTTAATGTCACCCAAAAAAGGCCACGAACTGTATATGCTGTTAACCCTCTATGAAGTACCATGTTGAGCTTGATTCGACAATGTACTTTGTTGTGAAAGAAAGTCAGTTGTTGGTTACAACGTATTCACTCCTACATTTCCTTAAAACAAAATATATTGTTAAACCCATACAGGAAGCCTTCCAAGAACACGATTAATTCGTTCCGTGTTCTTTGAAGTCGTGTTGTTCAAGTTTCCAAAAAAACGGGAGTGTGAAATACAAAATGGTATACAAAACACAAAATACAGGGTGTCCGCCGGGAAGGTATACTACTTTGTTTGTTTATGATTTTTGATTAAATGAAAGAGAATGGATCTTATATTGATAAATGTTTTATTTAATGTCGGCAATTATGTATGAAATACAATATCAGATAAATGTCCGCCTCTGTTAGCCTCACAAATGCGAGCCCTTTTGAGCACATTTTTCATTACATTCTCACACATTTCATTCGGTATTTCATTAATTTCAGCACGAATATTTTGCTTGAGTTGCTCAAGCGTTTCTGGTTTGTTTGCATAAGCCTTGCTTTTTAGATATCTCCACAAAAGGAAGTCCGGAGCAGTCAAATCAGGCGACCGTGGAGGCCAATCAACATCACCATTTCAGTAATTCCATTGTAATCCTGGCTGTATGCAATGTGGCACCGTCTTGTTGATACCACATGTTAATCAAGCCCAAAGTATGCAGTTGTGGCGTTAAAAAGTTTTCAATCATATCACGATATCGCTCCCCATTCACAGTTACCGTTACGCCGTTTTCATTTTCAAAGAAGTAAGGTCCAATGATTCCTCCTGACCAAATTGCACACCAGACTGTCACTTTTAATGGATGTAAAGGTGACTGATGAATAATGTGAGGGTTTTACATTGCCCAGAACCGACTATTCTAGTGCGTTTTGTTGGCATGTTGTTTCTCCCAAAAATTTCACGTAACTTTCTCATCGTCACAGTAATCGATGATTGATTTTGATAAAATGTTTTAACGACTAAAACACGATGGTTTATCGAATATTTTTCCATAGTAAATTTGCCACGTGTCTACTTCACGAATGTCAAGTATGAACTGTCAATACTAATATTCGCCTAAATGGCGGCAAATCAAAGTAGAATACCTTCCCGGCGGACACCCTGTAAAAGAGAATCAACAAAAATCGTGTAGTTTGGAACCGTGTAATTCGAGGGAAGGGGTATCCGTGTTCTTTGAAACCGTGTTCTTGGAGGGTTGCCTGTATAACGTATCTCAGAAACATGAAATTCGAGAAAATTGAAAAATTGCACTCGCCACATTTCATATGACCTTTACCGTTATAATAATTACATCTCACCAAATGAAAATGTCATATGTTTTCCAAAATGTTCGGGTTAACAATTTTATTATTGTAATCTCGAATGAGATGCTGCTCGAATGAGAAGCAATACACACAAGTACATCAATCTTCCCCTTCGATAATATTTTCTTCTGTTTTCTCTAATAATATTTTCATTGCTCGACACAAAAATAAAATGTTAAAAGCTCTTCCAAAAGGTAGAAAAATTATTTCAAGCAGAAATGATTACATTTTCCAACCTATATTTCTGTAGAGAGAAAGTACCTAATACTACAGGTACGAGTACATAAAAATTGTAATTTACTTTTATTTTTTTTTTTGAATTTTTCCTGGTGCTTATGGAGTTGGAAAAGAAAAATTATTTCAAGTGAAAATAATAAAATAAATAAATAAGGAAAGTAAATTAATTTAAAATAAAATAATTGAATATTTAATATACAAAATTGAATTTATATTTTTTACAAACTACGTATAATACAGGTACAAGTTTGTTGTATATGGAATGAAGCATCTTAACGTCTTCTCCTTACGTTTTATAAGCATACGAAAATTTTTGTGTACCCAGTCAGAGTAGTTTGTGTTGAGAACTTTTTTGGCACGTTATTAACATTTCTACATGTGAAATGTGTCAGAATAAATTTTAAATTTATAGTGTTAAATCGAAATGAGCTGTAGTGTACGAATTGCGGTACGAATACAGCGTGAAAGATTCGTATGAGTTTTAGATGAGAGCACACTCGGCGTGGCCCGCACACACTTTTACAATATCAATTGTTAACTATAAATAATAGAATATGAATAATAAAAGTTATGTGTTGTGTTGGGTATGTAACATATGGCAATATGAACGCGCGCGATACTCGTATAATACACTCGTATGTATACAAAACATATATGGAAATTTATCATTGTTACCAGGAACGGTTGAGTACATTATGGGAAAAAGGGGTGAAAGTAATTTGTACCAAATATATATTATGCTATTATGATAACTGTTTAGTATACACACACACACACACACACTCTCTCTCTACATCAGAATATGAAATATTTATGGGTTTTGTATATGTGTGCGAAATGGGTTGTTAAATTTGCTGGAAGGATGTTATACATAACCGGCAATATAAACATAATATATGATTTAAAATCAGAGAGTCTCGTATATATAATTAAGAAGCCATTTAACTTCGTACACTCATGTGCTGCTTGCTCTTCATTAAAAATAATCTCATTTCAAAATATCGTTATTATGACCGAAAATCGATGTAATATTACTTAATACTTTTTCTTTTTAATTAAAATTTATCTTGAAAATTTATCTTAAACTTAACATGGTATTCCAATTTTCATCGAAATAACCTTTTTCTCTGGCTCGTTGACGTATTAAAAGAAATATTTATTACTACCATTATCATTATTATCATTTAGTCCTTTATATAGATAGTTTTATTGACCCTATAATGAACAGATAGTATATGTATGTGAGTGTATATGGGGATGGGACATGAGAAACTAGAAAACGCAAAATTAATTGAGCTTCAAGAAAGGAATATTGTTTAAGATTATTGGGTACAGCAGGTTAATATAGCGTTAGAGATGAACACCGATGTGAGACTGGACCGAAAAAATTGTGTTTTGTTTTTGTAATCTGTAATATAAAATTTTCGAAAAACTGCATTACCTTTAGTTCTTATCCCGAAATTTTTTATAAAGGATGTCTCAGCAAAGCTCCGGATTTAAATTTGTCGTCATTTTGTTAATACGAGTTGTAAAGTGATGTTTTTGAGGCGCTTAATTTCCAAATTTGAGTCCAAATTTACCCTGATGGATCAGAAGATCATTGTTCGTGCTTGTCGGTCACTCGAAAATGTAGCCACAGTAAGGGAATCTGTGGCTGAGAATCCAGGAACTTTCATTCGGCATCGTGGTCATGAATTAAACTTCTCCAGAAGCACTATGCAACGAATTTTGGTATTTGCACGCGTACACGGTTCAATTGGTGCAAGAAATCAAGCCAAGGAGCCATGCGCAGCGCCGTGAATTTGCTGATTGGGTGTTGGAACATCATCAAATAAATGCGGATTTTTCAAGAAAATCATTTTTTCATATGAGGCACATTTTCAACTTAACGGATATGTAAATAAGCAAAACTGTCGGATTTGGGATGCTGAAAATTCTCGTGTGATACTCAAACAACCAATGCATCGACCGCGAGTAACGTTTGGAGTGCATTTTGGGCTGGTGGAGTAATTGGACCGTATTTCTTTGAAAATGCAGCTGGAAATGCGCTAACTATTAATGGAGTGCGGTATCGCGAAATGTTAACGGAGTTTTTGTGGCCCGAATTGGATGTAATTGATGTGGAGGACATGTTTTTCCAACAACACGGATCGACCTGCCACACAGCACATGAAACAATGGTGTTATTGCAGACTAAGTTTCCATGCCGTGTTATTTCACGATTTGGCGATTAACATTGGCCACCAAGATCGTGCGATCTAACACCGATGTACTTTTTTCTTTGGAGCTATGTGAAGGAAAAGGTGTATGCGAATAAGCCTGAAATAGTTGAACATCTTAAAGAGGAAAACGTTCTTCAACAAAATAATAACCCTGTGCCAGAGGTTTCGTGGTGCCCATTTGCCTGATGTTGTATTTCACATTTAATCGGAACTATTTTACTTTATGTTGAAATAAAAATGCTTGCTTAATTCAAAAACAAATCAATTTTTCTTTAAAATTAAATCCGGCGCTCTTACTGAGACACCCTTTACATCAGCATAATACAACAAAATTAGATTTTACAAGCCAATATGTTTATGGAAAGCCAATTTATCGGCAATTTCAAAAAATTAGTCTGTATTCAAAATACGAGTATAATGATATTACGTAAGATTATGAAAAAAAAAATACCAAAATATTATTGGTGGAATTGCCTGAGACTTCGGCTACCATCGAGAATTAGTGTAAGCCAACTGGAATTCAAATAACGTAGCCCCATTTCTGTGTCAGGTGGAAAGAAGGTTCGTGCCAGTCTCAGTATATAAAAATTTTCAACAAAAAATTTACTAAGAAATTAGTGGCGGTTTTCACAAAGATTGCCTGAGAGTTCTGTACGAGGTGAAAAGAAGGTTCAAAAGAAAACAGAAGAATATTTCTTAGTAAATTTATTGTTGAAAATCGTTATTAACTGAGACTGGCACGAACCTTCTTGAGATGGTCTAAACTAATTTTCGACGGTAGCCGAAGTCTCAGGCGATCCCTGTGACACCAGCCACTGAAGAAAATTTCTTAGTAAATTTTTTGTTCAAAATCTTTACATACTGAGACTGGCACGAGCCTTCTTTCCACCTAATTCAGAAATCGGGCTACGTGATTTGGATTCCAGATAGCTCACGCTAATTTTTGACGGTAGCCTAAGTTTCAGGCAATCCCTGTGATAACCGCAACAGAAGAAAATTTCTTAGTAAATTTTTTGTTCAAAATCTTTACATACTAAGACTGGCACGAACCTTTTTTCCACCCCATACAGAAATGGGGCTACAGTATTTGGATTCCAGATGACCTACACTAATACCGAAGGCTCAGGTGGTCCCTGTAACTACCACCACAGGAGAAAAATTCTCAGGAAAATTTTTGTTGAAAATCTTTACATACTGAGTCTGGCACATACTTTCTTTCCACCTCGTACATAAATGGAGCTACATTATTTTGATTCCTGATGGCCTACACTAATTCTCGACGGTAGCCGAAGTCTCAGGCAATCTTCGTGACACCCGCCATAAAACAAATTTCTTAATAAATTTTTTGTTGAAAATCTTCACATACATAGACTGACCCGAACCGTCTTTCCACCTTATACAGAAATGGGGCTACATTATTTGGATTCCAGACTGCTTACTCTAATTCTCGAAGGAAGCCGAAGTCTCAGGCAACCGCCACAAAAGAAAATTTCTTAGTAAAATTTTTGTTGAAAATCGTTGCATACTGAGACTGGCGCGAACCATTGAAACTGGTTAAACTTTAGCTACCGCTAAAGCCAACCCAGTTTCACAGAATTGCCATTATCTGTTTGGTACCCCATGCGACATTGGTTCCCGCAGCTCAGTCTCGTAAAGGGGAACGGTGTGGGTTTTGGGGTACCCAGATAACAGCCTAGTTTACCGCAATGAATAAAACCTAATTACAAAAGGAAATGGGGAAGGATTGAATGAGCCATCGGACCCCGAAATATAGTGGACCAACCTATCAAACCCTTGTTTGGGCCGACTGTGGTTGTAACCGCTGAACGTTTACACAAACATTTTACCCTAACCTAACTTAATTTGGCCCATAGACCCTATTTGGAGAATATGTTAGTAAAGTTGATAGTGGTATGCTACCAAGGTCAGCAGAAACGAAAAGAGCCGCTTAGCGTCAGCAATTTCCTTCTACTGACAGTCAGTATCAACCCACTATCTTAATATAATTGTTAGTAACGCCTTCCACTTCCACATTTACCTAAAACACCAGCAAATCCGTACACAAAAGTAAAAACATAAAAAACTCACAAAAAAAACACGAAAAGACAAATTCCAACTTTATACAAAAAAAAGTTTAACACAAAAAAAAGAAATTAGCAAAAATGACCACACGTTGGTCTATCTAAACACTCACTATCTATCTCCCAAAAAACTCCAAACGCAGTCTTCTAATTTTTCCATCAGAAAGTTGGTTGAGAGGAGGAAATAATATTTTTTTTTGTACTTGAAAATTCACTCTCAGCCAATTTATAAAACCAAAAATGGATATCAATTACCGCGCATGTAAAATATTTGCATTATCGGTAAATTGACCACAACAACAAATGCAACATTTCCAATTTTTGCATCGGTCATTATCATTTACCTATGCACATATACAAAGAAACTTATATTTCAATATGTGCATAAACGACGTAATCAAATTACGTTCATGAACATATTTGAGTTCATTTAGCCGCGGCACTTAATATATTCTAATGTGAATGAATTATGTTATCTTCGAGGACATGCTCTTAGGAAATTAGTACTAATGGGATAGGTCAGTAACAGAATTAGATAGAATTATGTTACACCATCTTTCCACCTCATAGAGAAATGGGGCTACACTATTTGGATTCCAGACGGCTTACACTAATTCTCGACGGAAGCCGAAGTCTCAGGCAACCGCCACAAAATAAAATTTCTTAGGAAAATTTTTGTTGAAAATCGTTACATACTGAGACTGGCGCGAACCATCTTTCCACCTCATAGAATAATGGGGCTACAGTATTTGGATTCCAGATGGCCTACATTAATTCTCGACGACAGCTGAAGTCTTAGGCGATCACAACCGCCACAGAAGAAAATTTCTTGGTAAATTTTTTATTCAAAATCTTTACATATTGCAGAGACTGGCACGAACCATCTTTCCACCTCTTATAGAAACCCACACATTATTTGGATTCCAGATGGCCTACTATCAATTTGTTATTTTAAGGATCACTTTTAATATTTTATTCTGCTGGGATTTTTTATTTTGTGAAAAAAGAGATACAAAATGAATAAAAAATTTCCACTGGTAATTATTTACCAAGAGAATTTCTCTTTGGTGATAGCGTAACCTATTGCGGCGAGTAGCATCATCTTTTATTTTCCGTTGTCAAATGTCCGCTATCTGATACAGCATCGGTTCACGTCTCACATCTTAAACCATGATGACTCGATATATTTTTGGCACGTATTTCATAAAGGCAAATACAAATACAACAAGCATGTTATTTCACCTCAATAATTAATCAATCACGATTCACGATGCACTACTACACGAATCAATCAAATACATTACTCCATTAACACCCTAAATACCGAAACATTTTTTTTTTTTTGGTATTTTTTGTTATTTTTCTACTTACAGAACAATATTTTCCTTCCTCTTTAACGAGTATCGACATAAGGCGGAAAAACAAAATAAAAAAAACCAAGAAACACCTGAAGTACGTTCACCCCACCTGTTTTATTTCAGACCTGATAAGTATTTTCTTCCATTCTTTTGTTTGCACAAATTTTTTGTGCGGGAACGTAGGGGAATGAGGATCGCGAGATTGGAATGTATACTGAGCGATGGAAAAACACTAAAATTGAAAATTGTTTTTCAAAAATGAAAATATGATAAATTAAAATGGAAATGTCATGGGAAATGTACCGATACATAAAAATAATACTGTTAACCCTAATTTTTAAATAAGTTTCGTGTACACCTTTGTAAGTATGTGTGTTTGCTGCTTGTTATGATTTTACCGTGAATTTTCCATTTTCTTGTTACATTACATGATAAAATTTACTTCCAATTTGGTATATAATGCCATTATTTATTACCAAATCTTGTATACACATCTTAAATGTGTGAAAGTATGATAAATTGTGGTGAAAATTATATACGCCTTATATACATACACGGTACGGAATATGTACACCAAGTGATTGATGAATTGGCTGGGATGCGAATATACCTATAGGTGCGTGACCGTTTGGCGTCGTGATTTTTGAAAAGGTACCCTATATCAAACAGTGTGAGTGTCAAAATGGTGTAGTTCCACGTAATAATAAAACGTTTATTATTTATACAAACATTACCACCCCCCCCACCCACCACCCGTAATAAAAGTATAAAGAGAATTTTAAAATAATATTTTCGATAGCCAAGGGCTATTTTGCCGAACACACACGCTCACATTCTGTTTTTATGTATATATTTACTATAATTTTTATTTTTTGGGCTAGATATGGGATGGTGGCACAAAACAGTTTAATCCCTAAATCTATCAATCATTTTTCTAAAGTTTTTGATAAATATTTATAATTTATTTGTGAGGATACTAATAAAATATTGAATTTAAAGTTTTTTCGGTTTTATTTGAAAAATATGTGACGCCATCGAGAGGAGGCACATAAAGGGTGTTTTTTTAGAGGTGCACATCTTTAAGTTAGCAACATTGTTTTGTTTGACAACTGACATTTACTTTGTCATTAGATTAATTTGCCATTTAAATAATAAATAGACTCACGCTAGAGCAACGCTTGCAAATTGTGTTTGCCACGTCTAGGACGGCCATCAACATCAACTGATGATCAACACGAGACCTTACTGGCATTGATCATTTCAGGACCTAAGAAAAGTGAAAACACGATTGGTTCCAAAATCACTCAATATTTTGGAAAAACAGCGTCGCGTTGACGTCTGTGAAACAATGCTTGCCGACTACCAGGATGTCATGAAACGTATTATAACTGGCCATGAGTCTTGCATCTATGCTTATGACCCGGAAACAGACCATTAATCGGCCGAATATCGTGCCAAAGGTGAGCCGAAGCCGAAAAAACCACGTCAAAGCAAGTCAAAAGTCAAGGTGATGTTGACAGTTTTCTTCGATTATCGAGGTGTGGTGTACTCTGAATTCCTTCCGACCGGCCAAACTGTCAACGAGGAATACTATTTGAGTGCTATGCGTCGTTTCCTCTAAGCTTTTCGACAACTCTTGGTTTTTGCACCACGATAATGCGCCTTCTCATACTGCATTGGTTTTACGTGATTTTCTCGCCAAAAATTCCACCCATATCGTTCCGCAACCATCGTATTCGCCTGATTTAGCTCCGTGTGACTTCTGGCTGTTCAGTAAACTCAAACGACCGCTCCTGGTAAACCGTTTTGAGTCAATTGACGACATTAAACGTGAATTGCTACGCGCATTGGGGCTATTCCGGAAATTGACTTTAACAACTGTTTTGAGGATTGGAAAAAACGTTGGAACAAGTGTATTGAGGCCGGGGAGATTACTTTGAGGAAGGCGAAATAGATTTGGAGAAATAAATAAAGAATTTTATAATTCTGAACAAAGTCTTACTTTTTTGCCCACAAATTATTTATCCGAGCCCCGCTTGCTTAACTTAAGTTGGATTAAGAAATAAAACCAAAGTTTTTTATTTAATTTATTTATGTATTTCGAAAGTAATTTAATTCACATATCCTAATAACGCACTATTGATCGGAATAGTACTGTCCCTTGCTCTTAAACGAAGGTAAATTTTTTCTAGCTTCTAACCTTGCCCGAATGTGTCCGTCTCTCGACTCCTCGCCAAATACTTTGGAAGATGCTTCCGTTACCAATTTAACGCATCTTTCACCTGCTTGTGTGTGACAAGGAAAATTGTATATAAATAAAACGGGAACATTCTTTTCGCTCAACATTAGCTGTAAATCTGCATCCTTTATACTCATGGTAAGTGGCGGCTCAGTTACAGGAAATTCTTGCCAATTAATCATTTCCATATAACTTCGTGCTTGGAAATTTATTTTAGGCCCTTTAAAGAAACGGACTCCAAGTGGCTTCCCTAGCCTAGCTTTGACTATTATTCTAATGCCCAGCTTTCTAATGTTACAATTTTCACGATCTGTAATCATCGCACGTAACAAATTTTCCGGGTGTGCGAAGTAAGCGTTGGTCGAAATCACTTTGTGAATTATTTCTGTGACAACAACTAGAAACTGGCGAGAAAGTTCAATCATCTTCCACAAATGTCTGGCACCATGTTGGCACATTGGATTTTGTTTGATTTGAAACCACATGGGTGCATACACTTTCACTATAAAGACCGCAAGAGTTTGAAAAGAATCTGATGGTTCGGTAGTCGCTACATATAATCTAGTTATAGCCATCTAGCTTAAGATAACTTTCCTGGATTACTACTTGCTAAGGTTGAGCAACAATAACCTTCACTGACAGCGCGACATATCTTATAAAGATACTGCTGATCGGAACTCAAATCTTGAATGTTGATATCCGGTAATATACTTTGAATAGGTTGAAATTTTATCACCGGTTTCTTCTCACATTCACTCAGCTGTGCTCCTATGGGTCCAGAAAAAGAATATGGACCTTTTGTGTGATGCTCCAATTTTCGTATTAAATGCCGAAGTGGCAGTTCGTTTGCATGAAGGAGAAATATGCTCCATTGAAGAGGCAAACCGACGTGGGTTTCTATTAAACGTAATACGCCCCCGTTCCACCCAGTGTTGACATTAGTACCATCACACCCGAGAACAGTTAACTGGAGCTTGAACTACCACATGTCCAAAATACTTGCTTTCCGGCACTTCCACTAGTGAAATGTGCTCCTCGAATCTTATCTCTCGACGTCGCTCCACCTGAATTAAAGTCTGATCCTTTGTTTTTGTCCACAACATATTTTGGATCAAATACCGAAACCAGTTTGAATTCTTCAAGAACAGCTGTTGCAATCTTGGCAACCGTTCTATTTTAAGTGCCTGTAAGATCAGCTGCTTTTGCAGTTTTCAGCAAGGACATTCTCATTTGGGTACAAGATTGTGTTGTCTCGTTCGATTTTCTTTTCTTCAAAGTAAGTACTACCTGTTTGAAATATTTGTCCGCATCACTTCCACTGTCACCATCATCACTTGATGTAGACTTTTTAGATAAATCCAATCCCGAAACATCCTGGATTCCGCTTGTACCTGAAATATCAGACTGTTTTGGTTATCTTACAAACGCAGATCTTTCGAGTTCTTTTGATTTCCTGGCCATTCGTTTTCGCAATATTTCTGTCGCAACCATCCACATTTCCGATAGCCATCTTCCTTTCGCTTCTTTGATCGATCAAAAACGGTATTTCGTTGGTGGGAACTTTGCTCGTTTTCACACAACTGCAAACAGACATATCAGATTGATTGCATTTGCAGGCACATATATCAAAATGGTGTTCCGCGTCAGTCTCAAATTTTTTAAATATTCCTTGTAGAAACGGTGTTTCTACTATTCAGAGGTTTAATAATATTTTGATACTTATTGTGGTAAGAGCTGTAATCATATCCACTACACGCTTGTGCGTCACTGTAGGAAGTGAGGCAATCTGCCTAATTTGAAGAGTTTTCTGTGTTAGTATTTTCGAAATTTTCGCAGTATGAGGTTCCTTGCTACCAACGCCTTTCAATTCTAAACGAATACTCTGATAGCAACTCATCATGTCTTTATACATCGGGAGCATAACAGGTGTTACAGAATCAAGATCTTTTGCCTTTCCAAAAACACAACATCTTCTGCTGGCCGGAGTATTAATAGAAGGTTTCGCCATAGCCATCATTAAATTACTTTCCACACAACAATACACAAAACAACGATAAAATTTAAAATAATTGCAATTTAACACAAACGATAATTTATGAGTAAAATGATTTGACACGACTGAGCTCGAATACATCCATAACCCTACTAAATTACTAGTATGCATGCGCAGAGCATGCTCAATAATGCATCATCCGTAATATGGGCATGCGCAGCAGATAATTAACCAAAAATCGCTGATTTACCAAATTATGTAAAAAAAAAATTTTGTGGCCTGAGGGGGGCGGCTAAAAATTAAAACAAAAAAATTATGTGTGTAATGAGAAATACCTACCACAGCCTTTGCGTACTACCGCCAATCAAATTTTAAAAAAAAGTCGACCCAACCTAAGTGTATCTCTGTTCACAGAGGTTTAAAGATATAACGCGATATGTTGTTTGCTTGTTTTGTCGATGGCCTTATCAAGCAAATAACATATTCCGTTTCTTTAATTTTGTATTATTTTTCGGGCAGAAAGCCGTTTTTTAATTACGCGAGGATGCACACATTTCCATTAAAAGGTTTTTTCGGGATGGTTTTCGGCCCAACTTCACAACAAGACAGTGCCATTTGCCACACAGCGCGAGATACTATTAATTTACTCAAAGAAACATTTGATGAAAGACTAATTTGACGTAATGGTCCTGTTAATTGGCCACCGATCTAACACCATTAGATTATTTTCTTTCGGGATATGTTAAGTCACTTGTCTACACTGATTAACCGGAGGTGATTGAACACTTGAAACACAACATTCGGCGAGTTATTAGAGAGATACGGCCGCAATTGCTGCGAAGAGTAGCCATATACGCGCCAGCCGCGGGGCCATATGGCCGATATAATACCCCAGCATTATAATGGCATAAAGTTATCTATGCAATAAAGCTAGTTTCTACGATATTCAAAATGTTTTTCTTGTGAATCTCTAAAAAACACCCTTTATATTGGTTTAAGGATAAATGGGGACTAGGACGAATCATTAAAAATTAATTAATTGGTGTCTTTAAAGTACTAAAAGGTTTAATATCTGTAATAAATCTAGTTTGATTCAAAAAGGGTAATTTTTATAAGATGTATTTCAAGATCCGGTCTAGCCAAGCAATAACTTAATTTTATTATCCCATAAATTGTAAATTTACGATACACACAAACGAATATGTATAGTTCTCGTTCATCTTATAAAATCTGACAAAATGATAGAGATTTATTTTTAAAACGACATGGTTAGACGAGCACAGAGCCTCAAACCAGCCGGTTTGTTAATTTATGGGTGTTCACCAAGAAGTTGGAAAGCTAACTTCCATCTACTTCCACTGCGATGGCGACCAACTTGATTAGACTCACGCGGAATTTTGCTTTAACCCTTTGAGTCACGTATGTTAACCAGCTGATGAAAAAACTTAAAGTGTGTATTTTGAGCTATATCTGGAACATATAGTTGAAATATGCAAGAAAAAATATATCGGGCCTCGGATTGAGGAGCCACACATAAAAATACAAAATAAACGTTTAAGTTCAATTTAATTGAGTCAGTCATTTTATAATAAATTACTTGTCACCTAAGAAACGGTTTTAAGATATTAAGGCTTCCGGCGAAAATCTGATTAAGATCAGATATCACGATTAAGGCATAAATGAGCACTGTTAAAGTTAGCCGAAAGTTTTCAGTCGAAAGATGATAATGCAGGTATTGAAATATCTTAAAGCGTCGATAATGCAGATTTGTATCGATAAAACAGATTAACTTCAATATTCACCCGAAAAATGCTGGCAATACAGATTTAAAAGAAACAAATGAATCATCAATTTTGTAAAAGTCACGTTTATAACTTTTCATCAGGTTTGTATATCAAGATTTTGACCCGATCTGACTGTGCCAATTTGATCAACCATGACCCTAAGTAGAATTTGACTACCATGTATGTTTGGAGTGGGTTTTATGAGGTTATATTGGTGAAATGTTCCATTTTCCGTTGTTTAGACGATAAAATTATTCACCTTTCAAGATTTTGCCAAATAACCTGTGTCTGTCTCGTTATGAAATCTCTAGAAAATGTGATCCAATATTTAAATTCTAAGTTTAGTCTGGAAGATTATGAGAACAATTTTTATTTTCCCCATGTTAGCCTACGATCATCGGAAGATTTTGGTTATAGATTGTAGGTGGGTATAGTGAAGTTAGAGGGATGAAAGTTAAATATTTACCACGTGTTTTGTAGATGAAATCATTGGTAGTTCGAGAGTTTGTGAGAACACCGATCCGACTATGCCAATTCGATGGTCATGAACATTTGTGGATTTTGATTATAGGTTTATTTGGGTCTGATGAGGTTATAGGAGTGAAGATTGGATTTTCTCAATGTTTTTCAGTAAAATCTTTCGTAAATTGAAATTTTGACTAATAGACACCAATCTATGGTCAAATTCCATCGAACTAACTTGCCAGATTGGTGTCTATCTGACAAAATCTTGAATGACAAACGATTTTATCGACAACACAATTGCAAAATAGCAATTTCACCTCTTTAACCTCATCAGCCAAACCTATAATCAAAATCTACCTATGATCAAGTTCCATCGAATTGGCATAGAGAGATTGGTGTCTATCGTCTATTGGAGATGTGGAATGCCGAACGATTTTATCGACAAAACATAGGAGAAATCAAAATTCCATCCCTATAACCTCATCCGACCCACCCCAAATCTACAATCAAAATCTACCTATGATCATGAGCCATCGAATTGTCATAGTTAGATTGGTGTCTATCTGGCAAAATCACGAATGATTGACGACAGACCCACTCCGAACCTGAAATAAAAATCTGCCTATGATCATAAGCCATCGAATTAACTTTGTTAGGTTGGTGTCTATCTGACAAAATCTTTAATGACGGACGATTTTATCGAAACAACATGGGAATAAAATACAATTTCATCTCTCTAACCTCATCAGACCCCCTCCGAACCTATAATCAAAATCTGCCTTTGGTCATGAGTCATCGAATCGGCATAGTCAAATCAGTGTCTATCTGGCAAATACTCTAATAATGGCCAAGTTAGAAATTTTACCCCTATAACCTCATCAGATCCACCCCAAACCTAGAACCAATATCTGCCTATGGTCATGTGCCATCGAATTAAGTTAGTCATATTGGTGTCTATCTGGCAAAATCTGGAATGACAAACGATTTTATCGAAAAAACATGGGGCAAGTAAAATGTCAGCCATATAATATCATCAGGCTCAGCTCAAACTTACAATATTGGTCATGGGCTGTCAAATGGGCATAGAGAGATTGGTGTCAATCTGGCAAAATCTCGAATGTTGGACGACTTTCCTTGATAATTATTAAACTTCTTTATCGACAATTTTCGGCTGCATGAAACAGATATGGCATTTCATCCCTATAACCTCAGCAGACCCACTCCTAACCTATAATCTAAATCTACCTATAGTCTTGGGCTATAGATTCGGCATAGTCAGATTGGTGTCTATCTGCCATAATCTCGAACGATGGACGACTTTATCGAAAAAACATAGGGAAATGGCCATTGGCCATCGAATTGAACTTTGCACTTTTCACAATAAAAAAGTGGTTTATATTTACACCCTTGCAGTTTGCATTGTTTCCTCTGGTTTTTGGTCATGCTGCGCCGAATACTTGTGATTTAGTGCACGTTTCAATAAGAGCTCCTGCCAAACATATCCTAAAAATTAGTAAATCCATAATTTTGTTGGAAACCACGGCCAAATAACTCATTAGCTGATCTACTAGTCCCACTCCTACATATTTTTGTTATAATCACTAACTATTTCAGGCTGATCTTCTAAGATGTGGGATTTATTGATTTATCCCGCATCTTCGAACCGGTAGTTTTAGACCAATACGCATAAAATTTGATGTCAATTGAACCAGCTAATTAGCACTCCATCTAACCATGACCACCTTATCGAGTACACTCCGAACCTCCTCACACAATCCTCTCGACTGCTTTTTTACTTCTTTGTTTTCAAGAAACTGCGGGTATGCAAATGGTTTGGGTCGACCTGTTTCAACGGCGTTTATCTTTTTTGTTGAAGAATTTCGAACAACGCGTAGGACGAAAAATAATTATCGAAGAATAGGCGGTGTCCAATATTTGTAATACGGTTACATCAATGCAATTGAGACCGATTGATGTTTCTTGATAAATTATGAAATCATATGGGAGGCCACCTTTTTCACACAAGATATCAATTTGTATATCCCAAGGGCGCGGCTTTCCTCTGACTAATTGTTTAATATCTAATCTGCCTTTAAAAAGTACAATTTGTTCGTCGATAGGGATTTAGCGTTGACAGATTTGGCGTTGCTGGAATTCATTATATCAACGAAATGGAGTACGTTCCTGAGTTGAGAGAGGCGGTTATAATTCATCACTTTTAGAACCAACTGAATACCAAGTAGTGAATACGTGAGCGGAGGAAACGAAGTGAACTTATTAGAATATGTAACTCAAAGAGTTTTCTTAATTCGTCGGGATTCGTGGGTTTGTACCCCGCATAAACTGTTCTTCGGTGTATATATTTCTATAAAACGCGGCATTTGTGGAGAAATCGTCTGTGTAATATTTACTAAAGTACATCAGAGGTGCCTCAAGGTCTTCTAGAGGATCTAATTTGTATTTGACTTTTTTTGAATTAAATTTTTTTTGCAACATGTCAATTTCTTTTCGCCATGCTATATCGGCTTTTTTAGTAAATTTAAACTTGAAAAATTCATCTTCATACCACTCTCGAATGAAATGATATTGCACGTCCATGTACTTGGTCCCCTTATGGACTTTTGAATTTTTGATGAGCCGAATCGCCGTTGTCGATAGCGCCACTGAGTTTTGGCGTTCTCTACCCAAACTTATAATTCCATTGCCAAACCAGCTGAGGTCGAAGTTTACTTCCTTGGTATATGCCGTTGATTGTTGGTGTTAGCCGATCAGTTAATTCCTTATAGGTTTGCAGATTGATGATATGAATGAACTTAAATGTCCTCGTAAAGTTGATCGTTTAAAGTTGATTTTATAGACCCCAAATCCATGATCTAGAAATAAAGGTAGCTATTGCTTTATATTTTTAATCTGGGCTTTATGGCTTTTAATCTGATAAATTGTGCCATCAGTGGACAAGATTTTTGCACCGAGCTCCAATTTTGATATGGCATCAGCAACTTTATTAGCGCAGCCAGGTTTGGAGAAGTTCTTTAATCTGTTGAAATGCTCGAATCTCAGTTTGGCCCATACAGACTTTTACTTTCTTCGATTGGCTTGCTTCGAAATTTGCGTTTTCACCTTTTGTAAGGTTTGTCAGAGGTTTCACTATATTCGCGAGGTCCTTCATGAAACGCCTGTAGTATGATGCCAATCCGATAAGCAATTTTAGGTTTTTCGGATTCTCTACATTCAGATTCACTTCTTACATATTGCCATGGTTCGTGATGATATAACATAGAAATTCAGTTTCTGTTTTGTCCAAACTGATCCCGTCTGTTGGCTTTTTCAAGTTTGGAGAATATTATTTCAGTGTTCATTAGGTATTCTTCCCCGGTTTGTTCTCCAAAAATAATGATGTTGTCGATGTAGACGTAGCAAGTTTTGCCAATAGACTCATTTAACTCGCCGTCTATTATCATCTGGAAGATGTGCAGTTTTAAGACCAAAGAGAGGTGTCAAACATTCGTAGTTCCATTTCATGGTTGAGAATGAAGTTTTTGGTATATCAGACTCTTTCATTTTGGTGTAGTGGAATTCCGATGTAAGATCGATTGTTGTAAAGAATTTAGAGTTCTCGAGATTCGCGATCGTGTTAGACATGTCTGGAATTGGATAGGCATCTGAACTGGTGATGACATTTAATTATTTGTAATCAATATAACCATCCTGTATTTTTGCGTATTGGAAGCATCTGGTTTCTTTTTCACTATCCAGATTGGTGAATTACATGGACTTTTTGAAGATAGTTTTTCAACTTGTTGCTCTACCACATTTCTTATATTAACTGGATAGGGGTAGTAGGACTTTGTGTAGACCGCATTATCTATAACAGTTTTGATACCTGCCCTCACGGTAGTTTCGACTGGTGCGACCAATAAGAGCATTATTTGGGTGTTCATTTTTTGGGGTTCTTTGTTGTTCTTTGTGGAGGTAACTATCTCCGATGTTTGTGTTAATCCCAATACTTTTAAAACATTGTCCGCATATTTTCCTGCTGATTTCGATTTGCCTTCTGCCGATCTCATTTTGAATTTGGTATTGGTGGGAATCGTGTTTTTGTCTACTTGGGGGTTGATGCAATTTTTTTGGCACCCATATCAATCAACAATCTAAGTGGATCGCCGTTTGTCATCTGGTATTTTATGATTGGTATGCTACTGAGGCACCCAAAATAAAATTTAGTTCAGCATTCTATTCATTTTCTTCTTCGATTTCCAGTTCTTCGATGTTCGCGGTTTGGTTTAACTACTGTGTATATAGATCCTCTTCTTCCTGCGTCTTCTCTAGGTGGAAAACCTTTTGCATTTTCCGCGGTTCGCTGTAATGCGGGTTTTCTCGATTAAACGCCGGTTGGTTTTGACGGGCTTGTTGCTTTCTGGTGTTGAATGTTATATGCCAGGTTTCTTTGTGGCCTCCTTTGTTGGTAGTGATATCTACGAAAGTCGGGTGAAGTGACATTTGTTCGTGAGAAAATTTGGTTTATGGGAGCCATTATTGAATTGTTTACATTTTTTTACGTGCCGCGAGATTTCGAAAATTTAAATTCTGAATCTCCAGCCAGGATGTTTAGGCTTTTCGCAATGTTTGAGGTTTCTGGATTATCAGAATTCTCGACAAATCTCCATTTAGTCTTTTGATAAAAAGGTCAAGGGCTCTGTTTCGATATGTCTCAATGAGAACTTTAATTGTGTCGGTCGAATATTCTTCCGTCTTAATTTTATTCACAATTAACGAGAATTGATGGTTTACATTCGCGTAGAATTCATCTAAAGTCATGTTTCTTTGCGAAACTGTTTAATTGGTGCTCAAATCTCATTTGTCCACATCGTGATCAGTTATATTATAGGATATTATAGGGCGGAGTTGGCATTCCCCCTAAATTTTCCCTAATACTTGCACGATAAATAGGTCTATGATCTAAATCCTTTCACGTATTTTCTACGCTATGAATCCTTGAGTTGTATTGGTTGAAGCGTAAGGTGAAGCGGCTTTCAACACCAATCTGTGCTTGTGCTAGGACTACACCAAGACCGAAATCTGATTCATCCTTAGTTAAAGTAGAATGTTTCGCAAAGTCCGGGTACGCAAGCATTTCATCTGTCGGTATGGATTTCGTTAGTGCTTCAAATGAGCTGATACTGCACTTTACCTCTGTAAACTCGCATTTGTCGAGTTGAACCGCTAGATTAAAACCCGAAAGTTGTTTTCCAACATGGTTTGGATGATTTAAGTGGTTCTTTAGATTTTCTCCCACTACAATTATGTCGTCTAGATATATCTATGTGGCACACTTTTCAGACCGAAGGGCATTTTATAAAACTCAACATGGTTTGTCTTCCATTGCTAATTGATGGAAGCGAGATTTAAGGTCTAGTCTCGTGTAAATTTACCTAGTTTGTCCAATATTTCATCAATTTGGGATCAATATGGAGATAGAATTTTTTCGAAGACCTTAAAATTGATATTCTAGGAGTCGATTCGGTTTATATTGGGCTTAATGATATTCTTATTGGCGTCCATGTCTATTTATAAGGTAATGGTCTGGTTTGTTTGTTTGCTGCGATATTTCAGATATGATAGAAAGTTTATTTCACCGGGTCTGATTCTTAACTCGCCTGCAAATTTTCTGGTTTAATATGTTGGGTTTCTCATGAATTTTCTATCCCTTAGTGTTCACCTCCATATGTTATGTAGCTGTCCCTTTTAATCTTTAAACGAGATTGAACTAGGTTATCTTGGTTGGGAATTGGTTGAATTTTAATTGAGCTGTACCGACCAGATTTGATTCTTGTAGCGTATAATATTGGTACGCAATACTGCATACCATCTGTACCACAGGTGTAACAAACGTTACTGTATTAGGGTTTTTCTAAAGATTCGTTATATGTGGCACCGTCTCTGAACGACCTAAATTTGTGCAATAATCATGATATAAACTCGTCCCAAAATCCCAAAACCATTTATCGCACTACATCAGTAGTGCGACTCATTAAAAAATATTCCCATACAATACTTAAAAAGCTATATATTTTGGCAATTAACCAACAAAAAGCTTCCGTTCCATAGAGCTTTATCTGTGTAAAAAAACCTATTTATCCAAAAAAAACTGAAACAAACATAATAAAATATGACGAATCAACTTTAACTCCCAATGGAGCTTAAAGCACAAAAACAAAATTAAAGCCCTTAGGTGTTTATAATATTTTATCGATTCCATTAAAAAACATTTCAAATTTTTATATTTTTATTATGATGATGTTGAATCCAATTTTATGTTTTATGTGTGCTCCAAACTTACTCCAAACATAAAAAAAACTTAGTTTTAAATGGAAAATTTATATATAAAAAATACAAACTTTTATTTGATTTATTTGAAATACATTTTTTATTTAATAAAATTTCATAATAAAAAGCTTTTTTTTCTCATTACATTTTGTATTGTTATAGCTGATTGGAATGGAAGTTAAACTTCAATTTTGGCATTGTTGCCTGCCATTTCAAATGTATTTATGAAAGGAAATAAAAATGTTTTTCTGCGATTCGATTTCTCCGTACTCGAATATATTTCATTTTGGAATCAAGTTCAGTTTTTCAGTTTTGAAATCATTCTCAAACTCAACCGTCGTATATCAATAAGTCAAAGTTCTAAATAATTTTTTTTCTTGGTGTACTACATCAAAGTTGCTATACACTTGATCACAAAGTAACAAAACAAAAAAAAATAATAATTCATTTAAATTTTATAACGTCGACATACATAAAATTTTAAGTACGAGAAAAAGCTCATCACAATGTAGAAAGCTATCAAAAAAATATATAAATAAAAATCTAACTGAAATATTAAATTAAATAGTGAAATATACGGGTACGTGAGAATTATAAAAATAGTTGTACATTTAATAATACTAAATTCGTTTTTTTTTTGTCTTCTTGTGTATTGTGTGTCTTAAACGTAAAAATATGTACGTGATGTACTACAAAGTAAATATAACTATACCGTATGCTCATTTCAAAACTTACTACAAAAATTATTTGAAAATTACAAGTCCGCTGTAAAATTTTCTAGATACGAAACTGAATTTGTTTGCCCTTTAATCGGTTGACGTTTTCGTTAACGTCCCATAAAACTTACAATTTACCTAGTAAACAAGGCCATAACGAATATTACAAAAGAAGCTCGAAGTAAATCGGTACAGCACAAATTTAAATCAAAAATTATTTTAGAGATCAATAGAACAACTGCAAATCGAATAAACGAATAATTACAGGCGTCCCTCGTATAACACGGTTAATTCGTGTATGTGTTTTTACAATCACAAAATTAATTTTTTTCATCACTCTACAAAAAATACAGCTAATCATTTTTTTGCTCAGGGTTGGTTGAAAATCCTTTTCACTTATTTCTCATCATTACAAAAGTTATCTGACGTACTTGCTGTTAGAAATGCCCTAATAATTCATTCCATGGTAATAGTAGGCAACCCTGCATTTAATTTTGACGTTTGATTTTAAGAATAGAATTATTCAAGAGAAATACGCAGGTTATGGGCCCAGAAACCATTGGATTTTGCGGCATGTGGCCAAATAAATAGTCAATTATTGAAATTTTTTCTTGAATTTTGTCGAAAAAGAGCAGAGAAAAGAAACGTTTGATAAAAACACGTGGACACATGTTTAAGCAGTTTTCTAACGACTCTCCGAATATAAAACAAAACGACGAAGGATACAGAATGTCAAAGCTGGTTGGTAATTTGCTGGTTGGAAAAGCTGAAAGGCAGTGAAAGTTATGATTCCCGGTCATTCGCTATGAACCATTTTCCGGCATTAGTTAAAGGATTGTATTGTAAAGAATGCTACATCAACCACCTTATTAAAGTTAGCCGAAAATAATCAGCCGAAAAATGTCGATAATGTAGATTCAAACAAATCAAACGAAAATGACGGCCGATAATTGTCGATAACATGTCCATCGATAACTCCAGCCGGAAAATGCCGATAATGCAGACACAAGTTTTATGTCGGAAATCAATGTCAACTATAAAAATTAAAGTAAGAATTTTTAATTCGAAACATTTAAAACAAATTACCCAAATCAAATTTTTGTAAGTGCTTTATTAGATGTTTGGGGAGGTAAAATGGGAAATGAATTTATAGTGACATGTCCAGAAAATACTTCAAATGAAGTGCCTTCTATTGAATATCATTTTAAAAACGTCAAGTCAATTTTCATGTTGGGAGTCCGGGAAAACTCGGTTGAATATATCGCACACAAAAAATTTGAAAATTTCTAAAAATTCACCGTTTAAAGTGTCATAGCTGGAAATAGATTCAAATGATAGGTCTTAATGATGCTCATACCTGGAAAATCTTTCAGGTCAATTTGCATGTTGGAAGTCCGGGAAAACTCGATTGAATATATCGCACACACAAAATTTGAAAATTTCTAAAAATTGACCGTATGAAGTGTCATGGCTGGAAATAGATTCAAATGAAAGGTCCTAGTAATGCTTATACGTGGAGAAAATTCCGGGTCAATTTTCATATTAGGAGTCTGGGAAAACTCGGTTGAATAAAACATATAAAATGGTTAAAAAATCCTCAGAAATACCCAGTCGAAAAATGCCGATAATGCAGATTAAATTTAATTAAACAGCGATACCGTCGATAACGCAGATACATTTTTTATTTTGGTACTAAATCAACTAAAAATAAAAATCAATTAAAATAAAAATGATTAAGACCTATCATTTGAATCTATTTCCAGCGATGACACTTCAAACGGTCAATTTTTAGAAATTTTCAAATTTTGTGTGTGCGATATATTCAATCGAGTTTTCCCGGACTTCCAACATGCAAATTGACCTGAAAGATTTTCCAGGTATGAGCATCATTAAGACCTATCATTTGAATCTATTTCCAGCTATGACACTTTAAACGGTGAATTTTTAGAAATTTTCAAATTTTTTGTGTGCGATATATTCAACCGAGTATTCCCGGACTCCCAACATGAAAATTGACTGGAGATTGACTTGAAATTTTTTCTACGTATGAGCATCACTATGGCGTATTATTTGAATCTTTTTCCAGCCATGACTCTGTAAACAGTAATTGTTTAGAAATTGACCTGAAATTTTTGAGGTTTTGCTTCATATATTCCTTCGAGTTTTCTCAGTAGTAAAATAGTTTTGTATTATTGTTTTAATGCAACGAACTAAACATTTTTTGATTTAAAAAGAAATTACTGTTTAACACTAAATGTATTTAACAACATTTTTAGGCTGGCTATGTATACGAATCTGTCTTACCGACTTTTACTAGCAGGTAATCCATATTGTTTTAATCTGCATTACCGTCATTTTCGGCTAATTAGTTGTTACGTTCGAGTCTACATTATCGACATTTCATGGCTGATAAGTTTAGTTGTTACATCCTAATCTGCATTATCGACATTTTCCGGCGAGCCGGCTAACTTTAACAGTATTGGTCATGGGCTATCGAATCAGCATAGTCAAATTGGTGTCCATGTGCCAAAATCTGGAATGATGAACGATTCTATCGTCAGAATTAAGGAAAAATAAAAAATTTACCCCTATAACCCCATCAGACTTACCCCTAATCTATAATCAAAATTTACTTATGGTCATGAGCTATCGAATCTGCATAGTCAGATTGGTGTCCATGTGCCAAAATCTGGAATGATGAACGATTTTATCGTCAGAATAAGGGAAAAATAAAAATTTCACCCCTACAACTCCATCAGACTTACCCCTAACCTTTAATCGAAATCTACCTATGGTCATGGGCTATCGAATCGGCATAGTCAGATTGGTGTCCATGTCGCAAAATCGCGAATGATGGACGACTTTGCTTGAAAATCATTAAACTGCTTTATCGACATTTTTCGGCTGCATGAAACAGATATGGCATTTGACACCTATAACCAAATCAGGCTTACCCCTAACCTATAATCAAAATCTACCTATGGTCATGGGCTATCGAATCTGTCTAGTCAGATTGGTGTCTATCTGGTTAAATCTAATCGTTCACTTAAATGAGACTTTTTCAAACTTTCGGCTGAAGTAGTCAAGATACACTTTGTATTATCGATTTTTTCATTTTCGGCTGGCAACTTTCGGCTTTTTTCTATATATGTCTGTTTTTTACATTTTTCTTTTAAAAAATTGATGAATTATTTGTTATTTTAAAATCTGTATTGGCGGGATTTTTTGATTGAATATTGAAGTTAAACACAACCTGCATTATCGACAAATTACGACATTTCAACTTGGGGTGGAAATACAATAACTGCATTACTGCCTTTTGGCTGGGTTATCAAAGACACTATCTGCATTACCACCTTTCGGCTGGAAACTTTCGGCTAACTTTAACAGTATTTTCGATGCTTGGACTTCCAGATTAATAGTTGTCTTTTTGCAACTATTTTGAGTTTTTCTTTCCTCGCTTAACTTAAACACAATAATCCATTACCAACAAAGGATGTCATTTCTCACGTAATTCTTGTTGAAATTCTATAGAGTCGAAGACGCGTTTGAAATCAAATTTAGAGAATATAACGGATCACTTTGTCATTTCATTTTCATCAGTGCCAAATCTAACGCTGCCACTTTTTTTTGTTTAACCATTACCATGGGTATTTGTATACATTTATAAAGGTATTTTGGTAGCTCAGCGTCCTATCCCAAATCTAAAAGCCTCTTGAAAAAAAAACACTTATATAGCTGTTTTTCTAGTTGGATTGGAACTAGATCATGAACTAACGCATGATACGTAAATATATCTGTGGTTGGTTGCCATTGTAAAGGGTGTTTTTTTAAGAGGTTGCCGATTTTTTTTTTGAATAAAACACATATAAAATTATGAAATGACCAAAATTTTTTTTTATTTGGTAGATAATTTTTTGGCATTTAACATTTAAACACAATTTCTGGCATATGGCTACCACGACTATTTTTCACAAATGTCATTCTGGAGGTCCAATTTTCCAGCACTTTTTCAAGCATTTGAGGGCGTATGTCAGCAATGACACGTTGAATATTGGTTTCCAAAGCGTCAATCGATTGAGGTTTATCCACATAAACCAATGACTTCACGTATCCCCACAAAAAGTAATCGAGTGGCGTCAAATCGCACGAACGCGGAGGCCAATTCACCGGACCATTTCTCGAAATAATGTTGTCGTTGAAAATTTCTTTCAATAAGTCGATTGTTTCACGTGCTGTATGGCAAGTGGCACCATCTTGTTGAAACCACATTTCATTCATATCCATATCTTCAAGATTTGACAACAAAAACTCATTTAACATGGTTCTGTATCGATTTCCATTCACGGTAACGCGTCGTCCTTCCTCATTTTTAAAGAAATATGGACCGATGATCCCACCAGCCCATAGACCGCACCAAACAGTACATTTATCAGGATGCATTGGTAATTCTAGAACGGCGTGTGGATTATCTTTGCTCCAAATGCGACAATTTTGTTTGTTGACGTATCCATTTAACCAAAAATGCGCCTCATCACTGAAGAGAATTTTACGGTAAAAAAATGGATCTTCGTTCAATTGATTTAACGACCAATCACTGAATTCACGGCGCAAACGATGGTCGTGTGGCTTTAATTCTTGCACCAATTGAATTTTGTATGGCACCAAACCCAAATCTTTACGTAAAATTTTCCATAAAGTCGATGGACAAAGTCCAATTTGCTGAGCACGACGACGAATCGATAAATTGTCGTTTTCTTCGACACTGGCCTCAACGACAGCAATATTTTCTTCTGTACGAACTCTTCTCATTCTTGTCGGTGGCTTGGCATCCAAAAGAGTGAATGTAGACCGAAATTTGGTAATTACGTTCTTTATGGTGGTCTCTGACGGACGATTATGTGCACCATAAAATTCACGAAGTGCTCTATAAACATTTTTAATTGAACACTGATTTTGAAAATAAATTTCCACGATTTGAAAACGTTGTTCTGGAGTTAACCTATTCATAATGATTTGCCAAACAATACTGAGTAGAAATGCCACTTTGAGCTGTCAAAACAACTGTCATAAAATAAAACGACATCTATCGGAAAAACAAACCTCCTAAAAAAACACCCGTTATTTCCAAAACCTTAACTTCACGTGATTCTTCGATCAATGGTTTTGGGGAAGAAACACGAGATTCGGCGACGTTCAATTTAGTGAGAACTTCATTTGAGTTAGTTGCGAAGATTACACCCAGATGGGGCATTATTTTAGATATTTGTCTTGTCAACTCAACGATTTTAAATTCATTCCATGCTCCAGTAAGCAAGTCGTCGATATACATGTCCCGTAATAATTTCCCGGATGCTATCCGATATCATTCAATGAGTACTCTGATGTAGTTTTGGCCGACGCGTCGAACACTACACGCAACTTTGTGGTGGTTGAAGTCTCCATCTAAACTGTTGTACTCCTCCACAAATCATTCTATCGCAACACCTAATAATTCTTGTAATGGATTTCTTTCTAACTTAAATGGTAACTTTACCATAAAGTGATTATCTTATAATTTGCTGGTTGTTTTTTTAAATAGTTCTTCACAAATTTGATCTTCTGGTAGCAGAGGTGCGTTACTAAATACTTCTTCGCACTTCCTGAATCTCTTCAGATTTCTTTTTAAACTGAAATTATCCATAATCAAATTCCATGGTAATGGAATTATTGTCAGACATCAGATTACCGGTCAAAATCCAACCGATTTGTCAATTGCTGTGGTTTAAGAATTTGGAGGAATTTATCAGCTCCAATCAACAAGTCAATCTTTGATGAACGTTTACAACTTATATCCGCTAAAGTCAAGTTTGAAATGAACTGATAGTTTATTAAATTTTCTCCTTGGGTTGCATTGATCTTAGTGATGAAAGATACTACATAAGCGGAGCTCTACTAACCCTCTAGTAGTCACAAGATTTTGATTTGCTAGTCCCTGGAAACAAATTTGCAAGTAAAACTTTGCGATGTTCTGGTATGCTGCTGCTGTCTTGGGTTTCACTGGAGGAACAATTGGCATTAGAGGCGGGATGCAACAATGACTTGTGACTTCTTTTGCAAATGCGTCATCTTCCCTTTCATCGTAAATGGTATACGGAGTGGCATTTATTAAAACAATTGAAGCAGCGATTGTCTGTTTTCGTAAATTCTCTTCTTTGTTCAACGACCCATTCTTTGAATTTAGTTATTTCAACAATAGATGGTAATCCTCCTGGCTTAATCTGAGCAACAGTTTTTTGTGGATAACTTTTTTCTACATCCAAGGCATCAGTTCGTCTCATAAGGAATCCGATTAAATTTTGACAAGTTGGAAAATCTATATCTGCAGTTTCACTAGCCCGCTTGTTTCTGGTTTATTCATCTAATTTTTAAAGCAGCAAAAACACCAACCATTGATCTCGAGATTCATCTTCAGGACCAATTACCTTTAATCCTCGAATCACTTCGTCGGCCGTATCCATTAATTTTCGGATTTGTTGCGCCTAACAGATTATGATTTGATGGCATCTCTACGAGGCTTCTAATGAAGGACTGCTATGGACAACAAGTTGAGCTGAAATTATAAAAATAATAATATTATAATTAGTTTCATTCATTAAAAATTATTTCAATTATTTCATTCTAACTTTCCTTTTTTTTTGTTGATGTTAAAATCACTGACAGTTGAGTCACACTCTTCACGTCGTAATTAGTACTATAATAAAATGAGTGCGTTTTATAACTCGATTATGTAGTTGCTCAATATACAACATCATCGATTAGTGCCATCTACCTTCAGATATTAAAATTACGTAAAATAAATGTAAAATTTTGTTCAAGAGATGCGAAGAAAAATGCGTTCTTCTGAATCCAGTCACTGTAAATAAAAATAAAATAAAAAAGTTACTGTTTGATTTAACTGAGGGAAACCAATCAAGGCAATTCATAAACCATTACGTGGAACCAAACCATCAATAACTCGTGAAACCAAGTCAAATCAGTAGTGGAATAAGACAACCACCGTCATTTGTGAGAAAATGACGAATTACCTACCTTTTACGTACAACTTCTTTCTTCTGGATTTCAACTTATTTAACGCCTCGATATAGTTAGCATAGGGAATATGTATTATACGTACATTGTCTATCCATGTAGAATATTAATTAACTACGGACCATATACGGCACTAAACTGCATCCGGGCATATTTTGATCCTTATTATTTATAAATTTAATTTTTATTAAATAAATATTTCTATGTACAGACACTTTATTGGCAATTTGTCTAACTCCCCTTTTTGAGTTTTATCAGAAACGTGACACCAGTGTACTGGTTTCCCTACTAAAGTCTATTACGACTAGTCTAAACGATAGATGTCAGTTCTTTAAGAAAAATACAGTAAACACCACGGTAAGTGAAATAGACCAACAACTTGTGTCGTATTTTTCTTAAAGTCACAATCGTTACAAGTGTTTCTGACACATACTTACTATCTCCGAGTAGACTAATCGTTCTTCAATAAATGAGTGGTGTGACAATATCTAGGCAAATTTGAATTATTAACATTATTAGAAAACATAATCATGGAATTTTGCCAACTGATGTACTTTGGCTACACCATATACCACAATAAATTACTGCTTAAACAATAGAGGATTATTACACAAATTATTTTTGGAGCGAGTTTTCAAACGGACACCCGATATCTGCATGTTAGTTTCTTGTTCCAGACGCACACATTTAGTACAAGCAATATACTCGTAATAAAACATATAAACAATGACAATAACCATATAACTGCTGTTTTATGTATAGAACGAGATTTCTATTCGGCAGACTACTTGTAGTTTTAGTTTTGTTCAATAGATAAAAACGGATAAGCGTTCTTTATCTACTCGTATTATATTGGTCAATATATAATTTATCTATCTATGCGGACGTAGGATTTATTTAATAGACGATGGATTTTGGTTTTATGTTATGCTGGATATAAATTTAATTAGATCGGGTTTCCCGGAATAAATTTCATTTTGATTTATGTATTTCGTATTTCGAAATTGATTGGAATGTGTATAGAATACGAAGGTATAATTTTAAATTAAAAATGTTTAAACCTCATTTTTATGATTAGTTTTAAATTAAATTTATTGGGTCATTAATTATTTTTTTCTATTTGCTACTTTCAGGTAAGCCAACATTATGGATCAGTACACCGAAATACGAATATCGTACGAAACATCTCATAAATCATCAACATCATTGGCATTAAAGCATTGCTCCTCTTACTTTCAATCACAACTTATACGAAATCGCACTCTAATTCTAACTATCTAACTATAACACCATGGAACAGGTAAGGTTTCAAAAACTATGCAACATTTGGTTTGAACAACAGAATACCGCAGATGCCTTCCTCAGATTAGTACGAAACCAATTGTCTGTCAAAAAATTTACTACGTAAATTACTACGTAATTATTTAAGTATTTTGGGAACCCCAATCATTTTCCAAAAGCTCTCGTAACGGTTAAATATTTTATTTGTATGGTTTATAATATATTGTCACTGAGATGGCTTAGAAACCACTTGGCAACGTCGTTGTGAATCTCTCGAGTTATTGGACACGCTTCTAAGAAAACAAAATTCAAATTTTGAAGGTAATCGAACGGTGGGCCCCAGGTCATTGTTAAATGTTTCTTTGGATACCCGATTTTAAAAAACAAACTACGGTTAGTGCTAATTTCGGGAAAATTCGTTCATAGGGAACGGGTTTGAGGGCCCGGGTCTTTTTCTTAATATTTTTGGCTCTCACGATATTGATAAAAATGGTGAAGGAAAGTTGTCAATTGCCAGGAATCGTTTACAATTTTTCTAGATTTCGGAAAAGTTAAATCAAAGGGTCATATGGGGAGGGGGGAGGGGCAATTGTGATAAAAATTGGTTCTCTTTCACCACCAGGAATCAATATCGATAGGTTCTAATGTCAGGTAAATTCGATTAGAGTCTTTCGGTTTTTCCTATTTTGGGAAAATTCGTTCAACTTCAACAATTTGATAAATATTAGTGAGCGGGTTTTCAGGAGCCCGGAATCGATTCCTATGGATCTTTATTAATGGGGGTTCTTGGCGCGGAGCGTTCTTCTCTATCATGTTGCATAATGTTGCATGATGTTGCACCGTTATGCATCATGTTGCAGCTCCATGTTGCGTGATGTTGAACGATATTGCGTTATGTTGATGTTGCACTATGTTTCGGATGTTGCATCATTTTGCGTCTTATTGCTGTATGTTTAGAAATGTTGCATGGTGTTCCACTATGTTGTGCTATGTTGGCTTTGTACATTTTTTTAACATTTTATTTTGCTTGGACGATTTTGATACACTTAGTTGGGACAGGGAAGGTGTAGCATATTGTTGAGGGATGTCGTAAGATGTTCCAATTTGGTGCTGCTCGATCTTGCAGCATTTTTTTCATCTGTTCCATCAGTAATGATTTGTACCATTCTCTGTCTAATTAATGTATTGACATTGGTCCTCTTTTCACATTTTCTTCTAACTCAAGCGATTATGACGTTCTACGGCAGGACCGGATTTTCTTTAATTAAATTTTTTTAATACCAAAAAACAGTGAGAGTACCTGAAACCAATTGCGGTGAGCCCTGATTTCAGGAAAATGCATTTATGGTGTTATCCGGCAGAGGCTGAATGTGGGAACTGTTTTATATTTTCGGTTTACACAATATTCCCGTTAATGTATTTTTTTTTGTTCGATTTTGAGAAAAATTGGTATTGGTGAGGGGTTTCCGTTACCAGAAATCGATTGCGATGGTAGTCTTGGGTGGTATCCGTTCGCTTCCTTTAATTTTTCTTCGGCTCGCATTCTTTTTATAAAAATTGATGAGAGGGGTTTTTCGAGTGTCAGGAGGAAATTCCGATGGGTGTTAAATTCGAGAAAATCGACAAGGGTAGATTTTAAAAGCCGGAAATTTATTTTGATGGGTTCTAATTTAGTGAAAATTTGTTTAAGAGGTTCTATGGTGAGACTTGGGACCCGTTCTTAATTTTTTTTCGATTGATTTTGATAAAAATTGGTGAGAAGGTTTTCGAGTACCAGGAATTCATTCTGATGAGGTATGCGGAGGATTCTTATTCATGCGGACTTGCGCGTTTTTTAACATTTTAATAGTCGCCATCGTTGCAGGGGTAAGTAGAGCTCTTGCTATGTTAGTCGGGGGTATCGGGTTCGATTCATGGTGGTGACCAGACAAAAAGTTGACCCATACGTCTTCAAAATATCTTAAACCACAGTTGTTGCCTTTTCTTCACAAATATTTAGCTTCAACGATTTTGCTAAAATTTCTCAGGACAGGGTTTTCCAATGCACGGAAACGATTTCAAGGAGCTCTGCTTTCAGGATAATTCATTTAGGAATTGCATCATATTGCTTGATGTTGCACAATGTTGCGTTCCACTATATTGCGTCGTGACACAGAATGTTGCATAATGTTGTGGGATGTTGCTAGATGCTACACCATGTAGCGTAACGTGAACCGTCTTGCGCGTTGTTGATTTTTCTCGGTCTTAGATTTGGATCGACCGATATTTATATAAATGGATGAGTGCTAAGAATCGATTGTGATGAGTTTTAAATTCGAGAAAATTTGTTTATGGGGTTCTTAAATAAGATCTGGTCTCTATTTAAAAAAAATCGGCTTCAACGAGTTTGATAAAAAGTGCTAGGGAGGATATTTTTGAGTGTCAGGAAATGGCTGCAATGGATCATGTTTTTCGTAATTTGTTTCGTCTTGTTGGTCAACAGAACTATGTATCTGTTCAATCTAAGGCGATTGAACTCAGATAGTAGAGTAGAACTCGGTTGGTACTATAAAATATCGTATACTTTATTTCAATTAAAACAAAACCGCGGGTTCTTTAAATTAAATAAAACTAAGCCGTTGCTTAACCAAGTGTGGTGTACTTATTTCTTTATTATACATTCGTGATTTCTGAGATGTTTTCTGCCTCTTTCTTCTCTATCTCCAAGACGACTCGTTTCGAGCACCAGAAATCAATTGCAATGGTTCTTCGTTTCAGGAAAATACATTCCAAGGTCTTCCAGTGGAGCCCAGGTTCACTTTTCTAATATTTTTTTTTTCGATTGTTTGAGTACGAGCAATAGATTGCAGTGGGTCCTGGCTTGCACGATTTTGAAAAAAGTCGAGTGTGTTTGGGGTGAAGGCGGTTTCAAAATACCAGGAATCAATTGCGATTGGCCATATTTTGATACAAGATGGTGAATGCGGATGCCTAAAATCGGCCCCGGTTCCTTTTCATAAATTTATTTTAACTCGAACAATTTTTATAAAAATTGTCGAGGACGAGATTTCGAGTGCCAGGAGTCGACTACGATGGGTGCTAATTTTAGCAAAAGCGGTTTCAAGCATTGTCCGGTGGGGTTCAGGTTCCTTTCTTAAACCGTTTCGGCACGTTATCTATAAACATTCTTAGAGGAGCATTTTCGAACACCAAAAACCAATTGTAATTGGTCTTTATTTCGGGAAAATTCGTTTAGGCGAGGGCCAGGGTATTTATTTAATTTTTTCGGCTCGCACGATTGCGATAAAAATTGGTAAACCGGGGATTTCAAATTTCAAGAATCGATTTCAATCAATAGAGCCTGGGTCCATTCTGTAATTTTTTTTCGGACCGATCGATTTTGATAAAAAATTGCGGAGATAAAGGGTTTCTAATGCTAGTAATGGATTGCGATGACTGTTTCTTTAGAAAATTTATTTATAGGGCCTCAGTTGAGGCCCTACATCACATTTTTGTAAAAAAATTTACTCGAACAATTTTGATAAAAATTGGTAAGGATGGGTTTTGGTACGTCAAGAATCGATTGTTCACGTGGTTTCTCGGTGGGGTGTGGGGTTCTCTTTTAACATTTGATTTACCTTCAACGATAATGAGTAAATTTAGTGGGACAGGATTTTAAATTGCAAGAAAACAATTACAGATTTCCGGAATTCCATTTAGGAGTCTTCCAGAAGGCCGTTATGTTGCAACATGTTACGTCATGTTACGTGATGTTGTACAATATTGCGTTATATTACACCTTATTGTACCATGGTGCGAGATGTTGCGTCATATTACACCATGTTGCGTTATGCTGCACCATGTTACATTTTGTTTAGGGTTGTTGTGTCATGAATCCAATATGTTGCGTCGTGTTGCACATTATGGCGTCATGTGTATGTATATTGCGTAATGTTGCACCAAGCTGTGAGATGTTGCACCATGTTGTGTCATGTTGATTTACGTGCCATGTTGTATTTGTTGCGTAAGGTGACATGTTATGTGATTACGTTACCTTCGTCATTATGAAAATGTATGTTGTTATCAGTAACAATATTGATCTGTTGCATTTGCTATCTAATTATTGCTTTGATCTTGGATTTTTTCCTGATTTTCTTTAGGAGAATTAATCCAAGTCCATTATGTGACTCCAAAATTAGTTGAATCTGATTTCGCTGAAAGATGGGGACAACGCTTGCTGAGACGTTAAAAATTTGCCTAGCTCCTTAAAACAGAAATGTTTAATTTCCTAAATCGGTCAGCAACGGTCAATACGGAATAAACCGACTATATTTACCATCCTAGATATTTACATTCAAATGTATGCCTTTGGGATTAGCTTAGGGAGGCCAGTAATGTGATTTAAACCGTCACGAAATTTAATGAAATTCTGTTAAAATAGTTCTTGTCAGGACGCTCAGGCTTAGATTCTAACCCATCGAAAAAATCACAAAATGCATAATCTTTTCAGAAGTCCCCAAATAAACACGTCCCCTTGTTCTCAGTTTAATGACAGTTCATAGATTTAGCGTTAAGTTCAAGGCGAGATTTCACGATCCCAACCCCCTAGTTTAGATAATAATTTATATTCTTAGAAAAAGATAATAATCAGACAGCCCTAGGCCAAATCAGAGAACCAGATCAGATCATTGGTGCAAAATTTTATATGAAAGAGGTTATTTTCGATTTCGACAGCTAGTTTAGGACTAGTCATAAAATGAGTAGGTTAGTATGTGCTCATATTAGCTAAATGTAGCATCGAAATATATTATTCATGGACAAAACTACCAATATACATCTCAAAATCATGTAGACAAAATCCGAGACATTCTAAAAACTAATGAAATTTCTAGCCTAGAGTTCATTTTCAGGGACTTGCCACGAAACGACTTTTTTCTTATTTGGCCTAAAATTAGCTACTAGTACATGCATATCATAATCATGTAGTCCTAATCCCAGACATTCTAAGTTGTGGCGAAATAACGTTAGTTTAATTGAGCGGGGCGAATAATGTTTCGCTGTGCGATTTTTTTCTAAATTGACCCTTAAACTGTTTGTCTTGGTGAAATAAATTTATTGTTATCGAGGGGGACGAAAATTTGAATAAAATTTAATGAAATCTCTAGATCAAAGTTCATTTGAGGAAGCGGAACGAAATAATCAGTAAAATTCGATGCCAGAGTTTGTTTTTAGGAACTTGCCACTGAGCGATTATTTCCTAATTGGCTACTACTGATAACATTTCAAAACCAATTTTAGTTTTGCGAAATAATTTTAGTTTAACCGAGCGAAGCGAAAATTTAAATAAAAATCAATGAACCACAGTTTAGTTCCCGGTACTGGCCAAGGAACGATTTTTTTCTTACTTGGCTTAAAATTGACTACTAGGCCATGCATCACAAAATCATATAGCCTTTGTTTCTACATTCTCAGTTTTGGCGAAATAATTTTAGTTTCATTGAGCGGAACGATAATTGAAATAAAAATCAATGAAGCCATTTTTGGCTGCCATGAACCATTTTTTCTTATTTTGCCTAAAATTGGCTGCTAGCGAATGTTTGTCAAAATCATGTAGCCCTGATCGAGAGACGTTTTAAGTTTTGGCAAATTTTTTTTTGTACCGAGTTGGACGAAAATTTAAACAAAACTCATTGAAATTCCTGTACCAGGGTTCATTTTCGAGATCTTGCCATGAATCGATTTTTTGAGTTTTTGAGTTTTGATCCGAGACATTTTAGTTTTGGCAAAATAATGTTAATTTAACCGTGCGGGACGAAAATTTAAATAAAAACCAATGAAATTCCTAGCCCATAGAGTTAATTTTCGTGAACTTGCCAGTGAACGATTTTTTCTTATTATTTGGCTTAAAATTGGCTACTAGTGCAAACATCTTTAAATCATGTAGTGCTAATGTGCTGATGAAATAGTTTACCCAAGTGAAATTTATCCCAAAAAATCCCAAATTTGTTGCATGCAATAAACGTTGCACAATCAATAGGTTTTTGCAACAAGTTTCAAAAGATTGGCATGTCGGTAGGTTTCCTGGAACGCTCGTGATACGTTCTCTTAACGGGACAGATGAATCCACAAATTTCAATTCGCAGATATGTGGTATTACGAGCGTTCTAGAAAACCTACAGACATGACAATTTTTTGAAATTTGTTGAAAAAATTTGAGGCAACAACCCCTTTGTAAACGACCCGTTATTTATATCACCGACCCCAGAAATCGTTCGATTTATTTGTCCCGTTAAGAGAACGTATCACAAGCGTTCCAGAAAACCTACCCACATGCCAAACTTTTGAATTTTGTGGAACAGATTGTTTGAATGTTGTGGGAATATACCCAGTGTATGAGTCTTAGAATATGATTTTTGTTATTATCATTTTGAAAATTTACGAAAATTTTGAAAACTTTCTTGCATTATTTACTTGCCTTCTTTTTATAGTTTAGTGGTAAGATTCTTTATTTATATTTTTAACATATATGGTTATAACATAATAAGAAAATCATTCATTTATTTTTATTTCAAATCAATCAATATATTTTTTGAGATTTCTGTGTAACATTTGTTGCATGCAACAAATTTGGGATTTTTTGGGACGTATTTCACACGCATAATAGTTTAGTTTATGCCAGTGGGAGGATAATCAAAACAAAAATCAATGGCCCACAGTTCATTTCCCGGTACTGGCCAAGGAACAATTTTTTGCTTACTTGGCTTAAAATTGGCTACTAGACCATGCATCACAAACTCATGTAGCATTTGTTTCTACATCTTCAGTTTTGGCGAAATAGTTTTAACTTCATTGAGCGGAACGAAAATTTAAATAATAGTCAGTGAGATTTCTAGCCCAGAGTCCATTTTGGTGAACTTGCCACAAAAAAATTTTTTTCTAACTTCGCCTGAAATTTTCAATTAGTAAATCCATATCAGAATCAGTTTTACAGTTTTTTAATACTTCTGTTATTATTCAATCAATTTTATATTAGATTGCCATCAGTTGGTAAGTGTTGCCTAGTTAAAAAATTTCTTTCCCGGGATAGAACGCTGGTATAACTTTATACGCGATTCCATACCCCATTAACCTAAATATTCTAATTCTTAAAACATCTTAAACCCAATTAATCAACTTTATCGTAAATATCCCTACTGGATACCGGACCATATTCCAACAATTGTAAAACCCAATGAACCATATTACTCATCTTCTAATTTATTTTCTCTTCTTAAATCAATCCGCATGACGTCCAGGCAAACATTCCATTGCAATTTCACAATAAAATGTGTATAAAAAAAAATTCACTTTTAGATTTCCCCATTTTTAAATCCAAATTGATTGATAGTTTTTGCGTCCTTTGGTGATGGAAAACCAAGCGTATCGACCAAAGTACAAAAAAAATGCAAACATTAGCAAAAATATTTGTTGTTAGTTTATCTTCATCATCATTCCGGCACGTCGTTGTTTGTCTTCCTCTTGTCTTGTGGTGCCGTTGGTGGTGTCGGTGGAATGTGCGGCGATGGGAGAACCAAACATAAAACATAAAATCAATATATCTATATAGAATTTAAGCTATATATAGTCTATTTATATATAGAGGAAGAAGTAAAATTGTCTGTGAAAATTAAATTTAAAAAAATAAAAATAAAACGGAAAATCCAGAGTGATAAAAAACAAATATAATAATTTAATGCTATTGTTTTGTTTTTTTTTTGCTTTTTTATCACACAACAATCAACCCATGTCACAGATTTTTTTTTTTGTTCCTGCCAGATTGATTTTTTTTTGGTGTTTATTTTCATTGTATTTGTCTATGGTTGTCTTTTTGTTTTCTCACGTTGTCTACCCGGTGCCTGTGTTTTGTGCTAAGAGATTGGCAAACAAAAATTGTTTTCTCAATCTCCTGTGGTTTGTTGAATTTTAATTTAATTTCGTTTATTTTATTATTTACCACCTGAATTCAGGGGGAGACTAGGTGTTTGGGACCAGATTTACGATTCTGTTAACGATTTAAGAGGTGTCGTAAATGCAATTTAAAATTTCATATTATTGTCGTTCCATTTTCCTTTCCCAAAATCGATAGACGTGTACAGGATTTTCGGAAATTTTACTTAATATTTTATCTCTAATGCAGATTTCTTGAAAAACAATTTCGTTTGGTATTTGTACATTTACAATTATAATTTTTGTATTAATCTGCCCCAAATATTTTATAGGTATGTTACCAACTATTTATTGTTGTAAACTATAAATGCAAATATATTCAAATCTTCTAATTTAAGAAATGATTTATTCATCTCTGGTGTCTAGCTGTTGGTTATTAGAAATTTATTTTATGCAACATGAATTGTGTTACATAAAAATAACTGTTTTTGTACAATAATATTATTTCTTCTTTGTATGAAGAAGTTAACTACCTCGGATGTGTAAACTAGACGCCAGATGTATCTTATGATCTGCGCCAATAAACCATTATGGGAAAATTAGAAAGTTTCAGAGGTGGCAGCACCTATTATACATATAAATGAAAACCAAATTGAATCTGTGCTTCATTAACATAGGAAAATTTTTGAAATAAAGCAAACAGTATTGGAATAATATCAAGCACTTTTGTATTACATAGTCAAATTCCTACTAGCATGCAAATAAATTATTAATGATATCTCATCTATAACTACAGAAACTCTCACTACAGTGGCATAAATATGAACCACGAGTAAAAATCTTCAGAAGTGGAAACGTAAAGTAATCATAATCCAACTCAATCAATTTTTTTTTGTTTTTTATGATTTAATCTTTTCAATCTGTACTGTGGCCGAATCACTCCCAACTCTTTCGTGGTTCGCTTTCCACGCACCTGCTTTACGCAGGTGCCTGCCAAATCGACGACGTACCGCTATAGGTTTTAACAGTCTTCTTAACGTCTAAATGTTCCGATAACAAAACTGTTTCAGACTATCCTGGTTGTCGATTCCAGTGCAGCATGTCTCAGCCGACTAGCAACAGTGGTTGAGGAGTGATTCTTTTCTGACTATGATTGAAAAAAAAAAAAAAATTTATAATATATTATATACTACTAAAGAAAAATTTCCGTTAAACAATAAAGAGCACAAATATTGCAGAAAAAGCAAAAAAGCACTATAAAATAAAATTAAAATTAGCACCGTAAAGATTTTAATGATTATTTATTTAGACATTTTAAGTCCGATTGTTTATTTTAGGTTGTTCCTAAATACATTTTTAGGCATTTCTTAAACAAGTTAATACTTTCAATTTCTTTTAGTTCGGTTGGTATCATGTTGTACATTTTCAGATCTTTGTACAGTATATTGTTGTTTTTTGAGTTTGTTGCAAAAAATTGCAAGTGGAAGTTGGCTCGCTGTCTCGTCCCATATGAATGAATATCACACGCATGAATCAGAGGTCGGTGAAATTTAATTAAACCTCTTCGAATTTTAAATATTGTCATTATGAGTTCGAAATCAATTATATTATGGAAGCTGAGTTGAGATATAGTTTTAAAAAGTTCGATTGTTGAAAATCTTAGTGGCAGGCGGTATATGTTTTTTAGGGTTTTTTTTTTAGAATTGCGATCTCATCACAACGGAAACCAGCGCATCCACTCCACACTGGGTTTAAATATATTAATTGTGGTAAGATAAGGGAATTGTAGATTAGTAACAGGGAACTTTGCGGCAAAATATGCTTCAGTTTTTTGATCGAGAATACAAAATGTCGTATTTTAGTCTTAACCATATCGATATGGACGCTCCATTTCAAGTTTTCATCTATCAGTAGACCCAGGTACTTAAATTGATCCGTACGCTCTATCTGAATTCCCGCATAACTAATCCTGTACTCTCTTATAACTTCCGCTGATATTTTTTTATTTGTAAATATCATATACTTAGTCTTTTTGGCATTTAATTGAAGTTTGTTTTCATTGAGCCACAGGTTTAGCAACGTCAAATCCATCTGCATATCTTCAAAAGATCTTTAAGATTTATATTTTCATACTTTATAACAGCATCATCAGCAAAAAGCTGAAATGTGCCCTTAAAGTTTTGTCTGCATATGTTAATGTAAATGTTAAAAAGGACCGGCCCAAGAATGGATCCTTGCGGTACACCCCTTGCGAGACACATCATATCACTTTCTGTTTGATTAACAACTACAACCTGAGGACGAGCTTTAAGATATGATCGGAACCACGACAAATGCATCTGCTCAATCTTCAGTCCCTGAAGTTTGGCGAGCAATATATCATGGTCTACCGAATCAATATTATTCGCCTTCAAAAATTGCATTAACCGGTTATTCACTATTCTTTCGAATACTTTTGAGACTGAGCCTAAAATAGATATTGGTCTATAGTTGGTTGGCTCTAGTGCATCCCCATCTTTAAATATCGATATAACTCTTGCCATTTTTAGTTTTTCCGGAAACTTGCCTTCAAGCAACGAATTGTTAATCAAGCTAGTTAGCGCTCTCTTCAATTTTTCTTGAAAAAATTGAAGGAACTTGCCTGATATGCAGTCCCGCCCCGTGGCTGCAGCTGTTTTCAAACATTGAATGACTCGCCTAACTTCCTCTTCACTCACATTGGTTATATCAAATTTAAAATCTATGTGATATTCTGGCATAATTACTACTACATTTGGCCACGGAAAACCGCATGCATGTATGAAACTAGCATTGAATGCGTTGGCAACTTCCCTTGGGCCCTCGCTAACTGAGCCATTTAACATTACCGAAATATTTCTTATTATAAATGGCCAACTTTAATAGATTCCAAAATTGCTTGGAACTTCCAATACAATTTTCTAGTCTAGTTACGTAAAAATCTCTTTTAGCTTTCCGTACTCTGGTTACTTACAATCGAGGATTTTATTAGATTGAACTTAACTTTTAAATGTTCACACTCAGGGTATTTTACAGTTAGTTTAAATAATTTTTCCCTAGTTTTGATATCCCGGTATAAATCTAAGGTCATCCACGGTTGTTTCTCGAGCCCGCTTACCAGATCGTCCAGAGTTTCGACGGTTTCTATTTTTTGCCAAAAACGATTTTTCGCAGCCAAATCATAATTTAACATTTTAAATAATTGTGCCTGTTTAGATGCTCGAGCTTGTACATCTAAGACTAATTGAATCGCTCTGTGGTCAGAGAATGATACATCCTCCAATGCAAAACTGTGTACTAATCCGAATTGATCAGTCAATGCATGATCTATAATAGTGGAAGTACTGTTGCATATTCTTGTGGCAAATTTTGATGCTAATTTGTTAATGAGCATGAAGCCATTTACAGATAGTAAATCTAAATATTTACTAATTTTTGGGTTTCTTGGATCTAAAATATTTAAATTAAAATCCCCTACTACAATCGTTCTCGGAAATTTCTCTAAAATTGTTTGAAAGGACTCTAAAACATTATCAACATTTGATCCCGGGCATCTATATATACTGATTAAATGCATATTTTGCTTAAGCAATTTTAAAACTAGAAAATTGTTTTTCAGCTCATCTTTTTCGAAAATTACAGAGCATTTAATATTCTCTTTAACTAAAACACATATTCCACCTCCTTTACCCGTACGACAACTATGATACGTATTATAACCATGAAAATTAATTAAACATACCTCATCAGATTGTATCCATGACCCAACTAGCGCAATGATTTCGGTCCCATAATTACACAACGATAAGAAATTGGTGGAACCTCATGAATCTTCGGCTTCAAACCCCTGATATTGAAATATACAATATTTACATAACCCGTTTCCAATTTTTTACGACCGTACTTAAACCCGAGTTCATAATTCACGCTATCAACTAAATCCGCTATTTGAGAAATGCCATTTGTATTTATGTGTGTATTTCTATCTGTCATAAATCGAAACAGCTGACTCGTTTGTTTATGTTTTTGTTTGTTGATATTTTATAGTGCATTTTAAGTTTTCAACTAAAAATAAATAAATATAATAATAAATATAATACAGGGTTTTTCAATAAGAGCACTTCAACTTTTTTTTTGAATAAAACACAAACTGTTCGACTTTTGAACTAACTTTTTTTTTATTAACGAATTTGAACATATACATTTAAGTATGGAACTCGATTTTTGAACCCAATTTTCGACCACTCTTTCGCATAAATCGGCCGAAATTCCAGCAATTTCACGATCTATATTGGCTCTGAGCTCTTGCAACGTCGCCGGCTTATTGGCATAGACCAATGACTTCACATAACCCCAAAGAAAATAATCTAGAGGTGTCAAATCACACGAGCGCGGCGGCCACTGGACGGGCCCATTTCGCGAAATAACACGCTCATCGAACTTAGTCTTCAATAACGCGATTGTATCGTGTGCTGTGTGACATGTGGCCCCGTCCTGTTGAAACCACATGTCGTCCAAGTCCATTCCATTCAATTGCGGCCAAAAAAAATCGTTTATCATATCGCGGTATCGATTTCCATTAACAGTAACGTGGCGATCGTTATCGTCGACGAAAAAATATGGCCCAATGACGCCGCCGGCATGTAATCCGCACCAAACAGTGACTTTTTCGGGATGCAACGGTGCCTCATGAATCACGTGTGGGTTGCTTCCTGCCCAGTAACGCATATTTTGCTGGTTGACAAATCCATTTAGCCAAAAGTGAGCCTCATGAAAATCTGCATCATTTTCGATTTGCTCTTGAGCTCAATTCACGAATCGGCGTCGCTTCAAATGGTCAAACGGCTTTAGTTGTTGTGTCAGCTTGATCTTATACGGATGTAGGCCAAGATCTTTACGTAAAATTCGCCACAATGATGTCACAGAAAGGCCCAATTGTTGCGAGCAGCGTCGTGTGAGCGACACATTCGCGACTTCTTGAACTGAAGCCCTGGCGGCTGCGATGTTTTCAACACTTCGAGCACTTCTTGCTCTCGAGGGCACCGGAACATTATGTAGCGAACACGTAGACTCAAATTTTGCCACTGTACGGTCGATTGTCGAACGGGCTGTTAAATGGACCGTAAAATGGCCGTAATGCTCTTAAAGTAGCAGCAACAGAACGATTATTTTGATAAAAAATTTGCACGATTTGCAATCGCTGTTCACGTGTGTAGCGTTCCATCATGAAATGTATACTAATGAAGTTTCCAAATGACAAAAGATTAATAAAAAATATGGCGTCGTTCGCCGCCCCTATCGGAAAAAAGTTGAAGCGCACCTGTTGAAACACCCGTTATAATAGTGTTTAGTGTTTAGTGATCAATAAATCGATATGAAAATAATTCTATGTGAAGCGATAAATTAGTCTATTTGAGTGAATTATTCAAATTTTTAATTCTATCTAAATCGTTTGAACTTTTTATGTGAATAGTGTTACTCTGTGGTGCTTTTTTCAGTAAAATCCGATTGTTGGTGGTCCAGAGAAATTGGAATTGGTTAGCTACTTTAAATTACCGAGCAGCACGAAATAGTTGGAGTTTATTAGCGGTAAGATGATCTCGAATAAATATTTGTTTGGTATTTTCAGTTTTGAATCCAATTTGATCCGTAAATAGATTTTTATATTCTTTCTTATTTTTTATTATTTCTTGCTTGATGGTGATGGATTTAAGCTTGACCAGGAGAAAATGATTAGGCGTTTTGGGTGCTGTGCTGGTGGATGGTAACACGAGTTCTCTCCCGATATATTGTGCGCTGGTTATACAACCACTGGATACGTTGGCTTTGATTGTTTTAAGAATGTTTGCAGTTAAGGTAAGAGGATCAATCGATCTATCCGGTATTCCAGAAATTACAATGTTGCTTAGATTGTCTTTTTCTTTCAGATATTCAACTTCCGTTTCCAGGCGATTAATAATGTGATGGAGCTCTTCGTTGTTTTCCTGTGCAACCTGGACCCTGTTGTTCAGTTCCGTATTTTCAGCTGATAAATTTACTATTTGGTCACGAAGCACCGATAGTTGGTCAAGGAGAGATTTTTTCACATCCAGGATTAGGTGTTCAAGTCTTTGAAAGCTTTGTTGATTGATATCGACTGATGATTTCAAAATATGTTATGTTTGTGGTGTTTGAGATGTTGGAGGCGTACCATCAACAGGAGCCTGCTTCTTTAAATCGGAGTTGTTTTTAGGGCTGACAGTTCCCAGGGAGCTTAGTTGACAGCAGTTCCAAATGGTGGCGATCTTTTGAATTTCCTGCCTGTTTTTACCAGAGAAGCCAACACAGCGTGAATGGAACGTATTATGACATCTGGTGCACTTAATTCCTTGGTGAATCTCGCTAATTGCGCTTTTGCAGGACACACATTTAATTTGGTCAGCCATTTATTGGAAACACAAAAGTAATGTAGTGTTGTACGAATGCTGATGTAATTTTTTTGTTTGAATTTTTATTTTACTTTATACTTTTCTTAGAAAAATAATAAAATTTTAATTTTTAATGCCCAACAATTGTTTTCCTGAACTGAGTACTTTGACAGCGCGCCAATTTTTTTTTTTTTACTGCTTGATATCAGGTAAGACGTTCGTTGGTTCCTTTATGAGTTCAGATGGGGTTACTGTTTCATCTCCAGGGGAAGCCAAAAAAAATTACTTACACATTTTATTGTATCGCACAAAAAAATGAACGCAACTGATACCATTTTCAAATAATTTATTATTAAATAAACATCCCGAAACCATTTAATGTAGGCTGCCCGAATGATCTTTCCCAGTCCTTTAATACGCATACCTAGGTTAGTATTAGTGATTAGTACCTTAAAAAACCATTAAAAAACATCGAAAGAAATTAGAAATTATATAAATAAAATGTTTAGGTACATAAAAAAAATAAAATAATTAGGGTCCCGTTGTGGATCCGGTACTGCCGCCGAAGGAAATTGATTTTTTCTCCGTTTTTTTTAAACCACCTGGATTAATTCGTGGCGTTTTCACTTTTATATTTATTTTTGTTTTTAATATTATTTGTTACACTTGTACAACATTAATACCTATACTAGTAACAAAATATACAGTACGCGAAACACAACAAATTCTTGCTGAATAAAAATTGGAAAAGTCAGCGGATTTAAACGAGAGATAAAAACGTAAATTTCTTTTTTCGTTCATTTTTTTTCTGTTGCATTTCTTTTGTATCTCCGTAGGTGTTCTTTCAGATTCTCATGAAATCATAATTCCCAAAATTGTCTTTAATTGTTGTAAAACCGTCAAAAGGTCCGATTTACGTAGAACCATCGGCATATTCCATAGCTCCATATCATATTGGCATGGAAGATGGGTCGGCCCATGGGTTTTGCACTCCGACAGGGGAGTCATAGTTGTGTTCATTTTCATTAACGATCGTACTCAGAAGATGAACAATCCCTTTTACATTGGATTTGAACCCGGTACCTCCCGATCCAAACGCCAAAGCTTTAATCACTGTGCCGTTTGGTCGATAACAGTATTTATTTATTTATTTGGATTTGAAAATTAAAATTATAAAAGTAAATCAAACAAAAGCACCATTTTATTAAAACTCTGTGTGTCTTTACTGGTTCATTCTCGCCTTAGTTGGTTCTGTGTTTTAGGTTGAGGATATCTAAGGGGTTATTTCTTAGTTGTCTAGACAGAACCTTTATTTTAATTGAATTTACTTTTTCCGGTCCATCAATTAGTCCTAGTAGGTGATTTTATTGTATTGGGTTTAAGCTTAATACTGGTTTTATTATAATTTTATTAATAAAACCCCGACGTTTCGACGGTATATTCCGTCATTCTCAAGGGATACAAGAATTTATGAAAATTAAACAAACAATTTAAAAAATTAATAAATTTATGGAAGCATAGTTCAAATTATACAAAGTAAGTAAAAACAACAATTTTCTAGAAAATAATGTGATCGTAGTAACTCGACAAAATTTTTGGAAGCTTCTGGAAAGTTTAATAAATTTCGGGATGAATTTGAATTTTTTTTTATATGAATACTTTCCAAACTTTGCCGTTCAGTAAGGGTTTGTTCCTTATCAAGTATTACAGCATCATCTATAAACATTGACTGACCAGTTCCTCGAAGATGATTGGTCATTGCACTATTTGAAGAAATATGATCATGGGTGGCCTCAACATTATGATGGTGCACCATCATCTTTAAATTTTGTCAAATTTGTCCGGAACATTCTTTTCCACATGAACATTTTAATTCATATGTTAAACTAGCTGAATTACCAATGTCTCGACGTCACTGTAGTTGCAATCTTATATGACTGGAATGCATTAGATACTGAATTCAGTATCGGAAGCTTTACCGGAAACATCAAATATTGTAATTTTACAGAAAACAAATGTAACGCGGTCCCTAGGCTCAGGGGCCCATCCCTAATTTTACAATCTCAGAAACCTTAGCGGGCGTGCACGCAACCCCTCATCAACGTTTCATCGCAATCGGATGAATGGTACAGGAACGCAAGAGAATGGGCTTCTTGATTAAGGGGACACAACCCTCAGATTCGGACATGTTCAAATGCAGAAACATTCGCGGGCGTGCACACAACAACTCTCCAAATTTTCATTGCAATCGTACGAGTAGATTTGTCAGGAGGCTGTCTACAGACAAACTTACAGATTTACAAACTTTCATTCTTATCGCTATCGTGATTTTGATTTAGGATTGCCAAACACCATGTGAAATTAAAGCGAATTTCATTTGCCTGATTATGTGATTTACTTTATAATTTTTTAAACCAATAATTGTAATTAATCTGCATAGAATCTATTGTTGCTGTTTTTCAGCATAATTCAGTGATTGTAAATAACCCTTGTGAACGGAATCGAAAGTTGTTAAATCTCACGATCTCGACACTCAATTAATAATACGTTCATCGCAACGCTTGGTGATGCACGATATTTTATGCCTTTCTATCCGGAGAGAAAACGAATAGCGCTGATGGTTTACTTTACGTGCTCGAGAACGTTACGGACAACTGCTCATGGGAAAAACACGGCAATTGAAGCTTTATTCCACACACTTCTAATGATTGGCCTTACGATTTATTAATCATCGTTGCGAATGCAAGGCGAACTGGAAACTGAACACGCTCAAATTCAAACGGCAAGTCTGTTAGAATCAGTGATATTCTTGGAATCAGAACATCCTAGCAAATCCAATCAATTCAAGAATTCAATTGGATAATTGACGATGAATTCAATTGGCCAGCGACTTGACTTTGGATTTGTATATTCAAATCGTATACGTCCTTATTTTTTGCTGCGAAAATGGCTCGTTCGCGAGAACGCGACCTATATTCGAGAACACTTTGTGATTAATTCTTCTTTAGAGGTTGTGAATTGACAAAAATTAGGTGGAAACGAAATGAGGCCAACTATAGTCTCTTGTAACCGGTGACGTACAACTCTGTCTAGGATTTAACCTGCCGTATCCAACAGGCAAACTGGATGCCAGGAGTACGGTTCACCTGGTGGTTTGTCTCCTTTTAGTAACAATACTAGTCTCTGTCACTTCCATTTACTAGGGAACAGCCCCTCAACTAAGCATGCAGTATATACAAAATATATGTATGTATATATAGTTTGATAAACCTGGCTTTGGAAAACCAGGCTTTAGAGAACCAGTATTCAGTAGTACACCCGGTATATCGAAATTCATTTTTATTTTTCATATTTCCCTAAAAAGATAAAAAAATACGAATCTGAACGAAAAGTTCAAAATGTACTGTGCGCTCCATCTATTAGATAAAATAAATTAGTTTTATTGTGTCTTAGCTATGAAAATCGCCCACGTGTTATCTTGAGTAGAGGAGGCCTTAAATTTAGAAAACCAATAAAGCCAATCCTTGTTGGTGGAAAATTTAATCTGTAAATTTATTTAAATCGTTTAATTCTTTGTCGTTTTCTACTAATGCTATGCGGAATCTGATACACAGACGGTACACAGATTTTCACCATATACCACAAAGATCTGGACTGAAGAGATCCCACATTTTGGTGAAATAAAGTTGTTTTTAATCAAAATTCGTCGTTTCCGGTAAAATTTAAAAATGATCTGAACTAATTTAGTTTGGAATTTAATTTACAATATTTTTGTTTTTAATCGTTTTTCGTAAATATACTTTTCAAAATATTTGAAGGAAACGAAACATCTCCTATGAACACTGCTACTTCCGGTGGACCGATGTTGGCCAAAAACCACTGGAAATTAAGTTTTTTTTTTTTTCATAAATTGGAAGCGATTTATGGAAAAAACTTTATTATGAAGTTTCAAAATATTTCCAGAAAAATAAACGCTTCTATGAAAGCTGTCACTTCCCGTGAACCTCCCAATTTATGGTGAAAAAAATCAATCTCTCTAAATCGTTTTGCGCTTAAATTTTGGAAAACTGTTTTGAACCGGTCTTGTTGCATAATTAAATTAATAGGTAATAATTATTAAATTAACTCCAGGTCGATGTTTTTTTAATAAGTTTTAAATAAAATACAATTTTATAAGTTATAGTGTATTGATTGATCATATGGTCTTTAGCATTATGTATGACATATAATGTAGGTCAGGTGGCCGGCTCTGGCCGTGGCGCAAGGACTAGCTGTTTTAAGCACATTTTTCATAACATTTTTGCAGACTTCTGGTGTTATTTTATCAATTTTGTTTCGGGGTGGAAAAAAGAAAGAAATCGGGATGGATCAAATCATGGGGGCCAGTTAATATCACCACTTTTTGACATATTCGGCCGAGAAAAATTTGACACAAAAATTGCGCGCCATACAGTTACTCTATGAGGGTATAGTGGTCTTTGGTGTATCAATTGAAGGTGTTCAATGCACTAATAGCAGCAATTCTCTTTATTAACAAAGCCGGCCAAGTCAAAATGTGCTTCGTTGCTCATAATGTTTTTTTGCCAATAATGCTGGTCGTCACAGCTCTTGTAACAATTGAATTTTGCACGGGAAAAAACAAATTTTCTTTGAGAAAGACGTTCAGCAACATTGTTCCTCACTGCATCAATCCTTTCTGGACTATGTTAATGAATTGTGATCCAAAACATAATGGCGGCCAAACAAAATCGACCTGGAACATAAAAAGTACCTTCTATTTTCATCGGAGATAAATAATTCTGCAAAATTTCAGCTCAATTGGACATCGAGGAGTTGGTGAAAACTCGATTACAAGATTTGACCCATAGGGATAAAGAGAGTTCAATAAAAGCATGTAAAAATGATCCTTTATGAACTACTCTAAAAAAAAAACTAACAAAAATTAAAAATTATTTAACCCTTGTGTCAAAACGACATACCTGGGTATGTATTTGACGATAGAATCGACCTAACAGAGGTGGTACCGTTCTGGTACTTAATATACATTATTACATCTTTTACTCAGCACGAACATACCCGGGTATGTTCATTGATTGATTGATTAGACTGTAGGACCAAGTACTGGACAAGTTTCGGATAATGCTGGGCCTATTCCTACAACCTGCTTACACATAACAATAAGAAGGATAGGAAACGTTTTTTTTTTTGGGACAGAACAATCCTCAGACACCTAACGATCGTACGGCACAATACAATTCTATAATCTACTTCTAATCTACTAGAGGAAGGATAAAGGCTTAATAGGTTTAATGGTCTTCAACAACGACCAAGTTCTTACACAGGACCTCCCGGGTGACGCCGGGCCTACAACATATTTTAGCGTAATTAGACTGTAAATTTAATTAGATTTTGATTATGGGGCGGAATATAGAAGTGCCGGACATTCCGAAAAAATCTACAAAAAAATAAAAAAGGTATTATCCCTGGGGTTTAAACTAGATGTGTCGCAACGTTACCAAGCAAGAGAGAAACCGGCACAAATTGCGACAACGTTAAATTTAGTCTCTTCAACCGTGCGTAATAATTGCAATCGGGATGCAAAAAATATTTAAAAAATTCTCTGAAGTGACAACAGAGGCACAAATTAAACACACCGTTATACCAAGAACTTCACTTTTAGTTAAAATGGAATCTCTTCTTGTACTGTGGATTGAGCAGCAGACGCAGAAAATCATGCTACTAAGTAAACCGATTATACAGGCGAAAGCTAAAGTTTTTTTGACGTTCTTCAAGAATTTGTGCCAATAAAAAGTGAAGCTTTCAAAGAGAAGTTCAATGTTAGTGGTGGTTGGTTTGAATTTCATTTGAAATGCAAAGCAGCCAGGGCAGATCATACGGCTGCCTAAAAATTCTGCAATATTTTCAAAGCTGTGGCGTTAGAAGGCGAATACACCTCGAAATAGATTTTAACGTCAATGAAACTGGCCTATTCTGGAATGGTGATTGTAAGCTAAAGCCACTTTTGGTTTATCATTCCGAAACTCCGAAAGCTTTCAAGGGTATGGATAAAAAAACTTTCCTTATACTGGCGCGACAACAAAAAGGTTCGGGTCACCGGAGTTTGTTTGATGTTTTTGGAATGGATGAGAAATTGTACAATACCGAATTTTAAAAAGTATTGTGAAGGTCAAAATTTAAATTTTAAAATATTAGTGTTAATCGATAACGCACCAGGCCATCCAATATATTTAAGGAGTTATTTCTAATTTCAAGTCATACTACGTTCGAAGAACGTTTACTCAAATTTTAAATGCCAATGATGCTACTGATGAAATCAATATTAAACGATTTTGGAAGCAATATAATATTTTGAATGTCGTTACAAACATCGCCGAATCGTGGGAAGAAGTGAAAAGGTCTTGTATGAATGGGGTCTGGCGCAAACTTTAGCCTGAATGTATTACATCTAATGTAGAAGTTGACGAAGCCCCACGGATTAGGGCAGACATAATTAATAAAGCGCAAGAAGCCAACTTCTATGGAATGAAGCGGATATCGATGCAATAATTAACACTACAGACGTTAGTATCTCCACCCAGGACTTAATGGAAATTCGCTGATGAAATGGCAGTGGAATCCGATAATTCTTCAGAAGAACGCAAATCAAAAAATTTGCCAACCAAAGGTCTTGCTAAGGAGCTTGAACTAATATCTAACGGACTTGAAATCTTTATTAATGTAGATCCAAACGAACAACAAAGTTCAATGGTTGCACAAGAAGTACTAACAAGCATCAGCTGCTATAAAAAAAATTATTAAGAAAAAAGCAGGAGAGTAATTTAGACAGCTTCTTTGAGAGGCAACCTAAAGAAAAGGGGCCAACAACTGAAATCGAGGGTTTTGACATAGACTCTGACTGAATTTCGTTTTTGGAACCTTGGTCGGTCAAAAAATTCATCATATATTCATATTTAAAAATTCGTTCGTACAAATGTAATATTACTGAACTGCTACAATTGTAAAATTTTGATGAGTTTCAAATAATTGCGAGGCGTTCTACATCGGACAAACTGGTCGGAGTTTTATTACACGATTTGATGTGGGAAAACCCATAACACAGTCCAAATAAGCAGAACATCTAAGTCATCAAGAGCACACTTATACAGGATATGACAGCAATTTAGAAATCCTGCACAGACTGAAAAAAGGGGGAAAAATTAATAGAATAGAGGAGTATACAATTTATCAACATAGGAACAACCCACAACTATTAAACGATAGGATGCTGTACACCGAAATTTTCGAATATAATTTCGGGAATTTATCTCAGTGGAAAATTATGTTTGTAGAGGCAAGAGATGATTATCTCAGGCAGTTGATTGACGAAGTTTCAGATGAAAGTGACATAGAGCAAACTGTAAATAATTTTGCTGAATCTGATGACGACAGAAACATTGTTGCTGCCAATCGTGATGCTTCAGATGCGGAGCAAGAATCACATCCACCCGAAATTGATTTAGAGGATAAATCAAATGACGAGAAACTTGAAGATGTGGACGTAGTTCACCAAGTGCCCGTAAATAAAATTTAATCATTTTTAATGAACATTGTTATTTAGACATTTAAATTGTCGATTTTTTTTGTAATTGTGGCAACAGATACAAACCATACAAACTCGAATCAATGGATAAAAAAACTTAGTGCAACGTGTTTAAGAGAAAGACAATTTCTTTGGGCTAGAAAGTGGTTATTTTAGATCGGCTACAAAACGGAGAGGTACAAGCGCTGTTGCTAAAGCGTTAGGTTACTTACAATGAAGCAAATATAAGGACAATTAAAAAAAATTAAAAAATCATCCGAAAAAGCGTTAAAACTACATTAGTTCAATCAGTTAAAAAAAAACCACTCGGAGACGCAAATATGGAAATCATGGAAAAAGCGTTAATGATTTGAATCGAGGACAACACACAAAAGGGGATGCCATTAGATGGTAATATTATACGACAAATAGCGGTGAAAATATACAATGAGTTAAAAAAATCAAGCTTCAAGTCAACCGTCCGCCTCTACAGCAGACGTTCCAGAATTTTTAGGCAGTAAGAGGTGGTTTGAGCGATTTAAAAAGCGTTTCTCTTTGCATAATGTTAAACTTCAAGGAGAAGTTGCTTCGGCAGATAAGGTTGCCGCCGACAAATTTCTCGCAGACCTAGCGCAAATTATCCAAGAAAATGGCTATACTGCAGACCAAGTTTTTAACGCGGAGACGCGAAAAACGAAAAAGTGGCTCATGGATTCAAAGCAGCTAAAGACAGGCTCACACTGCTGTTTTGTAGTAATGCGTCGCGTGATTTAATGGCAAAGAAATTGCTTTTTTATAGATCATTGAGCCCTAGAGCCTTTAAAATTGACAAAACCAAACTACCTGTATATTGACGAGCCAACAGAAAGGCTTGGATGATAGCTAATCTGTTTAGAGACTGGTTTTTTGATTGCTTCGCTCCAGAGGTGGAACGATATTTATCAAAAAAAACCTTACTTTTAATATGTTAATTCTTTTAGACAACGGTCCTGGGCACCCTCAGAATTTAAAGCACCCAAATATTCAGGTAGTTGATTTACCACCAAACACTACGTCGCTCATTCAGTCGTTGGATCATCAGAGGGTAATTTCAACCTTCAAGGCCTACTATATCAGAAGAATTTTTCAGCATATTTTGGATTTAATGGATAGTGACACTGACCTTACAGTTTCTCAGGTATGGAAGCAATTTAGAATTTTGAATTGTGTGGAAATCATTTCTTTTGCAGCTAATGAATTAAAATCCTCCACTTTAAACGGCTGTTGGAAACCACATGCTGTAGGAGGATAAGGATTTGAGGACATAACAATTCACGATATTCACGAGCTGGTAACTCAAGAAAATGATTTCACTGAACAAGATCTATTTCGTATAGTTGATGAAAAAACACTTGATGAATCAACGGATACCGAAATCGAACCGCCAACTCTAAATTTTACATTGACAGGAATTAAAACAACATTCGAGCTGGCTGAAAAATTAAAAAATCAAATTTTAGAGAATGGCCCATCCATGGAACGGAGTTTAAAGTTTGAACGGGAATTGGAAAATTCTTTAGCACCATATAAGGCAGCCTCTGATTATGGAATTTATTAAAATCGGTAAAAGAAAACAAAATGACGACCTCCAAAGTTGCTCCAGTGAACAAAACCTTTAAAATTAAGGACACATACTCAGGCTACCATCACACGGTTCCTTCGCAGAGATAGGATCCAAAATGAAAATGACGAAAGTAGCAGATTTTGTATTTTAAAGAAGTTTATGATTCCTAAAACATTTCTGTAAGAAATTTGAATTCTTTAAAGTTTTTTATTTAATTTAAATTAAGCGGTTTATGTTCTAAAAAATAAAAACTTACAGTATAAAATCAATGTTTTAATATTTTATGAAGAATATTTAGCTATATTTGAAAATGTGGTTTGGACATTAATTGTATGGATTCTGAGTATCGCTTAACACGATTTCACATAACACAGCATTTATATGGAACCAAACTACCGTGTTAAGCGGGGGCTACCTGTATTATAATGCAGCGAAAGGAGCAGTGGATACGATGGATAAAATGCTAGGCGAATATATCACCACACGCCGTACTAAGAGATGGCCACTTTCTCAAGGAGAAACAATTTGCAGGAGTTAGGCAAAGCGCTTGCAATGCCATCAATTGATAAACGAGCAGCAACGCCATTTATATATCGAAACTTTAACACGCGAAACGGATTTGGAAGCAATGTTGATGCGGAAGGAAAATAGGAGAGGCATCTGAATTATTTTAATCACTATCTTTTGAGTCTAGTCTGCCATTACCAGCAGAAGATAAAGATAAAACAGGTCGCCTGAAACATAAAGGTAATTGCTTTATATGCCGGAACGACTCGAAACGACGACCCTCCAGAAAGACATATGGATAAACCCTCCATAAAAAATCATGTCTATATGTGGGACTTTTGACTTCTGTAGAACAAAATTGTTCATTGAAGTTTCCGAACCCAGGGACCGACCATTTGGCATTTCACCATGTCTATATATATGAGGACTATTTACTTAATTAATTTTTATTATTAATTTATTTTAATCAAGCAACAATTGTTGCCAGTATTCCGCCCAAATGTTTACTATTTGTATATTCGCACACATGTATAGTTTTTGTTATTTGGCCGAAATTTGGCTTCGGTTTTAAAGAATGATATTACATTTGCTAACCTCAATTTCATTTCGCCATTTATCATTTAGCATGTTTAGCTCAAAACTACCCTTAATTTAATAATTTCCTTACTGCTGAGACCAAGTGTTACCAAATGAAAACGCTGTAATTTTTTTGATTTTGATTATTTTTTATTGAAATTTCGTGGAATATGTTGAAAACATATTACATTTTATGAAAAACATGTTACTGCTCGATATGACCTCCTTTGGCTCTGATTATTTGATTCAGCCTTCTATAGAAAGCATTGCATGCTGACCGAACGTGAGCTTGCGGAATTTTATTCCATTCTCGAACAAGAGCTGACTCCAATGCATCAACACTTTCGTATTTTTTAGTGGACACCTTACTCTCCAAAATGGACCATATGGATCCATGGGATTCAAGTCTGGTGAATATGGTGGCCATTCTTTCGACGAAATCAGCCGCGGAAGCTCGAGTTTGTGTGACGGTGCCGAGTCCTGTTGGAATGTCCAACGGTTCGTACCAAAGTGTTTACGTGCCCAAGGTAGCAAAGCATCGTTTAGGATCTTTTGGCGGTACACCTCTTGGTTTACCTTGACTCCATGTTCGATGAAAACCAGAGGAGTGCGTCCATCTGCAGTCACTGCAGCCCAAACCATAACATAAGCTGGTGATTGCTTGCGCATGGCAACTCTTGTGTCCAAATTATCGTTGGACTTGTGCTCTAACCAAACACGATCATTTTGTTTATTCACATACTGTTGAATGGTGAAAATTTTCTCATCAGAAAAGATAATTTTTGGAATCTCATCACGTTCGGCCAAGGCCTTCAATGCTCGTGTTCTTTCAAGCCTAACTTTTTTTTGTGCCTCCGTAAGATCTTGAACTTTTTGTATTTTGTAGGGCTTCAAGTGTAGTGTCATTTTTAAATATGGTTTGAATGCTGTATCGTGAAACATGTAGACGTGCGGCTAATTGATTGGCACTTTGACGAGGATTTCGTTGGATTCGTTTCTTAACATTTCGTATCATTTCTTTTGATGTTGCTGTCTTTTTAGGACCGCCTCTGATGCGTTTAGCGATGCTACCAGTTTCGTTGTATTGAGTTATGGTTCGATACACAAACATTTTATTCACATTCAAATGCTGGAGCTGACGAACTATTGCTGTTTGTGAATTTCCACCCAAATACAGTGCAATTACACTATTACGTTTGAATTCCATTACGATTTTTTTATGAAGATATTAGTTTAGAACAATTATTTGTTGACCACATGTAAACAACTAACCAAACTTCAATCTGTCAAAAAATTGACGCGCGAAAATGACAACTACACAAATGACATCAGAGTGAAGTCAGTAACATTTGGTCTCAGCCACCCTGTAAATGTAGCAGCTGTTGGCTGCTCGTGTTGACTCGAAGGTTAAAACATTACTTTCTTTAACGTGTTGCTGTCTCAGTTGGCTTCGCGTGGTTACTTAAGTTTATAGCACAATTTGTGAACGTCTATATTCGTCTTTTTTTATAGCACGAGTGAATTATTCCCAACGACTGTCCCACCAGACATATTTTCGCGGTTTGTGCTTGTCAAACATGTACAACACTAATTTTTAATTCTCATCGGGCACGTTCACTATACGTAAAGATACATTAAAGGTGCATTACCACATAAACGTATAAACCACATAATCAAATATTTACGTTTCTTACCATTTTATCAAAATTAAAATTTCACACATTTTCACTTTTTAAATAATAATAATTTATTTAAACCAAACCTTAAAATATTCAGCAAACCTCGACTCACCGCACCAACACAACAGTACAGTCGTACTACAATAGAGAAAATTTAATTACATTTTTGTGTGTCTGTGTGTGTGTGTGTGTGCATAAATAAAGTTTTAATTGTATGAACACATTTATCATTGCAAAAAAAAACTGTGGTGACAAGAAAACCGACCAAATATAAACACGATATGGAAAATCTACTTGCTGGTTCCAGTAAAATTCAAATTTGCTCGTGCCATAATAATACAAAACTAACTAGGTGGTGCTTACCTTTATTCACAAGAAAAACTTTTTCCGATGATATAATAAAACAAAACCAACTTTGCTTTCGGACAGTTATGCTGTTGTGTGTTTGGAACAGATTTATGTTTCCCTAAGCCATTATACAAATTTTAAAATCGTTTACTTTTGTGTGCTTTATTGTGGGCAACACCAATTTACAGTTCCAATCTATTTCACACAATAAAATAATATCTCGGTGCGCTTATTAATTGGCACATTGATTTTCCGATTGCCGTTTTTTTTTTTTGGCGGTGGAAATTTTTTTTTTATCGATTTCATTTTTATTATTATTATTCTGCACATAATAAAAATAATAAAGAGACTTCCACTCCATATTTTTTAACTGGCTTATTATACACAACACAATGGCACACAAACAAACCAAAAACAAAACGTGGAGCAAAAAAGCACAAGAAAACTTTTCTTATGTATATTGTTCAAAGCTCTTTGGTATACGAACAAAAGTAATAAATCAAAATTGATTTTCCTCCTTTCGAAAGCTTCAGTTTAATTTTTTATTTTTAGTTTTTTGTTGCTCTCGTTATTTTCATCTACAAACAATGAGAAATAATATTATTAGATTGACTGAATGTGCTTATTTTGGTAAAAAAAAAGGAAAAAATCTCCTCGAGTAATTTTTCATTTATTATTTTCTTAACTTTTTTTTTTCACTGTATACTCGTATAAGTAGTGACAGTGTGGTTTTCGGGTGGTGGAAATATAAAATATACTATCGATCAGTATCAATTATGTAATATTTTTTTGCCAGATATAGTTTCGTTTGCAACGGAAATGTATAAGGATATGACCGATTGTTTTGCCGGTTGATTGATGTAACGGTTTAACAATTAACAATTCCAATAGCGTACGAAACTTTTGAAATATTTTGCTTCCTCAATCGACTAAAGGGAAGATGGTTAAAGGAGTATTAAGAACCAAAATCTAATGATGTCGATTAACACAATGTTTCAAAAGTCATGCAGCCATATTTTAAAAGGCTTCCCCGAAACACGAAAGTGGAAGAGATAAATGGCCCTGTTAGAGTTGCCGAAAGGATTAAAAAATGTACTGTAACTTTATTTAAAAAATAACGAGTGTTTAGAGGTTCACATCTTTAAGTTGGCAACCCTGTTTTGTTTGACAACTGATTTAACAGCTGACATTTGTTTTGTCATTGATTTGCCATTTCATAATGAATGGACTCACGCCAGAGCAACGCTTGCAAATTGTTGAAATTTTATATCAAAATCATGGTTCTGTTCGCCAAACTCATCGTGCATTGCGTTCATTTTACGGTCATCATAATCGTCCATCAGTGCGGGTAATTCGGTTAACTATGGATCGTTTTTGCACGACGTATACTCTAAATGATAATATGCATCCAGTAAGACGTGAAACAGTGCGAAACAAACAAGCGAAAGACGCTGTGCAGTCTTTTTAATTCAGAAAATCTTCGGTACAATATGTTCCGAGTGTGGACATATTTGTTCTCAACTTGGAATGGTGTCTGAAATTTGTACAAAAAATTACAAGATAATTTACTTGTTGTGATTGGCGATATGGCCCTACACTTGGAACCGTCTTTGACCAAATTTTTTTAATTTTTTAATAAATCAAAAAATCATCGGAAAGGTAAGTGCCGAGTGTGAAAGTTAGTGTTCTCAATATGTCATGGTATTTGAACACTAAATTCCACACTCGACACTCATTGTTCCGATGACTTTTTGAATTATTAAGCGAATTTGGCTCCAAAGGCACTTCCACATGTAACACCATATCACCAATCACAACATGCAAATTGTCTTGAAATTTGTTGTACAAGTTTCGGGCACCATGTCAAGTTGAGAACACTAATTTCCACACTCGGCACTCATTGTTCCGTGATTTTTTGAATTATTAAGGAATTAGTGAATTTGGCCAAAGACGCTTCCACGTGTAGGGCCATATCACCAATCACAACAAGCAAATTGTCTTGAAATTTTTTGTACAAATTTCAGATACCATTCCGAGTTGAAAAAACGAAACTCCACACTCGGCACTCATTGTTCCGTGATTTTTTGAATTATTAAGGAATTAAGTGAAATTGGTCAAATTCGCTTCCACGTCTAGGGCCATACTGCCAATCACAACATGCAAATTATCTTGAAAGTTTTTGAACACGTTTCAGACACCATGTCAAGTTGAGAACACTAATTTCCACACTCGGCACTCATTGTTCCGATGATTTTTTGAATTATTAAAGAATTAAGTGAATTTGACCCCAAAGAGACTTCAACGTGTAGGACCATATCGCCAATCACAACATGCAAATTGCCTTGCAATTTGTTGTACAAATTTCAGATACCATGCCGAGTTGAGATCACTAAACTCCACAATCGGAACTCATTGTTCCGTGATTTTTTGAATTATTAAGGCATTAAGTGAATTTAACCCCAAAGACACCTCAACGTGTAGCGCCATATCGCCAATCACAACATGCAAATTGTCTTGAAATTTATTGTACAAGTTTCGGGCACCATTCCAAGTTGAGAACCCTAAATTCCACACTCGACACTCATTGCTCCGAAGGTTTTCTGTATTAAAAAAACTTTAAAAGTATTTTTTGTATAGAAGGTATTTAAACTTATTATTGTAGGACTGTGATTTTCAATATTTTTTGTTTCACTTATTAAACCACGTTTTTCGAATTTCAACCTTTTTTCTTTTGCAGCTCCACTTTTTGATAATTTGTGTACCTACACTTTTTGAGACTACACTTTTCGTTAAAATGTGTAGCTACACTTTTTATCAACGTTAAGTACTTCACACTAGTGTACAGCGTAGCATCGAGGAAGGCCCAAATCATTCAATTCGACGTCGTTCTCCGCAACTGAAGACGCGTCCATCCACTTTATGGAAGATTTTATCAAAGGATCTTGGTTTACGTGCTTACAAAATTCAACTTGTGCAGGAATGAAAACCATCCTGAAGTTCAAATTGATATTGATGTTGATTTTCCAAAGAAAATTTTGTTCAGCGCCGAAGCTCATTTTTGGTTAAATGGGTACGGTTTGGTATAAACAGAATTGTCGGATTTCGAGAGAAGATAATCCACAAGCCTTTGCCGAAACACCATTCGTTCAGAGAAAATCACTGTTTGGTGCGCTTTACTTCCCGGTGGACTCATTGGTCCATATGACTTCAAAAACGATGATGGGCGGAAAGTTACAGTCAACGATGAACGGTATATAGACATGATTTCTAACTTTTTTGTACCCCAATTGGTCGGCATAAATCTTGCTGATATGTGGTTCCAACAAGACAGTGCCACATGCCACACAACGAGGGATACAATTAATTGACTCACAGAAACATTTAATGAAAGACTAATTTCGCGTAATGGTCCTGTTAAGTTACTTGTCTACGCTGATCAACCAGAGACGATTGAACACTTGGAACCCAACATTCGGCAAGTTATTACCGAGATACCGGCCGCAATTTCTGTAGAGTGATCTAAAATTGAACATCCAGACTACGCCATGTACACACCAGCCGCGGCGGTCACATGACCGAAATGATATTCAAGCATTAATGGCATAAAATTATCTATCCAATAAAGGTAGTTTCACTGATATTCAAAATGTTTTTCTGTGTTCTATTTTAATTTAAAATTATGACCCTCTAAAAAAAACGCAAGTAGTTGCCAAAAAAAATTGTGCAGCTGCCAGCGACCTTACTCTTTTACAGTGTTTACAAAACACTGACGAACAAAATTTAAATTATTAAGGGAGGAAAATTATAGAAGGGCCTGACCGTTAGTACGGACAGTAGAAAGTAGACGGTTTACACGCTTGGAAGTGTTACACTGTGGAGAATAAGCTGGGGCGCGTATATTAGATGTAAATTGACCATTAAGAACATATGGCAATCTTTGTAATCGCACGATTTTTTACTGGTCCCTAAGTGAGCGGAAGTTGGGGGGGAGTGAGTCTGTTAAATCAGTTTTCGCAAAAAGACGGGAGTACCACTAACTTCCAATCTGGTAGGTCAATATCAGAATAGCGATGGCCATACGAAGGAGCGATTAAAATTGTATTGTCGTTTGAATCACAATCGGATCGCTGGAGAATGCTAATCGTATCATTAGAATTTAAGGCTCCACTTTGCTAGCTACCCCCACAGATGTGTTTGTGACATTAGCCGTTTCAGACTACCACGTTCTGTGTATATACTCTTCTAAATACGACCGGAAATTACTGTGTAGTGCGGCGTAGCATTTACCGAAACATTATTTTCAGTCCCATTGAGTTTATGCCAGATAAATTTCCTACCATCGGTGTCGGTCTGGATAAGCCAGCACGGGAGCAGATGAAAGAACTAGTTTTAGAGCGTAAAAAGGTTGTTATAGCAATGTCGTTACGCGGAAACTCCAGAATATCTCGATATTTCTCGTCACCACAATATAGCCAATGTAATTAACCTCCCTCAAAGCGAACTCACAGTAAGTAACACAAATTGTTATCAAGAATCGGGCGACTACTTTTAATAAGTTGAAATTTTCTCCCAGTGTGGCAGAAGTAACTAATAATTCATCTAAATAAACGTAAACTCTATCAGGAGTGTGGATTGAGTTGGATCTGCCAAAAGGCATATTTAAATCAATGGCGGATATATGCCGTGTTTGATCTAGATGACCCAACAAATCACCTTGTTCACTTCACAGGTGTCCAGCGAGACTGGCGAGCATAAGAGGCTTTGGAGTTCTTTAATCACTTCTACGGCTAACATTTTATCTAACTCGTTATACATAAACTTATGCCGCGGCTGCATTACCAGCACAAATGCGTTACACTAAAAGATCAGTTCCACCCAGCCAAAATTTATTACATGATGGAAACTCCTCAATTATCTGATCCAGCTCCAATCAGTCCGTGGGTGCAAAGGTGTGAAATTTCGGGGAGTTGGTCTGGTCAGCTAGTTCTTGCCTTAGACTGAAGAATGAAATTTTTGAATGTTCTCGAACCAATTTCAAAAGTCAATGCCCGGATAAAGCGGTTGTTCGAGTGATGGGATGATGGATAGTAGAAGAGTGTGTGTGGTGCAGTGTTGAAGTGAATATCTTACATGATCTTCCATGAACTTCAATTATATACGTTGTCCTCGACGGGGGCAAAATATTAGATGACGTACATTAAATTCACAAATAGTTCGCACCCATCGTTTAAATAGAATGGCGGAAAAACAATTGATGGGCAATGCAAATTTAAGAGACCAGGTTGCAAACACACCTGCAAATGAAAGTGACGCAGCAACGCCGCAGAGCTAATGTAGTGAGACAAAGACAGGCGTGTCAACGAGTCACCTACACACACAGAACACATGAATGACAGCGTCTCTAATTACATTGCGCATTGACACGTGCACATGGACACATGGACCATTCGTCACATTCACAAATTGTCATCGTCGCTAGTCAAAGAATATCAACGCTGCCATGCATTCAAATATAAAGCTGAATCAAATTGGTTCTTTAATCTCAATGCCTGATGCTAATTCAAAATTCGTGCAAATGTGCTATAGAGGCGATGAGGAGCAACAAATATACACAAGCTGTCAATACAACCACATCGAGTAGATTTGAAACCGTATCTGCGAAGTCACAACCAGTTGGTCAAAGTCGTCATCAAAACAGACAAAGTACCATTTGGAAGGCCGATATCATGCGCCAACCGTTAATGAAGTTACAGTTGTTATGGTCGGCGACGCATATCAACGTCGATATATGCGGATCTAACGCAGAGATAACACGATGCAGAATATTCAAGACAGTCATCGTCCTTACGACGTTTTGCAATATCCATTGATGGGATCGGGAAGGAGGAGATGGATATCGTTTCAAGAACAAACATGGAAATCCAGCGACAGGCACAATCTATCGATGGATCAGACATTTACAAGCATACAACAACGGCAAAATTTCTAAATTTCTGGGATTTTTTAACTACTAAATATAAAAAATGGTTTATTCAAAGTGTTGTCCTTTGCTATCTACACATTTTTGCTCTCTCTCTGACAATACATGAACACCACGGCGATAAAATGACGCGTCTTTGGACTGAAACCATTAATCCGCCCAATTTTGCACTTCTTCGAAACTAGCCATGTAGTTGTGTGTAGCCCTGCCAAGCCATACGCCATCGACCGGAACAAGTGATAAGCCGAGAGGCCAGGTCTGGCGAATAAGGGCGTTTTGATGGTGTCCTGGACAATGGGAGTGGCATTCTGATCATTTTTCAAGCAATACATGGTTCAGATTAATGAGTTGTTGTCGGTAGCGACTATTTCAGCAGCTCATAGTACACGATTCCTTTCTAGTCCCACCAAACGCAGAGCATTGTCTTCTTTCCGAAGCGATTTGACGTTGTCGTCGATGTTGATGCTTCGCCAGGTGAAAGCCACGACTTTTTGGGTTTGGAATTCTTAAAAAAGATTCACTTCTCATCTTCCGCAACAATATCATGCAGGAAACTCTTTCTTTCATGCCGTGAAAGCAAAATTTCGCAAGTGGCTCTCCGAGTTTCCATCTGCCTCTCAGTCAACTCATGCGGCACCCATTTCCCCCATTTTGAATTTTTCCCATAGCATGTGAATGTTTGGAAATACCTTGGCGAGTCGTGTTCAATGCCTCCGCAAGTTGATCTTAAGTTTGAGTATCATCTTCATTCAACAACGCTTGCAGCTGTTTTCAATTGTTTTTAGTCTTCCGGAGTGCTTCTTGTTCTCAATGTGGAAATGGCCACTTCTGAAGCGTTTAAACCAATGTTAACAGGTAGTTTTCGATGGTACATGTTCGTCGTAGGTCTCCTAGCGATATGTGCTGGTATTACAACTGGTTATCGTTAACAACTGTCCACGCTATGCACAAAACACAACTTCTGACATAAATGACAACTAGATGTGTAGCTAGCACCATCTATGTGTGAACCCCGAAAATTTAGTTGCACGTCTGATATTTAGTTTGCAATCAGATTATTATACTTATCACCAATCTCTTTGGCCAAATGACACGAGAATTTAACGGCGCAGGATAAAGAGTAATTGCGCTAATTTTTCAATTTTGCTTTGGACAACAACAAATCACACAATCTCAAAACAAAAAGATTGAAATGTCAAACTCAATGTCAAATGTCGAAAATTTGAATATCGAAAACGTTTGCTGAACCCGTTAATCCTGCTATTAACGGCCACGAAGCCAGAGCGAACGTTCGGGGAGGACAACGTCTGTCGGGTCCGCTAGCATTCTATAATAAACGAGAAATAGCTACTAGTGTCAAAATCCACCATTTTTATCAACGAAACAGTTCTCCTTAAAATTGTTGTCCGGCCTATAAACATTTTAAACGATTATTTTGGAATAATTTAAGCAAATTTACGTTTAATTAAATTCAATTCAATTTAAAAAAAATAAACAAATAAAAATGGCGGACAAGGAGAGCGACGCAGATACCCGACCACCTTCAGATACAGACCCTAAACGCTTTTTAATTTTTGAATTAAAAATAAAAGAAAATTCGCGAGAAAAACGGATCGCATAAGTCGTTCTTGATTGCAGCCCTTTAAATGATAAATCCACCGTTCTGGCGCTGTTGTTCAATGTATAAGTGTTGCATTTTGTTGAAAAGGTCTCATCAAAAATTTAGCTGACGCGACTTCGTACTCAAAACTACCGCTACAGAGCTGCGGAAGGAGATAGCTTTTTTTCATTCCGATCTAATCATGTGCATATCGCTTGAATTGTCTTGGACAAAGCAACAATTTGGTCAGCAGCGTTTTAGTTAAAATATAAATTACAATCAGAACTTTCCAAACTAGATGCTTCCCTTTAAAAATTTCCAAATTTCAGTAAATTTTTCGGGTTTGTCATTTTATATACCGCAGTTCTAATTACCTCATGCGGTTTCACCCCGTAGCACTTTAAATTGGGAATTTTAAAACTGAACACTTTTAGCGTTTTCCACAAAGATGAGTTGTGAATTTTATTAAGGCACAACCTTTACTTTTGCGCAAAAATACAGATTACATCGCACTTAATCCGAAACAAGCAATTGGTATTTTCCCATGTTCATCAAAATTTTAAAAGGAGAAACACGAAACGCCCAAATTTTGTCGTTGAGTATTTTCTTGCCTTTCTGGTGTCGATGTCGATGATCATCACCCAACAAGAAATTAGCTTACACTATAAAAAAAAAATGAAATCCCAATGTTGTAAATTGTAAAACGTAATCAGAAATAGATTTGTCTTGAGAGTGTAATGTCTATGTAAGCGCGTGTAAGGGTGGCGGGTGCCACGAATAAAAAATATTCGCAATCGATTGAAGAGAAAAATAATTCGAACAGTATTTCGATTTGTGTATTACTCCCTAGGGGGTTATATGTATATCTGCGTTTACAGAGACTTGTTGTTGTTGTTGTTGTGGTTTTGAATCGAAATCTACATTTAAGATAATACTTTTGCCGATATATCGTCGAATATATTTATTTAATTTATTGAAATTTAAATTTTGTGTATATTCGTATATGTCTTAGAGATTAAAAATAAATAAATAAATAACGAATTTGAATTTTTAATGTGCTCCAGGATTGAAAAACGAAATCATCTAACGTATTATAATAAAAAAAAAAATTTTTTGCCATTTTCTAAATTGAATAGTAGGAAAAAGCTTTTCGGTATTTTCCCATTTGTTGTTGTTGCTCCTACTGCTGTCTCATATCCTATTAGTATTCTGTGCCATTTCCACTTTTGTGCTATTAATTTTATTTAACGAAGTGTTTATTATGTGATAAGTAAATGGAATAAAAAAAATAATTTTAAGTGGCTACTTTAAGAAAATAGACATAGAAATTCCACTTAACTCTGTGCGTATTAAATGATAAGGATTAGTACTCTATGTTGCGATAGTAAAATAGCCGTCCGATATTACAAAATTTAATTATTCATAAATTGTTTTATGATCAATATCGTACCATTAAAATGGTTTTACTATGCTGGTGATTTGTTCCAGTAGTACATGAAGGTGATTTAATCTTATGGGGATATTGTGATTATGCGATTGAACGACAAGATAACAATCATAAAACAGGTAACCCTCCTATAAAACGATAGATTCTTTCCGTGTTATACGGAGGCCGTGTTAAACGAAACGTCAACTTAACATCGTTTTTTTCTCCAACATTGTATTGCTGCAGCCTGCCTTTCGCCCGAGCTTGCGGTTTCTAATGTGTTTCGGATCTTCAATCGTGTCTTTCTTGTAGAACTTCTAGCACCAGATGATCTGGTCGAAAAACAAATTCTTACCCATACATCTGCTTTTTGATGCTCTGTGTTCCTCTCAAAAAATGGTTGATTTTTTACTAAGGCGACATCGTGCAAGGTCTGCAAAGTTTGACACAAATTGTAGGTAGTAGGAGCCATTACTTGAAATAATATGACTCAAATCCGGCCACTCGGATAGCTTTTAGTACTTGCTTAAGATTATAAACGTATTCATTAAATGGCCTAGTACAATGTTGTCATTCAAATAAACCAGACAAATTTTCAGTATTAGACCTCTTAGAACTTGCTCCAATAATCTCTCAAATGTATAGCAAGCACATTGCATAATCCAAACGGCTTCGCCACAATTGACAAAGACCTTTTCCTACTCAAAATGCCGTCTTTTCTCTAGTTGGATTGCTACCTGCCGGTATCCATTTTTAAGATCCAACGCACTGAAAATGTAGACCTTTGACAGCGGGTTCATCAATGCATGGTAATCGATAGCCGCCATTTTTCATCTCTTCATTCAATTTACGGTAATCAACACAAAATCTCGTTGTAGTGTCCTTTTTCTGAACAAGAACCACTGGTGAACTCCATGGGCTGTTAGACTGCTCTATCAATCCAACTGTTTCCATTTTCGTTGTTAAATCAGCCGTCTCCTGTTGCTTGCCAATTAGAGTAGCATTTCCTGTGTCGAGTCTGTGTTATATTATTTTATCCTAATTCGTCATCGGAGCAAATAAATCGGCTAATCTATCCAGTGCTTTCACTGCGAAATCTAACTGTTCCACTAGAGGATGGTTTCACAGTGATTAAACGATATTCTTCTGTTTATGATATGGCGATCAACGTCATTGTTTTGACTGGCAATTCGCAATGTGGTTGATTCTTTCAGCTTTCCAATGATCATCCCTTTGCTAATGAGCTTTCGTTTAAAATTTGTACTAAAACTTGCTCTCGCACAAAACAACCCATTATTTTTGACTTTCACAGGCTCTATAATCTCCATCATGGTATCCTCAAGGTTACTGTCTATTTCGGCGTAGAGTTCCTCACTTCGATTATAATTCGCAAAGCATTTTGCTCATTTGTGTTTATTTGAGGTGTTTAGTTATTGACAAACACAAACCCCCAATGTCTCCCTTACATGAGCTTTCGGCCCTAAAGTGGCTTCTCTTCTCGTCTCGCTTAACATTTCACTGACCTATTTTTACGTGTTTCTTTCCGTTCCTTTAGTATAGGTTTTCAAATGAAGTTTCAACTGTTGGTCCTTGACAGCACAGTTTGCAAGACATGACGTGATTGGCTGCTCCTTGCGCTTCAACAATTGGGTAGTACTACCGCTTGGAACTGCTCTTTAAAATTTTAAAAATAGATCTCGCTACTGATTATCTCAATCTAGCCTTTACATGTGATTTTGTCGCCTGCAAAGTCGTCCTCCATCCGTCTCGATCCATCGCCCTCGTCCTTTAGTTTCGTTGCTTTCGTTTTTGCTGACATCGATTATAATTGGATCGATTACTTGTTTGACAGCAATGACAGTCTGAAGTTGGTAACACTTCGTGTCAGTCACTCGGTACTATGCGCTGGCTATCTTCTTTTCCCTCAAGAGACTTTTTTTTGACTTCTTAGCTCTTTAACTTGAAGATCTTTGATTTAATGAAATGATTGAGCTTGTGTTTTAATTCTGCAAACCATCAACCTTGATATGCTCCTCGTAGTTCTGCCAACTAGTCTATGCTGCTCACTGTGCTGGTTTGTTTCGAAACTTGTTGCCTATTTTTGCACCTTTCTGGTCTAATTGATCATCTACTTACTTTTAAATAATTGTGTAAACAAATCGACGACATCGTAGGCAATGTCAGAGTCAGTCATGCCCTTTTTCGTCTAATACTGCCTTACGTCGATCTTATATACCATTATAGTGGATCTAATATTTAGTACTCAATTACGTACTAAAGTGTTAATGAAATTAGAGAATTAGAATAAAATTTTAGTGCATTAAATGTACGCCATCTATTGATAACTGGTACGAACTAACACGAAATTAGTTTAATCAGTAATTTAGTTGAAAAAATTGGTATCAAACACAAAGTATTACCGTTTTAATGGTGTACCTGACATCAATTTTGTGTCTAAACTTAGGACTAAATTGATGATTAGTTCATACTAGTTATTCAAAGATGTCTCTAATATTCATACATCAAAATATGTTTGATATTCAGTTCTAAACTTCAAAATTAGTTAAGATTTATTAATTAGAAGTATTTTTTAGATTTATAAATCTCTATAAACTTGGTAAACAAATTCTAACCATATATATTTTGCTGACACCTACCGTCATTTGGCCAAACTAAAGTAAACGTGGCGTTGCATTTAACTCTAAATGTTTGTTCACTGAACTGACTAATGTTTCTTTCATGCTAAATTAACTAAAATTGCAGCTTTAGTGGTAGTGTCTGAGACCGTTTTTTGTCTAAATTTTCGTTTAAATTAATTGTTGGTTAGTTCATACTAATTATTGCTAGATGTCTCTAATATTCACAAAGTAAAATGTGTCTGAACTTTAGATTTAAACTACAAACTAGGAAAGTGATGAATTGTAATTTATTTAACAAATTTTAATTAAAAATCCGATTCGGTTTATTTTGTGCCATCTATGAGCGACCGGTATGAACTAGCCATCAATTTAGTTAGTCGAAAATTTAGGCAATCGACGTGTCGCACACAGTATAAATATTAAAACATAATAGACTTTTTTTTAGCAGCTGATCTAATTCTTTCTTAAATATTGTGAACTACTCGCAATTAAATGTGAACCAGGCACATTAGAAATGAGAACGAATTGAATAATGGAAATGCTGGAAAATATATGAATTCATTTTCATAGTCGCTTAAGGCTACGGTTAGTTTTTGTTTGTTTTGGAATTTTAAGTGTGTTCATCATACTACAACCGTGCACGATAATTATGTTTTCTAGGTTGGCCACCTACTCACTATAATGACATGTTTAGCGACGATCGGTGTAAAATCGCGTTCTTTTATACCCAATGAGAATTAGGTTATGTCATCGTATGAAAATTTAGTTTCTAATATCATTTCCAAGGTTGTCGACGTTCTACATTGTCGACGTTGTTTACATTGTCGACGTCGTTGACCGCATCGCTATGAAATCTACGAAATTAATTACATGTCGACAACTGCGTAGATTACATTGCGTAATCTGGGGCAGATTTCCGCGATATACTGTTGTGCGTAAAAATGTTATTTCTTTTCGTAGAAATTGGCATTTGGTACTTTGAAGTTTAAGGTTGTTTTGCCTGCAAATGTCGAATACTTCTTGAAGTTTGGTATTGTGATCTCTTAAATTTTTACCGTGAATTATAATGTCGTCTAAATATATAAATCGTTTAATGCCTTGGAAACCTCGTAAGATGTGGTTTATAGTTCTTTGAAAGGTTGCTTGTGAGTTTTTTTTTAGATCGAATGGCATTCTGGTAAATTCGAAATGACCATAATCGGTACTGAAAGCGGTTTTATGTGAGTCGTATGGGTTCATTTCAATCTGATGATATCCACTGGCCATATCTAATGTGGAGAAGTATTGATCATGTCCAAGTTGATTTAGGATAGCGTTGATACTTGGTAATGGGAATGAATCGCATATACAACTATGCGCCATTTAGGTTTACCATCTGGTCCAGGTTTTTTAGGTACAGCTAAAAGTGGGCTGTTGAATGGACTTGTGCTAAATTGTATTTTTCCGTCTGCAAGCATTTCTTTAACTTGTTTGTTTATCTCATCTTTATGTGTTTGGGGAAGTCGATATCTTTGTACATGAATAGGTTTAGAATCAGTGTAAAGGTTGATGTTGTGTTGCACACCTTTTATAGTGGTCAATCGATCACCTTCTATAAAGAAAATGTCTTCATATTGTAGACATAAGGTAATTATCGACATATTTTCTTCAATGTTATTGGATGAGTCTAAATTTTAAGAAACTGTATTATAGGTTTGTTTGGGATAATATTCGAAATTGTTTGGTATTTGCTCTAGGGTTGGTTCGAAATTGGTTAATATTGCGTCTTCCGTTGAGGTATTGGCAATTAATATATTGGCTTTCATGTTATGGGATTGTAGTTGTTTATGAGATACAAAAATTCTACTTTTTGTTTCTGTTGCGAGGCATATGTGAGGTTCATTTGAGAGTGTTTGAATTTCGACAATAGTTTCACTATGTGCTGGGAGGGTAATTTGTTTTAGCGTTTGGTTTGAGAATGGAATGAGTGAATCTAGGATTCTTATTTTATTGATACTGTAAAGTATCTCTATCTTGAATTTAGTGAAGAAGTCTCTTCCGATTATTCCATCTTCAGTTATGGAGAAATCGTTTTTGACTGTATAGAATTTATGTTTGATGTTTAAATTATCGAGTAGCTTGAGTTGTAAGATTAGAGATCCATTTGTTTGAAGGAACCTTTTCCTCCTTCCCTTCCTATTAGTTTTATTTTGTCTTGAGTGTTGATGCCGAGATTTTCTACGTGACTTATTTTTATGAGTGAAACGTCGGCTCCAGAGTCTAATAATTGGCATGGTTGTATCTTGTTTATTATAGGCGATAAGGTATCTTTGCTGGTTTTATATCTAGACATTAAGTTTATTGTCATAGTTATTTCGGGGTGTAAGAGGTTTGTCAGAACACTTTCTTCTGTTTTATCAAATTCTTGGTCAAGGAGATTTTATTTGTCTAATTTCATTGATTTGTTAGTTCGATCAATTGATTTTTGGTTCAAATGGATGTTCGTTAAATTTGATAGGTGTTTAATTTGGGTGTTAAAGTTTGAGTTTGTTGGGCTTCTTGATTGTTGAATTTTTGTGTCGAAACTTGGGTTATGACTGTATGTTGAAAGGGTGTCTGGGTTTACAAGATTAGTCAGTTGATGTGGTGGGTCTTTGATTTGTGTATATTGAGGTTCATTTGGGTTTACTTGGTTATGGATTTGATTTGTTGAAGAGGTGTCTATTCTCGATTAATTGTCGTGATTATTGACTAAACCTGTTGGAAAGGTATAATGATTTGGATATGAGTTTTGTGAATCGTTTAATCATTGATTTGCTATGATTTGAGTGTTTGAGCTCGTTATCTTATTATCTAAGTGTGTTGGAAGGATTTCTGGGTTTATTTGATAATTGATAATTGATGATTATTTGATAATTGATTGCTTGTAATTTGAGCGGCAGGCCTCGTGTACTTACAAACTAAATGTGTTGAAGTGGAGGCTGGGCCTGATTGTTTGTTTGATGATTGGTTTGATAGTTGGTTGATTTGATTTTGAGCGTCTTGGCTCGTTTGCTTATAAATTAAATATGATGGGTTGGCGTCTGGGCCCGATTGATTGTTTGATAATTTGATTGATGGTTGATTGATTTGTGTGTTATAAATTAAATTTTGAGTGTCTTGACGTGTTTGATTATGAACTAAGTATGATGAAGAGGTGTTTGGTTATTGATTTAATGATTGATTGGTTGGTGGTTTACGAATTGAATGATGGATGTCTAAGCTTGATTGGTGTTCAGTTGTTAATTGTTGAGAATAGGTTTCTGTCCGGTTTATTTGGGATTCGTTGTATTCCCATTTAGAGAGAATATATGTACTCGTTTTCTGTTTGAATTAGCATTGGTTTAGGTTGCGAATGATCCGATTGCAGCGTCTCTCCGGTTACTGGTCCGATCCGTTGGAGTTTCCCTGGTTATAATGTTCTGTTTGTTCTGGGTTTTGGATTGATTGCGGGTATATCATATTGATACGCATACTGTTAAATTTGTTGGTTAAATCTCAGGTATCAGTGCGGATGGTTGGAATTGGTTGCTATTTTGCTTGAAGCTTTTATTGAAAAATTTGATACGGCATTCGTCAAATGTGTGTCCCGTGATTGTTTTGCAGTGAGAGCAATACTTTGGTGCGGGTCTATTTATTTGAGGGTTTGGTCTGGGAGGTGTTGAATGTTGTGTCGAAGTGAATTGATTCCGGTTTTATTGCTGATTGAATGTAGTTGATTGATTAAATTGATGGTTTTGTTGCATTGGTGGTGAATATTGTTTGTTAGAGATTTGTGGTCGGTTTAGATTGTAATAGGTATTTCTGTGTTGGTACATCTGACTGGGGTTTTTATGGAATTGTGTATGATATGGTTGTGCTTTTGTTGAGGTTTGTCTCATCTGTTCTTGGTTGATTCGTGTGCGTCATCTGTCCCATGTGTGGTTTGGCTGATTGGCACATTTCTGGCTGTTGAGGTAATTATCTTTTCTCTTTCAGTCCTGTTTTGAATGTTTAATCAGAATTTGTTTCCAAGTGTTCTTCGTATGACGGGTCGATTTGGTTCAATTTGAATTTGTATTTGAAACCTGCCTTGTATTGCTTTAAGGCTTCTAATAATCTATATCCGTAGTTACGTACTGTTTCACCATAACTTTGTTGTAAGTTTGTGTATCCCATTTCCAGTTCGGCCAATGAGTACGTTTTGGAATACATTTTGTTGAGTAGTTCCCGAAGTATTGGGTAGTCTGGTATTAATGTTTCTACGTGAAATTCTAGTAAAAGCGTCGCCAGTCAATCTTAATTTTATCAGCTTCTGTGGTAAGAGTTTTGTATATGTTGTCTGCTGTAGCTGTGAATCTGAATAAGTCGTCGGTTCTTCTAGTTGAGTTTTCGCCACTGAATTCTGGGACTGAGCTTAAGATGATTTGTTGAATCTGGTGTGTTTGTAGTTGAGCCATTTTTGTTGTTGGTTCTGTGGTTTTAATCAAATTTGTTTCGAGGGGTTTTTGTGGTGATACTGGTGGCACTGCTGGTGATTTGATTGAGGTTTGATTTTGTGATGGGTTATGTTGTAAATTTTTTGGTGTTGGTGGTAGAGGTGATGGAGGTGGTGGTGCAACTATTGGTCTTTGTTGAGTATTAATTAGCTTAGATCCATTTGATTTTGATGGATGAATTGGTGGGGTTTGAGGTCTAGAATTACTAGAATTACTTATTTGGGATCGAGTACGTCCTAAGTTTGTTCTGTCTAGGGATCTATCGGTTAGGGTTGATTTGGTATGGAACGGTGACTGTATCACTCATAAGTTTTCTGTATGGTTGGTTTGGTTTGAGATTCTGACTTAATATCTTCCATAGTTTTCTGTACCTTCGACAGGACCTTCTTTTTATTACCTTCGGTTGAAAGGTGTTGTGGTTATGACCATTGCTGGTATTTGCTAATACCAAATAATGGTTGTTACAAAACACTCAGAGTTTAAAATTACTAACTGTATTTAACAAAACCTTTAACTTTATCGACAAATTCACTATTCCACTATTAATCACAGTTCATTATTTCACTTTTACTGTTCACCTTTTCTTTCACACTGTTCATACTTTTGACTTCTTCAAGTTACATTCGGATAATTGATTCATTAGTTCCTAGTCAGGTCTCAGGGCTGCTGGATGAGGCATACTGGCGTGCCGAGGGGAGGGGATGTTTTCTTAATTCATGAAAATTGAAGGAAAAATAATGGACAATATAAATATTATTTTTTAAATCTATTATTGAAAATTAGTTTTTTTGCTGCAAAAGTGTTGAACACAAAGCTTCTTATACAAAATCAATATTTTTACTATTTAATTATAACCAATAGACTAAAATAGACCCTTTATTAATTTCTAACAAACAACAACAAAATCTGGTTAAGTAAATATGGCAAAAAAACGAACAGGGTGTCCCAATTGCAAATCGTAATTATGAAAAGTACAGAGTGCGTTGTGGTATAATATCCGGCTATACTGGGACGCCCTATACAAAAGTAGGATTATATTGATTTCTTTTGAATCATTTTGAAGTATGGGGATGGAAAAACACTACCAAGAGTAATGTAGGAATTATGGAAAGGCAAAAATGGTTTTTATGTAGAGTCGGTTGAATGAGTGTAATTTCAAAGAATTTTTCAATCCGAAATAAAAAATATCTTGTTTTATCAAAGAAATTAATTTTTGTATATAATTTAATTCTTCTACATCATATAATTAAAATAAACATAAATAATAAATAGAGGAGCTTTACTAAAAGTTCATAGCACATTATAATTTCTGGTGAAAAGCTATTAATCAATTTTTTTTTGTTTGCTCTGGTGTATGTGTGAGTGTTTATAGTGGAGCTTTATTATTTCACAAAATGTAGTTCTGGGTGTGCGTGTGCTTTTGTGCTTTTTCACTTTAGTTCTCGATAATATAAATTGTCTTTAAAATTTATATTTTATTTAATCTTACACTTTCCACTTCATCCATTTTAATTTTTTTTGTGTATTCTTTAGTAGATGACATAACATAAATTTTTTTTTTGGTTCGTACTCGTATCTCGAACAATGTATCGGATAAAACTACTACCGAGAATTGAAAAATTTTGAGCTAGATTTTGCTGAGCCAAGAGATAAAAAATAATTGCCATATCATTTTATAATCAGTTAAATGGATTTGATAGGACTTGGCGTGATTTAATGTATGAATTATGTCTGCGTTTTGTATTAGGATGGTTATTCAGTGTTGTGTATTGTGTGTTCTCATAAATCAATTTCAATTTTTTGGCGTAAAATTAATTGTAGGGCGTTTTGTGACAAATACGCTTTGCTAAATTTTAAAATATTTTTTTGGGGACTTTTGGGTTTTATTGAAAGTTATTGGGTTTCCCTCGAATTTCTAGATTACGAAATATTGTTTGTAATCAGCCTAGTTTTTTTAAATTATTTTAAGGATTCTATGGCACTATTCTGGTTTTCCCTGGGAATAGGGAACTAGAAAAAATATTTTAATAGCATTTTTGTTTAAATTGGATTTTTCTGGCCCTATTGGATGAATAAGTTTGGTGCAAATGTTCCATCCAATTTTTATAGGGAGAAATATTTCCCCATTTAACTTTGTTTCGAAAATATTTACACCAAATAATTCCATTAGTAGGCCAGAAAACCCAACTTTCACGAAAACGCTAAAATATTTTTCCCAATTTCCAGGGAAAGCCAGAATTGTGCCACTGGTTTTCCAAATCTTTGTTCCAAAATTCTGTTTTTGCAAAAAAAGTTAGTATTTTTTATAAGACAAAATCTCTTAAGTCCGCTTTACTTAATTTTCTACCTAAAAGCTAAAGTAGCTTAAGTCAAATTTTGTAAATATTCATAAAATGCGTTTGAAGTTTGTGAATTAAAAGTTTTGAGGAAATTTTAAATGGTTTGCAAGCAAGAAGTTAAAACAAACTCCTTGTTCAGCTTAAGCAATTTTTGCTATTCATTACCCAAATAAAAATGTGGGCGTAAGTATTATAAGCTACTCTTTCTAATTTTGCGATGCGAATAATTGAAGCTTAAGAAAACATAGTTTCACCTAAATTCAGTTTAACATTAAATCAAGAATTCATTAATTCAATGTTAAGAAAAAACATTTCTTATATATCTGGTTTTCAGACTCAAGATCCGACCCTTCGCCTTCGAAGTTTAAATCTGGACCATCATTTGATACATTCACATCATTTAATTTCCTCATTCTGTAGAAGTTATTTTAGGTTTCATTTATTTGATGGTTTTCGCGACCGTTCCAACAAAATCAAGAAAGTGGTTTTCATCAATCTCAGTCACTTCAAATTATTGTGAAGTTCGAGCTATTCCTACAAGTTGATACCACTCACATGTATGATGGATTTGTACACGTTTTTCTCTCGATCACAGAACGGTCTAATCATACTCCACTTATGGTCAATGACTTTTATAGGTTCAGAAGTTTGCATAAAAATAGTGATCATTGAAACAACAAAAGTTTGACCAGCGCAGCAATCTCTGTAGAACATAACATGTTCTGTTTTACACGATTCTGCTAAAAGTTGTTGAAGCAGACACGACGCTATCTTGTTACCGCCCCGTTTTGCATATGCTTCATGCCACATGCAACAATATGGTTTATTGGACACACAATCGTATAGACGTATGTGAAGTTATCCCACATTGATTCTATCCAAGAAAATTAAAAAAAAAACATCAGGCAACACTAATCAATAAAAAACCCATTTGTTCTTGTGTGAAGTTAGCCCAGCCCAGAATTGATTAAAAATCACGTTAAATACAAAAATTAATTTCGTTATATTTAAATTAAGAGAATTTTATATCAATAGAACATGTCTGCCTTACTTTTAGAAAAGTTAGAAAAATATCGTTCCGTGGCAGCTTTGCGAAATTGGGTCCTGGGCCAGATATACCCAAACAACACGAATTTGAACAAAAATTAAATTTAAATTTCGCACGTTAAAAGTATAAACTTGTCGGATTAAGGCTATGTGGTTTTACATCGTCATATTCCTGCCTTAATTTTAGAAAAGTTACCAAAATCCATCCAAGTTATCTCAAAACCACATAGCCTTAATCCGACACATTTATACTTTTAAGATATATCCATACGTGATGTGTGGGTATATCTGGCCCAGGACCCAATTTCGCAAAGTGGCCATGGAACGATTTTTTTCTAACTTTTCTAAAAGTAAGGCAAGAGAGTGACGATCTCAAAACCACATAGCCTTAATCCGACAAGTTTATACTTTTAACGTGCGAAATTTAAATTTAATTTTTGTTCAAATACGAGTTGTTTGGGTATATCTGACCCAGGGCCCAATATCGCACAGTTGCCACGGAACGATTTTTTCTAACTTTTCTAAAAGTAAGGCAGGAGTGTGACGATCTCAAAACCACATAGCCTTAATCCGACAAGTTTATACTTTTAACGTGCGAAATTTAAATTTAATTTTTGTTCAAATACGAGTTGTTTGGGTATATCTGACCCAGGGCCCAATTTCGCACAGTTGCCACGGAACGATTATTTCTAACTTTTCTAAAAGTAAGGCAGGAGAGTGACGATCTTAAAACCACATAGCCTTAATCCGACAAGTTTATACTTTTAATGTGCGAAATTTAAATTTAATTTTTGTTCAAACTCGTGTTGTTTGGGTATATCTGGCCCAGAGCTCAATTTCGCACAGTTGCCACGGAACGATTTTTTTCTAACTTTTCTAAAAGTAAGGCAGGAGTGTGACGATCTCAAAACCACATAGCCTTAATCCGACAAGTTTATACTTTTAACGTGCGAAATTTAAATTTAATTTTTGTTCAAATACGAGTTGTTTGGGTATATCTGACCCAGGGCCCAATTTCGCACAGTTGCCACGGAACGATTATTTCTAACTTTTCTAAAAGTAAGGCAGGAGAGTGACGATCTTAAAACCACATAGCCTTAATCCGACAAGTTTATACTTTTAATGTGCGAAATTTAAATTTAATTTTTGTTCAAACTCGTGTTGTTTGGGTATATCTGGCCCAGAGCTCAATTTCGCACAGTTGCCACGGAACGATTTTTTTCTAACTTTTCTAAAAGTAAGGCAGGAGTGTGACGATCTCAAAACCACATAGCCTTAATCCGACAAGTTTATACTTTTAATGTGCGAAATTTAAATTTAATTTTTGTTCAAGTACGTGTTGTGTGGGTATATCTGGCCCAGAGCCCAATTTCACAAAGCTGCCACGGAACGATATTTTTTTAACTTTTCTAAAAGTAAGGCAGGAGTGTGACGATCTCAAAACCACATAGCCTTAATCCGACAAGTTTATACTTTTAACGTGCGAAATTTAAATTTAATTTTTGTTCAAGTACGTGTTGTGTGGGTATATCTGGCCCAGGGCCCATTTTCGCAAAGCTGCCATGGAACGATATTTTTCTAACTTTTCTAAAAGTAAGGCAGACATGTTCTATTGATATAAAATTCTCTTAATTTAAATATAACGAAATTAATTTTTGTATTTAACGTGATTTTTAATCAATTCTGAGCTGGGCTAACTTCACACAAGAACAAATGGGTTTTTATTGATTAGTGTTACCTGATCAACTTTTTTATTTTCTGGGATATAATCGTGGGATAACTTCCCATACGTATCGTATATACATAGTAAGATTGAATGTCCAAAGTTGGTCTTTATAAAATGATATATTTGAATATAGAAGCGGCGTCGGCAGACATTGTTGCAAATCAAAAGCATATTTTTTGATTTTCAAGAATTTTTGGCCTTAGTTTTATCCACTTCCTTGGATTTATATGCGATGTCAGATGCTTCTTATTAGAAAAAAGTTAAGAATTATTTGTGTGCGTGTGTGCCCAGATGGTTTGTGTAATCGGAGTGACACTCCCCCCTCAAATATATTTTTTCCTAAATTGGGAGTTGGCCGAAATCGGCCCACCAGAAGTGGCAACTTCTATCGGAGCTTTTTCGTTTATGCAAATATTTTGAAAAGTACTATATATCCTAAGTTTACAAAAAAACGTATATGCACTTAAAAATTATAAATTAAATTTTTGCAACAATACCCTTTTAGATTAGGTTTACAAAATTAGAGCGGAAATGACGGTTTTTGACAAAAATATATTTTCGAACCAAATTTGGCCTCTGTACAGCCCAAATGGACTGATTTATGGGGATAAAATTTCATTCCTAAGCTTTTTCTACAAATTGGGAAATCTCAGTGAGTTTTGGTCAAAATCGGTCCATCCATTTTTGCTAAAAGATTCTGATTCTTTCTGATGCGCTCTAATATTGATTTTTGTCAAAATAGTTGGTCTTCGTACACCCATACGGAATGATTGATCGGGATCAAACTTAAGTATGAAGTTTCCACACATTTAGAGATCCCAGTGATTTCTGACCGAGATCGGTCCACCAAAAGTGGCAAGCTTTTTCTTTTTTTGATAATATGAAATTCTAAAAGATTCTAAATTATTTCCTCAACAATATCGGTTCAGATTCCATTTTCCTAAACTTAAGCTGAAGGGTTAAGATTTTTGACAAAAAGTTTTTTTATATATCCATCTTGTAAATGTTTGAGCTTAATCTTCATACTTAAGCTTTTTCCATAAATCAGAAAATCCCAGTGATTTTTGGACAAAAACTGTCCACCGGTAGTGGCAACTTCCATAAGAGCATTTTCAGTTTTTGCAAAAGTATAGCATTTATGAGAAAAACGGCATAGAACTAAAAAATATCGGCAAAAATGCCGGCTCAATTTATTTTTCCAAAATTTAACCAAAATTGACTATTTTTAACAAAAAAAAACAGATCTTCAACTAAAGATCCGTCAGATCAGACGGATTGATTGATCGAGATGGAACTTCATACTTAAGCTTCTCCGACAAATTGGGAGATTTCAGTGATTTTTGGTCTAAATCGTTCTACCGGAAGTGACAGCTTCCATAGGAACTTTTTCGTTTTTTTTTTACAATTATTTTGAAGAGTATCTCAATTATGAGAAAATCTACCACTTAAAGATTCGATTCAATTAAATTTGCAACAATATCGGTTCATATTACTATCACAAAATTCAGAAATGCAGGGTTTTTGTATTTAATCAGTTCACACAGATCAGATGGGTTGACTGATCGGGTTGAAAGTTAATACGGAAGCTTGTTCCATAAATCGAAAGATCTTGGCTTTGATCGGTCCTTCGGAAGTGGCAGCTTCCATAGGAGGTCTTTCATTTTTTGCAAATATTTTGAAAAGTAACTTCATTTGCGATATAATAAAAAGATTGTAAATTGAACTTCAAACAAACTTAGTTTAGATTATCTTTATTTCATAAAAATTTGGCATATCTACAGACCAGGCGGATTATCTATTCGGAACAAAACTTCATACTGAAGCTTTTTCCATAAATTGGGAGAGCTGTGCGAAATGTGGTGGACATCTGCATACCAGAAGTGGCAATTTCAGGTTCAATTTTTCGCTTCAGAAATAAAGTGTGGTGTATTTGGGACATATGTACAATTGTCGTAAAAGTCAGGTGCCTGGTTGAAAAAAAAAAACATTTTCGGGGAAAACGACTATGAACTAAAAGATTATAAATTAAATTTTCAGTAACATCGGTTCAAATCAGTTTTCCAAAATTTAAGCGGAAATGCGTGTCGCGCAGACTAAATGTTGTAAGGAGTTGTAATAACACAGACAAATCGACGGATCGGCGTGAAACTTCATACTTACGGTTTTTCCACAAACCACTTTTTCGTTTTTACCAGTATATACCAAACACAATTTGTTTAGATTATTTTTCAAATTTTACCGGAAATGACGAGTTTTGGCCAAAAACTTTATTTCACCAAAATTTGGCATCTCTGCAGTCCTGGTGTATTGATATTGGCTGTTCGGAATTAAACTACATATGAAAGCTTTTATTGGGAGAAAGAACTGTGTTAAATTTGGTGGACATCTGTGTACCAGAGGCTGGCACTCCCATAGGAGTTTTTCAATTTTTCCAAAGCAGATTTAATTTTCCACAAGAGTTGGACTTGTTGGTTATCTGAAATTGAATCAGGACTAATGATTTTTTATTACACAAGACAGTTTCTAATAAACGTCCGGTAGGTTCGATTTGTCGATTTAGAAATTAAAGAGATCCATGTACATTTGCCCTGAAAGAAAGTCGGATATTGGCCACAACATATTCACCCCTCCATTTTTTTCTGAGATTTACAAACTCGTAACGATGTTTACATCTTTAGTCTGTCGCCTTATCGTTTTCGTGCCGTATCCAAATCAACATTATACGAATATCTATACTAATAAATCACGGCCAATAATTTTCTAACTATAATGGTTAGAAGATGTAGGTAGTTTAGATATATATGCAAGACATATAAATGAGAACATCCGCTTAAGCAAACTTTAAATTTCCTGTTGGGAAATAAACTATACACCTAGGTATGGCGATAAACATACAAGCAAGTGGAAAGCTTACCTGTTTATATGAAATGAATTTCATAATATTTTTTTTATGCTTTTCGATTTCCGAATTTAGAAATAATAATGGTGGCGGTATATTTAAGATTTAAGAAACGTCTCACGTATTGTATTAAATTCAACTTACATCCGAAATAATCGGATATCTATATATGGAATTCCGATAATATTATCTGCAATTTTCTATTTTGGTACCCAATTTTCAATGTGCAGTATCTTATGTAATTAATCATCAGATTATAAAGGACTAAACATTTTTTTCCCCATATTGCCTTAGGAACATCTTTCATTTTAGCCAAGAATGCTGTTAAATGAAAAATAAACACATTTGCCGTCTTTTTATAACACAATGTCTTGGATAAAATGTACATAGCAAGCTGTTAAAGTAATTTAGAAAATTAGACCAAATTAAATGTCCATTACAAAATTGCTGTACCCTGTGTCTGTCGCTATCGTTATTTTTCAATATCATTAAGCGTCAATTAATGTTGAAATAATTAAATTTTCTCTAATGCAGAAACTATATGTACCGTATTGTGTACATGCAGCTATTACGTACGTAGCTATAAACCCACAATTTATAATATTGCATACAAAATAAAAATCCAATTATCGTTTTTTGTTGCTGGCGTACACTGTAATGTGCGATGGCCAAATTGCCAATAAAACGGAAAATTAAAACATTTAATTTTCAATTTTTAATCGAAAATAAATTCGAATTTTTATAATTTAATTCGTGTTGCACAAAACGAGCACCCAAATTGAGATTTAGTTGGAAATTTTTATTTTCCGTTTGTAAATTACACAATGGCCTCGCACTATATGCGCAGTCGACACGCAAAAGCTGATCGATCGTTTTCAACTCTCCCAAATTAGTAAAACATCCTGTAAAATTAATTACATCTGATTGTATCCCGCTACTAATACCAACAACCACAAAACATTTTTAATTATCGATGATTTATTGATTAATTAATTATTTCCTAACATAATTTGAAATTTTTATATTTTTTTAATTGGTAAAATAATTATTAATTATTATTTAATTAAACAAATTTATATTTTTACGAAACAATACGAGGACATAATTTTCTAGTTAAACTATTAGCTTTTTAATTTTATGTATTTAATTATTATTTTTTTAAATATAATATTCAAAATTTATTTCAATCATTTCCCTGGGTAAAAACACATTGTTTTATTAATTGGGAAGAGAATTACGTAACCATAGCTATTTTATACACAGGCTGCTGTTTTCCGATGCAAATCTCGATGTCAGTCAAAAAGAGTAACATTTTTGGAGGTTATGTTTCCCAGAAGTCATTTCTCAGTTCGCATTGCAACATTGTTTTTTATTTACTTGCAACATTGAATACAATTTATATAATTTAATATAATGACCAAATATAATAAATTTGATAGGACAACTGAGATATCCCCACAGATCTTAACACAACCTCAGGTATATGGGATGTTAGTTGGGAACCATGTTAGTTAGAAAAAATTATCAGAAGCCTCCCATCCAGGGGTGGGAACAGTTTTGAGATTTTTAACCAAATATGTATAACAAAAATTCTTAAACCACATGAGATATCCCTAGAGATCTTAGCACAACCTCAAGCATATGGGGTGTTAGTTAGAGGTCTTTTCAGTTAAAAAATATATTCAGTTGCTCCCCATCCAGGGGAGGGGATATTTAATAAAAGTTTGTATTATGACCAAATATAATAAAATTGATTAGGCCAACTGAGATGTCCTTAGAGATCTTAACACAATCTCAATTGTATGAGGTGTTAGTAGGGTACCATAGTTATTAGAAGAAATATTCAGTTGCTCCCCATCCAAGGGACCATAGTTATTAGAAGAAATATTCAGGAGCTTCTCATCCAGGGGTGGAAACAGTTCATACAATTTAGTATTATGACCAAATATAATAAAAATTGATAGGCCAACTGAGATATTCCCAGAGATCTTAACACAACCTCAGGTATATGGGGTGTTAGTTGGGAACCATATCAATTACAAAAAATTATCAGGAGCCTCCCATCCAGGGAAGGAAGCAGGTTAGGGATTTTTGTATTATGACCAAATATAACAAAAATTCTTAAACCAACTGAGATATCCCTAGAGATCTTAACACAACCTCAGGTATATTGGGTGTTAGTTGGAAACCACGTCAGTTAAAAAATATATTCAGCTGCTCCCCATCCAGGGAAATGTCCCCTCTCCTGGATGGGGAGCAACTGAATATATTTTTTAACTGACATGGTCTCTTGAAAGCTTTTTATAACTGATATGGTTCCCAACTAACACCCCATATACCTGAGGTTGTGTTAAGATCTCTGGGAATATCTCAGTTGGCCTATCAATTTTTATTATATTGGTCATAATACTAAATTGTATGAACTGATTCCACCCCTGGATGAGAAGCTCCTGAATATTTCTTCTAATAACTATGGTCCCCTGGATGGGGAGCAACTGAATATATTTTTTAACTGACATGGTCTCCAACTAACACGCCATATACCTGAGGTTGTGTTAAGATCGCTACAGATATCTCAGTATACCAGTTCTAAAATAAGATTTCCAAAAATAGGAGTTCTCTGGATTTGGAGCATGATATTATTTTTCTAATTTTTCTACACTTGAGTGCAAAAAATTCAAACAGTTGCAATTTTTTTGCTTCATCCGGAACAAGAAAATGAGTGCCACACCATAGGTAGCTGCTAAAGTGGTTGCACTAACTAATGCGGAGTAAAACCAAAGTGAAGTGGCTCAACAACTAAATTTGAGCCGATTCTCCGTTCGTCGCGTGTAGCAGAGATACGAGATTGATATTGAGAATACGAGATTGATCTCAGAGCATTTGGATTTTACAGAAGAACAATGGAGAACAGTCTTGTTCTCTGACGAGTGCAGGATGTGTTTACATGGCAACGATGGACGAAGAAGAGTGTACAGAAAATCGGGAGAGCAATTTTCACAATGTTGTATTGAAGAACGTGTCTCGTATGGTGGTGGATCGTGCATGTTCGGTAACCAACGGATTCCTGTTGGAACTGGTTGGGAGAATGAAAACGTTTGCATACGCAAGCGATTATAAAAGGCTCAATTTCCAATGGTCGTCAAAAATTTAATAAAAATGTTTATTTTTAAAATTTGGGACCATTTTTAAAACATTTTGAATGAGGAATAATCAGCTAACATTTAATCATATAATTTTCGCATCATCTAAGTTCCTGAAATGTTCAAATTATTATAGCAATTCAGTTTGATTCAAATAACTTATGCACCTCATTACAATGATCCGTTTCAAAATCTGCTCAATATCGATATAATTTTATTCCGATGAATTGTAAAATCACCATAAGACATATTTACCTGTAAGTTTTTTTAACATTCATTGACGCATCGGACACTAGTAGATCAGACACTGGTCGATAGAACTAGTCATTAAACAACTAGAGGTGGACATTTGATAGCGGTGTTTGTTTGGCATAAACTATCGTTAAATGGATCGATTTGTTTCTTCGTTTACAAGCTAACCCTTGAATGTTGTAGTCAACCTTATGCAATCCACTCAGCTAATTGTTGAGATGTGGTAGACCACCTTAGGCTTGGCATATCAGTTATCAGCAAACTATCAGTTAGTTCTCTTTCTGTTTGTGTTGTCAGTTACTAGATCGTATTCCGTCAAACATCTAGGCAGTACAACATTTCTTAACAGTTCTATTTTGATGTTAAGCTCAAGAAAGCTACTGACGCATTTTTATAATGTAACAGAGCTTTCGATAACTCTTGGCAAATGTTATTAATAATGCTGATTTTTAGCTAGACTACACGTCATGTGTGAAACCTATCTTAAAAAAAATAGTTCGGTTCATTCGTTTCTGCTTTCCTACCACAAATCGTATATGATCGCAATTTGCTATTCGTCTATTAGTCAATTCGTATATGGGCAAACGAAACCGATCCAACATAATTCTTTTATTTAATGTAAAAAAATCGAGACAAATTTTTCATTTCAGCGGAGCATTGCTTTTCCACTTCTGGTTTGATAATATTGGTACAATTTTGGCGATTATCGGTTTATATTCGATTTATATTCAATTCATATTCAATTCATATTCCATTCATATTCAATTCATATACAAATCATATTCAATTCATATTCAATTCATATTCAATTCATATTCCATTCATATTCAATTCATATTCAATTCATATTCAATTCATATTCAATTCATATTCAATTCATATTCAATTCATATTCAATTCATATTCAATTCATATTCAATTCATATTCAATTCATATTCAATTCATATTCAATTCATATTCAATTCATATTCAATACATATTCAATTCATATTCAATTCATATTCAATTCATATTCAATTCATATTCAATTCATATTCAATTCACATATTTAATTCATTCAATTCATATTCAATTCACATTCAATTCATGTTCAATTCATATTCAATTCACCTACAATGCATATACAATTCATATTCAATTCACATTCAATTCATATTCAATTCATATCCAATTCATATTCATTTCATATTCAATTCATATTTAATTCATATTCAATTTATATTCAATTCATATTCAATTCATATTCAGCTCATATTCAATTCATATTCAACTCATGTTCAATTCATATTCAATTCATGTTCAAATCAAATTCATTTCATATTCCATTCTTATTCAATTCATATTCAATTCTTATTTAATTCATTTTCAATTCATATTCTATTCATATTTAATTCATATTCAATTTATATTCTATTCATATTCAATTCACATTCAATTCATATTCAATTCATATTCAGTTCATATTCAATTCATATTCAATTCATATTCAATTCATATTCAATTCATATTCAATTCATATTCAATTTATATTCAATAGATTCATTTCATATTTAATTCATTCAATTCATATTAAATTCGCATTCAATTCATATTCAATTCGCATTCAATTCATATTCCATTCTTATTCAATTCATATTCAATTCTTATTTAATTCATTTTCAATTCATATTCTATTCATATTTAATTCATATTCAATTTATATTCTATTCATATTCAATTCACATTCAATTCATATTCAATTCATATTCAGTTCATATTCAATTCATATTCAATTCATATTCAATTCATATTCAATTCATATTCAATTCATATTCAATTTATATTCAATAGATTCATTTCATATTTAATTCATTCAATTCATATTAAATTCGCATTCAATTCATATTCAATTCGCATTCAATTCATATTCAATTCATATTCAATTCACATTCAATTCATATTCAATTCATATTCAATTCACATTCAATTCGTATTCAATTCATATTCAATTCATATTCAGTTCATATTCAATTCATGTTCAATTCATATTCAATTCACATTCAATGCATATACAATTCATATTCAATTCATGTTCAATTAATATTCAATTTATATTCAATTTATATTCAATTCATATTCAATTCATATTCTATTCATATTCAATTCATATTCAGTTCATATTCAATTCATATTCAATTCATAATCAATTCATATTCATTTCATTCATATTCATATTCAGTTCATATTCAATTCATATTCAATTCATATTCAATTCATATTTAATTCATATTCAATTCATATTCAATTCATATTCAATTCATATTCAATTCATATTCAATTCACATTCAATTCATATTCAATTCATATTCAATTCATATTCAATTGATATTCAATTCATATTCAATTCATATTTATCAAATTCAATTCATATTCAATTCATATTCAATTCGTATTCAATTCATATTCAATTCATATTCAGTTCATATTCAATTCATGTTCAATTCATATTCAATTCACATTCAATGCATATACAATTCATATTCAATTCATGTTCAATTAATATTCAATTTATATTCAATTTATATTCAATTCATATTCAATTCATATTCTATTCATATTCAATTCATATTCAGTTCATATTCAATTCATATTCAATTCATAATCAATTCATATTCATTTCATTCATATTCATATTCAGTTCATATTCAATTCATATTCAATTCATTTTCAATTCATATTTAATTCATATTCAATTCATATTCAATTCATATTCAATTCATATTCAATTCACATTCAATTCATATTCAATTCATATTCAATTCATATTCAATTGATATTCAATTCATATTCAATTCATATTTATCAAATTCAATTCATATTCAATTCATATTCAATTCATATTCAATTCATATTCAATTCACATTCAATTTATATTCAATTAATATTCAATTAATATTCAGTTCATATTCAATTGAAATTGAATTGATTGAATTGAAATTCAATTGATATTATTTCTTAGTCAGTTCATATTCAATTCTTATTCAATTCATATTCAATTCATATTCAATCCATATTCAATTCATATTCAATTCATATTCAATTCATATTCAATTCTTATTTAATTCATATTCAATTCATTTTCAATTCATGTACAATTCATATTCAATGCATAATCAATTCATATTCAATTCATATTCAATTCATATTCAATTCATATTCAATTCATACTCAATTCATACTCAATTCATATTCAATTCATATTCAATTCATACTCAATTCATACTCAATTCATATTCAATTCATGTTCAATTTATATTCAATTCATGTTCAATTCATATTCAATTCATAATAAATTCATATTCAATTCGTATTCAATTCATATTCAATTCATATTCAATTCATATTCAATTCATATTCAATTCATATTCAATTCACATTCAATTCATATTCAATTCATATTCAATTCATATTCAATTCGTATTCAATTCATATTCAATTCATATTCAATTTATATTCAATAGATTCATTTCATATTTAATTCATTCAATTCATATTAAATTCGCATTCAATTCATATTCAATTCATATTCAATTCACATTCAATTCATATTCAATTCATATTCAATTCACATTCAATTCGTATTCAATTCATATTCAATTCATATTCAGTTCATATTCAATTCATGTTCAATTCATATTCAATTCACATTCAATGCATATACAATTCATATTCAATTCATATTCAATTCATATTCAATTTATATTCAATTTATATTCAATTCATATTCAATTCATATTCTATTCATATTCAATTCATATTCAGTTCATATTCTATTCATATTCACTTCATATTCAATTCTTATTCATTTCATTTATATTCATATTCAGTTCATATTCAATTCATATTCAATTCATTTTCAATTCATATTTAATTCATATTCAATTCATATTCAATTCATATTCAATTCATATTCAATTCACATTCAATTCATATTCAATTCATATTTAATTCATATTCAATTGATATTCAATTCATATTCAATTCATATTTATCAAATTCAATTCATATTCAATTCATATTCAATTCATATTCAATTCATATTCAATTCATATTCAATTCATATTCAATTCATATTCAATTCACATTCAATTCATATTCAATTAATATTCAATTAATATTCAGTTCATATTCAATTGAAATTGAATTCAATTCATATTCAATTCATATTCAATTCATATTCAATTCATATTCAATTCATATTCAATTCATATTCAATTCATATTCAATTGATATTATTTCTTAGCCAGTTCATATTCAATTCATATTCAATTCATATTCAATTCTTATTTAATTCATATTCAATTCATTTTCAATTCATGTACAATTCATATTCAATCCATATTCAATTCATATTCAATTCATATTCAATTCATATTCAATTCATATTCAATTCATACTCAATTCATACTCAATTCATATTCAATTCATATTCAATTCATATTCAATTCATATTCGATTCATCTTTAGTTCATCTTCAATTCATCTTTAGTTCATCTTTAAATCAATTCAATTCATTTTCAATTCTTGTTCAGTTCATATTCAATTCATGTTCAATTCATATTCAATTCATAATAAATTCTCATTCAATTCGTATTCAATTCATATTCAATTCATATTCAATTCATATTCAATTCATATTCAATTCATATTCAATTCATATTCAATTCATATTCAATTCATATTCAGTTCATATTCAATTCATATTCAATTCATATTCAATTCGCATTCAATTCATATTCAATTCATATTCAATTCATATTCAATTCATATTCAATTCATATTCAATTCATATCCAAACCATATTCAATTAATATTCAATTCATATTCAATTCATATTCAATTCATATTCAATTCATATTCAATTCATATTTAATTCATATTCAATTCATATTCATTTGAAATTCAACTCATGTTCAATTCATATTCAATACAATTAAATTCATATTCAATCCATATTCAATTCATATTCAATTCATATTCAATTCAAATTCACTACATTTCAATTCATATTCAATTCTTTTTCAATTTATATTCAATTCATATTAAATTCATATTCAATTCATATCCAATCCATATTCAATTAATATTCAATTCATATTCAATTCATATTCAATTCATATTCAATTCATATTCAATTCATATTCAATTCATATTTAATTCATATTCAATTCATATTCATTTGAAATTCAACTCATGTTCAGTTCATATTCAATACAATTCAATTCATATTCAATCCATATTCAATTCATATTCAATTCATATTCAATTCAGATTCACTACATTTCAATTCATGTTCAATTCTTTTTCAATTTATATTCATTTCATATTAAATTCATATTCAATTCATATCCAATCCATATTCAATTAATATTCAATTCATATTCAATTCATATTCAATTCATTTTCAATTCATGTTCAATTCATATTCAATTCGCATTCAATTCGTATTCAATTCACATTTAATTCAAAATCACATGGAATGAATATACTTTATATTTAATTCAGCACATTTATGAAGTAGATTAGAATTGAACAGGGTTTACGCCCATCAGAAATCTCTCAATTTTCAACGTCAACCGAAAGTTTGGTTACCCGGAAACACAATCTTGTCGGATTGTTAAATTTTGTGAATTTTTCTCAAATAAAATTCAGATCGCAAGTAACAAAACGATTTTTTACACATAAAATTATCTCTTGCACCTTTCATAACAGCATCTCTGACCTGCTAAGTAGGGCAATCATATATTGTTCAATTAGGCATAACGTTTTTATGCGAAAAACATGAATAAACAAAACATTCACAAAGGAATTAATCATCAACAAGCTGATGTTGCTTTATTTATCAAATTAAAGACATTTAATTGCAGAATGAAATGGAAATATTCAGAACATTTTATCGTATAATCCGCATTGCTTACTCCCAGCAAAATTGAAAGATTACTCGGGAAAGTGATGTGTTGCAAGAAAAAATTTGTGATGTTTAACGGCAAATCATATATAATAAATTAAAGTGGCAATAAAAGATTTTATGGCTGGAATAAAAGCCAAAGGAAAAATAAAATACCAAAATGGGGTACATTTTATCTCTACATATAAAGATGAACAATTTTTCCAAGATAAAAATAATGCATGCCAAGGGATAGGAGCGGGGGAAGCATAAAATTTAATATGGGTAACCAAAACAATTATGTGAGGCGATATATGGTACTGCCTCATACCACACTGCATCCAATAAAATATCGAATTAACTTTTCAAAATTAAAACATTTTCAATTTATAACCAAAATGAAATATTTTTCAATATACAACAACATTTAATTGTAATCATGCTCAAAAATATACTTTATGTTCTAATTAAAAATTTCAAATATAATTTTTATCGATTTCAAAATGTATTATTATTTATCTTATGCCATCGACGTTTCTAAGGTTTGATTTTGAGGTATAATGAAAAATTTATGGATTCATCAATTTATCATTATATCATCATCATCATCATTGACATTATCATAGTATCGTGCTTAAGTATCGAAGATGATAAATCAATTCGATTCTGTTATCGTATTTCAATTTATATATTTTGTTGTTGTTCGAATAATGGAAAATGCTTTAATTAAAAAAGATTTCAAATTTTATAAATTTTTAATTAAATTTTTCGTTGCATTGTTACATGTGATTTTAATGAAGGTGAGACTAATCTACGATGTGTAGGTGGTGCAATTCTTACGTGTTTCTCTTGTCTTAATTAAAAATTTATAAAATCTTATCATGTATTAAGAAACTATTTAGTATGTTATACAGTTGGTAGGAGAGTTCATAATGAAGAGAAAAATTCAGCACCTCTTCCTGATTTCAGTTCAGTAATTAGCCCATGGTAACTTTTGGGTAATTTTAACTTTTTTAATGTTGGTAACAAAGTTACTCAAGTTACAATGTTTATACAAAACGTAAGATTACATTTGGCGCAATAATATTTCATTCTGCAAAATTTAATGGCGTATTTTTGGCAGATACGACATTTTTTTGCTTTTTTTGTGCAATTTGTACTTAAAAAGTTTGCAATTTAATTTTTCTGATACTTCTAATTTAATACAAAGTCAGAAATAGAAAACAACAAATTCTAAATTACCCTAAAGTTACTCTACATGTTCGGAAATAGAACGGGCAATTTTTTGTCAGCAAATTACCCAAAAGTTACAAAAGGCTATTTCTGAAAACGCCTAATGTCGACATGATTACTTGTAATTCCCGCTTGATGGTCAATTTTTGCCCCATGAACAAATTAAATAAAACTATTTGCATTTCTCTTGTGAAACTTTGTTACCCTCCTCTTTCTTTTCACTCAAGCAAATTTTGTAATTCACTTTGGAGCAATGAAACAGCCGCTGAATATAGTTTACTACATTGCTGAATACATTTTTAGTAATTTTAAGTTACTTAGATGCGATTTATAAACTTAATTTAAAAGGTTAATAATGAAATGTTAAAATTCCATAAAAATTGTTATTCAGTGACGCAGTCGATATCATCAAAGGGTTTTTCAATTTGGAAGGGTCGATGTGCAGAATGTCCATCGTTGCATTTGCTGTGTGACACGTAGCCCCATTCTGCTGGAATCACATGTCGTCCACCTCCATAACGTACAATTTGGGCTAAAAGAAATCGGTTAGTATCATTTTGTAACGCTCGCCGTTGATGGTGACGGCCTCACCAACATCATTTACAAAAAAGTACGGACTAATGTCCAAAATCCGCTCCAAACAGTAACTCTTTGTGGATGCATTGCCATCTGGTGAACTCGTGCGGGTTGGTGTCGTCCCATATACGGCAATTTTGCTTGTTGACATAGCCATTCATCCAAAAATACGCCTCGTCACTAAAGATCATTTTTCGGCCAAAAATTGGAGGTTTATCAATCGATATATCGAGCCATGCCTTCGAAAAGTTTGTGTCCTCTCTACAGCTCAGACGGATTGACCTATCGGGATAAAACTTCAGTGTTTTAGCCAAAATTGGTCAAACCGAAGAAACAACTTCCAAAGGAGCTTTTTCGTTTTTTTTAAATATTTTAAAAAGTATCTCAATTATGATAAATCGGCTATGCACTGAAAGATTCTAAATTAATTTTGCAACAATACCGTTTCAGATCAGTTTTCCAAAATTTAAGCGGAAATTACGATTTTTAACAAAAACTGTTTTTCAACAAAAATTCGACCCCCGTATAGACTGATCGAGATAAAACTTCATGCTTAAGCTTTTTCCATAAATTGAGGGATTATTGCGAAATGTGGTGAAAATTTTTAAGGGCTACGAAAATAACTCGTTAACTTTCATTATTTATAATGTGTGTGACTGCACAGGCAAACACTGCAGAACGATGCGGTAATAATTTAACTGGGCTACTACTCTACTTTTGGGTAGAACAAAAGTTAAAATCGATCTATAAACTATTGATATTGTGCTTCCAATACAGTAAGTTTTGTAAGTTGTTTTCAACTTGATCGGCCCATCTGCGACTAGTTTGGCCTGTAACCGTACTCACATTATTTTTCCTCTTTGATAAGATCCCTTTTATTGTCTACCTCTGCCAGTTCTCACAAATTGTTTAGCCGGTTATCGAAGTTATCAGTTGTAGTTGTTGCCACTCTGGTTTTTTACTAGTGGAGTTGTACTTGATGACACAAATTTAATTTGTTGATAAATCTGCCCACATCCGGTTTTTAGTATGACTCCATTCGGTCGGAGTCAGCAATTCCTCAGGCAGATTTATTGTTTTACTTTTGTAATCCATAGCTTTGACATAAAGATTGATGTTAAAAACAACAAAACGTCGAACTAACATAACTTTATTAACATCGGGTGCGTCCGGTTATATGTGCGCATTTATCAACGGGTACTTAGATGCAGCCACAGTATTCCACCCCTAGTGAATGATATGAACGATTTTCTGAACCGGGCGGGTCACCTGAAATCGCGCCCTGTGTGCGTAGTAATTTATTTTTCTAGCCTCTTTGTACTGTCCGGTTCGAAAGTTACGGCTATAACGGCCATTCTTTCTTTGTAGTGTTGACGGTTGCTTTCTGTGGTGCTTGTCTCTTCGTTTTTCGATAAAACTATCCGAACGTTTGATCCGATTTATAGAGACACTCGACTCCTTTGACTAAAAGTGTGAAGTATTTCTCAGTACGACGTACTACCCGTTGTGGTCCTTCGTACGGCGGTTGAAAGGCTTTACGCAGCGCGTCTGTGCGAACTAGGACATGTGACCACGTCTTAAGACCTTTGAAGATGAATATTGCTGATTTTTTTACATGTCGTGCTGGCGGAATTGGCTGAACAGACCTGAAAAAATTTTTTATTTGCGCGATAACTTCGTTCTGTGACGAAAATGATGACGGTTGCAACATGTCTCCTGGTAAACGCAGCTGTTCTCCGTAAACGAGTTCGACTGAGGAAGCTTCGAAATCGTCTCGAACTGCTGTTCTCAAGCCTAGTACTAGTGGTAAAGATTTAGCCTATTGTGGATTGTTGATGCACATTATTACTGCCTTCGAACTACGGTGCCATCGCTCGACCACTCCATTACAGGCCAGGTTATAGGAAGTAATTCGTTTGTGTTGGAAGTCGATTAGATTGGCTAAACTGTTGAATAATTCCGACTCGAATTGTGCTCCTCTGTCGGAAACGATGCTTTCTGGTACTCCATACCGAATTATCCATGTTTTTAGCAGAGCGTCTGCAACTGTTTCGGCTCTAATGTCCATCATTGGAAGGGCCTCTGGCCATCGCGTGAATCGATCTGTGATCGTCAAACAATCGAGATCTCTAGAGGACCTATAATGTCTATGTGTATTTCAGAAAAACGCTTAACGTGTTTCGTGATTTTGCATTTCTGGCAATTGATGCAACACTTTGCCCACAAACGAACATCTTTGTTTATTGCTGGCAGAAATAAATTTTTTCGAATTAGATTGAAAGAGCTCCGTATTCCTGGATGTGAGAGATTGTGAAATGCTTCAAAGATCAAAAGGCAGAATTTTTGAGGAATGGTCTTGATGTTCCGTTAGAACCATCGCAGTACAAGAATTTATCCGTTCCGAAGATTGGAATTTTGTCAAAATTGAGACTATCGTTGTTCTCTATTAGTGTTTTCAGGTCGTCGTGCTTGGCTTGTTCATCCGCCATGTAATCTATGGCGCCTGTGATCGATAGCTCCTCGATTCAAGAGAGTGCATCCGCTACCAAGTTGTCCTTACTGGAGATGTGTTGTATATCGGCCGTGTATTGTGGTATCATATCAAGATGTCTACGCTGTCGTGGTGATGCTTTTTCTAAGTTTTGGTGTAGTGCGTACGTTAAGGGTTAATGATCGGTGTAAAGTATAAACTCGCGACCGTCGATGAAATGTTTGAAATATTTTATTGCTGCGTATGCCGCCAACAGCTTCCTGCCGAACGTACTGCATTTCTGCTCCGTGTCCGTGAGCTTCCGCGAAAATAAACTCAGTGGTTGCCATCCTTCTGTTGCGAGTTGCTACACCACTGCTCCGAAACATTGATTTGAGGCGTCTACCATGATAGACATTTTTTGATTAGTCGTGGGGTGAGCTAACCGAGTTGCTTCTGCCAATTGACTTTTACAACGCTCGAATGCTTGGTTTGACGGCTCACACCAAGTGATTTTGCTGTTGTCATTTTTTCTTCGGTTTTTTAGGAATTCATACAATTTTGCTGTGTTTGGTAGAAAAATGCGATAATAATTTGTCATACCCAAACATCTTTAAATGCCTTTTGATACCTGCGGCTGATATGTCGAAACCTATAAGAAACTTATCTGTTACTCTCCGAATACACATTTGTTCTGATTGATTATCATACCTGCGTCCTGTTCTAGGTTGATCGATGCGACTAGGATATCGTCGATGTATGGAAATGCAAATTTGATGCCACGAAGAATTGAATGGATGAGTTTTTGGAATGTTTGAGCCGCATTGCGTAGCCCGAAAATCATGCGAGGGAACTCAAACAAACCGAACGGAGTGCATATAGCCGTTTTTTCGATATCCACCTCATCTATCGAGATCTGTTGATAGGCACGCGCGAGGTCAATTTTTGAAAAGATATTGCAGCCGTATAACTGATGGCTGAAATCTGTGACGAATGGTATTGGATACCGATCGGGCTTCGTTTTCTGATTTAAACCGCGATAGGTTCTGCATAATCTCCAACCACCATCATTTTTCTTTGTGATGTGAATAGGACTCGCCCAATTGCTTTTTGATGGGCGGCATATGCATTGCTTTACCCAGAGGTCGATTTCTTTTTTGGCGATTTGCATCTTTTGTGTATTAAGTCGTCGAACTTTCGCAGAACATAGTTCTCCCTCTGTTTCGATTTTGTATGTAAAGTTGTGCTTCACTGTGTTGAGGGTTGGCGTCTCTAGCACGATCTGTCTGAAATTTTGCAGTAGATTGCATATCTATGGATTCGATACGTTCATTTTTATTGTTGTCAGCTGACGTCAGTGAATCGATCAATTTTTTTGTTTTTAATATTAACTAATAATCCGTAATTTAACAGAAAATCGGCTCCGATGATACATCTGTCTACGCTGGCGATTGTGAATTTCCAAGTGAATGGACGTCGTTGTCCTAAATTTAAGGTTAAGTTTTTTTGTGCCGATTCTTTCGATTGTCGTTGAATTAGCCGCGAATAATATTAGGTCGGATTTTACGTATTTTTCGCGAGCATTTGATGTTATGAAGGATAATTTGGCTCCAGTATCGATCAGCAATTTGGAAATGTTTTTGTTTGTTTATCAGATCGCGATCTGCTGCGCAGTCGCCGGACTCCATTACCTGTCGATTGATGTACATATCGCGAATTTCTTTCGTTGCAGAACCAATTACATGGTGACAATGACAATGAATGTTCAATGAATGTAGATTTAATCGGATTCGAGATGTTATAAACACCGGAGGGCCTGTGAATGTCCATGATCTTGTCCGCTGACGTGGCGATTTTTCCACATCACAACCTTCCATGAGTACTTTCAGAGAGTACAACGGTTTTTTGTCGCCTAATTGCATTCCGGAAAGTAAATGATTTAATTTGCTTCTGGTTGAGTCACATAATCTTTCGATTATTGCTGTTTTTAACGAAATATATTTAGCGGTTGCAGGAGCTTTCAACACCACGTCGCATTGTGCTGTTCGTATCCACGTGTATCATACTGAGGTTATTTTTCTTCTTTCTTTTGTCAACTACTGTCACGCTCAGGTATCGGGAATTTTTATTAACAGCGGGTACGTACGGTTATATGCGCGCATTTGTCAACGGGTACTTTGATACAGCCACACCCGTTGGGCGCTTCGTTAAGGCGTACGTTAATGCAATTGATTCTTATTTACCTATAATGAGCAAAAAGACGCACACTACCAATTTTTATCAATTTTTTAATCGCCTATCCTAGATGACACCGATATTTCGTATTCATTAATTATAAACCGGAAAGTGCCAGCAGATGCTGCAAGCGATTTATAAAATTTGTTTTAAGTTTTTAATGATTTCGCTAACGAATTGGAACCAATGAGCAGTTTGACTACATCTGTACGAAACCCTGTTAGTGTGCATATGAAAAATTATTTCGTGGACTGTAAAATTTGAATACAAATAAACTACTGTAAGCTTCGCAAAACATTAAAATAAAATAAATTTTGAAATACGATATATTCAATATTGTGTACATTCACTCTTTTCCAGCTCAATGTGCTCCTTTACACAACAACAGCAACAAACGAATTTTCCAAATAAATTGAATTAGAATAAAGTGAATTTTCCGATTTTGTTATTTTTTATTCTTACGAGTACGTACGGAATGTTTGCATTTATTTATTTTATGTTTTGTGTTCAATCCTTTCTAACCAGATTAAAGTGAAATACGATAAAAAGGAAAATTTACAGACTTTTCTTAGTTTTCCTACTTTTCCGAAACATTTCCAAAAATAGAAAATGTTATGTACAATTTGTATTGCGGGAGATACTGATTTTACCATGATTTGCTCATAAGTACATACGTTTGTAGATAGAGGAGATGTTGTTGCTGTTCAATATTTACTTAGACATGCGGTATATGACTATTATTTTCTTATTTTGGGAAAATAGAAAATAGGAACGAAATAATAAAACGAAAATTTACAATTTCTCTTTTACATTATTGTAATTTATTTATTTATATTTCGTGCTCTGCTAAGCTAAAACATGTGTCTGAAACGGTTTGAAGGCAGCAATAAAATCGAAATTTTGCAATTTTCCATTTCGAAAATGTGGATATTTATTTTCGGGGAAAAATATGAATACAAATGTGATCGGAAAGAATTTTCCAATTTGCTTACCTTTTCAATTACATGGTAAACGTTTCGAAACTATAAATTTGGATTTATGTATATGTCCTTGCCATATGTAAATTTAGCTGTTATTCTAATTTTTTTTGTGAATTTCTGACGTATCCAAACGATAACGAACTGTTGGAGGTAGAGCGAGACCAGCACAAAAGCAATCTTAATTAGAACTAATGAACTGAACTGACTTGAATAAAAACTCTGGAAATATGCAAGCGGGCTACTAGATCAAGTAACATTAAATTCACGATTTACTAGAACGACATCGTCAAGCTGGAGGAAGTGAGCGAAGAAGATGTGTCTACAAGCTTGAATGAAATCGTATGCGGGACAATATCGTGAAGTAGAACCTCCTACCATATGGAGTCAATGGAACGCGAGAGGAATGTCCCGTGAAGATTACACCGCTAATCAAACAACCGATCGCATCCTGTGAAAACCCCTTGTATGGGGTTTTCCAATAGGAATGATATGATTTTTAAGTGACGTTTCGGCCATTTGTAATATGTCATGATCTGTCATTTTTGGTTTCGTTGTATTCAGCAATGTTTACAATTTCATCATGGTGAGATATACGCAAGAACAACGTTTACAAATTATTCAGTTTTATTATCAAAATAATCGTTCTCTAATTGCAACTTTTCGTGCGCTTTTGCCATTTTATAGTAGTAACAATCGCCCAAGTGTGCTCGCTATTCGTCGCATTGTTGAAAATTTTGAGCGTACATTTTCTTTACATAATGTTGAAGTGCCAATAAGACAAAAGTTCGCTCGAAGTAATGCAAATATTGCTGCCGTTTAGGCAAGTGTTGCTGAAGACCGCAATTTGTCGATTCCAAGACGTTCTCAAGAATGGGGACTGTCTCGTGAATTTCCTGATTTTGCCTTGGAACAACTTGAAAACAATAACGATTTTTTTAAGAAAACATCTTCTTCGATGAGGCTCACTTTCATCTGAGTGGTGCGGTAAATAAACTAAACTGTCGATTCTGGTGCGAAGAAAATCCACAAATTATTCATGAAAAATCATTACATTCACCTAAATTGACAGTTTGGTGAGGTTTTTGGTCTGGCGGAATCATCGGTCCGTATTTTTTTCAAAATGAAGCTGGTAAACCTGTTACTGTCAATGGAGATTGGTATAGATCGATGATAACCAACTTTTTATGGCCGAAATTGGAAGAAGTTGATCTTGACAACGTTTGGTTCCAAGAAGACGGGGCTACGTGCCACACAGCAAGTACAACAATTGAATTATTGCGAGAAAAGTTTGGAGATTCGATTATTTCAAGAAATTGTGATATTAAATGGCCTCCAAGAAGTTGTGATTTAACACCATTAGACTATTTCTTGTGGGGCTGTTTGAAGTCATTGGTCTTTAGCAATAAACCAAACTCTCGTCAAGCGTTACAAGTCAATATTGAACGTGCTATTCAAGACATACGACTTGATTTAGTGGAAAAAGTGCTCGAAAATTGGCTTCCTGCAGAAGAAGTTGTAAAGGCCATTTGAATGATGTTTTATTCAGAACTTAATTGTATCGATTGTACTTCACATTAAATAAAAAATAATTCAATTTCCTTAACAATTTGTGTGTTTTTTTTTAAAGAAAACATATCACTCTTATTGGTAAACCCTGCATCTTTAATAAGACCCTAAAGATCGGCGCATACTGGCGAGCAACTCCAAATTAATTGTTAGCTCAAATGAGACACCTGAGACCGTCCACATACTTTTTGACTTTCAGTTACACTGGCCTAATGGAAGCCCTAATAAAGGTTCAAACAATTTGGCTGAATCTTATGCATTAGAACAACTAATTGAACAATATTCTACATTAGTAATACAACACTTCATGATACGACCTATGTAGCATTCTTTGTAAATTCATTAGAATCAATAGTGAAGTGTTTGGCGAATGAGCAAAGGATTGCAGAAAATTCAACCCTGTGGATTAAGTGAAACAATAGGATTCTACTGGCAACACTAAAGCTGTCTCAGCAGAGTGAAAGTGTTTATTGCCTGGCACATCTTAATAAGCGAGAGAATTCAAATGATGAAAGTGTTGATCAAGATGCCACTGAACCTGAATAACAATTGAGTACTGCTATAGTCTTCTCCTTCTAACGCAAGAACCGCAACTGGAGCTAGATGCGAATGAACTTAAAGACTAAACAATACAAGAAACGAAAGGCACCGACGAGCAATTTGCCCAACAAACCATTGCGCTAAAATGATTGCTATTTCGTCGGTTTACCATGTATTATGCAGAGAACAAATACATTTTAAGAATAAAAATTAAAATACTCAAAATATTTGGTTGTGATTATTACATCAAAGATAAAGGTTGATACATGTTTTTGCCTATTATTTTTGAGGTATTTTATAGTTTTTGTTCGGTTTGTTCTCTTAAGGCATCTTTATGTTAACCTGCGTTCCATTTAACCGGATACGTTTGACGCATGTAACTAGTTCTATTTAAACCTGTTCACACCAAGAGAATTCCTTCAAACTGTGGGTGCATCTTGAATGGACCAAACATGATCTAAATATATTAGCCTCGTCTATGGCCAAGACCCAATAGTGGTTTATGGTACGGAAATATTGGAAAAATGAAGTGACGACTTTTAATCAAAATTCAACAAAAATTCCGCCCCTTCAGATACGGATTGATTGATCGGAATTTAAGCTTTGTGGCAGCTTCCATTGGAGCTTTTGCGTAATTAGCATTAAATCACAGCGTTTAAACGTGATCTACGCATCTTCAACCCACCCCATGGTGCTTAGCTGCAATGTTAAAAGATTAGTCATATTTTATAAAAAACCAATAGGCGTGTACCACTAATATTAATTTAAGGACCAAACGTATATTAATTTTAAAGTGCCAAGCTGTATTATGCGAAACCAAAACAAATGTATTCTACAAGCGATATTGTTGGAACACATACACAATTTTCGGTCGACTAAATCATGGTATTGTGTATAAATAAAGAAAAAATATTTTCTACTCTCTCCTAGAGAAAGGCGTTGTCTCGCCAAAACCGTAAAAAAATCTGTGGGAGTCTTCCCGCCTTTGACAATAATAAAATACCGTTGGACGTCTTACCGCCTTATACCGACAATACCTTTGGGCGTTGGCTCGCCGTAAACCGAAGAGTTGAATGGCCTCACCTGTCACCCGTATGTCTGATCCCACATGGCCGGAAAATGTTTCACTGCAAAACAAAAATTGCCACACCACTTATTGAGTTTTCATATTTTTCACTATGAACTTAAACTGTTTTATTAAAATTTTGTATTTATTTATTAATTAATTAAATAATTGTAATTAAACAATCACATAAATTAATCGTATACAATTTCACTATAATTGAATGGCATAAAAGATATAAACTCGAGCAGAACATTATTACTCGACTATATTTATGAAGATTTCAAACTCTTTCTTCTTTCAAACAAAAATCTTGAAGAATATTCTCGTTTTTTCGTGCGCGTCACTCGCCCACACCGCACATCAATCCACGAAAACGTACCACAAAAATGCTCTTCTATATTCTTACTGGTCGCACACACGTACTACACCTTGACATTGGTCTCGCTCTCAAAATTATTCGAAGTTTACGCGATACTGTAGAAATGTGCAAGCGTGAACCAGAGTTAAAGGCCAATTCACACTCACAAAAAAGACCTTATTGTCAATGCCAGAGAACGGATGGCAATGCCATCAGGAAAAGGCACCAATTATTCGATGGCAACGAAATTAAAAATTCAAAAACAAAATTACATAGAAAATAATGTTATGACCCCTCAAGGTGTCGTAACACACTGTGTGTGAAATAACTCGAAATAGCTTTTACCCGTCGAGCTACATAAATACACGTTGCGCTTTTTACAGCGGTTTCTAGTTCTCCTTGAGCATGACTTTAGTCTGCACATTGTAGGTGCTTTCAGAAGATCCCATATTGATCCCATAATAGATGAAAGAGAGAATGGAGGTGCCTTTTAAAAATGATTACGGACGTACGTAACAATTTGAGTGATGGTATGAAGTTTTGCTACCTGATAAGTTTTGCTACCTGTAAGGAGTTTGAATGGGAAGAGTTCCGAGAGGTTTTAGAAACATTCAAATCTACTACCCACGGAACTAATAGAGTGAGTTATAAAATGATTGGTAGATTAGAAATCGAAGCCAAGGCGGCCTTGCATCGAATTCTCAATCAAGTATGGATGAGTATTCAGATACCGGAAAAATGGAGGGAAAGCAGAGTGGTACCTATTCCTAAAAGGGATCGGGATAGGAATCTGGCAACAAATTACAGGAGAATAAGTATGTTGAATGTATTTGTTAAAATTGTGAATGGTATGATGAAAGGTCGTATAGATAAATTTGTGAATGAGGGAAATTTGTTGGCGGAAACCACCTTTGGGTTTCGTCACAACCACTCTACTAATGAATGTGCAGAAAAGTTTGTGTGGGAAGTACAAAAGGAAAATAAGTACGTTGTGGCGGTATTTTTGGATATAGAAAGGGCATATGATTACGTGGTTCCAGGGAAACTTTATCAGATCCTTATGGACTTGGGGTTTCCTAGGAAAATTTGCAAATGGGTGTATGAGTTCATGAATGAGAGAAAGTTAGTTTTATGTGGTAGAGGGTATAGGTTGGAAGGAGCGGTGACTATGGGCCTCCTCCAAGGCAGTAAAATCTCACCGACTCTCTTCAACCTGTACACGAGCTCGATACATAGGTGTAACTCATCGGGCAAAGTCATTTTGCAATTTGCAGATGGCTTTGTCCTGATGGGCAAGGGAAGGACAAGCGAGGAGGCCTTGAGTCGGGCTCAAGAATGTATGAATCAGATAACCGAATGTTTGAATGAATTGAATTTGAGGGTAAACTCGAGTAAATATTGTAGTATGGCTTTTAGAACGAATCGGATGGTTGATGTGCAAATATATAATGAGAGAATTGAGTGTGTGAAATTGTCTAGATATTTGGGAATCTGGACTGACAGAAGAATGAGTTTCAAGTGCATATGAAAAAATTGGCCGATAATTGTAAGAGTAGATTAAACGTGATTAAAAAGGTGAGCAAACCGAAATGGGGAGCTCATCCGCCCATCAACTAAAATAGCGTATGGAATGAGTATATATGGTGATGGGTCCAAGGTTGGGTTTAAAAAGTTGATGCTTGTGGAGAATGCGTGTGCTAGAGTGGTATTGTGAGCGATCAATTCGACACCAATACTCACTCTGTGGTCTGAATTGGGTGATTCGGCTCTTAATTTTAAGAGGGAATGGATCACCGTGCGAGAGACTCTGCGATTGTTAACTAAGGACAATAAATTGGTGAATGAAATGAAGGAGAGATTGCAAAGAGGGGCGGTTTAACGGTAAACAAAAAGACAACAAGATCACTGGTAATCTTGGAAAATATTAACATATTCGCCAAGATTCGTCCGGCAAATCCGAAAGTCCCTCCGAGTAATCTAATAGTGCGGTTGAAGTTTGGTGACACAACAAAAGCAATGATGAATGAGTGATGCAAGTGTAAGGGAGTACAATTAGGGATACTGAAATATGCAAAAATTCAAAAAGACACCAACTAATACTTATAATCTTTTTGAATGGATAGTGCGACATATAAACGCACATATAACAGACAAAAAATTGAAATCAAACCATTTCATATAGAAAAGCTCCACATTAAACATCTTTTCTCCCCTATATGAACACCAAAGAAATAATATTTACACACACTCACAATCAAAAATAAATCAAACCCGTTAAATGGCATAAAAAACTGAAAATCTCGAACATAAACTTTGAGAATGGCAGCAATAATTTTTATTTGATCAAATCAAAGAGCTTTTTATTTTATACTTTGTTTAATGTTATGAGCTTTCTCATGTTTTTTTTGCCTATTCTGTCAAATTCGAAGTTATTTATCAAAAACGGTACAGTGTTGTGTATGTGTTATTTGATATGTTGAATATACAAATGTTGGAATGATACATTTTTCCGATCTATGTACATTGGAATAAATTATGTATACACAATTTTATGTACGTGCGGCCATTAGTTAAACCACAGCGGATAATATTTTTGTTTGCGGTTTAGCAAAATAATGTCGCAGCTTTGATTAGGAAAATATCCAGTTATTATGATAAAATTTACTGTGTATACTCAAATGAATATTGTGCTTTCGGTGTACTCGCGGCGGTATTGTATTGCGCGAGAAACCATGTTGTACGATAAAATCGATTCGATATGAGTTTGAAATATACAAAAAAAAATGTGAAGCACAGAGCCATAAAAAATGTTGAGCTTTTCCACATACACACATAAAACATATAATATTAAATTTATATACACATAAATTTTTTATTATTGCCGCGAACGCCAACAAAAGAGCGCCAGAAACGAGAAACGCTTCATTAAAATATCCACATTATGATGATTACAATCGGTGGCAGAGGAGAGCTTTACATTTTATTACTGTGATTGAAAAAAACGAAAAATCATTTAAATTTAATTTAGAAATAATATTTTTATCACAATGGTATATCATGTTTTATAAATATGCATATATCGTGCTTGTAGGGCACACCATAGAAATGTAGAAAACGCACAGTCATTTCGCGCAGACAGACATAATAATGCCATTACATAAAATGTAATGACGATACAATTATTATGGTGCTTAAAACATACTTGGCATAAAATTAGCTTTTGCAATAATTATGTACAGCTACATTACATAGAATTTCAGCCATGCACATAACGTATGTGATGATGTTGTAAACAAATCCCCATAATGTTAATATTTATGTTTATTTTATATGTACAGTGCAATTAAAATATTAATAATAAATTTGGATGTGTGTGTGTATGTAGGCATGTTCAATTTTATGTAAATACTAATATTAACATACTTTTTACTACATTAATGTACACGTCTGAAGGTAACTTTAGACACAAATTTTACAATTTAAGAATTATTCGAATTAAATCGTTTCTAATGTCTAGAGTCTCTTTTGTAATTGTTGCTGTAGTTTCAATTAGCTTGTGGTCTCCAATATATAAAAGTGCTAAGGGCTGAAACCTCTCGAAGTAATCAGAATTGGGAAGCATCGCCTATTTCCAAATTTTCCCATTCTTAATTGTTTCTATACAAAATTATTTTTAAAAATATCAAGTAACTATTAGTTCTATACACTGTGCTTGAATAGCAAACTTTTTTTTGTGACAAGCTGGGCACCTAGGGGATAAACCTAATTCAAGCATGCTGAATTCAATAGTGCTAGTCCTATTTCAAAGTTAGCCTCCATTTTTGAGATATCGCTTTTGACATGTTTTGGCTCTGATTCAAAAATTTGTCAAAATATACACTCATTTTCACGTAAATAGCTCTTGAACCATTAAGATTTTCGTTTTTATTTCTTCAGCAAAGTTGTTGCGCACGCCAAGACAAACAACTTTGCCTAACATATCAAGACCGAAAAACCACATCTGCATTCACATTTTTGTGTTATTTTTCTTTTTCTTTTCATTTCGACGAAAAACACTTTTTTGTCATTTTTGCCCATTTATTGAATTTAAATCTATTGAAATCGATCTAATAAACATCGCATCGATAAATATAGATACAATAGAAACTATTTAAAAGAAAACTAATTCGATTCAGTTGATTTTATGGTGATTTTTCTTAATTTTTTCCTAAAAAATTAACAGTTTTCTTAACTTTTTTAATTTTAATTTTCTGATTCGCGCGTGTCGTCTTCAGGATCTTCTTCCTCTTGCAGTCCAACAAATGTTACCCAAGAGTGCATGCAGCTTTTTACTACTGTATCGATGTTCGAGCCTTGCCGTCACTTGGTGAAAACGCTCATCGGATTAAAAAATGTATTTTCAATGACATTCGAACGTTTATATTATGAAAAGCGGTCAGCATATTTTCAATATATTTGCGCCAATCATCAGATCGATTAATTCCGAGAACATTCTTAATAACTTCTTTTACACATTTCTTGTGGCATAGCTCTCGTTCACTGAGAGCATTTTTGAATGCATCATCGTTCATCAAACGACGAATATCTGGTCCATTTAGTATTCCTGTAATAAAAAACAAGATGTGAAATGAAATTGTATTTGATCAAAACTTAGATTCGAATAGATTCAAACACCAACCTTCTTTTATTGTCATTCCATTTAGCCGTGGAAAAATGCCACGCAATTCGATGAACGCATTTCCATCTGGGTTCAGCGCTTATATAAAATTTTTAACTACTCCAAGCTTGATATGAAGTGGTGGCAGCAATATTTTTTCATTTGGTATAAGTTGGTCATTGTATTTAATCAAATCAATGATTTTTTTCATTGATGAATAAGTTTCCTTTGTGTTTATGCTGAGTGCAATTGAAATGGAATTTTTGAGTTGGTAATCGATTAACAATCGCCAATCTTCGTGGTTATATGCATTGTGCATTGTGGATACCAAACCACGGATATCAGTGCAAAAAAGCGAGTGAATTATTCTCAAGTGATTTGAAAAAATTCGTAAAATGACGATGACGATTTATTGTATATATAAGCGAACATTTGGAGCTAAAATGTTCACTTGTTTTAAATCATTTGACAAAAGAATGGCTTGTCGCTGAAATAGTTTCAGGCGTCATATAATATCCACACGATTTGGCACGATTCTATGTGATTGCATGGCGCAGTGGCATTTGATGGTTGATATATTGATGCAGATGTTTCTCCGGTTTCATCAGATTCAAATGTTGGTGGGTAAATATTCTTCAGTCGGGTTTGATATTTCCGGAACAGGAATATCATCTGAATCTGGCAGCGGTAGTTGAGCGTTTGTTGTTGCAGTGTATGTCAATTAACCAATTTGTTTCTGTTTGTACCGAGAGTATAATTCATGCACCCATAACATTGAACTGGATGATGCCCTTGTGGATCTATCCATACCATCAGGACACCAAATGACATTGCGGCTCCAGTGTTTTGCCATCTGAACAAAAGACGGCGTCCAATTTACATCACTAATAACATTTTGTGAAAAGTGTAGTCGATATAAATCAGCGGTTTCATCATTTATTTTACGGCGATTGCTCGTAATTGTAAATTTTCCTCACACATAACAAAAGCACTTGAGCTTAAAACACCTATCCATATTATTTATTTCACCAGATTTCACAAGCTGATTTTCACTTTTGTGTTCTTTTGTCACTTTATATATTTAAATGAAAAGCTTTTTATTTTTAATGTAGTTTTCAGTTCTTACTTATTGTGCCAATTTTTTAATTTTTTTAGAAAGATCGATTTCGAGAACAATCTCTTCTTCGGTTTATTTTTTACTACTAAATATTACATAATTTATTTTGAAGCTGTTTATATACTGTTGCTAGGCGCTGCTGTTTGGCATCTCCTTTGTTTTTAAGTTATGGATAAATTTTACTGGTTTTTGTGTTGATTTTGTCGTTAATTAAATTGTTGGTGTTTTGGTTTCTGTATATTTTCAGGGTGTGAATTTTGGCCGCAATTTGACTCATGTCTCATGAGAAATTTCTATACGTACAGTATACAAATGTCTCATGACTCATGAGTCAAATTGTGCCCAAATGTATACCAAGATCTTCTAACCTGTCTAATTTTTTCTAAATTTGGTTATGTCATTGATGTCATTGAGCTTCCTGTTTGGCCTAAGTGTGCCGACCTCCAGTTGTATTTAGCCTTACCTGTGTATACGGATCTCTGCACAAATGGACCCATGTTTCTCTAGACGACCAATACTGACAAGATCCTGCCTTTTTGGGGAACATGCGAGAAGGCTGGGTCTACAGACCAATAACTTTATAGAAGTTGCATGGACGAAGAGGAGATGCCTATGCTTGTTTTTGGCACTATCATACAGAAGACATAGGTATTTGGGCATGGACAGTATGGTCAGCCTTTCAGATCTCGCGGACTGTGGAGTGCGAGATATTTTGTACTTCGTATGTAGCTCCGAATGATTTTGAACAGAGGTAAAGGGGAAATAGGATTATGTGGTATCACATCGGGCCACTGCTGGTTTAAGTGTGCAGAAGCAGCCTCTCCAACCTAACCTTACCTAACCTTGGCCTAAGTTAAACACACATATATGGTGGATGTGGTTTTTCTTTCTTGATATGTTCGGCAAAGTTGTTTGTCTTGACTTACGCAACTACTTTGCTGAATTAATTTCTATAAAACCCACTGAGTGCAATTATTTGGCCGGAATAATAGGAACAACTTCGCTGAAAAAAGTAAAACAAAAATCTTAATGGTTCAAGAGCTATCAACTTGAAAATGAGTGTATATTTTGACAAATTTTTGACTCAGAGCCAAAACATGTTGAAAGCGATATCTCAAAAATGGGGACTAGCATTGAAATGGGACTAGCACTATTGAATTCAGCGTACTCGAATTAGGTTTACCCTTTAGGTGCCCAGCGTGTCACTTTTTTCAACTAGCACAGTATTATTATTTGTCACCAGTGCCGGATTCACCAAGCGGTGAATTTGCGGTTCTAGTAATAAAATTTTTGGTTTTCCAAGACCTATATCAGAGAAATAATATGTCACAAGAGCCAAAACGCATAAGTTGTGTAATGAATTGCTGAAAAAAAATTTGCTTCGCCCAAAATTCTAAAAACGATATGCCACGAGATCAAATCAGAATGAGAGAAAATGTATCTGAAATAAGCGCCACAATGGTAATTCGGAGTACTAATATGATTCAGCTAAATTTGTTACATTACTTTAATAAATCATTAGCTAAAAGCACCAAAATGGTGTATTTATAAACTAATAACACCAACATCTACTAATAACAAAATTGTTGCTTTTTCCAAGACCTTTCAAATGATATGCCACATGATTATACGGGAATAACTAACAAAAATTGTAACTGCTTCGAGCGCTAACAGTAGTTAAAAATACTATGCTGCTTCCGAATAATTTACGGCATTCTTCAAGACTTGTTCAATAGTATACGATACGTATACATTCGCCAAAACGGTGGATTTGTGAACTTAAGCACCGATTACATAATTGTTGACCTTTGTAATGATGTGCCACATGACTATATTGGATTATAATTTTTGAGATCAAAGGCCTGCAAAGCGTCGATAAACGTGGTTCTGGACTAGGGCCATTTTCACAGGATTTCAATAACTTGGTATTCCAAACCGAAGTTGATTTGCGATAATTCCTTAAAATATTTTGATTAATATGTCACACTTATAGCCTATAATAAATCAATAACTAGCTACTAGCGCTAAAACGGTGAATTTAGCAACTAAAACGTTAATAACAAAATTGTTGCTTTTCAAAATGTTTCAGTCGATATGGCACATGATTTTAAGAGAATGAGGAAAATTAAACTGCTTCCAATGCAACAACGGTAGTTTTGAGACCATTTCAATGATAAGCGGCGCGGATATATTCTAATCATAAGCTACCAATGCTGAAACGGTGAGTTTGTAAGCTAAATTGATCATTACAAAATTGTTGATTTTTAACCAAGACGTTTCATATGATTGTAGAAGAATCAGACAAATTGTAACTGCCTCCAGCGCTTCAATAATAGTTTTGAGTACTAGGGTTCTTCTGCAAACGGTGAAATTCAGAACTAAAGTGGTACGGTCAAAATTTTTGTATGAAACGATATACTACACCAGTTTATTAGATTTAAGTAAATTATAATAGTGTGGTATTAAGTGGTTTTCTGGATGATTTTCTATAGCAGGTACCAGAGCAAGTACCACTTCAATATTTTACACAACAATATTGTTTCCGTTTGTTTTTTAAGTTAGTTACCGAATGCTGATATATTAGTTAGAATGTTATATTAGAAATCAAATTTCAGTGTGAGTAGGAAAAGGTTGTTTGCTTATGTCTGTTCCGCCAGCCGGAAACAAACAATCTATTGCACAAGTACCGATGTGCATACCTGATTTTTCAACCGGAGCTATGTGAAGCCAGCTGAAACCAACTGTGTCATAAGTATAACATAACGCATTGTACTTCAATTTTGAGCCAGAGCCAATATAGGGCCAGCCGAAACCATATAAAGCCGACGGCACCATGCCGGCCGGAACAAACCAAAGTATGTAACAAGCTGCAAATGCATTGTGTACCATGTGGCCTGGCAGGAGCAATGCCAACCAGAACTATGCCGGCCTGAACTAAACCAACTATGGCATAGTTAGCACTATGCAGTTTGCATCAATATGCACTATTTGATTTATAAGCCAGAACCAATATTAAGCCAGCCAGAATCAGATTTTATCAGCCGAACCTTTAGGCTATCGTTAAAATTATTAGAATAAACAGATTCCGTTTTTGTTCTGAAGAATTTTGTTTCTCTAGAGATTTGTTTGTGTCCTATCAGATGGATTCACTTGGAATCTGCTTTGTGTCTTCTACGTTGCAAATCATAGATCACCACTTGTAGTACCCCGAAGTAATAATTGTATTCGCGAACTTAATTACTCTCTTAATACCAACAATTCCAGTATCCTGTTACACCACGTAAGAATATTTGCAAGGTCAAACAATGGACGGATAACACACTAACAACCGGCATTAATAAATAAAATCCTATACCAAAAATTAATCTTACGATTATGTTTAAAGCTTTCAGTCGGAGACGTAGCAAGGTCTGCGGCAACCACTACAATATTAGCTGGAACCATATATAACTAGCCGGAACCAATCCAACTATGGCAGAAATAGCACAATGCATTGTACATCATTCTGCACTACCTCACTTTTCAGCCAGAACCAATATTGGGCAAGCCGGAACCATGTAAAGCACGCCAGAATCAAATAAACTTAGACACAAGTAGCACAATACATTGCGCTCTATCTTATTTGTCAGTCGGAACCTTTATTAACCAGCCGGAACCAGAGTTTTATCAGGCAAAACCATTAAGTGCTTGCTCAATAGTACAATGTGCTTAAATGGTTGTGCAACATGATTTATAGACCTGCGTTTTACCGGCGAGCACTATTGTAATAGTATTGGTGTAGGTAAACATTCAGGCGAATTTATATTGAGTAATCTAGAGGAGACGTGATTTTTTAATTGGCCTTTGGTACATTCCAAGGTCATCCTAAGTATTTTATAAGCATTTAGCATGAAATTCAGTGACATTGGTAGACTGTTTAAATTCATAAGAGTGTCCTTAGTAAATTATATGGCATTTTAACAACTCGTATATCTTGCTTGGGACATTCCATTTTGTTTCAGTAGTATACCAGTATCACTTTGGAACGTTCCTAAGGCCAATTAAAAAATCACGTCTCCTCGAAATTACTCATTATAAATTCGCCTAAATGTTTACTTACATAAATACTATTACAAAATATTTGTTGTTGTTGTATTTTTTGGATTAGTTTAGATAAACTTCACTAGCATACAGTCCTCAGTCATCGAGTTTTCTTGAATCATGAATTTTAAGTACAGTAGACCCTCGATTTAACAGACCTCGATTTAACGGACAATTTTTTATTTTCCATTTTTCGGTTACCGATTATGATGGGATTGGGTATGTAGGATGGAAATGGGATTCTTAAATGATTTTTGGAAGGAATTCTGAAATATAGCCACCTGGGAAAGAACTCAGACATTTCTTAACCGATTATGATGGGATTGGGTATACTGGGTGGAAATGAGATTCTTAATTGATTTTGGGAAGGAATTCTGAAATATGATTACCTCGAACGGATTTCAGCCATTTCTTAACCGATTAAGATGGGATTGGGTATACTGGGTGGAAATGAGATTTTTAAATGATTTTGGGAAGAAGTTCTGGATTATGACAAACTAGAACAAATTGGACATTGTGGGTGAAATGTGATTACTAAATAATTTTTGGAAAAAGTTCTGGAATATGGCCATATGGATTAAGTTCTTGTATTGCAAGTACCTCAAAGGTGTAAATTTCCGCTTGGTTTGAAAGGTTCTGAAGATCTCATGGTCTTGGAAGGCATCATATTCCCTGTTCCCGTGAACAGTTTTCGAGGTCGTTGTTGATAAGAGTACTATAAATTTTTCCGAGCCCTTTGTGTAGAGTTCATAACGTAGTTTTATGTGAGAGTATGAAGAATTGACCTGCCGCTCAACCTACCAGTTCCATGAGTGGTGGGTGTTCTAGTGGTTACGTGCTAGTGATAGATGTTCAACATTACCAGAAACCTGTTAGCATTACGAGCCGCTTGCTTCATGAAAAACGCCTGCTTAATACCGAGTTTCGTGGCCATATTCCAGAATTTCTTAAAATACCAATTAAGAATCCCATTTCCATCCAGCATATCCAATCCCATTACAATCGGTTAAGAATTGATTGAGTTCCGTCTCAGATGACTATATTCCAGAACTTCTTCCCAAAATGAATTAGGAATCTTATTTCCATCCAGTATAAACAATCTCAACATAATCGGCTAAGAAATGCCTGACTTCCGTTCCAGATTAAATTCGATCGAATCGATTAAATTAAAAAACATTCGGATTTAACGGCCACCCCCAATTAGTCCGTTAAATCGAAGTTTTACTGTATTCCCTTAATTTATAAGAATTTCCTTATTCAAGAAACAATGAGAATAAACGAGTTTCATTTAAAGAATTTTGTTTCTTAAACTGATAAATTGTATTAACTATTTACATTTGCATGCTTTGTGTTCAAATTAGTTACGTTTTTCCAACAATTATGCGATTTTATAATATTACGAGGGTGAAGATGAATGTCACATGTATAACACATTTATTGACATATAAGATACCAAAGTTGTCAATGAAGCTTTGTAACAGAAGAATAGTTTCGAAATTTAAAATATGATGGAAGAAATAAATTTCTTCGTCCAATCAAAGATTTTCTTGATATAAATTTTGCTTCTGTCTTGTTTATAGCCAAATAACAAAAATTAAGTGTTCACTCGCATACAGTCAGAACATTTTTTATGGAAAATTTCTGAATACGTTACGGCAGAAGACGAAATTAGTTTACATAAAATAAAATGAATTTTCCGTTCGAGCTTAAGTGATTCCCTCATCTTTGTCCGTAATCAGCATGTTATAATATTTCCATTAGAATAAAAATTCTTCGGTCACGAAATATCACACTTAAAGAATACATACAACCTCACCAATAACAACATCAGCAACGGCATCATTATCCGTAAATAAACCCATTTCATGCATAAATTGTTCCACCAACAACATGAAACATTTCTTTCATTTATCATTTGCATGTTTTCATATTAAAATAGTTTTCTTATCCATTTCCATTTATTTTCCTCTTCAATGTTGTTGTGTAACATAATTTCAGCATAAATCTTCAAAATATTATAAGATACAGCAGCATCTTACATCACATCATGCTTTTAAAAAATAACAAATTTTTAATTCTTTAGAGTTCAAAATCATTACAAAATTATTTTTCTTGTTCTTTTTAAATTCCATATTGTGTGTCTGAACGCGTGCAGATGATACAACACTGCAACAGGAATTAGCACCTCATTTTACGCGAGAGGCTGCTTCTGTTGAACTGTCGTCTGTGTTGCCAACCACTTCTTGTACTCAAATTCTAAAACGAACCACATCGAATAATTCTCTAAGTCGTCAAAGTCTTGTTGGTAAGAGATTTTTATATAAGTTTTTATATAAAAAAGCTTTTAAAAGCTTTAATTTTATTTTCTTGGTGTTAAACAATTTTAAATTTTTTAAAAAAAATTATTTTTAAAATATTACGATTTTTTATTTTTTCTCTCTCGTCTTGTACCGTTACAGATATAGTTAGTTCAAAATTTGGTATGTCACGACCATCACAACTTGGCCAAAGCATATCGCAACAGGGTTTCTTTTCATCGTCACGTGATAGTTTAACGGCACCATGTGTAACGCGCACATCACAGCATTCGCATGTATCGGCGACCGCATCTGAAATGGATCTGAGCCGAGACAGTAAAAATAAACGAAAGGAACGCGGCCGATTAAAACCGGGCGAACAACCGTTACTCGGCTCATGGAATCGGACGGGTGGTGGACGGTGTTCAAATGCAAACACGCTGGGTACGCTGGCGTCTAGTAATCATTTGAATAGCGGGAATAGCTGTAATGGGACGGAACGGTAAGTTAATTTTAATTGTTTTTCCTACTATTGAGTATAATATGAGCGCTTACGAGATTTCGAAACGATATTTGTGATCTGAAACAAAATTTGTCTAGCTTTGGTGTTTGAATCGGGAGGTACTCGGTTAAAATCCTGAAAGGGGCAGGATGCAAAAGGGATTTTTGCCTATTTTTAACCGATTATGATGAGATTTGGTATGTTGAATGAAAATGAGAATCTAGAATGTTTTTTAGAAGAAGTTCTGAAGTATGGCCACCTGGGACGGAATTCGGTAATTTATTAACTGATTATGTTGGGATTGGAGATATTGGACGAAAATTGGAAGCTTAAATGGTTTTTTGGAAGAAGTTCTGGAATATGGCTGCTTGGGACGGAACTCGGTAATTTCTTCACCAATTATGATTCGATTACGTATGTTGGATGAAAGTGGGATGCTCAAATGATTTTTGAAAGAAGTTCTGGAACATGGTCATCTGGGACGGAATTCGGTAATTTATTAACCGATTATGTTAGGATTTGGTATATTGGACGGAAATTGGAAGCTTAAATGGTTTTTGGAAGTAGTTCCGGAATATGGCCACCTGGGAAGGAACTCGTTAATTTCTTAACCAATTATGATGGGATTAAGTATGTTGGATGGAAGTGGGATGCTCAAATGATTTTTGGAAGAAGTTCTGGAACATAGCCCCTGCGACGAAACCTGTAAATTTCTTAACCAATTATGATGGGATTAAGTATGTTGGATGGAAGTGGGATGCTCAAATTATTTTTGGACGAAGTTCTGGAATATGGCCACCTGGGAAGTAACTCGTTAATTTCTTAACCAATTATGATGGGGTTAAGTATGTTGGATGAAAGTGGGATGCTCAAATGATTTTTGGAAGAAGTTCTGTAAAATGGCCACCTGGGACGGAATTCGGTAATTTATTAACCGATTATGTTAAGATTGGGGATATTGGACGGAAATTGGAAGCTTAAATGGTTTTTGGAAGAAGTTCTGGAACATGGTCACCTGGGACGAAATTAGGTAATTTATTAACCGATTATGTTAGGATTTGGTATATTGGACGGAAATTGGAAGCTTAAATGATTTTTGGACGAAGTTCTTGAATATGGCCCCTTGGAACGGAACGCGTTAATTTCTTAACCAGTTATGATGTGAGTGTGTTGGATGGAAGTGGGATGCTCAAATGATTTTCGGAAGAAGTTCTGGAATATAGCCCCCTGCGACGAAACCTGTAAATTTCTGAACCAATTATGATGGGATTAAGTATGTTGGATGGAAGTGGGATGCTCAAATTATTTTTGGAAGAAGTTCTGGAATATGGCCACCTGGGACGGAATTCGGTAATTTATTAACCGATTATGTTAAGATTGGGTATAGTGGACGGAAATTGGAAGCTTAAATGATATTTGGAAGAAGTTTTTTAATATGGCCAACTGGGAAGTAACTCGTTAATTTCTTAACCAATTATGATGGGGTTAAGTATGTTGGATGGAAGTGGGATGCTTAAATGATTTTTGGAAGAAGTTCTGGAATATGGCCACCTGGGACGGAATTCGGTAATTTCTTAATCGATTATGTTGGGATTGGGTATATTGGATGAAAATGAGATTCTTAAATGGGTTTTGGAGAAAGTTCTGCAAAATGGCTACTTTGGACGAAACTCGGTAATTTCTTAACTGATATTGATAACAACTCTAAACAAATTAGGTGGTCTATTGAAAACGATTCAAGAGAAATTCTGCTTCTCCTTATTGACACTACATGTCAGGACAAGTCATTGATGCCGCAAAACCAATAACTCATCAGCTTCTGCTCTCCAGGTTAGAGGCGGCGTAAGCAGGCGTCTATCTTGGCCTCATGATGTAACCAAGTTTCTGGTAGGAATGGATGCCTTAACAACTATCACCAGTCGGTCCCAGGTGGTAATATTCCATTAGTTCTTCCAACAATCATTTAAGAATCCCATTTCCATGCAACATACCCAATCTCATCATAATCGGATAAGAAAAGACCGAATCTTTATAAGAAATACTGTGGGCAAAAAGTAGTAAGACTTTTTAATTTAAATTTCGCGCGGAAAACCATTCGTCCAAATATTTTTTTTCTATGTTGGTATGACCGTCAGTTACATCTATGCCAAATGTCACATCAAAATAATCATTCATGTTTAGTATACGCTTGTCTTTCTGAAGTACAAAAAGTGCATTCAGCGATTTTTGTATGCCGCGAGCAAGTGTTTTTGATTGGTACAAGTTGCTCAAAGAGGGTCGAGAACGTGTTGACGACGAACCACGTCTAACAGTCGACGATTAACAGTCAGAAACCTTACTGGCATCGTTGAAATATTGGAAGGATCAGTGAAAACCATTTTGAAAGATCATTTGGGCCTAAGAAAAGTGAAAGCACGATTGGTTCCAAAATCACTCAATTTTTTGGAAAAACAGCATCGCGTTGACGTCTGTGAAACAATGCTTTCCGACTGCCAGGATGTCATGAAACGTATTATAACTGGCGATGAGTCTTGGATCTATGCTTACGACTCGGAAACAGACGATCAATCGGCCGAATATCGTGCCAAAGGTGAGCCGAAGCCGAGAAAACCACGTCAAAGCAAATCAAAAATCAAGGTGATGTTGACAGTTTTCTTCGATTATCGAGGTGTGGTGCACTCCGAATTCCTTCCGACCGGCTAAACTGTCAACAAGGAATACTTTTGGAGTGTTACGCGTCGTTTGCGCGAAGCTATTCGTAAAAAGAGGCCGGAATTATGGGTCGACAACTCTTGGTTTTTGCACCACGATAATGCACCTTCTCATACTGCATTGGTTTTACGTGATTTTTTTGCAAAAATTCCACCCATATCGTTCCGCAACCACCATATTCGCCTGATTTAGCTCCGTGTGACTTCTGGCTGTTCAGCAAACTCAAACGACCGCTCCGGTTAAACCGTTTTGAGTCAATTAAAGACATTAAACGTGAATCGCTACGCGCATTGGAGGCTATTCCGGAAATTGACTTTAACAACTGTTTCGAGGATTGGAAAAAACGTTGGCACAAGTGTATTGAGGCCGGGGGGGATTACTTTGGGGCGGACGAAAAAAAATTATGAACAAGGTCTTACTATTTTTTGCCCACAGTATTATAGTATATTTACAAACCTAACCTCCCTTTTTATACTAGCTTCTAGTCTCTTATAACACGGTTATATTACACGCCATATTATAGGAACCTATCTAGCGTGTTAAAGGAGGTTTACCTGCATATATATTTATAACTATTAAGGTCAAAGAAGATTTTCAAAATTGAATGAAATTCACGTAAGGCGGCGCAACCGTGAGTAAGAAATTCAGAAACAAATTTGGTCAATATGAAAAGAAGTTTAACATTTATTTTGTGATAGTCGACATGCATAAAACAACAATTCGTCTTCATTACATTACCATCCATGTTTAGGTTCGACCCTGACATTATTTTAATTACACCGCACAGCAATAAAATTGTAACTTAATGACCGAGCATAAACAATGAATGACCTCTCTGCACATTTAGACCGAATAATAACATTTGGCTTATGCACACACATAATATTTCATTAGCAACCATTCATCCAATTCCGTCTCATTTACTATTTAGAGTTTAGCTCATTATGCCGTCCGGCGCGCACCACACTGAGAATAAAGCAGCCACATCATTACCGGTTTCATGACAAATTATAATGAATCTTTTAGTTCATCTTTTGCGGTGGGATGGCTATAAGAAAATTTGAATAAACAAAAGAACACAATGAAAATTATGAAAAATTATATTGTGCCAGCGTTTAATGTCGCATATTTCCATTTAACATTATAATGTACGAGTGTATCTCCTTATCATATAATCATCATCATCATCATCATCATCATCATCGTTATCATCATTATCATTATCATTAACGAAAATCTATATACATATACATAATATTATACACAGGCACATCAAATTAACACACATACATACATAAGTGGAGCGCACAGCACAGCACAGCACAGCACACAGTTACGAGTATGACTGATTAAGAATTTTCCTTTTAAATTTATTTATGTTTGTGATTTAATTTTGTTCTTAGATTACTTCTGATTCTGACTGACTGATGGAAACGAAGATGGTATACAGTGCGCGTAAGGGAGATAATTCATTCATCGTTAAAATGGTAGAAAAATTGTTGAATGAACACATAAAAGAAAATTAATTTTCTTCTTTGTTTTGCTTTTTTGTTAAACTCGCTGATTTGAATTAAAACCGCGGGAAGTAAATTTGTTTTACATTTTGCGTGCGATTATACGAAAAACGGAAAGTCAGATTTTCGTGGCATTTGTTTTATTTATTTTGTCGTGCGGGAAATTAAGGGTGGGATTTTATTATTATTAATGATGATTTTAGTAAAATTTATAGTTTATAGTAGTTTAAAGGTTTACAACATTTAATTGTAAAACTTTAGAACATTATAATGGTCATCTGTAATTGAATATTGGTCACTAGTTTTTTCCGCTCTGATGATTTGTATTTAGCTCACGAATAGCAATACGAATATAACTGGCCAATTCATATGGCAGGTAGCCAACGCCTCTGATGTACAGGTTTCTAAAGGTTGTAGTGCTCCAATTGAAAATATAAGAAGACTACGGGGCCACCGGTATATTCGGTAATGTATTAATTACTGTACGATTGGATTTGTTGATGATTTAAAACTGCTCCAAATTTTCACCGATGATACCGTTCATATTTTTTTTAAAAGCTCGTATTTTTCTCGCAGTTAGATCTTACAAATAATATTTATTAGTAATTAGCGGGATACACATTTATAATCGGTATACTCTACACACGTCTCACACTCGGTGGTTGAGTGGTAAAGGTATAGAAGATAGAACTCCTAATTTCATTGAGGCGATTATTATTCTTAACACGGATCGATGTATTCGGATCAAGTATTCCTCCAGTTGCAGTACCTGCAGTTTTAATATTTGCAAAAATTTTATAGATCTACAGAGTAATCCACATAAAATATAGAAGTTTTGACAAGTCAAACTGTCATAATTTCTAATCAAACTCTGCAATTCAATTAAAACGGAAATTACAAAGTAATTGCAAAACGATGAGTCGGCAACATCTCGCGCCTCTCGACTCGTGAAGAAACGCCACGCAGATGATCAACGCCGTCTGCAAACCAACATAACTGTACACGCTTTCATAGCCAAAGTTTCTATGCTTGCTCTATGTCTGATGTACCGTTTGAGGCCAGGATTCCACCACTGACGGTCAATGGTAACTTGATTGAAGCAGATCGACTTTACATCGAGATTCCACCGATTAGCTATCTTCTTGTGAACAACTTCAATCTTGTTCGCCTCGACTTTTCGGCGCCGGATTTTCGATTAGCGACAATTGCTTCGTTCTACAGTAGTCTCGTCTGCGGCAGCCATTCAGTGGGAGTTTTGATTGCCAACATAAAACGTATCGCCATCATGAAGGCTGACGACCTCTTCTTCTGTTTCACCGATTCTCACTCATGTGCACCAAACGACGAATCTGCAGAAAGCTTAAACGGTCGAGCACTTGTGATCGAGCCCAATACATTCAACGAATTTGTCGGTATCTGCAACCGGGCCTCAGCCATCGAAGAATGGACAAGAGCAACATCGTTTTGCAAAACGCTTATGCAGAGGTTTAAACCGACAACGACGGTGAGCTTGTGAACAATCCATCACCTCCTCTGCTTTACGACTCATCCCAACAAGTCGCCAGCTCGACCCAACTTCACGTCGATTGAATCTCAGTAGAAACTTCGGTTATGGTTCCGAATGATACATGTCAGCCTCAGAAAAAAACGGAGTTGGCTGGATATCGTGAACAATGAGATTTGCTTTAAATCTCGAAAAGGACAGCCAGAAACATCGTGAACGACCTGTGTGAGCTGACAGCGGAGGAGTTCGCGTTCAGCATCGAATCATGAGCAAGGACATGAGATTCCAGCGCACCGATTACCTCTTCTACGAACGTGGAAGACGTTCATCTCTATGCCAAGAACTAACAAGACTCGATGGCGTATTGAACTTCTGCTAAAAACAAGGCTTTTGTGCAGATTAGATGCTTGAAACCGCCTCACATTACAATCAGCTGCCATGACATCACTGGGAAGAACTGATTCGCGCAATGTCGGCAATCAGACGGAGATGCGAAAAAGAATACGAAAACTGCAGAAACATACGATACGCAGAAACTCGTTGAGAAATATCCGGTTGTCGTGAGTCGTTACTTTATGATTTGAGTCAACGCAGTGATGGTTCTGCTAAACCAGGCCTCGATCCACCGAAAGGAATTACTAAATTCGACGAATTCATGCCATGCGTGCTGTCCGACGATCACGAAATGCTGTTCTGATTCAAGGTGGAGGTAGAAACACTATTTAGACGTTAGAGTAAAATTAGAAGTGTTTTAATTTACGCCTTTTCGTGCACGGGGATTCAAAGATCTATAAATTAGCGTGTGTTTTGTTAAACATTCCCACAAAGTATATTGTCCTACTACACAAAAGTAAAGTTAAACGATCTTTTGATACCTTGAATCTGGGTGCAGTTTTTCATTTTTTGATAAAAATGTTCGGTTGGGCATTTTTTTCCACCAAAGCCCGGTTTAATCAGCATTGAAAACTTGAAGCGCCGTGTATCCTTGATCTTCAATAATTTTTTTAATTTTTTCTGGATATGATTTGTCTGCTTCATGATCTGCCGATGCAATTTCTTCTTGAATTTTGAACTACTCGAATCAGCCTTTACTTGCTATAGAAACTCTGGGTGCACAGATGATTCTTCATTTTCTTTAAGATATAAATTTTAAATAATTTTCGCTTAATGAAATTACCGTCCAATGGAATCCTTTTTTGACAGCTATTTGTAATCCAAATGCTAAGTGCTTTTCCATTTTCTCAATAATCAGCGCACGGGGACGGGCTGCATATTTTGCAGATATCAAAGAACCCGCAACAACAGCACTTCTCATTTTATTTTCACTTTTTTTAATGGTACGGACTGTTGCCTAAATTTATAAGAGATCGGTATTGAAATGACTTAAAAACTGGAAAATTTTGTTTAAAAATATTTAAAATGTTGATGTAAAAAAAGAAAAACAAATATTCCAGAAGATAAGCTATAGTATAGGAGGCGTACAATGCCTATGAAAATGCGGTATTTTCGTAAACACCACGCATAACCTTGACTTCTCACAATGGACCAAAACCATTTGAAGAAAATTGATAAACACATCCACTTCTATTTCCGTGTTATTAAACTGGCAAGAAATTGTAATGGACATCACCGACCTTAAGGAATTATGTCAACCAAACAGAAGCTCTTATGCTATTCATTATGAAAGAGAAATCAAACCAAAAGGAAAGCGGGGGGTTTCCACAACGGAAGCAAATGATGAAAAGTAAAATCCCGAATATATCAAATAAAGTGTAGAAACTCCCGCTTATCCAAGACCGGTCAAAGGTACTATAATAATTGACGGGGTTCTATAAGAAATATGAATGAAACTCCAAATATAATAATAAATTTGATCATAACAGAATAGGGCACTTGAAATTAAAAGCGTGCGGCTCAAACAGAGATTCATTCTTCGCGAATTCGATTGTGAAATTCTATTCGTCGAACTTCAAAGTAAACTTTCAAAGAACGTAGTGGAAGGCAAAACGAGAAGAAGAAATTGGCTCAACGAGTAAAAGCAACATCTTTGGTAGAGACCCGATAAAATATTCCAGTAGGTATTGAGGAGGAGCCCGACAGTAAAAGTGATCGCTAAAAAGAGGACGATTGAGAAGGCCGGGGCCGAGAAATTTAATAACGGCACGTGTTGGCGACGCTGTAAAAAAGTACTAGAATATAAAAAAATAAAGTGAGTGTTAGGAACCAGATGAGCTAGTAACAGAGAGCAGAAGGCGCATCGTAGATCAGAGGAGGTAGAAAGAACATTGATAATAACATAGGATTTCAATAATGTGATTTGATGTGGCTTTAGAGCAAAAAAGAGAAACTCCAGTAATACAAGGCGTAATGTATGATTAAAGGTCTGGCCAATATTATAAAGAGTATCAACGAAGACAACAAAATTTCGGAATGTCTAACAATATAACACTTATCGGTCGACTGTTAAGTTGATATAAAGATAGTTGCATCATCATCTCCAAATAATCAGACTAACCAAAAATCAGTAAGAAGTTCAGTTTCAAAAATTTCGGTATTTATTGTAATTTACACGCCATAGGATTAGGACCAATTTAGTAAAATCATATAGCTCTTAACACATTTTATAGGCTGGAACCTTTCGACTAACTACCTTTTCGGCCAAGTATTATTATCCATAGGGACGCCGAACATAGTTCCGTCAAAAGTAAGTCTAATTACTACAAACTTAAGTGCTGCTTGAAAACCTCGACAGAGCCTGATCTCATCACAAAAAAACCGGATATAATTTAAAAAGAGGGTTCATTGTTCATATTGCATGTAAGCAAGTTTTTGAAGTCCCGAAAGAAATAATCTCGGTCAAAACTACTTTTCTCGACGTTTCCGTCCGTCTGTACCGACGATATCTCAAGGCTGGCTTTTTTATAAAATTTTATGATCAGCATATTTTACTGAATTGTTTTGTGACGAATTTTCTAAATGAAAATTTACGATTTTCCCACATTTTCCGAATGTTTACGGGTTGTCATTGTCCTATCCGAGGTTCTGATTATCTCGTAAAGTTACAACCCCTAAATTTTACGAATTCTACCACGCGCATTGGCAAAAATTTTCTCAAACGTGTTCCCAAAAGAAACGATTGCTGATTAGGCAGTAAAATGATGAAAATTATAGATCTAATGATTAACTAATATTAACTATTTTTAAAAATATTTACTTTTATTTTACAAATTACTAATATTTTCCTTTTGTCTCTCTCTATAATTTTAGACTTGGTCGACGATCCGGTTGTTCCACGGGCGGTGCCAGTGGTACAACTAAAGCAAGAGCTAAATGGACATTTGTGTTTGATCCGGCGGGCCGTCTATGCTACTACTGGTCAATGGTTGTATCATTGGCCTTTCTATATAATTTCTGGGTGATAATTTATCGTTTCGCGTTCCAAGAGATAAACGGTGAAACAATTATTGTATGGTTTTGCTTAGACTACTTCTCAGACTTTTTATATTTAGTGGATATATTATTTCATTTTCGTACCGGTTATCTAGAGGACGGTGTATTACAAACCGATTCAACAAAATTACGGCAACACTATATGAATTCAACAACATTTTATATAGACTGTTTATGTTTGTTACCATTAGATTTTTTATATTTATCGATCGGATTCAATTCGATATTGCGCTCGTTTCGCTTAGTGAAAATTTATCGATTTTGGGCGTTCATGGATCGTACGGAACGTCACACAAATTATCCAAATTTATTTCGGTCGACATCTTTAATACATTATCTATTAGTGATATTCCATTGGAATGGCTGTTTATATCATATAATTTATAAAAATAATGGTTTCGGATCAAAGCAATGGGTGTTCCATGATTCAGAATCGAGTGATGTTGTAAGACAATATTTACAAAGTTATTATTGGTGTACATTAGCATTAACGACAATTGGGGATTTACCGCGGCCTCGATCTAAATCAGAATATGTTTTTGTCATATTACAATTATTATTTGGATTAATGCTGTTTGCGACCGTATTAGGACATGTGGCTAATATTGTGACATCGGTGAGTGCAGCACGAAAAGAATTTCAAGGTAAGACACCATTTCTTATAATAATTTATTATTAAATTTCCATTTACTATATAAACCAGCTGAGGATTTCATTTTTATTAGTTTTTGAAATTTAAATCTGCCACCTCATATTGGCGTAAAGGTGTATACAACTATTTCAATTTTGTGTTGAATTTCTCGTTAACCGTCTGAAAAAAAAATATTTCATCCCTCTCTAGAGAAATTTCGCATTCATATTTTTACTGTTCTAGGAAGACATATAAAAACGAATTTTCTTTTCGTTACCTCGTATATATGGAAAACAGCAAACCACCGTATATTGAAAAATAGTTTAAAAGAACAACAGCGAATAGCGCAAAACATTTCTGCTATGTAAATGTAACGAGAAAATACAAATTCATCTGGGCACTTATTGTTGCCGTGTTACTCGCACGAAAATATTCACAACCGAAAATAAATAAGGTGCGAGTAAAATTATAAGTGGGATCCCCTCTGGACCAATTTTCTGAAATTGTAACAACGACATTTTAATCGGGCATTACAATTAATCGAAATTCAAAATTCTTTGATGATAAAATGGGGAATTTTTATTCAATTGTTTCTCGCTGAATTAGGGTTTCGCTGAATTAAAAAATGGAGAGGTGAATATGTTGTGGCCAATGCCCGATTTTTTTTACCACGAAGTATACAGCTCCCCACCAAATTTCGCAAGGATCTCCCAATTAATGGAGAGCATGAAGTTCAATTCCGAATGGTCAATCCACCTGGACTGTAGAGACACCGAATTTTGATGATATGAAGTTTTTTTTTGTCAAAACTCGTCATTTTCGTCGAAATTTAAAAAATGATCTGAATTAATTTTGTGTTTAATGGATATGACGCTAGTCCGACACTCAGCCCGAAAAAACGCGATTTCAACCCTAAATTATCACTATAGTGAGAGTTTGCTACATCAGCCCGAAAAATGTCACTATCGCGACAGCAAACAGTGTCGTGATACCCAGTCATAACTTAAATGTTTAAATTTCGCCTCACAAGCGATCCACGAGGTCTTGCCATATACCGCCGGCTTCGTTAAAATAGAAAATCGAGATACTTTCAGCAAAGGGCTATCTGGTTGTAGGCACTTGACGTATACCACAGTGTTCGTTATGGTTTCAACTACCAACTGACAAATTTTCAGGAAAATGCTATTTGAAATTATCTGATATAGTCGATTGAATCCCGCTTTATATTCGATTCACGAGCATTTCACAAATACCAATCAGATTCTTTGAAGTTTCGATTACAAATGTAGAAATTTTCAGGAAAATTTTACCTTGATTTATCGTTAAAACCTTGGTTTATCTGTTTGGTATCGTCTCACCGTTTACGTCGAGTGCTCATGAATCGTCCATAAGTCTATATTCAACCGATTGTATGCAGATAATTTCAGATAGAATTTTTATAGAAATATCTCAGTGTTGTAGTTAAACTTCAGCGAATTCGGTGACATACGTCAAGTGCTCGTGAACCGTTTGAAAGACGATAATCAAGAGACTATAACTAGGAAATATCTGCAATAGAATTTTCTGACACCGTCCTATTGGAACCACATATCAGCAAGATTTATGCCAGCCAATTAAAGTACAAAAAAAGTTAGAAATCATGTCTCTATACCACTGACTGTAACATTCCGCCCATCATCGTTTTTGAAGAGATATGGACGAATGGTTCCGCCGGCCCATAAAGCGCACCAAACAGTGATTTTCTCTGGATGTAATGGTATTTCGGGCTTGTGGACTATCTTCACTCCAAATCCGACAATTCTGTTTATTAACGTACCCATTCAACCAAAAATGAGCTTCAATTTGTGCTTCAGCCCATTGGTCGACTTGGAGGCGTGTGCGATGGTTGGATGGCTTTAATTCCTGCACAAGTTGAATTTTGTAAGCACGTAAACCAAGATCCTTAGATAAAATCTTCCATAAAAAGGATCTCACCTCCAGTTGCCGAGAACGACGTCGAATTGATTGATTTGGATCTTCCTCAATGCTACGCCGTATAGCGTCTTTCGCTTGTTCGGTACGTACTGTTTGACGGCTTACGCGTATTATCATTTAGAATAAATGTGGTGTGAAAGCGATCCATACATAGTTAACCGAATTACCCTGCTGTGATGGACGATTATGACGACCGTAAAATGGACGTAATGCACGATGAGTTTGGCGAACGGATCCATTATTTTGATTTAAAAAAATTCAACAATTTGCAAGCGTTGCTCTGGCGTGAGTCGGTTCATTATGAAATGGCAAATCAAACTAATGAAAAACAAATGTCAGCTAGCAAATCGGTTGTCGAAAAAAATAGTGTTGCCAACTTAAAAGTAAGAACCTTTAAAAAAACACCCGTTATATTTGTATTTGATGACTAACGCCGTTGTAAATTCCAGTATTTTCCAATTGCTTTCGTTCAGAAAACTCTTCACTTCCTCTTCACTTGAAATGCCATTCTAAAATCAGTATTGGAGGAATACTTGATCCGACAACATCGATCTAGGGATTTTGATTATGATTGAACTCGCGACCTTTGGGTTGACAATATTTGGTTGTGTATAACTTAACCATTCGACCACCGGGTAACATACGTGTGTAGAGTAAAATTGTAACACTATCTCAACCTTAAATTTGTTCGTCCCGAACAGATACATGTTGTATCGCTTCAGCCTATATGAACCTGCACAAATTTTTGTCCCAGGTTTTCTTTTAGTTGTTATGCATCGTTGCTGATCTTTTTGACAATTTTGTAGGGATCTTTCCAATCTCTGGAATTGTACAGCCACACTAAGACACCTCGTTGAAAACGGCAAACCTACCACTTTGATTGTGCTTCCGATTTATTTCTAGCATTCGTGCTGTTGCCGTTATTTTTACGGCGCCTTACTTCTTAATAAATCATTCGTTTCTCGAGTTCGAGGACTGTCCGTTGCGGCCTTTTCTCTAGCCGTAAACTGTCTTTAAGCAGATTTGCACTCTCCGAGGTTGAACCAATGGTTTGTCTCTGGTCTTGGTTGTTTCTAGAACCCTCTGTGATTTGCCCTATTCCCTCATTCCATCGTTCCGTATACTCATATGTAGCGATCCTACTTCCTGCATCTAAGGCATCTTCTTTGACTTTTAATTTCATTTTTTCTGTTGCTCCGGTACCTTAGCGTTATTTGTCCCAACTCCTATCTTATTATTGTCTTCATCTACGCCATGTCCTTTGAATTCAGCTTACAGGACTTTACAGTGTCAGTGGATGCTGTCAATTACTATAACTCCAATACTTCATAAATATAAGTTTAACCTCTAGTATAGGTTCTTAAATGAAATTTCAGATGGCGCCCTTCACAGCACTGATAAATACGTTCATTCTTAGTCCGTTTAATACATCCGCAGGTGCATTTAGCTATTACAGGCTGTGCTCACGTCGTTGCTGGTTGCATTGGCTTGCTTTGGAGTTGAATCTTGCATAATTCTCTAGCGTGTAGCAGCCCGAATCTTAGTTCCAATTCAGTCATGACTCGCTCATAGCTCCTTTCTGTTGTGTATGCAGTTTGCAATTAATGTAAGCTGCGTTGAGATGCTCCCATGCGCCCCAACAATTGTGCTGCGATGGCGCTTGGAAATGGAAATTCTCAGTTGTTCTCAAGTTTAAAATTAATCATGAGCTTCTGGCAACTGGTTCGGTTGAAAACGTTTTATTTAGTTGGCCATCTCGAATAGCTTGCATGTGTTTCAAGGCGGATTTAAACTTAATTTCTCCTTTTAGCTCTTTAGCTCGAAGATCTGTTTTCATTCTACACGCTTACGTAGATCTGCAAGCTGAAGATGACCACCTTGCTCCGCACGTAATTCTACCAATTGAGTACTTTGTTTCTTAAGTAGCTCAGCAAATTGCTCGCCTCGCCGGTATGTTTTTGCAGAGTTGATCTAATTGTTCTGCTTGCTGTTCCAATTCAGGATGGATGATAGGTCCTGGCGTCGGTGATGATTCTAGTGATATCGCCCTGATTTAACATCCTCTTCCATGGCGCTCGCTCTGCAGCCTCGATAGCAACTCATTCTGTTCTGATATTTAACCTTTGCTGGCATTTGAAAAGCTTCACTTCTGACACCAAATGTTACGAATTTCGAGCATTCGAGTACTCGTAAGTCAACTCGCTCGCTCGCATCCATACTTCCCAAAATTGTGTGATATGAGTTCGCAGCCCACCCAAGTAATAATTCCAACTTTCTCGTTTGGCCCTATACGAAAAGTTGGGAAGAAGTTAAAAAGATGACTAAGGTCAGTAATAGTTGGTTTTTCATGATAAAAGTTAATTTGTACAAACTTCGTTCATGGACGCTGTTCAATTCGATTTGTTTTTTCTTTTTTCGAATAATCTGTGAACTTTTTAATTGGAACCTCTACGGATCGCATCCTTGAAACCATTTACGGTTTAGTTTAAAACTGCGTTAGGAAGTCTTGGATGGACAGGTTTCTTAATTTTTAAAACACCAAGCATTTTAGGCTCCAATGACAACTTCACGTTTTGTAACCTCAGGCATTCTCTTGTCAGTACTATCCGGTATTTCACTTGGGATTCGGTTCTTTTATCGTAGATAAAAAAAAAATAAATCTTTTTAAAGGTTCCTTAGTTCAGTTAGGGAAACCATGTCCTATATTATTTACGCCCTTTGATAAGATTAATTAATCTAATTCACTAATGAATCGTAAGGGACAATAGTTCTACTAAAAGGGGTACAATTTAATCATTTTAGTTTAATTACTTAGATTTGTTAAACACTTAATGCAGAGAGTAACGATTATTAGCAAATGAGTTGGACTTGCTTGAAATCTTGAACACAAAATACCCAATGAAATGAAATTCTGAAGCAAAGGTCAGGTTAGATTAGGTTTCAGTGATTGCTATCGCACACTTAGGCTAATTTTGGCCCACTGTGATACCACAGGAATCGACATCATTAAACTCCCTTTAAACCCATCTAGTGCTATTCACATAAGGGCTGTCCAAAGTGATCATGTCTTCTTCCAGCTAGCGCAGAAATACAAGAGTCCCCTCCTCGTCCTCCTCGTCTTTGCAGCTTCTGCAGAAGTCATTTGCATCCAGACTCAGCCTGCTCGCATGATCCTCGAAAACGCAGTGTCCTGTAAGTACCCTTACAATTTTACCTAAGTCACGCTTCCTTAGTGCGATCAAGATTTTGGATCGCTTCAAGCCCAGGTCAGGCCATACTTGCTTCGCTACCCTGCCAGACGGACTGTCGAGCCACCTAACATTTGCCAAGGCAACTGCTGTCGTACCGTATCTTGCTAATTCGTCTGCCTTACAATTTCCCTCAACGTCTGAGTTCCGTTCCCAGAACCCAGACTGAAACAAAACGTTTACTTAAATTTCTGAAAAGCCCATACGAGACGTAATTGGCTCATTTATATCTTTTTGGCCTAGCTGAAATTTTTATTCAATACTTCAACCATTAGACAACCAGAACAATATTAAGAGCGATATAAGTAAAATAAAGTTCTGACCTCTATTGTTAGAGGGGTATAGCATACCAATCGAATAAAAAAAAATTATAAATTATATCAGAAGTTCGCGATAGTTCTCCTTCGTTGCATTCTCGTACTATCACCTCTTGGTCTACATCATCTACACAACAAACTAAGTCAAACATTTCATCTGAACCATATTTTCGAAAGGCAAAAACTTCTTGTGCGGATTTGTACCGTTGTATAGTTACTTTCCTCTTTAATAATAACATCTTCAGCACCAACAACAACTTTAACGGCAATAACGGCAAAAGGAAAGATCTAAAATAAAATAAAACAAAACTGCCAGGAAAAAGTCTAAAAAGAAGGATAATGATGAACACAACGGCCGAGAAGAAGAAAATAGAAAATTTATTTTTATTTGTTTCTAAAAATAGAATTGGCTTGTCGCATAGAAACGGTCGATATCTTATCGCTGATGCTAAATTTAACTCGTAGTTGGTTTTTATTTTCATTTCGTACACATTTTCATCTCCATATATTCTCTTGTCGTAGTCGTCCTCGTTCATATACATACCCATGTATATGTATATTTAGTTTTTCCGAGTTTCCGTATTTCTACAACTTTCTGTCTATTATACACATCAACATTTTCCTTCTAATATTCTCGTTCCACACCTCACACTCGACGTCGATTTTCATTTCTTTTTCATTTTCATTTATGTTTTTTTTCTGCTCGTCTTGGTTTTCATGTTATCCTGTTTTATGTTAGTGGTGAAATTTTTGTTGTTGTTTTTGTATTACATTTTTAGGGGGGTTGTTCTTATTTAGTTAGATTCTTCTTACTCTCCAGCAGATAATTTTCTAAGATTTTTATTTTATTTTACTCAGTTTCGTTCCGTTATGGGATGTGATGTAACAGATAATTTTACTAGAAAAACCAAAACAAAAACAAGAAGGTATAATATAATGTGAGGATGTTATGAGAGGAAAAATAGAGTGAAAACCTAGATACATAAAAAAATTGTTTGGAAAACGTATACGAAGAGAAAACGAGGTAGTAGGGAAAAAGGTCAAATATAGATTGTTATCATCAAGGAAAAATTCTAAAAAAAAAAATATTTATAAAAATGTTGTTTTAAATTACATTGAGTGACGTCATCATCATCTTGGGATTATGATTTTCTCATGTAATTGATGTATTTATGTTTATAATATTCCTCATTGTACAGTTTACTATATATGGAGAAAGCCAATCAGCAAATATTTTTCTTTCGTTTTCATTTTAATGGAAACACTTGGGATTGAAATTTTTACAAATAGATTTGGTACCCTATGTACGAGTATACATCATACCCAGATTGACATTATTGATTTTGGATTGATATCAACTACGTTATCTAATAATTGCAATAAATCCGTCAAAATGTCTTAGTTCATGCAATGAATACCCATATGTACAAAGATGGTTTATAAAATGTTAACAGATTAATCTGTGTAAAAACTGCGTCCACTTACATACACACACATGTACACTGTGACCCATTAAAAACTGTTCATTCAGAATAATTCGAGAACCACTTTAACACAACTTCTGTTTGGTCTCGATGGGAAAAATGTTGATCTCACTTGTAGCCTTGGACCACCCACGCCGTACCGAGCAGTGATAACCGGAAATAAGTCGACCGCACCTAGATACGCTACAGCAATAATTCTTTAAGCAACTTTTATCACATTTGATGTACCCTCATCTGTATGAGGTGAGAGTACATCAAACACGATAAAGGTTGCTAACATAATTAATTTCGGCTATCACTCGTCAGTACGACGTGGGTGGTCTAACGCTACAAGCTATCTAGAATTAACATAACGGTACGTGGTCACAAGGCAAAATCGCCTAAGTCAAGATAACAACTATATTTGAAATGGCAACTGCTGATGGAGTAATTTTTTTTTTTTTTCGAAAATGAGGTCGATTTTCCGCAATCTCTGCCTTCACTTACTAAGTAATGATGCGTAGTATGTTCCTGTAATGGGTTTTCCTTTTTGAAGATAATCGATTAAGATAACTGCAACACTGTCCCAGAAAACAGTCGCGCATCACTTTCCCACCCGAAGGAAGGGCCTTGCCTTTATTGGAGCCAATTTCCCCATGGCGGTCCACTATTTTGACTCTGTTTTTGATTCTGGAGTGTAATGGTATCCAAGTTTCATCAACAGTATTTAGCCATTAGGTAACTGCGCCCACAGAGCGTTGGAAATGTTCTTTCAAACATTTTTTTCATACCTAAATCTTGATTGAATATGTGAGAAATACGTTCTTTGGGCATGTTCATAGCCTCTTATATTTCTCTAACGTTAATTGAACGGTTGCCCAGCGCCATTTGGTGAACTTGAGTGGTTGCAGTTTTTGGGCGTCCCGTACTGAACGTTCATCGTTATCCAAGATGGTCCAGCCACGTTTGAATTCAGCTGCCCAAAATTTCACGGTGGTAAATGATGGTGCAGAGTCCCCGTACACAGCCTCCAACTCGTCTTTGATTTGTATAGGCGTACTAGCTGACCCGGCAAACTTCGTTGTGTCCAAACTAGATTTTTTGATTGAATTCATTTCGAGCATTTACGATTCCACCCGAAATTTGTTTTTTTGATCGAAAATTATCGATCGTTAACAGATGACGCAATAATATAATTTCAATTATAGATTGAATGAAACACTTTTCGAATTCAATTGAATTCAATATCTTTTATTTATACGGAAAACTGACCCGACGGACTTCGTTCCGTCCAATATTGCTCCGGAACGAAAATCAAGATTGAGGATGGTTTCCCAACTCGGAAGCACGCCACATATATCTGGCCGTGTAAAAAGCATGACATTTTCAGATTTATGCCGCACACTTCCAGCAACTGGCCTTGTGACTTGTTTATGGTCATCTCAAATGCAAGTTTCACTGGGGACTGAATGCGTTTGAACTGGAACAGCAAATCGGTTGAAGTCAAGGGAATTCGCGAAATTAGGCATCTTTTAAAACCTTGCCACTATCACATTGTTCATTAGCTTCGTCACAATCAGTCGGGTTTCATTGTACAGTTTCGGGCATGAAGATCTCGTATAAGACGCAAATGGTGAGGCGGCATGCCAGGCAAATCCCAAGAGTTTAGGAATTCCACTGGATAATTGACGACTTCGTCTTCGTTTTCAACGCGATCGATCGATTTATATGAACGCAATTCTCCCAGAATTTGAGTTCATCTTTCGTTGAAGTGAATTTGCAAATTTCAGATGGAATCGATATTAAACCACTGGAAGTATTTAACGGAATTTGTTCATTTCCGATTCTCAGCAGTTCTTTGGAGAAAACTTCTGCGGTTTTATCCTGTTACAGGAACACTCGCATATCCATACTCAATGGAATGGTGTTCACGTATCGCCACAAATGCGATGACTTGAGACATGCGTTCAATTCATCCGCCGCTGTTGATTTCGGAATCATCAAGCCGCCCGCGAACAGTATCATTACGCCAACAACGCGACAATTATTGTTGCGCAAATCTTTCAATGTTCGACCGAGTGCTTCTAATGATCGTTTGTGCTCCATCGTACACTCATCTTATATGATAACACTTTTGCCATGGCTGATTGCTTTGAAATATTGCAATCAGGAACTTGTTCCCAGTTCCGTCGGGCGCATCAAGGAAAAACAGCCCACCGTTTCCATCGTCGACAGCCTTCATCAGTTGATTATACGCACTCTTTTTCTGTTCATTGAAACGGGTTAAACTTTAGCTACTGCTAAAGTTAACCCAGTTTCATAGATTTGCCACTCTCTGTTTAGTACCCCACGCGGCATTGATTCCCGCAGCTCAGTCGGGTAGAGGGATCGGTGTGGGTTTTAGGGGTACTGCAGATTGTGGCCTAGATTACCGCATTAAATAAAGATACAAAAAAAAAAATTGGGGAAAGTAGGAACTGGGGTATCGGACCCCGAAGTAGTGGTTAGCCTACCAGCCCATCGCTTGGGCAAAACTGACTGTGGTTGTATAGGTAAAATGTTTATTTAAACATTTTACCTTATCCTAACTAAACTTATATTATCTATTTGGCCCATGGGCCCTAATGGGGTGGTGTTAGTAAGGTTGATAGTGGTATGCTACCAAGGTCAGCAAAAAGGAAAAGAGCCGCTTAGCGTCAACAATTTCCTTCTACTGACAGTCAGTATCAACCCACTATCGTTATATAATTTGTTAATAACACTAGAAACAAACACTTACCAAAACAAAACTGCCCAAAAAAACTAAATTAAATTCAACAAAATCCAAAAAAAAACACAAACTAATTTCACTAACACTATCTTTATTTTATTTAAAATTACACAACACAAAAAAAAAACTCTCAAAAAAAACAAAAACAAAAAAAAAAAACTTGACCACACGTTGGTCTGTCTAAACACTGACTGCCCCAAGCAAGAAAAAGTATCGTACCTATTTTTGAGTTTCATAGGAAATTTTATGCGATCTCATCACAAAAATTCCTATGAACATTGTACAGCAACGTGGCATCGATTTTGCTGACTCGATCCACGCGCAAGTATTTTTTTTCTTGAATCCATCCGTTGAGGAAGTACGAACAACAACAACCACAATAATTTTCAATATTTGCATTGGTCATTGTCATTCACCTAATAAATAGATCAAGTACATTTATTATGTACATAGTCAACGTAATCAAATTACGTTGATGTACATATCTGCGTTTAATTAACTGTGGCACATATGAAAAATTCTAAAGTGAATGAATCATATGATACCACTATAAATAAAGGCAAAGAAAAAATGTAGAAGGCTGGCATGACGTTTGCTTGAATGGAATGTAGTTGAAGATATTATCTTCGAGGTCATGCCGATGAGGAAATAGATTTTGTTGGGATGGGTTGATAACGGAATTAGGTTTAATTCCGTTACATCATTCAACAGTGAAACATTTCTTTGTACTTGTTGTTGCAAAGTTGTCATGTCGTAAGCACGCTGGCGTTCCAATTCACGATTCAATACATCTCCAGTTTGAAGATTTGGCGGTGGCATATGAATTTCAGTCAATAGTTTGCCATTCATAAGCAAACACAAACCTTCAATCAGCACTAACGCTTCATTGTAGATGGCATCGTTCATTTGCAATTCGAAATTCCCTGTCGCGACTCGAAAGCGCTGCAAAATGTCTTCTGCGATGTCATCTTGGTACGTATCCCATAATTGACGTGGGTTTGAAGGACATGTCGAAATGATCATAGCGAAAAGTGTATAATGAAATAAGCTATTGCATCGTCTAGCGTTTGATTCCAGTGATTGTCGTGTTCAAGCAATTATCACTGTTGACATGCTTCTTGAAATATCGCGCACACTTTACCATTCAGAGTCTACAATGACTCAAATGAAATTAGATGGCTTGTGTAAATTCGTCCAAATGCATCAGTTGAAAACACACCTGGATATCCATCTACTGGTTGGCGTTGCTTTCTGCATTCCATGTGGATCACTGGCACAAGTTGAAAAGAAACTCGTTAATATTGTTCTTTCCACTCGCTGTGCTGCGTTATCTGCGTTGAAATACACTCTTTGGCCATTCTCCAAATGAACTGCCAGATGCACAATAGTCGGGTGACGTTCATGAATCGCAAATGAAAATACTCATTTCATCTCGTTCAACGCCAATAACCCACATATCGCTTCCTTTGGTGACGTATTTGCAAACACACTTAATCGATTTCACCGAACTGCCATTCTCAACATTGATATGTGTTCCAAATGCCTTTGACAATATTGGCGAATATGGCACGATCCATGTGATGTCAACCACGATATCTGCTCCTTTCAATTGAGTGATGAATGTTCTACCATTGTCATCCGGTGAGCGACGCCGATAGAGTGGATTCCATCGTTTCCAGTTTGACTTTCCGAAATAAAAGCACGTGGATAGAGTTTTGTGCATTTATTGTCGGACATACAAACCGAAGTGGGATTGTGTTGTCCGCATAGTTCGTGGAGCATATTGGTCTCCATCACTTCGTGCAACTCTGGATCTATCTCAGGATCAGGAATTTCTGCTGAAATGATGTCATTAATTTGGTCTGGTGTAATTTTCTCCACCATCCAAAGAAGAATGTGTGTGTGCGCGTGAACCTCTTTTCTGCCACTCGACTGAATACATCCAGCATCGAACAGTACCGTATAAACGTTGTTTCGCAATGAAGTCCATTAAACAACTGAGTTTTTGCTGTGATTGACCAGGATGCAATAGCTGCGTAATCTCAGGCATTTTGCATTGCAAGTAAACGTTGTGGTTTGTTGTAGTGTACAGCTAGAGGTTGGATCATTATTATATCCGATGTTTCTTCCTCTAGTTGTGGTACTTGTAATATATAAAGTAGGTTTTCGTTGTTTACCGCTATTTTTGGAGTGCCATACTGTAAAGCTTCATCTGGCGGGAAATGTTGACGCCTTGACTTAGAAACAAGTCTTTTATCAGTATGTATCAGTTTCTTTTAGGGATAGAATTTTATTGCTTGTCAGATCTGTTTCGTTGTTACTATTGCTTCTTGTATATCCTCTAATATACCATTGATAGTATCAATGTTTATAATCGTTGCTATATCATCTCAATCTCCGTTAATATGATTTTATTTGCTACTGTTGCGTTGGTTAATGCGCTATTGACTGTATCTGTTATTAGTTGTATTCTTTGATTGATCTTTTCGTTGACCTGAAATTGCTGATTATTTTGGTCTATTAATTGGTTCATTGTACTGTTGATGATCCGAAGATCCTGCGCGTCTGGATTCCCAGCAATCCATTTCCAGCTTTGTTGCAATCCTGCTTAATCATTCTCTTTTTTGTCAACTCTAAGTTGTCTGTTACATTTTTAAATATTCTGTCTGCCTGCGCCTGAATTTACCCCGAGGGGGTTTATTAGCTTATTTTTTGTTAAATATAACCTCATTTGCCGTATAGCCGGTGGACGTGTGCACAGAATTATTGTATAGAGCCACTGAGAGTTCTATGATGGCTAGTGTATTTGGGTTGGGAAATTTGTGCTTATTTATGTTGAAAATTTCAATCACAGTAGCGTGAATCTTTTCGACTTGGCCATTTGACTCAGATGACGAAGCATATTCTAGTTTGATATTTAGGTTATTTAAATATGCTTTGAATTGAATCGATTGAAAAGTCGTCTTGTGATGCAAGACAATCGTATTCGGAATACCGAAAAGTGTAAAGTATTTTGTAAGGGGCGCTGGTTATATCCACCAAGTTTTTCGTATTAATTGGGATCATTTGTGAAAATTTTGAAAATGACTCTACAATTGATAAAAAGCTCATTTTGTCTATGTTAAAAATGGCGATGTGGATTCGTTCCAAAGGTTTTGTAGTTGTTGGTCTTGGGGATATCCTTATGTTATATGGTTTTCGATCATATTTGTGAACGTTGCCTTTTGTGCATGCATTAATGTGGCTCTTAATTTTGTTTGTTAAATTAGGCAAAAATATAATCTTCGGATTTGACTTTCCACTTCTGATAATGATCGTATTTTGACGGTCAATATTGGTGACATCTTCTACCATTTTAGTAACGAAAACTAAATGGCCTTTTTGTGAGAAGTTGTTTTTGAACGATTCCTGAATTTTTCCGTAAAAGATTTCAGGTGCGAGAATCGCTGTTTGTTTCCCATTATGGTAAGTTTTGATAAAGTTGGTTATATCTTCCAACTCAAAAGACATTTTTGAAATAATTATTCTTAGTTAAAATTTTGAAAAATATTCTCAGAAATGATGGTATCAATTCTTGAAATTTTAAAGACCAATTGGTTTCTGTAGTAATTCAGCGGATGGTCAGAGAAGTGTATGTAATAATCTTCTGATGTATTCGCTGAGTGAATTGTGTCCATATCGCTACTGTCGTCCGTGTTGTTCGGGTTCGTGTTCCTGTGAGGTAGCAGCTAAGGATTCGTTAGTGTTGGCTTCACTTTCGTTATTTAATGCTGGCATTCTGCTGAGAGCGTCTGCTACTACATTGGTTTTTCCTTCCTTGTATATTACATTATAATCATAATTTTCAAGTTCGAGTCGCCATCTCAAAATTTGTGCGTTTTTCTCAGATGTTTTAATGAACGTTAGAGGTTTATGGTCAGTGCCTAATGTAAACTTATTACCATAAAGGTATGGCTGAAATTTTTTCACTGCCCATATTATGGCGAGTGTCTCTTTCGCGTTTGTTGCGTAGTTGGTTTCCGTACTATTTAACGTTCTTGAGGCAAATGCTATGCGTCTCTCTAACTTGTTTTGGATTTGTGAGAGTACGTCTCCCAGGGTGAAGTCTGACGCGTCAGTCGTCAGGATGAAAGATAGTGTAAAGTCTGGATATGAAAGAATTTGATCTGTGGAAAGTATACTCTTCAGTGTTTCAAATGAGGTAATATACTCTGGATCATTACCATTCCAACTTTTTTTACATATTTTGTCATTGCTTTTGTTATTTTTAATAACCTCCAATGAACCTCCGATAGTAACCAGATAGTCCTAGAAATTGTTTTATTTCCTTGGGGTTTTTTGGCAGTGGCCACTCTAATATCTTTCTGATTTTATCTGGATTCGGTTTAACCCCATTTTGAGTTATAACGTGTCCTAAGAACTCAGTTTCACGTTTTAGAAACTCACACTTATCCAGTTATATTTTTAAATTAAATTTTGAAAGTCTTTGAAGTACTATGTCAAGGTTTTTGTTATGATTAACAAGGTTATATCCGACTACGATAATGCCGTCAAGATAGACATGGCAGATTTTTCCAATCAAGCCATGCAGAACGTTATTCCTGGCTCTCTGAAATGTCGCGAGACCATTTTCTTAAACCAAATGATATCCGTGAAAATTCAAAATGACCTTTATCGGTTGAGAAAGCTGTTTCAGCTTGGCATTGCTCATCCATCGGAATCTGGTGAAATCCGGCTTTTAGGTCTAACGTCGAAAAATAAGTTGATTTTCCATTATCTAGGATTTCCTCAATTTGCGGCATTCACCTTCCGATAGTCTATGACCACTCTTACTTTTCGTGTCCCTGATGCATCAAGTTTTTACGGGACAACCCAAATCGGAGCTGAATAAGGGCTGTTAGAATAATGGATAATTCCACTAACTAACATTTCGTGTATCTGTATAACGATATGTTTTTGTGTAGACAGGTGATTCGTCTTTTGTAATTATATTATGTTTTATGACGGTTGTTGCTGATAATTTTTCATTTTTTTCCAGCAATACTTGTTGATTTTTGAGAATTACTTTTGTTAGTTCATTCTTCTCGTTTAGGTTAAGATGTTCCATTCGGATCAAGTCTTTAATAGTTTCTTCACTGATTGTGGAAATAATATCTACCGGAATGGGTTCCATTGTATCAAAGTTATTAACTGTCAGTTGCAACTGACTTGGTAATTCTTTTGGTGGGTCTGGTTCAGCAGACAGAATTTTCACCGTTGTTGTTGAATTTTACGCTGTATACAGACCTGGCTGTATAGTTATGTCATCATTAAGTTTTGCATAGTTTGTTACGATCCAAACACCACTTTGTGATGTTTTAAACGTAACTGTATGAGGTTAGAAGTTTTCCGTGGGGTAATAACGAAGAAATTTAAATGGTTCATTATTTAACGTGATTGAATTTGATTTATAATCAATTCTTGCATTAGTTTTGGCCATGTACTCCGACCCTAAAATTCGATCAAAGTATTTATGAAATTCTAGTTCATAGTATACTTGTTCGGCTAAGTTTCCTTTTAATAAGTTTATTTTGTATGTGATTTCTGTATGCCGAAAATATTTTTCACAGAAACTTCCCCTTTTGTTAATAGTTCTTTTGGAATGATACCTGGTCTAATAATGTTCTTATTAGCCCCAGTATCAATTAACAATTTTATTGATTTGGTAGTTTCTTTGTTTTGGCATACTAAATAATTTAGGAAGTTTAATCTTCCGTGTCCGAGTTTAAGTCCTGTTGAAAATTTTCAACAAATTTCAATTTTCAATTTTTTATCAAATCAAGGTTAAAAATAATTTTTTATATCAAGCCGTGAAACCGCAGAACCGCGGATCACCAAATTTATGAAAAAATATGCTGCTAAAATATAATAGACCGAATCACCGTTGGCTCGTAAGTCGATCTACCCTATCCTATATCGAAATGCAATTTTCATTTTTTTTATTAATCGAGCTGCATCTATATCATGAGCTCTATTCAGCATTGATACATTTATTTTATGCAATTTCAATTATTGATTTTTGGTAGCAGTCTAAAAATCGATCTGCTCGTGCATCTCTTAAATTGAAATTACTTTTTAAAATTATGAAATTTTTTCTCGCCATGTTAACTAATTAGCTTTAATTGGTGAAATCTGATTTGGAGAGTGAGCTCAAAAGTCGGAGTTATTCTAGACTGTAAGCGCTAAAATTATTTAGAGAAATAAATGCCCGAATGATGTGGTTATTGTGCATTCATACGCTTTTCGGCAGTGTAGAGATCGGCAATTCCCTTTCCCCCTCAAGATGAAACAAATTTTGTACCGAACATAATTTTCTGTTAAAAGCGATTTTCGATATTTCGGGTGTAATGTTTTAAATGGGTCACACTGTATATAATATGCGGTGAAACTTTTTGTTTGACTTCTATACGAGTAAGATGCTTTTCTTCCTATTAAAGAACTACTTACAAAACAATCTTAGATAAAAACCACAAGAAAATTCTAAATTGTTTTCCATATATACCGTAGAGGTATATAACCGTATTGTAATTATGAGATTGAGGTAGTTAAAGTACGAGTACTCTCGATGTGTTGTATATAAATAAATTTATGGCTGTACAATAGCGAGACAATAATCTACAGAAGACAAAACAGCAAAATATGCTTTCTATAGAAAATATGGGAAAATTTATGAATATGTACATAGCTTATTGTTCAGCATTATTAAGTACAGTGGAGTCTTCTTCTCGCTGCTTATTGTGTATATTAAGCGAGAGTCTTCTACTTTTATTTGTTCTTTTCTGCTTCTATAACAATAAAAAAAATCGTTTTATTTTGACTTCGAACAATGATTAAAGTCATTACCATGAAAATTGTAATAAAAACCATAACCAAATACAGATAATATCGATGCGAGGCTATAAATATTCAATAAAAGACATAAAATTGGACGGCAAGTTGTTTTTATGTGGACAACAAATTTTTTCTTCTGTTAATTATTGGATATAAACTTAATTGTTAAAGATTATTATATTTATTCACGCGTTGAAGTTAATTCATAAATTATAAGTCGTATCGTGCTGTGTAACGTATTTCAAATTCGCGCGCGAAAGAAGCAATAAATCCTAGTTTGTTGTCTTAGACCGCAGTAAACACTTCTAGCTACATATGTTGGTTTCAAATATATAAATGCAAACTTTAAATAATTTTGCAGGTCTCTTCCAAAACTTAATCCGATTATTATCATGGAGAGTACTCTAAAATATAGGACAAACCGCGTTCGGATCGAATCGGTTGTTGAGCCTAATTGTTTTCATATTTTCTCTTTCTGCTTTCTAGTACTAACCAAATCTGCCACTTATTAAATGCTAGTATTATATAATGTATACATTACGCTTACACATTCCAAGAAAGGAATGCGAAACATTTCAACATGAGCCAATGATATTGCGGCCTCCGAGTCAATTAATTTCATGGTTCATTCGAACTTTATAATTTTGCGAAACTTTGATTGGACCAAAAATGGAATAAACGACATGCTGTATAAGATAGCGGAAAATAAGAGATTTCGCTACTCGCCGCAAGTGGCAGCACCATCACAAAAGAGAATTTATTTTGTTATATAATTACCAGGCGAAATTTGTTATTCATTTTGTATCTCTTTTTCACTAAATAACAGCGGAATAAAATATTAAAAGTGATCCTTAAAATGACAAATTGATTGATCTCCGAAGTAAAGGAACTCGGTAAATGAAATCTTCAAATTTAACAATATTCCGTCTTTCCGCCATTCTAAAAGAAAAACTGAAAACAACTTATATGGCAGCAGAAAACCAAAAAATTATAGTGAAAATTCTAATTCATCAATTTTTGCAAAAAATTTTCTCGTAGTCTCAGTATGACCTAAGCTATTAGAAAAACGATCGAAAGTATTGGTTACTAGTAGAAGTTTTTGAGATATTGGCCAAAAACTGAAAATGAATTAATAAAAAAATTAAAATGTTCAAAAGTATTGGTTATGAAATGGCCAAGTTTAGTCCAGCATGAACAGATCCTAGAATTCTGTCATAAGTTTTGACCCGTGATCAATACTATTATCCAAATTTCATCTTCATTCTTTTAGAATGAGACACAAAATGAATAAAAAATTGAAAAGAGACACAAAATGAATAAAAAATTTCCGCTGGTAATTATATAACAAAATAAATTCCCTTTTGTGATGGTGCTGCCACTTGCGGCGAGTAGTGAAATCTCTTATTTTCCGCTTAGAAATTTCCACTATCCTATACAGCATACAAACGACCCTCATCTGAGATTTAGGAAGCAGTCTGCAGTCATTGGACTCTGGTTCAGCTTTCACTACCGCAAAATAATACGACTGCGAAAGACGTTTTGTTGCTAACATTTTTAATGTCTGTTTAAATATTGAATTTGATTTGCATATTTTATTTCTAAAGCGAGGTACTTAAAGTCCTCCACGCAATCAATTTTACGATTACTTGTTGCGTAAATTATCTTCTTAAAACACCTCTCTGTCAAGAAAATACTGTTTTACTGCTGTTCCCGTTCTTACATACCGATGGAGCACTACGAAGCTCTCTTTCGTTTTGTTACGTTTTAGACCTGCATATCGAAGAACTTTTACTAATATATTAAATGTGCTGGGGAATTTTTATTTTTTTTTTCCTGATTACGTACATGAACGCCAGTCAGATTGAAATGCACAAGCGCCAATCCAAGACGACTTTTCGACTATGAGTCTAGATACAGATCCCGATGTTGTTAGTTTGACAAATTGTCAACGTGTAGTTAGAGAAAAATTATATTGTACTGCCAACATTTTCAAGAAGACAAGTAAACTCGGCTTTTCAATTCTCTAACTGCTCCTCATAGTCCCAAAACCAACATTGAGGTTATCGACAATTGATATTTGATGCAAGACTAGTGTCTCCAAATTTAACTACGGAACGACTGCCGTCTCATTTTTCAACTACTAATAGCTGCATGTATTTCATATATTGTGAGGTATATGGCAAAGACCTCCTAACCTTTTGAAGAATTTTTTCTAATAAGTGTTTAATGAGATTCCTCACATTAGCAAATAAATCTCTTGAGTTTGCTTGAAAAAGAACGTTGATAGACTCATCAAAGACGACTTTTATACATCCCCCACTCAGTAATATGTAAAATGCTTGCAGAGCTGGAAAATTTCTATAAAGCTGCCCAATATGAACTTGTCTGTAGACTTCCTGAGAACTGATGTTGCATTTAATGTTAACTCGTTTTCTAACGCTTACAAATGCTTGTTCTACGTACAACATTAATCAAAATTCTGCAAAATGAATCGAATTTATGCTTAGGTTTTGGATTGTTGAGGTTGACTGGATGGTCTGTCAACCTCAACAATGCGAGACTTAAGCATAAAATCGATTAATTTTGCAAAAATTTAATACTTTAGCTTCCGCCAAATAGTCCCAGCATTCCAAGGAACTCTTTGTTGTACTCAAGACAATCCGCTCTGTTAATTATAGAGAAGTGTTGTATTTGAGAAAGATTTTCGTAGAGCTTATTCTGTACATGAACTTGCCACTAGGGTTGAAATGACATTTAATAATAAAGAGTTGCTTGTGCGCACTCTCCCGAATGTTGCGGCTGATTTGTCAGTATTCCACGTTCCCTACCAATGCCGACCCCTGCACCAGGATTGACATGTCGAAGCCGAGAAGCTAATTCATTATTAGATGCTGATATTTGGTCAGGCTTAATGAATAATTGGTTAGGTTTAGTAAATAAATTTTTTGATTTGAACGGAACAGTTTTCTGATGCCCTTCTAATACCGATTTTTGTTAGAAGCGCATCAGAAAACTTTTTCGTTTACATTAAATATTTTATTTACTAAGCCCGACCAGTTATTCATTATGCCTAACCAAATACCAGCATCTGTTGCCAAATTAACTCCACATATTAGTTCACTCAAATACGCAAACGTGGTACTAAATTATTTGAAAAAATAGCGAGGATGTTACACAGAAGTTTGTTGCATGGTGAAGTCTTTCGCATTAACTGAGTATAATTATCGTTATATATTGCTAGGCCAAATTTAAATTTCAATATACTCGTAGTCTTACAACAAATTTTGTATAAAAATTGAAACACTGAAAATAAACACTGAATCTCAGCCGCAAATTTTATTTGTGTTGCATGCGCATCTCTACATATAACAAAAACTTTGTATGTGATATTTTATCAAACCCACGCATGCGCAGTACTATAAAATAACTTTTTTTAATTGATTGAATATACAATAGCTGTATGCCTGATCAATTATTGGGTTTAGCTGTCCAATTCTTATAATTTTCAGTTTAAGCGATGACATTCACTTGTTATTTATTTCTTGAGAATCTTGAGAACTTAGCTAGTTAGCGTTGGAAACGCAAGAAATCTCATGAAAACTGAGAAAATCGTGGAAAATGATAAACAAACGTTTTTTAACAATTGGAAGATATTGTGAAATTCTGTGAAAATCAGCCCACTGGAAGAGGTAACTTCCATAGGAGCCTTTTCGTTTTTAACATATTTTGCAAATCCTTTAAAAAGTATATCATTTACGAAAAAATCGATTAGAAACAAAAGATTCTTGGTACAGAATTTTTTTTGAAAATTTAGGCGGAAATAACATTGCAACTCTACATTGCCCAAACAGGTAGACTGATCGAAATAAAACTTTAATATGTTTATAGCTAATGCTTTACGAAAAGCGATTAAGCATTGAACGAGCTGTTTGCGAGCTTTAAAATGGCCGCACGGTTCTGTTGTTGATCATGGGTGAGTAAAGGCAGCACCCATTTGCCGACAGATTCATCATATCTAATTAAAAGGTCACATAAGATATTAATTACACGTAGGCCTAAGATATTTAGATAGAAGGAACTGGACATCCCAAAGGAATTACGAACTCATACAAGATATGTACAGGGATGTTGATAATCGAGTTCAATACAAGGCAAACAAACGTTCTTGTTCCAAAACAAAACTTATTTTTATACATAGGTGACGCAGCTACTTCGTATTTTTAAAGGGTAAGAGATAGACCTAAATGAGGGGTGTGTAACGAAATCCTGGTTTTCAAAATCCCGGTTTTGTATAAAAAAAATCCCGATTTTTAGGAAATCTCGGTTTCAATTTTTAAAATTTAACATGTGGGAAAATGGAGTTTGCTAACGAACGGGGGTAACGCAGCAACCTTCCGCGTGCCCGTGGAAGTTATCGAAGCCGTCAGCTTCTACAATTATTGCATTGTTGTTGTAATTTGACAAAAAAAGATGGGAGTTCAGTTTTTTCCGACTCCGACTCTGATAAAATAGCACCGACTCCACGAAACCGACTCCCGCATCTGACTTCGCAGCCTTGGTTTTCTCTAGTAAATTTATGGGCAAGATATTTTATTTTTATGTTAAAATATTATTAGTCCGGCCGGCTCGAATTAATAAAAAATATTTTTTTTTTCAAAATCAAGACTTTAGAACTAAAAGAAAAGAAAACCGGGATTTTGAAATCCGGGATTTTTAAAACCGAGATTTTGAAAACCGAGATTTTAGAAACCTGGATTTTGAAAACCGTGATTTAGAAAACTGGGATTTTGAAAACCGGGATTTTGAAACCGGAATTTTGAAAACCGGGATTTCGTAGTACACCCCCTAATCAAGACCTATTTGTACATACTCGTACTGATTACCGGATTCTATGTGGTCGCTACATTGAAAATTAGGTGATGAAATTGATTAAGAGCTCATAAAGTAGTTCCTTAACTGCCGATTTCCTTGAAAAATTTGTAAAGTCGAATTAATTGAGTAATAGTAAAAGTAATTTTGCATTTAGCTATACCTCATGCACCCACTAATGTTGTTTCCTTTAAGAGTATGTACTACCATTGAGGCTAATAGAAATTTTAGAACTTTCGATTATAAAAATATACTTATGATTTTGTCGTACTTTTTGTTAGTCACCCTAAGCCCAACTACTTTAATTGTCTGGATCGACATACTCTTTAACATACCCGACAAAATTTACTAATTGTTTTCATACGTAATTGCAAATGCCGATGGCAATTACCTTGTCAATTTCCAGCTATTGTATGCTATTAACATTTTGTTCTATTTTCAATTGCAGTCCATTTATATTTTTCACTTTCCCAGTACGCGCAAAACGAGATGTTGAAAATGGATAGTACAAAAATTCAATTTAATTTACATCCCTCCGCCCTAGCACCAATTCTAAAAATAGATTGGATTTTTCTTTCTGCATACACATTTCGATTGGTTATCGAGTATTTTGCACCATTTATTTTAGTTGGATAAATATTGCATGTATATTACCGAGGTGATCATAGAAATTTTGTTAATTTGTTACACTCCTGGAAATAAAATTAAGAACAAACAAAATCGCTATTTACGATAGTGTTTAAAATTGAATTTTAGGGTTGATAATTCAGGGCGCAGATCGTGATAAAATTAGTTCACTTTTAACATTGAGCGGTAAAAATTAATCATGCTAAGCGTTTGGGCAACAAGTAAAATAAAATCACAGCCCTTTGATGGGAAATTATTTGATTTGGATATTCCAATACACATTTTCGATTCCTAGTTTTGATTTATGTAACTTAAACAACAATAATTTATTATATACAAGTGTCAAAACCGTGGATTTGTAAAATAACTTGCTGATAACAAAATTTTTGCTAAGTCGAAAACCTTTCAAATGATATGCCACATGATTATATGGGAATGAGACTACTTCTAGCGCCACAATGGTAGGTTTGAGTACTAAGGTGCTTGACCAAAATTTACGCCATTCTCCAAGTCCGTTAAATCGACATGCGATAAGTATGTATTCTATAGTAAGCGAACAATAATCTACCAGCGCCAACGGCGAATTTATGAACTAAAGTGGAGTCCATAAAATTCCTTTGAATCGAAGTTGCACGACATGGAAATAATGTAAAGCAATATTGTGGTATTGGATGATATCCTATGGAAGACGATCATTTGAGGATATCTATTTAGTTCATAAATCCATCATTTTAGCGCTGGTAGCTAACTTGTCGATTACTGTAGAATGTATACTTGTCGTATATACTGAAAAGCTCTTGAAAAATGCTGAAAATTTTGCTAAAGCACCTTAGTACGTAAAATTTCCGTTGTGGCGGTTGAATCATGAAGTGGCACATCATTTAAATGGTTTTGGAAAAAATTAACACGTTAGTTTACAAATCCACCGATTCGGCGCTGGAAGCTAGGTATTCCATTATTATAGAATATATCGTATAGCATATCATTGAACAGGTTTTGCAGAATCAGATCACAATCACAAATTTAAGTGATACAAAGCCGTCATTGTGGCGCTGGGAGCAGTTATATTTTTAGGTCCATTAGATGATAAATCTACCGTGGAGCTGACAGATAACTTTTGTTTTTTTAAGGTTTTAGATAATATCACAAATTTAGCTGAACACTCCTTAGTATTCTAAACTGCCGCTACAGTGTTGGAAGAAAATGCTGTTTTTCATGATTCCAAAAGAATTATGTCGCATATCATTGCATCAAGCAACAATTTTGTTACCAGTTCACAAATTAGCCGCTTGGGCGTTCGTGATAAATTAATAATTTGAATTAATCAGAATAATGTTCTGAGTTGTCTTGCGCCGGATTTATTAATGGAAATTCTTGATTTTCATTTTTAGTAAATTTTTCGGGTTTGTGCAATGATAATTTCAAGAAATTCTAAGAAAACTTTTCATTTGCATGAAAAACTGTTAAAACCGGTCTGATTTTAAAGATGGCGATACACAATTTTTTTTCAAATGTTCATGTTCACATCACGTGGCATAGGCATATATAATAAAATAACCGGCTGGATAAATGCGAAGTGTATCGTATACATGGGATATGAGGGTAATGCTCTGATCCAGATTTAACTTCTAATGGTCGTAGCCCAGAGTTCTCCAGCGTACATAAATTATTCAAAAGTTGAAACTTTCGGTTTAATTGTCCTGTTAGAAGTCACTGATACTTGCGGGTCAGCAAGCTAATCTTTTGTACAGTAAGTCTAGGTCCATGTTTGAAAATAACATTTGTAGCAGGAGCTGTGCTTATCAGTCATTTCTTTTCAGGCAGAAGTAGCACAAAATTTTGGTTTCTGTATTTTTGTTGTCTGTGAAAAAGTGCACAGCCTGAACTCTCCAAAAATTTTGTTTCTGAAGAATATAGCTTTGTTTATTCTTTCTGTGATGTTGTTTTAGCCATTCGGAGTTCACATTTTATATTTCTGATTATAGTTGACCGGCTCTGTCTCGCTTTCCCTCAAGATCAATTATGGAGCAAGCAGTATCCAAGGAGAGGTTGCAAACGTCAATATTAGTTTATATCATTTTGTCTACTATAATTTTGAGAAGCTGAATGAATGTCGAGATTATTTGTTCAACAGTTGGTGGTCACAAAAGTAGTGCTTCTCTCAATTGAGTACTAGTTTCATTCTATAGACTTCCTTTTAAAGTACGTATGTTGACCCCGTTGCTCAACTACCTCGGTCCATTCTAGTTCGAAAGTAAATTTCTACATCTATTTCGTTGTTTTCAAAAGAAAGAACGACAGGTCTTAGGTCGCTTAAGTGTCCATGTGTGCTCTTTCCCGCGGTAAGATTAAAGACTTCCTAGAGTTTCGGACTCTTTTTAGGAATAAACGTTAGAGATATTCTGAAATTCCGCTAGTATAATTCTATCTATATAGTGTACAGCATCAGTTTATTATAAGTGGTATCCTCTATGATAATTGAGTGAATTTGGATATTAGAGGTAAGCTTCATCGAGTCCTCGCTACTCATGGGATCTGCGTTAATGATTATAATCTCCAAAAACTTAACACTTGAAGGTGTTCATGAACCATTAATAAAGTAACTGAGTGAATGGTGGTGGAAGATAGAGTTTATCTAACGCGAGAAGTCTCGAATACACTCCGATTTTATTTTCAGATCAGTCTCCAAATTGGGTAAAATATCTAAATTATTTTTCACGAGAGGAGAAATGTCCGTATTTTTTAGTAACAAATTACTATGCCATTCATTCAGAGGCCACAGATCCTTTTGTTATTTATAATAAAACAAAATCCACTCCAGATTTATCCAGTCTTACAAGAAGTGCTGCTGAGACAACTTCAGTGAGATGAATGTTTATTTGAGTAATACAAAGAATTTTGAAAAACTCGTCTAATCATCATCATACTGTTCACAAATTAGTTAGGAGGTGTGCTTGATTTATTTTGTAATTAGATCAATGAAACTTAATTTTTGCCGAAGTGACGATCAACGCGGCTTTATGCTCAAATATTACTGTTCTGATTCCTATCCTATACTTGGTCTGAATCTGGACAGAAGAATATTTCGCATTTTACAGAACTGAGCAGAATCGCTTGCAATTATTTTCGCATTGTGATATTTAAAGCAATAAAATGATCACAGTAATCAATTTGTCGTCTGTCATTAATTATATACTTTCACGACTGTATACCATCAAGACATTTCTACCAACATCTCAACACCAAATATAAATATTATGTATCAGGTTTATATCACATGAATCATTAACACTTTTCTAAATAATTTAATTCGAAACCAAAAACAAAAAACCCAACCAAATTGTAAGTCTCCGTGGTTTAACATGTGGGTGCGGTTATATATCGTGTTGTGAAGGCACCACGATACAGAATACGTACGGAGATAAAAGAACAAGACAAGAAATTAAATTATGTAAACACTCTCATTTTATATATTTTTCTTTCACATCCATCTGCCTGCCCCTGCGATGCTCATGAAAATGTATAAGGCTTCGAAGAAAATCCCATAAAAATATTACAACCGGAAAAAGAGCTACCACCACCACAGTCCTTATGACAGCGCGCGCACACACACACAGACACAGTATAACAACAGCGATAAATAAAGGAAATAATCCTTTAAATTTAAAAATAAGAAAATTTAATGGAAAAACATCTTCATTTTCCATTTATTTTTTTTTTTTTTTTTTTTAATTTCAATTTCATTTCAATTTTTTATTTATTATGTTAAGAATTTTATTTCTCATTTATTTTCATTTTGGGCACGTCTTTCGTATTCCGCATTGTACATGTTTATATCTATGTAGATCTTCAAGATGTACAACATGTAGTAAGCAGCAGCAGCATAAAAAAATTTATAAAAGGGTTTCCTTTTTTCATTTTTAGGGTCATCGACATAAATTGTATTGATTTAAATTTTATTAAACATTTTTATTTTATTTATTTTGTGTAATTGATGTCAGTAAATTATGCCAAATGGGATTCAAATTCCATGTCATTTCGTCTGCTTTGGTTTGACAAAATGTTAAACGGCCTATTAGTTATAGCTAGGTATATGGTGTTTTTGACGTAGGTGTATTCAAATGGCGGAAATGATTTGTTTATTTTATAAGCCTAATAAAAAATATACAAAATATTTCATCTAGCAATTATTCTAGAAATTTCAACAATACGAGAATCACAAAACTGTTTTAAGAAATTTTTACCTTGCGATCCCGCAACCTAGCATAATATTCCAGCCATATTTTCCAGGCACCCAATGTCAATACAAAAATAGCAAACATGTAAACCACTATAATTTGGCTATGAGTAAATTTCACCCCAGAAACGATAAAAAAAAACTACTAAAATATGAAAAACGTTCTAAAAAATATTTTATAAAATTTAATTCAGTCCCACACAAGTGAAATAAAATTTGAAACTGAGGTGAAAACTGAAAAAACTTCCAAACATGATTAAAACTTTTAATAATTTAATACAACAAACCGACACCAGATGCCAATAATCGGCAACAACATCGTCGATCACAGTCGCCACAGATTTACTCTCCGTCAAAGCCCGACACACTCAGATCGTACATGCCCCAACGCAGGTAAAATCAGAACACGATAAAGACACTTTCTACGACCAGCTCGAAAGTGTTTTAAACCAAATTCCCCAACACTACAGTATTTATCGTGGTACCATCGGCCAAAATTCCCTACACCTTGCACTAAACAACAACGAGCTGCGAACCACCGAAATCGAATTATGGAGTTAGGTTTCAGTGGTTGCTTACTGCACACTTAGGCCAATTTTTAGGCCCATTGTGATACCACTCATTCACTCCACATCATTAACCCACCTACTTCACCTACTCACACAACTACAGTATACCCACCTGCACATTGCAAGCTCCATGGCAACCTGTACATTGACATGGAAGGTGGGTCGGCGCGTGACACGGAATTATGCACTCCATCAGAGGGTCTTAGTTGTATTTATTAGCATCACCGATCGTAATCGATGATGAAAATTCGATTTGCATCTAGCCTCTGATGGGATTCGAACCCAGCACCTCCCGGTCCAAGTGCCGAAGCTTTAACCACTGCACCACTTGTCCAATTATGGAGTTACGGTCAATCAAATCGGCCACATATTCGTGTCCAAAAGGCATTTTTCTAGCATCAAGAATATTAAGACCAAACGCCAACATCGATTCTGACCACTTTCTAACGGGTGATTTTTTAAGAGCTTGAGAACTTTTTTTTAAAAAAAAACGCATAAAATTTGCAAAATCTCATCGGTTCTTTATTTGAAACGTTAGATTGGTCCATGACATTTACTTTTTGAAGATAATTTCATTTAAATGTTGACCGCGGCTGCGTCTTAGGTTGTCCATTCGGAAAGTCCAATTTTGGGCAACTTTTTCGAGCATTTCGGCCGGAATAGCCCGAATTTCTTCGGAAATGTTGTCTTCCAAAACTGGAATAGTTGCTGGCTTATTTCTGTAGACTTTAGACTTGACGTAGCCCCACAAAAAATAGTCTAAAGGCGTCAAATCGCATGATCTTGGTGCCCAACTTACCGGGCCATTTCTTGAGATGAATTGTTCTCCGAAGTTTTCCCTCAAAATGGCCATAGAATCGCGAGCTGTGTGGCATGTAGCGCCATCTTGTTGAAACCACATGTCAACTAAGTTCAGTTCTTCCATTTTTGGCAACAAAAAGTTTGTTAGCATCGAACGATAGCGATCGCCATTCACCGTAACGTTGCGTCCAACAGCATCTTTGAAAAAATACGGTCCAATGATTCCACCAGCGTACAAACCACACCAAACAGTGCATTTTTCGGGATGCATGGGCAGTTCTTGAACGGCTTCTGGTTGCTCTTCACTCCAAATGCGGCAATTTTGCTTATTTACGTAGCCATTCAACCAGAAATGAGCCTCATCGCTGAACAAAATTTGTCGATAAAAAAGCGGATTTTCTGCCAACCTTTCTAGGGCCCATTCACTGAAAATTCGACGTTGTGGCAGATCGTTCGGCTTCAGTTCTTGCAGGAGCTGTATTTTATACGGTTTTACACCAAGATCTTTGCGTAAAATCTTCCATGTCGTCGAATAACACAAACCCAATTGCTGCGAACGGCGACGAATCGACATTTCACGGTCTTCAGCAACACTCTCAGAAACAGACGCAATATTCTCTTCTGTACGCACTGTACGCATTCGTGTGGTTGGTTTAATGTCCAATAAAGTAAACTGAGTGCGAAACTTGGTCACAATCGCATTAATTGTTTGCTCACTTGGTCGATTATGTAGACCATAAATCGGACGTAAATCGCGAAACACTTTTCGAACCGAACACTGATTTTTGTAATATAATTCAATTATTTGCAAGCGTTGCTCGTTAGTAAGTCTATTCATTATGAAATGTCAAAGCATACTGAGCATCTTTCTCTTTGACACCTTGTCTGAAATCCCGCGTGATCTGTCAAATACTAATGCATGAAAATCCTAACCACAAAAAAATCACCCTTTAGTAGTTGAGAAATATGCAATCCATGTATCCACCACGCATTATAACCGATTCCAACGAATCTCACGTTGGACTACTGAAACATTAAACAACCACGTCATCCGGGCCTACTTCGAAACGGGCATATCAGAAACTCCGGACAGCCAACCACTACTCCGATAACAACTGCTTCAACGGCGAATCTAGGTAAAAATGCACCAAAACACTTGACTAGATGAGAATTGCCTAGCTTCAACTCAAGAAAAGGATAGCTCACGAAAACGGACATTAAAGGACATTAAATCCACTGGGCAATTAATACTTTCTTTTTTGTAAAAAAAAAAAAAAATCACAGAACGACTACAACACTCGACTCGACTGTGCAGAAAGACGAAACGTAAATGACACAAACAACAAGTGCTTAATATCGAAGCTGCCGCAGTTTAAGAGACAGATACCGTTATAAAAGAAATCGCTACCGTGTTACATTCAGGTCATAACGCTACTCGCAACGAATCGGGAGAGTTACAAATGAACCCAAACACCACCCTGACTGTGTAGTAAAATTATTTATCGTCACTCTTAAATAGACTCCATGCGAACTTCCAACATCATTGCATCAATCTGGTATCAATATAGAAATGAAACTTCCATCCATTCCATCTTAAGATGAAGTGCGAAGATTTATATCTAAAATGAAAAATGATAACGCACCTGGTGAGGATGGCGAGCGTAACGAAATGCTCAAGAACAGCGGCGATTACCTCTTCTACCACATGTTTGAGCTGGTTTCATGGATTAGGTTCGCAGAGAGAAGTGGAAAATAACTCTAATTTGTCGACTACATAAAAAGGGGTCCAAAATTGTAACAATTATTGCGGAACAGGTTAGCTAACACGGGCTACAAGGTTTAAACCACCACAGTTGCTGAAAAGTTATCAATTTACAGCGAACGCATTTTCAGCGACTACCAATGCGGTTTTCGCTCAGGCAGGTCAACAATCGCATCCGAACACATTAGTATCTTGTCACACTCTAAGAGTAAGGTGATAGTAGAAGCCTAACTCTCGGAGGCTTTCGAAATAACTTCAGGAGTAAGGCAAGGGTACTCTATAATTATATTCAACCTTTCGTTAGAATTCGTTACTAACCAGCTCAACATAGCACAGGTGTTTGTTTATATTATAAACCAAGCCAAATATTAGCTCACGTGGCCACATAGTCCAATAAATTAGCCTCCATATCAACGAAGCGAAAACCCAATACATATGACTACCGCGAGAACTCCAACACGTATAGAATTTTTAACAGACCACACACAGTACGAAAAGGTGAATGAGTTTAAATACCTGAAATCGATAGAAAATGTGCAAAACTCAATCTCTGCAGATATAACATGACGGATCGCAGCAGGTTACCGAGCATTATACGCTAACATTAACTTTTTCAAGTCTCGCAATATATCGCGCCAAGCCAAATTAAATATCTATATAGCGCTGACAAGACCAGAAGTCACTTTTGGTAGCGAGACAACACGGCCTAATTAAGGATGGAAATGATCTGAACAACTCTGGTATAATTGGAACAATTAGATCATCAAGGCTAAGATGGCTCGAACACCTATTCGGTGATGGACGACGTATAACAGGATCTCCAAACTTTTGGTTACCGTGTGTGGTGCCCCTTGTTATCGATCGAGTTATCTGGAAGAGCATTCTTGAAAATGAAGCGCCAGCACACCAAGTATGTAATAAAATACTTTTGTGTCAGATTACTCAGAATTGTCTCCTGGCCATATATACACATCTGATCCAGTCCCTGGTGTGATAAATTATTAAATGCAGTGACACGACTTTTAATTGCATACCTGAAGTCCATAAAGCCAGCAGCGAATCCCATCTAATCTGACATAAAAATAATTTATTACTCACCTGGATAAGGATGACCTACCTCCAACAAGAATGTTTTTTTCGTCCCAAGTATAATCCCGGTGGGCACCCCCGAGTTCGATAATTTATTTATATATTACTGAATCATACTATACCATTCTTAAGTATGTAATGGAATTTGAAAGTACCGAAATTCATTTTGACGAAATTGGAAAACTGGATTCGTATTCCATCCGGAAAAAAAAAAAACGAAATCGCATGATGATTGCGGTTACGGTTTTTTTTTCTTGGACTATAAAAACAAAATTTGACCAACACGCGGGGGAGTAGTGTCTGGTAATTGATTTGAGTTACATTAAAAATTGTTTTAAATGAAAAGAGGAAAAAAAATAAAGGAAAAATAATAAGTATAAGATTAAAATCAGTGTCTTAAGTTAAAATAAATTTCAAAATACGATCAAATAAAAATAAACAATACTCTATTTAACTATTATAAGTGGGAACAAAATAATAATAATATTTATAAGTAGATACGAGTATAAATATAATTTTGAAAAATGGAAAATAATAAAACTTGTGGACATGCTGAAAAACGTGCGTAATCCAAACCGGTGTCTGATATTGCATAGAGATTAAATCGAAAAACAAAATCTTTATTACATTTGTTCGGTTTTTTTTTATAACTAAATTGAAGTTAAATTATTTTTTTTTTGCTATGCGAAGATTTCATCTAAGTCGAATAATGATTAAAAGGATAAGAAAAAAATAAAAATATTTATATGTTAATTATTAGTAAAGATAGTTGTTAATTAGTGACTCTAAGATGAGTAATAAATAAAAATTAAAACAGACATTGACTAGTGATTTTAATAATAGTTTAAATAAATATAAAATAAATATAAATTATTATTAATGATTAAGTTAAATAAATAAATATAGAATAAAACAGACATTGATTAGTTATTCTAATATTAGTTAAAATAAATAGAAATTAATGAACGGTGCATGGACGAAAGTGTTGTGGGCAATTAAAACAAGTGTTTACTTAGTTACACATAACAGAAAATAAATTAAAAAAAAAAATACAACAACAAAACAATAAGAAATAATACTAAAAAAAGCGGAGCTTATAATAGTTTATAATAATAATTTCTAATAATAATACAAATAATAATAAAACCAAATATAAACCAACTGATGTGCAAGTGAAAACCTGAACGTTAAACAATTACTTATTGCACGTGAATTCCTAAACTTAAAGTCCTAACGATTACATTAAAACTACATAATAAAACTACTACCATCAATTGATCATTTACGTACTACAATCAACAGAATTTTCTTGTTTGGGATTATCAACTACATCGTCAATGTGGATTACGCGAACAACTATGCCGGCCAACGCATCGTTAAAAGGTACCATTAAATTTTTTTTTGTGGGTTTTGATTAAATAATTCAATTTTTTTTTGTTTGAGTAACTCGTTGCCTATAATTATAAAATTTATTTTTTTTAATCATTAATAAATACGGGTATGGAAAAATTTATTGTAATAATGGTATTTTTCTTAAATTTTCACCATTCACTACTTAGTCGTTTTCCTCTAATCGGTTTGTTTTCAGGATGGAATAACTAAATTCATTATAGGGTGTGATCATGGTAAGTAGCAATAAATCGTAGGTATATAATTGTCCGTGCTAAATTTTGTTTCCGTAAGATGGAATCGGCGGTAACTCCAGGTTTTTTTCTGCAAGGTTCCATTTTCTACCCACCCATCCACTGAGCCATAGCCGGGCTAACCCAACAATCCGCCGCGGAAGCCTTTGCAATTAAAACACTAATTTCTGTTAACGATCTGGGCAGAAACAAGTGCAGAATTGGAAATTTTCCATCTTTCACCCCCTCGCCCGTCTTGAGGATCGTTACAACAATTCAGGTAAAGTTTTCCCTAATATCTGTAGCCGCTCTGATGTATTGTACTAATTGATTAAATGCGGTGAAACGACATTTATATTACATATCTTAAGAGCGAAAGTGAACTATTTAACGAAAAGTGTAGCTACATAATTTAATGAAAAGTGTAACGACTAAAAAGTGTAGCAATGAAAAAGTGTAAATAGCAAACCTTTACTAAAAAAGATAAGTTGATAACTATGGTCGAATAAAAGAATCTCAGAGAAAAATTTATTGGCATCATCCTCTGCTGCTCTACCACCTGGAATGATACATTCCGTATTCGCTTACATTCCATATTGTACTCAATGCATGTATTTTGCCAAGTTATGCCACTGACATTTAGTCCCCGGTAATACTTTGCTACTGCCGAAGCAGTACCTGCCTCCCGCGACGTTGACGCGGCTATATAATTGTTACCTAGGTGAACACAGAGACAGCCGAAACTTACTGGGTGCCCTAGGATGAGGTACTTTCAAGAATTTGATGAGTAAAACTTGAGGGAGCCACTAATGCAGCAAGTACAACTTTGGACACTCCAAATATTTTTATTTTAATGTGGTTAACTGTTCCAACCAACTGAAGCCTTTCACTATTAAGCGATATATACCCGCACTTGGTAACATCTGAGATTCCTGGAAATGGCCACTAAGATGGCACTAGATGACATATGCCCATACTTTCGGCCATAGTGTCGCATAGAATTGTTATGATAAAATTTTAACCCACGTTTCACTTTTCTTGCTACACTTTTTAATAGTTACACTTTTCGTTAATTTGTGTAGCTACACTTTTCATTGACTTGTGTAGCTACGCTTTTCGTTAAAAGCTCACTTCGATATCTGAAGCCCATATCGTCTGAAGCCAATTTCTTCTAATCTGCCACAAAACAAATGTATTATACACCAGTGACACTATTCTGGTTTTCCTTGGGAATAGGGAATTGGGAGAACTATTTACATAGCACGCCAATATCGTCTAAAGCCAATTCCGTCTAACCTGACATAAAAATAATTTACTATACCCACCTTGGTAAGGTTGATTTTCCCTCCACAAGGTTCATGGAGTAACGGCGGTCTGGTATAATAATTTATAAAATACGGTAAAATCAACCTTCGGATTACTTTTTTGAAGCTTTTACCGATTGAAGCAAATTGCGGGGTAAGATTAATTTGCTCTTCACAAGGCCCATTGAGCAACATTTGACCCAATATTTGATGGCAGTCAGGAGTGATAAATTACTAAAGGTAGTTATTAATAACATTTAACTGAGAGTATTTAAATTTAAAAGAGAGTAAAACTAACTAAGCTTCCCCTTTATAATTTTTTCTGTTGCCCTTTGAATTAAAATAATATGTCAATTTCAAGTCAAATTTTGAAGCAGGGATGCCAATTCACAAACACAAAAATTGTAAATTCCATGTGACATTTAAAATAAATGTCTGCTAACTTCCATTTCAATGTGCGGTAAATTTTTCCGGTAAATTTTGTCGCACGTAATATAAATTCTTCCTGGAAATACATCTATTTGACCACAATGACTTCCGTTTTCTACGATTGCGTTCATCTTTGTTTTGGTAGCAGTTTTTAGTCAAAAATTAAATTTACCCAAACAAGAGATTGACATATACGCTCGAAACTCAAATCTAATAAGAAAATCTATAAACTTCAAGCAATATTGAACCAGAAAAATATTCACCAACAATTATTTTTTAATTTATAGGTATTAAATCTAATTGCGTATTTACATACCGAGAATAATCACGGGACATGCCCATTTCGAAGCGATTTACCAAGAAATTTATTTGAACTTGACGTTACGAAAACAAAAGAAAATTGCCAAACTAATATGAATTTATTGTTGCAAGGAAATTTCTCGTAGAAGATGTAAACTAGTACTTTTCTCCTATTAAATATTTTTTTGGGTGTGGCAGGGTTATTTTTCTAAAATATGTTAGGTTATGTTTTTATCTCTAGAACGTTATCGTTTATCTGATTGGTTTTCACTTAATCTAGTTAATTCTATTGATATAAGGGTTGAACCGTCGCTCATAACTCAGGCACCTGCAATCAAAATAAGTTAAATAAACCGAAAACTTTATATAAAAATCAATTTTATTTTCAAAACTGAAAATATACACGTGTTTTGCATACGATTATGAAAATCGAACAGTTTTCCTCACGATCACATTCAACCATACATAATTGGCAGCATCCCTCTTCCGAATGAGATCACAAACGACGGTTAATTTATGTGTATAGGGGCCAGCCTGAAATATGTCGGACAGCATACGCAATAAATCCTCATTCAAACCGTTACACTTATATATGATCAGGCATTTTAAATTAGTGGCACCGCGCACGAATGTTATAATATCCTGATTATCGATCAAGTAATTCGTCTCACTAATATCCAGGTGTTGAAGTGTTTGTTGTGATTTTAAAGCGATCAGTTGGGTACCATTTAAAATCGTCGTTCTTAAATATTTTAATTTGGTAAAATATTTAATTTTGTACGTATCGACCGAACTCCTTGCCGTGCATGTTAACGACTCCAGTTGATCGATATGTGCTAGTTCACATAACAAAAGGGGTATGCTTTGGCTGATTGCTAAACTTTTAAGGGATTTTATTTTCGTTATTTTGTGAATTCCCGAAAACGTGTAACGATTTTTGTCATGTTTTGGTGGTAATGTTAAATCCTCTAGATGCCGCAACTTCGTGAACATTATGTTAATTAGAGTATCTGTTAATATATTCAGACTGATACGTTTTAAACCGGGGTTATTTTCACAAAATCTTAAAAATAAATCAGAATTTAATTCCATTGGTAGGTGCAAGCATAACGTTTGTAAATTTGTTAATCGCAACAAAGGAGTTATATTTAAATCATTGTCCGTCTTAAGTGTTAAATTTTTTAATTTGCTCAAGTTATGGAGTTTTATATTGCCCTGTATCTCGATCGTTTCCAATTTTCGAAAATTCCCAAGGGCACAAATTTCCCGCAGTGAACGGCCATCGTGTATACAAAATTCAATTTTTAATTCGATAATATTATGGCAATGGTATAAAACTAATATTATTAGGGCGCGGCATTTTAGTAAACCGTTCATCGAATAAATTTTTCGAGACATCTTGAATGATTTCACATACTGTGCTACCTCCATGACCAGTAAAGACATTTTTTTAATCGTTTTCAGTTTATTGTTGTTTGTTAAAAAATCCTTTGCATCCAAATGCTCAAAACGTCCATAGGCTCGTAATGAAATCTTTTGTAGACGCTGGCATGTTTTGCCACAGTTGAATATATCGCTCAGCGGTAGATAATTCATTATTTCGAGCAGGCAATCATCGTTTAAATTTAGCATGCTGGTTGTCCTCTGAAAGCAAATAAAAAAAAATTATGAGAAAAAAGTGTGGCGACATCTATTGTACAGTAGTTAAGTAAGTGGCACTTGAGCGAATACAATAAATGGTATAATTTTTCTGTAGTACAAAATTATTTTCAATGGAGTCAATTTAGCAAAAATAATTTTTTCCCTATAATTTGGTAAAAACAGATGGCATTAGATTCAATCCGTGCATACAACTGAACGTAATAAAAAGAATATATAAATTTGATGTGGTTCAATATTGATAGTGATTGTTTTTAATTTAAAAGTAATTTGTGTAACATGGAGTCATATTCAGGGTTCCGTAGTTTATTGAGGTAAATGCGGTTATGGTTAAATTGATAAACCTTATATACAATCATATACCCCCCATAACAGCTGGCCACCAACATTCCAAGGTCGGTATATATTTACAGTTGGCCGTCATAATTCTCTTTTTACAATCAACGTGTTGCTAGCGCAACCGTCATCACTACCATTAAACAACATCGGCGTCATTTAAACAGCATTTGCCGCCATATAAGTAGTATTGGTCAACGTAAATATTTACAACCGCCGACACATTTCAATTATCAGCAAATATATTGCTAGCAGTAGGTAGAATTATAGCCAACAACAACCTCAGCAGTTTTAGCAATTATATTAAAAAACGCACGTGTCAATAAATTCAAACAATAAATTTTAATCAATTGCGTTTATTCATTTTTTGTTGTCGTTTTCAAATTACTTCTCATCGACCAACCGGTGCAGTGGTTAAAGCATTGTCGATTGGATCGGGAGGTACCGGATTCGAATCCCGAAAGGGGCAACATGCAAAAGGGATTTGTCATCATATGATTACGATCGGTGATGGAGATTAACACAACTATGACTCCTTGTCAGAGTGCATAACTCAGCTATGCTATGTGTAGATGGTTCCACGTACATCAGACCTTTAGTCATATGTCCTCGATTTGGCAAGCAATGCGTGAGGTAGGACGTGAAAAGCAAACCGCGAAAGAGTTGCGAGTGCTTCGGCCTCGGAAATGATTAAAACATTAAAAAAAATTACTTCACTTCAAAATGTTCGACACCGTTTTGGCCTTATTTATTTTTCCCGTAGTTTTTCTCGTATTGTATTTGTCTTTGAAATCGTTTGTTCATTTTGCCGGGCCGATGGCGAGGGTGATGTTACATAGAAGAGGAAACATTTAAGAAATTGTCCATACAAATACTTGCGGAAATATCATCAATAAGTTAAAGCAACGATCAACCTCGTTTTAGATTCAGATTTAAGTGTCATCGAACAAATGCATTACGATCAAATTCACACAGTAACAATAGTATAAATAAAAATGGTGAATGTTTTTATCACGACCGTTGGAGAGACAAAGCTAATAAATGTAATCCAATCCGTAAGCATTTTGTAAAATTCTCAGAAACAAATAATATTAAAAAATAAACTAAGCGATCAATTGCTATCGGTGACAAGCAATGATGGTCACATTTCAAGTCGCCTGTTATTTTTTGAACAAAATTCAAGAACCAAGACCTCCTTTCGCTCATGTTTTTTTTTTAAATCGGATAGAGCTCTTAGACAAGAGTGCAATTGGGAATTCATTATAACAGACGTTATATTGCCCATAATTGGTAGAAAAGTACATATAGATCCAATAACTTGTTTGTCTTTTACCACAGGTGTCCTTAGGACAGACGATAGCTACATTGTCATTTATAGGCAACACAAAGTTAAATCGCACGATACAACAACTTATTTCGGAATTTCCAGGAATAAATTTCATTTGATTCGAATAGAATTAAACATAATGTTATCAATGATTTGGAAATCATGGGAACTCCAATTTCATGTAAAGCACGAAGGTTGGCCCCAGATTCACTTAAGATTGCCAAAGAAGAATTCGAAAGGTTACCAGCTCAAAGGTTACCAGCATTTTTCTTACCAGCTCGTAGGTGGTTCAATATTTTCTGCTTTTCATTTAAAACCATTCTACCATCAAATCAGCGATTTCGATCGACTTCGTGCGGTTTATTCGAATTTTGCAAATTGACCATTGGTCTACGAAATGCAGCACAATCATTTCAGCCCCATATAAATTGCATTCTTCAAGGCATTTAAAGATAAATGTATTTTTGCACAATCTGAAATAAATTTTCTAGGTCATTATAGTTCAGTCTGGGCCATTTTGTCATCTCAGGATCGAATCCAAGCCATTCAGAAGTTTAAATAACCACAAAATGTCAAACAACTGAAAAAATTCCTTTGAATGAGCAATTTTTAAAGGAGATTTATTACACATGCTGCAACATGGTGGTTGATACAACTGGCCATGACTGGCAACCTGTAGGTTTTTTACTCACTCGAACTTACAGATACACAGCGCAGATATAATACATAAGATCGAGAATTACTTGCTGCCTCAAATATTTACGCTATATACGGACCATTCCCCTTTGATATCCGTAATTAATTCAAATCCAAATAAAACTACCAACATTCAGCACATTTCGGGAATTAATAAAGTTGTAGCTGATACATTATCATGAATAGAACGAATTGATTTACCCGAAAGCATCGAATTGCGGTTCCATAAATTTAAGACTAGAACAAATTATTTTAACATTTAATTCACAGAAGAAATTATGTATCTCACCCAGAAATTAAAACCTCACTTAAATTTATGACAGAAAACGTCGTTGGGCCTCCAATTAAACAAACCGTGCCAAAAGGTTAAAATTACCAAGCACACGAAGTCCACATTAGAAAATTATCCTTTGGTCGCTTTTAGTCCAAAAGAAGCTTCTAGTCAGAAAGGTGAAAATTTGAATTTTGAGGATCACCCCGAAAATCAGGCTGAAATTCAGGCTGTAAGTGCCAATATATGCTGAAATGTCACTCTGAATTTAAAACTTTTCAGCAGAAATATCTAATCTTAAAATGTTTTGTGTTTTGGAATATTCGCCGTATTGTTCCCGTTGCCTCCTAACTTGTTCATTTTGGTAAACAAGTTGAATCAAGAATTGAGGTAAGCAACATGGGAATGGTTTGAAAACGAGCCATAAAATTGCAAGATGTTACATTTGCGATGTGTACGATTACAATATTTGGTTGCTATATTCTAACTGCAACATCACCTCACCCTAGATAAGTCACGCAGTGAATAGTGATTGTATTGCTTGTTGATGTTAAGCAGTACTTCCTATTCAATATAAGACTAAAAGTTGCAAAAGCTCCGTAAATATATTCAAATAGTTCGATCGATATGCCTGATCGCTCGTTAAGGTGGCCGATCGTCCTAATCAAAAATGTACATAATTTCCGTAGTGTATGTAAGAGTTTGCCGATGGCGAGTGATTCTTTCCTAGTGTAATTGTTAAAGTACCGGCTGTGGCTAGTTGTTGAGATACCGAAGGATACCCATCGCTTGCGACATCTAATCTCTCGGTATTGATTAAAGGTTTGGTTATCCAGTCGGTTGAAAATGACCGTAAAATTGTGCGAGTCAAGAAACTCGTGTAAGGAAAGGTTAGTTTGCTTAAAAGTCCTAGTTTCGAGTTAAAAGTAGCGAGACTCATAAAACTAGGTAATTTTGATGTGACGAGTGCCGCTTTTGAAATAGAAGTGTTGAACACCGTGAGGATGGGTGGGTTTTTATAACCTAAAGATCTTTGCAATTTTTCAAGCAATTCACTATTTTCATTGATCACAAACCGCTTACTAGAGCAGTTTCCTCTAAAGCAGAATGCAATCCTAGGCAACCACGCCACTTAGACTTTGAAACCAACTTACCGCCGCCACAACTCGTTTTGACATCACAACCATCACAAAAGTACAAACTTGCGATCTAGAACTACAAGACTTACTCTCTAGTTCTTCAAATCTTCGCACTTCGATTTGTTCATTTGCTGTGAAATATATCTACAGGGTATTCTGTATCGCCTGTACATTCCAGAAACATTACGTCGAACTACTCGTATTATCGACACTCTGTATAATATTTCACATCCAAGTGTATCAGCAACCCGAAATTTATCGCTTCAAGATATTTTTGGCCCAGTTTGAACAAAGTTAAACCCTGTACGGGTAAAATCTTGTTTATCCTGCCAAAAATGCAAAATCCAATGCCACACCAAATCACCTCACGGGAATTTTACAAATTCAAACAGGTAGTTTTGAATATATCCATATAGATATTGTTGGATTACTTCCACTCGTCGAAAACTACATTTCTAAACCTGTCATACCGGTCAACAGGTAAGATTGAGCGCTTTCACTTCAGAGCTCAGAGATCCCAATTAACTGATTGGTAACCCAAACAACAGTCACAGATGACCTTAAATGTTCACAAGCTGAACTGATATACGCGGCTAAACAATAAAACTACCTGGGGAATTCTTTGTGAAACGTCCACTTACACCCACAATTAAAACGATATATTCGTGCCAAAATCACTGCAAACTTGTAACTACGGTTTCGTACCTTAAGAAGGCGCATACAAAGTGGTATGACCCCTTCGTAATTATACTTTCTACAACCAAGTGGCGCTTTAGAATTGCGTTAGATTGCGAGATGTAACCGTTGCGATATGTACGATTAGAATATTTGGTTGCAATTCTAACCGCTATCAAGTAACATTGGCTTAAAATCGCCTAAATTAAGTTTTTTGAATTATTTTTCCTAAACAACATCTTTTTCATTAGCAGCATTTTAAACACTTTTTTAGCATTTTAAACACTTTTTTTGAAAGAGAAATCAATGGTAACTTCACTTGTTCAAAGTGAGACATAAATTAAGTCGAAAGTCGAAAATACTGTGCGTAGAACAATCCAACCCAAAATACGTTCTCTTTTAAATTCATGAAATCCGGCATTTTGAGATTTTGATTTAAAAGATATTGAAGATTTAACGAAATTGGTTTTCGGGATTTTGACGTCTGTGATTTGAAGGTCAACCGTTTTTTACATAAACCGCGCTTTACTAGGAGTTTTTTAGTGTTAATATCACACACATTTCCTAAACAAAATTTAATTTTCGTTTTTAAAGCAGCATGTTTCAATTTGTAACCCATACGAGATCAAACATCGAGTCCCGAGTCCCTAATTACAAATCCAAACACCTTATAGACAGGTAAGATAATTCTCAAAATTTAAAACTCATTTAGTTTATAAAAATGTTTTCCGACGTTTGCTTTTAGTGGCGGAAGGTTTGGAAGTTAATTAGCTTACAATTCGTTGAGTTATCCAAGTTTCAGAATCAACTGACTCCATGATCGAAGCCAAAGGTTTCATTTTTAGTATGTTATCTAAATGACTGGTTTATGGCAAGTCACATTACTTTCTCAATTGACTCGTCCAATGACTGTCCACGTTTGAAGACAAGTGTGAGACATGTCATATACATTTCTTCTTTCATGCAATGTCTTAAGCGAAACATGTATGATAAGTCTTCGATGTTTCTCATCCTGTCACGCCATTGTATTATTTTTATTGGTTGTATGCGGCGTTAAAATTTTGCTTGTGGAATTGGTAAGAAAATTTTAAAATACCCCCAAAAAAATATTTATTTTATTTTCTATAAAAATGCAATATTCAGCCATTTGAAAAAGACGGCCGCCTATATACATAGTTACTTATTTGAATAAATTAGAAATATCATTCTTCGTAAAATTCATAAATTTATTTCAGACATATCGTATATGATTCATTTCAGACATGTCACATACGATTCGCCTATGGTTTCTCACATACGAATCATGTTAAACATGTCAAAAACTATTTTCATCTCCGATTCGTTTATCTATTTATTGATAAACGTTTATATACGTGTTAGAACTGTCACTGACAAGTCATTGATGAATCGTTAACGACTTTCCAGCTGTGACGTTATCTTTTCTGTATTTCAAAATCAATCAAGTATTTGTTGAGATATTTGTCACTGCTAGTGTGAAATATGATGGAAACCAGACTAGAAAAGTCCTTTTTAATGTTAACAAAAATAAAATTCGCAACACTAGGCAATTATAAAACCGCAATGCCAATCACACAGTATGTAGCGTTAAAGAAACTATTAAGACTCTTTTTATACAGATAAATGTCGTTTGGTTTATTGCAATCTCTGACACAAATTTATTGTAAATCATGCTAAAAAATAAACTCTCCTTAAAAATAATCCTTCCCCAGTACTCAATCTTATTGAGCATTCCAACACATATTTGAACGTCACCAATGGGAAGGTAACTGCCTGCCTTAATTAACTAACACTTTGTTATCTACTCACTCTTGATTTGTTTAATGCTAACTACCAACCAAAAAAGGCTGTAACGTAATAATCTCGGTCGCCTGAAAATGAAGAATTAGGTAATAAGTTAGAAAATTATTAGTCATACTTAAATATTATAAGCAACCCTCAGATATTAGACGCGTTTTTGGGTTCTGCACAATCATCTTCACTTAAAATCGTCCCAATAATTTCACCTTCACCCCGATTTTGGTTTCCAATGAAACTTTGCACGCTTACATCGATAAAATCGAGTGTAAATTGTCCACGAGTTCCAGTTGATCGACGACAAATACGATTTAATTCTTGCAGTGTATCACACTCGATCACACATGCTCGCCCATTTTCAATAGTAGGGGTTCCGCTAGCCCTGCACGAATGTGAATCAGCAAAGTAAAATTTATTGTCAAAAGTCATGACGGCAAGAGATTTTCGCGATGCAATTAAAATTCCACATCGGTGCCGATGAAAAAGTTGCTGGAGGCCCTCAAATAATGTTGTCCCAACGCTTGCCAAACTCTGTTGCCGATTATTTAGTATCCCAAAAATTGCGGGATCTCGATCATAGTTAATAGCGAACAAATTATTAAACATTCTTATATCGTTACGAATTACATTAAAATTGCTGACGAGCAGGTATCCATCCGCAGCGATTCGTTCACCAATTATCTCGGATCGGACTCGAATGATTTTATATAACAGGTCTCCTTCCCATAGCACATGATCGTAAATAGTAGAAGTCCAATGAGTTGGCGTAATTATGTGAGCTTTGATAATTACAGCCAAGCTCATAGCGGCACACTGTCTTCCAGCGTATATTCGATTAAAAATATTCGGATTACCTTGGTGCCAAGATGCCCGTATTATTCGTGAAATATTTTTACTGTTAAGGCTAGCGTAAGCCGGGTTTTCTGATATGCCGCCGCCTACTGGTACTCCGTAAACATCCCTTTAAATATAGAATGTGTTGAATCAGGGCTAAAACATAGTGAATTACTCACCCGCCATCGCGCCACATGTCTCTATGTTGTGATAAGGCAACACGAGTTCTCCTGTTACACATGCATCGGGCCATCATTTGATATGGCTGTTTCAGTGGCAGACGACCTTTATCTAATAATTCGGACGCGGATCGTTCAAGTTGCAAGTGCTGATGTCTCTGCAACCGTCGCTTTTGCGAAAACATCGTCTCTGATACGCCCATTCTAAAAATATTAATTTTCAATTAATAAATCGCCGAAACAGTTTAGCTATAAATATTACTTACGATGGCTTCTTACATAAATTGAGACACCTAAACACCTTTTTATGAGCTACAAATATTTTACACGAGTTTTTCGGATTCGACCGATTTCGTTTTATTAAGGTTTCCGGCCACACCAGCACACGCAGTACAGATATGTTGTTTCTTTTAAGTAAAATTAGATTCGGAATGATATAATATGTGAGTTCTCTAGCAGACTAGAACATTTCGAATCCCAATCAACTTAATAAACTACTGGAATAGTGAGCCATTGGTGCAGTCTCGATACAGTAAGGAAAATATTTGCAAAATGTGAAGTCTACCACGGCATAGGATAATTCCCAATAGCTGACTAGAATTTGTCTTCAGTTTTTCAGTAATTTTTGAATTTATTGAGTAAATTAATATTAAAAGTTGGTAAATAGAAATTAGACATTAGCAAAGAAACAGATTACAAAAACAAATAAATATTATTGTGGTATGACGTGCACAGGTTGCTTTATAAATTGTAACGATCACATAGATGGAGTGTTCCAAAGGCACTAACCATTTCCAAATGATTTACTGTCAGTTTATCGGGAACAATTTATGGTGAACAATTTACCGTAGAACAATTTACCGTACAACAATTTATCGTCGATTTTCAGAAGCAATTCTGAAATATGGCCACCTATGCCGGAACTCGGTCATTTCATAATCGATTATGATGGGATTTTGTATGAGGGATGGAATTGGATTTTAAAATGATTTTTGGAAGAGTTTCTAGAATATGAATATCTATACGCGCCAGTGGATGAGAAAGCCGAATCCAAATTTGCCTCTTTTCTGATAACCGCAGAAGTGCAGTCCATCTAAGTTCTTGTAATTTAATTACGTCAAAAGCGTAATTTTCCACTTGGTTCTAAAAACTCTGGAGAACTCCATTACCTAGAAGGCGCTTAGCACGTTCCGTGTTCCCGTGTACATTTTCGAAATCGTTGTTATTATGAATATCATACATTTACCCGAGGCCTTTGTGAGAGTAGGTAGTTAGCTTACCGCTCAACCTACTTGTCACGTGTGTGAGTCATGTACTGATGATAGATGTTAAGGCATCCAGTGTTAACTGAAACACGTTTACATAGCGAGCCGCTTGCTAGAAAATAGGCATCTGCTTTTGTCACCCCTAACAACTGAAGCTGATGTGGTGTTGATTACGCGGCGAAAATAACTCGCCCTGATATGTAGGGTCAATGAACATAAGCAAGATTTCTCTTGAATCGTTTTCGTTACATCGCTTTATTCATTTAGAGTTACCTAGCGAGCAACTGTCAAATATAATTTAAAAAGATTAACGATATACAACTGAAAAACTTGCAATTTTGCAAAAATAAAAAATTTGCGAAATATTATCTTTCAACAAGCATCTCAATACAAACTTGATATTTTAGCACCACAAACATCGCACCACCATAGCATCGTCGATTATAACCGCCATGGAACACACTCGATGTAAGTCAACAGGGTTACTCATCTCTAATCGATTTCGTCAATCCGTGATTACCTTCACACATATTGGCCATCGTATTTGCTTACTTAGGTTACCATCACTTCGAACTCCATACGATCTGTTTTAAACAACAAAGAGACATGAACCATTGAGCTAGTCATGTTCTACAATTCGTTGGTTGCATCCACATATTACCTTAAATGCATGATATTTCACTAGAATTATCGATATCAGTAAAAACAGCGAGTCAAATAAATGCGAAATTTCCCTTCCATCCATATACAACGTGCGTGGACCGAAGTGCTTAATACCCATGTTAACTGAGAATATTTCTTTAATACTGATTCAGCCATTTCCGCCCATCAGTGAAATATTAGTTAAACAGAGTTAACAGGTGCAAGAAAAATCTAAGAGCATTTTGAAGAAAATTTGGATACGTCAGCCAAACCTAGGTGTATCAAAATACAAAATAACTTCACCAAGACTGCATGACCGCGTGGAAATTTATCAACGATAGTGCAGGCGGGCGTAGCACCGTACCCACGTAGCGCCGTAATTTGCAACGACACTGGAGAACCACCTATGGATAATAAAATCGTCCCCAAAATATAGCGAAATTATTTTTCAACACTTCTCAAAAGACATGGTGGTACATCCCGCATTAACCCGCATAATATCCCACATAAATAGAGTCAACTATGCTAACTAGCTTCAATGTAAGCTGCCGAATATATATGACCTGGCCTATGAAAAAGGGGCTTACGTGCGAAAACAAGTTATCGAGAAAACAGCTGTTAAAGGTAAAAAGCTCGTTGCGTCAGTTTCGCGTTAGTTGTTCCATTTTATCTGCCTTGCCTGGTATCTAACTATATTCAAGGACGTTAAGTGTTGCTTCTGCTCGGAATATTATCGACAGTTAATCGTAGTTAATTTTTTATCTTTTATCTTTAAAATCAGGTTTTTTACTATTTGTACTCTGCATTCTCTTCATTTTTAGTAAACTTTTCCTCAAATTATGACTTTCCCAATCGGCAAAAAAGTGGAAAATGATTTTTTGACACCTAAGCCCCCTTTTTACAGAGCAGGTCACATATGTATAATTGGTGCAATACAATTTCCCATAAAATAGTTCTCCCTTCCTTAAGACGCAAACACTAAATATACAGTTTCTGCAAAACGGAAGAAGGCAGATATTTTCCATTGGATGGCCATTATCACTGAACAAATGCAGTATATGAAGATATCGAGGGTTGCAGCCCAGTTTGGAGTATTTAAATCTCGCCAAATATCGCTTAAAATTAATATTAAAATTTAAAAGGCGCTGATATGACTATTGTCGTTAAATTTCGAATATAGTCTTGGACGCTCACAGCCCGTGACATCTCGTATGATGAATAGGTTAAGAAATGGCCGACTTCCCAGGTGACCATATTCCAGAACTTCTTCCTTCTCCCTCTTCGCTCCATTTCATCAAAATCGGACAATAAAAAGTCGAGTTCCGACCAGAACTTCTTCTGAAAATCAATTTAGAATCCTCCAACATACCAAATTCCATCATTATCAATTACGAAATGGAGTTCTGTCCAACCATTTCCATCCAACATATCCAACCCCATCTTAATCGGTTAAGGAACGGTCGACTTCCATCCCAGGTGGCCATATTCTGGAACTTTCAAAACTCATTTTAGAATCTCATTTCCATCCGACATACCAAATTCCATCATAATCAGTTATGAAATGACAAAGTTCCGTCTCAGACGCCCATAACTCATAACTTCCACAAAAAATTATTTAAGAATTTCATTTCCATCCACGATTTCCAATTTCATCATAATCGATTAAAAAATTATCGAATTTCGTCCGAGGTGGCCATATTTCAGAGCTCCTTCATGTAAGAAATGACCGAATTACAAACTACGATAAACTAGCATACGATAAATTGTCCACACGATAAATAATGTTCACGGTTTGTGTCTAAGATAAACTGTTAGACGGTTAAATTTTCACGTTAAATTGAAAAAATGTAAATTTTACCACAAAAACTTCATAACTACTCGATTACCAAACGTTTCATTGTTAGTATAACCTGATCGGGTTTATTGGAAAGATATGTCGTGTTGTTGAAATTTATAAAGACAGGGTTATTACCTATCAAAACATAATGTTGGGCATCTAGGTCACCAATTATTGAGATTCTTACATGCTAGAACTTGAACCATTTAACGATGAAGTGGATTGACAAATAGCTAACAGCCAAGAGCATGGCGAGAGAAACACTCTCTAAACGTGTCACATTTCTAATGGCCTATAATGGCCGATTAGTAAATTCGTTTTGAAGATGATCGCCATCTTTCTTTTAATTTGGAAAACAACGAATAATCAAGCAATACCAAAAACGATGACTAACCAAAAATTTGGCAATAAAGCACACAAGTTATACAACAGACTACAGTTTGAAAGAATTTCAACCCTACAAACCAAAAATTAAAGCATTGGTCGAGAGACGAGGGTGAAATGGTGATTATAAAATACATTTATGTTGAGACCGAACCGAATGTACTCACATGGAGTTCACATGTCAAAATTCAACTCAACATCTACATATCGGCTTCTATATTGTCCTCTTTAACGGTGAAGGAAATAAACAACAGGCATCTTCTGTAGCATATGTGTATGTACGAGTATCTTTTGTACTCTCATAATCTCCAGCTCAAAAAAAAACAAATCCAAAAGTTTGTTTCGAAAACAAATTTTCCTTCAAAGAAAATTTAGCCGTGTGTACAAATGTATTTCCGACCCTTTTATAGAGGTGTCGTTAGTATCACTGCTTGCATATTATTCAATCGGGCAATACATGTTTTTTGTAGGTTAGATGTCAAGCTTGAATAATATCTAGTGACATTTGTTCAAAGCGTAAACAACAATTATTTTCAGGTAATTGAAATTGTCGAATTTGAAAGAAAAGTGCAGCGGAAATAAATTGTTTGCTTGTGGAAGTTTACGGTCAACATGCTCGTGTAAACAACGTGAAGGCGGACCAAGAAAATTTGAAGGTACAGAATTGTCAGACCGAAAAACAATTGGCAGAAAAGTTGAATACTACCCAACAATGGAACGTCGAAAAACCATGTGCGAATTGTTGCTTCATCGTCAACAAAGGAAGAGGTTTTTGCATCGGATCATCACTGGGGATGAAAAGTGGATCCATTATGACAAACTAAAGTGCAAACCAGCGTGGATCAATCCAGGTGAACCAGGGCCGTCGACGCCAAAAGCAAATATTAATGGTTCGAAGGTGATGCTTTTTTGGAGGTGGGATCGGAAGGGTGTCGTTTATTATGAGCTGCTGAACGAGCGCGAAAGATTATTTTGTAACATGACAACGCTAGGCCGCATGTTTCTATGCCTGAGAAAAACTATTTGGACAGGCAGAACTAGGAAATTCTACTCCACCCACCGTATTCACTCTGATTATCACTGGTTCCGGCCGATGCAATCAGCCCTGGCACAGCAACACTTCACTTCATATGAAAACGTCAAAAAATGTGTCGATGACTGGATCGCCTTGAAACAACCAGACTTCTTCCTTCGGAAAATCCGTTTATTGCCTGAACGATGGGCGAAGGTTATAGCTTCCGAAGGAGCTGAACAATACATTATTAAATTTTAGAAAAATGATTTGGTCGTATTTTGTTGCCAATTTAATTCAAATTTTTTTTCGTGTTTTTTCGAAATCCTATAATATGCCAAATGTTTGCATTTCTATAAATTCGTTATATTTGGTGAAAGTAGTGAGATTTTGAATATACTAACAATGGTTATAACTAAACACCTGTACGTCCCAGAAACTAAGAAATTTTGGAAAAATGGTCTGGACGTTGCAAATTTAATTTAGAATACGTTTGTTCTTAACCGATTTTTTCGATTATAAGACTTTTTAAAATAATTGCAAAAATTTGTAAACGAAACACTTACGGTGATGACCTGATTAAGCTTAAGTTTGATCCAAATCAGGTAAACGGTTTGAGCTGTTGAGGGAACACAGAGTGATAGACACTACACCGAAAACCACTTTCTCGAACTTCCGCGATATAGAGAATGGTAAATCTGCAAAAATCTCGAGCGAGTGATCTATATACGAATTTGTTAAGTTGGCCCAGAATATAGAATCTTTACCTATGTATTCAGATCAGAACGATCCAAGTAATTTATGGAGCCTTGGAATTAAATTTTGGAGGAGACTAAATGGGTAATCAATAAAATATTAGAACTGTCCGGTAGACCGTGCGCAACTCAACAGTTTATTCTCAATTTGAATTACAATTTTAAAGTACTAATCGTTCTTATAATTTGATTTCTGCTAAATGTTATCGAAACTATGGGGCTTAGTTTATGATTTAACGTGATCCGAATAGATTGAACTAAATAATAAAAATTCTAAAGTTAAACTAATTGAAAGTTTTTTAACCATCTATTCAGATCGCCCAGTTTCAATCAAAGTTGTAATTCTATAAATTCCAGAAACTTGAATGAATTTTGCTCTATATACAGAATTTGAGCTTCGTCGAAAGAATATTATTTTGGTAATTTCACAATTTTGAAGGGAATCTGCCGAAACAAAATTATATAAACTACCTGAATGTGTTAGTCGTAAAAAATTCGCTTTAGAATCGGGAAAGAAGAAAACTTACATAACAAGGTGTCATGTGGCTCTAAATGGGATTACGGAATAGCGAGATTTCAGTTATGGTAGGATTATTTAGCTCTAAAACGTAACACGGGTGTAAATTTGCTGAGTGCTGACATTGACTCTAGCTGACAAAATCTGAGATTTGGAAGTTTGGTTTCAAGCTAATGCGATTTTGAATTGTTTAAATAAAAAATTGGATCGTCCTATCGGAGTGCGGTTAAAAAATTAGTTACTATTTTCCTAAGTTGGCGGAAGCGCGTTTTTTGCATCTTTTTTTAAGAATAATTTTGGTTTTTGTCCTCTCTATAGGAATTCCTGTTGTAAATGGAAGTTCAGTCATTCACACATTTCATTCACACAGTTCGGCCATGTAGCTGGCGAGTGATATGGACTAAAATAACTTGCAATAGATGATATTTTAGTTCAGAAAGTTGAAATATCAAACAAAGAGACAATTTTGACAGAAAGAAGAGGAAGTCAAACTTAATCGTACAAAACACGACACAAATGAACCAAGATGGTGGAAAACTCGTGCTCAATTCCTTATAATTTAATAGCCTTGTGTAAATATACCGAATCTAAGAGATTTTTCGTACCGACTATGTAAAGTTGTTCAATGTGTGTATACGTAAAAATATTTATAGTGGAATGTGAATAATTCAAAGCAATTTAGATGGGAATACACATACGAAAGATCAAAAACACAACAACAATAATTCACACAAGCAACGCTGACTTCATAAGAAATAGTACTGCCCGTAGCCCTCCTAATAAAGTATAATTAGCACATGCCATACAGCATTATACGAGTATAACGAGCAAAAATTATCAAGAATAAAAACATTAATCTCACAATAAATTCAACTTAACCAACAAACGATATGTTTGCTAATCCAACCTCATCAGCGATAATTTAGCTATTCATAAAAAAATTATTAGACCCTTTTAAATATATAAGTAGGGCACTCGTTTTTTAACATCATTCGAACTAAAATAAATTCCGACAAAACTAATCAAAAGGTCGAAATTCACAATATTGAATACTTAAATGCTTTTCTAAAGCTTATAGCACAAAATATAATTTTCCACTTGACCATATCAATCTACAACAAGTAATGAGCAGCTGCGAAGAAATTAATGCCGAACATTCTAAATAATTTAATATTGTTTATGAGAGTGTAAAAGTTATATTTACTAGGCTGCAATATGTCTGCTAGCATTTTATAATTAACGCACTGAACACTTATACTACACACTGTGTTAATACTTACCGATAACTCCATTGGAATTTCGGCCATATCGGCTACGACACTGAGTATATAATAGTTTATTAAATATTTCACCAAATTATTAAACCACACACGAAAACAGCACAAAGTATTTTGATTGTCGACTGGATGTGACAAGGAAACGAACCGCTATGGAACTAATTATAAAACAAACATGTATATGCTATTCCATATTTATCGTGGTCTGATCGTTCCAACTCATGATACAGAAATAAACCGAAACGCATGATCAAAGCAACATAAAAAGCAATTTTATGACCATGCTCGTACGAGCAGTTTGAGGTTTTTGGGATCGCAATAAAGAAACGTTTATGCATTAAAACAAAATCAATTGGATGTGGTTAATGGCGTAAAACGCTAAGCAATCGAGCCGAATGTAGGAGAAATATGAGATCGATACAAATATGAACATTTAAATATCTTACAAAACAAACAATTGTTCAGAATTCAAAATATTTTGTGTTTTGTTTTAATGGCAGAGTTATTTTTATTGTGCGGTCATTTCATCAGCGTTGCCATGTTTTCCATTACGAACGTGTAAGCAAACTGTTTGTTGAAAGTTGATGAATTGTCTCGCGTTCTAAAATATTCTTATTTAATTCTTTTGTTCTGTTTCCTTAATGAACGATTACACGTAGTTAATTTGTTATGTATGTGACACATTATAGTTGCATATTTGATTAACAATTTCTGAAAATGACATTTTATCGTCTGTTTAGTATACAATAAAATGCATTAAAATTCACTTAAATTAATATTCATTTAATTAAATACGCCATTTTGACCTGGCGGTAAATATGTCCGCGAAAAGACGTTCCTATTCCTATTTTGGAATATTAAATGGTAATTTATTCCCAAAACGGAATTAAGTAGAGTGCAAAATGTTGCTAATTATGATACATTATGTTTAATGGAGATTATATAACACAATCGTTTATAACTTGTATTTTCATCTTCCGCAACTTCTGATTGTTCAAATCAGTTTCTTGTGTGAAATCCATTTTTTAAGGAACGAGTTGTAACAAATATGACGTCGGCCAAGTAGCGCAGTAACACGGTTTATTATGTATTGCATTGTATTTCAATTAAATCGCTTTTTGCAGTATTTTAGTCCTGGTAATCACAAACCGCATTACGGCAACAGTCTCTAATATTAATGGCAACAGGAAAGGAAATTGGACTCCAAAAGCAATCTGTGTTTTGTTTATTTATTAATAAACAAAACTATTTTTCTACTTTCACATCCATTATATGTGTGAAGTTAGCTTTTATTTATATTGTAATATTTCCCTACGGACAATTGCTGCGTAATGCGGAATTTACATTCAACGATATTTTGCAGATTGATTGATTGGACTGTAGTACCAAGTACTGGACAAAAGTCCCGGATAACGCTGGGCCTATTCCTGCAGCCTGTTTACACATAACAATAGGAAGGATAGGAAATGTTTTTTTGTGGGGACGGCACAACAGAACTCTAATATACTTCTAATCTACTAGAGGAAGGATAAAGGCTTAATAAGTTTTAATGGATAACGATAAATCAGCAACCTGAGAAAAAAATATTTTTATTTCACGTATATCTGGAATTTCCAGCTTCCTAAACAAAATTGATTGATTGAATCGACCCGGCTACAGACACTTACTACTACTTACTTACTTACTACTTATCGATAAATGCGATAGTTAGTAACACAATTCTAATCTACACATTTAACAATTAATATTTCAAAGAAATATTATTTCACAAGCATGTGTAGATTTCCTGAAATTTAATTCTAAATTACGGCAGTGAGGTTTCTAACAAAAAAATTAACAAGTATACGTATATGATTCCAATTGGATTATTAAACATCTTTTGTGTATTAGTCTTACACTGTGAAAATTAATTAATGCGACATATACAGTGCTGGGAAAAAAATTGGGCAAACATATTTTATTGCAAATTGGAGTCTTTTTTTGCTAAAATTACAAAACTTTTGAAAGCAATTGGCTTATTGTTTCATTTTAAATACATGTATGACGTAATTTTTCGAAAAAAATAATTTACCTGCAATTTAGGGGAAAAACCCCGAAAAATGCTAAAATATTCAAAATACGTTTGTTTTGTTTTTTGTTGATTTCTAGAAGTTCTATCTTTAATATTAATATTTTTTTGGACCGCCATTTACTTTTATTACAGCGATACACCTCCGATTCATTAAATTTGATAAATTTTTCAAAGTCGTAGAAGGTATGGATTTAAACAAACTTTTTAAAGCTTGAATCGATTCTGGGCGCTTTCTTGCTACTTCTAGCTCTATTATAGGCCAAATATTTTCAAATTGGATTTAAGTCTGGACTATACGGGGGCCAGCTCAACACATCGATACTTCTTTCTTCGAAGTACTTTTTTATCTTTAAATGAAGAGATAAGGAAAAAAACAAGTTTCTAACAAATTATTTATGTTTATCTGAAACGCAATTTTTCTATCTACAATTCAAAATTAATAACTCACAACTTTGGCGGTTTGGCACGGGGCGTTGTCCAGTTAAAAAATAAATTTGCAAGTCTCGCCAAAAAGCATTAACACAGAAGGCTCAAATTCGTTGTGTAAGACCTGTAAATAAACAGCTGCTGTAATGCTGGAACTAAGGAAGCACAATCAACCGGTTTCATTTCCAGAAAAGCATCGCCAGACCATAATTCCTTCATTTTTCGGTGGAAGTCTTAAAAGACATTCGTTGCTAAGCCTCTCGCCCGGTTTTCTTCTTACAAGAATTCTTCCATCTCCAACATGCAGCTTGAATTTTGATTCATCGGAGAAAATCACATCATTCAACATCTCTGGAGTCCAAGAAACATGCTCCTGGGCCCATAGCAAAGTTTTTTTTTTACTTGTAATGTGAACTCAGGCAGTCAGAAGCCTGGTTTAAGTGCTCACAAACCAGCTTTAACAAGTCTTTTTCTCACTAAGCTATCTGAAATTTCTTTTCTCGTTGCTCGCTCAACATCCCGTCTTATGTCCGATGAAGTTTTAAAACGGTTCCAACAACATTGTAACATTATGAAACGATCTTCCACTGGCGTTGTCTTTCTGGACCTGCCAGAGCCTTTCTTTCTTTGTGTACTGCCCATCTCTCGCATTTTTTTAATATTCCACACGACAGTACTTTTAGGAATTCTTAATCTTTCTGCTATTTCACGCGTGGTTAAATTTTCTCGCGCCAAAATCAACATATTGCTTTTACACTAACTTTTCCTATTTTTATAAACTAAAATTGCACTTTATTCTTTATTTGACTAGGATCACTTACAGAATAACTTAATCTTACAAAATATGCACTATTAATACTCAAAAAAAAATTACAGGCAATAAAACATCTGCACCCTAATGAAGGCCAAGAACGGTAGGCGTAAAATAAAATAATTGCTTGACCAATTTTTTGCACGTCAGTTGCGGGGTTATACTGGTGTAATAAAAACAAAAGGCGGTCCAACAAAATATTAATATTAAAGCTAGAACTTCTATAAATCAATAAAGAGCAAAAAAAAATTAAAAAATAGGTGCTTAAATTATTCCATTACTTTAACTCCAATCAACGTATTTTGAATATTTTGGCATTTTTCGGAGTTTTCCCCCTAAATTGCAGGTAATTTATTTTTTTCAAAAAATTACGTCATACATATATTTAAAATGAAACAATAAGCCAACTGCTTTCAAAAGTTTTGTAATTTTAGCAAAAAAAGACTCCAATTTGCAATAAAATATGTTTGCCCAATTTTTTGTTCCCAGCACTGTATATAAAATCAGGAAGATATGAGAAGTGCTATCCCTTTCTAAGCAATTATCCGTTTCCAATATTTTTTAAATTGAAATTTTATAAAAAAAATAGTAAAAAATTCACGTAAGACTAAATTTATTACAATGAGACTCCAAAACACATCGGATATCGAGTCTTAAAGTGATATTTACGGAAACAATTTTTCGCTCAGAAGCTCAAGGAACAGAAACAAAATACGAGTAAAGCTTGAGCATTCAAACGATCAAAATGTTGGAAATGTGAAGCATAATGATAATGGTAGTGTTGATTTGTAAAATCAACTGAGCTTTTATTAATATTGTCAAACGCGTTTATCTACTACAATGATGATGGGAAAAGAATCAGCATTTCTGAAACACGCGGTTTCGATTCATTGGGCGCGTTCAGGAAAGCCAACTGTTGGCATCATGATTAGTGAAATCATCGCCAATTTGATTTCAAAATTTCATAGTACTAAAAATTTTCATAACGTTGGCTTTGATTTTACTCAACATGTTCCCAACTGTTGGGTGCCCTGTTACGGCAGGTAAAGATATAGAATTTTACAAAAAATTATTCGAGTTAGCCGTAATCGTTTCTCGACTTTATAAGTAAATAACACCACAGGATGTTCGCTTTCAACGTTAACTAATAAATTGGAAATTGTGAAGCATATCATGGATCCTAACATTTTTTACTCGAACAGGTGAAAGCGTTGTGCCATACAAATTTAATAAAACGTTCGGGAGAACGTTATATATGGCATATGAGCCTGTTAGCTTTTATCACTATCTTTTTGATTTGATGGCATATTATAACAATCCTTTAAACCAAAGCATGTTTTTTTCAAAAAATTTCCAATCACAATTCTTATTAGAAATTAATTTAACAGTGTAACACTAATACTATGATATTTTTGGTATTTGTTAAAAACTTCACGCCAGTTCTAAATTAATATTTTCCGACTTAGGAAGTCAAAATTTAATAATTTATTACACCATACCGCCACCAGATATTGAGTTAAATGTTATTTCTTTGACCTGCCCACCACAATGTTCAAGGAGTAACATTCAACTCAATATCTGGTGGCGTTCTGGTGTAATAAATTATTAAAGGTGATAAAATCGACCTTTAAATTACCTATTTGAAGCCTCTACCGTTTGGAGTCAATTCCGCGCATCCCGACACATAAATAATTTATTAGGCACCTAGATAAGGCTGACCTACTCTCGGCAAGACTTCTTGCAACATTTTTCGCGAAAGGTGGCAGTATGGTGTAAAAAAAATTACTAAGGTTGGTTACATTGACGTTTTTGAAATATATAATGGTTTTGGGGTGAAATTTACCCTTAGGCAAGTTATAGGGGTGGTCTTAAACTAATTCAATGTAATTAATTTGTAATAAATTCTGGCCCCAGAATCATCCAGATATCAAAACTACATCAAAAGTTACAATTTTGGCGGTACAGGTTTGATTGAAAGCTAAATCGACCACTCGTTCCTCTAAAACGGTAACTGTAATAAAATCGGGATTTTATTACAATTTGTAACAAATTATAGTACAGGTTTCATTAGGGCGGGCTAATTTGGTCGGTGCAGGTTTAGATCACTAAAAATTTCTCTAAAATTCATTAGTATTTAACCCTTGAATTGGGCAACCACGAAATATCTTTCAAAAAATTGCAAAAAATATGTGAGGCATTCCAAAGGCAATGGTTCCCGGAAAACTATCAATGTTATTCAATGCCAGATTAACTACCGAATTGGTTATGTCAAATTCAGCTTATTTCGCAAAAACTTCAAATGTTTTATTAATTTTGGCCACCATAGAATATTCAAGAATTTGACAAAATTTTGGGATTCAGCTATAATGAATATAACCAGGCCGTTTCCTAACCTATAACTTTCCAATTCAGCTTGCAGAGCTGAGGTATGATTCTAATAATAAAGGTCAGCTTGCATTGGGATTTTAACGTGCCTTTTGGATGAAGTGTAGAACTTCGACCGTTTTGAATGGAACTTAGCCATATCAAAAAAAAAGAAAATAAAAAATCGTCAAATCATGAACCAGATTTTTTTTTTTGACAATTTGGTGGCGGACAGGTGAGTTCGGCCGTGCTAGGCAATTTGAATCAAGATTCCAACATAAATCCCGGATGAAGTTCTGGATTTTTCTACAAAATAAATTCGAAAATAATCGGCCAAGGAACTATCCAGTCCTCCATTCACCATAGCCGAACCAAACTTGGCATTAACCCGCTAATTCTAATAAACTAAAATTTGTTAAAATCCCAATTCAGCTCAATCCGTACCCAAAAATTAATTTATGCATCTTCCGCAGTATACTGTCTAAAAACAGATTACTGAGACAATTCCGCAAATCTTTGTCAATCAAAGAAGATCCAGGTTTTTGTGAGGTGACAGCATGAATAGAAGATAGTACCGAACGGAAGGCTTCTTACATAATTGGTGCATAAACAAGTTCAATAGGATTTAGAACTCAAGTTTCGAGAAATATTGTTGAGACAGACAAATTTTTTCATAGAAAACAGTGCCAGCAGTAAGCAATCTAAAATATAGTCAACATTGAAAGGCCGAAGCATATCACATCAAAGATTTAATAGTAAAAATAATAATAACACCTATCAATGTATGTACATTATATGAGACCGGTTTCAGGCCTCAAAATACCAATCACGCCCACACAAGTCACATAAGTTCGGACTCATCGATAAATTTCTATGTATGTGTAAAAAATTGTCGAAAAAAAAATCACTTTGAAATGTCTTCGCATAGTTCACCCAATATAATTTATCGAAAATAATTTACACAAAAATATAAATGATAAATGGAACATTCAACGATATTTTGCAGATGACAATAAACTGAAAAGCATCAAACCCAACTGGAAACGACATGGAAAATTTACAAACAATAACGATCAACGAAACGCTTTAAATGAAATCTTTTCCAGACAAACACTTTAAACGTTAGATTTTACAAATTTTCGAAACTTGTTTCTGTGTTTCACTGCCTTCAATTTTCACGAACTCCTAACCTGGAGGGGGGGGACTGGAACTTTTGAAACTTGAACTGGAAAATGCTCGAGCATAATCATCGAGAAAACGCTTCAAAGAACCTTTTTTTGGAATCTGACAATCTGTCAAAATTTCAAGTAAATAGTTCAAGTATAAACATTTCAAATTTCGTAATTATCATTGCCGAAGTCGCTTGTTTACTAATTGCGTATTAACGAGCAGTTGCTTTTCATAACAAAGTTTTGATTAAGCTTTGGCATTGCGCTTGTCAATTGATTTGCAATTTTTTAATTCTGTCGGAAACTTCACAGTCGCAATTTGCTTGTGTATTTAACACCAATAATTTTCCAGAGACCTTTTCAAGACATAACACTTTAAACGTTAAGTTTCCACCAGTTATTGAAATTCTCTCGTTTATTTCACCCCCATCAGTTTTCCCGAACTCTCAATATAAAACTTGACCGGGAAAATTTTGCAATAACTCCCGAATAACCGCTTCAAATGGTTCCGTTACCTTTTCCAAAGGTAACACTTAAACCGTTGTTTTACCAATTTTTGGAATTGCTTGTGTATTTCACTCCCCGAATTCTTCCGAACTCATAAAATAAAACTTCACCTGGAAAATTTAGTACATTTCCAAACATAAAACTTAAATCGTTAAGTGTTTACCAATTTTCTCATACTCCAAACATGAAACTTAAACTAGAAAATTTTCGAGTTATTGAAATTTTCTCGTTTGTTTCACTCCCATCAATTTTCTCGAACTCTCAATATGAAACTTGACAAGGAAAATTTTCCAATGACATATCGCGATGAACCGCTTCAAATGGCAACTTTTCCAAAGATAACACTTAAATCGTTGCTTTTACCAATTTTTGAAATTTGCTTGTGTATTTCGCCCTCCCCCCCAACCCCCCAATTTTTTGCGAACTCCCAACATGAAACTTGACCTGGAAAATTTGCCAGCGATCAGCGAATGAAATTTTCACTAATTTTGAAAATTTGCTTGTATTACACTCCCCTAATTTTATCGAAATCACAATAAGAAACTTGACCTGGAAAAATTTCCACCAATAATCAGCGATAAACCACTTCAAATAAAACCTTTTCCAGGTATAACACTTTAAACGTTAAATTTTTACAAAATTTTGAAATTTGGTTGCGTATTTCATTTCCCTACAATTTTCTCCACATATCACCATGAAACTTGAACTCCGAAATTTTCCAGTAACAACCAGCGAAGAATCGCTTTAAATTAAACTGTTTCCAGATATCCCACTTTAAACCTTCAGTTGTTACCAATTTTTGAAATTTACAAGAAATTTGACCTGGAAAATTATCAATGAACCGTTTTAAATGAGACCTTTTCCAGGCATAAGACTTTACTTGACGATTTCCCTACATGAAACTTGACTTGAAAAATTTTCCAATGAGTTTAACCATCGTTGAACTCCTTCAAATGAAATCCTCTCCAGACATTACACTTTGTACGTTTTTTCCAATTTTTAAAATTTGCTTGTGTATTTCGCTACCACCAAATTTTCCCGAACTCCCAACATGAAACTTGATGTGGCAACTTAAACCTTTTCTATACATAACACTTTAACTGTTAAGTTTGTGTGGATATTCGTTCTAAATGCTCAATACGATAATGAATAATGGACTTGACCAGGTTGGTGGCACAAGTGGTACAATATTGTACACGCAGAAAGCTGAAAATACCTACTGTGTCCAAAAAGAATATCAATGAATGGAGAAAGACGTTGCTAAAATTCTACGGAAAATTCCTTGCTTGCATCGAAAAATATTCGGAACGATGAAGTTTACAAAGTTTTTGATTACCATGACGCTTTACCCGGTAACTGTCGATGGAATGACGAATAAAAGCGAGAACAATGGCGGTTTCTGTATATATTTTCCTTGTGTTTCTAATGTGGTGAAGAGTATCCTTTGCTTAACTGCTGACAAACAGTCTTAAGCCATTGATAGCCAATCTGGGCCGCTCCATCACAAATGTTCATTTTCTATAGTTTAGTTGGAGTTAGTCCTCTCGTGGCGCTCAAATATGGACAACGTGATCGATTTGAATCGCGCGATCTTGGTTTTCCCCGTTACGAACTTGGCTTTATCTTTCCAATGGTTTCGATGGCTAGAATATATATGGCTGCGGCAAAGATCTGCTCACTCAATTCGCAAAATCCTTGAAGCTCCTTTTTATTCGTTTGAAGCCATCGTGGAACTGAGATCTTGTAAAGACGGTAATTATTTTCTCGAAGTTGCGGTCATTGCTATTGTGTTTCAGAATCTTCATCCCAGACGATATTTTCGTAAACGTTGAAACATAATTTTTATGCGGATGACAAACAACGTCAAAAATCCCTGTAAAGTAACTTCCTTCTGAGCAGATTTTGCGTCGTGTTCTGGGTAGTTCATCAGAAAATTTGATTCGAAATAGAAATTTATCGGGTTCAAAGTTCCATCTTAGTCCTAGAACATACTGGGATTTCGGATTTTGGTGAAATCAATGGTAAGTTGTGCTGCTTTTCTTCAGTGCGATTGTCTCGGGAAGAGAATTTCTAGAGTTGCCAAATTCGGTGAGGTTCGTTCGGGTTTATATGCCAGAGAATTAAATGAAAATGCAGAAAACGAATTGAAAACTGTTTTGAACCGGGTGGCTAACCAGTAATGTCTCGTTTAGTCTCAGTCAGCTTTCAAAACTCCGTGGCGACTTTCAAAATCTTCCATGTGGCCGATTAATAATCGATTCTCCAATAGATATCGGATTTGGATCGAAGCGCCGTCTAATGATAAACTTAAAAGATAAATAAATCGTTACAGATTTTACGGGGTTTCTGTATCGTTCTGGCTAATCTTTTGAAAGCTGCCTCGATTATTCATCCCAATTTGGTATTGTTCAGTAGTGCGAGCGCTACAGATCGATGATAAGCAACTTCTTGAGACCTAAACTGGATGATAAGGATATCGACGGCATGTGGTCCCAAAAGGACGACGCTATGTGGCAGAGATCGTGCAATTTAATGCCTTTAGGCTTCTTCCTCTGGCACTATCTTAAATCGCAGGTATATGCGAATAAACAGCAAACAATTGAAGTCATCGTAAATTGGACCTCCCTAATACGCGCTACGAATCAAAACCGTGGTGGACATTTGAACTACGTTTTATTCCTTACTTAATACCAGAAAATAATCTTTAATTAGTCTTAATTGTCATTTAACTTGGTTACGTTAAATCAATAATTTAATTTATTACGACAAGTGTCGAATTTATGTCCGCAACTCCGCATGCCAAATGTGGTTGACAATTTTCAATTTTGCAACAACAGTTTTAAAATCCGCCCCCTTTCAACATTTCTTGTTTTGTAACGAACTTTTTTTTTGTTTAATTCTATATACGCTTTCTCATTTTTCAATTTTCAATGCTCCAATTCTCGCGCAACGGACCACCCACCACCCACATTTTAGATTATACATCTTAATTTTTGTTTTTATTATTTCTCGATTAAAATCGTTTATCTTGTAGATTCAGTTTTCATCTCGCTCAATTTTTTACTTCAAATTTAACGACGATGAACTCTGTGGGAAATGTACACAGCCAGACATACACAGTATTTCGATAAGAAAATGTTTTGGTTGTTTTATTTCTTTAATTTGATGACTTAACTTAATTTCATAATTTATGCTATTTTTTTGTCGAAATGAGGAATTAACGTGCAAAAATACAAAAAGCTTCAATTCGACTTAACGATACGCATTTTTAATAAAAAGGAAATAATTAAATACGAATTTTATTTTCCTTTCGAGTTTTCTTTTTATATTAAGCTTTTTCGAACTTTTTGTAGCGATAAATTACTTCTTGAAAAGATTTCTTCCTTCCTGATTTTCTCTATACACGACAATGTATCCTAAATATAGAATTTCGAGCGCTTATCAAACACACAATACACAGGGAGAACGCTATACGCCATATACATTGCAAAATGTGCCTTTAAGGTCGCTCGCCTGTGTCCTGCCAGATTAGAACATGAATTTATGTTAACGTCACAAACATCAATTCGGTAATTTGTTGCACGCATTTCAATTTATTTCACAATACGTAATGCGATTTGAATTCCAATATGAATTAATTTTTTATACGATAAGGTTAGATCGGGGGATAATTCGTCACCACCAATTTCGAAATGAACGAACTTTTCCCGCCCTCCTGCTAGATTGTCGTTATGTTTGCAAATTGGTTTTATTTATTCGTTTTGTTGAATATAATTTTTATTATTATCTTATCGCAGGAAATTGTGAATGTTTATAAATTTTATTGTTTGTCTAATACACATTTGCATAGCACACGTAGCAATTTTGTGATAAGAAATTTATCGAAATATTTAAGCACTTAATACTACATTGTTGTTTAGGTGTGGGGTGGGTTTTGTAAATCACAGCTCTTGACATAATGGTATTTGTTGGTAACGTTATATGTATCAAAACTTGATTAACTTCGGTATAGAGGTAAAATTTTAGCACTGATGTAAATTATCATTGAATTATTACCTCAGACGTGGATTTATGGGTTTTGAGCCCTCTAAATATTCATTATCAGATTAACATTATGTTAATATTCGTACGAGGATTTTGAAGTTATACCTGCTTGATCTATCGTTCAATTCACTTCGCCCCAGATGAGAATTTTCGCACGAAAACAGAGTCCTTGGTTACCAGCCATGAAGTTTTTACTCGGAGATTTACCACCAGGACTCGGCGAAAATCGTTAACTGTACTATCTCCAACTCCCAATTGTTTCTTATGATGAAGGGTGGAAATGCGCAGTTGTTAGGTCATCCATACCACTTCATCGACAGAACTCGTGAAAATTTTCTTATATTGCAAAAAAATTTTATGTTTGGCCAAATTTTGGACATCTTTCTCGGACTCGGAGCAACCTCCTGGCATGCTCAGAATTTCTTCACGGGCTAGTTGTCCAGTATGCAACTGGGCCAAAACTTGCTTCCGCAGACTTAGAGGAATTACGAATCCAGTAAACTTTATCTGCAAAAGAAGAACGTTATTCAAAACAGAAATAAAATTTCTTCTTACATAACATTTCTGAAGATTTACATTTTGGACAGAGTCTGGCCATCTTTCCTTCATATATAGGACTGAACACTCGCTTGGCCAGAATCTATAACTGTTTCTGCTGTAATTTATTTACTGTCCCCGTTATTGCCTTATACTTGACAGTAGTATACCATGGTAAATACAACCGTCGTCACCGGCATGTTTTTTCTGGGTGAAACAGTTATGCGAGGGGTTTATAATCCGTCACCAGAATAAATTCTACGAAATGAATGCCTGCCATTCTTTCAAGTTTATTGGCCAAGGAATCTCTTCGATCACTCGAACTCTTTCGGATGATGATCGGATTCCAGGTTCATCCAAAACATGCCCTAAATAATCCAATTTAGATTGGAAGAATTTGCACTTGTTCATATTAAATTTCAAGTTGGCAGCAGCAAGTCGTTTAAAAATCTCTTCCAGATTTTTGAGATGTTTTGAGATGAACTACCACCAGTACTTGTGATTCACTGTTAAATTCCAATTGCAAATATGCTTCGCTGAGATCAATCTTCGAAAATCGTGTCCCTTCTTACAGGCACTGAAATAACTCCTCAACTCTCAGAATTGGATACAGGTCGACGAAGAATTGACAATTTACCGTGACCTTAACATCTCCGCAGATTTTCAGGGACTTGAGTCAGCATTACGGTTGAGGAACGCCAGCTGAAACCAATTAGTTAGTCTCTCGATTTAACTTCGTTTTTCTGATTTAATGGTAACAGACGTGGCTTGAAACATTTCGGTGTAGCATCTGGTCTCAAGGTTAAGTCGGCTTTGAATTAATTATAGTGATCAAAACCAGGTTCAAAAATGCTCGAGTCGTTTTTACACATATAATCGAGTTTCGTGGTAACGAAAGTGATAATTCCGTCTGAATGTTCAAAATTTTCACATTAACGTCCAATTTACCTCGCACTGGCACCTGAATATTACCATAGGGGTGCAAGCTTGTGTTCACGATCGTGACTTTCGACTGATTTAATTCACAATAAAAAATGCTTGCTAATCATGGTAAATGTTAATCCAGTGACAAAGTTGTTTTGTCACTTGTTTTGGTTTGGAGTTCAAACTTGCAAGTTCATACAACACCAATAGTTCCTGTTCAGGCTCGTCCACATTCTCATTCGAACGGATTTCATCACAGACCCTGTTGGCTCGAACTTTCACCACAGATTGGTTTGTTGAACAAGTAAGTTTTCGAAATTTTGAACAGTTCGTCGCGAGAATTTTCAAAACTGAGATGGACGTGACTGATCACTATTTCTCGATACACATCCGTTTGCATCGGTCAATATCACTAATTTTAAAACATTTCGGCTTTCAAAAATCGACATTTTATACGATCATGCTTGATTCACAGCCCGGACTTCACTTTTTCGATGCACTTCACGTTCGAATGAATTTTGCTTTCGTTCTTCAAAATACTCACCGCAGAATTATTTTTGTAAGATCGCTGTTCGTTATGGCAGGTGAAGTGTATGTAAGACTACCTGCATACGTATCTGCACTACTCATTTTCAACTGCAAGAACTTTCACCGGAATGGTAAGCTTTGAGCAAATTTGCTAAAATATTCTGTCAATCCTTTATCGATTTTATCTAACGGTTTATTGTCGAAACATTTCTCGCCGTACAATTTCAAGATGGTATGATACGTATCGATTCCGACCCTGACACAATGTATTCGCAATAAAATACTGTTTTAACTACGTGGTCGCACACACGTAACGGCGCAGGCGCTGGAAAATCCTGTGTTCGTTGATAGATCAAGAAATTTTTCATCTGGTCCATCAAACTTACTTGACTGGCAACCAGCTGTGCAATCAACTCTTTCATATCACAATTCTTAAATATTTGTTTATATTCAGATATTGAATTCGTAGCGCTCAAGCGCCGAGCATACACAACAACGAAAAAAGTCCTATTCACTTCACCATCGACAGCGATTATGGTCGGCTACCAAATAAGTTTTCTTCCTTAAGAGCCGATCCAAAATACAATTTACCCGACAAGCATTCCGTTCATCTTCATATTGCGACCACACTTCATTTAGCTGTAACTCACCAAGAACACTAGATCTGATTCGTCACACAGATTTCAATACATGGTGGATTTGCCGGCCATCGGCATCTCTCGTCTAATGCAGGCTTCATATCGTAATAAAAAAAAAAAGATTGGAGACTTGGTGGAGATTACCGTCGATTTAATTCGGCCACGGTACCGGATCGTTACCCGATACCTCAATCGGATGCTCAATCTTCTCCAAAATCGATCTCGTCAGAACATATCACTTAATTCCCGCCGCATCCCAGGATGTACGTAAAACGGCAATCACGACTTCATTTGGCCTTTTCGTATTTAGAAACGCCACAAAAACATTTCGACGTTTTATCAACGAGGTCGTCCGACATCCTCCAATGAGGAACAACCCAAACTCTACTTAGAACAACTGTTCCAACTACTCGATGAGTTTGGCGTAAACATTAAGAGTTCAAAATTCTGTCTCGGTTCAAACTTTTTCGTTTTTCTCAGTCATAAAATCACTCCATCTCTCCTCCTTATTCTGCCCTCATCTAAGCGAATTCATGCCAATACGGAATTCCCTGCTCCAACCACATTTAAATGAATTCAGCAGTTTATCGACATGGTAAATTACTACCACGCTTGGCCGTGCTGTTTAAAAAGCCCAAGTTGCCCAGAAACTTCCTTTGGGTCGACGAATGCCAAGATGCGTTTTTAAAATTAAAAACTGAATTGGGTGCAATCGCGTTATTGGCGTTATTCGTCATTTACACCAACCACAAGCCTCTGACTAGAGCAATTCAGTCTAAAACTGAACGTAATCCAAGGCAAGTAAGGCGTTTGGATTACACTAGTCAATTTACCACGGATATCCGATATACGATCGGTAAAGACAACGTCATTGGGAATAGGCTATCGCACACGATCGATATTGAAAAGGCAGAATCAAACGAACAAGCAACAATCGTACAAACTAGAGAACTATACACAACCTTTCATATCCTGGAATCCGCGCAACTAAAGAATTGATTGCTGCTCATACTCCTGACAACGGTCGAAAGACCAACTAAAGTCATCATTCACAAGTGGATGGGCCAGTCGATCGATTTCATTAACAGCTTAAAGCCAATCGTCCCAGGAATTCGAGCATTAAGAGCTCCCCAGCTAAAATGGTTTATGAACAAACCATCAAGCTACATGGTCGGCTTTATCGAAAATTCTCGTTTTCTCTCTACCATCAACCGATGGTTCCAAACGTCGACCAATTACGTACTACGATGCAAAATCTGATCTCCATGAATACTACGAGACAACGACATATTTGTTTCAAAATTTTATCTTTGTTATGCTATAAAGTCATTCGTCGGCTACGTATATTCTTTGTCATCTCAATTTAATAAAGAGCAACCAGTATATATCGACCAATTAACATTGGCCTACCATCGAAAGTATAGAACCGTTCCCAACCACAGTAGTCTGATGCCGCTGCATAGATATCAGTTCCACAACTCTCTTGAAATTTTAGTTTGCGCTTAGCAGCTGACCTGTTGGTAAGATCAGGCAGATTCAGCTCCCAGCGAGCTCATCTGCCTTGAAATTCCCCGTAAAAATATAGGACTATTCTGGCATCAACAGCAACTGGATAGTCACCTGATCTGCCATATCGTGAACAGATAATAAGCGGTTCTGGGCTAATTTCGACGTACGGAAACGTGGTTTAGCTGTTTAATCGAAGTTTGACATTTCTTAGTGCAAACGAATCAGTATAAAACCCGTTGCAATAATCGATGAGATGAAGTAATAGGTTTTAGTTTAATTTAATACGAAACACCCCGACCCTCCACAAAACGTGGCCAAACATAGTGATTCTATATAACAAAGTGAACCAGTAAGGACAGGTATCGTTGAGTCGTAGATGAACGACGAATGATTGATGAAGTTCCAAAACTTTTTTGGATTGAAAGTCAAAACTTGCTCGATTTCCACTACATAATTATTGAAAAGGAACGAATTAACGGTCTTAAATTCATTGCGGGCGTTGGCGAAATCGGGATAGTATTCAACACCGTAAAGCCTGTCAAGGGAATGAAACTTGTTGCGCCGTTTCTCGAGCAGCATCAACTCGGTATTATGCCATGGCTCCTGAAACCCGAATTTATTATTGATAACCCGCGGAACGTGTTTCTCGATATCACTCCCGAAAAGCTCGTTGAATCTGTGCACCGTGTCATTCAAATCCGTACCGCGCTATAAAAAGTCCCAATCGGCAGTGCTGAGAAATTCATTTAAGGGTGCGTAGTCGGCCATTCTAAAATTAAAGTGAAAATCGTTAGAAAAATAATTGCCATGCACGGAGCAACATCGGCATGCAAGACGTCGTTGGCAAATAGCAGGTCCCGGAATTTCCCTCGACTGTTGCTGAAGCGGGTAAGCTGCGTTGTTGATATGGAAGCGAAGTAATCGATGATAGTCAATGCTTTCTCGTCGGTTGAGGATGAAGAGATCACACCGTCGACATCGTTCCAAGATATACCGGGTAAGTTAAAGTCACCCACAATGATAAATCGATCACAAGGGCGAACTGAACGTATAACGGCTGAGTCGATGTAGTTGATAAAAGTGTTGTATAGACATCCCGGTTGGATCCGTACGGAATATAAATGGCGACGGCGACAATCGAGGTATTGTAAGCTAGTCTGATGCGAACGGCAATAACATCAAGGCAGGGATGGCAGGCGATCACTTCATTGTAGACTGAATTCTTTACAGCAATTAAAACACCACCGCCTCTACAACTGGTGTCAAAATCGTATCTGTCCTTTCTATGAACGACATAGTGTGGTGTAAAGTACTCTTCGGATAACATATTGATCGTAAGCCAGGTCTCGCTGATTATTATAACATCGAAATCATTGTCAAGTATACCTAAGCGGAAATCGCCGGTTTTACTGTGAATATTGGAGGCATTGTGATAGTAGATAGAAGTGAAGGTATTAGATGAAGTGACGGTCGTTGATAAATTAAACTGGCTGGTTAACGCAGTAGTTACTTCGGCTGTTGAAACGTAGTCACAGTCCGTTTTTTTGATATGCGTGGATAATTTGTAAATGGGCGGATTAAAGCACCAGCAGGCCAATCGTCAGAATTGTTATGTATGTTAAAATCAGCCTCGTTAAGTATGTTAAAAACGCGGACTTTGGACAATAATAGCTTACGATTTACGTCACCTGGCGAACAATTTTGAAGTTTATCGCAGGCATAGCTAACGATCTGATCGGTTGAGACGGATGGATCGATACGGCTGATATAAAAATATTTTTTGATAGGCACTGAGACAGTTTTGATAGAGTTGATGGGAGGCCCCGATCCTACAATAGCTTGCGGCGACGTCGATACATCATGGATATTGGAGCTAGGCTTGACACTCTGCAGATGTTGTCGGGTTGGAATTATCCAAATTGTCAGCGGCTTTGTCCACTATCACATCAATTTTCCCCAACTCCTATTACATTAAGTTTCCTATTTTGCTGCTCTAAATTAGACCCAAATGCATTGCTTTACCTATTAAGATCAAGAAAATATGCATTAAAGTACCGGTATCAACCTGTGGAAGTTCATATTGCTTCGAAAAGAGGACTAACCCAGTACTGAGTAGATTGATGCTCAAGCCGTTGCTGTTGGTCCAATTGCAGAGAGTACAGGGCGCGATTTGCATGCACTCACTCAGAGAGCATTAATATTCACCGATTATGCAGTTTCTCGGAAACTGCGACCATCCGGGTTCAATAACAGGGCATAATGACGATGTTCTGAGAAATGACAGTAACACCCACTACTCACAAATCTGCTGATAGAGGAGACACCCAGAAGAGATCTCGCAGTCCTGCCTTTCAGCATTGGATCTATTCTATTTTCGGTGACTCAAATCGGTACCTTACATAACTCAGGCATCATCGAAGACTTCTATATTTTATCCCTGTAGAGACCAGAAGTTATGGCTACTAATAGTAATATACACCAAATTTGATTAAAATTGATTAAAAAATAGTCTTCGTCATATTAATCTGACTGATGACATCAGCACCGTATGTGTGATGAGCATTCGACAGTTGTGACGAGATAATTGCCATATTCATGTGAGTTTTAACTTAGCTTGTTAATTCTGCGACCTCGTTTTCTTCTACGGTCACTTTAACGCCAGCTTCTTGTAGTGAATAGAGCGAGGTGTTACAGTTTTTTGATACAAGTGCCTTCTCGAAGAACGGCTTTACTATGGTTCGACACTTACATTCCAAGTAAATAAGCTACCAGACTATTCACACGAAATGAAGCTTACTCTTCGGAGCATCCGGTTTAAACGATCATTTATGTTGGCCAAGCCAAGCAATATTTACGCTAACAATTATGATTAATACAACTTTGATGGGGCGATCAACTGCCAAAATCACTGTTTGATCAATTATCCGAACTGATTTCAAACAGTTGGAAATTATCATCATACCGCGATTGAAAGACACACCAAAGACAATAACTGAAACGTCTTCGAGTTCATTAAACTCGAACCTATTCTGGTATACTGGCGGATTCAAGAATTCAAGAATAGTTGCATTGGCTGTTTCAAAACCGACAACGACATGAAACCATACAGCGTTCTTAGATAATCCAGCTGAAATTGCTTTGCTGGAATGAACTTCAAGCGATTCTCTATAACTCCGTAAGAAAACATCTAGTGCACTTGACTGCGAACCACACTTGCTAGCAAACCTGATTAGGATTAAAGTGCAATTTGAACGACTCATTATGTTGTGCCAGCCTAAACAGTCAAATATCATGAACATTGCCGATCAAAGGGGTATTATTAGAGTTGTATAGGGTTTATTTTTAAAGTCAATCCGAACGAGCATACATAGCTACTCTGGGTATTGTACACCGAGTAATGATTGATGCACACACTTCGTACGCTCACATTTATTGCAGTGTAAAATTTGAAGGACTGAGTTTTCATGACATAAACACAGTTCACAAATAAAAACGCAATGTACAGAGTAAAATTACTCAGGTTAAATAAAAAACACAGAGTAGTTTAGACGATGCACTGCCTGCTCGGGTTGTATTAAAAAATAGACCCATAATATAAAAATATCGCGTTAAAAATTCAATCAGGTCATCATTCTATCTAAACATCATATCTTAAGTGGAACCCTTATCCGCCCCTACTCTGCCATGTCTGCAATCATCTGGATTATACGAAGAACCAAAGATTGCTAATGATTGTAAATATTAGTCGTAGGGATAGTTCTCATTGAACCAACCAACCAACTCTTGCGGAACTCAACAATTAAAGATTTAAAGTCTGCGCTGAAGCGATTTTTAAGAGAGACTCAGCGAAATACAACAAGATGAAGGAATACGGCTTGCCGACCAAATGGCACAGTGTTTAAAGCTTTGGCGTTTGGGTCGAAAGATGCCGGGTTCGAATTCCTATAGGAGCAGGATGCAAAAAATAAAATTCAGCATCAGATTACGATCTGTGTTGAAAATGGACATGCACAGTCGGAGTGCAGAACTTATGGGCCAACCCATCTTCTATGCCAGTACTATAGTCTGGCATGGAGCTATGCAAAGTGCAGGTGGTTCTATCGTCGTGATGTGATCGTCGTCCTCTAATTGGCTAGCAAACGGCGTAAAAGTAGGACGAGAAAAGCAAACCTCGAAACAGATATAAATGCCTTGGCCCCAGAACAGGCACAAAGATAAATTTAAAAAAAAGAAAATAACTTGTAACCATCTTCAATACGATAGATTTTTGATCTAAAGTACTGATAACAAAGATGTTGCTAATTTCAAAACGTACGATCTGACATATGAATAAATCGGAATGAATTACTTGCCATCAGCGCCATAGCGGTAATTTTAAGGATTAAGTTGTTTTACATAATTTTGTGACATTTTTCAAAACCTATACCGACTCGACATGCAATATATTCCAAAACGATGAATTTGTGAAATTAAGCTTAATCATCAAAAATGTCATTCAAATGTCATTAGTGTACTCGTACTGTTGCTCAAAACTTTTCATTTATCCGAGTTGAAAACAGAACAGGATTGAAGAATCAAAAATTAAAACCGCCAAAGCGATTCCAGAATTCTTGGTTCAGACATTCAGATGGAGGCACATGTTCCTTTACATTTTTGGAATATTTGGAACTAAAGTCATTTTCATTAACTTGGTCATGCGCTATTCTATTTTACTAAGGTGAATACGACATTTACCTTCACTACATCTATGATCAAGTTATTAACATCCTGAAAAATGACCTAGATCGAAATTCACTTTTTACAGCGTTTTAAAGGTCTTTGGGTCTACCTGTTAAAATGCCACGGCTGTTGGTAAATTATTCATTTACAAACTTTGTTATTGATGTCTTCTCGTGAACTTCATCGATCACAGTTAAATTTTCCACCAATGTCCAATTCTAAAGATAATTTTGGATATTTATTTCCAAACAATCTTACCTTATTACTGCCTTATTTTCCGTGCATTTGACTGCTAACTTGCGCACTGAATCGTATCCTGTGTTGAACCCTACATTTTTGCCCAGCCATTCTGAAACTAATTATAATCTATCATTAAAGGATTGCGCTGGGGCTTCAATGATAATTTTGTCACTGGCCCTAATCAAAAAACAATTATCCAGTGCAATTAGATGTTCAACACGTCTTGGTTCGTATAACGACAATTTAAAAAAAATCGTAAAATACTTAGCTCGAGGTGAACCCGAATTCAAGTGACATGTTCGGATCCAAGTAAGAGTAGGTCCACTTAAGTGTGTAGTACGCAGTTCTAGAAAGGATTATAGATCTTATACAGCCTACCTATATTATCTATGAGCCGGCTCATATTCATAAACTGCTACCTCGAATCACTCCTTACTCCATAACCATTCAAGTCTTAACGTATGCATAGGTAGTTTACTAAAAATTCGGTCTACATCCTCGTTTGATACAATCAATTTTGTTTTATAATTCAACCATTTCAGTAATTTTTTGTACTTCGTCCAGATTTTTTTTTTATGTTGATATCCTGTTGTATATCTAAAATGTGTAGAAAGCGCTCAGTACCGAAACCCCTAGTATTTAGATATCTATCGCAATACTCATTTCATTATTATACAGAATCTGAAATAAAAAAATGTTTTGACCTTTTTCATATTTTAAATTACATTATTCGGGTATCTAACAATAAAAATCTAGATCTAGATGCTTCTTGGCTGTATGTATAAAGCCGTATACGTATAAGGATAATATAAAGGAACAACAACTGTAACAACCGATCAAACCCCGAAAACGTACATATAGCTGTATATGTAGATATAATGTAAAGGCAAAAAGGACCAACGGCCTATAAAACGAGTACATCTACCACTGTGCACTAAATAACGTTTCCTTTTTCCCATATTTTCAGGATTGGGAGACGTGGGGAGAGCGATTTCTTAAAATTAAAATAAAAACGAATGGAGAGAATCGTAAAATTGTAAACTGGAGAGAACAATAATAGTTATCATAATAATAAAGTATAGGCAACAACAATGTCGATAAGAACAAATGTTAAAAGTTAGTTTTTATAACTTGAAGGCATATCAAAGCATATAAGAAATTTTCTAGTTTTGCTCATTTGCTTATAGAAAATTCGTGTGAGTCACGACGGAAATCCCATTTTGGAAATTCCTCAGTGTTCTTATTTTGTCGAGTAGTACTTGGTTGTGCAATTTTGTGTGTCTAACCGTAAAAATTGTGCATAATGTATTTTGGGAGATAATGTGGTGTGTTTTGCTTTAGTTTAGTTGTGCCATACTGTGCATGCTAAAAACAATTTAGTTTTCCTCCAGAATTGGTCAGGATTCTTGCTAGTCAGGATATATCTGCCTATTTACATGCAACTTGTACAACATCTATTGACGTAGATCAACTATCTAAGAAAATTTTGTAGTATTCTAGTCATAATATCACTGGAGGGATACACCATATCAACCAGAATTGGGAATAGAAAACCATTAATTCAACCCTATATGTTGAAGTTAAATTTTTCAAATACATTTTATGAATGATTTCTGGAAATCCCACCTTTTATAATTGAAATCATTTAAACTGCTTGAACTTAACATACTGATCAACTTTCATGATTGTGTCTACTCCTCTTCAGCCGGAATCACCCATAGGAAATCCCCAGTTCAACGCCAATTTCAAAGGACCAATTTCGTAAAATTTTGTATCGGTGATTTCTGGAAATCCCACTTTTTATCAATGAAATCACTTAAACTAGTTGAAATGAACATTCTGATCAAGTTCCATGCTTGTGTCTACTCACCATCAGCTGGAATCACCAATAGAAAAACCCCATTTCAACCCTAATATCAGAAGATCAATTTCGAAAAATTGTATATGGTTGATTCACTAAATCATTTAAGCTAGTTGAATTGAAAATTCTGATCAAATTCCATGCTTGTGTCTACTCTACATCTGCCGGAATCACTCATAGAAAACTCCCATTTCAACCGTAAATTCGAAGAAGAAGATCATTTCTGAAAAATTTTATCCAACTTTTTATTAACTAGATCACTTAAGCTAGTTTAAATTAACATTCTGATCATATTTCATGATTGAGTCTACTCCCCATCAGCCGGGATCACCATCATAGAAAAACCCCATTTCAACCCTAATTTCAGAAGATCATTTCTGAAAAATTGTATCCCAATTTTTATTAACTAGATCACTTAAGCTAGTTTAAATTAACATTCTGATCAAATTCCATGATTGTGTCTACTCCCCATCAGCCGGATTCACCCATAGGAAAGCCCCATTTCAACCCTAATTTCAGAAGATCAATTTCTGAAAAATTTTGTGTAGATGATTTGTGAAACTCCCACCTTTTATCAATGAAATCACTTAAATTAGTTCTGATCAAATTCCATGATTGTGCTTCCTCCCTATTATGCAGAATCGCTCATACAAGACCTTTCCTTCAACACTTTCAATGTTCATTCCAACTAGTTTGGAATTTCCAGAAATCACCCATACAAAAATTTTCGAAATTAGGGTTGAAGGAAGTGTCCTGTATTTGTGGTTTGGCTGATGGTGAGTAGGCACAAACCTGAAATTTGATCAGAATGTTAATTTAAACTAGCTTAAGTGATCTAGTTAATAAAAAGTTGGACAACATTTTTCAGAAATGATCTTCTGAAATTAGGGTTGAAATGGGGTTTTTCTATGGGTAATTCCCGCAGATGGGGAGTAGACACAAGCATGGAATTTGATCAGAACTAATTTAAGTGATTTCATTAATAAAAGGCGGGATTTCCAAAAATCAGTCATAAAATGTATTTCAAAAATTTAACTTCTAAATATAGGGTTGAACTCTGTCTGGTATGGTGTATGCCACCAGTGAGTCCTGGTTTTTTCAGATTACGTACATCTAGTTTAAACATTGTGACTAGAAAACTACGACATTTTCCTACATAGTTGATTTACTTCAATAGATGTTGTACATATTGCATGTAAATAGGTAGATATAGTCGTTCTAGGAAAAATCCTGATCAATTCTGGAGGAGAGCTAAATTGTTTTTGACATGCACAGTATGGCACAACTAAAATAAAGCAAAATATAATCACGTCGGAAATCCCACATTATCTCCCAAAATAAATTATGCACAAATTTTACCGTTAGACGCACAGAATTGCACAATCAAGTACTTACTACTCGACAAAATAAGAAAATAGTGAGATTTCCAAAACGGGATTTCTACGAAAATTCTAATAATTATTATTTTGTTACGTTCAAATCGTATTCCAAACGAATTTATTTATGTATTCCCAATTGTGAATTACGTTTGGCATGTATTAATTCGGTCATTAAAATTTTTTTTGCTGGACCAAAACTCTTTGCGATTCAATTTGTTTTAATTTGTTATATTTTTATCGGGTCATAGACATACCAGATACCACACAGCACACAAAAACATCTCTAATGTATTGCTTGTCAGACTTTTTACAAATAAATGTTTTTATTAGAATTTAGGAGGTTAGATAAAACACCATCATTGAGAGACACAGCATAGCACCAGCAACAACAATAAGAAATCGAAAAAAATTAAAATTTATTTTCGTTGCCAACAAACGGAGAACAAAAAATTTATAATTTTTTAAATTTATTTCGAATTGAGGTTGATGATGTTCGTTTTTAGTTTGAACAAAAATTATCCTCCAAGGATCAAACAACCAAACAAAATTTGCATTTGACTAACATTACGTAATATCGAGAAATACACGAAAATTGCAAAGTTGGTAGATATCTACAGTTTCGACGAAATCTAATTAAAAATGTTTCTTAATGTAGAAAATAAAGATTTGAGGTAAATTTATCTTAAGATGTTATCCTAGATATCACATACTGTTACAAAACTTTTTAAATTAAGTTGTTTGAATTCAACTGAGAACTAACGCATGTTTGTACGAGATTCTAATATGTTTTTGTAATTTTGTGGAGCTTTTTGTCATGTTTGTCATGATCTATAACATCTACATATCGACACTTAAGTATGATGTGGTAGCTTCTCTAATAATTTCCTGGAAATTCTTTATAAATTATAATTACATAAATAATGTTACGCTAACAAATCTCTTATTAAAACTAGAGGGTGATCAAATAAGACCTACATAGGTAGTTTTCATTTGAAATAAAAAAAATTTAGACATTGGTTCATGACATTTTTATTTAAGACATCTAAATGACCACCGCTGGATTTTTTTAAAAATTCGATTCTGGAACAGCAATTTTTGGTCACTTTTTAACATCAAGGGCCCTTTCTGTCGTTATTAAAGGCATCGATGTTCATGTCGAAATAACCGAAATCCAAGATGCGCTTGTTCAAGATGGATTTAAGATACAGAACGTATATATGATCATGAACCGCTTGAAGCAACCACAACCATTGGTCAAAGTTGAACTGGATCCATCCGAAAGTATTTTGAAAAGGGGAGAAGTTCATCCAAAATATAAACTAAAGTACCTTATACACAGACCCATAACTGTTGAAGAAGCAAACAAAAGGACTGAACCAATACAGTACTTAAACTACCTTGACCACTCAAGGACATATTGCAAGTTGATATCAGTGTGCATGGTATGTGGGGAACTTTGAATTTTAAATTTTGAAATCTGAATCTTGAATTTGGAATTTGGAATTTTGAATTAGGAATTTTGAATTAGGAATTTTGAATTTTGAATTTTGAATTTAAAATTTTGAATTTTGAAATTTGAATTTTGAATTTTGAATTTTGCATTTTGAATTTTGAATTTTGAATTTTGCATGTTGAATTTTGAATTTTAAATTTAAAATGTTGAACTTTTTAATTTTTATTTTGAATTTTGATTGAATTTTGACCAAAACAGTGCTTAAACTGACCTGGCCACTCAAGGACACATTGCAAGTTGATATCAGTGTGCGTTGTATAAGAGGAACTTTGAATTTTGAATTTTGAATTTTGAGTTTTGAGTCTTGAATTTTGAATTTTGAATTTTAAATTTTGAAATTTGAATTTTAAATTTTGAATTTTGAATTTTGAATTTTGAATTTTGCATTTTGAATTTTGAATTTTGAATTTTGAATTTTGAATTTTAGAATTACGATTTTGATTTAATTCAAATTCAAATTAAAATTCAAATTCAAAATTCAAAAACCTCAAAATTCAAATTTCAAGATTCTAAATTTTTCTTGAATTTTGAATTTTTGTATTTTGAATTTTGAATTTGAGTTTAATTTTGAGTTTTGATTGAACTTTGACCAAGACAGTACTTAAACTGCCCTGGCCACTCAAAGACACATTGCAAGTTGATATCAGTGTGCATTGTATGCGGGGAACTTTGAATTTTAAATTTAGAAATTTGAATTTTGAATTAACAATTTTAAATTTTGAATTTTAAATTCTGAATTTTGATTTTGATTTAATTCAAATTCAAAAATCTCAAAATTCAAAATTCAAGATCCTAAATTTTTCTTCAATTTTAAATTTTAAATTTTGAATTTTGAATTTTCAGTTTTGAGTTTGAATTTGGATTTGAATTTGAATTTGAATTTGAATTTGAATTTGAATTTGAATTTGAATTCGGATTTGAATTTGAATTTGAATTTGAATTTGAATTAGAATTAGAATTAGAATTAAAATTTGAATTTGAATTTGAATTTGAATTTGAATTTGAATTTGAATTTAAATTTGAATTTGAATTTGAATTTGAATTTGAATTTGAATTTGAATTTGAATTTGAATTTGAGTTTGAGTTTGAATTTGAATTTGAATTTGAATTTGAATTTGAATTTGAATTTGAATTTGAATTTGAATTTGAATTTGAATTAGAATTTGAAATTTGAATATTCTAATTTTGATTTGTGTGGTATTGAGAAAATCAGTTTCTTTTATGACTAAGGCAAAAGTCAACGCTACAAGTCGAGCATTTCCATAGGAATCTATGTGGTTAACTTCTGGTTCTGCATTGCGCACGTCTCAGTGATATTGACCGCGTAAGCATGTGTGCGTTTTTGTCATGACGTACTTCTAATCGAATCTGTACCTTGAATGTACACATGATACAGACGTATCTGTCCCTTGAAAGATTTTACACTCTGTCTGCTGTTTTTTTACGTCGTGTTGCTGTTTAATAGTTGAATTAAGGCGGCGCTGAAATAGTGTATACGAGTTTACAAGTGCGGAATTCAATAAATAAAAAAATATTATGTACCACTTTAGAGATTTTCTGTCAATTTCGTAAATCAACTTCCACATATCAAATTTTTCGACCTAGCCCACATGATAATTATAATCTTTTACCTTTCGAGTGCCGTCCTTTTTTCTTTATCCTACCACTTGTAGTTCCAAAGGATTACGAAAATTACACAGAAACCGTACTGGTTTACGATCCATCCAATTTACATATTTAATACCATCAGGTGTCCTACAACCCGCCAATCAAAATCTCCTCGTTTAATATTTTGTCCGCTTAATCACGTGTTCCTTTTTAATCTTTTCGAACTGGACCACCGGCATAGATTCCTTTATTCAACAAATCTGTTTGAAGTTGAAGAAGTTGTCTTCTCACGCGCTTCATTTGTTCTTCCAGCGTAAATTTCAAATTCGCATACGTAGCCTGATGAATCTGATCGAACCCACCTATTTTTGTGTGGCTTCATCGATTGCAAAAATGTTTCACTCAATTTGGTTAGCATTGTCCTAATTTTATACGACTTGTCAACATTCTGTTCATGCTTTCTTGTTCGAGTTTCATTGTCGTTTACATGTAGATTAGATAGAAACCTAGCGAAACGGTCACTTTAAATGGCTGGGCTTATATAAACACCTCGCATCTCAAGCCGCGATTAGCAATAATCTTTATAGGTGGATGCGCGTGAACTTTTTCCTAAATCATTCCTAGAAAATAATAAACAACAATTAGGAACAGTTTAGCAAAAATTTCACAGGCCTTTATAGAAATGTGAAGGTTTTCCTAAAACTAAAAATACACATAAGGATTAGTGAATATATTACACTAAAATAAATCAACTACACGGAAAACGAATGATTCAATGAAGATCCAAAGCTTGTTCAATAAATCTAACCAACACCAACATACCGGGTGGCTGACACGAAGTGTTACCAAAACAAAACGCCACAGAATTTTTATTTGTTGACAATAAAATTATTGAATCAAAGTAAAAAATGTTCAGAAATATTTAAATTTTCGAATTGCATTAGCACTTTTCGATTTGGCCACCCTTACCCGCGATTATGGCCAAACAAAGATATTGCATGCAGCACAAAAGTGGCTCTGCGATTGCTGCGCTTGCTTGAGATGATCGACACTTTGGTATTTTTTTGTCCCAAACTTGCTCTTCAAAATACCCCAAACCGAGAAATCTAGCGGATTTGCATCCGGTGAATTTGGTGACCATTGGGAAGTGGAAATGAACTGTGGAACGTTGTTTCTCAGCCAATCTTGATTGACGTGCGCTTTATGACTCGGCGCCGAGTCCTGTTGAATGTCCAGGCTCTGCGGCCGAAATATTTTTCTGCCCAAGGCTTCAACGCTCCCTCCAACACATGATCCCGATAAATTTGAGCATTTATCTTGATGCCACGGTCCAAAAAACGAGCGAAGGGCTTTCGGCCGTTACGGCGGCCCAAACCATCACCATCGGCGGCGCTTGGTTTCGAGTGGCAATCCATTGGTTCAAACTTTCAGTAGAACGGCCGGGCAAGTCAATTCAGTCGTTTTGCTTGTTCACATATTGCCCAATAACGAACGGTGACTCATCAGAGAAAACCAAATTCGGCAAATCGCCACTTTCGTGCAAGCGTAACAACTCCTTTGCTCTTTGCACTCTAACTTTTTTTTGAGCATCGGTGAGACCACGCGTTTTAAGAAATTACAAGGCCTTTAGTCCAAGATGATCTTTCAATATGTGCTGCATCCGTCCGATTTTTCTGCCGCTACGGCGCGGATTCCGAGCCAATTTAGCCTTCACCTTCCGAATGATATTCGGCGATGTTGCAGTGCGCTTTCGGTCCACCACCATGGCGTTTTGCAATGCTGCCAGTATCGTTATAACGACTTATGGTGCGATACACAAACATTTTATTCACATGCAGATGTAACTGGTTAATAATCTGCGGCTGTGGTTTTCCAGCCAAATATAGAGCAATCACACTATTACGCTTGAATTCCATTGCGGCTACCTTTTTTCTGAATATTTCCCACTAAAATTCTTTTGTACGCTTGTAAACAATGGAATGAACTGTCATTAATGTAAATTTGAGCGCTCTGTCATCACTGGCTTGACAGCAAATACAGTCTGAAGTCGGTAACACTTCGTGTCAGTCACCCGGTAGTTTAGGAAAGCAAAATTATGAATGCGAAACTATTCAATTGATCTACAATTCAATTCTCGGGGTTTTGATCAAATCTTACCTCCAAATCCCCAAGAGATTTTCTTGAAACTTTTTGCATGGCTTAAACTGACCAATATCTATCTACAATAGTATTGGCTTATTGATGTCTTCGATTTCTCAGATCGTTTGTGGAAGGAAAATCATGAGTACAGATCGATTCAAATGAACTACGAGTAATATCAGTTCTTCGCTGACGTTTTAGTTTGATTAATAATTTTAGAATAAAATTGATAATGTTAATTTTTTATTATTATTTTTATAATTTGGGTGTTAACATTTTTTAACAATGATTTTTCTTTATTAAAGCTCTCGCTTGTTGCCGAATGCTTAATTATAAGCAATAATTGAAAGATTCACTAATAATATGAAACGATTTTAAATTTAGCACGGTTTTAGGGAATTCTTCACCACCGTTATAGCTGGGCATTTTCTTTAGGCCCATTACTTATTAACACCCAGGACAACTTTTATTTCACTCACTGTGGTTGGTATAAATGCTTGATTGTCACTTCCATTTTTTTGGAGTGCGAATAGGCTAGTTTGGAATACAAGGTGTTCCAGAAGATCCAACGAATATAATTGTAAAAACACAATGTTGTATTTGGCCCCACCGGGCTGGTACAATTCTCAACATTGTTCGTCCTGATCTCTTCATTATCAGTCCGAATTCTCAACATTATTCCCTTCCGCTTCAACAACACCACATTCATTTTGATTATTATTTTGATCCACTTCCTGTTCAACAACAATTTCCCTAAAATTGGGATAACCCAGTAAAATATGGCGAAATGTAAATAAGCGGCCACTTCCCGTAAACACAGTTCCGGCAAAATTTACCAAATTAATGAATTCTTCCAATTCTTTATTAGTTTCTTGCAAATTTTTAATGTACATGTGCGATTATAACATTTACTAAAAAATTATGAAGCACAACTTACAAATTTGAAATTTGAACACATCTTCGTATGGAACTCGACTTGAACGATTTTCTAAACTTTGCTTTAACAAATTAGAGTCGTAAAGAAACCAATGATGTCTTATATTTCCAAGAAATTCGTCACAAGAATTGACACAATTTTCGGTCATGCACATACGTACATGCTCAACACTAATTAAACTGTCCCAAAGTGTCGTCTATATAAATTGTATTTTACCGGTCCCATAAAGTTATCTCATGTGAAACATTAATTACCAAAGCCATATAGTAAAATTACTTAATACGAGGAAAACCTAATAAATTTTAAAATAAACTTCGTCGTATAAAATTCCGAACGATTTTTCCCTATTTTCACACATTTTATCGCAATCCCAAACTGTGTATATTTATATACATGTGGTATATAGTTTATCTAGGATGTCGTATACGTCCTTATATATATGTTGTTATAGTGATTTGTATTTAAGCTTGACAAGCCAACAATGAAATTGTAAACTTTACATTTTATAGAAAATCTCCATGTTGATTTAAAACGACGAGATCTGTCTCAGCATCTTTTATGTGTATTTAATGGGTTTTCTAAATATTTTCTACTACACATACATCACATTATATGGGTTTAATGCAGCTCGACATTTTGAAAATAATTCGAACATATTTGTAATTAAAAGTTATAAGTTTACCAGGCCCGAATTTACCATTAAATTATATACAGGCCTGCGACCCAAATTCATTAAAATTAATTAATAAAGTCTTCAAATACATAAAAAAAAACTGAAGATTTATCACCAATTTATCTACAAAAATTTGTTAAAACTAAACTTTTAGATAAATAAATAAAAGAGAAATAAAGTTAATACTTTGACCGACCGACCGACCACACACAATTAATTTATGCAAATAAATTATCCAGAACTTTAAAAATCCCATCAAAAATCCTCGTTCTCCTTAAAATTGTTCATGATGACACATCTGATATTGTACTATCGTTGGCCATAATTTAATTAAAAGTAAATATGTATGTTGCATATTATGTTATATATATTTTATATATTCAATCATGTCCATCACATCGCTATCATATTTAATTACCTTACACACTCTGGTTGGTTTTATCTGTTTTGGTTACATGACAAAGTTGATTTTGATATACTTGACACCTAGCCGTCAGATACATTTAAATATTATATCCCGTAACAAAGCATCATATATCTATTATATGCATAAGTGTAAAAGGTATGTAGAGTAAGATCCTTGAAGTAGGGCGGTGTTTAGCTTTATCTGCATCTCGCGTAACGATCGTTATGAATTTTCAATTAAAACTCCATTAACAAGTAGTTATACGAGTACCATCATCACTACTTTACTGTACGAGTACCAAACGTCTACTATTTCTTAAATTTTATGTTATATCATAATATATATGATAATATAATATCATCAATCAAAAAAATTCTTTATGCAATATAAAATAATTTTGCGCTTCCTTAATATGCAGAAAGGAGATATTTTATATAGCGAGAGCGCCGAAATGGCAAAATTAATAAAATCATAAATTTAGTTCGACGTAATATACGAGAAAAATTAACTATTTCCAGCTTGCAATATTTCGCGTTCCTTCTTCCTTTTCGAGCGATAACAAAATTTAATATTCTTCTGCCAAACTATACCATATACGAGTATGTTGCAGTTTGGTAAAATATACGTACGTATTGCAATATATCATTGCACGATAAAATATTTACGCTTGGGGAAAATGCCAATTTTTGACTTTGATAAATTTGGGAAATTGAATTTTTTTTACACTATATCACTTCAGTATCAATAATTATTGATAGAAATATTAATATTTAAAACTATTTCTGTGGTAAATGTTCAAATAGAATTTATTAGGTACCAAGGGAAACCCGGCGTGCGCTGCACCGGCTTTTTGTAGCAAAGGGTATTTACATTTGGGTAGGTTTGTGTGTTTTTTATTGAATGTAATGCATGCTGTATAAGATAGCAGAAAATTTCCAGCAGAAAAAATGTGTTTTGCTATTCACCGCTAGAGGCAGCACTATCACAAAAAGGAAATTTTTCTGCTGATATTTTTTGAAACCAGCAGAAAATTTTTGAAATGTTTAAGCAAATCAATAATTCTGAGCAGAAAGTTTGACGAAAAATCAAATAATTAATGAAAATGAAGCGAAAACAAATAGTTTTAACGTTTTGAAACGAAAAAAGTAAATTTTCTTTAAAGAACGATTTGCGGTTGTATAGGGTGTTCCAATAAGAGTGATATGATCCAAACTTTTCTCGCAATAATTCAATTGTTGTACTTGCTGTGTGGCACGTAGCCCTGTCTTCTTGGAACCAAATGTTGTCAAGATCAACTTCTTCCAATTTCGGCCATAAAAAGTTGGTTATCATCGATCCATACCGATCTCCATTGACAGTAACGGTGTTACCAGCTTCATTTCGAAAAAATACGGACCGATGATTCCACCAGACCAAAAACCACACCAAACTGTCAAGTTAGGTGAATGTAATGGTTTTTCATGAATAATTTGTGGATTTTCTTCTGGTGCGAAGACAGTTTTATTTATTTACCGCACCACTCAGATGAAAGTGAGCCTCATCGGAGAAGATGATTTTCTTAAAAAAATCGTTATCGTTTGTAATTGCAATTTGTAAACGTTGTTCTTGCGTATATCACACCATGATGAAATTGTAAACATTACTGAATACAATGAAACAAAAAATGACAGATCATGACATATTACAAATGGCCGAAACGTCACTTAAAAATCATATTATTCCTATTGGAAAACCCTATATAAGGACTCTCAGAATATATTAAAATTATTATAATCATCATAATGCAAATACAGGGCAACACAAAAAAATCGCCTACGTTGATAGCACTCCATTAATTTTTGAAGTCATTCTAATGTGAAATTTTTTCAGATTTTTAACAAAAGTGTTAGAAAAACCCCCCTGTAACTACCCTGGGTTTATGTTTTTGTGGTAGCTGAGATCATAATATATATACATGAGCAACATAAGAATCATAGCTGGCGTCAGTAGCATTCCATAAATTTAAATGACTTAAAAAAATTTTGAAACGCTACTGATGCCAGATATGATTCATATGTTGCTCATGTATATAGATTATGATCTCAGCTACCATAAAAACATAAACCCAGGGTAGTTACAAGGGGGTAGTTACAGCATATATAATGCTTGGGTAAACAATATTTTTGGTTTTGCCATTTGGTGCGTACATATTGGGTGTATAACCTAGTTTTTGGATTTTCTAAGAGATGGCGTAACTTTAGTGCTAACCATTCTTTTACAATGACATCTACGGCGTTTTAAAGTGTTGACATTCCACATTAAAATTTAGTTTGTCATTATTGTTGAAAACGTACACAACATTTTTTAATCCCATTTAAACATGTTGAATTTCGTACTAACAAAACAGCATTTGCGAGAAGCATTAAATTTTGCTTTAATCAAAAGAAAAAAACTGCTGAAACTTTTTGTTTGCTTCAAGAAACGTATGGCAAAAACTGGTTTTCCACAAAACCACAAAAGTGGTGATTTTGATGTCAGTGACAAAGAACGTTCAGGTCAACCAAAAAAATTCGAAGATCAAGAATTGGAAGCATTATTGAAGGAAACTCAGCTCAAACAGAAAAAGAAATTGCAGAACTCAAAATAAATGTCACTCAAGCAGCCATAAGCAAACGTTTACATGCAAATGGTTCAAAAAGAACTGACTGAAGCCAACATTGAAAATCATTTAATGGTTTGCAACTCTTTGCTTACAAGACACCGAAGATGGCATTTTTGCGATGAAAAATGGATTTACTATAATAACCCTAAACGCAAAAAATTGTGGGTTCATCGAGACGAACCATCCACATCAACAGCAAAACGAAACATTCATGGAAGTATGGTTATGTTTTGCATTTGATGGGATCAGAAAGGAGTGGAGTACTATAAGCTGCTACAACCGAACGAAACTATTACTAGTGAACGTTACCAACAACAATTGATAGATTTCAACCATGCATTGAACGAAAACCGTCCGATTCCAGCCAACAAACAGCGTAAAGTGATTTTGCTGCATGGAAATGTTCGACCACATGTCGCAAAACAAGTAAAAAATAATCTGGAAATACTTAAATGGGAAATTCTACCGTATGCCCCTTATTCACCAGATCGTGTCCCATCAGATTACTATTTGTTCCGATCAATACAAAGCGATCTTTCTGCAAAAAAATACAAAAAAAATAAGTTATACTCCCAATAGATAAGTTGGCGGGTTTTGCACAAACTAGAAGCGACTGTTTTTGTGCGTTATGAACGGTTATTGCAAATGCGGGTCGCATTGTTTTTGGCCGAAAATAATGCACGTTCGCTTAGCCATTGGAGATTTTTGTAATTGCAATTAATGTTTGGAAATGGGCTGTTACTCAATAGGTCACAGAACAGCGGATTCGTCTTGTTGCTGTTGGACACGCATGTTGGTGGTCAATATAATTTTCTGAACATTTTGCCAAAAAACAGATGATTTGAGACATGCGTTTAATTCATCCGCTAGTCGGCTGGTCGGCCGGTGTGGAACGTGGTATAACTGGTAGAGTCTGACGAAAATCACCAGCCAGCAAAATGATTTCACCTCCGAATGGCTCTGTATTACCTCTTAAATCTTGGAGCGACCGATTGATTGCTTCCAAAGATATTGGGCCATTGTGTATTCATCCCATACTATTAGTTTACATGTTTGCAAAACTTTTAACATTCCCGAATTCGTTTTTGTGTTGCATGTTTAATGGCAATGTTTGCCTGTTTCACCGGGTGTGTCGAGGAAAAACAAACCGCCGATTTGTTCTGAAATCGCATTCATAATACGGTTATATGCATTGTGTTGTTGTATCGTCAATTTTGGCACGCGCACATTAAATTGCACATTATTATTATTTATTATTTACTGCTACGGAACAAATCAAAATCCCGATTTAGTTCTGACAGCAGCAAATGGTACCACAATAAACACCTATGGTAGAAAATTGCTAGACGTTGACATCGGATTAAGAAGTTCACTTAAACACGCCTTCATCCTAGCTAATATGAACCGCCCCATCATCGGCGCGCATTTCCTAATGAAATTCAGTCTTTTAGTGGATCTGAAAAATCACAAATTGATTGATCCATCCAGTAAGCTTTCAATCAACGCAACATCAGCACGGGTTGATACACCATCGCCATTGCATTACACAAATAACAATGGCTATGGAGCACTGCTAAAGAAATTCCCTTCTTTAACAACTCCACCAAAATACAATGCTCCGGTAATGCATAATGTAGTACACCACTTTGTGACTACAGGGCATTTACCGTTCTCAAGACCCAGACGACTGGATCCAATTTGCCACAAAGCAGCTTTCCTTGAATTCAAACACATGGTGGAACTAAGCATCTGCCAACCTTCTTCGTCAGAAAGAAGGATAACGACTGGAGACCATGTGTGGACTACAGAAGGATTAAAGCAGTCACAATTCCTGACCGTTATCCTAACCTCCACATTCAGAATTTCTCCATGCAATTACATGGCTGCACGATTTTCTCAAACCCGAATGCCATTTGGACTCAGAAATGCTGCACAAACATTTCTGCATTTCATCAACGAAATCGTAAAGGAACACGATTTCGTTTTTGTATATATCGACGACATTCTCGTAGCCTCATAAGACGAGAAACAACACATACAACATTTGGAACAACTTGACTTTTTCAGTAACAAGATTACATCTAATGGCATTCTGCCGTCTGAAGGACGAATTAGGACCAATTCAACAATTCGTCGGCATAGTAAACATACCCCTATACACACATTTGGTAAGCCCAAAACGCCCCAAAATTTGTCTTGGACTGAAGAATGTCAAAACACATTCCTTAAGCTTAAGAATAGCTCGAAAAATATTGCTCTTTTAGCGGGTCCGCTAGATGCAACAAAATATAGCATCACCACACCACTGACAATAGGCCACAGCAATAGGCACAGTCTTACAGCAATGGAATAAAGAATCCTGGGAACCTCTTGGATTTTTCCCCAAGAAATTATCAGATGCCGAAAGTAAATATTCCGCATTTGATCGAGAATTGCTTGCAAGTATCCAAGCAATAAAACATTTTCGATATTTTAACGAAGTTCGAGAATTTACCATATTCACCAATCACAAACCGCTTACCAGAGCGGTTAATTAATAAAATAGTAGATTGATGCCCCATAAAGATTAGCAATTTGTTTACTAAGATTTTATCAGACTGTCTTGTCATGGTACTGCACCTGCATTAATGAAATACTCGCAGAATCTATCCCGTGCTTTCGAAATTAGGTTGCAGTTTCTGATTTAAGGATAAAAAGCAATTTCGTTCATGTGGCTCCCTCAGCTGGCCTTACAGTAAGCCATCCTGTGAGTCCAGTTTTTAAAAACTTTTTCGATTATTTCGGTGCCTATTTCGCAAATAACTGTCGCAATGTTATGTTTTGAAGCTGGAATTGTCTTTAGATTATCCGCATAACATCTATTATTGCCGAAACCCCAAAGAGAATAGTCCAACTGACAATTGACATTTCCAAAATGGTTGATTATTAGGTTGTCAAATTTGGCGCGCAATAAGCATAACGAGGCGCGCAAGAGGCAGACGATAGTGACGTTTCCAGCAGAATTTTAGAAGAAAGATTAGCCAATTATGCCACCACTCCAAAATCCACACATGCTGGTTGAGCTGGTCTATGGGCCACGCAAAGAACTGATATTATTGAATTTAGTACTTCGCTCTTGCTTGAGTATTCTGTTCAAGTCGACACTCACACACATACACAGAACTTTTGGCTCGGCTGTGTATACGAACTGTCAGAGCCACTTCACAATTAAATTCATTCTAAGTAGGAGGTGCAAATTCGTTCTCAAAATAGTTCAAGTGTTTTTTATTTTTTGTTTTTTACCGTTTTACCGTCTTTAATAATCCGAGGTCTTTGTGCAGTATTCTTCTCAAACTAGTGCGAAAATGGCTAGTTGCTATGATCGGCGTCGAGTTGAGGTCGATGGATCTGACCTTCCACCTACAGCGGTTCCGCACGGTTTCATCTTGTGTAGACTGACTGACTTTGAAAATAAGTTTTCAATATTTCGAAACGCTCCTCAAGCGAAAACATGATTGTTTCGTGATGCGGAGTATCAGACTGTCGAGCCGTTAAAATTTCAAGCAAATCGATCAAGATAGTGTTGTCATAGCATATGATTTAAAACAAACCAATAGATGGCCACCCTTTATTCTCGGATTTTGTCGGAAATTTTCAAACGAAAAGCGATTATTGTTGCCTTGCCCGAAGCTAGCGAGATTAACTTCATCCCAAATTCATTTGTCAATGCCAGTTTATGAAATTGTGTGTCACACACCGTATGATGATTTATATGATCAAAATTCAAATTCAACTGCTGAATATCTTTCTACTTATAGTGGTTAAAATGACAACATTTAATAAAATTAAAATTAAAAACATTGAGAGGATAGAGCCGTATTGAATTTAAAATTCTCAAACCTCTATCCTGTTGTAAAAATTGGTAATGTGCTGGATAGCCATTCAGCTGGCAATATTGCAGCTTTCAAAATTGTATCTTGTTTCACAATTATCGGAGTAGATTAGGTTAGGTTAGGTTAGAGTAGAAGCTACCGCACACTTAGGTCAATAGTAGCCGATTGTGATACTGCAGGATCTTATCTCCTTAGATAGCAGGATCTTATCTCCTTAAATAGCTCGCGCTCCAGAGTCCGCGAGTTCCAAAAGGCTGTCCATACCGTACACACATAAGTACTTATGCCTTCTGTCTGATAGTGCCGGACACGAGCATAGGAAGGGATCTAAAGTCTCTTCCTCCTCTTCGTTCAGCCTTCTCACATGCTCCCCAAAAGGCAGTGTCCTATCAGTATCCCTACGACCAATCCTACCTCTCGTTTTCCCAATGATACTAGTGCCTTGGAGCGCCAGTCCAATTTTGGAAAAACCTGTTTTGCTACCCTGCACGTGAGAGTGTTGGTTCGCCTCTCATTTGTCGAGGCGATTGCCTTTTTATTGAATGCCAATTTGAGGGCATCTGGAGGGTCGTACCGTACCTAGCTAGTTCGTCTGGCTTGCAGTTTCCCGTGACGTCCGAGTGACCAGGGACACAGCATATCTGTATTCTGAAATACTCACTCATCTCATTAAGAGATTATCGACAATCCAGCGCCACCCGTGACTTCAGACAAACCACCTATAGACACCTGACCGCCGCCTGACTGTCCACATAAATTGCGATATCCCTTACGGATATCACGTTAAGCTTCAACCATGTCACGACTTCCCCGATCACTCGAGACGAACAGATATATTAACATTATTCTTCTCACATTAGACTCCGGCTCCTACTTTGCAGTCTAGCTTAGAGCTGTTCGTGAAAAATTGCACTGCCTCGTTTTCCAGTATTGATCCGTTCCGCCGGATTCCTTCGAAGGACAGATGGTCCGGAAACCTTTATAGAAGCACAACGTTGGTTTAATATCATCGAGTGCCCCGCCTGAGGACACTTCCACTGACAGGCAGCCGAGAGTCTCGTAGCCACATTGGTTACCAAGCTTACCAAAAAATTCGATTGGAATAAGGTGGAACATAACCTATAACCTTTAAAGCGCCCCGCTTATATGCATGCAGGTCATTCTTTGCACCTTCTCCATCATCCCCATATATATATATATATATATATATATATATATATATATATATATATATATATATATATATATATATATATATATATATATATATATGTTACCTTATCCAGAGCTGGCCACCACACGCCTACCCCGTACATCAGCACAGGCCTTACCACTGCGGTATAGATCCAGTGTAGCAGCTGGTTTCAAACCAATCTCTTACCTATGACGTTCCTACACGAGTAAACGGCTACATTAGCCTTATTCACCCTTTCCATAATGTTAGGCTTCCAGATGAGTAACCATTATCGAGGTAACCATTTGCTAAAACTCTGAAAATGTTGCGTAATCGATACGCAGAAAATTTTAGTAATCTGCAAGCGAGGATAACTATAGCTCCTTGAGCAGGTTTCATGGGGAAAATAGGTTGCTTTTTAGAACATTCTGTCTTTCATATTTTTTTTTTGGTTCTCGTTTTTTTGGCGACTGAGTTGCCAAAATTAAAATTAGAGACGCGCAGAAAATTGCTTTCAAAATTTTACCTAAACGAATATGGAATACATAAAAGAGTATCACTTGATTGCTTGTTACGGCTGTAGGAAGTTTTAAATTTTTAATTTCATTTTCTACGACTCAAATGTACGACGATCTTTGTCACTAAAGGACTCGACACAAAATTTAAAATTCCTGCGTCAGAGATGGCAGTAAATCGACTCGTCGATCTAGCTTATCAAATGTCTCAATAATATTTTTCATATCACGTTGCATCGTAAGCGCCAAAACATTTCGGTGAAATTCAATGACAAAACAACCATAATAACACCCACGCCATATTTAAGACGATTGATAGACATGAGAGTTACTATATACAACACAACACAAGAGACAAGAAAAGTTTTCCAATAAAAATAAAAGTACGAGAGGGAAACCAAAAAAAAAATGCCTATCTCTTGAAATTTTAGTTACACTGCGTGCCAATTGTATTACGAGTATTTTCTTCATACCCGATTCGATTTTTTAATGAAAGTTACAAAAAAATTACAACCACACAGAAATGAAAAGTCAGAAGTCATCGTTTTCCGTCTTTGTATTCATTATGGGTTGTGGGTGGCTGCGAGAAGTTTTGGTGGCGTTTTGCGAACACGATGAGCAGCGGGGAAAGATGGAAAACGATTTTTCATTTAGATTTAATATCGTACCTCTGCTCCATATATATTTCCTATTTTTCCGTGGGTGTTCATTCAATCAGTATAAACGAAGTTATTTTTCAATCATCAATTCTCAGAGGTATACACATTTATATGTATTACGTATTGAATTCGTAATCAATAAGATAAACGAAAATATATTTTTTGATTGCCTTACTAACTATTGTCTTCAAGGAAGAAGATATACGAGGTGATGTTGAATCTTAAAAATTTTGGTGATACATATTTATACTTGTAGCTGAGCTGGTGACTGGTTGTTTTCTTTAAATAAATTTAATATTCTAAGATTTTAGATTAGCAAAATCTGTTGAACGATCAATACGATAGCTCGCGCCTTATTAAATTAAGCGAAAGCATGATGTAATGTTTTGTGATTTCTAAAAACTTGTTGTAGTGGATATAAATTGATATTTTGAATTTCAGAAACTTTTAAATGATTTCTCAAACTACTATGTTAAACCCAGTGACTGAAACCAGTAGCAAATCGTAGGTGTGGCCTCATTGCAGATTACCGCTTCCTTGTAAAGGGCCTTCCAAAAAGGAAACTCGATTTTTAAATGTAAATAAAACAGGTCGAATATAATGTAGTTCAAATGTCCGCCGCGGCTTTGCTTGCTGGCACGTATTCGGTAAGTCCAATTTTCGATTATTTTGGCGCAAAAATCTGGCTGAATTTGTTGAATGGCTGCCCCAAAAGAAGAAGTCAGTTCACGTCACCGCCGCATGAGATAACCATGCCCTGCCAATCGAGACATGCGCTGTGTAATACGTAGCGACGTCCTGTTGGAACCACATGTCATCAGTATCCATATCATTAAAATGTAGGCCACAAGAAGTCGCTTGTTATTACTCTGTAGCGCTTGTCGTTGACGGTTATGGTAATGATAAAGGGTGGTTAAATTTTAAGGGCCGATGTTGATTTTGAATAAAACACAAATTATTTACGAAATTATTGTCAATTCTTTTTATTATGATAATATGGTATGGTTCAATTATGTATGGGACAAAATATCGGCCAAATGGCCGCCGCAACTTCGGCGGCACACCTCCATCCGATGGTCCAAATTTTCGATGACGCTTAGGCATAATTGAGGTTCTATGCCGTTAATGTGCCGAACTATCTCATCCTTTAGCTCTTGAATTGTTGCTGGCTTATGGCAGCCAATTGGCGGCCAATTGACATCGCCACCACGTGAGATAACACGGCCATTGAATTTGTCGCGCAAAAGAGCCATTGTTCGTTAGCTGTGTGGCAAGTGACATCGTCTTGTTGAAACCACATATCGTCCACATCCATATCTTCAATTCGGGCCATAAAAAGTTCGTTATCATCTCCCGATAGCGAACACCATTCACAGTAACTGCCTGACCGGCCTCATTTTGGAAAAAATACGGCCCGATGATGCCGCCAGTCCATAAACCGCACCAAACAGTCACTCTTTGTGGGTGCATTGGTTTTTCGACAATCACTCTTGGATTGTGATTCGCCCAAATGCGGCAATGCTGCTTATTGACGAATCCACTGAGGTGAAAATGTCTAATCCACAGAGGTGAAAAAGTGCACGATATGCATTTTGATTTGAACGCCGATTTTCATAATATGCCTGAATAACTTTAACGCGTTGCTCGATTGTGTATCTTTCCATGGTTCAAATTGAGTTAGTCTGACATTGAGAAATGTCAAATTAAATGCAGAAAAAAACTTGACGTTTAGGTGTGGTTCACATTCAATGTCGGCCCTTAAAATTTAACCACCCTTTAGAATTCTACACTTTTTCTCAAGAAACTCCCGAAATATTTTCCAGGTAGGTAATTCTTTAGAAGAGTTTTATTTCTCCCAGTCCCTAATCGATTCTTTATCTAATTTTCGTATAATAAGTCGCATAACGACAATTTCCGAACATTCATCGAAGTTTATGTCACATGCTTCCAATGCTGTAACATGGGAAAGCACCGTATTGGTAAATCGTCTTAGTTCTTCGCGTTCGAGGAATGAATTGGTTGTAACTCAATAAGTGCGTCATTATGTCTTTCGATAATCAATCTCGGCCAAGCGATTGCTTGGCATCCCCTTTGAGGCTATTTTGAAGGTACGTAAACTTCACTATATCAGTAAGCGCTGTGTTCTTATTAATTGCCGCGTCAAAAATATCCTTAAAAGTAACCCATTTTAATGGATGACCATCGAAATGCGGAATATTCAGTTCTGGTAATTTAATTAGTGGTTTATTACTTGTTATTTCAGAGGTTTCAATTTTTTTATGACCGATATGTCATCTGATTTAGATGTCGATTCGAATCAACATGACCCTCACAATTTTCATTAAAGTCTTCCTCTGAAAGATCGTCTAAAATTTCGTTTGTAATTAATTCAAAATCTCTATATACTTTTTCAACCGATTCTAATCTTGTCTTGAGTTCGTTTAAACCCAAAATTTCGTTTGTAATTAAAAAATGTTCAATGTTTGTTAGTCGTCCTTTCAAATAACCCAATCGTTTCTTGGAAGTTGTTTTCTTCTTGGCTAATTCCTGTTCACTCATTTTGCCAAAGCCCAAACAAAAAGTTAAAGCAAATTAATTTTAACCCTAATACGTAATCTAGAAATTAATATCCACACTAAAGTTTCAGCCGTCAGTTTCAAATATACGAAATCGTTCAGAAAAATATTATTTAAAAATAAAAATATTCAAAATGGTTCAGAACTCGAATAATAAAATATTCGAAGTGGTTCAGAACTTGAATAAACAAAATTTTCGCTATTAACCACCAGAGGGTGAAATTTAAATTTCGCTTTTTAACAGTTAGTTATATAGTTATGACAATGTGATTTAGTTAGTTTTCTACTATTGTACACTTACACTGTTAACGTTTAGATGTATTCTAACTCCGGACAGAAACACCGATCCAATAATTCAATAATTATTGATATGTTTTTCTCCTTAATATTCACTTGATGGCTCGTTATTTCACCATTAATGACGCCCGTTGCTTTTCCAATTTAGGTTAGATTTTCCACGTCTAATTTTAACCTATGTATACGTTTTTTGCTATCCAAAATCCGGCGCTCTCGAAGGATCAAAATGTATATCGTTCTCCAATGACATTCTCCAATGACTTCACACAGAGCTCTGCCTTCAAAAAACAAAAAATGTTTTTATATGTTTCGTAATTCGTTTCTATTTCTTTTTTTTTTTTTTCATTTTTTGGTTAGTGAGTAGAGTACACCATAAATTAATAAGCTACGCGTAACAATCTGTTCGGTTTTTTAGTGCATATATGGTTGTTAGTGCTTAAACACTTGTACGGCCACGTTTAAATTCAATTACCCAATTATAAACAGTTGCATTTGAAGGTGCATGTTCGTCTAACACTGTTTTCATCTCATCGATGGTTTCGTTCGGTTTAAAACCAAATCGTATTTTGCCATATTTAAAAAAAATCAATAACAGTAGCTTTACAAAAACGACTCTAACTTAGAAAAAAAATTTAACTGTTAGAAATGTCATAAAAATTTGGCAGCATTCGTGTAAAAAAACCTATACTTCACGGCAAACAAAAAAAAGTTATTACTAGTGACGCATAGATGGCGTTATTCTAAACATTTCTCAATCCATCCTCGTTTTCACATTGATCATCAAACAAATTGTTAATAGATGTATTATAGAAACCGAAACAAAAAAAAAATGAAAACCTCAGCTGCATAAATTTTATTTTTCCGGAAAATTCTTTTTATTTTGTTGATCTAAAAAAAAATTAGTAATTTCCGAAAAGTAAAACAAATTTAAAAATTTCATTTAAATAAAATAAATTCAAAAACAGAAACTTTTATTTTTAAAAAATTTTAAATCGATTTTCCTCTCCATTTTCAAAGAGCAATAACCTTATTTCGCATTGATACGTGTATCTGTATATATGCTAATGATTATAATTTATTTTTATTTGTGTTTTCCAGCAAAATTGGATGGTGTAAAAACGTATATGCGAATGAGAAGGGTACCAAATCACCTACAAGTGAAAGTAATCAAATGGTTTGATTATTTATGGCTAACACAGAAATGTTCGGATGAGGAGCGAGCTGTATCATGTCTTCCTGATAAATTAAAGGTAATTTAAAGAAAAAATTTCAAAATTCCGAGTACTACACTTACTACCATATCACGCACACTATAAACATTCTTACATTTATTTTTGCAACCATAAAATTTTATTTCATTTTTATTTTGGTTGAAAAAAATTACTTTACACAATTTTTCCAAACACAAAAATATCAAATAAATTTAACAAAAAAAAAATAATTTTGGATTTTTCTGTTATTTTGGTTTTTGTATATTTGCAGGCTGAAATAGCTATTAACGTCCATTTAGATACATTAAAACGGGTTGAAATATTTCAAAATACCGAAGCTGGTTTTTTATGTGAATTAGTTTTAAGATTAAGGCCCGTATTATTTTCACCGGGCGATTATATATGTCGAAAAGGTAAGAAACATATTTTTGATGTTGTTGTTGTTGTAGATTTTCATTTTATTTCTGTGTGTACAAATTTATTTTATTATACTTGATTTTTATTTTATTTTTGGAACGACTTGAAAAATTGTTTGGGATTAAATTAAAAAGGTTTAAGATGTATTATGTTGCTGGGTTGGTGAATGGGTTCGAGAATACTGAGAAAACCCTCGTAAATAAATTATAACAATTATACATTAAATGTATGTATAGGTTAGGTGTATGTACAACATAGCAAAATGTACTTATGTCTATTGGAATAAGAGGAGGACAAAGTTATTTTTACGTATACTCGTACGAAATGAGTAAAAATTTCTTATGTTTTCTTCGTCGTTATCACCTGTAATTATCAAAATTTTCCGTTTTTCAGTACCTACTAAAGATTATATTTGTGTGTTGTTACTGCCAAGAAATACCTTTTTTCTGATATTAATGGTCGTTATCACAAAACGAGACTATAAAGACCGTAGAGCGTAACATTTCGAGGTTTACATAAATATATGAATAAAGCACGAGGTGAATATGTAATCAGGTCAGTTTAAAAATTATAAATCAATTGGGTGTAACAATTTTTACTTTAAAATTCCGTATGTTCCTTCTGTTTCAATTATTAAGGAAAACCTACCCAATTTTACTTAAGTAAATCGCTCGAATATTTATTGCCGATTTATTGCTGTAAGCGGTCGCCCGATCAAACATGTTGCTGGGCAACTGGTTCTAGATTCTCAGGCTAATTGGATAGTGGTGTTATAGGCCTAGGCTTGATAATATATGTAGGAGTTACCTAAATTGATTTAGTTATTTCTTTATTTAAAGAAATCGATTTAGTAAAATTACAGTTAAGATTTACAGAAGTATAACATTTTTGTTACAATTAACAACATAACGAAAATACAATACAATAAATATACATAAAAATTAGTACTTCAAGCACTAATTGAATCCGTCAAAAAAAGGAAAAATTAAGTTATAAATTTAAAAAGCAGTTGTTTAGGTTGTTTTCTAGCTATCTTTTGATAAGTTAAAATTTATGCTCAGCAATGTTAAAAAATTTAGCCAATTTATTCATTGTGTTGTTATCTCCTTAGTGAGTGGAATGGTGTTCAAGGTCCAACAGCCGGTGATTACGTAGTCTCCTTCACGGAACCAGTGTTGTGCACTTACGCGTAAAAAATATTTGTTTACATTTTTTACGTAAATAATGTAAATAATAGTTAATTACGGTCAAAATGTGATTATTGTGACATCTGTATGAAAATACTTAAATTAGTAAAATAATAAATTATTTTATATAGGGTTTTCCAATAGGAATGATATGATTTTTAAGTGACGTTTCAGCCATTTGTAATATGTCATGATCTGTCATTTTTTGTTTCATTGTATTCAATAATGTTTACAATTTCATCATGGTTTTTTTTAAGAAAATCATCTTCTCCGATGAGGCTCACTTTAATCTGAGTGGTGCGGTAAATAAACAAAACTGTCGATTCTGGTGCAAAGAAAATCCACGAATTATGCATGAAAAACCATTACATTCACCTTTGAATTGACAGTTTGGTGTGGTTTTTGGTCTGGTGGAATCTTCGGTTCGTATTTTTTTCGAAATGAAGCTGGTAACACCGTTACTGTCAATGAAGATCGGTATAGATCGATGATAACCAACTTTTTATGGCCGAAATTGGAAGACATTTGGTTCCAACAAGACGGGGCTACGTGCCACACAGCAAGTGCAACAATTGAAAGTTGTCTTTTTTAAAGAAATTATATCACTCTTATTGGAAAACCCTATATTAGATAATACAACCATTACAAGCAGCTACATCTATTGAAATTTTTAACCTAATATACAGGGTCTTTCTAAAGTCGCGCCTAGATGTTTCTTTAATATAAAACATGGTAATAGAATTTTTCTGGTGTTTTTATTTTTTGTAAAAATATGAATTTTTAAAATTATATGTCAAAAATGTCCACCACGGGCACGTCTACAGGCCTATATATGAAAATCAAAACTTTTAAGAACTCGCTCACACTTTACCTTAAGTTCATCAATTTCGGTCCGAATGTTGTTTCTCAGCTGTGCAATTGTTGTTGGTTTATTCACATAAACTTAACTTTTGAAGAAACCCCATAGAAAGTAATCTAATGGCGTTAAATCACATGATCTAGGTGGCCACTTTATGTCACCAATTTATGTCCTGCGTTGATAATGATCTGTTTGTTTAAATTTTTGTGTTAATTGAATTTTGTAAGAATGCAAATACAAATCTTTATGTAAAATTCACCAAACAGTCGATAGATGAATGCCTAATTCCTGAGAACGTCGTGATAGTTGTTGATGGTTCCTTCGCGACACTTTCGGCCACAGCAGCAATGTTTTCACTAGCACGTCCTCTTTTTGGTATGCTAGACCATTTCCAATCCCCGACAGAACCAGTCTCTTCAAATTTTGTCACTAACCTTTGAATTGTTGATTCATTTGGACGATACGTATTTTTTAAAGATCAATGATTTTCATAATAAGTTTGAATAACTTCAATGCGTTCTTCTAACGTATTCATCGTTAAAATTGTACAACAGTCTATTTAACAAATTACAAAGATGACATAAAAAGAAGATTTCGTTTAAAAATTATTTACTACTGACATCTAGGCGTGACTTTTTTGAAGACCCTTTATTATAGATTATTCTCTAGGCCTGACATCTGCTAATTAATGGCGCTACTACAGTCAGTCATGAAAATGTCAATCTTTTTAATAACGTTTCATACTATATTATTTGAAAGCGTAATTCACTTGAAATTTGGATAAGGGAACACATAGTAATAGCAGATCCATCTATGATTCAAAGAATGAAATATATTGTTAATAGCTCAGATAATCACCTTAGGCTAGGCGGTAATAAAAATTCGCAGGGACTCAGGAAGCTTATACAAATTTGATTGGGTTTCTGGGAACGCCAAATAATTATTACGTAGACGATGTACTTTTACTTTTTAAAAAAATTAGCCTCTAAAAATTTTATCTCGCTATGAAACGCTGGATGTGGCACATTTGGCTGAATTCTTCAGGTAGATTGTGTGGTATGGTTACTGATGTTAAAATAACGCTGGGTGATTTATTTACAACTGTTTTTCGAACTAACAAAAAATAGGAATCACCCAATTAGATTTTTAGCGTGTATGTGTTTACAGTTTTACACTAAATACATGCATTTAGAGAACTTCGAAAAAAATATTTTAGCCAACAATAAAAATGAAATTCAAATGTCAAAATTTCAATAGATGCCTGTAATGGTTGTATTATCGACTAGATAACGTATTTTTTATCATTTTACTAATTTAAGTATTTTCAAGCAGATGTCGTTAATTAATTACATTTTTTACATTTGTTGCTAATTACAATTATTAATACAATTATTTATTAAGAGATGGCGCTTTATTATCCTTGGTCAAAATTTGTATGCGAGAAAACATTTCTTTTGGGGGAAAAGACATTCATATATCGTTCATTATAAAATATATTTTCAAACCTAATTGTTTAGAGTTAAAAACAGCGGCGATAAAATAAATTTAATAAAAATACGGTGAATAAATTAGAGACGAGTGGATTGTAACGAGTTGAATCTGTATTGATTCTGCCGAGAACTAATTGCGACCCGACAATGTGGAACCAACCCCTGCGATACTGTGACAACAAAGGAGTACTCTATCAGTTATTAGTTGCAATAATTCCATCTGAACTAAGGGTAGCTCCCGTTGATGACCCTGATGACGAATTATTTACCGTAGTTAGCTAAATGTCCCTAGCTTCTTCCTAACTGTTTGGTTTGTGGTGATTTCTGTAGCTGAATGTCATTAGGCTGGACCCTAAATTACAGTACCATCTCTCGTGTGGTATTTAGACTAGCGACTTATAATTGTGGTCGTCTGAACAGTTATGTCAACTATACAGTAAAGTTTATCAGAAATTATTTTTAGTCACTATAATTTAAGTAACTAATGATGTTGGCTATCTAAATATATAAATAAAAAAAATTGGATATCTCTAAAATCGGTGCTTCAAAATTCACCTTTTAGCTCTAAACATTCCCGATTATTTTCGATAAACGAGCTGCTTAAAAAAATGGGATCCTGTCAAAAGTATTCAGTTCAAGAAAAAATTTGGCCCTCATTAAAAATTAATTTTATTAAATTTTTACATAAAAAAATAACAAAATTTTAAAATTACAAAAAGTTTAAACGAAAAATCACACCAGCTTTGGGTTGTTAATAGCTATCATCGCTTACTGGATAATTGGAGTTGGTTGACAATATAGTCAAAATTCTCGACTGCGAGCTTCTGTTGATGGTACGCCTCCAACATCACAAATATCACATATTTCAAAATCTTCAGTTCATCACAATCAACGTAAGCTTTCAAAGACTTGAGCACCTAATCCTTGAAGTGAGGAAATCATTCTTTGTTCGACTAACGGTGTTTCATGACCAAGAAACAAATATAGCCATTGAAAACAGAAAACTGAAGAAAAGTCTCAGGTTGTACAGTAAAACGAAAGTTTAGTACCTGAAAAAGAAAAACAACATAAATAACATTGTGATCTCGGTTGTACCGGGTAGATCACTTAATCTTCTCACCTTAACTGCAAACATTCTTCAAACATAAAATATTGGGTTATACTGGGTGTTAACTGGATATTAGTTTTACCTCTTCAAACAATGAAAGCAAACGTATTCAGAGGTTGTACAACCAGCACATCACCCAAAATGCCTCAACACTTCTTTCTGGTCAAGCTCAAATCCAGTTGATGGTACTAACAAAAATTTAAGATCTTAAATTTTTTTTATAATCTTTTTGAGATGCTAGAAAATAATCCTAATCAACCTGAATACTAGAGCTTTTGGCTCTATTTTTGAGCCTCTTGAGCCTTTCCTAGGTTTTTTAAGTTCGGAGCACCAAAAATGTTTGTTCCGAGTCTTTGGGTTTGTAATAAGAAGACAGGATTTTTTGAAATTATATTGTGATTGCGCCCGTCAAAGACGATGCTAGAATCTCGCCCAAAGATAATATTGTACCACAGCTCAGAAGAGAACAACTCCCAGTTGGTAAGCTTCTTAAGGCTTTTGTTAACAGAGATGCACCTGTGGTCAGAGGCGAGATCGCAACCTGCCACTTAAGATACTTGATTTGACCTGCTCCACGAAACAAGGTTAATAAACTCCGAAGGCGGAAGTGGAACTGAACCATAAGGTAGATATACTGATGATACCACCAGTGATTTGCATGAATTCACCGATTTCTAGAGGAATGAGCACAGCTTCAACACCTGTTAAGCTGCATTCATCAATAAGAGTTGGACTAATATTATGGAAAAGAAAAACGCTCTTTATGAGGCTTCTGTCAACGATTAGAAATCACACTGTCGAGCAGGTATAGATAGAGAAATAGACATATGTTTGTCTGAGATACAGGAAGCAGCAAGTTAGGCTCAAAAGATGCTGCTTTGCTATGATGTAAGTTGACCAGTTTCAGTTCAAGTAAGGAAGTCATTAAATTACAAGCTAGAGAAACATGAGATAGTGAATGAATTATGTCCCTCAAATTATCCTGCAGTAGATAGTGTCAAGGAAATAGCGAAGCCCTACAAATAAGCCCGTTGTCGGTTACTAGAGGCTAGATTGGAGTAGCAGCCACCGCACGATTCTGGAACATCACAATCTAGACCTGAAGTAAAACCCGAGTTGGACCCATCGACATTAGTCAAATCGAAAATCTCTAACTCAATGCCGGTTACTAGTAGGGATTCCAAAAAAAAGAACCGGGGCTTGTCAAAATAAATTGTCTAATTGCAGAAAAATGTAATTTTTGTTGTTGTAAGCTGAGAAATCAGAAATATTTAATCCAGAAACGAGTCCATTAAGAAACTATGATTCGTGAACCAGGAAAATAGATGTTTGCGAAATAACTGTAAATACTGATTTATAACTGCAGTATTTAGTTTATGCTGCAACACTAAAATAAACAAACCACAGCTTTTTGAAGCAAGGTATAACAATTTTTAATTAACAGTACCTTTCAATATTAATTGAAAATCGACAAACAAATCGTAGGGCCCGATTCTGAAAATGTAAAAATTCTACAGCTGTAACTTTATAGAAATTGCTTACAGAGAAAAACAAACCGTGTTCTGAAAAATGATATTCACAAACTGTAGACTTTTCGGCGCTGTAAACCAATACGAAATAAATTCGCCGCTGTAACCAAATCGACGCTTATTTTAAAATATTTCATCAAATTCGATGGCGGCTCTCGAATAATGACATAAACTCGCGTTATAAATTAAATTTCCTTTGTTTGTATATCATAAAAATATTAAATTTTGTGTAAAATAAGAATGTATTGTTCAGTTGTGAAATAACATATTAGTACAGTTGGCGTCATTCGTTTGTACACCTTAAGAACAATATGTTTTATGTGTATATTGCTGACAAACTATTTGTTTCGGCTGTACATGTATGTATTGCATTATCAACATTTAGGCGTATATAAGCAAAGTAATAATTCTTTAATAAATTTTACCTTAAAGCTCAAAAACGACCATTGGCATTAGCTTCAACTTTTGGTGGGGTAGAGATGCTATTGGTAACAACATACATATGCGAAATTCGTTTCAGAAAATGACAAATTTTTCGAGTTATTCGCTATCGAAATCTTGATATGTAACTTTGATATGTAACTTTGTGTTGCAGTTACAATACAAAACTATCGTTTTTAGAGCCGAGTTACATTTAATGAATACCATTTTAGTATATAACGGAAATTTTACACTTACAGAGCTTAAACACAGTTTGTGAATTAGACCATTATTAATTTCATTTTCAAACAAACATGCTTAAAGCGTATAATTTTGGTAAATATTGGCCAAATCAAATATTTGGCCAACATCATTTTAAAGCAAACCAATAATATTATCAAATTGTTTAACAAGTTATATTTATTTATTTTTTCTATGTACAAACAGCAATCCTATTGCATCCATATTACACAAACAAAAATCGGAAAAGAGCTTTTTTGCGGCAATTTTACAAATTCTAAAGTCTACATGCAAAAAAACAAAAAAAAAATTGTCACGTAAACAATGGTGAACATATGTTTAAAAATACATAACTAAGTATCGTTCCAAACGAGGGGGGGGTTTCCCCTCCACAGCTACAACACAAATAAATGTAATAAAATAAAATTGAAATGTACATTGCTGTAATATTATGGTACGAGTATGTACCAAGGGTTTGTACTATTTTACGATTGATAATATTGAAAAGGTAATAAATTGCAAGCTTTACCTGTACGATTTATATAAATTTGTAATACTCTGCAAAGTTATCTGCATTTATACAAATTAAGCCGAATGACACAATTTATTCATCAGCATTCATAAAATTTAAAGTTTTCTACCGCATAATAAACCACCAAACCGCAGTTATCTACTGCAGCCAAGAATTTTTTTTTTTGTTGTTTTAAGAAATTTAATTCTTCTAATTTATACAAAGTACTAATCTCGGTTTTACTATTTTTACTACAACAACAGGCAACGTTGTATAAAATGTAATAAAATAGTAATAGTTGTAATAATAATAATATTTTAATGGGATGCTATAAAATCTTACAAAAATATTATTCTGTTTTTTATATAAGAGGGAATCGGAATACGAACCTAAATATCCCAATTTAAATGTTTATAGTTTAATATTTGGAATACAATGTCTTTCCGTTGTGCAGTTAAGCTATGGGGTATGGATATTTGACTGGGAATACTCCTTCAAAAATGAGAGTTGTTAAAAATTTCGAATCTGAAAACAATCACAAATAATCGATTCTAAAAATCTCAGTACATAAAAATTATAGGGTTTCCCAATAGGAATGATATGATTTTTAAGTGACGTTTCGGCTATTTGTAATATGTCATGATCTGTCATTTTTGTTTCATTGTATTCAGCAATGTTTACAATTTCATCATGGTGAGATATTCGCAAGAACAACGTTTACAAATTATTTAGTTTCATTATCAAAATAATCGTTCTCCAATTGCCACTTTTCGTGCGCTTTTCCCAGTTTATGGTCGTAATAATCGTCCAAGTGTGCTCGCTATTCGTCGAAGTGCCAATAAGACAAAGATTCGCTCAAAGTAATGCAAATATTGCTGCCGTTCAGGCAAGTGTTGCTGAAGACCGCGATTTGTCGATTCCAAGACGTTCTCAAGAATTAGGACTATCTCAAACCACAACCTGGCGGATTTTGAGAAAGGATTTGGGTTTGCATCCATATAAAATTGTTCTCACTCAAGAACTGAAGCCATTGGACCACCGTAAACGTCGTGAATTTGCTGACTTTGCCTTGGAACAGTTTGAAATCGTTAACGATTTTTTTAAGAAAATCATCTTCTCAGATGAGGCTCACTTTCATCTGAGTGGTGCGGTAAATAAACAAAACTGTCGATTCTGGTGCGAAGAAAATCCACAAATTATTCATGAAAAACCATTACATTCACCTAAATTGACAGTTTGGTGTGGTTTTTGGTCTGGTGGGATCATCGGTCCGTATTTTTTTCGAAATGAAGCTGGTAACACCGTTACTGTCAATGGAGATCGGAGAACTTTTTATGGCCGAAATTGGAAGAAGTTGATCTTGACAATATTTGGTTCCAACTATACGGGGCTACGTGCCACACAGCAAGTGCAACAATTGAATTATTGCGAGAAAAGTTTGGAGATTCGATTATTTCAAGAAATTTTGATATTGAATGGCCTCCAAGAAGTTGTGATTTAACACCATTAGACTATTTCTTGTGGGGTTATTTGAAGTCATTGGTCTTTAGCAATAAACCAAACTCTCTTCAAGCTTTACAAGTCAATATTGAACGTGCTATTCATGACATACGACTTGATTTAGTGGAAAAAGTGCTCAAAAATTGGGTTCATCGAATTCGTTCCTGCAGAAGAAGTCGTGGAGGCCATTTGAATAACGTTTTATTCAGAATTTAATTGTATCGATTGTAATTCACATTAAATAAAAAACATTTCAATTTCCTTAACAATTAGTGTGTTTTTTTAAAAGAAATCACATCGCTCTTAACCCTATCTAAACAAAAAGTGTTTACTGGAAATCTCCATAACCTAAGCGATAGTCTGTATTCCTCATTCAATTGAATATCTTTTTTCTTCTTCCGGAATAAAAATTGACAATTAAAATTTAATAAAAAAATGTAGGGGTGATTATGCTGTGGCCAACACTTTATTTTACCACAAACGTATATACTTGGTAGAACTGAACTTTTGGTAGAACTGTCTTTTATAATCAAAAAACATTACCAGTTTAAATTTCGGGAAACCAACAAAATCAATCCTTCTTGTAAGCGTAAACCAAGCATCTCCGGTTAAGTTCGCCTTTAGATAGCGTTGCTTTTGTGAATTAGTCAGCTGTTTATGATTATGAACGAGGTCGAAGACAGGTACCGTGATCTGGGGCAGCTTTGTGTCGACCGACATAGCCAAGCTATCGGCGTCACCTTGCGGGTCTCGATCGGGCTCATAGCTGTATCTGTATGATTTTCAAATTCGATATTGCCACGAGGTAATAGTCATCTGTTTTATTAAGTTTTATGAAGCGAATGTCACTGTTTCACTAATTTCACTACTCACGCGCACTTCACCGAAATGTTAAATTTTCTTACCCACGAGAGCTGCTGCGGCATGGCATGAACAACCTGATAATCCGGTAAATCCGATAAATCTGGTAGATAAATCCGGAAGATTCGATAAATCCTGCTCGAAGGACCATAAACGGAACGAAAATGCGAAGACGAAATAAAACGCAAAGGGGGCGAAAATATTTATTTAATTGATTTTCGGGCCGTGGTACTCGAGCAAAGGGTTGAATAAGAAGGAAGATATTTCACGTCCGTAAACGTCATGTTGGCATGTAGTGAATTTCCCGATGTTGTATTGGTTGATGGGTGCCTTGGCGTGATTGATGGGTTATATGGAAACTTTTACTATTATCTTCAACAACATCTATGATTCCATTATCAAGGTATCCGATTCCAAAAATCTGCAACCCCGTTTAATATTACGTGCGAATCGAATGGATTAAAGAACTATGAGGTGGAACACGTTCTACGCTCAATTAGGTTAGGTAGAATTCATTAGAACTTTATGAAACTGGTAAAGTAGGTAGATTAGGCCTGTCATTCCATTATCAATGAAACCGATGCGGTTGCATACTCTTCGGGCGCCATTTTGGTAGACAGAAATTAGTAGAACTTTATAAAACTTGACATGTGGATAGATTTGGTCTACATACAATTCCATTATCAAGGAAACTGATACCAAAATCTTGCAACTCCGTTTAGTATTACATGTTAATCGAACGGCTTAAACAACTTTGGGGTGGTAAACGCTCCAAGTTCAAATAGGTTAGGTAGAATTCTTTGGAAGTTATGAAACTTGCCGAGTAGATAGATTAGGTATACACCTGATTCCCAAGCGATTCATTGGATTGTGGGTGGTATACACACCAAACACCATTAGAGTATGTAGAATTCATTAGAACTTTATGAAGGAAATCCTTTTATCAAGGAAACCGATGCTATAATCCGGCATCTCCGTTTAGTATTATGCGCTAATCGAACCGCTTAAAGAATTGTGGAGTAGTTCATACTCCGAGCACCATTAGGGTGGGTAAAACTGGTTAGAATCCAACAATCTCGGTTAGTATTAAACAATTATGGTATGGTATCCAATCTGAGACTTTACTAAAACTTCGTGAAACTTAACTACACTGCAGATTAGACCCGGAATCTGCCTCTATTATCGTGGAAAACGATACCAAAATCCTGCAATCTTGTTTAATATTAGCTGCAATTTGAAAGGTTTAACGGAAGACGACGTAGAATACTCCGATTTTATTATCAAGGAATCCGTTGCAAGTAAAATGGATCTGGGGTGACATGTCATAACTTTAACTTTTCGATACATTATCGAATGTTATATCTCATTTTCCTAAACTGAAATTTTCGACTGTTTCGTTTATGAATTATTTCTTTTCTATTGCTATCACAACCTACTAAAATAAATCTGAGCAGTACCTCTTTCTCCAACTTCGTTCAAGTATCGAGAATAATTTATTTGGTGAGAGAAATGAATAGAAATATCACAATTTTGTATTCTAGCAGGCTGAAAAATGTTAAGAAAAATGAAACAGTGTCCTATTTTATTCTAAAGAAGCGAGAAATAAACATCGACAAATTATGAAAAATGTGATGTATAACATGTCACCCCTGATTTATTAATTACATTCTTGTTGATTATCTGACATTATTAAAATATCCGCTAACAGAAATTTACCTACAGATTTACCTATGTAGGCTTAATTTCACTATAAACCGTTTTTTCTAACTTGTATATACCACCTTGTAAACACCTAAATGATGGCAAGAATTTGGTTTTAAGAATTGTCAAGTGCCAAGTTTTTCCTACGTTAATCCTAATTTTTTATTTTTTTGTTTTAGGATAAATTTATTATAAAACTTACACGCTTTTGCATGCTAACTAGATACTGACTAACCACCAGTCCACCAATGTAAAACCCTGAATTTAGTCCCTTTTATCTTGAAATCCGGGAGATCCGAGTTTTTGGTTTCTAGAATTTTTAAAAGTAATCCGTTGACTCTATGACAGCTCCAAACAATTTTTCATTTCATTTAATTTTAAAACTTATAATTTTTGTTTCCTTTTCCGGTAATTAATTAATATTTTCAATGTTCTTATAAAAATTTCAGGTGAAGTGGGCAAAGAAATGTACATTGTGAATCGTGGCCGGCTGCAAGTGGTCGCTGACAATGGTAAAACTGTGATGGCATCATTAAAAGCAGGTTCATATTTTGGTGAAATTAGTATCCTCAATATGGGAACCGCAGGTAAAGAACTTGGTAAATATCGAAATTCAGGCCAGGCGGACAAGCAATATCATAATTCCGTATTGTTTTTTTTCATATCGAAAACAAAGTCAAATAATTTTATTCTTAAATTCTTTTAAAAGTTTATAATAATCTTTTTGGTCGTCTTTATTAGTTTTTTAATTAAGCAAATATTTTTCTAAATTAAATTATATATTTTTTTTCTATATCAATTAAATGTAATAATATTTCTGAGTGTCGTACCAATCCGTACCCCGAAATTAATTAATTTATTTAAAAAATATTTTTGGTAGAGTATTGAACTGTGTCTCATGATAATGTTTTTGTGTACGCTTTGCTTGGCGATAATTACCGAAAATATATGTAGTTTTTCTAACAAAAAACTATTTATATTTAATTTATTTTATATTTTTATTATATTAAATAATATTTTTTATTTAAATAAGTATTTAAAATAAGCAACCCTTAAAAATTATCCAATTTTCTTTAGATGTAGCTCTGAGTATGAAAATTCCCCAGTATTTTATTTAATTTTACTAAAACTAAAAATAAAATATAAAATAATAACATAAAAGATAATAATTTACATTTTAATTTTTAGTTTTTTTTTATACTGGAAGTAATAAAGAAAATCCAGAACATTTTCTTTCGTTTTGCCAAAACAGTTTTTTAGCAAAAAATTCCATTTTAGTTTATTTTTTTTTATAATTATAAATGCAAATGATAATTAATATTAATAAAGCCAAAGAGTATTATTAGTATGAGAAAGAAGGATTCACTCGCCGTAGCCACATTTTCCAGTTTTTATTTTTTCATTTTCCATTTCTTGTCGATTTTAGTTCAGGGTGGTATGCAAATGATAATTTTGGTTTTTGTGGCATTTGGCTTCTTCAAATATGCTTACTTTTATAAATTTTTTACTATTCGGTGTGTCTAGTGTACCAATTAATTTGAACAAAAAGAGCAATCATAGGGTGTAAATGGAACGAAAAAATTTAATAAACCGAGAACCGAGTATATAAAGAGTTGTGTCGAGAATACTCGTATAGCCCGATTTAATTATAAATGATGTCTCGTATTATGAAAATGTAAAAAATTCACTTTGTTACAGTTGCAGTAAAGTAGTACGTAAGTTACCCCACAGAGCAAACGAATCTCTATACACTGAATGCAAGTTGATTCTCACTAATGTCATAAATACCTCTGAATTGTATTTTCTCTGAATTAATACATATTTCTAAAAATTGTTGTTTTCTCAGAATTATCTTTCTTAGAATTATCGACTTCTCTTCATTGTTTTTTTTAGAAATGGCAAGGGACCCTCAAAACTGTATTGAGACAATGCGTATGCAGTTTTTATACAAATCCTCATTTCTTACGTATTAATTTCACACTGTAAAGTTAAAAGCTAGTTAGAAAATATGATCATTCCAATTGGAAATTTAATTCTTTAGGTTAATCCATTATTACATGTTAAATAAAAATATCTTTAATAAATCGTACAAATTAAATTAAAGTAGTGTTGAGCCCACGAGAACCATTTACCCGTCCTTAGCCACACGAGGGGATCCCCATTCAGTATTATTGGGCCCTATTCTGGTGGCATAAAATTTCTGTTGTATTGAAAAAATAACGTAACATAACATAAAATTTTAGATTCCGGAATCGACCCCATTATATGTCTTCAACGTCAACATTCAAACTGGTTTAACTAATTTAATTAATAACAGTCGAAATATAACTTTAAGGTGGATTAATGAGTCCTTTTAATAGAGAGCAAATAAACTGAAGCAAAGTTTGAATGATTACCCAGAGTTAAAATAAATTAATTAGAGGGGTTGTGGGGAAACGTTTAAATCTAGCGTGACCGATATGAATTTCTAACAAAAAATTCAAATTATATATGTGCTACTAGCACTCAATATTAAATTCTTATTGGAATAATTTGAGTGAATTTTATTACCCTGTTAAATTATTCACCGAATTAAGTACATTTAAAAATGATAATTTATTTAAAAATACAAAATATTAATGAAATACAATAATTATTAAACAAATAAGTAAAAATACAAACTAAAATCATGTGTGAATTAGTTAACAAATAAATGAAAATTAATGCTTTATCTTGGCCTATCTTTAGGGAATATTTTTTGGTATAAGATTTTCCCAGTGGAGAAAATGTAACCTTGTTAATAGCAATTTTCCACCGAAATTGTGGCTTTTTATTGACCCAGATTGAAAAAATACTCAAGTTCTACGGTGGAAAATTTCTATTAAGAAGGTTACGTTTTCTCCGCTCGGAAAATCTTATACCAAAAAATATTCTATAAAGATAGGCCAAGTTCTTCTATATAATGGTACCAAGCCCAAATCTCTGGAAATGGCTTGTTATTGATCCAAATTGATAAAATACCCAAGATTTCAGCACAATAGCTCGTGAATTTTAGAATGGTTTGCAAGATCTCCGGACATTTAAATCAATAGTTTATGCAGAACTAGTGTTGTGTCGTATTTTTTATGCCCCGTAGTTAATTATTATTCTTCATGTGTAGACAATGTTTGTAGAGGATTAATAAAATGGCGTCGAAAATGTAGAGAATAACACTCTTATTCCCTTAGTCGCATCACTTCATGCGACCTGACTATTTATCTTCTTGGTTACTAGATTATTAAATCGAAACTTACAAAATAATTATTTACAAAATATTTTGTAAATGCTTTATAAATATTTTCTTGTAACTTCTATCACTTCAAACGACAATCTCCATCGCTTGAAATTTTGATGCGACAATAAATAGAATTTTTTCAAACTAAGGCAGCCAACTAAGATTTAAAAAATATTCACTGCGAGTTTTGTACGAAATTATTCAGCATACTAAAGGGTGATTTTTTTGTGGTTAGGATTTTCATGCATTAGTATTTGACAGATCACGCGGGATTTCAGACAAGGTGTCAAAGAGAAAGATGCTCAGTATGCTTTGACATTTCATAATGAATAGACTTACTAACGAGCAACGCTTGCAAATTTTCAGTGAATGGGCCCTAGAAAAGTTGGCAGAAAATCCGCTTTTTTATCGACAAATTTTGTTCAGCGATGAGGCTCATTTCTGGTTGAATGGCTACGTAAATAAGCAAAATTGCCGCATTTGGAGTGAAGAGCAACCAGAAGCCGTTCAAGAACTGCCCATGCATCCCGAAAAATGCACTGTTTGGTGTGGTTTGTACGCTGGTGGAATCATTGGACCGTATTTTTTCAAAGATGCTGTTGGACGCAACGTTACGGTGAATGGCGATCGCTATCGTTCGATGCTAACAAACTTTTTGTTGCCAAAAATGGAAGAACTGAACTTAGTTGACATGTGGTTTCAACAAGATGGCGCTACATGCCACACAGCTCGCGATTCTATGGCCATTTTGAGGGAAAACGTCGGAGAACAATTCATCTCAAGAAATGGCCCGGTAAGTTGGGCACCAAGATCATGCGATTTGACGCCTTTAGACTATTTTTTGTGGGGCTACGTCAAGTCTAAAGTCTACAGAAATAAGCCAGCAACTATTCCAGTTTTGGAAGACAACATTTCCGAAGAAATTCGGGCTATTCCGGCCGAAATGCTCGAAAAAGTTGCCCAAAATTGGACTTTCCGAATGGACCACCTAAGACGCAGCCGCGGTCAACATTTAAATGAAATTATCTTCAAAAAGTAAATGTCATGGACCAATCTAACGTTTCAAATAAAGAACCGATGAGATTTTGCAAATTTTATGCGTTTTTTTTTAAAAAAAAGTTCTCAAGCTCTTAAAAAATCACCCGTTATATATATTTTGATTTTATAATCTAGTAATCAAGAAGTTCTATATCACGTCGCATGAAGTGATACGCCTAAGGGAATAGAGGCCTACATAAAATATCTCGACAATCTCGAAAATAATTGTTTCTGTTGGCAATCAGCAAATTCTATGATTTCTTTATTAGTGAAAGGAGAAAGGTAAAAGGAGAGCTTCATTTTTATTCCGCATTTTAAAATTAAGAACTCAAAATTGTATAGGGTAATGACGTAAATCAGGGATGATATTGGTAAGAAATCAAAAGTACTAAATTTTTCCGGAACAAAGAACTGAATTCAACTTGAAAGTGCAGATAGTAGTTTTAAGTTAGATTCTTTACCAACATTACAGCAACTTTACAAGCAAATTGCAAGGTGAATTGAATTAAATCTGATTGTATTTTTTAGGAGTCAGTCGCAATTTCAAATAATGATTTATTGTGCAGCAGAGATTAGACAACAGCCTAATGTCAAAAAGCCTATGTTCATATCAAAAAGTTCTTGTAAATCTATCGTAATTTTGGGCAATTTAAATTCCACGGGATTACTTTAAAGTAAACCATGAACAACCATTTTTTGATTGGCACACAGCGGGATTTTAACCGTTGATGCTGTTTTCAAATTAATTAAACTGCATCATTTGGTTTCTTGCAATCATTTAATTAGTTGCGGCGTTTGCTGTCCTATACCTGCATAGCTCTTTGGAAACGAAACCTTCTTATTGCTTCGCGTAAAAGATCTCACCGTAATCTCAGTAATTATTATCACTAATCCTGGAACTTAGGACTGGAAAGAGCGGCGCTAAGTAAGCCCTAAGTAATTATGGATCGCCTTGAACACTCAATTCTACTGTAAGTATGATAATTTTTACGTATATGGTAAACATTAAATGCGAAACCCTATTGACTTTAAACGGTAGTGGCAAATCAGCTCTCGCAATGGGATATCACCTCTTCTGAAACATTAGCACACAAATTCCTGTTGTTAAAATCGCGCCAGAAATTTTAGTTTTCTTCATTCAAAATTAATTAAATATATGACCCAGCACCGATTATTGTCTGTATCTGGAAATTATCGGTCGAGTACCGTCGCAACTGCTTGGATTGGGATCGAAAAATATCGCCTAATAGTTTTTCGAGAAATTTTAATTTGGCGTTCACCCGCAAAATTTTGTCATGCGCATTACACCGTGACAAAGAGAAAATTTATTAAAATTGCTGATGTTTTTGTCATGACACTGTGACAAAATGAGTAGAAAATTTGTATTTTATTCTCAATTAAACAAAACAGAGAACATAAAATATTTTTACAAACATTTTGGTGTTAATAGTTGTGAGTACAACATACAATTTTGTCATGACATTCTAGCGTCATGACAAAATTTTGCAAGTGAAGATCAAGCATAAAGATTATTTTAAAGAGTAGAAATTTTGTGATTTGTCTATGTAGTTCAGGGGTGACATGTTGTAACATCACATTTTCGATACTTTATCGAAGTTTATGTCTCGCTTCTTGAGAATAAAATGTGTCACTATTTCATATTTTATATCATTTACCAGGTTGCTTCATTGAAAAATTGTGATATTCTACTCCGTTTCTGTTGCCAAATAAATTGTTTGCGATACTTGAACGAAATTAGAGAAGGACAACTTGTTCGTATTTGTACTAATAGGTTGTGATAACAATAGAAACGAAATAATACATAAATGAAACAATTACCTATTTCAGTTTGGCAGAACGAGAAATAAACTTCGTTAAAGTATCGAAAATGTGGTGTTACAACATGTCACCCCTGATAGGTTAGGAGCCAAACTAAGTTACCGATTAAACATAAAACCTCTAGAATAGGAGCAGATCTTTAGAATGTAAATCTGGGTCTCCTTATTGATCGATCAGACCAAAGTATTGGGCTTCCCGTTCAATTCAAGAAACCTAAATTTTAAAGTAATTATCTCTTCAAAACGGATCGTTAAAATTGGAAATTTTCTCCATTTTGTATTGATACTTAATGACTTCTTTACCCTAACTTAGTTTCATATAAGCATCACAAGTATTTAATTAATCAATCAGCTTCTCGCGTAAGTAAATTTGCCGAAAATTTATCAATTTAAACTTATTATCTCTAAAGGTCTATCATTTGAACAAATAAAATATTAATGCTTTGTTACATTACAGAGTTTCATCAAAACGTGTTGCACTTCGAATGAGGCCTTTAAAAAAATTAATAGTTCTCTCTGCGCATTAAGCTACCTTAATGGCTTTAATAATAAAATCTTTGAAATAGAGCTGTTAAATTCCATGATTTCTAGATGAAACCCAATGGATTAAACTATTGTTATTTGTCTTCTACAAAAATTTTCTCATAATTCAATCACCCCACGAGTGATAATTTTTGAATTTTCTCAAAAGTATTAAAAATTGGTTGAAAGTATCGAGGTACTTTTCGGTTAAAACGAAATTCTACCCCCAATCTTATTGCGATGTAGCGATTTTCTCGCGATTCCATCTGCTTTTTTATTTATCTTTGTGACGCGATTATTTTCTACTGCTCTGCAAAAAGTCTTACGTAATTCCGATACATAGGGCCCACATTCTTATACCACGAATTATAGACCCATCGTAAAAATCTCTCGTCTACCAAAACTATGCGAACGTGCCATATACAATTGGCTTTATAATTTCTGCAGTCCAGTTATATAAGTACCGTTACCAATACTTTTCGATTGAGAATGACAATGCGGTTCATGTTATTTTACTGATTTAAGCAAGGCATTCGACAAGATTCCTCATAGTGCCATTCTAAGAAAGCGTCAAGCTATTAGTTTTTCTGTTCATAGTCTAAAACGGATTGTCTCTTATTTGAGTAACCGGGAATATCAAGTACTTTTTCGGTTCGCCTTGTCAAGTAATATAGCAGTATCAGGAGTGTCACAGGGTTCTCATGAGGATTCCTTCATTTGCATCGTTTCTAATAATGATGTACTATCTAGACTAGTTTGCTGATAGATTGCTGCAAAAGATCGCGATCTAGATAGATTTGCTTAGTGGTGCAACAACAACGGCCTCGAGCTGCATGCAGCCAAGTGTCAAATAATGCCATTTTTCGAGAGAGAAAACTAAATACTAATCCTGACAATGGTAAACAACTTACAAGAAACGATACTACTTGCAACTTGAGTATTATTCTCGACAAGAAGATAGACTTTAAAAAGCATCGTATGATCAATAAAACAAATTCAAGTTTAAGATATATTAACCGCTGGTTGAACGAGTTACGGTGACCTCATCTTTCAAAATACTATACACTACTTATGTTAGACCAAGACGTGGGTATGCTACTCAGGTATGGTCCTCTTACCATAGAATACACATAAGGAGGTTCGAAGCAGTACAGAAACGGTTTTTACTCTTTGCATTACATACCATGGTCACTCCCGCGTAGGCTTTCCAGTTACGAACTTCGACTTAATTTTGTGCAGATGCAATCACTGAGTAAACCCAGAGTATAACTCAGAGTTTAATATTTCGCATGTTTGAACCAGTCACAAGAATGCTCCGAATGTTTAAGACAACTTTGAACTCTAAGACAGTCAAACTGCGATTAAGATGAACCTTCGATATATTGTTGTAACGCCCGGTGATGTTAAATTTATCATTAATCGTTTAATTGTTTAATTATTTTTTTATTTCAATTTTAGTGTTCTCTTCCTTTACTCGTACACGCTTGAGGGCCCGTTAAGTTTCTAACAAAAAATAACACGTATACGTATATACGGTTCCAATTGGAAAAATGGCGCACACGATATTCATATTGGATTCAAATTGATTCCATTAGCCGCCATATTGAATTGTTTTAGTGATTTACACTGTTAATATTTTATAAATGCAAATTAGTGCATTAGTGCAAATTTTATTCAAAATTATAATTATATAAAATAAATTCATAATTTAAAAAGTTAATAAATACAAAATATATTAAAGAAATATTTAAACTACTTATTTATTCCAATTTTTCACTCAAAATATTGAGTGTTTTGTCAATCTGGATCAATAATAAGCCACTTTCCAGATTGGAGCAAGATACCACTATAAAGGTCGAATTGGACTATTTTTGGAGAACATTTTCCGATAGTGGAGAAAATATAACCTTGTTGAGATTTGGGCAAAATACCACTATAAAGGTCAAATTCTGCTATCTTTAGAGAAAACTTTCCTATGAACTTGTTAATAGCAATTTTCCACCGAATCTAAACTGGTACATTATTCAGTAAGATAGGTAGATCATCTTCAAGAAAACTTCTATATGATGCAGCATCAAGTCTCGCAGGAAGAAACACAAGACCAATTACCTCATTATCCATACTTCCCGTCCACACAATTAACGAAAAATTATGGAAGTTATTTTGCTATATTTCATGTTGGAGTTTCCATATACCAAACAAATATGACTATTGTGAAAATTCATGATGGCAGCTTTTTAGAAATTTGCCTCACCAGTATAAAGCACTTTACTTATAAATTGCGGATATCTTAAAAACTTTCTTTGAATCCATCAACAAAAATTTGAACGTTTCGGAAAATCACGTGCAATAGTTCCTGTATACATTGAATACGACAGGGGTATAATTGTTCTTCTCTTAAAATTGTCCAGGTTAGCTTTTGACTTACGTTAAGGTCACGAGCTATTTTTAATATGCTCGTCTTGGGTTATTCTGCTATTTTATTGAGAGCAGCTTCCTCTAGTGCACGCGTTCCAGTTGTTATCGGCCTTATTTGAGAATTTCGTGAGTAATAGTTTTTAAGTTATGAGTGAAATTCAAAGTGACTAATTTTACAGTAGAACCTTGATTACTCTATAACGGTTACAGATAGGATATGTGCTGTCACATAATTTTCTGTTCAGATTAGTCTCCTCCATATTACCTCCCGAATTTAATACATATGTCGTTTTTACAGAAATCCATACTTTTTTGTATGTGTTAGTTTCAAACTGTTAAATCCAAAGCTAATTAGAAATCATATCCATTCCAATTGGAATTTTAGTTCTAAAAGTTAATCTAATTGTAATCTGGTACATGTTAAGCAATTGCCATTTTAATGGCCATTTACCATTTTCGTTCAAACTCTAATTATAAATTCAAAAATTCGTTGCAAATTTGCTGCGAATGCTGATCTGGTTGGGAAGTGCCAATCAGGCTGGCCAGATGAGCCATTTAGCAACCTATTAGAAGTGCTCACGGAACATCAGTCCAAATCTCTCCGAAAGCGTGTTAATGGCCGTTTACTTTTTTGTCCAAACCTAGTGCTCACGGAACCTGAGTCCAAATCTCTGGGAAGGCATGTCAATAGACAGAGTCAAACTCTAATTAAAAATTCAAAAATTCGTTGCAAATTTGCTGAACTGGTTGGGAAATGGCAATCAAGCTGGCCGGATGAGCAATTTAGCAACCTATTAGAAGTGCTCACGGAACCTGAGTCCAAATCTCTGGGAAGGCATGTTAATGGCCGTTTACCTTTTTTGTCCAAACCCTAATTATAAATTCAAAAATTAACTTGCTGATCTGGTTGGAAAGTGGCAATTGGGCTGGCCGGATGAGTAGTTTAGCAATATATTAGAAGTGCTCACGCCACCTGAGTCCAAATCTCGGTGAAAGCGTGTTAATGGCCGTTTGCCATTTTCGTCCAAACTCTAATTATAAATTAAAAAATTCGTTGCAAATTTGCTGATCTGGTTGGGAAGTGGCAATCAAGCTGCCTGGATGAGCAATTTAGCAACCTATTAGAAGTGCTGACGCCACCTGAGTCCAAATATCTGGGAAGGCATATTAATGGCCGTTTACCTTTTTCGTTCAAACCTAATTATAAATTCAAAAATTCGTTGCAAATTTGCTGATCTGTTAGAAGTGCACACGCCACCTGAGTTCAAATCTCTGGGAAGGGGTGTTAATGGCCGTTTACCATTTTCGTTCAAACTCTAATTATAAATTCAAAAATTCCTGGTTATACATTCAAAAATGAATTTTCTAATCTGGTTGGGAAGTGGCAATCACGCTTTCCGGATAAGCAATTTAGCAGCCTATTGGAAGTGCTCACGGAACCTGAGTCCAAATCTCTGAGAAGGCATGTGAACGGCCGTTTACCTTTTTGTCCAAACCTAATTATAAATTCAAAAATTAATTTGCTGATCTGGTTGGAAAGTGGCAATCAGGCTGGCCGGATGAGCAATTTAGCAACCTATTAGAAGTGCTCACGGAACCTGAGTCCAAATCTCTGGAAAGGCGTGTTAATGGCCGTTTGCCATTTTCGTTCAAACTCTAATTATAAATTCAAAAATTCTCATCTGGTTGTGAAGTGGCAATCAGGCGTTGCCAATTTGCAAACCTGGTTAAGAAGTGACAATCAGGTTAGCTGGATGAGCAATTTAGCAACCTATTAGAAGTGCTTACGGAACTTGAGTCCAAATCTCTTTTCACTCAAACACACAATTGATTTACAATAATTAGAACAAACTTTGCAGGCAATATGAGCAATTTAACAATATTGAAACTGTTAAAAACTATTTTAGGTGCTATAACAGTAAACACCAACTTTATGGTACAATAAACATTTTTATTGTATTTTAAATACTATTTCGTATTCCCAGATGGATTCTCATAAGAAACTAAAATAAATTATGTACAGAAACCAATCGAAAAAATAAAATATTTAGTACGATACGTTGATCTTTCATCCGCTAGATGTCACCAGAATACCGTTTTATAATATTAAAATATAGTTTTAGTGACAGTATACGTATATGGCCAAATCAAAAACTATTAAGTTTGTGTGCATGTAGGCTTATAAAATGTAAACACATTATAATTTGGACTCAGGCTCCGTGAGCACTTCTAATAGGTTGCTAAATTGCTCATCCAGCCAGCCTGATTGTCACTTCTTAACCAAGTTTACAAATTGACAACGAATTTTTTTGGTTTCTATTTTGATTTTGAACGAAAATGTTAAAGCTGAAAAGAAATAATAAATCTAATCAGAGTTCTAATCGAGTGTACTCCATTCACAACACAAGCAAATTCAATCAGAATCTCATAAGTCAATAAATATTCCAATAGGATTTGTATATGGATACGTGTGGAAAAAAAATACAAAATCGGTATACGCATCCGAATTTATGGTACTTACTTAAGAGTCACCTGTATAATTTTGATGAATAAATTGAATTTACATTTTTGCATTGCTATTCTTTTCACACACTTATCGTTAATTTTCGTAGCTACACTCTTCGGCAAAAACTCGACTTCGGTATTATTTTATTACTTATAAATTCAATTTTAGGTAAATTTTAAACTTTGTACTTTTGATTTCACCATGAGTGTCCCACACTGCAGAACTTTGGGACTGCAGCAGATCATTCACAGAGCCCAATTAATCGTCGAACTCGTACACGTAACTTGTGGGTAAATTTGTGTTAATTAGTTTTATTTACCGGTATATAAATAAAAATACACTTTTAGTTGACAATACTGGTGCGCAGCCCTGGCAAACTAATCAATAAATACATTAAATTATAATACGCCCCAATGTAATTATCAGTATTGAATGTACATTTTAATTGATCATTATGATAACATCACCAGCTTTATTTTAAATGCATACGAGAAGGCTTAAATGCGTATTTAGTATTGTGGTTAGTTGTTCGGCTCCACCAAAATTGAAAACATGGAATTGTTTGAAATAAAATTTAAATTGATAATTGTAATAATTTCACTTAACTCTACAGTAACATGTAATAATAAATTTATAAATAATTTTAATTTAATAACAACAATTAAAAATAAGGATTTCTCCGATGTTCTAATCATACACGATAATTATAGCGCAGATAATAGCAAATTTAATAGTTTTGTAGAAAAAGTGCAGCATTTAATCATGTTACCTGTAACGCTTATAAACTGTAATGGTAATTTTACAATTCGACCAAATTTAGTTTTTATGAAACCGCTTGCAACCAATCAAAATATTCAAAACAATTTACCGTTAATTTATCTATATAATAAACATTGTTTATTTATAATTTTAGTAAAACATCATGATTCTAGCGAATTATTAAAAATTACTAAATTTTTACGTAATAATAAATCGATATTCGTTGTTGAAGACCCGAATTTGAGTGAACCGAAAATTTACGAAATATTTCAAACATTTTTTCAAAACACGATGTTCAATACGATTTTGATAAATACTAATGATTTCTATTATATGATGCCGTTCGATAAGTACAACAGTAATTTTAGTGTCATGCACACGAAAGAATTTAGTGGCAACATTTTGAATGTGTTTAACGATAAAATTGTGAACTACAATCGAAATAAATTTTATGTTGCTGAAAATAGGGAATTAACGCTCTCGGCCTGTAAATTTTTTTGTAACGCACTGGGAAATTTGATGAATGCGACGATTGTCGTACGAGAATTGGAAAATCGTACAGATCTGTATACGTTATATAGCAATCGTGACATCGATATTATTTTCAACTTTTATGTAATCCTGATGGGTGTGTACGATGCACATTTGTATCCGTTGGGGTTCAGCACAACTTTATTCTTGGTGCCGAACCGGAATTTAATTGCTAATAATCAATTAAATAGTAATGAAAATTTATTTGTTCTGATTCTATCGATCGTGTATTGTATTCTAGTAGTTTTTATTAAATGTATAAAAATTGCGTCGAAACAAAAAAATGATTTCTCGTACATAATACTCGAATTACTTAGAATTGTACTCAACATGGAACATTATCTGAAATATCATTTAAAGGAGTTATGGTATCTAATTCCGGTTATATTAGGCCAGTTTGTGCTAATCCAACATTTAACCGGAATTTGTATAAGTTTATTGTTAGTGCCTCGATACGAGACCAACTACGAAACCATAAATGAATTAGAAAATTCTGGATTGAAATTGTATGCCCAGCTTGATGATTATGCTCACATAAAAGTGTTAAATCATAGTTCATTTTTAAACGTAAATACCAATAAACAATTAATTTTGGTTAGTTGGACAGAATTGCATAAGAAAGTCACCAGTTTAGATCCTGGTAACGGTTTCATTTTGTTCAAACATCTTGCTGAACTATATTTGCGCGTCTACACAAATAATGACGGAATTTCATATTATTATACACCGAACATAATCTTGGATAGGGAATTATTGGTGTTCCAAGCACAAGCCGATCTCCCAAATTTCGATTATATAAACAATTTGATACTGGCGTTCAGTGCATTCGGATTATATCAAAAAACTTTTGATCCAACAATTATTAAGCCTAAAGTGAAACTTTATTGGGACGATGAACTAAAAGTGCTGATTGATTTTGATCACTTTAAAACTTTAATGTGTTATATCGGATATTTATTCATGATATCAATTGCAACTTTTGTTGGCGAGTTGTTATTTTATAACGGGAGAAATATAAGTTTGCTCCTTGCACGACGATGGCAATACATCAAAAATTTTAAATTATCGCAAAGTTTTACTAAAAAATAATTGCAAATATGCACCCCAAAACACGATTGATGCAGACGTCATCGGGTTTTCGTCCTTATACATTTTTTATTCCTTTGTCATCAAGATAATTTTCAAATTAATCATAAAATTATAATTTTGTCTTGATCAAATTAAGTTTTATTGTATTGTCGTTCGTAAATTTGTCTTTCTTTTACAATTGGCTTTAGTACGTATTATGGAGATACGAGCGCAAGAATAAAAGTAAGATGATGAAAAGCTGATTAACGTTAACGGAATGAGAATAATAAAATATTTTTGTTTGTGCCTTGGATTTAGATGCGCGATAATACAAAACTTTGCTTGTTGTATGTATAATGTAGTTTTAAACTTTAAATTTAAATTAATTTTATAATTAAAAAATTTGGGAAGAGTTTTAAGTAGTTTAAAATTTTATTTATAAATAAATGATGCTAAAAAATTTGAAGATTTGAGATACGAAGTTTTAATCTGTTTTAATTTGTTGCCGAGGTTTCCGAAATTCTATTTTCGTACTCTTACTTGTGGAGTATAATTTATATTAGCAGTCTGGTTAATCCACCCCCAAGGTAATGCAAATTCTAATAAAACTGCTATAAATATTTAAATCGGATTCTGTGTAATCCCATAAATTGTATAGGCTGGCTACCTAGCAAACAACACACACTTAATGGTTCTAATCTTAAATTCCAATCTAACCGATCTTTATTTAGCAACTAAAAAAGAAATTCATTCTGTTTGTGTGAAATGGGCGCTTCACCCGCTGTACCGATCGTCATGAAATTATTGACCATGTATACTTTGCGACAAACATAAGAGCACTCATAACAATATGTTTTTCATAATAACGAACAAATTTTAGCCTATTTGTACCATATTTGATCCAGGTACCTACCAAAACCAAAATTCGTTCAATTTTCAAGTCGTTGAAGTTGGCCGAAATATCAGCTCGAAATTGTTGGTTAACTTCTTCGCTAAAGTGTAGTTATCGCACAAAATTTACATATTGAAAAAGTGAAGCCTCATCCCGAAAAAGCCTTGATTATACCGATCTGACCTGATTACATGAACTGGAAACAGTTTTATATAAATCTTTTTGTAAGCGATTTTGCGCTTTTACCAGGGAAAATTTTAAATTCACTGGAGCCAATCTTAGAGGCAATTCCAAGTCGTAGCATATACTACCATATGCTGCCGTAGTAGTGGTGCATACCACCAGGTATGCTTTGGTTTTGCCAATCTACTCCAATCACCCCAGGTGCATATTATGAAAAGGAAATAGTTTTCTATCATTACTTTTGTAAGCGATTTTAAAATCACAAAATGAATAAAACATTTTTTTTGCAAATTTCGACTTTAATCATCAACATAGTTTCCTTGAGTTTTTGAGGTTTGAGAATAGGTAGTAGTCGCTGGGAGCTAGATCCATATGATGAATGGGGAAGCAAATTTGTGCAATTCGCAATCTAATATTCGCTATTGATGGTTTTCCTTTCTCAAGATAGTCGACGAATAAATTACCTTGCGCATCCCAAAATACGAAGGCCAAAACCTTACCGGACGATATTTGCGCCTTTGATCCCTTCGTACGACTTTCACCGGGTGCCGTCAGCTGACCGACGTTTTGATTCAGAAATGTAGTGGTGGATCTATCTTTCATCCATTGTTACATATCGACCTAAAAAATTCGGTTTATTACGGTTAACGGTTTTTAATCCAAACGTGGGCAAGTGCGGCACCCTCTTTGAACTCATGGACAAATGTTCATGCAAAAAGGTGTGTAAAAGATGGTCAGACTAATGGTCAGATTTTCATTAAATTTTGACACAAATCCTCTGAAGGTTGATACTTCCTAAAAATCATCTATGTCGGCTTCGGAACTAATTACCTGACGGATTATTTATAAATGTTCATAAATATGTTTGAGGTCTAGGTTTTAATCCGTTTACATATGGATTATTGTATTTTTCGGGATAAGACTACACTTTTCCATTTGTACCATTTTCGGTAGAGCTACACTTTAGCGAGGAAACTAATTTCGGGTTGATATTTCGGACCAACTTCAACGACTTCACTTTTCGGGTTTGGACTTAGACAAATATTAGCAGATTTGTAGTATTGCCAACAATTATTTTCGATGGATGCCAAATTGACGTCAAAATAGTGTTAGCTTGACTGAAATAGTGTTAAGTACCGGACAAGTGGTGCAGTGCATACAGCTTTGGGGCTTGGATCGGGAGGTACTGAGTTCATATTCCACCAAAGGCAGAATGTAAAGCAAATTTTACTCATCGATTAGGATCAGTAATGTTAATAAACACAACTATGACCCTCTGTTGAGGGATTAATGCTGTTTTAATAAAAAAAGTGCTTTCAATAAAATTTTACAACACATTTTTACCTTTACTTTTTCATCTTTAATTTTACTTATAAAATTTTAAAATAAAAAATCTAATATATTCTAATACTAAAACAAATTTTAGTTTTTTGTGTCACACACTATAAGCGATGGTTTTTCTCCTGCAAGTTTCACCCAACTAAGAGTTCGTAGCAAAAAATGGAGAGGTGAACCAGTTGCGCTCAACACCTGAGTTTCGTTTACCACGAATATACATACATCAACCATAAATACATCTTTGTCGTTTTTTGTAAATGCTAAACTTTTCAACATCATTGCAGAAATTGGAAAGCTCCCAATGAAGCTGCTCTTCTAGCACACAGATTTCCATCAAATTTGGTACGGATCTTCCAATTATGGAGAAATTTGAAGTATGCAGTTTTATTCTCAACAGTCAATCCGCGTGGACTGTAAAGATGCCGAATTTTAGTGAAATAATGTTTCGATAACTCGTCATTTCCACTAAAATTTAAAAAATTGTCTGAACCGATTTCGTTTGAAACTTAATTTAGAATATTTTAATTAATAGTCGTTTTTCTCGAAAAAAAAAAACGAAATCGATCCTACGGAAGCTGCCACTTCCGGTGGACCGATTAGAACCAACATTCACTGAGAACTCCCAAGTTAGGGAAAAATCGAAAGTATGAGGTTTCATTCTGATCATTTAATTCATCTGGACTATAGAGCGTCAACAGACATGTAGTATGCACGACGCCACACAACGACACACACACACACACATAGATTTTTTAAAAATCTAGGTGAAGTTACCAAGCCGTTGGAAAATTGGTTTCGAACTAATGTAACTTGAATTCTTTAAGCTGGAAACAGACGTGCAGAAAAACGCTTGCGAGTACGCAGGCGGAAACGTAAATATACACGGATTTTTTCACATGACGTTTTTATTTTTTTAAGCCACCTGTAGCAACTCAATTAATCGCAAAATAATTGATGCTACAATTATCGACACATTCAACATATTAATACGAGACATTCAATTAATTCGATATTCGATAGCCGAAATCAAATTCCATAATCAACCACGCACGAGCGCACGACACTCAACTGGCCACATACACTGGCATTGCGAAAAGCGACACTGAAGTTGATTTCTTCGATTGTTGCACTAAAAATCTTAACTAAACAAAAAACGAAAATATCAAGAAAATAGAAAATAAGAAAAATCTCTCTCTTACGTTTTCTGCTGTCAATTAGAAAACACGCGCCGCGCGTTAAATAAAAAATTTTTTTCTAATTAAAATTAAAAAATCACAAATACGGGTGAGAATTTTATCGAAGTAGATTCGTGTAAATTACATACATTATACATAATAAATAAATATTGAACAATTAAAACTAAATGATCCTGTCGGTTCATCCCAGCTCTGCGAGTCCTTTGATTTCGACGACTCAGGGAACCGCTAATTCTAAAGGCTTTGTTCTTTTTAGGCGCTTCGGTCCATTGGTGCGATCCAGTAGGTTCCACAACTCCTGATTGCCATGTTGCGGTACATGACCCATTGCAAATTGTTGTATTTCATCGCTGACGTATTTCATGTTTAGGTCTTGATGACGGTTGTCATTTCTAATATCCCCAAAGCTCAATACCATACGTCCAGATAGGTTTTAGGAGTTTGTTGTGCCTTGTCATTGTTGTTAGTTCGGAGTTTCTTCCAATAAGCCAGAGCATTTTTCTGAATTTTAAATTCACTTCTTGCCCTTTATTTTTAACATGCTCGTTCCACCTGAGCTTAGAGTCTAGCGTCATGCCGAGGTACTTAGCGTTATCATAATATGGAATTTCTTGCGAAGTCAGTCTAATCGGAATACAGTCCTTAACAAAATTATTTGTGCATCGCAAAAATTTAACAAATCACTCGAGTAAATTTAAAATTTTGACCCAAAAATCAATTTAAACAAAAAAATAATTTATTTGTTATTCGAAATGACCTTTGTACTATGCACAAATAATTTTGGTTCATCAGTGGTCATAACAGCTGTGTCATCCATCAGCAAACGTTCCTTTTCTAGCTTCTACTATGTTTGGTAGATCATTTTTATACAGGGCCCAGGCCACTAACTTGTGGAAGTCCTGCCATAATTTTATATAGTTTTCAGTATTCCCCTTTCTGTCTCACTCGGAAGTAACGGCCATTGTTATAAGGCTTTAGCAATTCCAAATATTGTTTTGGGAAATCTCGGTGGAGCTTAAATTTGAGTCCACGGTACCAAACCTTATCAAGTGCCTAGTTTCCTCAATTGTATCAGTGATCTTATGTACCTGTTCTATCGTTGAGTGCCTTTCTCGGAATCCAAATTGATGTGGCGATATAAGATTTCTGGTCTCTATAATTGGCTTTAGTCTCTTCAGAAACAGTCTTAGGAAAATCTTTGATGTTGCTGTTATAGTAAAGAAATTGGCATATCCACTGTTTTGTCGTTTACCGGTTTGTTAGGTTTTGGATCCGTTATGATGTTCGCTATACTTTCCACTGTCTCGGGACACAACCTATAGTCTAAAGATAGCATTGATTATGTGTTGTAGTTTCCTTAGTGCTTTTTCTGGTAGAGGTTTGATTATTTGCCATGCTATCAAGTCGTATCCAGGGGCTTTTTTATCTTTGAGGTTTTTTACTTCTTGTTTGATTTTTTTCAGAGTAACTGGTAGCACAGATACCTCGCCTATTTTGCTTATAGGTGATTTGGTGGTATTTTCTATGGGTTAGGCAATCATATCAGCTGTTTTTCTCTTCGCTGCGAGTCCAGGTTCCATCAACCATTTTGGTAGCTTTCCACAGAAAATAGTCCGTGTCAAGTTTACCTCTCAGGTTACTTTAGAAGTGAGCAACTGACTCATTCTTAATCTGCTTCATAAAAAAGTTTAAGTTTGTTGCATAAGTTGGTTAGGATTGTTTTGTTTTCAAAGGCCCTAGTTCTCTGCCAAGTCTTGCGAGCTCTTCTTTTCTTGTTAACCAACTCTCTTACTACAACTGGATAGGATATACTTTTTGTAATATTCCTTGCTAATCAGGGGTATTTTTCTAGGCCGCTTTTTGTATACTTTCAATGAGGCTTTCCAGTTCTTGTTCTACCATGTAAGCGTTCCAGATCTGCACTTTTAGATTGACGCTTTCTTCGACTAGCTGCCGAAAGTATTCCCAGTTGGTTTTCTTATTTGTTAGTCTTCGGAGGGCTTGCTTTCCTTATTTTTTTTTGCCTGACGATAGCCCTTCTTCATTTTCGACTGCTAGAGAAATCCAGAGTGAAACTCACATTGTAATGTTCTTCCTGCTTCAAATAGCTCCCTTCCTTTGGGTTCTATTTTACCCAAAGAATAATGTATGTTTTTGCGTTAAAGTCACCTCCAATAATAATTTTGTTTGATGTAGTCTGTAGTTCCCTTTCTTCTTGTTTTTCCAGTAGCTCGCCCATAGATTCTAGTCTTTGGTCGTGCGCCGCCAGATGTGAATTGATAGCGTTTAGCTTCTGAAGTATTTCTTACAGGACATGGTTTTCCTGACTCGGTGTTTTCTGGATATTTTTGTTTAATTTGTGCATATGTTGTGCGTTTTCTTACTTTGGCGCTAGTTATATTGTTTTGGGTAGGATTGCATCTTAGGTTGAGAACTCTGGTTTGATTAATTTCTCTTGTTGTCTCTTATTTCTTATTTCTTGCAGCTCTTTGGCTTCCTCGCAGCCTCTGTAATTTTCTTTGTGATAATTACCACAGTGCATGCATTTCACTGGTTCATCCTTACTTTTCTTGCAGTCTTTTGTTGGGTGTTTCCCAGCGCACTTTACGCAACTCGGCTGCCTATTACAGTATTCGCGTGTGTAGGTATACGCCTGACAGTTGATTCATTGTGGCATCTACTAGTGTTCTTTTTTAATGTCTCGATCTTAGCTTTCACATTAAAGATTGCTTTGATTCCATACACCCTATCAACTATCCCAGCGTTGTCAAATTTTAGCATGAAGGTCATTCGATGTTTTGAGCAGTGAATTGCGTTTCATAACATTCTGTAGCTTTCTGGGTCAAGTGCATTCACTTTCTAAACGTTATTATTCAGTGCAGTGACTTTATATTTATCGTCTAATGGGTGGAGGTGTTATCTCTTTATGTATTGGCTGATTTTCCTGCACTTTTCCTTGTTTAAATACGTTGTGTGTATTAACTGGTTGCAGTGACCTTTCTTTCGGTTGCAGTGATACGTTCTTATGTAGATTCACTAGATCCGTGGATAACTGATCAGGTCATTAGGGTTGTAGTATTCTTACGCTCTGTGTTGATTGTTCCACCTCAGGCGAAGATTCTGTTTTTTTTTGTTTTGACGTTTAGTTTTAATTTGCCTTCGTATAAAACTCGTTTCATGCGCCAATTCATCTTCATCTGTTTCATAGGTAGCTAGGGTATTTTTACGCTTGATTCTTATTTCTGATTAAAGCAATTTCTTCTATAAACTGTTGAACTTCTTTAAATAGTTGTCGATTGCGTTTTCTCTAGCGATAACGTGATGGTTTTCTTGGATCATGTTCTGCATGCGTTCAGCATTTTCGTTCTCCTGCTGATTCTCGCGATGCATTTGTCTAGGTGTTGATCTAGAGATTCTTGAGTTTGGTATGAATGGAATCCATTGAGCTTGCTTCGTGTGAGGGTGGATCAGCCAACTGTGTAGTTGGCAAACCACCTGGGGTAAAAGTTCCGTTTTATTGTACACGCATTGCTTCAACGATTGGTAGTGGGTCAATATCATTTGCTAGGTTCTCGGTGTTCGGTTATCGGAGGTTGGCATCTGGTCTAATATAATGACCTTCTAGACCAACGCCCCTCGCCCCTTATCGATACACAAATAACTATTAAATCATCCCCATTTGAACAAACTATGAGTGGAAAACATTGTTCATAATCATCCTGTAATTACATATATGGGTAATGTACATGACGTGTTATACAAACAATGTAATATCCCAATCGATAATTATATCGCTTTAACTTTAAATAAACAATAAACGATTAGCCTCAAAATGTTTATTTCCAATTCATTTGAGCATAATTAAAATAACAAAACTAAAAATGTAATTACATCGTTTAATTAAAAATTTCACCTCACTTCGAAAACATTACAAAACTATTTATCATTCCAAATAGTTTCGGAACTCGACCAACCGTATTATTTAAACATAATAGCCAAAATGCAATTGCTCAGCGTTATCATATTACTGCAAGTACTTGCAATCACAGCGTCATCGCATACTAATTTTTTGGATAATTCCAATTTAACAGCAACAATTAAAAGCAAAAACTTCACCAATATCCTAATTATACACGATAATTATCATGCAAATAAAATAAATTTAAATCGTTTTGTACACAAACTACAGCATTCAATTATGCTACCTGTAACGCTTATAAACTGCAATCGTAATTTTACGATTCGACCGAATTTAATTTACAAAAGGGTGTTTGCGTTAAACAAAAATATCCAAACGGATTTGCCATTGGTTTATTTGTACCATAAACATTGTTTATTCGTCGTGTTGATTGAACAGCACAATTCTGATGAATTGTTAAAGAGGACAAAATTTCTATGACATAATAAATCGCTGTACGTTATTGATGACGCGAATTTGGATGAAATGAAAATTTACAAAATATTTCACCATTTATTCCACCATTCGATATTTAATGTGATTTTGATAAATAGTTTTAGTACTGAATTTTATTATATCGTGCCGTTCGATAAAATTAACAGTGATTTTAATGTGCGCTACACCAAAGGATTTAGTGGCGACATCTTACATGTATTTAACGACAATATTGTGAACTACAATCGAAATAAATTTTATATTGGCGAAGTTGTTACAATTGTGCATGAGGGCCACAAATTATTTTTTAGCGCATTGGAAGCTTGCTGGTGTTCAATGTGATTGCTTGCGTATTGCTTGTCGTATTCATGAAAATATTTAAGTATTTATTGAAACAGTCACAGATTGGAATTTTGGACATCATGTTTGAAATGTATAAAATAGTGCTAAATTTGGCACTCAGCTTGAAATATCACAAAAAAGAGTTATTTTACTTGGTGCCCCTCGTATTTTCCCAGTTCATAGCAATACAGCAGCTGATTTTAATTAGTTTGTTATTAGTGCCGCCGTTGCGAAACCAATTTTGTAACGTTAAACCAAATTTTAAATTCTTGATTAAATGTTTACGCTCTAGGTGCGCAATCTAATTATGGAAGCCAGGTGCGACGTGTTCGTGCATTTCTAAACGTTGAATATGAGCACAACCTATTTTAGCGGAATTGCAAAATAGAGACGGAGTCTCGTATTACCATATACCCGAAATAATTATACGCCGTGAGTTACTAGTATTTCACGCACAAGCCGATTTGCCGAATTTCGATTACATTAATAATTTGATAATGCGATTGTGCGATTATGGACACTACAATGAGTTTGTGAAATCAGTTAGACCAAACCGAAAATTTTATTTGAACGATCAATCAGAAGTGTTTATTAATTTGGGGCATTTTACCACTGTGATAAAATTTTGTGCACTTTTGTACTTAATTTCGACAGCAGTACTGCTTGCGGAAATATTTTATTATAATTTTAAATGTATTAAATCGTTTATTATATCAAATATGTGGTGCAGCAATTGGTTTATTAAAAAGTAATTAATTTGAAGAATTATTTCTGTATCATTAAAATGTTTGTTTTAATTTAATATTTAATAATGGGGTCGATTCTGCTGAAAGTTTTCTGTGGAAGTTAAAACAGATAATGCTAGTAGTGTTTGTGCTGTGTTCTGTGGGCCGGGCTTAAAAATTAAGTAAAATAATTACATTTTGGGTTATTCTCGGTTATTCCTTGAATTTTATTGTATTTGACGCATACATGCGATTTCTATATGAAATTTTGGATTATTCTGGGTGATAGAACTGTTGTAGAGGGCTCCTAAATAGATAATATTGTGAAGCCCTGTATGGAATTAAGTTTATTCTTATTCTATTATCTATTATCATTATATACTTGATTTACTTTATATACATCATTTGATTTATATGCTTGGGCTACTTCTATATGTCGTTTTAAATGTTGCCGTAAACAACATTTACATACCGAACTGAAATTGGATATAAAAATATTATATCCAAGTCGCCAAAAAACACTCGATCACTCGAAAATCGCGAAAAATATCGAAAAAGATTCATGCTGTATAAGAAAGCAGAAAATTTCCAGCAGAAAATTTCCAGCAGATAAATGCGTTTTTGCTATTCACCGCTAGAGGCATCATTATCACAAAAAGGAAATTTTTTCTGCTGATATTGAAACCAGCAGAAATTTGTTCAGATTTTTAAGCAAATCAATAATTCTCAGCAGAAAGTTTTATGAAAAATCAAAGCATTTATGAAACAGAAGAGAAAATATATGTTTAGACGTTTTGAAACGAAAAAAGTGAAATTTTCCTTAGAAAAAAAGGCTCTCAAAATATACTAAAATTATCATAATCATCATAATGCAAATACATGTTGGTAGCACTTTGGGTAGATGTTCTTATGGTAGCTGACATCATAATCTATATACATGAGCAACATAAGAATCACAACTGGCGTCACTAGCATTCCATAAATTTTTCACATTTGCACATAGTGAAATTTAAAACTACTCAAACCCATAAAATTGATTAGATTTGCGAGAACGGAAAATAAAATGTATTCCTTAGATAGGGAAATGGCTCTTGACTTATTTGATTGTGTCAACTTGAAGCTAACATTTGCAAATAGTGAAACGATGCTACTAACTCTACCATACCCAGAATTTATATTAACAAAAACCACTCAAACCAATAAAATCGATTAGATTTGCAAGAACGAAAAATGATTTTTAACCCGTAGATATGGAAATGGCTCTAGATTAATTTGATTGTGTCACCCTGAAACTAACATTTGCACATAATGGAATTGTCCGACAAACTCCACGATATCCAGAATTTATCTAAACTAAAACCACTCAAACCAATAAAAACGATTAGGTTTGCGAGAACGAAAAATGATGCCTATCTCCTAGACAGTGTTGTGCCGTATTATCTACACCGTGCGTAGATAATTGATATTCTACACGTGTAGACGATGTACGTAGAAAATTAAAAGAATAGCGTCAACAATGTAGAGAATGTAGACAATGTCGAATATTATTATTTATTTTAATGGATTTTTTGTTAATGGAACCGTTTCAATATGGACAATACAATAAAAACTTTTAACTCATTTAAAAACTTAAACCCAAGATTTTTTTTGGTAATAAGCACATTTCTGTACACTCTGTCGAGAAATTAACGGGAGTTGGTCATTTAAAAAACCCCCCGCTTAAAAGGATTGTAAATTTTTTTTTGTCGCTAAGTTGGCACAACCTCTATCTTGACGTGAAGTTTGGGCGCGATCTGTCATTTAGTTTGTTTATAGTGCTCTCTTTTGTCAGTTCATCTCAATCGAACAAAGAAAATAGAAAAAAAAGAGAAAAAGGTCAGCCAGATCCATATCAGGTGAATACCTTGAGTTAGATGGACCGACTGGATATTTCAAGCAATATTTTGTTGCCTGCTAGGCTGGACCATCTGATTCTGATGGGTGGTATTATTTTGATTTCCAGCCATGACCTTTCTAGTTGTTTCGCTCGTGCTATAGCATTGTTCGTGTTAATGTTACAGCTAGTCGTCCAACTTTCCAATCCAGAGACCTTCTTGTTAAGCCATTCTGGGACTTCCTAGTGTATAGCCAATCCATATCTACTTGTTGGTGTGGCGGGATAGGGTAATTTCTGCCTTTATTTATTCGTTTCTTTAAATCTTCATCTGATCCACTTCTTTGCGCTAGAGTACATATAACCAAAGGTATACAAATTAATTGACCGTTTAGCCTAATCGTTTTGGTTTTCCGGATATTTGTTTTCAAGACAATTACTTTTGCTATATCTGATAGCTTCTATACTTTATGTTGGATTCCGGCGTGTTTATGTGTTAGCAGTCATATGTCATCTGCCTCCAGTCTGAGTTAGACTACATAATTAAGACATGTATTGTGTTAATATGATCGGTGCCGCTTTGCTCATTCTTTCATGTTACCTTTTTTGGTAATCGTTATAGTCAAGTCTACCTTCCATTTTCACGGTATTCTACCTTAAGTCAATACTTCTGTTATTATTGCTGTTAGAGTCGTTGAAGTTGTCGTTTTGTCTCCTTTGAATATTTGAGCTCTGTTGTTAATATTTGATCAGATGCATCCTTTATTGGTAAGATATTGACAAATTGTCCACGTGCCCATCATCCACGTTTATGTAGTGACGCATTTTTCGGATTATTGATTTCACTTCATTTCTTGATTTCTCGTGCAATAATCTTCGTATTGACGTTTCAACTCCTACGTATTTTGTTGGCACATTTGCAACTTAAGTTGATTTGCAACTGATCCAGAGTTTGCGTCTGTATTCTTGCTATACCCGAGCGTCTTAGTAGTTGTTTCTTGATTGGTTTGGAAGCTGAGCTTGAGCGATTCACAGAATGTATTCCTTGTGTCAACACCTTTTAATCTGTCGGTGTTAAATTTTTCCGATTTGAATTGATGCATTTCACGGACTTAACTTTGAATTGTGATATTACCAGTTAATGGTCACTGTAAATATCTGCACCTCTTATTTACTCAACATCTTGTAATGGCGCGAGAAGTTTCTTGTTAATCATTACGTGATCTGTTTGGTTTCTTGTTCTGCCATCATTTGTGTTAATAGAACTCATCCTTGGTTGTTTCAATCTGCGCCTTCTGTTGGGGCATAGCACTGAATTCGGTTTTGTGTTTCGTATTTTTATGGACTCTTGCTATTATTATTTGACTTTCAACTGAGTTCCATCCCATCCCTTTTTGCTTTGTCTGTTGTTAATATATCATCGCATCTGGAGGGAATTTCTTTCGTTTGTGTTTACTTTTTTCCTATTTCAGTTCCCTGAGGCCAAGAGTTTAGATTTTATAATGCTTCATCTCAATCTCTCGACAAAATGGAATTCTCAGCAACCTGAACAAAATGGATATCGCTTACATTAAAAAGTTCCCATCTGTATTCTTGTTCAAGTAAAGATTAATGACAATTATTACACAATTTTTGTCTGGAAAAACCTTATGAACAATTGGTTGTGCACAAACTCGTCGTGTGGCCGCCATATCTGTAGGCAACATTTTTTAATTATTATTTTTTTAATTTGAGTCGACCCAAAACCAAAAACTTAAAACACTAAAATAAATTAAAAAATTATTTTCTACTAGAACTACCGGTAATATACCCGACTACGTTGCTCAAGTTTATGATAGACAGAGAATTTTATTGGCACATTTTTTTTTAAACCATAGCTGAATTTAGCCTCGTACAGCAATTACAATTTATTTGTTAATTTATTTATTAACTCTTAACTAATACAGCGTTATCATAATCGACTAAGTTCATGAAAATGCATTCCATACCGACATTTTATTTGTTCTCGTTAAAAACGAAATCGATTTCAACCTGAATGAACATTTTTTGTTATTCAATGAATGAAAATTTTGTAGTTGAAAATTAGAATCAATACTGTAGATCAGCAAATGTTACAGGATCGCGTAAACGGTTTGTATGAAAGTTACGAAACCTATCAGTGTACGCTAAAAAATGTCAACTATTAAACCAGGATTTATAAAAAAATTTCCACGAACGAAAATGAAATCGTTTATGGTTGTACCAATATCGAAGACATCGATTGACCAAGATATTTTAATCAAACCAATTTTATTACACCTCAATTAAAAAATTGGAAAACTGTAAGATGACAACTTCGTACAGAAAAACAATGGAAAAAACAACAAACAACAATAATTTACATTGTCTACATATTCTACCAGATAACGACATTGTCTACGCAAAAACTAATTGTCTAGTCTACTTGTCTAATGTGTTTTATTTTGTTTTCTCAAGATTATTTCTTACTCTTTCTGTTGCTACCGTTTCTGCAAAATAAAAAAATATGGCGCTTATTTTCGTCTCTTTCTATTATAATATAGTTATTTCGCCAAAATTTTGGTTTAACAGTGTAATTACTAATACATGTTCTGTATACAAATTTCTTATTGGATTGTACACGGTGGTGATATATGTACACGGATTTTTTTTGGACAAACTTCACAACTGTACTACAGCACAAAAAGAATGGGCGTGAAGTTTATCACACTTTATTTCACACATATACGTATATGAATCATATTGGAATACGCATAATCCAATTGGATTCTAATTGATTTTTAGTGCATGTGTACACTGTTATGAAATGAATTATTTTTCAGGAAAAATGTCAGTAAAATTAACTAGAAATTATTAATTTACTTAGAATTTGGTAGTGTTCGATAATGTGATTATTTTAATTTAACATAATAAGCATATATTTTTTATATGTGTGTTAATTAAATAAAAATTCTCGTTAAACCAAATTTTACTCACGGTCCGATTGAAGTCTTTTCAATTTTTTTTGTTTGGATTTTCTTATACGCTTTTTGCAGCTGCAACAAAATTATTGAAAGCTAAAGCTGCAATGACGAAAATGTATCGTAAGCAACATAACTTTCCAAAGAAGCATTCCAGAGGTTACGTCAAACGGTTGCTAATGGCGTTAATTAGTTTATGTAAATGTGATACAATTCGTATCGTGTCCGATTCAGATAGGTTATTAGGTACAGTTTGTGTACTAATCTATTAGTACGTAAACCAAAGGCGCAAACCTTAAAAGCCGAGTACTTTGATTAAAACTAAACCATATAACTCTAATTAGATTTCTAATTAAATGATTTTAATATCGAAATTTATTTATTTAGTGGGCTAATAGTAAAATGGTAAGTCATTCACATAAACTGTAAAAGTCCAATTTCAGCTCCAAGACAAATTTGAGTCTCTCCGAAAAAATTCGTGAACATTTTGGGACTCGGGTTGGAGAATGATATATAAAAGCTGAGCAGATGAGGAATCTAATTAGCTATTAGACACACTATCGGAACTTGAGTCAAGATCTCTTGTAAGGAGTGTTAATGGCCATTTTCAGTTCCATGATAAATTTGATTTTCTTCTAAAAAAATTCGTGAACACTTTGGGACCCGGGTTGAAGGGTGATATATGAGCTAATCAAATGAGGAATTTAATTAGCTATTAGACACACTATCGGAACCTGAGTGATCATCTCTGGTAAGGAGTGTTAATGGCCATTTTCAGTTCCAAGACAAATTTGACTTTCTTCGAAAAAAATTCGTGAAATCTTTGCGACCCGGGTTGAAGAGTGATATATGAGATGATCAGATAAGGAATTTAATTAGCTATTAGACACACTATCGGAACCTGAGTGATCATCTCTGGTAAGGAGTGTTAATGGCCATTTTCAGTTCCAAGACAAATTTGACTTTCTTCGAAAAAAATTCGTGAAATCTTTGCGACCCGGGTTGAAGGGTGATATATGGGCTGATCAGATGGGGAATTTAATTAGCTATTAGACACGCTATACGAACCCGAGTGTGAGGGGATGATTTAAGAGCTCAACGAATGAAGAATTTAATTAACTATTAGACACACTATCGGAACCTGAGCCAAGATCTCTGGTAAGGAGTGTTAATGACCATTTTCTCTTCCAAGACAAATTTGATTTTCTTCGAAAAAAATTCGTGAACACTTTGGGAACCGGGTTGAAGGGTGATATATGAGCTAATCAAATGAGGAATTTAATTAGCTATTAGACACACTATCGGAACCTGAATCAACATCTCTGGTAAGGAGCGTTAATGGCCATTTTCAGTTTAAAGGCATATTTGATTTTCTACGAAAAATATTCGTGGATACTTTGGGACCTGGGTTGGGGGACGATGTTTGAGATGATCAGATGGGAAGTTTAATTAGCTATTAGACACACTATCGGAATCTGAGTCAAGATCTCTTGTAAGGAGTGTTAATGGCCATTTTCAGTTCCAAGACAAATTTGATTTTAAAAAATTCGTGAATACTTTAGGACCCGGGTTGGTGGATGATTTAAAAACACAACGGATGAGAAATTTAATTAGCTATTAGACACACTATCGAAACCTGAGTCAAGATGTCTGGTAAGAAGTGTTAATGGCCATTTTCAGTTCCAAGAAAAATTTGAAAAATTCGTAAACACTTTGGGACCCGTGTTGAAGGGTGATAAATGAGCTGATCAGATGGGGAATTTAATTAGCTATTAGACACACTAGCGGAACCTGAATCAACATCTCTGGTAAGGAGTGTTAATGGCCACTTTCAGTTCCAAGACAAATTTGATTTTCTTCGAAAAAAGTTCATGGATACTTTAGGACCCGGGTTTGGAGATGATTTAAGAGCTAAATGGATAAAGTATTTAATTAGATATTAGACACACTATCGGAACCTGAATCAACATCTCTGGTAAGGAGCGTTAATGGCCATTTTCAGTTTAAAGGCATATTTGATTTTCTACGAAAAATATTCGTGGATACTTTGGGACCTGGGTTGGGGGACGATGCTTGAGATGATCAGATGGGAAGTTTAATTAGCTATTAGACACGCTATCGGAATCTGAGTCAAGATCTCTTGTAAGGAGTGTTAATGGCCATTTTCAGTTCCAAGAAAAATTTGAAAAATTCGTAAACACTTTGGGACCCGTGTTGAAGGGTGATATATGAGATGATCAGATGGGGAATTTAATTAGCTATTAGACACACTATCGGTTAATTTGTTTAACTATGTGGAATATTGCTTTACTCTTTAAGGATCATTACCATACGTGCAATTTTAAAAAATCGTGCTACCTTCATATCGTTTAGACAACGGACAAAAATCAATCAAGGCAAAAACGGACTTATAGCTAAACCGTTTTTCTGGAAAATACTTAGTTGCATTTGATGAGCAGTAGACAAAGATATTCCTTACGGTTCCGTTTAACAATAAACAAGTCAAATGTAATACGTGTTCAAAGAACAATCTAATCAAATGTTGTTGGAAAGTTTATAAATGAAAATTCTGAAAAGCTAAAACCATATACGAATTTATTAGAATTCGATTTAAAATTCCAAAATTAATTTCTAAACAATGGTTACAAAAGAAAAAAAGAAAAAAAGTGAAAATTGAATTTTCATTATCACAATAACAATACAAACAAAACGAGAATCTGTTTTCCGATTGTAGAAACACAGATGAGAAAAACCGGAGCAGAACGTGTAAACTAAAAATAAAAATTAATTGGTAAACAGTTACACTTCGGCACATACAATCAACACATACGAGTCGACATGTAACTTTAGCCAGGTGGATCGAGGAGCAAAACTATTTTATTCAATTACAAATATGTTTTGTGTTTGAGTTTTATAATCAATTTTTTATGATGTTGCAGTATTACGAATTCTAACAGCAGCAGGCGAAAGAAAATTTTTATTCATTTTCCATTTTATTTTCCAATCTCCAGTTGAATGGTCAATTCATTGTTGATATGTTCCAAATGTAACCATATATGTACATATAGATGGGTAAAGTACTCGTATATCGTGTGAGATGCGATACCAACCGTATATGTTGTAATGTTACGACACCACAATATGGTATTCATTCTACATAATTGAATGGCACATTGGGGTGGACACAATTTGACTATGAGGCTTATGTTTCTTCTGGTATTATGGCCTTTTTCTATATAACTACTGATTTCGAAAATTTATTTTAAAATAAAATACTGCTGAATTCTTTTGAAGTGAAATTGTATAATTCTTAATTGTTAATAATTTAATAAAGTCGCCTTGCATGTTTTTTAAATAATCATTCGGAACGTCAGAACGAAAGGGTGTTGACGTAAAAGTAAAAATACTTTTAATTGACAATAAGACAATTGCATCTCCCTATTGTTTACGATGCCTGGTAAACCCTATCTACATAACTAAATATAATTAAATATCATATCGTCAAGTTTTTTAGCCTGGATAGGTCTACCCATGATCATTTAAGTTCGCTAAATTAGTTTCGGTTTTCTGTATGAAAACTTCAAAACCTTTGAAAATTACCTCCTGCTAGCAAATAATATAGCTTCCGAGATATTCTGAAGTTCATACTGGCATAATCGAGTCCTCAAAGCTTTCTAAAAACTGGGAGACTTGCTTTGTTTCTTCCCTAACTTTTTTATAGTATTTTAATTTGCCTTATAAGGGTGCCAACCTTGAACATTCCCTGCTAGTGTTTTCGGAGTTTTTGTACATATTAAAGGCTTTTTGATACGATAACATTCTCCTAAATACTAACCCACGTGGTAAAAATTTCTCAAGGCGTGTAGGTGTAGTATATCTTAGATGAGGCCACAAAATTTTTTTGACCTAGGGTTCCTGAATAAGATCGTCTCTAAGCTTAGCCAGTCTGAGAAACAAGCTACCACCTCATGGAATTAATTACGGATCATCTAGCAACGCTTACTTCATTCCTCGCTATATTGTATCGGCATCGTCAGACCCAAGGAACATTATGTGATGCAGTTTAATAGTAGATCCTCAATGGTCGTACTTTCGCAGAGTTTGAAAAGACCCCTGCACTTCTCTTTTTAACACGTTCTCTATTTATCTGTTCAAATTTTGTAATTTACCACGTTTTTTTACTTGTACGGATGTAAACCTGCAATCGAAATTTAAACCACTCCTCGGCTAAAGAGCTCAAATGTTCAGTGGTGCTCAGTGCGCGAGGACAATACATGTATCAATCATTTAAAACACGTCGTGAGCCATGATACCATTGTGAATAAATTACTTTGCTAATGCGTGTGTAATATCAGGTTCGTCTATTATTCATTTTATGTAGGGATTGATGTCTTTCGTTTATACTTTACTAGATTTATTACCCCGGTATTGCATGGGAGAAATTAAAAATTGAATGTTGCTAACTTTAAATCACCTTTGAATTTTTCTATTGATCGATTATCGTAAGCGATTGGTCCTGTGTTTCACTCTGTTCACTTGTTTCACGAGGTCGAAGAAGCCGCCCTTTCTAAATCGATTCAATTGATTGATAACGTAATTCATTTCGTACAATATTTCAGAGTCGACTGTATGAAATGGGCCCACAGACCCAGGGGGCCAACCACTTCAAAAATATAACGAAAACGTGCTTACCTTGGCATAAACCACTTTGCAAAATTTTAATCCGAATATATGAAGGGTGTGGAAATTCATAATAATGGTGCCCTTGATTTAGGGAAAGCATCCTTCTGATTGGGGCATGTCACTAATTTCGAAAAATCCCTTTCCTAACCCGATTCCCGTAAACACATTTTTAATAAAATTTAATTTTAGTAAAAATTTATACCTAGACCGCGGGGCCCAACCCCTTCATTAATATCGTAAGGTTGGTTCTGAATATGCAACTTATGCATGGTCAAAATTACTTGACAATCGGTTGAGCGGCTGAAGCGCTCTTTCGGAATAAACAGACATTTTTGGGGAAAATATTATAGAGCACCTAGACCCAGGGGGTCGGCCTCTTCAAAAATACATATTATGAAAACCAGTTTTTTTTATATGAATTACCTATGCAAAATTAGAATCCGATTGGATGAATGGTTTGGAAACTTATAAAAAATTGATTGATCCTGGGACGGTCCCCGCAGACTCGAGCATATCGCTAATTTCAAATAATTGTTGTAACCCCTTCTAGACCCCGAGGCCCACCTCGAGTTGTACCAAATTAAAAACCTTCGCAGGCGTGCGTACAACAACACATCAAAGTTTCAGCGCAATCGGATGAATGGTATAGGAACCCATACGGGGTCATAGACGAACTAGATTTTGATATTTTGACAAAATCATTTCTAACGTCTACAACAACAAGTTTGTTAATAGGTACTGTGATTTGTACTACACCAGCAGTACTTCTTTCCGTTTATTGTGGGCCCTGATCAAGCCAATGGATCTAGTGTACACGTACGATGTTTTATTTGGCATCTGTTGAAGCTGACGATTAGTGCTCCATAAGGCAAGAAGTATTTTCGTACATCGTGTTACGTAGGCCTTGGTCGAATGAAGCATCCCTCTCCATTTTAGTTCGTAACGGCTGGCTGGACTTTTTTTGGTGTTCTGCAAATTCAATGTTAGATTTTGCAAATAGAATTGAGTTCTTCCAGTAATTAAATATTACAGAAAGATTACAGTACAGAGTCATCTATTTTGAGAAGTGCTCCATTCCTCTTAGGTGATACAAGTGTGCTCGCTTTTTGATTAGAATATCTACTGGGAGTACGCCGGCCAGAACCCTAACAGCATCTTGTTCCTGGTCCACTTGTTGCAATCCTTTGTAAATTATTACGTGATTCAGTCCCCCATAGAACGTGAGAAATTATTCCCATACGTTTATCAAGGTCAACTACAAAATACCTCACAGTCGTGGCCATTTTTATGTTTCGACCATTTAAAGATATTGTTGGAGGTCGGCAAGAGTCAAGTGAGATTTTATTTGGTACACACCATTGGTTCATACTATTTATTGCGATTTCTGTCATCCGCGAATTCAATTTCATCAAGGTCATTAATCATTAATCATGCTTGAGTTAAACATGTAAAGTAACAGAATTACACATATTACTGGTTTTCTCATAACCGGTAGCAACATAATGGGTCTGTAAGATTTCGAAGGTAGTAGATTTCTCTCGCCAGGTTTCCGGATTACAACCTTTTGCCTGATTTCCACACCTGCGGACAGCAACCAAATTTTAGGCAGCTGTTTAATAATTTTACTATGCTGGCTTCTATGATAGGCCATGCAAGCTGAATTATTTCAGCATTCAACTTGTTAAGTCCTGGTGACTTGTAACCTTTGAAGCAATTAAGAGCACCGGTGACTTCTTCCCACGTAAATGGCGAGTCTTCAGCAACCGTGGATATTCAACTGGTGTTGGTAGCAATCTCACGCATGGCTACATGTGACTCAGATCATTTGATATTTCGTCCGGTAGAAGTAACCTACTAGGATCTACTTGGTGTTCATGTGGCTTTTGCATTTCCTTGCAGCTTCCACAGGTTTGTCTTTATTTGGCCAACCCTTATAACATTGACCATGCAACTGTAATTCTTTGCAATATGACCGAATCGCTGGCACGTAAAGCACCTAATCGGAATTACAAACTCTCTCACATGGCATCGTAACCAGTCTACGTGAAGTCTTCCACACTTTAGAAAGAGCTCCAGATTTAGACCATTACAAATTGAAACACAATGCCGAATTCGCTGTCTACGATACTTCCAACACATTTTAAAACACATGGAAATTTAGGAACCAACCGTTTAGAATTTTCTCAATTCAATTCTTGATTACCTTTAGCAGTCTTTGAAATATTTGCCAGAAACTAAGGTTATTTTAGTTGCTAAATGTGCTACAAAAACTCCAAAATTAAAGAGCGAATTGTAAATTATGGATCTCCTCATATTGCATGGAAAATCACAACCAATCCAAAATCCAAGTTTAAACCTTCCAACCAAATTTCATATTTTCATTTCATGCGTAGAATTACACTAGAAACCGTCTGAACAAATTTATGTGAATTCAAACTCAACCCTAAAAACCAAAATGTCATCATCATTGGTTACGAAATGGCGGAACTCCGTTTAGAATAATAATTTCGTTATAATTCGTAAAGATTTAACGGAGTGGTCTTTTCGGAGGTCAACTCAAAAGTGTATAGTCCGCCTAAATTTTGGAAAACTAGACTGGTATTTTTGCAAAATTAATTTAGATTCTTTTAGCTTATAGTCGATTTTTTTCGTAAAGTAAAATTATAAAATAAAAACAAAAATCCCTTTCATGATCGTGCTGCCTCTTGCGACGAGTAGCGTAACCCCTTATTTTCAAACAACATTGTTCTTTTTAGTTGCAGATTTCGCATCAAATGATCTACTACCATAATACTTTATTTAATTGGGTCAGAATTTATAACAACTGTGTATAATTAAACATCGGTTAATTTTATTGGCTCTTTTTTTAAAAAAATGTAACACTTAGCAATAATAGTTAAAACATTCGACCATCTGTAACGTAATTGCCAACGATTAGATTAAAAAACTATTCAATTGATGATAGTGATGTCCTAATTGCATATTTAAATTAATTATAATGCTTTTAATCTATTACTATTTGCTTGCTCTTTAAACTACGACAAAATGGTATTTCGTCTATACGTTCTCGTAGATAGGGATAGAGTTCCAAAGACCGTATCATCTGATAATTATTTCATTCATTAAATTTCATGTGAGAGCAAACATAAAATTCGAAATAAATTTTCTACTTGCGCTGTCTATAGACGTATCCTAGATATTGTACTAATGCGATACTATTAAAGTATCACAACCATCTGCCACAATTCCCATACATTACTCAATTTTCGTATCCGTATACATCTCCGTTTGAAATGGGTCCTTGTGTGTGCACTCTTGTTTGGTTTTATAATAACATAAAGACCGAATTGTACCAACCATCATACACAAGGAACATAATGTTTAAAAAAATAAAATTAAAAGGAAATTTCAAAAATGAATTCGGGTTTTCCATCCTGGTACACAGGGAGCATAAACCAACAGCATACAAAAAAAAAATATAAAATCCAAGAATTTTTCTGGTAAAAAAAGGATCCATTCTCGTAAATCCTAGTTAATCACATATCAATTATTTATTTTATTTATGTTTTTTGTTGCTTCTTGAAAATCGTTTTACTGTTATTTGTTGTATTTTAAGGTTTTGCCCGTTGCTTTCGTTTTACGCTGGCAAGGAGAAACGAAAATGAATCAGTGGAGCAAACGAATGAACCTAATATTAGGAGGAAACCGCACACACACACACACACACATCTACACAAATTATATATTAAATCAACGAATCCAAAATTGTGATTTATTAGAAAAAAAATTTGTGAATTAATTTGGCGGAATATCAGTTTTCATTCATCCTTTTTTCGATATATGTAGCGCGTGCCTGCCTGCCTGCCGGATACAGTAGAAACATTTGTAGGCGTTTTATTATCAGTTAGTGGAATATCGCTGTGAATAGAAGATATAGTAATGGTCCTAATATACTCCTTTGGTGTACTTCAGCTTTGAACTCATTAATTTGTGAGCAACCTTGTTCCTGTTTAATATGAAAGTGTCTGTCCGTTATGTATGATTCAAGAAGGTGAAAGAATTTTGGTGGTAAAACCTGCCTAAGTTTGAGCAATAGACCGACGTGCCAGAGCTTGTCAAAAGTTTGAGCCATGTCAAGAAAAATTGCTGAGAAGACCTTCTCTTCTTCATATGAATGATATCGGCACATCAAGCAATTTTGATATAGTTTTCCATGCTTATAATCGCTTCCAAAATTTTTATACCTTTAGTACATATCTGATTATGAAGGCTGCCTTAATTATGATGGTCAATGGATTGGATTTATTTTTTTTACTTATGTAAATGTAACACTGATCTCTCGTCAGGATAATTTCTTGATGATCATTTTCTTCTATTTCTTGTACTTGTTACAAGCTCTCCTGCATCTCATTTGGCAGAAATATGTCCCTTAGATGAACAGCAAAGGCTACTGTGTTTTGGTCATTACTTCTTGCCTAACTTCCATTGCTTGTTCCTACAGTTGGAATATGAGTTACTGTGCGTTTCTTTTTCAATGATCGTAGATACGAGTTCGTGGCTTCATTTTTCGATCCTTTATTTCTCTCCTTATTCGCTGGGTTAAATTATTAAGCTTATTTTTAACCGTGGGCATCATCATATGCTGCCATTTGTTTTAGATTCTCTAACCCTTTTGATTTCGCGTATATTCTATTATTGAATTCTTCTTTGAGTCCTTCCCAAACTGTACATGTATTTGTTAGGATAGGCTTGCTTGGTTTGGATATTATTTTGTTGATGAGAATAGACGAGTGGTCTGCGATTGAGTCGACACCTTCTTCGATACTAACGAAAGTTGTCCGTAATTTTCTAGTTATAAAGAAATCGGGAAGATCGGTTATTTTATTGACATTTTTGGGCTAGAAAGTTAAATTTCCAGTAGAGTGTCAATCTCTTTATATCTATAATGAACAATGAACTTTTATCTTAAACTTTTTAGGAACTTTATAAAGTCATCTTTCTTTAGGTTATATCGCGGTGGGCAATAAACTGCAGAAACGCTTAGTGAATGATTTTTGTTCTTTTGCAGTGTTATCTGGGTTTATTGGGATTATTCGGATAAATATGAATATATTATTCGGATATAAAACAAACATCACTTGTTTGGATGCCCAAGATCATTTACAATCCTGCTGATGTTGCAATAGCCCGTTGGCGTTCCATGTTAATCATTTATATTTTATCCTGACTCTGTTTTCTATTTTTGTACGTCTTTGTTCCACTATTCTGTCTAAAAAAATTTAGCATCATTTGAATATAAAGTTCGAAGCCGTTATTTATTTGTGTTTAACTTTTAGCAACTTTGGAATATTGGAAGACTGTACTTTGATGTATGTGGAATGTAGTTTTGATTTCTGTTCTCTTTGGGTTCCTTGGCTCTATACAATTAACTTTTACTTCTATTTACTTCTCATTTCGTAACTTATGAAGTTCTTTGGCAACTATACCACTTTTGTAGGTTGCGGAATGTGGTTTGCCACAGGTCACATGCGTTGCTGAACTTTCTTTTACATTCTCAGTCTCTCGCAATAGTTATGAGTGTGTTCATGTACCTGGTATATTTCGTATTGTAGAAGCAACCATGATTTTGTTTGAGCTTGAATCTCTATCTTCATATTTAAGGTGTATCAAATTGCATTATTATTTTGAGTGGTTTATTTATTATCTTTAAAATTTGAGTTACCTCTTTAATTTTTAGATTTTTCAGAAGTAAGTTTTCGTTTATTTCGTCTGCCTTCCAGGATTAATGCAGCTTTTAGGTTAGAATTTTTCTTGGTCGAGACTGTTTGTCCTCGTACGAATACCATGTATTACCCTTCTTATTAAGAGAAAGAGTAAGTTTTCTGTAGTTATCTAGGTCGGAACATTTACTTTGAGGTTTGCACTGTTCAACAATGTTGTTAGATATTGTATTTGATTTGGATCCTTGAACTTTCGTATACCCTGATAGTTCCAATTTTATTTACAATTACTGGGGGCGATTTTGTTTTTAATTCCATCAGTGTTTTCGTGAGTTTTATCAGATTCTTGAGATTTTGTTTTGGCTATAGGTATCACACTTAGTGATTTGTTGGTTTTACGCTTTTATAAAATTATTTCTCTGGACCATCAAGTCGACTTCTCTATTCAAATCGTCTAAGTCCGTCGCATATTCTTTCTGGTTCATTTCCGGTTCGGTACCATTAGGTATCTGGTGAGCGTTTTCAATATCTTGTATCATTGCTTCTTGGTTAACACTTGCTATAAGAAAAATTCTTTCTCTTATTTCCATATGTAGAGTCATTATGGAACCTGGACTTAACCACGAATTTAACTTTATTTGAAAGATGATTTTATGCCATTAATGATTGAATTAGGTTTCGTGCTTGTAGCCGCCGTGGCTGGCGCATACATGGAGTAATCTGTAGGTCCAATTTTCGATCACTCTTCGAATCATTTCTGGTCATATTTTGCATACTTGCAAGTATTTAGTTTCCTCAAATCACACGAACGCGATGGCCAGTTGACAGGACCATTTCTCGATATTAATCGTTCATCAAATGTTTCTTTCTTTCGTAAATTAATTGTATCGCGCGTTTGTGGCATGTGGCCCCATCTTGTTGGATCCACTTGTCTCGGATGCCAATACCATCCAATTGAGGCACAAAAAATTTGTAGTCATATGTCTATACCGGTCACCGTTGACTGAAACGTTTTACCAGCATCATTTTGAAACATATGTGGTCCGATGATTCCGTCGGCCCATAAAGCACACAAAACGGTAACTTTTTGTGGAGATATTGTATCAACTCCCAATTGTTATGCACGATGACGAATCGATTCATTTGGATTCTCCTCAATACTATGCACTACAACTGCCAACGCCTGCTCGGTGCGCGCCCTATGGGGTCTTACAGGACGCATATTATCATTCCACGGTACCACACTTTGATTTTTTTGTCGTGATTGTTTCCCCGTTTCGTTCTCCTTCACCTACAAACTAATTTTGCAGCGAATTTTTTTTTTGATTCTACTAATTCTCGCACTATGCTACAAGGTAGCAGTTTACACAAACTAAACAAATTTTTTTTACTATACGAAAATAATTTTAGACACATGCATAAACCAAGAAACACGCAAAGAAATCAAATTTGGACGTCGATTGATTTGTTGAAGCCATGGAATCACGACGAAAGAATCAAAGTCTGGAAAGGCTCTGTTAGAGTAAACGTGGTGTGAAAGCGATCCATTGGTAAGTCGAATTAACTGCTGATGGGCGATTATACCGAATATATCTATTCATTATGAAATCGCAAACCAAACTAACTAAAAATCAACTGTCAGCTGTCAAATTGGCTGTCCCTGAAAAACCTGTTGCCAACTTAAAGTTCTATACATGGTTCCAAAAACACACAAGCTGTGTTTTTTTAGTCTCTATCCGGAGCGGGCTATTGATACTTGAGTGGGAAATTATCTCTTCGTCCTTTATCTATTGTATTGTCGTTTTACTAATGAGTTTATAAGCAACGACATCTAGCTTCACTTCATTATGTAACATTTCAAATTGTGAACTAAACTTTTGTGCCTGTCAACTTAACGTTTTGAATCGTCAACAAGGGTTTCTGTCAATAATAGATGTAACTGTTTCATATGTAAAATCTCAACGAAAGAATTGGGGTAAGTCAGAAACCTTCCAATTCTACAAAACGACATCGTAAACAACAATTTGTAAAATAAGAAAAAATTTCCTTTCTAAAATTTCCCAAACAGTAGAAATGAGCTCCCGATAACGACTCCGTGGAATATGGAGCTAAATACATTTTTACTTTTGCTTTGAATTAAAAAAATGCAGTTTAGTCTTAAAAACAGTGATTGCACCAGTAAGTAGCAAGTTTTATTCGAGTTTTGTTAAAGAAACATCATTGCTCCGGATACATCTATCGGGTGCTAATAAAAACACAAAGCAATTATTTACAAAACTTATGCTATTTAATACAAGATGTCTCTTATTTAAACTTTAAGTTTTCTTCGCATTTATTATCTCAGCTTTGCTGGATTCGGAACTAGTCGTCAAATGAATGATTTGAAGAAAATCTAGGAAAAGTGTGATACGGAAGAACCGAGCAGAAAACGTGTCAGATCATTAATACAAACATACCTTTTGCTTTTTTTACGTAATAAAATAAATAATAGTAAATATAAAAAATTTCAAAATTTTTTTCAATTACCGTTCACTACCATGTTCTTCCAAGTTATCAAGAGTTCGTTACCTGAGGCAAGTTCATTTTCTCCGTTTCGAAGCGCCGGAAATCGAATAGCACGTGTTGGGGATCTTCTACTTTATTGCACCTTCAATGTATGTCATCATGCTCGAAGCGATGAAGATAAATACGATAATCACCGTGAACTGTTAAGAATTGAGCTAGTTAGTAGATCACCTCTTCGTGTTGGCATTCGAACCACGGTTTAATATCCGGTATCCTATTGTCTTGTGTGTCCAACACCCGTTCACCACAGAGTCCCTACGTTTCTGCCACCTTTGTATGGATTCCATTTTATTGTCGTTAGATAATTCGAAGAACATTGACAAGTCGATATCGAAATAATCTTATTATATTATGATGTATAGTCGTTATTTGAAATTTCGATTTAAGAAAATAAACACAATTTATCCATGTACTTCCCAAACCTAGAATCAATCACCTTATACGTACCACCAGTTGAATACTATACCCGTAATGAAAAAAATGTCTTGATGATTTTTCATTTTTTTTTTTTTGGAATAATTCAAATCATTTCAAACCGAACACTAACAAATAATAAATTATCAAACTTTTAACGAATACATCAAACAAAATACAAAACTTTTTTGTGTTATCCTTCGTAATCTTGGTGTGCGCTTGGATAATTCATAAATCAAATCTTAATTGAAATTTAATAAATAATTGATGTTTGGAAGAAGAGAAGTCGAACAAAATTAAATTATTTTTTCTTGTGCAAATTCTTTCGTAAAACTTTTCGTTTAAATCTCCTATACAGTTAAATTTCATAATTAAGTCTGGAGTTATCTATTATATTACATTACAGTTATTGCAGATAATTCAATTATAATTTTGTAAAATAATATTTTTAGTAATTGGGTGAATTAAACGATTTCGAAAAGTTGTATAAATATTTTTTTGCTTTTTCTATCATTTCTAACAAGCTTTATCTGACATCTGGTGAACAAAACGCGAATCGAGGTTTACAAAACAATTCATTTGACAATTAATTCTCAACCCCTTGTACACTTAGAAACCAACGCTATCCACATTTGATGAAAATCGCGAATAGATCGTGATATTTGTTCTCGTTAGGACCGCGTGGGTCGCTAGTCTAAATTGCCAATTTGGTTTGTTTATATTTTTTATATGGAGTTTGACCGAAAATAGCTCAAACATAATTTAAATAAAATTCATGAATATTAATAATTTCGATAGTTTAATATAATGGTATTTACGTATAATTTTATAACAAAATACAGTGATAACTGTCAGAGATAAATATCGAAAAATTTTGCAATTTTGTGAGGTTATGTTAAACTATGAATGATGGTTATGATTATGTTTTTTAAATAACTGGGCTAGGTAGAATACGGAATCTACGCGATTGTCGACATGTAATCTATTATGTAGATTGCATGGCAATTTTTTATGTTCCTGACTGCGACAAAGAGATGCAATTAAAACTCAATTTTATCATTATTTAATATTTATTTTACGTTAGCCTGTCTCATAAAGTGGCCCTCTAGCTATTAGGTGTGAAGATGTTTCTCAGCCGCTTCTATTAAACATTATAAAGTAAGTTCGGCACTATTAAAATGTTTTATATGTGTGGTTCCTGGCTCGAGGTATCAAAACATTATCTACTGGATTGAACACGTCACCATTAGCATATATATATCACTTGTATGGATCAATTATCATCGCCATAACGGTTTGATAATTAAGGTAACTCTAAAATGCACATAATCGTCAGATTTGATTTTGCAGCCCCACGCTAAACTTCATAGATGTTTCGTGAACCTTTAGCAAAATAACTGTCCAGATTATGTCTCAAAGTCTAGAGCTATATATGGTAACTCGCACCACGTTGCGGGAAGATAATAGACATGCGCTAAATAGGCGGTATCAATTGTGCCGGGCGACATATTAAATTCTCATTGGGTATGAAAAACGCGATTTTACAACAATCGCGTTTGATCGTGTCATTATGGTGTGTACATGCTCGACCTCAACAACATCATTGTCCTGCAAGGTTAGTACGATGAATTCATTAAAAATTGAGCCACAAACAAAACCCAATCAGCCTTCAGCGATGATGGAAATAAATTCATATACTTTCCAGCTGGTTTGCATTTAATTAGTTCATCATATTTAAGGAACTGTAAAATGTGCACCGTAAAATTAATTTATGAATAAAATAATTATTTGTCAGTTCAGTGAACAACATATTTATAGTTCAATTATACCACATATTTTTTTTAGTTTGGCCAAATGTCAGTAGATGTCAGCAACATATATATGGTTCGATTTTTTTTACTAGTTCTAGAACCAAATATTACTAGCGGATACCCGGCGTGTACGCCTTTTTGTACCAAAAAGTATTTACATATGCAACATATAGCTGATACCCGGCGTTGGCAGCATCGCAATTGAATTAAATGAATTTTTTTTTGTATGTTTGTGTTTTTTTTATTGAATGAACATATACTTGAATGATAATTACATTATTGTAATTGGGTAAACAATATTTTTGTTTTGCTATTTGGTGCGTACATAAATAAGTTGGCGGTTTTTCCGACGCTTGAACAGGCCACGTATAGCTGTCCATGTGATAAGCACGGATGTTGTAGATTCAATCCACAAACTTGAAGCGACTGTCCTTGCGCTTTTAATGGTTATTGCTCCGGAAATTTCAATCTTTTTAATTTGAATGGCATATCGGTCAGTATCATTGGTATTCGCGTTAACAAGACATATTCTCCTTTGAATTTGCCATTCAATATTGTTGCTTCGATAATGATATTCATCAATTTTTTGACAACAAGCCTGTTGCCATTGCACAGTCGTAGCGGATCGATATTTCAAAGCATAATGATGGGTGCACCCATTTTCAATATCAATTCGTGTGGTGGTAATCCTGGCCAATCAACTTCTTCTTGATTCATAACGCAATCAACTGACTTATACGTTGTAGAATTGCCAGATATTTGTTTTTGAATGACTTTGTTAATAGCATTGACATCATTGTTTTTGGCCGCCAATAATGCACGTTTGCTTAGCCATTGGTGACTTTCTTCAATTCGTCAATTTTCTTTCTAAAGTTACAAAAATCTGGTGGAATGGTAATGCAATTTGTGGTGTCATCGATTGGCATTTTCCCATTTCTAAGATCTAAAAGTTGATTGGCGAATCGAACAGTAGATTCGTCTTGTTGCAATTGGTGGTCAATATAAATTTCTGAACGGCTTACGAATAACTTTCATCGGCTGGTGCGTAACGTGGTATAACTGGTAGTCTGACGAAAATCATCAGCCAGCAAAATGAGTGCACCTCCAAATGGCTCTGTATTGCCTCTTAAATCTTGGAGCGTCCGATTGATTGCTTGAATTCGTTTTTATGTTGCATGTGAGTGCCTCAGTAAGTTGCATGTTCAATAGCAATTTGAATGCAAAATTCGCTGTCCTACCTCCATCAAAACGAGTTGCTGCAATGCCAGAAGATACGACGGCCAATGCAATGCTATTTTGTAAGTGAATGATCGCCAAAATCAATGATAACAGAAACGTTTTGCCTGTTCCACCGGGTGCAACGAGGAAAAACAAACCTCCAATTTGTTGTGAAATCGCATTCATAATGCAGTTCACATGCATTGGGTTGCTGTATCGTCATTTTTGGCAGATTTGTTTGAATTAACGTTTGCAGCTCATTGACATAAAATTACTGCTTTCTGTGCAAATCTCGATCGTATACATCGTCTGCTAATCGGTTCGATGAAACCATTCCTAACTGAATGGGCGTTCTGTTGACGATTGGTAAACACTTGTCCTCAATCCTGATTAGCGCTTCGTTATACGTTTCCGGTGACATTTGCATGCTTGCGTTGTTGCTGACTGTACGCACTCGATGTAGAACATCATCATTCATTTGATCTTTGTATTTTTCCCACAAATCTTTCAAATTTGAAGGGAAGCAAGTTGTCAAATTGTTGGAAAATAATGTGCGAATTTGGTATGGTTGGTAAGGGATTGGTGCGTCCGCTAGTGATTTATCCCAATGTGTATTATTTTCCATTAATTTTAATGTCTGGCATGCTTCACGATAAGTTTGGCATAATTGGGCACCAACTGTTCTTAATTGTTGAAACGATTCTGATTCACGTACTTTAACTAACAATAATCGCAAGTAAAAGCATTCTGCATTGTTGGGATGAATGGTGTACAATCTACACAATGCATCAGGTGAAAATAAATTATTGAATTCTTCTAGAGTTTTTCCATGCTTGCGTCTTCGAAACTTTTTTGATGTTGCGCTCCATGTGAAGTATGTTGCCACCTCTGAGTATAGCAAGGTCCTAGCGAATTCATCATTTTAGTTTAATGTGAAGAATGCTGTCAATTTTGTGGCTTCTGGTCAATGCAAAGACAGTCATGTCCGATCGTCAATTGAGCGACGTCTATAGAGTGGATAACCATTCTTACTTTAAATAATTTGTTGGGGTATTTTTGTGCATTTTCCATCTGGAAAGGAGACGTTGGATTGATGATTCCGCATGGAACAATCGCACTTAAACGTAATTCACGCTCTTAATCCGATTGCACTGCTCGTGATCGCGCTTCATTTATGCGCATACTTTGTATTCGTTATGAGCGTTGTCCTTGTATCTCAGTTGCTCGCATGGCTCTAACTCGTCGTCGTGGCATCGTGTTTCTTTGGATGATATACTAAACTATATAATGGATAGTATATTTGCCTGCCCAATAGATCTTTTCTTCGCAGATTAACTACAAACAAAAAGTAATCACAGATTACACATTTCTAACCTGAAAACATATATTTAATAAACCTGACAATTTACCTGGAAAAAGTCAACACCAATTGTTTTATTTCACTGTACCTAATAAATAATCGGGAATATACGGAAATGTACACAAATGAGTATTAATTTACACAAAACGATTAAAAATTATGTTGAAATAATCGGCGACGGTTTAGTCGTCAAAATAACATTATACAACAAATTATTATACGAAAAACAAATGATATTTTTCAAACTAAACCAATTTTACACGTTCGTATCAAAGGATATTTCTTGTAGAAGATGCGATGTTTTAAATAAAAATTTAGTACTTTTTCAAACTAAGCCGATATTTTGTAGCAAAGGGTATTTCTTGTGGAAGATGCAATTTTTGGTGATTGGAATGGTGGCTATAGTGGACAACGCAATTGATCTATTCAATTGATTGATAACGCAATTCGTTTGGTACAATATTTCAGGGTCAACAGTATGCTCTTCGGTTCACGTAGTCGATTCCATTCCCAATTGCTGACGATTACATCCTTATAGAAATAAATCGTTTATATCCATATATTTTTGATTTTTGAATATAATCCATATATTTTTGATAGAAGTGTAGTAACGAACAATCAAATTATTATAAAATACAATTTCTTGATCGTTCTGATTAATTTGCCATGCAAGTTTTGCATATTTTGGAAAATATTAGTATGGAGCACCAGGCCCAGGGACCCGATCCGTTAAAAAAAATATGAAACCCTGCTCATTGGTATAAAATCCATTTGTTTGAAACCAAATTATAGAAGCCGCTCATTATTTTTTAGACTGAGTTCGGGAACTTCACCTTTCAAGGTTTGCTAGCTGCTGCAGTGTCTTGATAGCCAGATATGTGTACTTTTATTTTGTTTTTTATTGTTCTATATCCGCTGTGTATGCCACCTTGTATTTTCTCAACCGAACTAGAATTGACATCAGATTCTCTTGTAATTTGGGACCCATGAGTTGAATTTTGTTTGAGCTGCTTGATGTTTTTATCTGTCTTACCTGAAATGTCAAATACTACAATTAGATTTGTTGTAGTATTTGTTGTTTTGATTACTGCGTGATGAGGAATGTAACTGCGTGATGAGGAATGTTCTCTTCGATACACTCTCGAAATCCCATGGAAAATTCACTGGCTACTGATAAACGTCGTTCTATCTGAATGAATTTCGCCAGGGCTTGCTGCTTGGATGACCCAAATGATGGTATGTTTTGTTGAAAAAGAATTCGTTCCATATAACGGCCGTCAGTGTCTCGATGGTAATTCTGCTTATAATGTTCTTCGCACAAATTTTCTTCATTTTATTTGGTTAGTTGTAAATTGGATCAGCCCACAACAATTTATTTAAATGTTCCCGTCTTTCATTGTCGAAATGTTGTTCAGACAGTTTCCATTTCCATGTTGATGGAAGTTTGATGAAAAAGGCCTATGCTCCTACACGAAAAGTGACTAATTTTGTGATAGTTGTTTGATTTTCTTGGATGCTTGTGCAGTGTTAAATGAAATTTGTAAACTGGGATTTATTAACATTCGTAGCAGGGATGATTGCTGTTTTCCATTCCGTATTTCGACCATCGCTGTGGCCAATAATACCCGTTGATTATTCGAGGTTCCTCAATTTTTGGAGTATCTCAAATTCTTGTGTTGAGCATCGTGCATTGAGGCTGATTATGGGAATGCAACAACGTGTTTTGGCCTCCCTTACACACTAAACCCCATATTGAATAGGGACAAGGATAGTTGTTGAAGCACATGATGCAAAGCTGATGTTGAGCAATAAATTTAGATCTCTCTAAAGAGATCATTTGTTGAACATTGATCTATAATTTCGTTGCCTCTAAGGCCTGGAATCGGCGTTCAACTGAGGAATTCTTCCAATGTTGGCATTACTCTTGAATCGACACGACATCTCAACCAGCCTTGATCTTTCTCGTTGTGCAGTCTTTTAATAAAATTTCATCATACTTTATTGTTGTTGCTGATTCGATGTAGATTGATGGATAGCTCAGAATCGCGGTAACATGATTGGATGCAAGCGGCCTCTTTATCCCCCGCTGCTTCTCCTCTTTGTCCTTATCATTTTCGCCTGCAGCCTCAATGTGACTTATGAGTTGGCCAGCACTCCGTACTACTGTTGTTTTTAATTGGTGCATCTTGACGGTGTCACTTATATTGTTGTTTTCATGGACGATTCGTTTGAATAGGTCGTAGAAATATGTTATAATGACTCACCATGGAAACACGGATTTTCAATTCGTTTTAGTTTTACGTGGGATTTGTTTTCAGAATTACTAGATTTTTGTGGATTCAGCACCTTGTAAATTCTCGATCTCACATTTTGAAGCTGTTGATTAATACTGAGTAGTAATCCTGGATGAAGGATGGTGTATTGGATTCTTCTTCTGCTCGATTTGTGTTGTTATCCTTGTATCGAGTTAGTGTTAACAGTTGTAATCTCTAACATGCTCCGAATTGTTGCTCTCGATCTGGTTGTTATTGGATGTGTTAGAATGGTTGTTAATTGGTACTCAGGGCTGCTCATACCGTCATCCGTGTTTTTTGTTGATCTATTCAATTGATTGAGGACTTACTGGGAAATTGTTGGTCATCATTCTGTCCTGGTTCCAATATTGATGAGTATTGTTGTTATCGAAGAGGTCATTCATCATTCGTGAATCAGCATTGATGAATTTTTTCTGCAGGTACTCCTTCGAATTTCTAGCTTCGCAGTCCTGTTTTTTTATCAGCACTTCCTATTGCTAGTGTTCAGTAGGGCAAAAAAGATATAAAATATCATGAGATTTTTTATCATGTTTTGTCATAAAACGCACTCATTTATCAAAAAATAAACCAAGAATATTTTTGATTCTAGGTGTCAAAATTTTTATACATTTTGTTTGTTTCAGAAATTAAAATTTATCATGGATGTGTCTTTTGTTAACAATAATAAATAATTTTGCTTATAGTTTGTGTGTTTTATTTCGTAAAAACACATTTAATTTGTTAATAGCTGCTGTATTGTTTGTTCTGTGGTTATGTTCGTGTATCCGAGCTGATTGCCTTTACACGTAAACACAACATAATGTATCCAACGTTTTGTTTGTTCATAAATTTGACGTTGATTCTCTGTACGGCATCTAAACTCCGCTTGTAGGTCAATTTTAACCAGTTATATTTTCTTTAAATCTGTCATATACTATTTATGTTGTACCTATTAGTCGTATTTGGTATTTTATTTTTAAAAAGTTTTGGATGAAAAAAAATTAGATTATTTGTTATGACACGCAGCTGCAGTATTTTGACGTGCAAAACCAATTTATAAATGTTTTATTCGATCTGGTTGTTCACTCGGGTATGAAAGTTTTATCATTTTGGTCCGACTGAACACGCCAATTATGTTTCTGAGTTGTTATTTTCGAAACGAAATACTGATAACCTTAAGAAATTTCAGTCCATAACTCTTTATTCATTGCATGTCCTAACTGTCAAAACTAAGTTACGCGCTTTAGGAATACAGCATAAATGTCCACCCCGATGTAGCTTACCAAACAGTATTTTTTTACACAAATCCGTAGGTCGTGACTGACAATTTTGCAAACGAGCTCCATTCAGCTTCTGAAGTTAATATTAAAAACAAAAACTTCCCAATATGCAAAATATCGTGTTAAGCCAAAATGGCTTTTGTCTCGCGTAGAACATCTCAATGTTGATACTGCACAGTGTATTTACACGTTTTAAAGCACAAAAAAAGCTTCTATATCTCGTTAACAAAAAAAAGGTAAAAGCTTGTCCATTTATTATGTATCAAAAAGACAACGTAAACAAACATGATATAGAAGCTGCCAGTGCCATAGCATGAAACATACAGAAAATGTTAATTAATCAATTCTGTTTCTGTGCTTTGTGTCGTGTCTTTCGAAAGGTATAATTGTTAATTAAACTAAAAACATCATAATTCTAGAACAAAGGTGTGTGTGTAAGTTTTTGTTTCAAAGCTTTTTCTCATCATGTCGAATGTAAACGGTATGAAACTAACAATTTTAGACTTTAGGAACAAAGAGCATAATATCCATTTTGTTAAGATAAAATTTATCGTCTGCACATATGCATGCACTCGTAACAGTATTTATACGAAACGAAACCTTCAAACACATTATGTTTATTATTTATGTGCTGTTTAAAGATTACAATTTTCCACTGTGTTGGTATGTGTAAAATTTGCTGTATATGTGCAGTTCTATTTTTAATATATAGCATTTCTGTCATGTTATACGAACAAAAAATATTCTGTAACACTTTGATGTGTGCAAGCAAGCAAAACACAATTCTGCTTCTGTCTACATGCATAGTTCATAGAGCATAGGTTATGGTATTATGAATATGAAAGTATGAAATACAGGAACCAGATATGTACGGCATACTACAGTTCAATCTGAATCTCATAAATTTTCTATCATCCTTTTAACGTATATGCTTAGATGTACCGCCAACACCGCAGCATATGTAGGAGAAGTTATAGATTTTTATTGTACCTGTCATATGCAATTTTTACACGATGATTCTGAATTATGAGAAACTGCTTGTACATACACAGGGATCAAATGAATAATTCTATATAGACACAATGATGATAGATTACACTATTAAACATTACAAACTATGCCAGTTGTTCGGAAAGTATTCCAACGAGATTAAAATTGTTTATAAAATAAAAAATAAAATTTTTATTTAATGGAATTAAGTTAATATTCGTAATTTTTATTTTTTAACTACCATCGTATCTCAATTTCAGTTGAATAAGATTAATGATGGAAAGTTGTATAAAACTATTTTTAAATATTAGTTTTGCATCTGTTATATTAAATTAAAAATTTTCATTTTTTTTAAATTTTTATAATTGATTTAATAGTTGAAAATTAATTATAGTGCAAAATATAAATTGTGAAGGGATGAATCGCGCATGAATGGAAATTTGGGATAAACAAAAATTTTTTAATTATTAAATCAAATTTATGGATTTTACGAAATAGCTATAAATCGTCACTGGGCGCTGTAATAAATAATTTAGTGCTGGTATTTTTAAAAATATTTATGGTAGATAATTTAATTATTAAAAACATTATTTGTTGCGATTCTCGTAAACTGTAATATTTTGTGAGCTTTAACGGGGAGGCCACCTATACTTATTCCACTTACAGCATTTTCCTCTTACCATCAGTACTTCAGAACTCTCTGTCAGCCACATTAGATTTCTTTCAACTAATTATGTGACTTCTCGTAATAATTTTAAGTCTCTGGAGCATCGGGCCTTGCTCGGCCAAAGTTGGTTGAATTGGAAGTTTTTTGCCAAAAAAAAAATAAGTTTTTTTAATCAAATATCGTCATTATGATTAAATTTTAGTAAAAGGATATGAACCAGTTTTATTGCAAATTAAATTTAAAATCGATGTTTTAGTAGATTAAAACGAAAATTTTAAACGAAAAAGTTCTCATTGAAGCCACCACTTCCGGTACGCTGATCTCCGTCAAATTTGTCTGGGTTCTGCCAATTTATCGGAAAAGCAAATTGTGTGCCTGTCACTCAAACGGTTTGTGCTGTAGAGTGGCCGAATTATAATGAAATGACAGTTTAAACCAGTTATGTTACAAATTTAATTTAGAATCCTTTTGTTCTTAATCGATTTTTTCACAAATATTATTTTTAAAATATTTGCAAAAAAACGAATAAGCTCCAATTTCGGTGAACCGATCTCCTTCAAATTTCATTGGAACCTGCCAATTTATGGAAAAAGTTTAAGTAAGAAATGTCATCCAAATCAGCAAATCCATCTGGGCTGTAGATAAGACACAGACAAACAGACAGATAGGCACCACCGCGAAAACCACTTTTTCGAAGTTCGACAGTACAGCGAATGGTAAATCTGTAAAAATTTCTTAGTCGAACTATTTCATAATTAGTACTCGTATACTTAATTTTACTTTGTTAAAGAAAGTAATAATTACGCTATACTTGGTTAAGCAACGGGTTAGGTCGATTAAATTTAAAGAACCCGCGGTTTTGCCTCAATCAAATGGGATCTGTTCATAGTACCAACCGAGAACCATATTATTCGTTTGAGAAAGACCTTCGTTTCATCCAATTTTCATTTTCATCTTTAGTCTTATTTCGTCCCCTTCGATTGAGAAAGGACATAGTTCTATTTTGGAACAAATCATAACATAACGGCTAAACCTAATCATGATCCATTGCAGTCGCTTCATGACACTTGAAAATATCCTATATCAAATTTATTTTACAAATCGTTTGATCCATTGTTTTTAAAGAAAGACCTGGATCTCATTTCAGAACCTCATAAACAAAATTTTCATGAATTTGGAATTCACCGCAATCGATTCTTAGCACTCGAAAACCCTTTTTATAAAAATCGTTCCACTCAAATCGTATTAGAAAATAGTTATCACCGCAATTTTTATTTAAATCGTTCGAGTCAAAAACATGATATTAAAGGGGCCCGAGCCCCACTAAAAGCTCACTTAAATGAATTTTCCCGAAATTAGCACCCATAGAAATCTGACATTAGATTTCTTGGAGTTCCTTTCACCAATTTCTATCAAAATCGTGCAAGTCGATATTAATTAATTAGTAAACCTGAGCTTCACCAGACGACACCAAAATCGTTTGCGGCGGAATGTGGAAAGGCGACTAAGTTCAAAACGTTAATTAGATAGCAAATGCTGCAAGTCATATTACTACCCATAGCAACTAATATTTTAAAAAGAATGCGATTAGTGCAATCATACAATGTCACCGTAATCCAGAAACACAAAATGATGCAACATTTCCCAATATGATGCAACATAACGCCGTATACCTAATTAAAAAAATACAAGACCCAACACGAAACAACCTGATACAACATGGCACAAAATTGCACAACATATTGGATCATCACGCAAATGGCGCAAAATCACACAACGTGCAATATACTGTAATATGACGACACGCAACATCACGCAACATTGTGCAATATGGCGCAACGTTATGCAATATTCCAAAAAATAGTGCAACATCACACAATATTGTGCACAAGAATACAACATTGTGCAACATCACAACATGTTTCAACGTCATGAAGCGTTGAAGCTAAATAATATCTAAAAAGAAAGCCCCAAGGGAACATGACGCAACACAGTGAAACATCACACAACATTCCTATAAAAGATGTGATTTGTAAGTGCAACATCACGCAAGATAGTCTAAATCTTACATGATGCAACATAACGCAACATCGTGCAACATCACGTTACATGATGTAACATCAAGCAACTTGGTACAACATCATGCAAGATGGTGCAACATCACGCAACATGGTGTAACATGCCGGCCCATCCGAAGGACTTCTAAGAGAATTATCGAGAAATCAGAACTCCTTGTAATCGTTATCGCGAATTAATAAACAAGTGTTATAATATGTAAGTGCTTATATTGTTGTTGGTTCTGTGCCCTACTCTCCACTTAAATTGCAGTTACTTTGCATTAAACAAGTTCGACCTGCCATCTAGAGATCACTACAAAGAAATACAACGAAACAAATTGTCGTTTTATTGTTGTTAATTTGTCGATCGCACCACCACCACATGTTTTGGCTGATTGGGCACTAAATCAATAACAAAACCAAATCTCCAATTTTAAAGTTAAATTACATTTAAAATCTAAGAAAATTTATAAAATAGAGAACCGCGACAAAGACACGACTTAACACTTTGAATACACCCAATCGACCAAGTCTAAGCATGAACAGTCATGATTAAATTAAATTTACTTATACTAGAGTACAAAACTGATGAATAAAATTTGGTAAAATCGTTCTTTCGAACATTTTTAACTTTTCGTACAGCTAGATATATTGCTTTTCTTACTAAGTCTATTTAGACGAAGAACGAATCTTTTGGGAATTCCGGTTCAACATTTTCACTTTTAATTATATCTGCTACTAACAATTTGATCGGGATGCATTAATAATAACAATTCGTCCCTTATGAATGATACAATTTAAAAATTTTAAAAAAAAACATTAATTATTCAGTGAGACCAAAATTTTTTTATTTGAAAGGTTACATTATGAGTGAGAATCAGCCATTGACTGTTACTCTTCGACCATTTTCTTCAAAGAAATATGGGCCAATCACCCCAACAGCATGAATTACACACCACAGAGTGATTTTATCTGGATGTAATGGTGTCTGAACAGGTTCTTGTAGATTTTCATCACTCCAAATTATGCAATTCTATTTGTTTACATAACCATTTAACCAAAAATGAGCTTTATCACTGAATAAAAAATTTCGATAAAAATGAGAAAGGCAAAATTGAGGCAAATTGAGAAAGATTTAATTGTTGAGAACGACATGGAACCGATAAATTTGAATTTTCTCTTACACTTGCTGCTACCAAATCAATATTCTCTTGTGTGCGTGCATTTTTTTGTCGTACTGGTCTTGCATCGTGTAAAGAAAATTTACTTTCAAAATTGCTTACAATACGACGAATGAGCACTGATTTTGATAAAACAATTTAACAATTTCTAAACGTTGTTGAAGCGTGTATCTTTCAATGATTAAATGGTATAACCTACTAATCACAAATGACATAAGAAATGTCAAAAAATAATACGCAGTGTTGCCATTATAACCATTTTAAATTGTATCATTCCTATTGGAAAACCCGTTACAACACGTTGCTACGACAAGTGGTATAAAACTGATATCAATTTTCCAAGATCGCCGCACAGATACAAATAATAATAACCGCCGATTGTTGTATTTTTCCAATAAATTACACTTCGAGACATTACATGGACATACATCAATACCATAATAATTGACTAATTTCTATTATGCAGTTATCATAAAAACAAGTTTTTGAATAGAGATTAAATATTAGTCCCAAATAAATTCTAAAAACTAAAATTGTTTTGTTAAACCAAATTAAAATTAAAATTAGAAAACAAAATTGTGTTTTTCTAAAAATTAAAACTCCATTCAATTTTAAAACAAACCGCACTCTATGTATGAGATGAGAACTGTACAAGAACTACTCATGTAGTTTGGGCGAGTATAAAAAAATTCTAAAAATGTTGGAATTAAATTTATCTTGTTTATGCATTCAAAAGCATTTCATTATTATTATGGAATTTTATGTTTTTGGACTCTATAGAAATGCTCAATATGAGTGTGTGCTTTCCAGAATAGCATTATGTAGTTGTTTTTGCCTATTATCTAGAATATTCACATGCAGATAAATTTTCCAGTTATACATTTTGGTTATAGATAACACACACACAATTATATTCATATACTCGTAGTATTGTTCTACCAGAAAATTATATTCTATAGTTAGGTTTTAACACATAAATTGTCTTGCACAGGATTAAACTAGATAAAATACTGTCAGTAATGAACAATGCGACTTGTACAACACCCATATATATATATTTGAAAAGTTTACCCAAACAGAAGTTTTCAGGTTAATTTAAATTAATTTGATTTATTCTAAAGGTTTGATCAGTCGACCCCAAACGTGTAATTAAATAAAACACCAAAAATACGAAATTCCGTTTAAATTCGTGTAGAAGCCAAAGACTTTCTATGGAAAGAACCATGGAAATAAGCGTCAGTTGGTGTAAATCCCGACTAAACGCAGAAAAAAGTCATATTGGAAACATTTCCATACTAAATTAACACGCTTGACTGCTTGTAAAAAGAGCAGCTTTCCATAGTTCTTTTCAATGAAATTAATAATAATTTTCGTTTGAAATTAAAAAAGTTTATGCCGTAACTTTTTGTAAAATCCATTTATTTTTTAATTTTAACATTTAGAATTATATTTTTTTAAATATAAATTTAATAACTTCCTGTGGTGTATTTTCATGAATACCGCGTAATATCCACACGACACGAGTATCCATCTTAAAAAAATAAAACAAAAGAAAATTGTAAGAATCAAAAGTTTACGTCATCATAAATGGCGAAGCCGTGAAATTGAATTTTGTAACCTGTTTATTCGGATGTTGATTAATTCCCGATTCGGGATTCCGAACTCTTACAAACAATTTAATTAAACACAAAATTTTGAAAATGAAATAAACAAAAACCCAGTCACTCGAAACTGCAGATATAAAACAAAACTTATAAGATTAAAACGTGAAACAGAAAGAGAAAGAAAATTATTTTTGCCCAAAATTTATACTTGTGTCTGTGATATTTTCTAGTACGTAATTTAATTGAAAAAACTGCATACTGGGTGGTTTTAATACTATTTTTATTGTACTGGAAAGAGACGGGTAATCAAAACCAATTTAGTTTTATATGATATTATATATTTTATCAATAAATTTAAGTTATTTACCGTTTTGAAATATATTTGGATTAATCTTCTGCCACTATTTTTTTTAATTTAGTTTAAACCACACAAATTAAATAATTAAAAATGCAATAAAAGAAAAATTACTTTAAAGTACTCATATTCCTTGTTCAACACAAATTTCTTGAATGCAATATCTGTCTCATGTTTCTATCTCAATTTTAGACATTTACATGTTTTTATATAAAAATATGTTCCATGCTCCAAATGCTTACTTAATACAATTAAAACAAAATGATATAATTTACTTTTTCATTTTGTAAATTAAAAATCATAAGATCGCAACCAATACAACAGCTCAATATACAATGCCTACGGAATTCTGTTTATATTCGCGTGCAAAACCTACACTCTATCTATGGAAAGAATCATGTAAAATACACGGAAATGTATGTTATTCGCCAAAGAAAAGTGTCGCAAAAATTCCGGTGTCGGTGTGAGTTCCAACTAAAAAGAGAAAAAATCAAATTGGAAAGAAGGTGGAATTTCATTGGAAACTCGGGTTCTTTCCAACACTTTTCTATATTAATTTCTAGCGTTGTGGAATAGCTTCTTATTGCCTTTTAGTCCAATTATAATGATCACAGTCACTTAATATAGTATAAAACATTAATTTCACACACAGTCGTTTACTTACCTGTCTGTCAACTTGTCACATGACAATGAAGATTTAAAACAAAGAAACTTATAAAAATAAAATAAAAAACAAACAAAAAAGAAAGAAAATATTTTTTGTCCAAAATCAATATTTGTAGTACGGAATTTAGTATGGAATTAAAACTATTTTATCCGCGCAATGGAAAAATTTCACACTGGGAGGCAATAAGAATTCAATTAAATTGAATGCAATTTTAATTAGATTTTTATGCGTATCCCAATATACAGTGCAAAAATTACAATCTTTGTATGGAAAGCACTGTGTAATGTACACGGAATTCCATACTATTCACCAAAGAAAAGTGTCTCAAAAATTCCGGTGTCGTTGTGAAACTCGGCTAAAAGAGGCTAAAAAGATAAAAAAACGGAATTTTGCTAGAAACTCAGTACTCAGTACAACTCAATAGGGCAGATTTCCTTAGTACTTTTCACGTATACTTATGAGTTACATTCGCCACGCGCTACCAATTATTAGTCCAGCATACGGAACTCATGAAAAATATAAAACAAAAGAAAATTTGCATTATTGTAAAAATGTACATGGCGACCATGTTGAAATAGATTATCAAAAGCTTTTTAGTCTAATTTTACAGATCACGATCATTAAAAATATCGTTACACTAAATGTATATAATTTACTTTATTATTATAAAAAACATTATCATAAAACAAAATACTAAGAAAATAAAACAAACAAAATTTTACACACACAACCGTGTAAGTCAACTTGTCACATGGAACTGAAGATAAAAACTAAAAATCTTAGAAAAATAAAACAAAAAGTGCCCAATATGCAATGCCGTCGGAATTTCGTTTACATTCGCATGCATAAACCACACTCTTTCTATGGAAAGAACCATTTAATGTAGACGGAAATCTGTACTACTCACCAAAGAAGTGTCACAAAAATTCGGTCTCGGTGTGAATCTCGACTAAAACGGGAAAAAATCAAATTTCAAAGAAGGTTGAATTTTGCAAGAAACTCGGTTTTCGTCCATACACTTTTCCATACTAATTTTTAACACTTTTCTACGTACAAATAGAGCCGGTTTCCTTAGTACTTCTCACATGGAACTAGAAATAATTTTCTTTCGAAATTATAGATTTATATTACCTTTCTAGTGCAACGTTGATGATTGCGATTACTTATTTTGCAATTTATAAAATTTACTTTAATAATTAAAAACGTAACAATAAAAAAAAAATTTTAATTGTGCTTAATTATTCACCGACCTGTCACATGAAACTGGAGAAGAGATGTAAAATAAAACAAAAACGTGCCCAGTATGCAATTTTTCCACTGAGTGGAATAACTGTTCTAAATCCATACTAAATTCCGTCCTACAAACTATCAAAGACACAAAACTTTCATTTTAATCCGAAAATAATTTTCCTTCTAAATCAGAAAGAGAAAGAAAATTATTGTTGTCCAAAATAGAAATTTTTTTGCCTTTGATATTTTATAGTAAGGAATTTAGTATGGAATTAGAGCTATTTTTCCCACACAGTGGAAAAATTTCATACTGGGCGAAACTAAAAGAGAAAGAAAATTGTTCTTGATCAAAATTGACATTTTTGTTTCTTTCCATACTAACTACGGAATTTAGTATGGAATTAAAATTATTTTTCCACACATTTGAAAAATTTCGTCCTGGGATAGCCGTGGAAAAATCTGTGAAAAAGGCATGGGCGCTACAAACCATATTTGACCTATTTTGTTATGAATTATAATAGGCTTTTGAAAATAAATAATTTAAAGAACTGAATTTTGACTAACAACGTGCGATTTGAATACCAAAATGCATTCTCCTTTTAAATGGATATCATGAAAACCAAGAATTTTGTATCTGCTATTTTGATTTTCGGAATTTTGACAACCGCGTTTTTAATTTACTTACTCCTTATCAACTTGTGTGTACAAAACAAAAGCCTTTTAAGAAGCACGAACATTAAAATAATTTCGAATATAACTTTATTGTGTCTAGGCTTATTCGTTAAATTTATTACATTTCAAAAACTGACTTGAAGATTGAGGCCAGATGCTCAAATGGGACACTTTATGCTCGCGCGCTTCCCTGCTAAACTAAAATAAGGAAAATAAATATTATAGTTCTTTTCGATTTTCTTTTATGTCCATTTATTTCTCGCTTTCATAATGGCCAAAAAATTATATTATCAGAACAATAAAAATAAAACACAACCCTAGAGTATAATTTATATTATTACTTAACACATTTACACAATAAAAAATAAATACAAAAAATCAAGAAGACACAATTCAATTCTTAAATAATAAAAATTCTTTAAAAAACCGATTATAATTTACAAAAAGTTTTATTTTATTTATTCTTTTATTATGAAATAATAAATTAGTAAAACCCATTTTACTTTTATATATACAAAATGAAAAACCCCAACTAATTTGTTGTGAGACTTTTTATTTTTTGTATATAATTAATTATTATTTTTTGCCCCAAAACCAGCAACAACAACAACCAAAATTATAAATCTAATTATAAACTTATTTCTCTTCTTATATACGAGTACGTACATATTCGTTCATTTATTAATTCCTCCAAATTAATATTGCTTTGCCTGGCAAATAATTCTCATTTAATTTTTTTATTTTTTCGTTCATTACAACATTTTTTATATTCTGTTTTAATTTAAATAACCCTTATAATTAAAAAACTAACTAAATAAAGTAAATCAACGAAAATTAAAATAATAAATAGAATAATAATTTAAATAACTAATTAAATCACGAAATAGAAAAAAAATCTTCATTTTTATGAATTAATAATTTTTGCTTGCGATTACAAATAAAAATTATACGTCAGTTATTGTTTTTAATAAAAATATTTATTGTTTTATATAGTGAGGGAAGTATTTTAAATGTTTTCTACCCGTTTGGTCACACAAAATTATATATTTTATTGACATTTCTCCATCCAAATTACAATTTTATTAAAATATTAATATTTACTAAAATTATGTGGTTTTTGTTATTTTATTGATTAATAATAACAATAATAATACACTCGTATAATTAATTGCACATGAATTAATTCAACCTTTTTTTTCCAATATACAAACAAAAAAATTAAATTTTATTTAAAATTAATATTATTTATTTATTATATAAATTTTGTACTCAAAAAATAATAATACACTACAAATAAAATATTTTAATATAATGCATACATAAATAAAAAATAATATTATTTGGAAAATTTAAAATAAATCAAATTTCAAATTAACCGCATTTCGTTGAATCGAGAATTGTTAATGTAATTTAACCACAAAATTATTATTTACGTGAGTATCCACACATATCTATAGGTATAAAGCTCTCAACCCAATGAATGCGACAGAACTGATTATAATTTCATCTACCATTTTCAAAAAAAAAATTTCATTTGTAACGCATTGCAATATTGTTACGAATAGGCCCTGTCAAATCTGGTTCGTATCACTGGTTCACATTGCTCATATTCACATTTTGCATTGTTCACATTGCTATAGAATTTGACGGGTTGGAGTCGTTTGCCCGTTTTTCAAAATCCAGCTACCGAAATTATCCAATTATCGAAATAAGCCAGCTTTTTAAATTTTTAAATTTTTTTGGCCTAAATCCAAAACTTCACCCAAAATTGATGTAAAAATGTCAATCCAGCTGTACAACTTAAGTTTGCTCATGATTGGTTGGCCAAGTTCCATTTAGAATGGTCTAATTCCAGAAATTCAGATTAAATTCACGTTAAAATCCCAATCCATGATTTATTAAGAAGTAGACATTCAGCATGACCAAATTCCGTAACTTCGATAAAAATTCAAGTTAGAATCCAAACCCAAGATCAATCAAGAAATGGCCGGATTCTTAATAAAAATGTAGATAAAAAATATTTTAAAATGTTTTTAGAAAAATCCCGCTTTTAGGCGGGTTTTTTAAGAATTCAGCATAGTTGGGATTTTAAAATTCGGGATATCGAAAAATGGGATTTAGAAAAGCGGCATTTTGAAAATGTTTGGATTTTGATAATTCTGGATTTTGTAATTCGTGCTTTCGTACCGATCCCAGATTTGACAGTTGCAATACTAATTCTCGTAGTTCACACACTTCCAGAATACTCGCGAATAATCTCCAAATATTTGCGGAATACTTGCATCACTACTGGAATATCCCCAGTGGGGAAATTATTGTAGGATCATTACAATAATTTCCCCACTCTTATTTTACGAACACTAAATCACAACAACAAATAATTTCCACAATTATTTATTAATTCACTTAACTATTTCACTTCACTTACTATTTTTAATTAAACCATCATTTTCACTTAACACCACATATTATTTGCCCGTTATCCACTTTCGCTTTTAATCGCGTATCGAATCTCCCAAATGACACACCTGATTCATTATATTCATTGCACTCGTATTTATCGAATATTCTGGATTTGCCTAGATTTATTCTAGAGGTTATATTCTAGCCTAGTATAATCCGCTATGCAACAAAACTGTTTAAAACCACCTTTAGTGTCACTAGTCAACCACAGAGGTCACTAATCCCACAAAAAAATGAAGTAATTATAAACCTTAAATGACAAATTTTTGTTGAAAAAATGTCTCGCCAATCCCGAATTAATTGCCCATTAACCTAATAGGCGACTTCGTAACAATATAATGAAATTATGTAGTGGGAGTTACAATTCTTCTAGCTCTTCACGACACCCAAATATATACGAGCGAAACATAACCTAGAAATTGTTTTTTGACTTTCCATCTTTAAGTCCTTTTGAAGGTTGTCGTACCTACTGTACCATGAGGCATTCACAATCCCCACTTTATTTTGAAAACATTGTATCATTTGTACATTGATCTTTTTGGCACAACCCCAAATTTGTTTGTTTCTCATTTTAAATAAGTAACTCACGGGACAAAATCGATACTCATCAGTTTACATTTTGGTTTGTAAAGTTGACATGTACTGATTTGGCTTCATTTGATAAGATGCGCCAGTTCTGACTTTAGTTGCTCACTGTATTTTCGAGACTGTTTATTACTGTCAGTATATCTTTTCCAACTGCTAGGGTAGTTGCATCGTACCTTGTGGTGTACTTGCTGATATTATTTTTAGTTCAGAGTACTCGTTTTCAATATTGACTTGAAAGTGTCGCTCTGCAATGCAGGATTTCAAAACTTGATAAAATTGATTAGGTAGGTATCAATGCAGTTTAAACTCAAGCCCTTGGTGCCAAATTTCTAATAAGTTCTTATTGTCAAGTACATCCTCAATGACTTCCGTTAATCTGTGAACTTGTTCAACTGTAGAGTGACTTTCTCTAAACCGAAATTGATGTGGTGGAATTAAACATCTCTCTTCTATTACAGGTTTCAGCGTTTCGAGCAACAGTTTTTCAAATATTTTTTATATGACCGGAATTAGTGATATCGGTCTATAACAATTTTCTCGTTTGCTGATTTATCTGGTTTAGGAATCATAATTAATTCAGCCACCTTCCATTGACATAGTACATGTTTCAGTCTGAAGGCTGTATTTGAACTATTTTGGCAAACAATTCTTCAGTAACCTGTAGTTTTTCTGATACTTAAGTTATAATTGATTTCAGTTTTCAGTTCCAATAAGGATGGTTGTCTTATATTAAGTTCATCTACTTTATTTGCGACAGTTGTGTTTTCATATGCTGTTTGTCTAAGCCACGGTTGAAAAATCTCTTCTGCTTCAATACCGAGCTCTTCGTAATGTATAATATTATTCTTAATAATTATGGTGGTTCCACCGCTAGCGTTCGCTCCTGGATGACTAGTATTCTCGTTTTTATAATTCTCTGTAGTAGCATTAGTTAAATGCTGCGTTGTTTGCGAGTAGGATTTTCTTTCTGGTTCTATGAGCTATGCTAGTGGCTGGTCTTATGTAGTTGGAATCCTTTCTCTTGTTACATTAGTGTTTTGCATCGATTGGCGCGTTTTATTTCTTAATCTTTAAAGTTGTACTGCACTTCGCATCCTCTATAGTTGGCCGGGTCTTTAACGTTTAAAAACCGTTCAGCTTTGTTTGGGCTAACTGGGGTCGCTCGCATTGTGTCAACCGACACATTTTACATATCTCGCCGACAAGGTAATATCTTTGGGTCTGGTTAAATCATATATTGAGTATTGCTTTGATATTGTTACGAATTTGCCTTGTCAAATCCGGTTCGTATCACTGGATTGTGAATAACGTTTTAGAATTTGACGGTTTACAACAATACTCGTAATTTACACCGCTTCCGGAATATACCTGAAAATATTTCCACAATTTACAATAAATCACACAATTTCATTTCAATTAAAACAGCACTTAATACTTTTTCGCACTGATTCTAAACTACTATAACTTGCTATACGACCAAACTGTTATAAAACTACTCTAATGCTACTACTTAAACCTAGATGTCACTAATGTAACAAAAAAGTATTAATTTTCTAAACCTTAAATGAGCAATTTTTTCTGAATAAATATATCGCCCACACTACATTGTTTGCCCATCAAACCAATAGGCGAGATCGTAACAATAGCCCTGTTTTAATATTGGAGCACTATTGGCGCCGAAGGGGAATTTATACTGAAACTGTAGCTATTTATTCACTGATGTCGCTATACCATAAAAATAAAAAATTAATTCATCCGTAAAACAAACATTTAGCGACCTGAAATATACCAATTAACATTTATTTTGGCATGACGTTATAAAAAATTAATCATCTTGCTGCGTTTTAAATTTGTATTGTAAGATTAATTTTCTAATGGTTTAAGGGTTGTACAAAACAAAGGAAATTAAAAATTTCCCTTTGAAATGGATAGCGCTCCCGATAGCGGCTCCCGATAAATAGGTAGAGCAAGATGTTTTTTATCGATTTTTAACTAAAAAGTTGAATGAAAAATTTTAGTTTAGAATTAAATAAATTAATTAAATGAAAAAATAGCGCGCTAAATATATGTTTTGACATAGAAAATTGCGTGCTCCGGATACAGCTATTGGGCGCTAATAAAAAAAACACGGCTAATATTAAATATACTTTCAATTTTTTTGTTCTTGATTCCACGGCAATTTTCAAATTTCTCTCGTTTAAGAATATTTACTGCATCTTCAATTTGCAGTTCTTTCATCTTGAGGTCTTCTATTATATTCTCTTTAAAGCAGGTGGAATGAACATCTCTTAATATTTTTTACCTTCTTCAGTTAGCTTTGTGGCTAAAGCTCGTTTATTGTTTAGTGTAGTGTGAATGCATGGGTTCCGTAGTTTCATTAACTTTTACTTGAGAATGCTCCCCAACTTTTGACGAGAATTCTGCTCTTCGTTTTTTTCTGCATCCAATCAGTTTCTCTTGCAAATTCATAATCGTATTCTCTTCTTCATCATCTATACGGAACTCAGCGATAGTACAGGCATTTGTGCTGTTTTCATTGTAACTACGTAACTGCGAGATTCAAGTGATTTTTGGACGATTTTTGTTTTTTGCAAATATTTTGAAAAGTATATCATTTTTCCAAAATTTAAGCAGATATGATGTTTTTTGCGAAAATACTGTTTTCCCACAAAAATTCGGCCCTCCACTGAACGGGTCATCCCGATTGACCGGGGAAAATTCAAATTTAACCTTTTTTCACAAATTGATCCCAGTGATTTTTGGTCGAAATCCGTCCATGCGTCCATATCATTGACGAGAAAAACTACTAGAACTAAAAGGTTCTAAATTAAACTTCCAATAATATCGATCATGAAAAATGTTAATCTCGTGCGTATGTGGTGTCGCGCAGACTAAATGTTGGTGGTTCCCTACATGCCAGACGGATCGAGTGATTGGCGTGAAACTTCATTCTTAAGCCTTTTCCAGAAATAGGGAGATTGCAGCGAATTTTGGCCGAAATCGGTTTACCGGAAGTGGCTGCTCCCATATAACCTTTATGTTTTTTTGCAAATACTTATTTTGAAAAGTATTACGGCACTTACGAAAAATGCATTAAAACAAAATAATTGTATTGTAGATAACGTTTCAAATAAAATTTGTTCAGATTGTTTTTTTTTTAATTTTACCGGAAATAACGAGTTTTTTTAAAAATAAAACTTTATTTCACCAAAATTCGGCATCTCCAGGCGGTTTCAGACTCAGGCTTGCTGCTTCACTCATTAAATCGACCAATAAGTAATTGTTATAGCGTTTGCTGCAACTGGAAAGGCTTTTTCGTTTTCTATAGTCAAGAGGCGGTAATGTGTAACAGGGTTTGATGGATTCGTTCGCCAGACAATACGTAGAGTATCCAAATGTTAACTGGACTCATCTCGATAGGTTGAATTTATATAACTTTGCTCGCAAACATTTTTTTCTATAGTGTAAGGTCGTGTACCATTCAACTCTTCAGATACCCAAAATTTGTGTAGAATCATTTCTTTACTTAAATCGAGATTAGTTGGAAGTGTAACGACGTTTGAGGTATTTATTTTTTATACTTTTGCTAAGATCCTGCCAGTACGATCCTATAAGTATGTCTATCTGATAAGTTTTATTAAATGTGGGATCAGCGAGTTCAAGTGATTGTATGCCTTTGCAAGTTCATACCTTAAAGGACCGCGATGGTATCATAAAGTTAATTTTGGCAGGATATGATTGATTTACTGTTATATCGCGATTAAAAATCTTAGTTGAAGAGGCGTTTCGTAGTTCCAGGTTTGACCTGGTACGTAAGGAGCTTGGAATGGATGTAACAAAAGATTTTGTGTAAATGCCAACTTGATTATAGATGATATTATGTACTCGATAGGGCCAAACGTGGCATAGGTGATGGGCGTGGTGAAGTTCTTCAACAAACTGTTTTCTAAATCTTACGAGTGAACCAACGATATATTACAGATTTAATTTTCATTAAGAAACTCGTCCTTTTTACCTAATATTTTTTAATTTCTGCTAAAATGCTGCCATTTTTTGAAAATTTAAAGTAATATTATTTAAAGATGTTAGGTTGAATTTATTTCGTTTTGTTTCATTAGGAGATATACGAAATTCATTGCTTTAGCATAATTGCATTTTTTTTAATTAAATAAATAAATATTGAATCTAAATAAATTAAAATCCAAGCAAAAAATTAATTAATAAAAACTCTTAAAATAAATTTTTTTTATTACTAAATATATTTTGTAAGCATCAAATTAATTAAAATCTGGCGCATGTTTTTCCAAAATTCTATGGAATTTATCCAAACAAAATCTGTATTTAGTTCTATTCTTAAGTATTTTTTATGCATCCATATCAAAACCATAATTAGAATTCTTACTAAATTTTTTTTCGTAATTATAATCCTAAACTAAATGTTTTAATTTTTTAATTTGTAATATTAACTTATATTTTCTTCTATTTTCCCTAACTTCCAAATTCTAGGTAATCGACGAACAGCCAGTGTACGTTCAGTAGGATATAGTGATTTATTTGTATTAAGTAAAAAGGATATGTGGGACGTATTAAAAGAGTATCCAGCGGCGCGAGTGAGATTGGAGGCAATTGCGGTTAAACGTTTAGAAAAATATAAGAAGGCACCCCTTGAAAAAGGTAGTTGGATGAAATTTAGGTATTGCATCCTATATTTTTGTGTGTTCTATCATTTTTGCTATGCGGTTTATTTTGTGACAAATTTTAAAATACAAAATTTTTAAAAACCATTTTGGTTTAAATTTAAAAACCAAAACAGCTTTTTTTCATACTTACCATATTTAATTTAATTTTAATTTCGATTTAATTTTCTTTAGCTATATAAATAACAAATTTGAAATTATATTTACATACTAAAATTCGTAAAATTAATTTACAGTCGTTATCGTTCATTGTTGTGTTGTGTTATGTGTAAATACATTTTTTTTGTACATGTAATTCTTTTCTATGTGTCGTGTAATTAACTTAAACAAAATTTTAAATACACCACAATGAAATGAAATTGTTTTAGTAATAAACGAATTTTCTGTTATTTCATATGTAAAATGTAGTGGCAATGGGAAGATGTCAATCCACGCCAGGGCTTGTTGAAACCAAAGGTAGGATACCATTAGAAGATATGTGGCTATCAACAACGTCAGCACCTCAGCAAAGTCAATATAGCCATACGGTTGGTTATAGGTAACCAAATATTTTCTAAAAATCATGAATAATTATATTTTATTGCATTTTGCAAAATAGTTAATTAATTTTGAGTTATTGAGATTGAAAATTGATTTATTTTTATGTTTTACATATTTTACAAAATTTTTTGAAATTTAGTCGAACACAAAGTCCTAAATCACATCACGGTGAATCATCGTATACAGAGCGTGCATCACGTCCTGTGGATGATTCCGGTTCATTAAGCCCAAGTGCACATAGTTCCGAAGAGCGACCTAGAAGTCGGGCGGCATCTTCACAATCACGACCACAATCACAACCTAGTCGATCAGGTAAGTGCATCGAATTACAAGAGTTATATTTTATTAGATTAGTGGCAAATTTTAATCTGTATTTCAAAAGCTACATTTTTTTTTTGTTATATAAATTGCTGCTAAATTATTTACTTAAATATTACAAACTCTCAAACTACCTTAATTACATATTAAACTGTAAAACATAGCTCTAATGCTACACCAGCCAACAATTCTCATTGGAATGGTATTAGATTATACGTTACACTACGTTTCTCGCATGCTCCATAAGACAACGGAAAATAAGAGGTTATGCTACTCGCCACACGTGGCAGCACCATCACAAAAGAGAAACTCTGTTGTAAAATATTCCAGCGGAATAAAATGTTATTTGATTAATCTCCGAATTAAAAAAACTCGGTATAAGAAATTTTACAATTTTACAATGAATTACAATAAAAAAATTTAGTAGCATTGATTAGGGATTCTAAAGTAAGTTTCGGACTTACGAAATTTGACATCTCATCCACACATTTACAAGTAAATATAAAATAATTATGCTGGATTGCATTTACGAATCGAATAAGAAAATTAAAGCAGATTATCGTTTAGAATTCCCTAAGTAACAGTTAGATATTTTGCGGTCAAATAATCAAGTTTCAGATTATCACTAATATCTCTTTTCTTACAGGTAACCATTATGCACGGTTATTTTTCTAATACCTAAGGTCATACTGCGACCACAAAAATCTGGAAAAATTTGTAGGCTAGGATTTTCACATAAGCGCGTTCACATTTCGGCGAAACTCCGATTTTATATACCAACATTGAAAATTTCGTTTTTCTGAAATTTCAAAAATTTGTTCAATTTAAAATTAAAAATTAAATTTTTTTTAAATGAAATAACTTAGATTTAATAATAATCTAAGTATAACAAAAAAAATCCATCATAAAAGTGGTATCGGATCGTTTTCTTGTAATATCGGTGTTCTGTATATAACGGAGCAGTTCAGAACTAGACAGAACATCTTTTATAATGGATTTTTTTTGTTATACTTAGATTATTATTAAATCTAACTTATTTTATTTAAAAAAGTTTAATTTGAATTTTAATTAATTTTTCAGAAAAACGCAGCTATTATGGTTGCTCTAAAATCGGTTAGCCAAATGGCCGTTCGGATCGGTACGGAAGCTCGAATTTTTAATCAAATCTCGCTCTTTTACAAATGCCGGTTTTTCATTTTCAGCTGAAATTGTTGTTTACCTACATTTTTATTAGGAACTCGGCCTTTTCTAGACCGATTATTGTCAAATTTGGAATATGGGATGTGATTTGCATTTTAACATGAATTTGTTAAATTTGATTTGCAGAATTGGATTGGAATTCTAACGTGATTTTTGAACGAAGTTTTGGGAGAGCTGTTCGCTATTCCAAAAAAATATCCCGACTGGTCTAAATTCCTAAACCACACTTTACAAAACTATTAAAATTCAATTTGGTAAAACCGTTCCAGTAGTTATTTATTTGACTATAAACAAGTTTGTAAAGTGTGCGTGTATATTTAAGTTTATAGGGGAAAAATTCGGTATTCCAAAAAATCGCGGTATTCCAAAGAATCGCAACTAACAGTATTCAATCTGGTAAAAAATGAGAGTGATCATGTTTGTGTATAATTTGTTATAAAAATTAAATTAAAACAATTACATTAAATAAATTAAAATGTTTGTGGAATGTAGGAATTTTAGGGGTGAGCACGATTCTCTCTCTCTCTCTCTTCTCTCTCTCTCTCTCTCTCTAGCTTTCACATCCCATAAAGGGATCCCAGTTTCGACATTCTAATATAGCTGGTTGTTGATGGAAAATTTTATTGATCATCCGTTGTTGTGGAGACCTTGCAACGTGACCGAGCCTTTTAACTCAATTAGATTTGATGAATCCGATGATATCGCTGCCTTTCGCTGAGAAGTTGCTTTATTTCGTGGTTCATAAGAATCTAGTACTCGTTGTTCGCGACTTTAATTGAACGAATAACATTCCATCGAAGGTAGATAAAAATCTACAATTTGGTTACGATTCGCCAAACCCAAAATTCCAAAATTGAAATTATAAAACTAAAACTCCAAAAAACAAAATTCGAGAAACCAAAATTACAATAAAAAGTGGATGTCTGTACCACGTGTACGGACATATGACGTGAATACGTACAATTTAACGGATGTATAATTTTATAGTTAAACCCCAGGTGGCCATATTCTAGAAACTCTTCCAAAAATCATTTAAAAATCCCATTTCCATCCAACATACCCAAACCCATCATAATCGGTCCTCCTCCTCCACTACAAGCGATGCATCACAGTCCCCACTCAACGTAACGAATTATTTGATCCCTTAGCTATCGAGTGGTGCAGTTAAATTTTGAATGTAGATGACCGGTATATAGCTGCAGCATCAAATTGTATCCCCCGATTTGTTGTCATCAGCTTTTTGAATTGCCTCCCTATATAAAAGCAAATTCAAAGACACGTCAAAAAATATAAAAGACAAAATTCCAAAAAACACAAAATTATTATACAAAATACCAAATTGCAAAATTCCTATATGCAAAACAGCCCATGGAGATAAGACAGCCTTTCATATTTCCATGAGCATAACTTTATGGAATTTATTTTGGAATTTTATATAAAGGAATTTTCAAATTTGGTATTTTGTATAGGAATTTTGTTTTTTTTTTAAAGTTATTTATTGGAATTTTTGTTTTTGTCATTTGTTTTTTAGAATTTTCATTTTTAAATTCCGATTTCAATAGAATTCTGGATTTGGCGAACCGTATCCAACTCGTTCTAAAATTCGACCATGCTGAATGTAAGTAAGCCATTTCTTAACAAATTATGGTTAAATTGGGTATTCAAAAGTGGATTTGTATTTCGGCAATTCTGAATAGGGGTTGGGTACGATTCGCCAAATCCAAAATTTCAAAATCTAATTCCCAAATCAAAATTCCTAAAAACAAAATTACAAAAACCAAAATTCAAAACAACCATTTCAAAACTCCAATGTACAAAATTCTAAAATAAATTCCATTTTATACCCATGGAAATATGAAAAGCACGCGCCTTTCCTATTTCCATGGGTATTAAATGGAATTTTTTAAAATTTTATTATAATTTACAATTAGGAAATCTTGGATTAAGATTAAATCGGGAACGGGTCGTTTATCAAAAAAAATTCCAACTGACCTAGATTTCCAAAATCACAATTACAAAAAATATAAAATTCCATTTTACAAAATACCATAACATAAAAATCAAAATTCAAAATTTCCATTGTGAAAATTTCAAAATTTATTTATTTTAGAAAAAAAAATCCATTTATGAAATTTAATTGTTCCTAAAAATTATTACACATACATGATTCCCATTGTTTACCAGATTGATTAACGCTTGTTGTGATTCTAAAAATAGGGTTGGTTTTTTTGGAATGCCGAACCGTTCCCCTACAAATATACCAATATACCGTAATTAATAAATAATACTGAAAAGTCATAAATAAGGTCATCATATTTCAATCGGAAATGGATACCCCTGAATTTGTTACAAGCCCCATGACACACCCACCAAAATCGATGATAACACAACGAATTATTTTCCTGTGCAAGAAATGGGTAATGAATCTATAACAAAAGCCCAAACCCACAAAAGTCAATCGTAATGCTTTGAGTACAGGCAGGTACTGTACAAGAAATCGGTGCTCTTGAATTTATTACAACCTGCCCCAACTCTCTCCCTAAAAATCGATCATAATAGCCGTATTCCATTGGCGTTAGCAAAGTACTTGCAAGTACTTGTGAGTAGATGTTCAATGGAATGCCAATTTGTTAGTTAGAAATAAAACACAAGAAAACAAAAATTTTGATTGAGTAGTTATGAGTAGCTAGAAGTGCTTGTGAGTACGTTACTAACGCCAATGGAACGAACGCTAATGAATTGAACTACTTTCATGTACAAGCAATGGGTACCCTGGAAATTATTACAATAGCCCAAACCCACAAAAGTCGATCATAATGCACCAAACTAACTTCCGGTACTAGAAATAGGTTCTCATGCATTTATTACAACAGCCCACACCCACAAAAATCTCTCACAATGTATTTGGACTACCTGCTTGAACAAGAAATATATAGGTATTCATGAATTTATTGAAACCTCTTATACCCACAAAAATTGATCTTCAGAGACGAAAGGGGAATAAAAGCAAAAAAAATCAAACTAAAAGGGTCGAATGTGAAAATTCCGAAATTCCGAAAAAAATAAATCGAACCAAAATGGTCGCTAAACATGAATATTATGTAGCGAAGTAAAACAAAAATAATTTAGGCAAAATAGACGCTGAACGTGAACATCCAAATAGCGAGACTAATGTGCACTGCCCTTCCTCCTTTTCAAAAAAATTGAAAATTGAAAAAAAAAATTAAAATTTGGATTAAAAATAATAAATAAAAATAAAAAACAAAAAAAATTGGTACCTTTGACCCCTAACTGAAGGTCACGCGCTAAAATAGGTGGCGGCGTCTCCTCACCGTTAAAAAACAATTACAAATGGCCACGAGTTTGGCCACACCCATAAACCGTAAATATCGTTGGGCGTCTACCAGCCGTCAACCGTAGAATATGCGTTGGGCGTCTTTCCGCCGTAAACCAAAAGTATGTTAAGCGTCTTTCCGCCGTTAATTAAAATACGGCTGGCCACGTTGTTGGCCGCCCTTAATCGTATATGTTGGGCGTCCTTCCACCGTAAACCGTAATTAACTTTGTCTCGATAGGCTACCCGTTGATTATGTACCCGTTAAATAATAAAAATGCGGTGTCCGTTTGATTTTCAGCACCGAATTTTAGCGTACCGTTGAATTGTGGCGCTACGCACACCACAAAACGAGAAAACACAACAAAAAATATTTCTCTACATCTCCGCCGGTTGCACACACGCACAAGGGGTACACTTTCGTCTCACTCTCAAAATCATTCGACCTTTATGAAATGCCATAGGGTGGGCAAAAAAACATAGAATATAATATTAAAGCCCATGCACACTGCACAACAATTTTAATATTAATGTCATACTACCGATGACTATGCCGTCAGCATTAAACAAACAACTATAAACCTTTTATTCCACCAAGAAAAATTCACTGTCTGTAAAAAATACTGAAAAATCAGAAAAACACAAATTATATAAAATTGCATTAGAGTGACAGAAACAAAAACAAAATTTATGGGAACATTTTATAGTTAAATTTTGACATCTTGATGATAACATAACCAACAAAACTTCACGAAATAAATTTACTTCAGCAATTTCATTTATTTTATAGGAATTTAAGTTCGATTGGTATTACAATTCATCAATATCAAATAAAAAATATTTTATACATTTTTACTCGCGAAGAAATCACAAATTATAAAAATAATAAAAATGTTGGTTCACCATAATATTTTGCCAACCATAAAACGATCTTAGTGTGCGAGAAATATTTCTCGTCGTATACTTTTTTTATGTAAATGTATTAGAATGTTACTATAAAAAATACTCTGATAAGAATTTTTTCCATTTTATTATGGCAACACACCACTACATATAAAACGATTTTGTCAGTAAAATTTTACTGAATTTGGTTTTGTTTCATTCTATTAAGTAGCACATCAATATGTTTATCTCGTTTTGTTTTTACTGATAGTAAATATTTTTAGGTGGAATTTATTCATAATGATATTCAAAAATTCAAAATAAAATTAAAAAATAGCAATGTTATGACAGCGGAGTCGTAACAAATTTAAAATTCAGGTGCATCACTTGGACGCATAAAAGTATCATGCAACTAATCCTGTATGAAGATGTTAGTGTGCCGCATCTAAAAAACATTCGTCCTAATCCGACACTTTTATAGAATGGGTTGTGGAAGCGATATAGAAGCAATTGAGCATCAAAAGAATGAGTATTTCAATGATTTTCGGAACTTTCTATTTAATTACGTCAATTAGGCTAACAACCTTTGCTGAAATAATTATATTAAAATATTTCGTTTAACTTTGTATTTCTATTGTTATGTCGTGATAGAATAATATATATGACATAATATCGTGATAGTTTTTGTAGTATTGCCTGAAGCGTATATTTGATTACTGTGGGATGAAAGTCTGGGATAACATTTTGTACCTCTAATTTTGGTAAAACAAACTTGTTTTTTTCTGAAAACTCGTCATTTCCGGTAAAATTTAAGAAATGATCTGAAATCATTTTGTTTGAAATTTAATTTACAATCTTTCTGTTTCTATCGCTTTTCGTTAATGCTATTTACTTTCCAAAATATTTGCAAAAATTTAAAATCTCCTATGACAGCTGCCTCTTCCGGTGGACGAATGTCGGTCAAAAATTACTGGAATCTCCCGATTGATCGAAAAATCTTAAGAATGAAATTTCATCCCGATCAAAAAATCCGTAAGGGTTGTAAAGGGACCAAATTTTTGCTGAAAAAGTTTTCTGGCAAAAATCGTCATTTGCGCTTAAATTTTGGAAAACTGATCTGGATCAATATTATTGCAAATTTAATTTAGAATCTTTATTAAGCACCCTATTAAAGCTAACCGAAAATGTTCAGCCGAAAAATGTCGATAATGTAGATTCCAACTAATGACAGCCGATAATTGTCGGTAACATGTTCATCGAAAACTCCAGCCGAAAAATGCCGATAATGCAGATACAAGTTTTATGTCGGAAATGAATTATATTAGACATTTGTATTTTGCTGTTCCTAAAAAACATTTACAAAAATTAAAATAAGAATTTTTAATTTGAAACATTTAAACAAATTACCCAAAATCAAATTTTTCTAAGTGTTTTATTAGATGTTTGAGACATGTCCAGATAATATTTCAAATAAAGTGCCTTTTATTGAATATCATTTTAAAAATGTGAAGTCAATTTTCATGTTGGGAGTCCGGGAAAACTGGATTGAATATATCGCACACAAAAAATTTGAAAATTTCTAAAAATTTACCATTTAAAGATGACACTTTAAACGGTAAATTTTTAGAAATTTTCAAATTTTGTGTGTGCGATATATTCAATCGAGTTTTCCTGGACTCCCAACATGAAAATTTACCTGAAATTTTTTCCACATATGAGCATCACTAAGACCTTTCATTTGAATCTATTTTCAGCCATGACACTTTAAATGGTCAATTTTTAGAAATTTTCAAATTTTGTGCGTGCGATATATTCAATCGATTGTTTCCAGACTCCCAACATGAAAATTGACCTGAAATTTTTGAGGTTTTGCTTCATATATTTCTTCGAGTTGTCTCAGTCGTAAAATAGTTTTGTATTATAGTTTTAATGCATTTAACGCAACGAACTAAACATTTTGGATTAAAGAAAAAATTACTGTTTAACACCAAATGTATGTATCTGATTTAAAGACATTTTTAGGCTGGCTATGTATACGAATCTGTCTTACCGACTTTTACTGGCGGGTAATCTGTATTGCTGCCAATCTGCATTATCGACATTTTTCGGTCGCAAACATTAATAGTTACAGTCGAATCTGCATTATCGATATTGTCTGTTGATTGATTTTAATAGTTACATACGAACCTGCATTATCGACATTTTTCGGCTAGAGCGAGTTGGCTAACTTTAACAGTATTGTTTCAAGTCTAAAGAGAAATAAAGTTCCGCGTGAAAGAATGATTGAATTAGGCTGGCTATATATACGAATCTGTCTTACCGACTTTTACTACCGTAACCGCTAGTAAAAGTCGGTAAGACATATTCGTCTTCCGTATTGTTTTCAATCTGCATTATCGACATTTTCGAATAACAAACATTAATAGTTACAACCGAATCTGCATTATCGACATTTTTCGGCTAGAGCGAATCGGCTAACTTTAACAGTAACGAAAAACTTCCTATGGAAGCTGCTACTTCCGGTGAACCAGAACTATACTATACTTTATTTGGCTACTTTTAAGAAAGTCAAAATTGGCGTTTACACCTATCATGATGGCAAGATTCCACAACTTCGCCAAAAATATAAATTTAATCATTCTAGTATTTTACGATCCTTAAAATTCCTTGACCGAGTTTCTTGATCTCCGAGGCCAACCAACTAATTTGAGTTGAAATAGTTTCTATTGGAAAAATAAACTATGAAAATACTAAAAAATAATTACAAGTTTCACTGGGTACAAAATACCAGTGAAATTTTTTGCGATAATGTTGCCTCTAGTGATGAGTAGGGTAAAGCACTATTTACCGCTGCTCAAGCTCCGTCATCTAGTAACTTACAATGTACAATGTCTCTAGAGGCACCACAATTTCTATTTAAATATTTACAACATCGCAATCTAAACATTTCTCTTTTTAATATTTACAGTAGTTCCTTGTGGATCATTAACACATCTTGAATCATCTGGTGCCACACCATTACTGGGCTCCCACGAAGCACTTGAAGATGAAATCCGACGTTTACGTGAACGTTTGCATACCGTGGAAGCCGAAAACGTAGCTTTAAATACAAAATTAGCGCAACAACAGTGGGATTTGGAACATCGTTTGGCCGAAATCGAAATGCAAATATGTGGCCAATCGTCCGAATCTAGTATAAATGAAGAACACGAAGCTGAGGAATTAGAAAGGAATCGTGAAAGTATCATATAACACGGAAGCGTGCTGCCCCAAAAACTTAATGCTGTGGTTTATGTTAGTTGTGTTTCATGACAATTTTTTAATTTTATAAAACAAAAAATATCTGTATTAATTGTTATTAAATTATATTATTTAAAAATATTTATATAATTTTATATACATCGGTTAAAATATTATATTTTTATTAGTCAACTAAAAATATCGTTTTAAAACTAATTACGAAAAGTTATTTTTTTTTTTAAATTAAATAAGACATAATTTTAAAAAATGACTAAAAATGAGGGCAGCTGTTTTAAGACATTTTTTTCTCTCACTCTAATATATAAAACAAAACAAACAAACAAATTATCTCTATCGCGACGATAATAATTAATAAATTATTATAATAAAATTTTGAATTTATTTTATTTTAATTTTTAATAAAAAATAAAATAATAAGAAAAACATTTCTAAATTACAACGTAAATTCAACTGTAAATATTAGCATTTAGCAATTATAAATAATTTGAAAATATGATGATAAATTTAAAACCAAACTAATAAGTATAATATGTAATTACAATAAATTATTTTTTATTTATATAATTAATTAATTTTTTTATTTAATATGTAATATAATTAGTAACAAAAAATTTAGATATATATTTAAATGAAACAAAAAAAATTATTAAAAACTTTTTAAAAAAGTTATTTTATTATATTAAATATAAAATAATTAGAATTTTTAAATTATTTAATTTTTTAATTAATATTATTTAACCCTTTTGTCTGTGGCGGGTCACACGGCTCACTTTTTGGTTATTTATATTCCGAATATTTAATTTTTGGTCAAAGAATTAAAAAAAATTATAAATATCAGATTATCACCGATAAAGGGTTACCTGTCCAAAATTTCACCAATACACATATATTAAATATTAAAATGAGAAAGTAACGAACTGATATTTGCAAAAAACAATCAACGTGAGAGAAAACTGCACAGACGAAGGGTTAAATCGTTTTTTCAATTCAAACTTTACATTACATTCAGGACATAAATATATTCATCAATTTTAAAATTTTATTTATAAATTTAGTAAAAGGAATATAAAAGAGGTTGACCGGGACCGTTATAAAATAGGTTAGGATTTCAGAATAACGCAGGTAAATAATTTTTAATTTTCTAATACTTTCAGCACCAATTGATAAATATTATTTTTTGTTTGAGTCAGGATTCTGAAAGAGAACTTGCATGTCTAGTCCTACATCAGTTATCTCGATATCATCGAGGCGCTGAATGTTCTGCTATCCTAGAGCGACTTATTCTACCTCCTAAATCTGATTAAATACCTTTGAAAATCAAGCAATCAATACCATATTCTTCATTCGGCCCTCAAAGCCGACTCTATAGTGGATTCAAAAAAAAGGCCATCTGAAAAGAGGCCTTTCAAACCAAATGAAAAAGCGACGAAAAAAAAATTATGGGGAAAAAAATTTCTCAAAATTCCTTTAGGAGAAAGCTTGTAAAGGGTGTTCCATCTATTGGTTTTGTTAAGCTTAAAAAATATTTTTTATGTGGTGACAATCCGAAAAGTTTTTGACAAATGAAAACTCGAAACTATGCCATTTTTAGTTATCTGTTAGTTTACAACACAACAACGCACTTTGGTTCCAAACTTATTACGAAAATGGTCGTTCTGTAAAAAAAAACATTTTCAAAATTACGTGATGATTTTGGTCAACATGGACGTCCTGAAACGTGAAGATGCAGGAACAGTGGTTCGTGAGCGCCATTCGGTGCACATCGTTAGATTATTATGATATTTGGGGTTTTTGAAAAGTAAAGTGTATAGCAATATTGCAGCAGCTTTTATTGGAAGTCATCAAAAATTGTAATGTTCGGATGCATTCCTGTAACAAGAGCCGTGGTGGTCCAATGACCGATGTTGTATTCCATACATAAATGCCACAGAACCAACATTTATTTTCAATAAAAAAAATTTAATTTCCAAAGTAATTCCTTTTTGTCGATTTAAAATTTGTTAAGAAATTTATTAATAATTTGTCAAAGACCCAAAAGTAGTGCAAAACCAAATTTGATTTAAACGTTATACCCACCAAACGGCTTAGCGGTTAAAGCTCTGGCGTTTGGATCAGGAGGTACCGAGTTCGAATCCCGCTAGGAACAGGATTCAAAAGTGATTTTTGACTATGACCCTCTGTCGGAGTACAAAACTCATGGGCCGACCCATCTTCCATGTTGGTACCGTAATGTGCAGATAGTTCTACGAAAATCGGACCTAGCCATACATCCTCGAATTGGCAACGGCGTAAGATAGGACGTGAAAAGCAAATCGCGAAAAAAAACTTCTGTAATATCCGTTTGCGTAAAGTAAAAAGTGATTTGTTTATATCAAAAAACAACTGTGGTAAAACTGTTAAAAACGTTACTTTACTGCGCATTGTACATTAAAACCTTTAACATAAAATTTCAAAATGTCGGTACGAGCTCAACAAATGGTGAAAATGGCAAAATCGTGCAACACTTTAAAGTACCAAGAAGCATATGACCAGCCAGCCTGGTTCTTCAAACTCAGGTAAAACCTATTTTTTGTATGTCAATCCATCATTCATTTACTGGTTTTATTCCCATAAAAAAACAGACTATAACAGAATTGAATATTGCCTCAGCTATTTTGCCGGTTTCCGAATCTGATCTTGTGATAAAATTAAAAATGTTGATTTATCTGATAATCTAAACGAAGACCAACCTTTTGATGATAGTATTGATGATCCTTATTGACCCTCAGAATAGTAATAAGCCGCGCGAGTAATTAAGAAAACCTCGAAGGACTTGAACAACCTAGTGCTAGAGAGAAAGAAAACAGAAAATGCGAAAAAACGCAAAGGAATTTCGGAATACATCTTACGTCAATATAAGTGGAGTTCTTGTTCCTGAACGGAAATGTAAACAACTAAATAACTGTCGGAAAAAATCTAAAGATCGAGTAAGCCACCAAAATCAGGAACTTTTTTTTGGACAATATTGGTAGTAAACAAAAAATCAAAAAATTTATCGCAACGAAACGCCAGAAATCGACGTCATTCCTGACTGTACTTCATCTTGATAAGTTGATCATTGAAAAGAAAATTGATTTTCTTACCGGACACGTGCAGTTAACGTGACAATTTCAAAATTTAAATAAAATTATCATCATGGAAATGCTTTACAAGCCTAAAAATGCAAGCAAACCGATAAAGAAGTTCAACCATATGTGGTATGAAGGAAAAGGCAAACGTGATGGAAATAAAATCGCTTGCTTCCTCTATTAGCAACTGGATTCGGTCGTATCCGTTCTTTTATATATCCAATTGAATACAAACATTGTGGTGATTGACCACAAGTTCCTAGTAGTCGGTCACACATACAAGGAGTTCGACACCGACCTTGCTGCTATAGATAGGGCAAAAAATGTTTATCCAGTCCCTTCGGCGGCATCTAGCAAGTAAATGCCACCAGTTCCATTGTTCACAGCTTCTATGAAAGAGTCGAACGCAGTCTTTTGCGTTGCTGATTCAATTGCGGAACATTTTTACGAACTGCTTCGGCTAATGCTTCAGTGTCGTAGTGTTGTTCTCTCCATGTGTAGTAGCATGGCATTTCAGCATACAACAAAATGGGAGCGATATCATATGCTTGACAAACCGAGAAGAAGGTTGTCAATGTTGTAGACGGTGGCCGTGTCGCTCTGTCCGCTGCGTTTTCTGGATTAAAATACACTCGTTACCCACTTTTCAGATGCACTGCCAAATGTACAACTATATAGGGTGTCTTTTGTGGATCGCAAAGTAAAAGATGCGCCAAATCGCCTCGTTGCTGCTCTCACAACGACTCATCTGATACTGAGATATTTCGTCATTTGCATTTGTCACACCGAAAACAGCCATATCACAAGCCTTGAACAATATCAGCGAATATGGCACAATCCAACGATTATCCACATCAATATCTTGCCCTTTGTCCTTCACAAAGGTCAAAGTTTAAGTCGTTGTTTGGGAATGATTTTTGTATTTGAGACGCTGGATATCGCTCAGCAGAACAAAAGATTCTGAATGCTAGTTTTCACGATTACGAAGTGCCTTCGTAATCAACGGATCACTTTGAATGGGCTTCCACTATATCGAAATAAAATCGCAATTATTGAGCGATTTCGGAACAAATATCGTAACGTCTCTGCGATGTATGGGTGATTCACACCCGTTAATGTTTCGTAGTAGATTTCGATACCAGGCAGTTTAAAAGGTTCAGTTTAGGCCTGCTTAGTCGAAATTCGCTTCAACTAATTGTGCAGCGACAACGTTATCTTTACCATTAACATAATCGGTTCAGTTTAAGACTGAATTGCCCTAGTCAAAATTTTGTGGTTGGTGTAAATGATGAAGTCCCGACCTTCAACAAAATATCTAAAATGTTTGTTTGATTTGTAAATCACAGCGGTATTCGATGCGTCGGTCATGATACTGAACTTAGCATCGTACAGCCGATGTGCCAACAATGCGGGTTTTAGTTTTGTAAATGCATCTTAACATTCGATCGGCCAGGAAAATCATTTCTGTGTATTGGGCTGCTTTAGCAGGGCGGTCAAAAGATCGTGGATTGGGGAGATCGTTTATGTCAGTTTCGGAATGAATCGATGGTAATATTTTAAAATACCGATAAACTGCTGTATTCGTTTGATTGTGGTTGGGGCTGGTAATTCTGTTATGGAATTAATTCGTTGAGATGAAGGCAGAATACCATTAGTGTTGTTCCTCATGTCGAGGACGTATCAACAACATGTGAATACGAAATTTATATCTTGAGTGACTTCGTTGTTAAAACGTTTGTTCGGTTAGCGGTTTTGTGTACATCCTCGGGAGCGACAATAATTAAATGATACGCTCTGACGAGATCGATTTTGGAGAAAAACGAGTATCCATGCAAATTCCTGGAGTTTTTGATCCGGCGATACCGAATTAAGTCGTCGATAGTCTCTTATTCCACCATATGCTGAAATTCGGTGTATGCCGCAAGTATAGTATGGGCGTTGGAGTCCGATATTAATAATTTTTTTTTAAGCAATTTTGTGCCATAGGTATTGATTGTCAAGTCATTGGCGGCTGATAAAACTATAGTATTGAATTTTTAATTCAAAAATTTTGATATGTTTGAACGTCTCACGGGTAACACCGACAAGTCAACTTCCGCGTCGATTAAAAATTCAGATTGTTTATTTTGTCGTTGCCAACGCCACCTTGCGATTTATTTTTAGTTTATCGGTGTGGGGTTTTGATGTCGACGCTCCATATTTGCGTGGAGGATGTTGAATGTTTGTGTTTGTGTGCATGCCCAAACGTACATTTCTGTTTGGGGATCGGCTGTTGTTTGTGCACGAGTATTCAAGATGGTTGTCTCGAGTCGAGCAATTCTATCTTTGAAATGTAATTCCGCTAGCTGGAACCAGCCTCGCACGTTCGTGGTTCATAATCTTGGCAATTTGTGCTTCTCCGTGTTGACAACCTCTTTATCGTAGTCATTGTGTTGGACTTCACTTTATGTATACTCGATCGATTGGTACAGGCCCCGCACGTATTGATGACGTATCCCCTTGGTTTTTTAAACGTAAATGTGGCGGTTCTTACTAAATCGTCCTAGTTGAAAAATAATCCTGATGAAAATTTTAAAATCCTTACTGGTGTGGCTATTCAAAATAAATTTGTCATAAAATTTACAACCAAGTTTAAGGTTCTAACGGTTTCTCGTTCGTTTCAATATTTTAAATGAAAATGTCATCGTCGAAAATGTCATATTTTTAAATTTACCCCGTAAGTTTGATCACGAACGAGAATGTCGACTCATCATTGATTTAATTTCTAAAAATATCTAAATTCTAAAATTTTCTAAGTTTGATTTAAACTTTAATTTTGTAGGTTAAGTTTGATAAAGAATTTTTGAATAACCGTGCCAGATGACGAAGGATTTAGAGGAATTATCAGGAATAATTGCGTTCAATTTAGTTTAAGGAATCTGCTCCATGACAATCTAGTCAGCTCATTCAGTCAAAACGTTAAGAGTTACATCACTTTTAAAAAGTGGGTAAATCCACTTGCACTTGAGGTGGTAATCTTTTCATTCACATTTACCCATTTTTTCATTAAAATCAAATTTAACGACTGTGACGGTTTTCTGTCTCCTAACGTAAGATTGGTTAATAATAAACAATTATTAAACCGAGACATCTCAAACTCTCCTAAAACCTTGAACACTTCTTCTTTAAAAACCGTATATGGAAGTGCACCTCCATCACGGTGTATCAGATTTGCAAATTGATCATGCAATCGGGAGTCCAACGCCACCGTATGGGAAAATTTAGTTGTTCTGACCGAATGGTTGCTTCGAAAAATAGAAACTCTAAAATACAAAACCACATCGTGAGATTCTCTTGCGTCACCAATATTTCTAAAAATTTATACAAGTTCCGATGGCTGTGAAGTAACTCGATTACTACTACAAAGGAAGATATGTTATTTGAAACCGACAATCTGCTGCAACAGCGTCAATAAAATCATCCTCATTCACTGAAGAGTTAGCGGGACTCGATTACTACGTTACTAGATTATAAAATCCAAATTTGCTAAATAATTTTGTACAAAACACACAGTGAATATTTTTTAAATCTCAGTTGGCTGCGTTATTTTAAAACAAATTAAATTCATTTGTCGCGTCAAAATTTCAAGTGAAAGAAATTGTCAAACAAGTGATAGCAGCCGCGAAAAATATTTATAAAGCAGCTTACTAAGCTTTTAAAAACAGCCACAACGAGTTTTGTAAACAGTTAGGGCGATAATTCATGTAGAAAATTTGCCTGACAGACATAAATAATAATCGCTCTGATTGGTTAATATTTTTTTTGTTTTATACGATAAAAATGTAATTCACACTTAAGAGATACATGTATAAAATTTTGTCGTATGGACATTTTTTGACATTTTATAAAACATAACCTAAAAAGAGTTTTTGTTTTTGTTATTTTTGAAATTTTATGAAATTGTATATGTTACATTTTAATACGAAAACAAATTAATATTCCATAAAACTTACTATGCGAATTTTTCAAAATATTTTATTTTAGAAATTTGTTTTTTATATTTTAGAATATGTATTCTTTTGTTCTCATTGCCGTCAACATTTTTAATCTTATACAAAATTGAGCAATGTTCACTTTTTAATTTTTGTCGTACGATAAAAAAATATGGCCGACCTTCAACCAATCAGAGCGATTATTATTTATGTCTGTCAGACAAAATTTGTACATGAATCATCGCCTTTATTTTGTAAGTTTCGATTTAATAATCCAGTAACCAAGAAGACTAGTAGTCACTAATGTGGAATGAAGTGATGCGACTAAAGGAATAGGGGTATTAATTGCCATTGAATTTAAAAGAAAAAACGACCGTTGATCGGTTGAACGGTAGGCATTATTAAGTTTGATACCGTAGATTTTAGAGGCCCTTGACGTAAGCTTTAATGCGGTAGTTCTATATTGACTATCATATTCACTATCACCACGATAATTTAAGTCGCAAAAATTTAATAAATATTTTATTTGTTAAATTATTTTTGACTGTATTTTTTTAAACAAATTTCCATTTGACTATATTTTTAAATTTTTCTTCAACTAAAACCCCATTTTTTTAAAATTGTTTTTTCATTTTCCAACTTACGACGATATTCCATTGAGTATGTGACCTTTCCATAAAAAAATCAAAATTTAATAGAATTCAATGAAAATTGGGTTTTACTAAATTTTGAAAAGTAAAATTTAAACAAAACGGTTTCTCCAGATTTCTAAAAAATTTACCAACTGTTGTAACAAATCAGTAACACAAATTCAATGGAACAAGTCCATTGTTTTCCCCTTAATTTTGTTGCTATACTAGTTGCTTTCCAATCGACCACCACAAATACTTGTAGGTGCGAAAAATGTGTATTGGGTAAAGTGTCGATTGGAAAGCACAAAAAACGACAAAAGCAAAACATAACCTACAAATGTGTAGTTTATTTGTTCCAGTGATTTATTAACTTTTTAAGAAAAAAAATCTATACTGGATTTTATTAGCGCTTCACGTATGACATTCAATAATATTTTTGACAGAAAAACGGACAAATTTATCGTAACTGCTTAATTTAGCAACGACGAAAACCTTAAGTGCTTATAAGTTCTGGCGGTGGTTGATTCGAAAGCAACTAATACTCTTCAATACTTCTGATTATATATTTTATAATCGTTTTTATATTTACTAAAATTTTTGACGGGCTGACAAAAATTCTAGATCCACTGAACTCAAATTATATTACGTTACAAAAATTCCCAATTAAACATAAAAATCCACTGAACTTATTTTCTATTAATTCTGATTTCTACGAAACTTTCTAAATGCGAGCTCAAATTAAATAAAACACAGGCAATAAATTTTTACGTATACTAAAATAATTGAACAATCAGATTTATATTCCTTTATTAAATTAATAAATATAGCAAATCAAAGAAAATCCAATGGCAAACACTTTTTAAATCAATATTTATTGTATAAATTTATTGATTTATAAAATTAAATAAAAATATCCACAAGCTTTATTTATCTAAAATTCTAACTTTTTATTTGTATTACTATTATTTGTGCATTTCTATTCAAACAAAAAATTGCAACACAACAAAAAAATAATAATAGTGTTTTGTACAGGTAATGCAGGTAAACAAGATAAAACTATAATAATAATAATTCTATTCAAATATATTATTTATAAATTTTCATTTGTTTATATATAAATATACGGAACAACTGGTGCAAAAAAAAACAATTTAAAAAATAAAATTTAAATTTAGTCTTATAAAACAAAAAAAATATTTATTTAAAAATCATTTTTTAGTTTTATCCAAAAACTCCAAAAACCAAAAATTATAAAAATGTTAAGCACGTAAAATTTTATTAATTGTTAAAATAAATTTTTTTAAATATAAAATAAAAAGACCCAGAACAAAATTTAGTAAAACGAAAAATATCGAAATTAAATTAATTTAATTATAAAAAAATATATTTAATTTGTAGTTAGAACAATTTAATTTTTATATTATATATAAATAAATATATAAATATTTTATTTTTATTATATACAAAATTATTTTCCATTTTATTTTGCTTAAGTATAAAAAAATTATATTTAATAGACAAACAAAACAAAAAACTATCGAAAAAAATGTGGAAACAAAAATTAATTAAAACAATAATTAATTAATTATGAATGTTGCTATGCAACAATAAAAAGAAAATAAAAATTTAATTTAAATATATAAATTATATATATATTGAAAAAAATAATAATATTAATATTATGTGAATTATATAAAAATTAAAAAAAAAATCGTCAAATAATTGTAATATTAATTATAATTTAATTATATGAGAAAAAAAGAAAAAATTTAATAAATTGACTAGTAATTAAATGTATAAAAATGAAACATTGAATAGGTGATATCGAAGACAAAAAAAAAATAATAATTTCAAAACTATCTAAAATTTAAATTAAATAAAACCTAACAAATTTATAATTAAATCATTTTTTTTAATTATTTACAAAATTTATAATATTTATTTTGTAAATACTGTGAACATAATTTATACTAAATTCTTATTTAATTCTAGTATTCTTATTTTCAGGATTGATGGTCTTAAAATAAATTACATTTCAAACCGATATTACTTACGTATATGTAGGTCGAATTGGTTACATTTTTCTCTACCCGAGAAATTACGTTTTTTTAACATAGATGTCACTATTTGGTGATTTCTGTCTGAAAATATAATAATTTCGAGGAAAAATTCAAAATAAATTAAAGTTGTTTAAAAGTTAATGTTTGAAATTATCAAACCTCATGTTTAACTAGTCCGGGAATTGATTCGCCTAAAACAAATAGACTGGCTGAGGTATATAGGTACATTTTTTCATTTTGGTTTATTAAATAAAATTTAATAGAATATACCAACTCGACGCTACAAATAATTATTTGGAGCTTAGGTATGTACAGAATTCTCGGTATTTAACATTTTCAATTTGAATTTAATAGTCTGGTACCACTTTCAGCACCCAATTACTTTCGATATCGATCATTTGTACGCGATGTTGTTTCAAACTTTAATCGTGTACTGTATAATAAACTCGGCTCAGCCCGTTTATTCTACACCCGCATTAACAATCGTTTACTGAGATCTATGTTAGCGCTTTGCTTGTATTCGTCGTGTCGCTCATTTCTTTTCGTTTTAAGTGTTTTAAGTAATACTCGTCGTACTCTTCCCGTTGTCTTTTGTTTGTTCATTTTTGTAAACAGGTTGTTTATGAAGAATTGTGGTAAACAACATGGGTGGCGATTTAAAAACGAGCCACGTTTCATGTTACTTACCAGTGATACATAGTAAAACAACCGGGTGCTGGTTTAGAATTGTGCCACCAATTGCGCTTAGATTGCGAGATGCTGCATTTGCGATAAGTACGATTAGAATATTTGTTAGCAATATTGTAACCGCTATATTAATTACCCCCACGATCGTGACTACTTGTTCAGATACCGAAGGATATCTGTCGCTTACCACATCTAATCTTTCGGTAGTAGTTGTGTGGCCAGCCACAAGTTTGTACGAGATGAGAAACTGGAGTAAGGAAAGGTTAGTGTGCTTAAGAGCCTAGTTTTGAGTTAAAATTAGTGAGACTCGTAGAACTAGGTAATCTTGAAGTTCCGGAGCAGCTTTTGAAATAGTGGTGTTGACCCCTGTGGAGATGAGTAGGTTTTTGTATCTAAAAGATTATGACAGAAGATCAAGGCGCAAGAAGAAAGCGACAGTTGGCTTGGTTGTGTCGTTCAAGGCAGTATGCGCGTTGCTAAATCCTATGAATCGTAGGAGTTGGATGATCCACGTGAGTTGCATGATCGGTGCCCATGCAAGAGTAAAGCTGCTATACATTTTAAAATATTTGTAAAAAGCATGAAAATCTAAAAGCTCCTATGGAAGCTATCATTTCCGGTTGGTCGAATTCCGCCAAATTATACTCGGACCTCCCAATTTATGGAAAAAATTAGGTATGAATTGTTATCCAAATCAGTTAATCTGTGGGCTATATAAAGAACACAGAAAGACGGAATCGACCTCGAAAACAACTTTTTGGTAGTATAGCGAATGGTAAATCTGCAGAAATCTCGAGGTCGAAAATTTTCATATTTACTATATTTACTTTTCTTAACCCGAACCCCTTTCCCGTCCCCCTTGCATACTAATCGTTTGAGAAAGGTTTTCGTTTCATCCAATACCCATTTTCATCATTAATCAAAGTGACCTTCTTTGATTGAGAAACGACATATTTCTATTTTGGAACAAACCGCAACATAAACATAACGACTAACCCGGGGCACCCTTTAACAAATCTTCCAAAACCATGATCCATTACCGTTGTTTCCTGACACTCGAAAATATCTTCTCTCTAGGGACTCGAATCTCATTTGAGAACACCCTAAACAAATTTTCATGAATTTAGAAGATATCGCAATCGATTCCTAGCACTCGGAAATCCTTTTTACAATCGTTCGACCCGAAAAACCCTAAATGAATTATCCAAAATTAGGACTTATCGCAATCCACATTCATGGCATTAGAAAATCCTTATCATCGCAATCTTCCTCAACAATTTGCAAAGTGGTGCAACATCACGGAACGTGGTGCAATATGACGCAACATGATGCAATATCACAAAACATAGTGCAACATCCCACATAATGTTCCCACAACATGTCCCACAACATGTTGCAATATCATGCAGCGGGCGATCCGGAGGACTAATAAATGAATTATCCAGAAATCCGAACTCCGTGTAATCGTTTCCTTGCACTCGAAAACTGTGCCCCGTCAAATTTTATCAAATTCGTTCAAGCAGGCCCATGAATAAGGATGCATCGCAATCGATTCCTGAATCCCGAAAAAGCTTCCTCACCAACTTTTATCAACATTTTTTTTTGTTTCGAATAAATACCGGGTTTTATGTATATGCCCTACCAAAGAACCTTCGACGGATCTAAACGGATTTTCCCAAAATTGGGACTCATTACAATCAATTCTAGCATCAGAAACACCTCAGTTCCACAATTTTTGAACATTTGAAATATTCTCTTCACCAATTTTTATTAAAATCGTGCAAACCGAAAAGAAAAATAAATAATGAAACTGAGGAATTTTCCCGAAACCCGGATCCATCACTATCGGTTTTTGGCGCTCGAAAACGCTTTCCCAGCGGTTTTTATAAAAATCCTGCGAGCCGAAAAAAATTAAAGAAAGGGATGCGAACCATAAGGACTCGTACTCGAAAACCCTCCTCAGTAATTTTTATTAAAGTCGTTTGAGGTGAAAAAAATAAGAAAAACGATGCCGGGCCCCACCGAAGAGTCCCTCCTAAACGAATTTCTCTGAAGCCAAGACACATCGCAATCAATTTACTGATACTCGAAAACCCCATTTTCGCAAAATATTTCATGAAAAACGTTGGAGCCGTTTCCGCAACCCTATACGCTTCTCAAGAGATTTAAGGGACCAAGGATTCAATTGTCGCGTACATATTTATTAATGGATGGATAGATTTATTTAAATGTTTAATAACAGAACAAAAATTTACTTAAAAAAGCAGAATTGAATTGCAAATAAACATGAGCAGGGAGAGCAAACCAATAAAACCCATCAAATAATAATGTTGGTAAAATATGTAATAAGTTTATTGGCGTTAATTTATAAAAAAAACGGTGTTCAGTACAGTGTATTGCCTCTGAATCAGACCTCTGATGTGATCTTATGGTATTTGTTGCCATTCCTCGGGTAGTACTGCTTCCAACCTTCTAATGGTCCCATAAGTGTTCGACCGGATTCAGATCGGGACTGAATGAGGACTATTGCATCTTACGAATTTCATTGAATGCCAAATATCCCGTGACAATCCTAACATTAAGATAAAATCCCCGCACCTATCTTCCTATCTTCAGCCTATCTATCTCGTCTAGGTAACGATGTGCAGTTGGAAGCCATTACGTAGGAAACCCGTTTTTCTTCAGTGAAAATTTCCCCTCCCTCAACATATTCCAGTGTCACGCTGCTACAATTGGGGTCGTTATAAGTGGGTCAGCTTCTAGTGGTTGCAATGGAATAGATCGGTGAGTTGCACGTTTACGACACACGAACATAATAATCTAGATTGTTCCCAGGCATAGGCAACTCCAGAAGATGAGATGGATCATAGTGTAATGATGAACATGATGTAATCCCTCATTAGGCAGGTATTTGTTTTCTCTCATAGTTGCTATATTGCTTCTAATGCAATGATATTTAGCGTTTCCGTAGTTTTAGAATTTATTTCGTTTGAATCTCTGCTTTAGATTTCTAAACTAACAATTCGTAGATTTCTATCCGTCAGCAGATGAGCTGACTTATGGAAAGATTTGCTAATAATATTGTTACCTGCTGTATCAACAGTGACAACTGAACAACTCTTTATCCCTCAACACGCAACCCACCAGTTTATCTTGGATCCACAAAACACATCAACAGTTATTTCGTTGGGAACCACGAATAGCAATTGGTTAAGACCGTGAAGCGTGATCCAGCGGTTTATCGAATTTATTCGATTCGCACGTTCGTGTTTCGTTTATGCGTTAAAAATTGGTGATATTTCGCATAAAAATCGAATATGTTGGAATTTTTCGCAACGAATCAACTCTTCAATTGCCAGGAAAGCAAAATGTTCTCGGTGATTGTCTTCTGCGATGTATTCTGTTGACGTAACTATTCGCTTTAATTTTTCGTAGTTGTAACTCTTTTGGAATAACCTTTTCCAAGTTCCAACACTATCTTCACTTTCGTTTCTCTATGTAAATACTGTTGGTGTTCTGCTTCGTTTTCCAGTGAACAGTCATCTATTGATTCCCATCGAGGTGACATGCAATGTGGGGAGGCACGGGGATGTACTTGACACCATAAATGGCAGTTAACGAGCTTTGTTGGGGTTATTCCACGTGATACAATATCTACTGGGTTCTCCAAGGACCTTAGGTGGTTTTGCTGAAATCATATTTGCTACAAGAGTTTTGAAGCGGTTTGGCTCACCCTTGATCCAATATAACATAATCATTGAATCCCTCCCAGACATATGTCTTGTAATTACTTAGTCGCATCGCTAATTGAACGAAATTCATTAGTTTCGTTAATAATAAAGTTAACGCCGCTCCAAACGGGGAATTGATAACTTATTTTTATATGGCACAATCCTGGTCTCATCTGTTGTTCTATAATATGCTGCTGCCGCATATGCGTACTTCGACGCATCCGCGAATCCGTGCAACTCTTTCTGACTCATCTTCGTTGTATTTATCCATCTGGCTATTTTGATGTCGCCAATATCATTCATTTCGTTTTTATATTTAAGCCATTTAGCATTTTTCTTCTCTGGAAACGGCTCATCCCATCCAATCCCCAACGTCCGTGTTTCTTGCTTTAAAATTTTTTTGCAGTTGTGATAGGTGATAACCAATAACCATCCTACTGGATCGAACAGCTTGGGCAAGTCAGCTAATAATGAACGTTTGTTTGATTGTCTACGTCGAATTCAAAAGAGTCTTCGTTTGGATATATAGAATTCCTAATGTCTTTATACACTCGTTAAGCTTGATGAGGACATTGCCTGTGCTTTGTAGTTCTGATGGGATATTTTTTTATCATCATTAGCTCTCGTAATACAGAAAGACTTTCTTCTATGCTATTACCCCGGCCAGCAGGTAGCTACGTAAAAATTCGTTGATATGGTTTCAGTAGCTTTCGGGTATGAGCTCGGCTAGTTGTAGGAGGGCTCTCACAGCTATAAAAGTAGCAGCTGTAGTACGACAGGCGACAGTGTTCAATTTATATACTTCCATTGGTTTTCGCAGGATTACTTCGGAGTTTTGGTATAATGCTATCTTCTTGGTTATGCCGCGATGCGGAATTTCTTTCTAGCTGCAGCAACCAGGCGGTCGCCGTCCTTCTGAATTCCCCTAGTTTGACGTGATCTTGACTTCTTCTTCAGTGCGACCTTTTTCTTTTGGGATGCTTTCGCTGTTGACAAGCAACCTTAGTCGATCTTCAATCCCTTTGGTAGTTATCGTAGTTGTTTTTTGCTGACAATCTATGCTTCCCATGTGCCGATAACGATCTACCCTAACTTAGTTTCCTGTCCTAAAGGATCTTCCGGGCTACCTTTGATTATTTTATTGTTGGCTATTGACGGATAGTAGTCTGCTCCTAGTATTAAAGCTATTGGCTGCGATCTATTAAACAGTTGATCAGCTAGTTGTATTTTGACGAGTCGATTTGATGAGTCCATCTAGTTGTATCAACGTCCATCTATGGCAGTTGATGATTGATGTTCTCAAATACCATAACTTCAATATATAAAACAAAATCTCCTGCAAACCAAAACCTGGGTGATAGCTCGGTATTGACACCGTGCCGACAAATACATGCTTGCTTCAGACAGCGATCCCGGAACTATTGATGCTCTTAAAGTCACAAGCTGACTAGTTGCTGCTCTTACTTTGGCAGTTGGTAATAATACTGATGATTGCTGACTCACTACAAAGGTTTTGGTTGTAACTTCGGTTTTCAATGCCGAGTTATTGCAATGCAAAAGTGTGTTGAGTTTCTCGTTACATAATAAGCAGAAAGTTGTTGCTAGGCACCTGTCTTTTTGATGCCTGGCCATGCAGCGTGTAGAAAGATTAGCACTATTTGCCAATCTTGCTCTTTCCAACGTTGGCATTTTTTTAAACAAATGGCATTGCTCTAATTTATGATGGTCTTTGCACTGTTGTACCCAGAAAGGTGTGGAGATAGTTGTTCCATTCACTCGTCTCAAAGTTTGTTTTATTTGTGTACGTGGTATGGCTGCGTTTTTATGTCCCATTGCCTCTAAAGACTGGAACCGCCTTTCCAAACAATTGAAATTTTGGATTTTCCAGCGTTGCTTCATATAGCCGTATTGAATCCGGATCCAAGACCACGAATGCTTCAAATATAGAGATCTTATTGAGCTGCTTGAGGTTGTGTTCCATCTCTTTCGCAGTACCATGCACAGCTCGAACTGCTTGCCCTGAAATTACTTGCAATGTTACTAGGGACAGGAGTGAATTAAAATAGTTATTTGCTAGCAATCTGGGGTTGTTATATCATGCTTGTAATGTGTTCCACGCTATCTCGTAATTCTTCCTTGTAGTTGCTAAGTGGCTGATAAGTTGCGCTGCTCCTTTTTGAAGCTTTTAAATATGTCATTTTTACGTGATTGACAATGTTCTATATTGGTGAATGAGTTCGCTAACTTAACTAAAGATATCATTAAATGCGCTCCATCGTTCATATTCACCATAGAATGATGGTATTTCTAGTTTCGGGAGTTGTACTGATATCGATGATGCTACAAGGTCATTGCTTCGTTGTTGCAATGTTGTTTTATACTTTAAGCTGCAACATTTCATAGTAACGCTTTTACCAACTCTCTATGTAACTTCTATTGCCTCGCCGGTTGATGTTCTGTGTTGAAGTATTGATTTATTAACATTTAACGTTTGTATATCAAGCATTATCAAATTAATTGTTCAAGCTGTCTAATTAGATTACCGTAGTTCGGGTCTAACTAGCCGAGAAAGTCCACTACAAAACCACCCACTACAATCTTATTGAAAACATACGCACCTCAACGACTTCGTTTTCGATTTATTTGTGTTTACGGTAACTATTCGAGTTATGGTGGTACGAAAAAATAAAAGCGACAAGAGGCACTAACGAAGCAAGGTTTTGTTTAATAAAAGTAACGACAGGAACAAAACAAATAAAATAACGAAATTACCGGAAAGCGGATATTGATATATTTTCATGTTTATCGATCGATACTCTAATATCGAGTATTTTCTCCGCGAGCTCTGATCACATATAGCATTCTTTTTGGCATACTGTGCACCACGTTTGCAATGATCTCTGTGTTTCTGGAACAACTACTCTTTGCATTAAACGACGCTCTAGCATATTCCACACGAGCTCAATGAGGTTAAGGTCAGGGCTGCGAGTGGAATAAGCAATTCGATCAATTCCCACCTTCAACAAATAATTATTGACACGTTTACAAAGTGGAAGCCTGGTGAACTAGAATTTTCTATAAAATAAAATTGTTTGTAAACCAACCCCATGCTATTTTTAAAGCATCCCTCCCATCTAAAATAGTATAAGACCAATTAAATAATTACACATATGAAACTAATTTACCACATCCAAAACATGTAAACTATATCCAGATTCAATAAATCAACCCCGAAAATAAAAAAAAAACTCTATAAAACCGAAAAAGTTTTTTATTGCCATAGTTTCCGAAAAACTAGAAACTTTAAATTGTCATAAGTGTAGTATAGTGAAAATTATGTCTATTAACAAAAACAGCAAAAGACAATAAACATTCATTGTACGAGTAAATTCAAATTTTCAAACGAAATGTTCCGGGTGTACTGCATAAATATCTTTTATGTGTCGTAAAAGTACTTTGGATTCGTAGGAAATGGGTAATGAAAATTTTTATTTCCCAATTTATTTTTGTTTGTCTTAAAAATAATAAAATAACAATAAAAATGTAAATAAAATAATAATGAATGGAAAATTAGCATTAGCATGTTTAATGCCACCGTTTTCAAACCCTCACCGCGCACCGATGTTTTACCGACGTAGCTGTTATTATCATTATTACAACTTTTAATTAACTAATTTCATTTTGCGTACGATTAAATTTAGTCCCGTGCTGAAACACATAAAATAAACCAAATAGTAATGCAGTAATGCTGCGTACATGACATCGGAAATAAAAAACATCACACTCGTTCCCGAATTCAAAACCAATCAAATCTCGTGAAATGCTTTATGCCCCGCCTACTAGTTCCGCACTCGAGTTGAAATATTTTTAACTTTGTTATTGTTTTAATACATTCAGTACGATACCATGGTATTTTTTCCAAACTAACTCCCGATGTCATGTACGCAGTCTAACCCTTAAACGCCCAAGGTCATAAATTTTAATATAAAAATTACATTATGGGTAATTTTGTCTGTAGTTACCGAAACAAAAATTTATTTAGTATTTTGTTTCGTTTCCAGTAGCTTTTCGCAAAAAACCCGGTTGTATCTTTTGAGATACGTTGGGCATTGAGAATAAATGTATAATTTTTAATTATGGTTAAAATTATATTTAAAAAAACAATTTTGGCAGCAGTGAGACATAAATGTACATAACATTTAGAACCATATTTTTGTCTGACCACTACAACCGGGATATTTACATCTTCGAATTGAATTCAAAATTACCCAATGATCAGTCATATCTAATCGAGTATCTCTTGGAGGAGCCGAAGATGCGTTTGGTTTCTTTATTTTTGCCTGAATTTGAGATTCAAGAGACGGGCGTCCACTCTTTATAGCTTGGATTGATTTGTACGAAAAAAAAGTTTTTGCTATCTCCAACTTGAAATCAATCAATCGCATATGCTTGTCATCCGACTTCCAACTATTCATTCTTTTGTACAATACCCAGGCGTTAACGCACGTCATATCCAATAAATGATAGAAGATTATTTTTCCCATTAGGCTGTTCATTAAATCAACTCCACCCATATCGCACGTGGCAAAATACAGTGACACAACTCAAAAAACTAAATTTTTCAGGAGAGCAAAAACAAAAATAATAATTACGTAATTCATTTGTTTCATAATGTTCCGGCTTAATCAAAAACTCTTTGAGCTAAATATTGGTTACTGACACTTAAGAGAGCACTACTGAATCTTATTTTAAGAATTTTGATTCGCGTTTAAGCGGCATTTATCGCCATTTCCCACCCCCTTTGCTAGATGTGTCAGTTTTAATTATTAAAAAATTACACAATTTAAAAAATGTGGCAGTTGGCAAAAATGTGGCAAAAATAATAATAAAATTTTACCAAAAATATACTATGTATGTACGTTTAATTCAATCACAGGTAAAAAATACAGGTAAAAATAATTATAATTAAGCATTAAATACCGACGCGTAGAAACCATTATAAGTTCTGGGAATATGATTAGAACTTAAAAGGTCCTTGATGGTTTCAATCCACAAGACGAGTTGCATGACTGCGATTTACGCTTTCTATGATTTACTGTGATTTTTTGGAAATCTTCCTGGTCGTAAGACGTTTTGACGAAAAAAAACTCCAGGTAAATTTTTCTCCACTCGGATTATTTTTACGTCACCCAATTTAACTTGCTCGCCGCTCTCCGTTATCTGGAATCTGCTTCCATAATGCTGACAAACATCTTGCTGACTCAAGAAAGTCATTGAAAGAAAGTTCAAATACTTTATACGGTTTGCCAGTTTTCTTCGATGCGTGAATGATCGGAACGTATTGGTGTGGTACATAAATTGGTCCCGACTTTAAAGATTTTTTAACAGCCTTTTCAAGAACGGAATGAACATTATCGCCTTTATTTTGGGTGTGCCCCTTAATTAAAAATTTATGACTAATCGATTTAATATTTAAACTTGCTACAGCATGCATATACATAGCGATAGTAAATTTGTTTTTTTTTTGTCCGCTACAATTATCGGAATAAAACACAACTTCTGGACGTTACCATTTTTTATATCAGAAACTGTGAAATTGTAACTATTGATTCTAGATTTATAATAAAATACTGAAACGTCTCCTATTGAGGCAGGTAAGACAGCCTGCACATCATAGCAGACAAAGACGTAATTCTCCCCAGCCTTTCTCTTGTCAGTTTCTTTCTCTGCCCGCGACAACTGTTTCCCCAAGTGATGGGAATCGAATTTTTTTTTCATAGCCTCTTTTTCCTCATGCTCCGCATTTACGAATGCCGTGCAAAGTTCACATTGATCTTTTTTCGGAATTAAACGAAATATTATACTCGTTGTTAAAAATAAAAGTGAACGTGGATAATGAGGCATTTGAAACACCGTCTCGATTACAGTTAGCTGTGTAGTCTCTATATAAATCGGCAATGGTTTTGCCACCATCTATATCCCTAGTGGTTAATAATGAATGTTCTATTCATCAATACGTGGAATAGGTCCTTAATTACTGGATCAAGTTTCGATTGGCGGCCATGTTTGCCTCTTAAATCTTCAGTGAAAAAACCAATTTCATTTTTTGCAATAACAGTTCGTATTGGTCGATCGTTTATATCGAGCATTGCCTTAAAGAACTGTTTGCAGACCTTCACCCTTTCTCCGTTAATTTCGAAACTAAATGAGCTGTTCAAACGTCGATTACTCCCGGGTCTCTGATAACGATATGAGGGTTGTATCTGTTGAATACGATTTAAAATAAAAAGTCGCTGGTTTGCCAAGTTCTGCAGGTCCCAAAATTTTTTAAAGATAATTGTCCGTCGTTCTGCTGTTATTTTGTTCGAACATTTAATTTAATTCGAACATTATACGACTTTCCGCTATTTCTAAGAATTGATTCTTTTTTCCTTATCCAATCATTTCATCTTGCCCGTCTAGATTTGGTTCTTGTCTTTTTTTTCGACTTGGGAATCATCTAGCATTTCACTAGCGGCGTAATTGGGTGTATCAAAATCTGCGGATTTTAATTCACAGTGATCAGTATCCGTATATTCTGATTCACTGGATGTGAACTGGGTGTCAACACCCATAAAATGCGGATCCTCTAATGAATCATCTTGATCTTCGTCAAAGGAACTTTCACCTTTGATTTCATCATTGTAGCTCTGTACTGATTTAACTCGGTGCAATCGAATTTTTCTATTCGTCAACATTTTGGAATATTCTTGGCAATGCTTCGCCTCTATCTTGACAAACTTCCTCCATTGTTTGTTTTAGTTCAGCGTGGTCTGTAGTTTTTCCAGACTTTTCATTTTCCAGTCTTATTGTTTGTAGAACTGCTTCAACCATACGTTTGCCTCTTGAAGCCATCGTTGGATCTTTAAAACTAAAAATAGTGCTAAAACCCAAAACGTTTTAATTTGCATTATGGGTAATTTGATGTTAAAAAAGTGTCACAACTTAAATAAATATTTATAATAAAAATTAGTCTAACTTTGAAAACTGACACTTTTTTAATTAAAACAAGTATTTTGTTAAAAAATTGCATAACTTATCAGCGAAGATAGTCATACCTCAAAATAAAACCGTAAACACTTATTAACGTTAATTCTAATGCAGCATAAAAATGGAATAATGACACTTTTTGAATTCGGGCTATGAAATAAAAATAAAAACACTGTCACAATTAAAAAATGTCGGTTTACTACACATAAAACATGAACTATCTCGGATGAAATATAAAGAGACACTGTTCTCTAATCACGAAAAAAAAAATCAAAAATTGAATAACGACACATCGTGCCATCTCACTTTCGGTAAAGGAAAAACAAAAATGTCTTTATTGCAGTATATGAAATCGAACATTGTGCATCTTTCTAGAGGGTTAACTCAAAAAGTTAATTTTTTGAGTTGTGTCACTGTACTTTGTCATGTGCGATATGTCAATTATAATTTGTGGCCAAGGGATAATTTTACTTTTTTCTCTATTTTGTCGAATTTTTTGACGGTTGGCGGTGGAGGTTCTTGCTGGTCAGTTAAAAATGATTTTGCGTCAACATATGTTGAAATGAGATTGACGATACGATTGTATTTCCACGATAGCAATGCTACATCTATCCCATAAATTAATGCGATATATTCTCGGCTAGTTCCTCTTTCGAATTTCATCATAACTTTTTCCTCGGGAAGCTTACAATTTTGTATTCTGTTTCATCGGATAGTACCTATTGAAAGAATTGGGGACTGTCACGTGAGTTACTCATTTAAAATGAGTGAAGCAAACAAATCGTATACGTACACAGTGTATAATACACAATTATGTCTTTGTATTTGCATTTTTCATTTGTTTTAGTTGTGTTATTTTTATGATGGCCAGTACCAAAATAACACGATCCGGGTGAATCGGTTTAATTGTTATAGTGCTAATTTATTTTTCTCAACACATTACGTCTGCTCTCGAGCTGTGGAGTGTCATTATTTAATATAGTAATATATTTTATATTTATTATATTATTTTTATCATAAATTAATTTTATTTATGTTTTCATAAAGTTGTGTTAATAAATTTATTTTAAATTTGTAAAAATTAATTGTTAATTTACTAAATATAAAAAAATTCAAAAATACATAAATAATTTAAAAAGTAACACTGTATTGTAAACAACACAAAAATATGGCGTTTACAATGGTTGCAATGCAACATAAACAATGACACGTGACATGCATGTGCAGTAAAGCAAAACAAAAATACGCACATGTCGGTTACACTCATTTCGTTTCACACATTTTGGGACAAAATCGATATACAGGTTCATCTTTTGCAGGTTCTTCGGATAATTCAGAATAAATCTCAAATTTATATGCAAAATCCCATTGTGTCACACAAATTGAAATTTAAACTCCCATTTTTCAGGTTTGTTAAATAATCTTGTTGCATAATCTCTCCAATTTCGGAATATTCCCAAATGTACTGTTCAATGCGTCTATTACGGGTCTGAGAAAGGAAAGGCGATCGTGTTTCACCGGGCGATGGGATCCTTTATGGAAATGATGTACTGGAGTTAGTTTGTAATGAAACTGGTTGTCCATAACTATCAGGATCGATAGTTGTAGAGACATACTGGAACTTTCTTGAACATTTTCGTTTTCATTTTCAATTATCTGAATGTTATCGAGATTTTGCGGTCGTCCCTCGATATAGCTATTAAAAATAAGTTCTTAAACTTCATCTTCCGCAAGCGAAGATAGATCATCATTATTTTCCATTATTTTCATACTTTTATCACGAGATTTTATTTTTTTTTAATTTTTTTTTTCGAGAGTTCTCTCTTCGTCAGCGATTTTCTTTATTGGAATTTTTGGCTCACAAATTTTCCTTTATATATTCGTAAATTTCGTTGTACGGCATCCTATCGTTCAATAATTGTGGGTTGTTCCTGGGTTGATTTGCACGGAGCTCATATGCTGACCTTTTGTGGCTTGATGTGGCGTGTATTGTGTGATTGGTTGGGGTGGTTTTCCATATTTCTTGAAATTGAGTTTGTTGTTGACATTTTTTATTGTGATATCTATCTGAGAAACCTTAAACCATATCTCAATCAAATGGTGATCAGACATTTTTAAGTCTAAAGCCGACGATGTTATACCTGAAAGATCATTAGATCTAAGCCGAGCAAAAAAGTGGTCAATGCAAGTTGAAGAAAGTGTAGTAACACAAATTTATGACTCTCTTATAGAAATCTCAAATAATATGGAAGAAGTTGACGTCAAAACACGACATATGGCATACTTCTAAGTTCCATAGCAATTTGGCATAAATTTTTAGTACAGATTGATGTAGTCAACAAAATATTGCAAAATCCAGCCACTTATATGAAAGTATGTCTTTCTTCGTTAAAGGACAACCAGTTTTTGGACAAAATGTAGAAGCGATAACTAATTTGAAGAAATTATTGGTTTTGAATTGGACGTGGAACCTGCTTTTCCTGCTATTAGTGAGAAAAGAACAAGCTGAAAATCCGAAATTCCAAAAACGCAAATTTTAAAATTAATTTTTTTTGCATTCTGGATCAAGCATTAACTATTTCCGAAAGATTTGAAACTTCGGGGATATAATAATGTGTTTGGAGTCATTTACGATATGAATACAAAACGAGCTTTCAATACAAAATAAAAATAAAAAATTGTGCAGGTACTCTTTGAGTCTATAAGAAAAATGTAACCTGAAAATATTCTTAATTATCTATTGAAAAATAATATGCAGTCTACCATCCCAAATTTGTGCGTAGTTTTACGCATTTTATTAAAATTGCCAGTGTCCGTTGCGTCCGGAGCAAGATCGTTCTCAAAGTTAAAAATTATTAAAAATTATCTAAGATCAACGATGTTAGAGAAAAGACTTTGAAATTTAGTTTTAATATCAGATGGTTGATGGTTAAATATTAGAAAAAATATAATAAAACTTAATTACTTGATTTTTATTTCCCAGTAAGTTAGTTTTCTTAACCTCAAGAGGCGGCCGAAAAACTGTTTTGCACTTAGGCGCGGGCCGAATTTAATACATTAAATGACATTAACATTAAGAGAAGGCTTTAAACATTTAACATAATTCAAAATATTTGATGGGTAGACAATTTCCGATGAAGATACTGTGCGCGGCAAAGAAGATCAAGCCAGGAGTTGCGGTGCGTCTCTTGATACTGACAGATGATGTGTTTGTCTTCTTGATATTGTCAAACAGTACTTGGAGTTGTTGGACCAAGATATCACAATGTATCGATTGTTTATTGCTCTTGAAAGCAGCAGGAGATACTTATCAAGTTATATCGAATGATTAGATTCCAGTATGCAGCAAACAGCTCAAACCTCTCCTACATTATCGAAATATATGCCTCCTGTATCTTCTACCTCATGCATAAAATTAAAATGGATAATACTGTGAGCAATGCTATGGACGGTTAATTTCTCCTTTGATAGTAGGAATCGTGGCTGCTCTTACAAGATTATCTATACTCGGGTGAATTTCCTTTATTCGACCCTTTGTTCACATCAAAGGAGGTAAGTTATCTTCTTTTATCAGCACTAAGTCAACCACCGTTACGTTTGAGTGTTTGATCTTCCACTTGGTCCGGTGTTGAAGCTGAGTTAAATATTATTGGTACCATTTTTTCCAGAACTGTTGGTACATTCGATTTACTAACTCCCATCTGGTCAATATTTGCCGGGAATTTTATTTCCAACGACTCGGAATAGGTGATGTTTCAGTGGCAGAGCTATAAAGTGTTATGTAATGCTTTGCATTGAAAAATGATCCTGGATAATCTTCTCTCAACGGCTCTTGGTTTTGGATTCTCCCTCCATTATTTAATAATCTTGGTGTTTCGCTGTCACTTCAGTTTGTCGATTCATTTTCATTATGCCAGGTCCGAATACTATTCAGTGCTTTCTCCACCGTAGATAAGTGAACATAAATTCTTGTGCAGGATACCCCCGACATGCAGAGCAACATTTAAGTTACAACCAGATGTTGACTTCATTGAGGCGTCAAATACAAAGTAAAATTTTGTTTCCTTTGTAGTTTTTGATCAAAATGCATGATGTGGAATGTAAAATTGTGCCTTGCAATTGGATTATGTTGTCATATGAACCATTTGAAGATACTCTCTCATGCATTTTAGATACAGTGCTGTAGCCGTCATTATTTTGGAAACTGATCTCAATTTGCAAGAACCGTTGTGTGGCTCTTTGTTTCAAAGCACCAAGGATACCGGTAGCATTTTCATTGAACGGTAAGATAACCACGTACCATCCACTTGGATCCCGCTTAACCGTTTGGCGGCAAATTGTGTCAACTGTCCATCAAATTTTGTCGGTAGAGACTCAACCGGTACCTCTTCTAACTCCCAAAACTTATCAAAGTCGTGGATCCGCCAATATTATATTTTCCCAACGAGAGTCATCGCTTCGTTTTATCTTTTGCTCTAGCACATTTAATGTTATTTTCTGCCAAAAATGTATGCTTCTACTTGTAGCAGTTGAACTATAGAGCTATAGATGAATTTTTGTATTGCCTCCAATTCCGACCAAACTAGTATGTATATTTTTCTGATCCTAACTGCTTACATACGTTTTCAGTAATCAAGGTTCTTGAGATCATATAGATCAATCAATGCTCGTAGGGTATCCGTTTTGTTTGTGGTGATTTTGGTTATGATTTTAGCCGTTGAAAGCAGGGTCATGGTATTTCCATCGATTGTGTAAAGCAATTGATGTTGCTGTTGTTGATGAAACCTATTCTCCGGCATGGGGTGATTTGTTTAAAATGAACACAAATTGGAATTATGTGCCCCCTTCTTTCGCAGCAATTACAGAATTTACCACTGCAATCAGCGCTCTGCTGGCTTCCTTGATTAACCAAAATTTGTCTATATGGTAAACCTTGAATTGTTTACTTGAGATGGCGCTTACACTCTCGAGTGCTTCAAGCACACTCATTCGTTCCATAAGGTATGTAAAAAAATCGTTGAAAATTGAACTTTCATAATAATATTTGAAAATTTTTAACAAACGTAAATATTTCTACACTATTAAGTAACATTCGTCTGGATAAACAAGAGAAATGCTTTGAAGCTCTAAGCAACAGATTTGATAAGCAAGACTCCCTATTACAATGATACAAACAACAACAAATAAAACATTAAGAATAGTAACCTGGAATGCAAATGGGCTAATGCAACATTTTCCAGATTTAGAAAATTTCTTAAATACTGAAAAAATAGATATATGCCTAGTATCGGAACCCATTTTACTTCAACTTCATATATTAAAATATATCGATGCAGTTGTTACCACGGCATTCATCCAGCAGGAAGGGTAAGAAGAGGATCCCAGTGGGTACAAAAGAAAACATCAAACACTTTATAGATCTTAAAATTGAAGAGGAATTTATGCAAGTAGTCACCTTAAAAGTATTTATAAATAACAACAAAGAATCGTGTATCGTCAATATATTGCCAAGATACAATATTGACCCAAGATGCAATTTAATTAATGAAGACTATTGCAATTTGAGTTGATTTTAATGCAAATACCTACTAGGGATCAAGAGTAACCTCTAAAAAACGAAGAGAGCTGTATGCGGCAAGTTGCGATTTTCATTCTAGAGATCAACCAACTTATTGGCCTACGGATAGAAACAAAATACCCGATATCATAGACTTCTTTATCACCAAAGGTATAAACGAGAACTACGTATACCTAGAAAGCAGCGAGGGGATTATGTCATATCACACGTCTGTAATTATGACAATCAGTGCAACGATTGTTAAGGAAAGTAGTCCACCTAGGCAAACTAATAACAAAATTTGCTGGGAGAAATCTTCCGGTGACAATTAAAACTCGGATACAACTAGAAGAACTAGAACAGCTCAACAACAGCATACAAGAAGCTGCGTGGATAGTACACCCGCAAATTCAAAGGAAATGCGCCGAAATGCTATTTATCATCTGGAAGTTAGGGAACTGGTTCCAGCAAAACAAAAAGCAAGAAAGGTCTGGCAAAGAAGTCGAGCGCTAAATATAAAGCAACTCTAAACTGTTTGTCCAATAAACTAAAGCTGCTAATTAAAGAAATCAAGAACGAATTCATAAATAAATACCTAGGTGGCCTTACTGGGGAATAAGATACCAAATATTCCCTTTGGAAAGCAGTAAAAAGTTCAAAGCGACCTAAATTATACAAATTCCACCAATTAAAAATGAATGAATGGGTTATATGCAAAGCAAAAAGCTTCGTTGTTTGCAACCCACCTCGAGAACACGTTCCAGCCTCTACCTAGATAACGCAATATATCTCCTGTCATTTTACAAGAATTAAATGAGGAAATCAATCTTAACCTAGAAATCTGCGGGATATGGCTGATTACTTAAACCACACGTTCCAAATCAATGGAAAGTCGCAGAAGTAATCATGATACCTAAGCCATGCAAACCACTTAATGACAAAAATTCGTATAGGCTGATTTCCTTACTTCCAATCATTTCAAAAATATTCGAGAAACTTGAAAATAAGAAAGTATGTTCAAGTATCTTCTTGGATGTAGCACAGACATTTGACAGAATATGGCATAAAGGCTTGAAATATAAATTACAAAGAGATTACCAAAGCAGTTTCATGAAATACTAAAATCTTACATATCTAATCGAAACTTTCGAGTTAAATTAGATGACGAATATTCAGAAATAACGAAAATATCAGCAGGAGTACCACAAGGTAGTGTTCTGGGACCACCTTTATATGTTCTAGGCACCTCGGACCTGCCAACGGTAGAGAAGACTAACATAGCAACGTTTGTGGATGATACGGCCCGTCTTAGCAGTCGCTGATCGCATAGAAGAATCCACAGGCAAATTGCAAAGCGCTACTAATATTGTCAGTATCTGGACGAAGAGATAGCGAATAAAACTTAATGAAACAAAACCTGTTTACGTAAACTTTAAAAACAAGGTCAACCGGATACCAGTAGAACTGAACTCTCAGCAAATTCAATTGATTGTCTCTTAAGAAGAAATTCTGATCTAACTTTATATATTAATTTGCTACTATACCGCCAAATTCTAAAACCTGTGTGGACTTACGGTATTCAACTCTGGAGCTGTACAAAGAAAACCAATGTCAATATAGTCCAGCCATTCCAAAGCAACGTCCTACGTAGAATAGTTAATGCACCGTGGTACATAAAAATTGACAACCTCCATAGAGATCTGAAGATGGATTTCGTCAGTGAAGAAATAAGCAAACACGAAAGAAAACACATGCAACGTATTAGTCTACACCAAAATGCTAACACACGTCGTATGTTGGATGAGTCAAACCCAGTAAGACAGCTGCGAAGGAAGAAGCCTCTTGATCAAACCAGTCTTACCTAACCACAACACAACTATTTAACTCGGCCCCTCGCACAAACAAGATCGATGTGTTTCTGAATTAGTACTTGATGTAAGAAACCAATTTTATTTAGTGACTAAATTGGTAAAAAACCACTTCGATCTATAGGGGCCAAGTTAAATAATTTCAAATGTTTAAGAACTTTCGTATTACACTCAATGATATTCTGTATCGAATAACAAAAATCTCAGAGATTTCTGAGCATGTGGTTAGGTAAGATTTATTTCTTACATCAACTACTAGTTCAGAACGACTTCGATCGTAGTGTGTTTTGTTTTAAAAAAATTTCATTTTATGAAATTTGCTCAAAACTGTTCCCAAAAAATAAATGTTTTTTACTTAATCGTGTAATAACCGTACAAGTGGTGCAGTGGTTAAAGCTTCGGCACTTGGACCGGGAGGTGCTGGGTTCGAATCCCATCAGAGAGGCTAGATGCATATCGAATTTTCATCATCGATTACGATCGGTGATGCTAATAAATACAACTAAGACCCTCTGATGGAGTGCAGAATTCCGTGTCACGCGCCGACCCACCTTCCATGTCAATTTACAGGTTGACATGGAGCTTGCAATGTGCAGGTGGTTATACTGTAGTTGTGTGAGTAGGTCAAGTAGGTGGGTTAATGATGTGGAGTGAATGAGTGGTATCACAATGGGCCTAAAAAATTGGCCTAAGTGTGCAGTAAGCAACCACTGAAACCTAACCTACTTAATCGTGTAGAAATATTTGTGTTTATTAAAAATTTTCAAATATTATTAAAGCTCAATATTTGAGTGGTTTTTTCAATTCTAAGTATTTATGGGCCACAGTGTATATTTTGTTATTTTGGCGAAAATGTTGATTTTCTTTCAGTTTATAAGAATTAAGATTTACTGACGATGATGTTCTCGTGGTTTTGCCTGCACTTGTGTGATATTATATTGATGTGTGATAATACAATGTTGAGAGATTTTGCTTACACAACATATTTAGCCACAATGTATGTCTGCGATATCTGGGTTCGTCATTCTGCTTACAATAAAAATATATTAGAAATCTGAACTAACAGGGGTAACTCAGTTTGACTTGGTGTTGACTGGCTAGTATGTAATTCTCCCCCTCTTGGAATGGCGTCAGGCTGTTGTTATAGTCCTGAAGCTGGAATTAGCTTGAGTTCCTGGAGTCTCTTTCTTTTGAGGAAAACATATATAATTATTATAAAAGTGATTATTATTATCATTGTCAATGAGGCATGCCCAGAGGTGCTTTGCAATTTTGCGTGCTCGTGTAACATTCTCGAGTGGGTTAGATTAAAAATGGTTTGAACGGTGTAACGTTTGAAAACATCGTTATATGGAATGTGCAATTCTAAGTTTTCTTTCGATTTTATTTCATCCACGAGATTTGCCTGTCTATAGTAATAAAGCAAATGTTGAATAGTAATGAGTGTATGCGAATTTTGTACGTTATTTGTGATTCGCAACAACTGTCAAAGTCAATTGTTCTCAGTTAGCACTGCCATTTCATCATGGAAAGACTTACACCCGAACAACGTTTACAAATGATTGAATTTTAGTATCAAAATTCATGCTACGTGAAAAATGTGTTTCGCACACTTCGTCTATTTTATGGTCGTCAAATCGATCTACTGAGCAAGTAATTTAAACCATTGTGACAAAATTTCACTCCAATGCAAGTGGACATCAGTCCACCAAATCGTATTCGTAGACTGCGTATAGAGGAAAATATTGCTGCTCTAGCAGCAGTGTCGATGAAGACGACAAAATGTGCTGTGTGATGAATGATTGTGTTATTCAACAACGTCGAAGTTTTCACACAAGGATATTGCTCTGAAGGCGTATAAAATACAGCTTGTGCAACAACTGAATCCGGACGACTTGGGGCCTTAAAACATTTTAAGAAAATCGGTTTTCTACTGATAAATTATGTTCAGCGACGAAGCTTATTTCTGACGCCTCTTCACTAGTTTTTATGGGGCTAGGTGAGTCTCTCGTCCATGACAATAAACCAACAACAATTACAGACTTCCCGTTCTGAAACATTAAATGTGTCATTAGCGAGATACAAGCCGAAATGTCGTGGCCAACATTTACATGAAATAATATTTAAAAAGTAAATGGCTAGCATTGTTTTCTCGATTCAAAAAAAATGTCATACATGTTTGCAAACGCTTTAAAAATCACCCTGTAGTTTCATTTTCGGAAGTTATTTGAGTAGTTTTATTGACTTCGTATTGTAATCTATAAATATTGCGATGTACGATTTGAATGGAATTAAGTCTGTCTCTCATTTGTGTATTGATGTGTATCTGATTGTTAATTTGAGAATTTAATATGTTTTGTGGATTGCGTTTTTTATGTCGAATAAATCTTGGTTGTCTAGGCTGTCGCTTAAGTCTTTAATTAATGAGCCTAATCCGTTACTTAGTCCTCGCTTATGACGTTTCGGTACAATTTCTTGGAATGTTTTCTCTGATTGGTCGGTTTTATATTTTGTTATATAATTTATCTCAATGCGTTTATCTCAATGCCGCAACTTGCTTTCTAACGTCATTTATCAGTGTTGAGTAGGGTTCCAAATCTATTAAATGTTTTAATCTTTTATAGTCGCTTATAAGTCTTGCGTTGCCCTTCTTGAATGCTAGAATTCCTTTATTATTTTGGAGGGCTATCATTTAAAGTTCCTGTAGGGTCGTTTATTGACACCGAAAGGTATATCCTTCGGGAGTATCGATTAGTAGGCCTTAATATTTTCTGTAAGGAATTTTTAAATTATTGTACAGAGTTGTTGTTGTACCATTTTCCTTAAGTTTTTATTGTACATTACTTGGAATAATTATTTATACGGAGAATTGTCCGAGGAAGACAAGGAATTAATGTTGAGCTTGTTGAAAGAACAAGCCGCTACACAATCTACACTACGAAAATTGTGCAAAATAACGTCACCACAAACCAAAATACTAATGTTTCTTTAATACTAACTTAAGACCAATCAATCCTAAAAACTTTATAAATTTATCTCTTTTACAATTTCAATCCTAGTTTGTCGAAACATAACTATAGGCTAACAAAATTAAAAGACTTCTTAAATAATCCAAAAAAAAACAAAGAGCCACATATATAAATTTAATAATACATATATCAAAGAATTTATTTATAAATTAATAAATTTTTACAAATTAAAAATAAACAAATAACAATAAATAATTTTTTTTATCTAAAATACAAAACCACCATAACATTTGCCAAACCTAATAATTAATTTAATTATTTTTACTTTACATATTATATTAAACCAAAAAAAATGAAATTTAGAAAATTACGGGTAGCAAAACTATTATAAATATTTCAAATTAAAATAAATAAAACAAACAACACAACTAATAATACAAATAATACAGGCCATCAGATTGTAATATATATTTGTAGCTTTTTATTAAAAAATTACAAAACTTGAAAAAAATATTAAAATGAATTCCATTTGAAAAAAAAATATTAATTATTATTAATTAATTCCTTTTAAAATTATTATTTCAAATAAAAAGAAATTTTCGGTTCTCCCTAATTCCGACACGAAATTAAATTATAGAATAGAAATAAATAAAAGAAAATTTGTATAATACATAAATTAATAATAATTAATTAATTGGAGATGTTTACTTGTTATAATATTTAAATGGTCCCTGATCACTTGAATATCAAAATATGACGACGAATAATTTAATTAAGAAAATTTCACAAAATTACGATAGCTTTAATTAAAAATATTTCAATTTAAAAAATAAATAAAATAAACCTAAACCTTGTGAATTTTCTTAATAAATAAAAAAATTATTTCCAATTTTTATAATTATAAACACAAATATTTTTAATAAATTCCATCATTTTTAATTTTTATTAAAACAAATAAAAATCATTAATTATTATATATACAACAAAACCAAAATAATTACAAACAAATTATTTAGTAAATTTTATATATTTTTTTTAGATAGTTTTGATTAAAAATTTTAAATATTAATGATTATTGAAATAATTATAAATAAATTTCTAGATTACCAAAAATAAAATTATTTTATCCAATTGATGATACTGCCAAATTTAAAAAAATATATAAAATAATATAAAACTAATTATAATAGAGTTAATTAAAAATTTAATTAAATAAAACAGTATATAAATATTTGATACCGTAATTAAAATACAAATACACACACACACACAACAAAACAAATAAACAAGAAACTTAATTATAAAATAATAAATACAAGAAAACTCTTAAATCTGAATAATATATTTAATAATTAAATTTAATTATAAAACTATAAATAATAATATAAATACTAAAATTAAATATATTGGGAAAAAACGAAAAATAATTTTTAAAATTAAACACACAATAAAAAGAATTATATAAATATTTATTATTATTATTATAAAAAAATAAATTTTAATTTAACTATAAAATATTAAATTAATATATAGTTTTTTATTTTAATTCTAATATTTAATATTATTATTATTATTATATTAAAAAGAAATTGAATAAAACTATTAGTAAAAAAAACGACACGACACAAACACAAACAAAATAAATAAATTGTTATATTTAATTATATATTGTTTTATTGATTATTATTATTATTAAAAATAAAAAATATATTTTTTAATTTTATGTTTGTAATTAAATTTTAATTTTATTATATAAACCGAATAATTATTATATAAAAAAAAAATTATATATTGTGTTTTGTTTTCGTTTGCGGTTCGTATCCCTGAATTGTGAATACTACTATCAATTTGATTTAATAATCCTCCTGCAAAAATGAACTTTATTTCATTCTTAATGCCCTTTTGTCTTCTCATCTGAACCGCTTACCGAAATCTTATATGATTGACTCAAATGCACTCTTCGCTGTACCCTTTATATACAGGAGGGAAGATTCTAGATTCGCCCAGATTTATATAAGTAAATATTCTCAATTGGCCTAGATGATCTGAGAACTATTACAAGTACCCAATTAACATTAGACTTTTAACCCAAATGACAAATTTCGAACATATTTCCCAATAGGTAAAATTGTAACATTTGTCCCGATTCCAACCTCTACCTTTATTAGGCCAGATTCATACTTATTTATTTATTTATTTATTTAATTACAGACATTTACAGGCACTCGAATCACACACATTATTTTGAGCATTAGAGCTCATTTATAATAAGATTTGTGGGCCACAGGAACCAAATACATTTGCCATTTCGCTTCTTTAATTATTTACATCTTCTTCGTTTTTTTGCTTCTCAATCAATTGAACTATTACTTGCCAAATTTCATCTTTCAAACGAAAATTTTATCTTGCAACTTGGCGGTAGCCACGCACAAATCCACGCATTACAGAAGATCAAACAGGGAACTTTTAAAGGAATAAAATTAACGGTTTATAAAATAATTTTATAAAATGTAAATTTAGAGAAAACTAAAAAGCAAGTCTGATTGACTTGAAAGTCAAAGGCATCTCTTGTGAAAAAATGCAGAAGGAAAAAGATCGTCATTTTGGAGCAATATGATTGGTCGAGAAAATTGTTTGAATGAATGAACGAAGAAGTAGGAATCCGGCCTTAGTCTCAACTATTCCACTTCGATCATCTATAAATTGACAAACAAAAATCGTAAAATAAAAATGGTAAGAATTAGAATATACCTCCAGCTGGGTGGACGTTTAAAAATACCAATCGTAAAAAAATACAATTTGCATTATATTTCTCGAAATTATAATTCGTGACTTAAAATTAATGAAATAGTGGAATTTCAGAGAGCCCCACACATCCTTCAAACTTGCTCGTAGCAATTTAAACGATTCGTTTTCACCTAGAGCAACGTTGGTTCGTTATGATTGGCGGCTCTCTGATCAGGAACTGACCTGGACACTGAGGATGGTCAATTCGTCTGAATCGTTCTACATAGAACATAGCGATCGCGCATTCAAACACGATCCGAAAGCTTCGCCCATTATGCACCTTAAATGGCAATTTACGGATATGGCATCTGCTTACCACAAACCACCGAAGTAAACGAAGCAGGAGGAATCAAGTGCCGGGTGATGCCGGGTGATGCCGTATTGAACCAATGATGCAGTTCTTGAACCAACTGTTTAAATCCCTCGGACCCCACATTCAAATGGACCGCTTTAATTTATAAGGGGACGGACAGGTAGATGTACCGCTGCGGCTCTTGAGTAGTTTAATCGAGTTTGGCCCTGCATTATATACGCCACTGTGAAGGGACGGTCTCTTAGAGGAGACACGATGCAATGGGAGACTGTCCAGTTGTGCGATGACGAAAACATACGATACATTTGTATACATGCGGGCACACCAAAAATTTGATGCTGAAGATGTTATAGTGCTTTTGGTAAATGAACGATCATCTGCTGCGGGCTTCCATGTAGAATTGTGCGATGAGCCGTTGTTTAGCATAAACTTAATTTGTTGGGCCGCCCTCCTACAAGTGTTTTAGGGACTGATGGATATCAATTGCTCTCCTGATTATGTAGAATCGAGATACCTTAACGAAAGGGGCTGTCTGTACAAGTCTGACCCAGAACTCAAATTCGAGTAACTGATACATGTAGTTTTGACTTGTTGTGGGACCCGATTAGCCACAAACGTCATTCATCGGCTAGGAGAGCTGCGTACCCAACCAAGGACTAATTACGAGTTAGTTGATGCATTTATTTAGCGAGGAGTACAAGCGCAAAGCTCTAAAGGGACCAAGGCGGAAACTGCCGCGACACTTATGTTGGATGCCAGGATAATAATTTTGATGGACTTATTTATCTACCAACGTTATACGGCTATATGCCACTGTCGTAGAGGTTTGAAACCATGCATTTGAAGATTTTCGTTTCGATACTCAACAATCTTGACTATTGACTGTAGAACAGCCCCATCCCACAAAATTTTCCAAGTGTCGCTACTCACATTGGCGAATATTCTAGGTTGAAGTGATGTTAAATCTGAAACAAAAGATCGAAGGAAACCAATGAGATCTAAGAGTTCAACCGACTCGTCCCAATTTAGCATAGTGCGAGGAAAATTGTATTGATATTTCATTGAGGAGCTGTTGGCAAAGACAAATTTCGCAATTCGTATGGCACGAATAGTCCTTACGGGAAATTTATTTCGTATCTGCAACGAAAACGAATTTCTACTTGTAAGCGGCTTAGTATTTCGAAGATGCTGTATTGAATCTAGGGCCCAATAAATAGCTTTTGATTTTGCGTTACACTGTCGTAGTTCTATGATACGCATCAAAAATTACACCAGAACTAATAAATTCGGTCAAGCGAGCTGTTGTCAAGCATTTCTTTCATATGGCCCAAGTATTCTTGTATAAATTTGTTGTATTCCAAACGGAGATGACTGTCTTTAGAAAACCGACGGTTCATATGTTGTAGTTGGAGGATTGCAACATATCGTGACCCCCCTAGTGGTGTAGAGTTGGCGTTGATTTCTGAGTATCTTCCGTCTTCAGTGCAATAATGTATTGATTGGTAATGTCGCTCATATTTTAATACATCTTGGGTTGGTTGGAAATACGACGGTATATGAAATAAATAGAGAACGAAAAAAATATGTGGCAAAAGTTCAATCGACAAACAGTCATTCGATTGACTTGCCTAATGCGGTACCTCGAAATACAGCAAGAGGTTAGCGTTCATGTGTCTATCTTTGTTTTTATATATTCAAGGCATAATATGTATTAAAAGAACATGAATTGAAATACAATATATATATAATTATCATAAATTTAATTTTGCATTTGTAGTTACAACAATACGCGTCTCCTTTACAAGGCAACCTCCGCAAATTATTCGCAAAAAAGTTACTTTAGAAAATCGCAAAAGTGTTACGTTGGTGTATCACTAATTAGGGTACGTAAACGTTCACCAAATTCGATACGCTAATGCAACGTTCAAAGCGAACATTATGTGCCAATGAATATTCGCTAATAAGTCTATATCTTGTGATAGAATGCCATGAATTGGCCGTGTATTGGCTGATTGGTCACATTGGAGTTGACGGGATTTAGTTTGGATATCTTGGTGATAAGGCATAGATATAAGAAAAAGGAAAGCGAGAGAACAGTGACGTATACTTTGATATAGCATATAGTGACTAGAAATGTAAATGCGCCTTCACGAAGCGGGATTATTTTTTATCCAACTCTTTAGCCAATCAAATCTTTATATTCAACTATACCCCGCCCAATTTATACCAGGTTTAATTGAAATATTTAAATCTTTTGAGAAAATAATCCTGGTCGTACCAACATAATCAAAAGTACAAAATTCTTAATACATAGACTACAAGAGGTCCCTAGTGAGGATTGGTAAAATGTTGTGTTCTTATTTGTTTTACAAGGAGTTTGGTCGAAAACAGCTCCAATAAAATTTAAAATAATTCAAATTAAAGTATCGTGATTCGAAGTATGAAGTATTATTAATGTTTAATACTAGACTAATTTTTGATTTTGATTTTCAAATAATTAATTTCAAATAATACAAATATTTTGGATTTTAACAATTTATTTTTAGTAGTTTAATTCGTTAGAGATTTTATCATAAGAGATGCAACCAACTCGTTTACAAAATATTATCATAAACATCTTAAACAGTTTGACTTAACCTCACACAATGGTATAATTGATCGATGTCAATCTGACAGTAGTTATTGTATTTTATTATAAAAATATACTTAAGTATCTTTTCTAAACAAATACCGTCACTTTAAACTTTCGGTAGTTTTAATTTTCATTCATTTTATTTCAATTTTGTGAGAACTGTTTTCCACTAAACATCATATAAAAAATATAAAGAAACCAAATTGGCAATTAAACTAGCGACACATGCGGTACTAACGAGAACAAATATCACGGTTGTACACCAGCACCACGTCCGTTTGGTATTTCTTTCTTGCAACGCTCGCCAACACGACATTACGTTCAGTTGGTTGTGTTTCCTACATAATAACCAATAAACTTACCAGCAAAATTTCATGAGGAAAAGTCCTATTGGAAATGTCAAAAAATTAGTAAACAAAATCGAATTAAAAGTAAAGCATGAGAATTTCGAAGCATTGTTAATGATTATAATTAAAATTCGCAATTAAAAAATGTCTAGTGATAAAAGAACAATATACGTTGGCGGTTTAGCCGAAGAAGTTACAGAAAAATTAATAAACGATGCGTTCATACCATTTGGTGATTTGATCGACATACAAATGCCAATCGATTATGAAACGCAAAAACATCGCGGATTTGCTTTTGTCGAGTTTGAAACGGCCGAGGATGCAGCAGCTGCCATCGATAATATGAATGATGCTGAATTGTACGGCCGAACCATACGAGTAAACTTGGCCAAACCCCAAAGGATTAAAGAAGGTAGTAATCGGCCTGTCTGGGCCGAAGATGCTTGGCTACAGAAGCATGCTGGGGCCACATTGGCTGAGGGCGAAGGTGGCATCCCTGAAGAAGTTGATACTGTATCAACAAACGAAAAAATTGTAGAGCAACCCGAAGAAAAACGAAATCCACAAGTGTATTTTGATATTAAAATGGGGAGTAGTGATGTGGGCCGCATTGTTATGGTGCTGAGAGCGGATGTTGTTCCGAAAACTGCAGAAAATTTCCGGGCATTATGTACCGGCGAACAAGGTTTTGGATATAAAGGTAGTACGTTCCACAGAGTTATACCAGAATTCATGTGCCAAGGCGGAGATTTTACAAATAACAATGGAACAGGCGGAAAATCAATTTATGGCCGTAAATTTGCTGATGAAAATTTTGATTTGAAGCACACCGGGTTTGGGACACTATCCATGGCGAATTCAGGACCGAATACAAATGGCTCTCAATTTTTTATATGTACATCAAAGTCTGTATAACCGAAATAGCATCGATTTGTTCTTTATTTACGATTTTTTTTATATTTACAGAACAAACTGGTTGGATGGAAAACACGTAGTTTTCGGTCATGTTATTAGTGGTGTGGATGTAGTACGGAAAATTGAAAAGTGTGGCACAAAGAGTGGAACTCCAAATCAAAAGGTGACGATATACGCGTGCGGAGAATTAAAATAAATAAAAATAGAAATTTAATAAAAAAAATTTATTTAAATTGTATTCACACCACCCATCAAATTTACTACACGATTTTTATAACGTTTTGATATATCCCGTTCGATTTGATCCTGCAGCAATTTAGTTTGGTCAATAATTTTGCTTTGTGTCGGTCGCAATGCTTTTGCCTGTTGAATAAAATCCTTTGATTTTTCCTTGAGCACTTCTACATTTGCCTTAATCTTATCAACCGCTTTCAGCTTTTGTTTTAGTTTATCAGCCAGGATGTTTACGTAATTTGACGAGTGTTTTATTTGATGCAAATGCTGAACAAGTGATTCAGTAATTTGACTCAACACTACATCCACGCTTTGTAGCATTTCTTCGATATTTTCAATGCCGTGTTCCGAGTAAGCTTCTAGTAACGAGACGGCTATTATTGATGAATTGTTTGATGTTGATAGTTCGTAGAGACGCATCTTTAGAAATGATTCTAGTTCCATAAGTTCATCAATTACTCGGTCGCGGTACTCTGGAAAGTCTAGTAATCTATAGGCCTCGTCACCTTTAGCTATGCCACCAGTTTGACCATCCTCTTCTACCACAATTCCGCTTTCTTCTAAATTTACATCCAAATCGATTTGATCACCGAAATTGATTTCCGCATCTGCATTTCCCCAATCGATTTCGCCTACCTCTAAATTAACATCTTCAACTTTTATATCATCAAAATTAATCTCGTCCCCAAAATCAATTGCAGTACTTTCATCTTTATCCTCGTCATCTATCATATTAATCTTAAGCTCCGGTTCTTCAATATCGGTTGGCGCTTCAGAATACAGAAATTGATAAATGGTGCTATTGCCGACCGCAGATATATGCCTTATGAGGCTCACAGCGTCTTTCGTTCCGGCAAATTCGGTGTATAAATTGACAGATTTATTTAGTGATGGGAAAAGTCGAGCGATTTTATCATAAATTCCAGGTAAATCATTCAATTTTTCGAGTAATTCGGTTTTAATTGAACGACCTTCGATACCCAGTTGTTGGCATAGTTGGGTATATTCTGATTTGATCACAGTTTCAGATTTTAACAGATCATATACCTTTTTATCCGCCTCATCACTTAATTGTTCAAATTTCGAAATTTGCTTTTTTAAACTAGGAATTTCATATTGAATATTTCGCACCAAAATTTGAGCCGCCTCTCCCAAATAAACACTGTCCCGTTCATATAATCGTATTACCTCTTGCCAATCTTTCATGCGCTGGCTCTTGTACATACCGAATACATTTTTTGTTTCAGCCTCGGTCCTTTTCAGTATATCAACAATTTGTAAACAATGAAAATAATTTATATGCGCTCCAGATAATAGCCTTACTAGAGACTCATCCTCAGGCATATCCTTTATGGCATTATTGATTTTATCACGAATATCAGGTACATTCGTATGCCAATTTTTCTGGACGATACGTCGGCTTACGAGCCATTCTTGTAATTTTCCTGTGTGTATATCAATAGGTATGTCTTGCTCCTAAAAATATCAAGAAATATGCTTAAAAACCAGTTTTAGAAATAATTTTTACTCTACTTACGTTCATTTTCTAAAATAAAAACTCCCAATTTCACTCTACAAGACACGTAGATCCACCACTTTTAAATACAAATGTCAAAAATCAGAAGGAACAACCTAATAGCGTTAAAATAAACATTTGACATGACAAAATTCCGTAGGCAAAATACCGTAGAAATCCTTTTTTTCCAATAAGAATGCAGTTGGATGCGGCCGATCCTGGGATCTACAAGTTTGCTTCATATTACTCATGGAAATTTTATGTTATAATGCATAATGGGCGATTTCAAAAAATTTATTCAAAATTCATTTATACTATTCATAAAACAAAAATAAAGTAAATTCACATTCGTTGAAAACAATTCTATCAATAGACGTTCATTTGTTGCATGCTTCTTCGGTAAACAAGCTGCAATTTCACTGTTACTGGGTAGATTTGCTGCCAGACGGTGCAAGTGGTCTTGCTTTCATGGATTTAAATTTATTTTTGCGACTGGAATAAAAAAGCGACTTGCGACAATCAACAGCATCATAAACCGCTAGCTGGTAAAATCTTAGCTGTGCCTTCAAATATTTACTCTCAGGATGAAGTCGTACGGCTACACTAAATCGCTGACGCGCTTGAATCATTTGATAGATTTCACCAGTCATCCATTTCTTTAAATAGCGGGGACGACGATGCAATTGCTGTAGCGATGAACTAATTTCTAGTGCATTGTCTTCATTTGTTCTATCATCACTGCAATTTCCGACCTGACTTCGTCGTACTCGATGAGGCATTCTGCGCAGCTTAATAGCATTAACAGGCTTATTTTCGCACATCTTAGTTGGTTTAGACATGTGAACAGGCTTAGTTTCGCACGTCTTAGTTGGTTTAGACATGTGAACAGGCTCAACCTCACATGTCGCTTGTGGGACCGTAACAGGTGCAGGTGCAGGTATCACCTCAAATTTCTTAACTTCATGGTCCGTTAAATGTTTTTTAGCATTATCCTGCATCGTTTTGTGGTATTTTATTTCATTCATCATTGCAAGCATATCATTTAACTGATGTTGTATAAAATGTGAATTTATATTAATTTCCTCCACAATTCCTTCGAAGTCCGCATAAGAAGGTATGCCATTTCGTGAATCTACCGGATTTAAAGGTGGTATTACCATATTTGATGAATAATACATTTTCAAAATTGATACTTTTGAATTTTTCACTTCAGGTAATTAATTATAATCGGTTTGCTAGATTTTACCAATTTGCGTTCTACAAGTTTAACGTGCGGCTGTCATGTTTAATTTACCGTTGTACTTTGCGCTGCTGCTGCCCTCTACCAGAAGCATTCGTTTTTGAGCAAAAATTCCCAAATAACCTAAACATGTAATGCTTACGAATTTATACATCATTTGTTATTGGACCATTTCGAAATTCCTTTAGCACATTATTGAAACCGCATTATGCGGAAATTATAGAGATAAGAAAAGAAATATATCCAAACAAAATTTTGAGACTTTTTGAGCCACTACACCGCCAAAACCACTATAAAAATGAAAATGTTGCCATAAAATATATTCGATCCGAGTATTTTTATGGCAACGTTTTTAAAATACAACACAAAAAAGTTATTTTATATTTATAAATGTTAAGGAACAGACGCCATAAATAAAAATGTAAATTTCGCATTTGAATTAATTAAAAATAAATTAAAAATTTTTCTATAAAAACTATATACGTTTATTTATTTATTGCATATTGAATATTTTTATATAGTTGACGCTTCTTATTTACCTGCAAAAATTTGTAAAAGAAAACTATTTTCTACATGTAAATGGGGCATTATTCGTTACAAAATATATAACGTCTATACATTAAATTTTATATAAACACAAAGTGAATACAAGGTAGATTTTAAAAATGTATAAAATATGAACTGAATTTAAAAAATAACTAAAATCTGAATATAACGAGTAATGTGAAGGAGACAAAAACAAATTAAACAAAATAATTATAAACATTTCCAATATAAGGACAATCATTTTAATGTTTATCGAATTTATTAGATTTGAAGTAAAGCATTTCTAAAATTGATGTTTTTCTAAAATTTAGTTCTTTATCAAGTATCTTGACATTATCTAGACCCATTATATATGTGTCTTGTATTCTTTAAGTAAGTTGGAATTAATGTCATTTTAATGTTGACAAACTCTTTTCTAAATATTGTTTTGTTTGAGCAGTATAAACAAATTGTTCCTTATAAAATTCAATAGAACACGTACTTATCCTCTAAACATTGCGTACCTTTTTCATACAGTTTGCGAAGACTTGTTTATACTAATGTCTTCGCAAATGTTACGCAGAGACTAAAAGAAAAAGTTGTAAAAACGAACACTTCATCACAAGAGAAGTGAAAGTATTTTGCGAAGACTTGTCGATGACAATAATCCCTGCAAATTCGGCGAGTTAGCGTAGAGTTAACGAACGGTTCAAACAAGTGAATACGAACAACAAGCTACAACAGAAGCCATCACGAGTGCCACCTCTGGTGGATCAGGACATCAGGATCGACAGCAGAATCATTCAACAATACCAACAGTCCGGAGGTAATTATTTCAATCCTGTCTCTCAAACTTACTCCACTATTCTCCCAGGATCCCAGAGTTTGGTTTCGCGTTATCAAATTTCAATTTTCCAACGATAATCATCTCCCCGGTGTGTTAAATGGCCGTGTAATTAATGACATTAAGATATCACTATAGGTCCAAAGTCGAAAATACAGTACAGCGATGCTAAAAATGTTATTTTAGAAAGGTTGTGTGATTCAAAACAGATGCAAATCCAGTGATTGTTGTAGGGTCTTGATGTCAAAACCATAAGCCATAAATGATGAATTTATCAAAATGATTTGGTTAAAACGGTTACCAATTCGTGTTCAAGAATTATTAGCTCCAAGCAGATTAGATTAGATTGACTAGAAGAGACTTCATCTTGCCATCAAATGCCGCAGTAGTTTCTTTTGTCAAAATGATAACATCGAGCACAAAATACTTTAATAATATATGACTCGAGACTCATTTTTCTTGCACCATTTAAGATAATCGCAGAGGATTGCTTGGTTCCCACCAGCATTTGTTATAAATGTGCGATAAAAATTCAACCTTCCCAAAAATCGTCTATAAGCTGTTTAACACGTTCTGGTCTGTTAAATTTAAGTATATCGTTAACACACTTAGTGGATGGTTTGATTTCTGCTGCATTGACTTCATGATTCAAAAATTAAATTTGCTCCTTCGCGAAATCATTTTTCAATACGACCTACTCAATCAACTCATTTAACTTATCAACCATTTCTCAGACCAAACGTCGTTCAAGTGAATTCAAATAGTTCAATTGGTGTTGATATTGCGGTTTTTGGAACATCTACTATTTCTTCAATCGGAGTCTGGTGATATCGTCGATGATTAGAAACACTGTACATCCCCGTAGCTGATGAGTAAAATCCTGGAGGTATGGAATCGGGGTTTTATCTGGAATGGTAGTGTTATTAAGGGCACGATAATCGTCCCATGGTCTCCATTTGCAATTCTTATTCGCTACCAGATGCAATGAACTAGACCAAGGGCTTTTGGGTGGTCGAGAAATACCCTCTGCAACCATATATTCGAACGCTTTTTTGTTATGGCTGAGTGGTTAAACGTCTAGTTTTGCATGCGATTGGAGGACAACGAGTTGCAATATGACGACTTGGTACTTCCGTAACCCACAGTCGCTTACAATAATGGTAGAATCATCCGACAAAGCCATTGGAACAGTTATTCAACAAAAAATAGACAATACCTGCTACCCTATTTCGTGCGGAAATTGAGAAACGAAACCACAAATTTGTGTATACGTATACGACGTATAATACATTATTTTGAATATGTGTGTTGTCATTTTTTATACAAGTATGTGTGTTCGTTTTGTGATCATAAGCATCAAAATTTATCGAACCAGGTGGAATCGGTTCAACTTTTTGGTGCTTCCACTCCTCTTTTGAGACATTTTCCCATGGTATTGAGATGGGGAATTTAACTTTTCAGCATAAATTTGAACATTTCAGTATTTCGGACTTATCGTTAAAGCAAATGGTTTTTGGCATTTATTTTTTTAATTTTATTTTATTTTTTGAGTGTGAAATGGCGTGGCGCGACGTCCGAACAAGCTACACGTGTTTACTAATCCAAACACATTTATGCAACACTATTGCGTTCCGGTAATTCTTCTCTCCTGCCATTATTTTTGGACCAAAATACGGGCTCTGGCAACCGCTACAGTTCTATTCATCAACGTAAACTCGCAGCAACGGTGTACCACTTATGATACCTTAACCTTACCAAAGGATTCGGTTATATGATTGAAGCACGCAAATGCACGTTATTTACCGATCATAAACCATTGATCTATGCATTTTACCAGAACCCTGATAAGGCATCACCGTATCAATTCCGATACTTCCGATATTGGTCAGTTCACAACCGATTTTCAACACATGTCCGGGTAGGAAAATGTGGTTGAGGGCATTAACTACAAAAGTATAAATAGATTTCCGCAGGTTGGAATTCCCACCTGTACATAATCTATCCCACCCAGGTATTCAAACGGCTGTTAAAGCTTTGTCAGAGCAATATTTGGAAAGATATCACGAATGATGTCAAAAAAAAACAAAATGTTGTTTAGCCTGCCAGAAATCAAAAGTTAATCGGTTAATAGGAAATTACACCTCATTCACGAGAAGATTCAACGAACTATATCTGGATATCATCGATCTATTACCAGAATTCGAGGGTCAACGTTATTGTATAACCATTAAACCACTTTACGAGATGGGCAGAAGCTGCACTGCTAATATATCAATGAATGCAGTTCGAGTCCGATTTATTAGACGAGTTCTAAAAAATTTTGGGTTTCGAACGAAAGTGAACAACCAGTTATAATCTAAGCTCAAAGTTGTTATCATGTACCATCAAACCAGACAATAGACGAGTATTCTGCTAGTAGTTTCAGCGGAGAACAGATCCGGATTCCTGTCCAGATGTTGGAAAAGTCAAATATTGAACAAAACCAGTCAGAATTTGCCAATCACCAGCAGCCAGACATCGCCAAGAAGATAAATATACGATCACATGAATTTATACGGACAGATGCGGTTAAAAAATCATTGCAGCTGGACAAGGGTCTATATGTACTTGGTTCTCAATCGAAAAAGTTTACGCTGGCAAATCGCATTGCTAACAATGCAAAATTTCATTAGACAGATTAAATCCATACTACCTTGAGGAAACGAGCTCAACACCATCACCAAACGAGCGAATGGAGGAGATAGCCACCAAGGAACATCCTAAAACAATGCCGATTCACAAAGAGTTAAATTCGTCACAGATGACAAGTATCAACCACACGTAACTGTCAATCGTTTCACAACCAATTTGTGACCTCCAAATTACTTTTAAATGTTTATTGAAAATTTGCGAACTTAGCAAATTATTACGGTAACTAGCATTTAAATTATCGTGATAACGAGCATTTTTCAATTTACTTTTCTGCATTTTCATTTTCATGAAATACACAACTGATACACCTCAAATAAATAAAATTAGTATGAAATTTACATTAATATAAAAATTTTGTTTACCGAAAAATGAAAACAAAATAGCAACGATTCAATAATAATTTAAAAATTATTTAATTTATCACAAAATTAATTTTTCGACTTTGTGAGTAAATAACAATATTTTTAAAAAACTTAAACATTAAAAACCTTGCAAATTAAGTTATTAAAATGGTAAAATTGACTATGAACAATTTTGTGGTGTCTTTCGATTGTGTTTCACGCTCTTAATCTGTCATGTTCCGTACTGTTTTAATCGGAACCGTTCCGTATCATGTAGATGAGTGACTAAAAATAAATGTTTATATATAAAACAGCGTTAAAAATAGTTTTATAAATAGTATACTACCATATAAATGTAAATGTCACATGTAAATGTCCAAAATACAACCTAAACAACCTATCTGAATTAACTACACGAGCAAAATATCTCTTCAGTTAATTCAGTAGCTCAATTTTTTAACTGAAGTGAAGAGGTGTAAATCGAACGCTCAATTCACTTCAGTTGATTCAGTTAATTCAGATAATTTTGTTTATTCAGGTCAATCGAAAGCGATTTTAATTTTACATGTTGAATTCAAAATAAGGATCATTTATAAATTTAGACGTTTAGGGTCTAATATATGTTTGTGGGGTATTTTTAAATCTAAAGCCACCAATATGTTGGGTCTTAGAGCACAGAATATAATATTATCCAGAAGCGCCATTGAGTAGACCTAGAAAAAATTACCTATCGACCATTTTCTTACGTAATTTAAAATACAATTCGTGATGCGTTCATGATTTTGTCTTGACTTAAATGTTAATACCGGGGATAATGCTGAGAGGGGAAAAGGGAAGTTGGTAAGACGTGGTGTCGCGCTCTATATTCCCAACATGTTTGTAGATCCCCTGTATCTATGCCCAGTTTCTTCACCTAACCTCCCACGTTTTAATAAGAGCTACCTGCTAAGTCAAGCAGTCGCATATTTTTCGCTCTAAAATTTATTTCATTAACTTTACTAATTATAAACATCTAAAACATTGTGAGGATGCTTGAGAGACAAATTGTTACAACTACCAATGGGGCCAAAGCAAAGTAGTTGCTGCTGTATTTCAACCGGTACAATCTCCAAATCCTTTTGAATGTTCAGCAATTGAAGTGCCGTAATGTATCTATTGCCTGGCTCAGCCACAAAACCGGCAACAATTATACTTTTGACGAAAATTTCTTGTAAATATTTCTGTTTTTTTAAATTATTTGATCTACACCACATACCGCCATGCACTTCATTAGAATGAGCAGCTGCTGCTCAAAATGGGGCGTGTGGGCGGAGGGAGGATTGAAGAGAATAAAATTAGTTATATGTTGTGTGTGTGTAATAAATAAATAAATAAATACTTAAAACACTTAAATACTTAGGCCTTACAATTCGTATTCCCCTCTTAGTTCGAAAATTAACAGTTAATTTTTTTTAAATACAAAATTTAAATTGAGTGTTATATGATGATGCACATTGTTGACGAATATTGAGGATGATTTAGTATTTGATTTTACGATACAATGCCACCATGACGCACAAATCGAATAGTATTCAATTGGCTTGGCGGTCAGAACCGATTATACCTTTATATAACGGAAAGCTTCCGACTTTGAGATATCCGTCTTATTCGCGATATTTGTGAATACGATATTCTGTCATGTAGTAGAGACTTTACACTTACTTAAATAATCCGAAGCCATTCTAAAAAATATTACATACCTAAATCTAACTTTATAATATATACGTATTTATAGTTATTTTCAAATTAAGTTTATATTTCAAATATTTTGATTCAGACATGAGACGACACAACAGTGCCACGGTGTTTAATTATTTTATGTAACCACGAGACACAATCCCCAAATTATATTTTATAAAAAATACGCACCCATTTCAGTTCAACAAAGTTGCATATTTAGTTCAACATAAAAAAAATATAAAATAATAACATAAAACGAACAAATGAACAATTCCGATGAAAAAATAAAAATTCAAACGTTTAGGCCGCTAATTTAGACTGGCTCTGGATTTTAATCATTATCTTTTGTAACGCTTGATAATCCAAACGATTAAGTTCCCGTTTAAGCGCCTTTTCGTATACACGATCCAGTTTGCCAATTACTTTAGCACTGCACTCATCATTTTGTAATAGTGTACGACATTGATCAACTAATTCTTTACACTTGAGTGACCACTCATCGGACGCAATATAATTTTCCGGTAGTTCAATACTAGCCTGTTTAGCCGTGTATATAGGTGGATCCTCAAACTGATTGACAATAGCCAGGGGATTTGGTTTAAGTCGTGGTTCATCGTTTTCCAACTCTTCACTACTATATTTAATATCATAATAATCTTTTATAGCGCCATTGTAGTTGGGATGCTCGAATGGAGTAAAAATATATTTCACATGTCGGAACAACTCGTTTCGGAATTCATTTGTAATCGGAATATCTTCCTCATCGCATTTTAATTGAGTTGAAATATTTCTAAGAGCATCTAAATGCTGTTTTCCTTCACGTAAACCAGTCTGGCCAAACAGTATCATATTTAGCACGCGACGAGAGCGGTCCGCCATTTTCTGCCCATTTCGCGATTTTAGTGTTTCATTATAAGTCATTTTACGATACACTTGATTCACATCGCCCAAATTTATTTTCAACATCGAAAATAAATTATCGATAAATTTAATTAGAGGTTTTTTGTGTTTTGGAACCTGTAGTGATTGCTCTAATTGTTTTCGTTTTTGTTCTCGACGCGATTCTTGAATATGATTCACAAAATCTGTATGAAATAAATCTTGCTCCGACGGCAAACCAGTTATATTGAGAACGTTACCGCGTGATTGCCATTCCATTTTTACAACTACGTCATATTTGTTGCAGAGTGATGAAATGATATCTTGCCCTGATAGGGACAGTAATAGTTGACTATCTGGTTTGCTTAGAAAAATTTTCGCTGTACAGCGCTTTTCTGAATTGGAAGACTCTTCAGGTTCGTTTAAAACTACATGTATTCCATCTGGCTGCGATTTTTTTGTAACATTTACCTCTTCATCGTTTAATGTTAATGATATATAGTCCCTCTCTACCATATGATCATTTCTTCCAACTTTCTTGGGTATTTCCTCTACAATCACGTTGTCTTTATCCACTATTGGTGGTTCGACGTTCTGTTGGACATCACCTTTATCATAAAATTCTGAGAAACTATAATTTGAATCAGATTTTTCCTCGGCAAGAACAACAATCTTCTTTTCTGCAACTGCGACGTTGGTGGAAGTCGACGGGAATATTTCTCTCGGTTTATTAGGGGTTGAAAAATCCAACATAAAACTTTGATTTGTATCATTCGATTTGTTCAATTTTTCCATTTCTTCGGAAAAGCTAAAACTTTCAATATTAGACTCATTGGTACTGGAGACAGGCTTTGGAAACTTTGAAAATGGATTCAACAGCATATTATTTTTCCTTTTCATACTTCTGATTTTTTTTTGCTCATTACCTTGATTTTCGATTGCGCTTAGGAATCGGCCGAAGTAAGTTTTCTTATCGAACGACACGTATTTCTGTAATTTAATCACAACTTGACCTTTTGGTTGTGTTTGAGAAAGAGAAGCCTTTAATAATTTATTTTCGGGAGAACTATTTTTTGGAGCATCCTTATTTATTGGATAGGCTGGAGTGTGTGTTATTATTCGAGACGTTGGAGGTGGCACGTCTAAAAATCGAACGGCGCTATTGCAAGCCTCCGCTAAGTGCCCTTTTTCGCCGCATATTGGGCAAAATTTAACTGTTGAATATTCCACCTTGCTTTGCAACGGAGTATGATCACTTGTCTGTAAATAAAATTTAAATATGAAGTAACACATGAATTACCATAATCAATTGGTTATCTCACTGTAGAATGATACCGCCTCCAAGAATCCGGACAATATTGTGAAATATGACCTTTTTGCTTGCAGAGAGTACATCGTGAGTTATTTTGAAAACGACATTGATTGCAAGCCGCCGAAAATACTATATTAGGTGCACCGCACTGGAAAATAGAAAAAAAAATTGGTTTTTAACCTGCATCTTACTACGTAATTGGTTCTGACCTTTAAACAAATTTTATTGGTACATCTGGGTTCCTTGTGTTCTCGTGAACCACACATACGGCATACGGGCTTTTTGCGAGGCTGAGGGCATTTATTTTGAATATGTCCGAGTTCGCAACAATTTAAACATCGAAGTTTTGTAGTTCTTCCATATTTTATCACGGGAAATTTGTCATCATTTCGAATACGCCACAAGGATGGTGAGCCTTAAAATAAGAGAGTTTAAATCAAATAATTATTCTCGAAGATCGTAGAAACAACATACCTCATTCAACATATTTTGTTTAGAGACAATAAAAAATATGAGAAAATTAGCTTTTCAAGAAAGCATCTAACATCTATCACAAGGAGTTTACAAATCGAAGCATATCCAACTTCTACATTACGATCAGATCAACCGCAGATCAACCACAATTCACTGTAACAGTCAACACCCCGACCGCATTTAGCTCCTGATATTGGTTATTCTTTTAATGTAATCCAGGCCATCTAACAGAATACACTTACTCTTAACTACACGATTCCTAACACAGTTCCGATTTATTTCCTTTGGCTTGGTTTATGGTCCATCAGCACGATGGTCCAACAGCTTATAAAAGCAGAACATCAATTGTTAGATATCTTTTTAACTGAACTAGCTAGTGTGCTACGCGCACTTGCAGTTAATTACGACATTATAAAAGAGAGGGCGTGGTTCTACTTTATGATGACGAGGCAGTTAATCTGAAAGTTTTAAAGTTGCTAAAATTTTCCAATGATTAAAATCGAAATTACTATATTGATATAGGTTACTATTAACAGAAACTTAAACGATCATCGTTTTTTAATACGGTGCTGTCTTGGTTTCTTGAAAGGGAAAGTAACAACGCCAAGCCTGATAGTGAGATGGATTGCTTCTAGCAGTTATGCCAGAAACTTAGAAACTAAAGAATTTTCTATTTTTCACGATCTATCATTTCCTTAGTCATGACTTCCCAATGTCATGATTGGATTTGTTACTTTACATTGCGCACAATGTAAAGGTAAAGTCACAAATACAGTCATGACATTGAAATTATCAGAAGCTTTTTACTCAACTTATTTTTATCTTAACAAAAAATGATCAACTTATTTTCCTATGGTACCACACTAAAGAATTCGAGAATTGTTTTTAAATAAAAGAGCAGTTTCGTTTTAAAAATACGTCCCTAACCTTGTATTTGCCCATATCTAAATAAACTAACGATGGATTTGAAAAAAAAATGATTAAGATAATTTATCATAAATTTTGATCGATCTAGGAATAGATATTCATTTCGAGTATTAAGAATGTTGGCATTGCAGTATCTAGATTCATATGGAATATATACTAAGACGAAATACTTACCTGGACGAAAGAAAGGTAAAAAAGACTAAACTTTGATAGATTTTTTGAAGTTCCGTAAAATTAAATTTGGATATGCCCTCGTTAAAACTTTATTATTCTGACCAAAAACTCGTTAACTACGAAAATCACATGAATTGTACTTACCTTTCATTTTCGATTGAACTTCACTCAAATCAAAATCTTCCCCACCCCACGATTCATTATAAAAATTCCGCATTTCAGTATTCCATCCGATTTCAGCGTCGTTACACTCATCGACCAAGGAAATTTTTTTTCGTTTTTTGGAATTTTTACTTATAACCAAATTACCCTCATCTACAATCACGACTGCATTATTATCTGGTTCTACATCGAGTACCTCAACTATATCCGATAAACTTTGGCAATCCTCTTTATTTTGCTCATTAGTATCTTCCTCCATTGGCGTATCACCTGTTTCGGCCACTCTTTTCTTGGCTTTGTTTTGCTCAGCAAGATCTATAGTTTCAACTAAATCTTTAGCAGTAAGCTTCGGAGGTGTATCATCCTTTTCGTTTTCACTGCAACAAATATTTGAAAGAGTTGATATAAAATCATCATCCGATTGATTAATTGAATTGAATTTTTGTCGTTTTTGTTTATTGCGGGTGCGAGGTGTTCCTGATTTGCTTTCCTTTATGGAACTTTCAACAGCTGTCCCGCGCACTATGTAAGGAGTGCTAGTTTTATCTCGATTTATAATCGAAACATCTTCATCTTCTTGTTCGTCGTTCGATGACGCGTATTCGGATCCTTTATTACTTCCAGACGATTTACGTTTGCTTAATCTTTTAACGCGAGTTGCGTTATTCGACGACGTGACACTATTAGTTTCGATGAAATCGGTAGCTTGAGTTTTGGTTTTGTCATTCACTGGACGATCGTATACACTTTCGGGTATGTCTGAACTTTCCGCAGATTCATACACATCAGTATGTCGAATTGATGTGTTAACTACTTGATAATTTGTCACCTTTCTGGGTGTAACAAAATTATCTTCGTTAGTTAGGGCTGTTTTACGTACTTGCGATTTATCATTTTTCGAACTTTCTTCAATTAAATCTTGATTTGAATTAGTAAGCAGGCTTCCAACTGTTGGCTGACGGCATTGAAGTTCATCATCTTCGGGTATATTAATTTTTTCCGTATTTACTCGACTTCGATCATTATGGATTATAAAATCATCTGAAACTACCGAACCAGCTGGAGAACATGGTCTATCAACTATTTTTCTTTGTAGTCCACTACAAGATGGTACATTTGGTGTTGCAAATAGATTAGAATCTTCATTATCACTATCATCGATACAAACCATGGGCGGAGAAGGTACTGGAACTTCCACCACTTCCTCATCTTCATCGGATGATGTTAGTACGACAGTTTCCTTTGGTTTGATACTTGCAGCATAGCTTTTAACGTTTGGTAGGACGACTAAATCTGATTTCTTTTCATCTACTTTCTGTTTTATTGCTTCGACCCGTTGCTTCTTTGCGACATACTTACCCACCCGCTGCTCTTTTGAAAAATTTATATTAGTATTTCGATTGTCGTTCCGATTATAATTTCGATTATTCTTATTTCGATTGTTTTGTCCACGAAATCTGTTATGATGTTGTTGATTGGGAAAATGGCGGTCATTATTTTGACCATTATTGTAATTTGCATAGTTCAAATACGGGGTATACGAATTAAAAATCCTTGGTCGGTTACCGGATGGAATATTTGATCCACTCATCATTCCTTGATTGAATCCCATTACAGGTCTTTGGTTCTGAACGGGTCTATTATTAAATTCAAAATTAGCATTAATGGATGCCGATTGACGCCAATACCTGGATTCGCCCATGTTACGAGGCCGATATTGGTTAGTTTGAAACATATTATTGCTCTGCTGATAATTTGCTCGTATGTGAGCTGCCTGTCCAAACGATGAAAAATTCATTTGTGTTTCAGTTAAATTACCGACACTATGATGTACCATCGCGTATAGAGTTGCCTCCATATCGCGCCGAGAGTCCATATTGTATTTTTTAATTCACAATACCAAACGCTTTATAACTATACCTTAATTAATATATACTATAAAATTATAACACTATTATTTATTCAAATGTTTAAAATAACATTTTGTAAAGTTTTAATAAAGGAAATGTGTATCAATATCAAAACTAATTTTTACCAAAAACATCGCACACACATGGTAGAATCTACAACATTTCTTGCCAATGTCAAATTTCTCGCCCAAGAAGCAAATATTTCATAATCTTGTAAAGCCTTTCAAAATCAATTCGGTTGTTCGAATTTCTTGTGTCGGCAAAATTGTGTCGTCGAATTAACATTTTCGCGCAATACGAGAAATCTTCAAGTGCGAAAAATGACATTGTGGAAACACACATAGTTTTCGTTTCGTTTCGACCTTTATGTTGAATATGTCAAAATGTATGGAAAACCGAAAACATTATCACATTGTTCGGAACCGAAAAGAAAGAGCTGATAAAAATTTAAAAAAAGGTAAAAAAAGTTAAACAATAACCTCAAATTATTCATTTTGACGTTTGTGGTTATCGTATTTTAGTCAGCGTGTTCAACACAAATTCAATTCTCAATCTTCACTCATTATTAAATTAATTGATGTGATATTATTAATAATTGATTGAATTCAAACAATAATGTAAGAACTAAAAAAATTCGATCTGTTAAATAACACGAAAACAGCACAAAACGAAACGAAAGCTATATGTGCGTAAGAATTTATAAAAACTTATTGAAAACGAAACGAATTGGCACAAAACGAATACTATGTGCCTCGATCTTATTGTTACGAGTTTTCTTGTCAAATCCGGTTCTTATTACTGGATTGTGAATATCGCTAAGTTTGTCGGTTGCAACAAAAATTCTCAGTCATTTACACTACTTCTGGAATATTCCCGAATATATCGAATATATTTCCTAATATTTACCGAACACTTATCACTACTGGAATATTATCGAATATACCAGAAATATTCACACGCCAATTTTAAGAAGCTCCACTAATCACTAAATAGAACAACAAATAATTTCTACAATTATTTATTCTTTTAATACAATTCACAATTATTTTTAATCACACCACCATCTCTACTTTAACACCACTTACTATTTTCCGGGATCCGTTCAGAACTGCATATTTTAAAATTGCATTTTTCAAAACGGCATATTTAAAAACTGCATAAGGTCCAAAACAGCATATTTCAAAACGGCATAAGGTACGAAACGTTATAAGGTACAAAATTGCATTTTTCAAAACTGCATATTTCAAAACGGCATAAGAGTTAAAACGGTATTTTTCTAAACAGCATCTTTTAAAACGACATATTTCAAAACAGGCATGTTTCAAAACTACAAGAATTTCAAATGAACTACATAAGCGCCTTTTTTTGCTTTTTTTAGAGCTCTATCATATTTTCCTCGATTTTGATTGATTACTCAATGGTAATACGCAAAAATAAAAAATTAAATAAAGTAAAAATCGCATCAACATAGTTGCGATTGTTGGATTTGCTTTCTTAAACGTAGCGCAGCCTACTGCGAGGTAGACAAATTAGAAATTGAAACATGAATGAATACATGTATTTCACACCACATTAAATGTGTGTGTTCTAATTTTTCTGCTATCAGAATTCTGCCCATGTCTTTCCTGCACTAAAAAGTTAAGCAGTTAAGAGATATGAAGAGCAACAAAGAGCGGAACCTATTGATGCTACTTCATTCAATATAGTTTTTTAAATTATAAACTTTTATGATAAAACTACAAAATATTTGATTTGTTTTATTGGAAATGCCTATATTTTCATATAAACTGGATTTTTCAATCATTACGAAATAAACTGGAATAAACCAATATTTAAATTTGCTGCTCGCTGCTCCTGCTTGGAACAAATGAATTTTGTAGCAAATTTTAAGCCACAATACAAAGCTTCCAGAGTACTTTCATAAGTTCGTTGTACGATATGATTATTCCAAATGTTGCATTTGGTTTGCTCCTATCGGTTTGGTCTCTTTATCTTTTTTATTCCTTTCGAATATTCCAATCGTTTCAATATTGTATGCATTTAGTAGTAAAAATACTCAATTCAGGAAAATTAAAAATGCAACTAAAATTCGTTCTCATTCAGCATTTGGTCGGATTCTCTTCTATGCTAAAATGTATTTTTTTATTAAATACCAATTGTCTCCAATAATATATTTCATTTTTATTTATTTTTAAGTCAATTGGGATTAAAACAAATAAAAATATATTAACAACCAATAATTGATTTTATGTGGTTGGAGGTAGGGAACTTCGAAGTAATTAAAAAGACATAAATCATAGTACGAGTAACATTTAATGTTTTTAACATGTCCGTTAGTTCGAAACTATGTAAATTATTTCAGGTGTTTTACCTACATAATTCAATGTATTTATAGAATAGGTAGCACAGTTTTATATTTATAATTTATAATGAAGATGAAGAACTTCAGATTAGTTCAAATTATTTGAAATTAAGGAGGTATTTGTAAATGAAAGTGGCGATTTGTCCGTAGTGATGGATCACTACACGCGTGTTTCATGGAAGAAATGTTGTAACTATTAAAATTAACTTCGTGTGAACATCAAGGGCACAGCATACTTCGCCCCAAACACACATACCGCATCAGTTATGAATACTTATTTTATTTATACTTACAAAAATATTTGAGTCAATGATTTGAAGTTATACTAGAGGTTCATTATACTACCTGGTGTCCATTAAAAAGCTTCGAAAACTATGGAGAGGCCTGCTCCATGGTAATTTTATAAATTTATTTTCGGTTATTCGCATGACTCAAAATTCAAGCTATTTGTGCCAAAATATGAGACCGTTTCATACATCATCACACAATAATTTCATGAAATTATGGTAATAGTTTTAACTTTCGGGTTCATCTACATTAAATTTTATTTTCTCTGAAAGTAACACTTTAAGTAATGCAAGGTCTTACGGGTTTCATTTATTAGATTTCTTTAAATGTTCCATTGTACTAAAATAATCTGTGGCACCAGTATACAGCACGATGGACCCTCGCTCTGCTGGCTGAATCTGATATTCTTGATTTTACTAAGCGTCCAGTCGCCCGTCCGTCTTCGGTAAACCCGTTTACATTATTTCCAAAGCTTTAAATTTTGCAGAGTTAGCCACTACGGCAGGACCTCCTCCAGTTCTAGGAGTTAATTGGTGGAAGTAATGACAATTCTCCTTAAGAGGTCGGATTTCGACACAGCCTAATGGCGAATTCGTTTCACACAAAAAATGAGTTTCGATCAAAAATATTTGCTGTCAGATCAATGCGGCAATCGCATGTTCTTTTCAAAAGAAAAATTGATTTATTTTTTGATCGAAATCATTTGTAAAAAATCTTTATTTTTTGGCAGATTTTTCCGATAATTTTCTATACATATCCATCGTAATTTTTATTAGCTCGTCAATCAGATCGTTATTGAACATTATTTACGCTGGTTGTCATATTCTTTAAGGTATGCAGAACCAGAGATACAGCGACAAGATACATTTGTCTGCTGGCGATGTCGCTTTGGTAAGCCCAACAAGTGCGTCAGCGTTGAAGTGACGAAACAAGAAAAATAATAACAAATGAACCCTAAAATAATTCATTTATCTTTTTATCGACTCTATTTACATTTTGTTAATTAAAACATTGTGTACAACATTCAGTTTTGGTCCAAATTCATTTAAAAACAGTTCTAAAAAATTTGATACCAACATAATAATCTAAAACTTATATTGGTAGTACTGCAGCGCCGACGACAAAATTAGAATAGATTCTAAAAATAATTCAGCGACAATGTCGTCGTCGCCAGCGGCATTGGTTGCGTTAGCATCCTATGGTTTATGTGTATTTGGGTTTGACAGGCGTTCTACTTTGTCGCTGTATTTCTGGTTCTGTCTATACCATTACTGCACAATAATTTTTTTTAGAAATCGAAAAGAATTTAAGTCTGAAACCTAGACTAATTATTATTCTGTAGTAATTATTGACATTTAAATGAGAACAAAAACAAATAAAAATTCACATAAGAACAAAATTGTTTGACGGAGAAATGCGTAAAAAAATTACGACAGTATTCGGGCAGCAAAATTGTAAAAATTTTTTGTAGCGGATATTTTTTCAAACAGTCTTCAATAATTGCGACAAGGAAATATTTAGTACAGGTTTCGGACACAGTAAGTAGCTCACTTCCTTTGCAGTTTTCTTTTATTTTTTGGGCATAATAACATTTTTCAGATGTTGTGAAACTGAACACCGTTCTAGCCAAAAAGACTACCCATATAATTCTTTACAGGAGCCGTATGATAATGCATGATATATTTTCTAATAATAAAGCATCAGATTGAGAACTCAGAACTCAGATTGAGCAAAGTCATTTTTAATTGTTTTTAATCCTTGACATTATTCAAATATTTAATTCAAACTATTATTACAACTGTTAATCCTTCTGTAAAGATCAAGAACAAGCTACTCCATTGTCGCCAGTCTTGCATATTTAGTTTGCTGTTTAGTCCTTTTAAAGATGACTCTACTTCTAGGAATATCTTCCATGAAATTCAAATGTCATTTTAGCAATGCCTCCAGTTTTAGCAATGTTCGACTAATCTTTTGGCTTTTAAATGTCAGTTCCAGTAGATCAACGTTAGAAATCAAGTTGGGCTATAAGATTCCACATACTCTTGTTAGACATTCAATGATGAATACTTAGGGTGTCTTTGACGATGATTGAGTTGCAGCCTTAAAATTAGATTAGCGTTAGATTTGTTGATGTTATGTGAATTTATATCGGTTTTAGTGTTGTCGCCTTTAATTATCACACTTTTTAGGCAACAGATCTCCTCTACATCATCGGTGGTGGAAGTACAATTGTTATATTGTAGGAGAGCTTAGGTTCCTATTCACAGTGGTTTGGCTTTCAGTTTCAGGCCTAACAGGAAGAGTACTGGTGATAACGACAATTTCGTCTTTACTAGGAACAACTGTCTGCCTCTGTCCTGGCAGGGAGTTTTCTTCAATTCTTGCTGGAGCCTTTAGCCTTAAAAATTCTCTCCAGTGGAAGCGCTTTTTCTGCATATTTACTTAGATGGTTCCATCGCGCTTGTTGAGGGAGTAGGATGATTTCTTAAATTCCTTTTCCACACTTATCGTTTTAGAATGCGGCTTTTTCTACATCTACGGTTATGTTATTTGTAAAGGACCTCCCGATTGTGAAATATTATTTTTTGTTTCTTTTCTAGAAACGAATTGGATCTATAGTTACTCATTTGTTTCGTTACACAGGGCTGAGCTTCTTCTGTTGGTGCGACTATTGGAAGGAATAGCATTCTAGTTGCTGCTTTTAAAATTTGATCTATGGATCTTCCCTGCTTCAAATTCGTAAGTTTAAACGAGGATTAAATTTAAACACCTAGATAAATAGACCAGCGACCAAGACTTGGTAAGAGTAGCCGATCACCAAAAACAACAGAATCAATCGAATGATGAGGTATTCAGATTGGGTTACGCTGGTGTTCAGTGTTGCTGAATAGTGCTAGCTATCTGTTCAGACGAGCGGAAGAATCGTTAACATGTCACTACTGACTGGCAACTATTTTAGAATCATGTGAGAGCAATGGAGAACCCTAAGTTCCTCTTCATTGACCAAATCTTAATGGTCCCGTGCAAAATGCTGGCAATAATGTGCTACTCTCCGGAGAACTGAGGCAGCTACCTCCAGTTCGAGAAATTCAAGTCTTCAGATAACTTCTATGGAGACTCTTCTCACTGGATGAATTAAAGCAGGACATGAGACAGCAAGGCGATACAACATACTTATAGACACCCTCAATACTCTCAGAGTTGGAGAGGTTCATCGAGACCACGTAATAGTCCACGTAATGGACAACAAACAGAAATAATTAATATCAAGGCCCAAGATCAGCTGGTGGATACAATGTGAAACATTGAAATTGATGGTGCAGATAATATCATTCCAACAGACATTAATAAGATAGATGGACTACCTAAGACATTGAAGATGTTCGTTCGTAGGAGAAAAGTGATACTACGCTCGAACATTGATATATCGAATGCATTATTCAGTGGCATTATTGATGGTCATACTTCAGTAGACCACATGTACGTATGACACACATATACCTTTGCTTCAAATTCAACGAAATATATCCAATTCCCAACCAAGTTCAGGTATGATTGTGCTGGGCGAGGAATCCTACCATTAATCTTGTCATGGGCATCTACAGTCGACAAAAGAGACACTGTAGACTACGCTGTGGTCTAGGATCGAAACTCTTCGCAGATGTGTCACACTAAGCAGAGTTAGATCGCTAGATATACTTAGGATATGGAAGAACTCGATTTTTCAAAGCACACTGGTAAAAAGCTGTGCAACAACGAGGCATTGCAATATGCGGTAAGTCGCCCTCGATTGCAGAGTAAGTAGAATGGTTGCTCTGTTATTCGGGGGCCCCGAGTTCGATTCCCGGTGGTGTTGTAACAAAAAATATCGACTGCCTGTTTTTAATGTGTCGACAACTCCTGGAGTGACCACATTACACAGCCAATAGAGTCAAAGACCTTGAATTGTAACTCGCTTTATTTTGAATATTTTTTTCTTAGATTGTAAACTAACTTTCTTTCAAGAGGTTCATTCAACCTCAATGAAGGGTATTGTGATTAGCCCCCTCATATAGAGGCGGACATTTTCATCTAAAACTTCGTGTTCAGAATCTATATTTATCTGTAAAATATTATTTCGTCATTTTCACTCAGAAGACCTTCTCTGACGGATATAGTTTAAAATTCATGCTGTACATAACTTTTATAACTCCCCCACGAGAACGGCGTGTTTAAACTTGAGCTCCAATATAATGGATAAGACAGCTGGGTGACGCCAAAAATGAAAAAAAGTATTCCAACAACTTCTGATTCGCGCACATGCATTGTATCCAAGAAGACTTGCGTGAACTAGAATGTGAAAACTGGAGGTGCGACAGATGAAGATGAATGATGAGTAAATCTTAATTTTATAAAGCGTAATAATTTTACAATTTATGGCATCAACCAGAATTTGTTAAGCACCACGCATCAATAACACCGCATTTTGCAATAAAGGAAGCAATACAAAATCAGGATTAATTGTTATGCGATTTAAAATAATTACATAAAATAAATAAAAATTCAATTAATTCACATGTAATTGAATTACTCTTGTGTTTTATTGATTATTAATTTCCGTATTTTCTTACTGTTTGCAATCTAACGTTTGCCTATTTAAATTTCTGTATATAAAGGCAATTAATTCATTCAATTAAATTGGTCAGTTGGCACGCAGCTCATGTGCCTAGGATAAATTTGTAACATTTTTTTTTTAATTTATTTATTTTTAAATTCAAAAGTATAAATTTGGTGTATAGCGAAAAATGAGTTACTTGTTAGGTGATTACGATCCAAATGGTAATCTTACGGTGTTACGGCCAGAAGCTCGATTAGCTAGTGAAACCAGATTACTTGGATGGAATGTGCCAAAGCATGAACTCATACATATACCAGAACATTGGCTGTCGTATCCAGAACCAGAGGCTTCCCTAAATTATTTGTTAGGATTACTGTACATATTTTTTACAATAGTGTCGTTAGTAGGAAATGGTTTAGTTATTTGGGTGTTTTCTGCGTAAGTTTAGAAACAGAAATCGGCATACCTCAATACTTACATAATTCTTACGATTTTTATAGTGCCAAGCCGCTGAGAACACCTTCAAATATATTTGTAGTGAATTTAGCCATCTGTGATTTTATAATGATGGTGAAGACTCCGATTTTTATTTATAACTCATTTAACAGAGGTTTTGCTTCTGGATTTCTCGGCTGCCAAATTTTCGCATTCCTCGGCTCTATTTCTGGAATTGGTGCTGGCATGACAAATGCATGCATAGCATATGATCGGTATGATATTTTAGTATTGTGAAGCTCACATAAATGTTTAATATAATCAAATATTTTATTTATAGATATAATACTATTACGCGGCCATTTGATGGCAAATTGACACATACCAAAGCGTTGTTTATGACAACAGTAATTTGGGGATACACAATTCCATGGGCAGTAATGCCTTTAATGGAAGTATGGGGACGTTTCGCACCTGGTAAGAACATTTGATTTACTATATATAATTACTATTGATTTTTTTGAACTTTGGATATTTGCCCAATTAAAAGGGCTGAATTAAATTCTGCATTTAATACTCATATTGAGTATTTTCTACAGTACATAGAACGGAGCTTCCTGTATAGCCACTCACAAAGTATATTTTTGTTAATTAATTAACTTGTTTTAGTTAATTACGCGGATACAAACACTTTGGTACATTCAAACAATATTTAAGTAGCAAGAAGACCGGACAACAAAAACCGACCATCTAATGTATAAAATTGATAGGTTGTGTATGTCTGTTTTGTATTCTAACTTAGACCGTAGTCCGATCTTGAAAATTGTGAGAAATTCAGGATTTTCAACTAAATTTGGCACCCGACAGTAATTTGGTATATTATTTTTTTATAATATTCTAACTTAGATTGAGGATGGGATATGGAAGGTGAACTTCCCCATTACACAATTATGTACAATTTTCATTTTTCTATTTAGAAGTGCCAAATAAGAGCGTCCCGAATATATACTACTCCTAAATTGAGTTTTGGGTATGTTCTCGAAATTAGGAAAACACCTGCATGGATCTCGATTATTACGATGGAATTGGGATTCTCAATACCCAACCCCATTCCAGATTTGTATTTTGGTCATAGCTATCAACTCTCGAGACGCTAATCGAACTAGGCTATTGGTTAACCAAGGTGGTTAACCAATTGCAGTCAAATTCAGTTTATACATATATAAAGCCAAACATAAATGAGGATCAAATATGCATAAAACTGAACCACTTCTTAATAGATTCCGGTCAAATTCGGTTTATGAATGTTATTCTCACCTGAATTTTAAGCGAAGTTGACTAGACTGAGTGAACCGAGGAAGTAATCTATCATCTCGTCGTGCAATGATTAGATGATCTGTCACGCAATCTTGTTGGTACCGATTCTAGAGTTAACTTAGTGGTCCTGTTTTACGTAAGAAGAACATATCCCAACCATCTTAAATGATTATCCGCAATCTGTAAATTCATCTTCTTTTATTGGACGTCGTCTGAGTTCAATTTAACTATCTCGTTTTTTTAAGCTTTTGTATTAACAATGATTTGAAATTAAATTTACAACGACCGATTTCGTGTGGAATTATTGCTCCAATCCTCAACAGTAATCATTTTGTATAGTTTCGTTTAGTTCTGGTTTGCCCAAACCAGAATATACATCACAATTTTTTAATTTTATTTGTTTCATTAATTTATTAAATAAAGGTCGTAGATGCTACAAATTGTGGAACAGAAGCATGATATAGTTTATTTCCCTAAAATGATAAACGATAAGCCCCCAAGAAACTCCACAGTATGTAAATTGCGTAAAAAATAAAATTATGGCGCCAAACTTATCCTTATATATTCTATCGGCTCGAGGTTGAATTAATTTGCTACCAAATTTTATATTTGTAATAGTGTGAGTGATTCACAAATGATTTATATTTGTTGATCGCCCATACCAGGAACGCTGGATTTAAATTATTACAAACCATTTCGAAAAGATTAACTATTATTTAAAGTTCCGACCCGCTATCTGAGTGTCGCTGTGTCAGGGAATGTGCGCAGTTTAAATATACATAATTTTATTAAATTCTAATTTAATCAGGCCAATTATTTTATATTGACTATCAAAAATTGGACACGATAGTTCGAATACCCATAAATAATCCTCACATGCCTTGTTATTCGCCCATCAGTAATTCGCTAGTCTCACATCTTAATTTTGCAACGTCATTTTGCGGCAAGTTGTTTCTCACCGGCTAAGCTCATCTACCTTTAAGTTCCCCGTAATATAGAAATGAATCTGCCATCTCGTTTTTAAAATTCAGTTTAGCGCATAAATCAAAGCCTGACTGTTCGTCAGACGCATTTATGTATTCGTTTTAAGAATTGCATTTTTTTTTATTAATTCAATATTACAACTGATTCAGAGATCATCTGTGATTTATCTATCTTAAATTAGATTTACGGTTGGTGATGAATAACCTATTAGTTAGGTTAGCTCCAATCCAGCGGCTTCTGCTTTAGAGTCTTCTTACTCCATTGGTGGTGTAACCACCATACCACCATACCGAAATATGTCGACATTTTCATGCCGAGATAATCGCTGTGTGTTGTTGTTGTCTGTTGCTTGATTCTTAAGTTTATCATCTTTTTTGATAGGTAGAATATTTTTATGTTGCGGACCTGTTGTCTGGTTTTACAGCTTTCCGTTTCTTTCTAATTAGTTCTCTGATCTCAAAAGAATAGTTATGTTTCTTTAAGGAGTTGGTATGAGGCACCGATTCTTTTCCAATGCTGCTTGTTGGCTAGTGCTTTTGAATGCTTCTAATTCAAATTCCAGCTGCATATCTATTGTAATTGGTATACTAATAGATTTGTTCGTTCTTCCAGTGACTTCTTGAATTAATCTCAATTGGTTTTACTTTTTATTAATTTAGGCAAGTTATCTTTTTTCATTATCATTGTACTCATAGTCATGATCACAGGTGAGTGGTCAGATGATAGTACTTCACTGTTTTCAATGCCCATCTAGTCCTCTAAAACTTCTTTTGTTACAAAATGTCAAGAAGATCTGGTATTTAATGTATGTCAGTAGGCCAATTTGTTGGTTTATCGCCAGAGCGAAATTTACAATAAATTTGTTCCTAGTGATTTAAAAAATCGACTGTACTCTTCTTTTTTAACTGCTGATGTGGGGGGCAGTAAATAGAGGAGATACTGAAATCCCTATAATTGTTCGGACTCCTGGATTAATAAATAGCATGGTAGAATTCATAGTCACGTATTCTAATAAATGGAGTTTCTGTTACAAGACATTTTTTCTATATTTAGAAAAATTTCTAGCTCTGGATCATGTTGTGGTAATCCATTCGCGTTCCAAGTCGCTTATATAGCTTATAGACTACGTTCTTGTTTTGCTAGGCGTGCATTTATCGTTTCCACATTTGGGAATAGAGAGTAGTTAGAGTTTGGAGGCGCTGGGGCATTTTATTTCTTAATATTTGCAGTTGTACCGCTACTTCGAATCCTCTGTATAGTTGGCGGGGTTTTGCTCTTTAAAATTTATACACGTTGCAGGTTCGTTTCGACTACCTGGGCCGTCCTTCGTGCTGAGTTTCTACCGGCACATTTTACGCACGTAATATCTCACCCGCGACACTTGTAGTGTGGTTAAAGCCTTGGCATTTCTTGCATTGGGTTATTAATGCCGTGTTCTTTTTCATTGGTTCTATTTTAACCCTCGTATTGCTTTGATGTTAAAAATATTTTCAATTTTTTCACTTCCTTGGTTATTTTCAATTTTCTCCCGTTTAAGGATGTGAACTGCGTCTTCAATTTGCAATTCTTTTATATTGATATCTTCTATTATATCCTCCTTATTGCAGGTGGGATGAAGACCTCTGAACATAATTTTAATTTCTCGGTTATTTTTATCTTGACTTCGTATAGGTATTTTCTTCAGTGTTGTTTAGTGGCACTACTCTAGAGTCGTTTGTGGACAACGATTTCATTAAAGCTTGGATATTCGCAAATTCTGTAATACCAATCACATTAATTGCCGGTGACGCTTTGTCTTCATTGCAAACTTGCATTGTTCTTGTTGCTTGTGTTGTTGAGGTAGAGCCACTGGATTCGGTAATTTCATTAACTTTTCCTTGCGAATGCTCCCCAACTTATGGCGAGAATTCTGCTCTGCGTTTTCCTCTAGACCATTTTTTTTTTGTTCATGCAGTTTCTCTTGCAAGTTTCTCATCATCTCTATGGAACTCAGCGTTAGTACGGGCAATTGTACTGTTTTCATTATAACTAGTAAGAGGAGCTTCCAAAACTTATATCTCTTCGTGTGATGCCAGTTTTGCGATTTCGCTAAGTCTTTTGCGTAGTTCAGAATTTTCCATTTCTCGCAGAGCTGCGGAGTGTATTTGTCTAGGTGGTGATCTAGTTGAACTTCGCATGAATGGGCATCGCAATGATTGGCTCACCCCAGAATCCATTGAGCCGACGTTAGAGGGTTGATTAGCCAACTGAGTTGGAATACCACCTGGGGGAAAAAATCCTATTTGTTGTGAACTCATTGCTTTGAGGACTGGTTATTGAAGCAGCTAGCAACCTAACTAGTAAAATTGGTAGTGGATTAGTGGGGTGAACATCATTTGCTAGTTCCTTGGTGTTCGAAAATCTAGTCGTATCTCGGTCGTCAGAGCGTCGTTGGTTGATTAGCAAAGAGCCCAATCTGCAGGTGAAGTTGACATTTGAGCGCTATATGGCTTACAAATCTTTTGGGGAATAAACCACCTACGCTAAAAATTCTTGTTCTCAAGAGATTTTTCAGTAAGATAAATTAGAGAGAGATCAAATGCTTTATTAAAGTCTTTATAAATTGTGTCCACACAAGAACACTACTGCGTATACTGAACTAAATTTGTCGTTCTGGCTATTCATCTATAGCATGAAATATCGCTTTGTTCCCTGATTTAAAAGTAAGTGTAATTTGCGCAGTTTTCCATCTGCCGCGGAATAATTCTGTATGTAGTGATAAATTGAAGAGTATATTAAGCGGCGGATTAAATGCTATGATTAAATAGTCATAATTTATGATTGGCATACAAACTCTTTCGGAGTTATTACAATTTAAATTCAGTTTGTTTTGAAATTTTGAATGTCTTCAGGTTTCAATTTGATGATTCAGCTCCTCTTTGATGTATTGCTGTCCGATAATCATTAAATTTGCGTTGGGTACTAAAATATTTCTAAAAGTATTTAGGATCCGATTTAATCATGTCCTGGATCTTTTTGATGTATTTCAGAAATTAGCTGTTAAAATAACTATCGAATTCGGAATTAAAATTTTCATGTCTAGACGATCAGCATGCCTAAATTTATTATTGTTGGGATGACTTTTTATCAATATTTGCGTTGATATAATCCCAATTCTTCAAGATATTGATTGAATTCGTTTGCATTTATCTGTATGAAATTGTAACTTGTCATTCTTTGTTAGTTCCACAATGTCTAATAGAATTTCTACTCGTTTATGGTGTACATCATTTAAAACCAATTATGAGAATGATTGAGATATACTGAAGGAATTTAGGTGAAGATTAAATCCAAAATTCGCCCCCCTCCCTCGTTAGCAATATTGCCTGCCTGATTCAGATTGCAAGAGCAAGGGTGATGATATCCCAGGATTTGAATGAGTTCAAACTTTTGCACAAAACTGCTCAATTGAAGATTGAACTAGCTCAAATTCCTCATTAGCAAGTGATAAATGAATATCTAAGCGAAATATTCCTCTGGATTATTGTTGTATTCTTTATACTGGTTGCGGCTGCGTGATCACATCTGTATACTAACTAACTAACTAACTCAGAGTTATGTATTCCTGAATGAAAGATATTTCGACATTTGTATAGAGGATGAGATTTGTTTTTAAAACAAAGATGTAGAATGTTTCAGCTTAGGTTTTGTGGGGTATTATATACCCCAACAAAGATTTAGTTTTATTTAGATAAGAACCTCATTTAAAAAATTCGATTTTAAAATCACTTTATTTTATGTTATATTACTTTTATAAATTTATTATATCAAAACATTTAAAAAATGTATCTCAATTTATCGCGATAAATAAAATTTCGAATTGAAAACAAAGAAAAATTTCTAATTCTAATGAAAAACAAAAAATTCTCGTGATAAAAAACTGTCCCAAAAATTTATTTTCAAAGTGCCAAAATATTAGTTAAAAAGTATTGGAAGATGACCTGACAATGTCTTGGTAGTGGATTGCGCAGCTTTATATTTTTTAGAGCTTCTTGTTATTTTGAGAAATGCTGTACTGAAACTGAAAAAATTGTGTTTTGTAAAATTCAAACTCTTCAAACAGAAGACCATTATTCCATGCGCTGGATGACATCGCTCTACTACTGTGTACTCTACTGACAAATATAAACCTTCTAGGTTTGACTACCAAGAGCTCACAGTGATTACTACTCGATAGTGTACCAGCAATTGGTAGTAGTACCGTATCAAATACATATTTCAGTCTGATTTACAGCTTTATCAACAGCATCAAAAACTGAAACATTGCCGAACATTATTGATGCAGCATTCTCTTAAAGGTTCAGTGAATCGGCTATTTCCCTTGCTATTCGTTGGAAGTGATGGTCTGGTTCGATCGTAGGGTGTTTGTAGTGTATGTATACCGGATAACGCTGGGAGAGCTAGAAGTTTGGCCATTTTTGAAGGGTAAATCATTTGAATTTAGTCCTTTCGCGGGCAAGACAGCCGCATGCTACGCACGATACCGTTAAGTCCGTTGTTTGATAGACATCCGCAGAGATTATGCCATCCAGTCTACTGACTGATATGGCTTAAAGCTATTTACTGCCCACGGAATAGGTCTTCTGCTCTATCGGCTAGTATGGCACTTTGTGGTATTTGTTCCACGAAAGTATGTTTCCATTAGTAGCTCTAATAATTCCGCACTAACAATAGGTCAGAGTCCATATATGATCGTTGTATAGGAAATTCGTTGTTGAAGGACTGGTAAATAACGAGCTTTTAACTATAGCAGTTTGAAACAAAGAATATGTGACTGAATGAGAAATGTTCCTGAAAATAGGTTTTTTGGTGAGTTTTGTGTCCACTTATCGTATACTACAGTGATCAGAAAGGCCTATTAGACCACAATAGAGCCGTTCGTATGATAAACGATATGTCCGTTAACTGTATGTTACAAATTTTATTATTGGAAGAGCATCTCTCAAACTTACTCTCTAATTTCATCCGCGTTTCTGTAGGGTCAATACTCGTTTTAAGTTCTGAGCACTATAGGTTTGCTTTGTAACCTTTCTATAGAACCGAATATTTTAAGTACTCCGTTTTCCGAGAGTGACCTCGACGTGGAACCAGTTAGGAACAAACTAATCGGATTCTGACGAGTCGGGAGTTGCTGTAGGAAAAATTTTCTTGGTCAGAGTTTTTGTTGTTTTCCCTGGCCTTAGTACATTGAACTCTTTGTCAGAGGTCTTTGTTGAATATCCCACAGTGGGGGAAGTAGACGCAGCTATTAGTAGACTGAAAAATGGAGACACCTTACCAGACTAATCTTTTTCGTAAACATTGGCGACTATCAGTGTGGTTTTCTTCCGAACCGATGACCGAACCACTGACCAATGTTTTACCATGAGGATGATTTTGAATAAATGCTGAGAGTACAACATAACCTTATAGACTTCCGATAGGCATATGACAGTATAAACCGCAAGAGAAACCTATGAGCTGCGCCCATATATCTAGGAATTAAAGAGAAACTCGTTTCTCGGTGTAAATTAACAACGTCTGGGTCTGTATATAGAATCGTAATTGTAGAAACTGTGCCAGACACCTTTGAAATAACATCTGGTGTTCCACAGAGACGCACTCGCGCCTTTGCTGTTCAATTTGGTGCTTGAGTACGTAATGAGAAAAGGCAACGCGAATTTCAAGCGAATCAGGCCAAATTCTTGGATATGCAGATGATATCGTGATTCTTGACACATGAAGTATTGGTTTTGAAGGTGAACAGAAGAAAAACCAAATTTTTAGTGATACCCAGGAAATCCATGGCAAATCTCGGAATTGGCGACCAAACTTTAAATACTTCGGGTCAGTTATAAGTTATAACATTGTTGAATGATATGCAGACAGATTTAAAAGCTCGATTCACTGACATCAAGTTTTATACGCCCAATCAAAATTATTGCGACCTAAAAATCTATCACAGTCATGCAAGCTCGCACTTTATAAAGCACTTGCGTAAGACCTGTGCTGGCTTTCGGAAGCAAGAGATGAAACATGACCTCAACCGATTGTAGACTGTTAATTATGTTCGAAAGGAAAGGTCATTCGTTCCATCTTTGGTCCAATAAACGTCGCGTGCAACGAATATCGGATTCGTATGAACCACAAGATAAAGCAACTCTTCCGAGTTAGATAGCTCGGCCACGTTGCAAGGTCTCCACAACAACGGATGATTAATAAAGTGTATCATCAAGAACCAGCCGGTGTGAGTCGTAGAGGAAAACTCCGACGTGCGCTGGTGTGACGACGTTGAATAAGTCCTACTATGTCGAAACTGGAGGACGAGAGCAATAGATCGAGACGGATGGAGGACCATAGGCAGCAAAATCCCTTCATGAGATGTGGAAGCTAGAGAAAGAGAGAGAGCGAAAAATATATTGATAACAATATTTAAATTCAATTCAATAGTTTAAATTCAATGTAGTGAGGAATCTGAGAAAATAAATTGTAACCGGCTACAAACGTGGGACATATAATAAATATAGTAAATCACTTGCCTTCCGTCTTTTAATTTTCAATAGAAAGGCTTTGCCCACCTATTACCGTAACGACCGTCATTCAACGAGCTTTCCCTTGACAATACACGTTAGTATTAAAAAAATTAAAAACAAGAAAAAGCAATAGTCGTCGGGCACTCTAATTCACCACATTATCCCCAAAATCAACTGCCTATTTAATTCTGGTCATAAACACTGCCTGACAGCCTATATTTCAAATACGATTGATGCTAAAGATTTTACTCTTTGCTAAAGATATTACGAGTTACCTAGGAATTAATTTCAGGTTAATTTCAGTAAGAATACATGAACGACACTTACCTGCAATCTTTGTAAGCAGTGTAAAGTTAGGATTCGTAACTCGAACTATCTGGACTCTACTGAGCCAAGGTTTTTGAATTAAGCAATGTCATTGGCCTCTGCAGCAGTAGAGGCCATCTTGCAGTGGTGGAGGTTGATTTGTAAATCCCCACCATAGTCGTATCAGACTTCTCCTTTTACTATAATTCTTGAGTTTATTATGTTACCCCCTTTACCTCAGACATCGCAGAGAAGACGACAGTGTTTTTAAGTCCACTGAAAACTAAACATATTACAGAAATAAAATAAAGTGTATCACATGAAGATTTATCAAGAGCTGGCCTAAGCGGTGTGATATTTTTATACGTTAAGCAGGAATGTCCCAAAATTCTAAACATTCTCATAGATAATTTTTTAATAATATTATTTCCAGTTCCAAGATATTCACAATATTCAAAAGTGGCCGATGGGCTTTCCTTGATTTCAATGATTAAAGTAGCGTTGCTGAAATATATGGATTTAATCTGAACATATCAATTATTCCGCACTATTATGGCATAATTCTAAATTTATTTAAAGGCGTTCCTCTATTATCTTCATTGAATTATCTACAAGCCAATTATAGAACAATAATTGAAAACATAATTATCTGGCCCTAAAACAACGAATAATTTTGTGCGGGTTGACACATTTGATCTACCTTCCTACTAGATTATTTGTGCCAATTTCAGTTAATTTTGATGTTTACGATACCAATTGGTGGCTGGCTGAGTACGATTCATAGTCAATCATGAATTGTTGCTCCAATATATCCTATCCAACTTTTCTGGGTAGTTCAATAATTAGAGTGTTCTTATCTTATTCCATTTTAGAATACTTTCCCTATTTTTGTACGACGTAAGTGGTAAAGGACTATTAAAATAAATAATAATTTGAATTGCACTTATTTCAACGAAAATTCAACCGGCACCCCAAATTTGTATCACCATTCTTTGAAAATCAGCATATAAGCAATAAAAAAACTCAGTTAAAACCTTAAAAATCAAACTGATTATTATCAATAATAAAAATTATTTATAATACACTCACAAATCAATAATTTATTATTTTTAGAATAAAAAAGCAATTTTCATTATCTACACAGCCCGAAAAATATAAAAAAATAAATTCCTCTCGTCATTCTCCTCATGTACTTTAGTAAACTATAGTAATTTAATGGTATACTAATTATTAAAAAATAGTAAATGAAAATTACAGAAAGAAAAACTAATATAAAATTATTTAATATCCATTTTTAATAAAATATAAAATAATAGGTAATTACATTTAAGAAAGTCTTTACAATTACAACTTATTTTTAATTTATATTTTATTTAGTTGTCTTTACAATATTTTTAATAGGTTTATAATAATTATAGTAATTTCTAATTTAAATTAAATTTTTATTTCTAGAATGTCTGAATTTTGTATGCTTTTTATAATATTTTTTGGGTAACGTAGCAAAATTTTATTGTAAGCACGGTATAACATATCTAGAGATTCGTCACCAAACCAATTAGTTCAAATGGTGATCGTTACAAACGCCTAATTTCACTAGAGTGCTTTTCCGATTTGGATATTTTGCTACAAATAAATTATCTAATTTCTATCGTAAAGAAATGAAATTAATTTAAAAAATTTCGTCTAATTGGCATTAAATTTTTGTTATATTTCAATTTAGATTAAATTATAAAGAAAAACGAATTAAATTACTTCACAGGTTTATAAAATTAAAAAAAAATATAGGTATAATAAACAATAGTAGTAGTAATGGAAAAGGAGATTGTAAAAGAATAATAGTAATGTTAACTATAAAATTACGTAATATTCTCAATTATACAACCGATATAGTAACATTAATTCCAAGATTACCATTGTCGGCAAATAATTGTGCTATAGCTGTATCAAATACAAGGCAATCAGAATTTAATATTGCATTGGAAACACCCTCGTGTATTGACCGGGGCATTGCCTCCCACGTTAAACGTCTTCGGTGTCCGTTCAGTTCTAGACGATAAGCAAAATTTTCTGCTTCCTTCCGCGTTCCTATAAGTTGCACGATCGCAAAAAATTGTTGATGCCCATCAAATTTTTCCTGTTTCTCAAGTACTAACATGAAATGGTGGCCAAAGCATGATTGCATCATAACCCAATCAACTGCGCCAGGCAAATTAATATCGGTTGCAAGGAATACAATATCTTCCCCCTGCAATGTGGTAATACTTTTATGTGACATCATTAAATGCGGCATGACCAATTCTAGCGAGCCCTGCCATTTGCATGATGCCCCCGGGCATGGGCACAAATATGGACGAAATTCGCATGTATCCTCGTGATCCGGTTTCTCTGTGTACACTAAAGTTGCCGTACATCCATAGCTACTATGTTTACATGGGAATTTAACATTTGATGCCACTTTCTCCATGGCCAAATTTCGTATATTTCCTAGAGCACCACGACATGTTGGGCAACATGATAATTTGGAACGGCAGCTAGAGCATACCAAATGTCCACTGTGACATTGTAGTATTGGCGGCAGGACATAATCAAAACAAACAGGACACTCGAATAATGAGGCTAGATCGGCAGATGTGCTGCTACCATCACCACCGCTCGACGATGACAAGGACGAACTCGATGATGATGCATTTGGTGCTTCGCGACGTTTGATATTTGTCGTTTTATTAGGCATGATTTATAATAATTTTTTATCGATTATCAAAACTAAAATTAAATAATTTAATCAAATTATTTAAGTTAATGTGAAATTTAAAGTTTACCAATAATTCTATTTGATTTTATTCCTTGTAGTTGAGATCACACAACACACATTTTTTATTTTGTGTCCAGCTCTGAGCTCGAAAACGAAATTTTGTGTAACACAGACAAAAATTCACACACGTAAATTTTCTATTTAACTTTTTCTTTTAATTTTATTAGATGTAAGAATATTATACATATCGTAATTTAAATTGCACATTTTAGAATCCCACAAATTTTATTTTTAATTAAACAATTTTTTAGGCTGGTTATGTCTCCCTTCTTTTCAATTGAGACTGACGACTTGGAATCAAAAAATAGTTTCTCACGTATATTATTACCACGAAATTAAATCATTATTCACTGTACATACAATTACACAATTATTTGTTTGCATTTCAAAAACTAAAATATGTAATTAGCAAAATTAAGTATAACAAAAATTGAAAATTCACAACGCACTACGAATACTCGAAGAGACAGCCATTATAAAAAAATTAAAATAAAAGAAAACAAAAAAAAAGAATAACAAATCATTTTTAATTGTGGTTACATGTAGCTCACTATTTTATTTGTACAATTGAATTTTTTGATACAGGGTAGTATGATATTTTCGGATTATTTCTATTTAATCGAGTTTAAATTAAATTAAGCTGTGTAAGGTTTCTACAAGTAATGATGTCACACGTCGTCAAACAAAGTTAATTTTTTATGTATTGTAATTTAGATTTTCTAATAGTCTCATGCCATATAAAGTTGATGTAACCCTAGTCACAGAGAGATTCATGTAACTGTACTTTCAGGGCATTGAACCATATTTTTGTAGCCGTATAGATCTAGCCTTTCCACACATTGCGTTTTGCAACAAAACTGAAACTGCACATACCTTTCCACGCAAAAGTGCGCCTCGCGTCTATGGATGTGCAAAATTATTGTCATGCAATATAAATGCTTGAGCGAAACGGACAGAAAAAACAAAAAATAAAATTTTAAAAATTTAGTTGGTATTGAAACAAAATTTAAAATTCTTCACATTTGCTTTGGCGTTTATTTTCTACTAAATTTATTTTCATACCAATCGCGCAAAAACAAAGAAACAATTCTGAACCTAAAAATTTTTGTTTTTTTGTTTGTGTTAGTGAGTGTACTGCATGCGCCGCACTTAAAACTATTGCTGCAAACGTGCTGCAAAATACCTCCACTTTAAAATTTAATTTATAGGCGAAGAGATAAGAGACGAAGAAAAATGCATCCTGCGTGTTGCCGCATGTGGAAAGGCTAAAGGATTATATTTGTATAGCCAAACGCGGCGCGTCAAATTCCAACTGCTCTATAGAACTCGACGCGCATATCCGTTCACACCAAGGGCTATTTTTTGTTTTGGATAATTTTGAGAATTTTGAACTGTTGTTTTTTTAATCTTTTTATTTTTGGTAAATAATATGAGCGCTCACTTGAATGACGAATAAGAAATGTATGAACCACAACCGAAGTTCATTATTTTAAGGTTATGTGCGGCGGCGATGGACGATTTTTTTTGGCCGCTTGGTGTGGGACATAATTTCGCGGCGGCGGATGGAACTTCATTCAATACAATTTCTTAAAATTACAATTCTTCTATTAAAATTCAAAGTTTCTAATATTTTTTATAAATAATTCGTTTATAATTGTTTATAATATCGTTTCTAGACAATACATAAATAAATTAATGTATATTTAAATTTGCTGTTCACTCTCGACGCTATGTGTGGCTTGGAATCGTCTATTTTTGTGGTTAAATCTTATTATGTAATTACTATGTATTAAGGATGTGTATGTAACTAATGTAAAGCGTGACCATACTTGAGAATAACAAGAATAATAAATTTAACAAATTGAACGAAAATAAAATGTCTTTATACTTTTTTGACGTTTTGGCCATGATAACTTAAAATATTAATTTAAGAAGATTTAAATTCGTCTGTATTAATTAATTTATTTTAAGATTTTTTCGGCTGTTCAGACAAAATATTATTTTTAATGATATTTCACGATGTTTACGACTTTGTTTACGTCAGTGAAAACAAAGAGGCCATTTACTTACAATATATCTACCACAAAAAGTAGAAAAATTCACTCCCGCCCATTTTACACAACCCTTACAAAAATGAAAACTTTACTAAAGTATAGTGTTTTTTTACGGACGAAAACAAGTTTAAAAGGTATGCACAAATGTGTATGCTGTTCCAAAATACATAGAAAAATCAATTTTTGACATAATTCTCTTTCGTACACGAATTTTACATAAACAATTGTGTATATGGGCCGGAAAAGGGTTATTGTTTATTGTTGGCCTATTACAATTAGGCCATTAGTTTGTAATTCCAAGGTACACTGATGAAAGCAACAAAAGAAAAACCAACAAAGTCCCTTTCTATTTGATGAACAAGATTAAATCGAACCCGCAAAACCGCGAGTTTCAGTTCAGGCTCGGGTTAGAAAAATGTTAAAAAATGCTTGAAACGAAGCCGGTTCACGGTTTCGGATCGGTTTGAGACACTGCAAAATATTCTAAAAATTCGTAATTTATTTTTATTTAATTTGCTAAAATATTTTTATTAAATAAATAAATATATTTGCTAAAATATATATGCGTTGGGTCAAAATACTCGCAATTTAATCTTGCAAAATATGTTAACAATTAAATTACTTTATATTTTTTTCACTTTTAAATTATAAAACTGACTCGATTTAGGCCTTACTTATAATTAAACGATAATACATTTAAGTATCTAAATTTTATCAGTACAATTTGGAAATTGACAGATATTGAAACTTTAATAAAATACCTTTAAATTTTTACTAAAACTTTACAAAAATGAGAGCCATATTTATTTCATTTTACATATTAACATATAATTATATTTGAGTTTGTTATATTATTTTATTTGTTATTTGAATTAACTTATAACATACTTTATAAAGTTTTTAAAAAAATTAACCTAAACAGATTATGTATGCATAAGTTTATTCATTTAGATCATAAAAATTAACCAAAGTTTCTTATTTTCTTATTTTATTTCAGAGGGCTACTTAACATCTTGCACATTCGATTACTTAACTAATACGTTCGACAATAAAATGTTCGTTGGAACAATATTTACGTTTAGCTACCTGATTCCAATGTCAATGATCATTTTTTATTACTCACAAATTGTAAGTAATGTTGTGCATCACGAGAAAACATTACGAGAACAGGCGAAGAAAATGAACGTTGAATCACTTCGCTCCAATCAGACACAGCAGAGTCAATCGGCTGAAATAAAAATTGCCAAGGCAGCAATTACTATTTGTTTTCTATTTGTTGCATCTTGGACTCCATACGCTGTATTAGCCCTAATTGGTGCTTTTGGCAATCAAAGTTTACTAACCCCTGGTATAACAATGATACCAGCGTGTGCATGTAAATTTGTTGCCTGTTTGGATCCATACGTATACGCAATTAGTCATCCCAGATATCGCATTGAATTAAATAAACGATTACCATGGTTGGCGATCAAAGAGAATTCAATTACCGAGACAGCATCAACAACGACTGAAGTATCACAAAATCCTATGCCACTAACAACAACACCAACCACCACGTAAAATGCTCTTTAAAAAAATACAACCTATGCTCGTTTAATGGACTATGAGAATATTTTAAAAATTTAATTTATTTTAGTATTTTGGAAAAGTTTTTTTAGTTTGAAAATTAAAAATTATATTACTAAATTTTGAAGCAAATCGAAATATGTTCGTTGTTTTAACTGTTTGAATTCACTCCATGTCATTTGATGCGGTAAGCAAACACGATTATACTCTTCTGCATAAACTAAAAAAAGTTTAATTTGGCTTTTCTGTAGAATAATGCAAAGTAAGTATATTGTCGTTATTGGCCAATACAGTAATCCGCCAGTAATTGACTCTAAAACCGTAGCTCAGCATTTTAGACACGAACTAACGACAGCGCAATAGATATGGAAAATATATATAACATTTTGTTTCAAAAAATTAATTTTTAGATGTCATAAAATTGTTTTTTGGTAATAACTTTAAAGGAAAAAAGTTATTTAATGCAATTGGCGAAAACAATTGTGTATCTAACTCTTGATATAAACCATCACCCGCTACACTGAGATACATAAAATATTATGCGTCTTCTTGATTTGTGGAGTTATACGGGAGGTAACTAGCATCGAAAACAATGAAACGCCTCGAATTGGCTGACATTGGCGTAAAAGTAAGGGTGGAAAAAGCAAGCTGTGAAAGAGTTGGGAGAGCCTTGGCCCCAGAACAGATTGCAGAGATAATAAAAATAAATAAAAACAATGAAATACTATCATCTGACCACTATCCTGTGGTCATTACTCTGAGTAAAATCACAAGAACATTAACTTACCTAAATTAACAAATAATAAATCCAATTATAATTTATTCAAAAATTTAGTGGAAAAGCATCCTGGTACCAATTAGAACAGCGGTGCAGGGAAGATGAATAGAAGCATTCACTAATATTATCCAGCAACCAGCATTAGAAATTTCACCTATTTCTCATACCAAAACCCTAAAAGCACATAATTATCCTATGGATTCGTGCTCCACAACGTAAGAATTTCCTCAATTTTATGTAATAATTTTTCTACAATAAATTAAAACTAATAATAAACGAAATGTTTATTATTAGTTTTAAATGAAACCATAAAAAAGCGAGTTTTCGATCTCTCTAGATTAAATAAAGACTATCACTCACTTTAGAAATCAACGGAGAAGTTAACAACTGAAATTTTTTAACTTTCGATTACTGTAGAGTTTCAATTTTTAGCCAAATCAAAACAAACGAGGCAGAGTTATGTAAGTCAAAAGAGAAGAACTCGTCCGTAGTTTGGTATATGACTTACAAATTATGGACATTTTCGACTTAGAATTATTCGCTGCCACTTTACAATATGGTACAGATTGAATCAACATCAATAGTAAACGATTAGGTATTTCCTGACATGACAATTACTCTAGTTATTGTTGTTGTACAGCGAAGATATTAATAAAAAGAGAAAATAAAAAACAATAAAAATTGCGTGAAAATAATTCTTAAATGCTCGTATCAGAAATTGACGGCTAGCAGCAGTATAAAATGTCTAAGAATGAAACAGGTTTAGTCCGCTTTCCACAAAGAAAGTTTTTTATTTCAGTATAAAATACAGGAAACAAAAAAGGAAAAAGTTAATCTTAAATTTTTTTAGAGTGACAGAGGCGATTTTTTTTTTATGGGAAAATGTTACAATAATATTTATTTCGTCAATTTCATTTTTTTTATTGATAATTGGATGATTCCATTGATTCTAATCAATATTTATCAAAATCAAATAACAAGTATTAAGTAAATATCGTCCGAATTCTTCTTAAATGGTAATAATAAAAATATTGGTTTACTATAATATTTTCTAGACCATAAAATGATCACCTAAACATAAGTTACGAAATTTTAAAATTTAATTTGTTTCAATGAATAAAAAATATTTAGATTATCAAGAATTGAATTCCTTTTACGTGAAGAAAACCTTAATTTATATCTCAATATTACTAACAAATGAGCACCTCTGACCCTATTCTGGTTATTCCTTCGGAATAGGGAATTGAGGTAAGATTTTACACAGCTTTTATCTATAAATCAGTTTTTTCTGGCCTACCGAGGGAAAAAGTTTGATTTAAATATTTGGAAATTGGGAATAATTTTTCTATAATTAATTAGCAAAAATTATGCCACATCTTATTTTGTTTTCAAAAAAAATACCACCAACTTATTAGTATGCCAGAAAGAAATTATTTAAACGAAATTTATATGTAAGTTCTTTCCCTAATTTCATATTCCCGGGGAATTACCAGAATAGGGACACAAAATAGTGTCAGATGTGATTGTTTTTTCTCGCTTGTTTGAAATGTTCAAGAGACTGACAAAATTCATATCTCAACCGAAACTGGGAGATTGCGATGTTTAAATGCAAGACAATTAGTTTACAATTTGTCCGTCGATTTTGATGGAAAAATAATAGACGGACCTGCAAATCTTGCAGTCTATTAATTTTTATGGCCAAATGAAAGTTGGATACATGTGGATACAATTTTAAAGATAATGGCGATGGTCAAATACCCGGCAGATTTGACACCCGGAAATACTTGACAAAACTTTGCATCGATTTCGATGGTCAACTGGAAGTCGGATTTATTTAGACGGAAATACCTTTAAATTTCGTCCCATTTTCGGCGAAGATTAAACGCACAGAGAACTGAATATTTCGCCGACATTACGACTTATATCATCTTTAATCGTCGTTAATTTTGAGGATTTTGGTCACTAAAAATTGTTTTGTGGGATAAGAGCTTAATTTAATTTATAAAAATAAAAAATGCAAATCCAATTTAAAATTTTGAGAAAACGAATCTAAAACAAATTGATATAATTTTTCCCGAAAGCAAAACAATCGCAATCGCAAGAATTTTCCAACAAAATAAGGAATATATTGCTCTATGGGAACTATAGCTCAAACTTTAACTTTGTTGATCCTATGAATTATCAACAATTGACGGTTGCACAAGTAGGATAACGGATAAAAGTTGGTTTTTGACTCTTTTGAACAATAACTTATTTCGACATATCGAATTGTGGAATATGTACTATACCCTGTACCGATTCGACGATTTAGAATGGTTATACTAAATTAATATATATTATACCATTCAAAAATGTCAAACGCAGAATGACATTTGAGATTTTTCATTTACTGCAGTTGTTTTGTTTTGTTAAATTATTCTTTGAAAAATAAATCAAATAGATTATAAAGCCTATAATTAAATAAAATTTTCAATTTGTGTACGATCAAGGCCCCTATAAATTTAATTTAAGACTTGTATACATTTTAATTCATAATGGTTTGCATTCCGTGTATATTGATTCCAGTGCTTCTTTATATCTGGCACAAATTTCTTCAACCCATCTTCCTGCCTATATTGCTACGATATTGGAATCCTTGGGGCGAGAAAAAGGATGAGCAAGGCAACATTGTACAAAATAAACCAGAGTTTCCATTCGACTGTAGCGGTGGGAAATGTGTCTTTAAACCAAAAGTTAAACAGGTGACCGATGATCAAGAACCCCTTACAGAAGAGGAGCATATTAAAGCTGATTGATGAGATCTAGCTCTGTAAATAATAAGTATTTCTATAACTTCAGTTTCGATTCCAAGAAAAAATTAAATGGATGATTGTGGGTGTTTGATAAAACATGTATTTATTATTGTAATATAAAAAAACTATTCAGACCTTTATTTTAAATTTTGTTTTTTTTCTGGAAATTTCAGAGGACTGAAATAGAAAACAAATTTTGTTGTGTTGGGTTTTAAGGTTTGAAGCTGTGATGTTTGAGTTTTGTTTCGAATCACGATTGTAGTACGAGTATTTTGATTTAAAGTTGGGAACATTGATCAAGACTTAATCGTGATTCACAACCTATTTTGGACCATAAGGATCGCATAATCGTCCTCCCAGATACAGACAGTCATCTATACAAGTCATTGTTGGTTAACGTCGGTCTCTTGTTTCCGAAAGTTAGCACCTTGGCCAGATGCTATTTCGAAGGGATAATACTGTTCCTTCTAGAATTTTATTATGTGGAGTTGGTGAATTGTACCATTAAAATTGTTCTAAAATCATCAACGTGAAACAATTTTTCAATCTACAGCTTCGTCTATATTGTGAGATATGGGATAAATACTACCTCGCTTGTCGAAGCAAGAGTTCGAATAGGAGTCACTTCGATTCGCCTAACAGATTTAGTAGATTTTGGAAGTGGTTGTTCTTAGCACTCCATGCGTATCTAAAGCAGTCTTGTATCTGTTTCCCTCGGAGATATTCCGGTAAGGTACCCTTACTGTTACGTACCAACCGTTTTAGGTAGCTTCATTTCTTTTGAAGATTAATTGTCGAACTAAACATTACAAGATCTTGGCGATCTTCTCAATATACCTAATAAAAGTCACTCAAATAAAATTAGTTATGCGTCCGAGAACGAAACAGAATTGAAACCTCTATTTTAATTATACAATTGATCATATTTTTATTTTTTCGTAAAAGTGAAATTTCAAAACTTTCAATACCTATATACAATCGATATTATGTTGTGATTAATTATGCTGCTCAATAATTTTAAGATTTATAAAATCAATTTTGTTTGTGTATTCCTAAATTTCGATTTGAAATGTCTTAAGTAGTTCTAATAAAAAATTATAAATACAATATAATACTATAAAGTTAAACTATAAATTTAAATTATTAAAAATAATATAAACCAAAACGTGTTTAAAAAACCAAACACATCTTTTTGTCCTACATATTAAATTGCGTATCATCTATCATTTAAAATTACCTAACTTAGAAATTAGTAGTAAAATAGTAAAAATTCTTAAAAATGTATTTTATCCAAAACTAGATTAGCTATTTTGTATATATTAGTTTTAAATATTTTATTAATTGCACGCATTTTAATTAATAAACTACGTTTCTTCATAACCTTAAATGCAAGTATCACTTTCGTTTTGTACTAAGATCCCTGCACGCATTAGGGATGAAAATTATTATCCAACTTTCCTCTCCCATTGCCCAACGGCTTGTCAATAAAATATGGTTTATAATTTTGAATGAATGCGTTATCATTTCGATTTCCTACATTTCGTTGGTTTGAAAATTTTTCATTAAGGGTTTCATTATTTCGGACAGTTTGCTTATTGGCAGTTGTCTCATCGGTGCTGCTCGATTTACCATTATTCGCCTTTTGCTGTTGTTGTTTTAAATTGTCGGGGATATACTTCTCCCGTATCCGTAACATAGATGTATTGATTACTTCACAATCGATTTGCATTAGTGTGATATGGTCGCTCGAGAATGAATCTGAAAAGGAAGGAAAATAAAAATATGATTTTTTTACTCATACATAGGAAATTCAAAATAACAAAATTCGACTTTTTAGATTATGTGCTGTGGATGAACAACACCACTAGGATTAACCGGTGTCAATTTCGGTAATTTATTAAAATCTTATATCTAATGATGTAAACAAAACTAAGAAAGAATCCTCCAAAAAACATCGCAAAGAAAAATTTTTTAAAATTCGAAGATGTGTTATTCAATGTTTATATATACATATTATGCATTCTAATTACTTTAATGAATTCCAAGCTAGCATGGCCCACAAACGAGCTATTTATCGTAGATAAATAGTATTTCAGCTGGAATGCTTCAGTTCTTTAATTTGTTGATAGGCTAAAACTTTGCCGGATTTTGGTACGCATCTACACGCATCACCACGTGTTAATCGTACCGTGTTGATAACCGGTCTGCTGTGGCATCTTTTAGGCTTAGCATCAAAAATAATGCCGATCCCTCAAAAAATACTACTACAGACAAAAGAACCACTGCTGGTTCTCATGCCGCCAAGTGTCAAACGAGCGGAGGAAGGCTTGTGAAACGATAAATAGTTCAACAAGAATCCGATAGTGGAAAAACCAATTAAGAACCAGGAAACGTTTAATGAACTAAAAAGATTATGGTACCCATGCAGGGGGGTTGATCTGCCAGCTTGTTGTCCGGACAAGATGTCTGACATTTAAAAAAATCTATTGTAGATGTCTATCTCCCTAGTAATCCACTGAAGGTCGAATGACCGTCCAAAATGTAGAAAGCCCCCCAGAAAAGCTAAGAATGGTTTCTTGCTAAGTCTGCTACTCCTTTAAGGAAGTCCTCAAAACGTAAAAATATGAACTAACAAGTGACACAACCAATGCATGGAGGTTATACTGTGATAAAATGCACGAGCCTTTTAAGGCTTCTAGGCTACATAAAGTACTAGCCACTAGTACCGAGTAATTTGCAGGCACCGAATGGATATTTCCCAACTGCTCCGAAATCTTACCTCAAGAGCCAAGTACCACTTGGGTCCGGAGCCTTGTAAATAACATAATAAACAGGAGGAAAGTTCTATGATAAAAAAAATCAGCATTAAGCCAAAAGCCCTCATATCAGATGCCCGTTCGAGTCTAATATGTGGTCGAATTCTCAACATGCTTTTGAGAAGCCCTTGAGTATTAATCAGATGCTTAAAAGAAGGATTATGATGGCTAGCCCAGGTGGACCCTACATTAACAGATTTGTGAATAGAGGCATACTGAAAGGTGGGATGCTAGCCCTTTCTTGGGAATTTGGTCATTAATAACATGTTACTTGACCTAGGAGAATGCGGTTTCCGGGTAGTTACATATGCGGAGGATGTGGCTATCGGTGTTTTGGATAAATATCCTACCATCCTAAATGAACACATACAGAGCATACTAAGATTACAAAGTAAAGTACTTGGGTCTTATTTTAGTTCCCAAACTAAGCTTCGATTGCAGTAATTCCATGTGTCCTTTATTAAGTTCCATGATAGATTATTGAAAAACAATTAATCGAAAACAAAATTCGGTTGTCGTTTAAAAAAACAACACAAATCGACTACAACTTATAAGGATAATAATAAGAAACTGTATAATTCGTGTATCCTTCAGTGAACTGTCATTTTCCATGAATTGACATTCTCGATGCAAAAAATTGTAAAGAACTGACTTTATAAAATGACTAATTTTAATTAAACTTAGCCAAATCTCAACAAATCGAAATGTACCTCGCTCTTTGAATTTCTGATGTTGTTCTGGAAAATTATAAAATTTGAATAAAATTAAGCCACCATTTCTCGAATCCGTTGTAACCTCAAGGAAGGGATCTTGCTTCTGACTAAGTGTAAACTATCGAATTCGAATAAATTTCAGTAACTTTAAAAATTATCAAAACTAATCCCTCAGAACAGTCCGATGAACATATTGCCAATTGAAATGGAATCGTTCATATAGTTTGAGAATTTTGTAAAAGAATTGTTCGGTTTCAATGGTTTTACGCAAAATGTTCTAGCTCATAGTTTATTCCATTCATATCGGTTATTTTTATTAACGAAATGTCTCAATCATTTTGTAAATTACTTTGTTTCATTCAACTGAGCAATCAGAAAGGCATTTGAAATTCACTTGGGAAATCTAATTTCATGATACAAACTGAGTTCCATCAAAATCGGTTGAGAAAGTGGCTTAATTCCCTTCAAATTACCAATTACCCAGAATCACTTCTGGAAATGATATGGAAATACATTCTTGCCACACCAACGAGTTCCAGTCCAGATCACACCCGGAACTCATTTTGAAATCTCGCTAAAAAATAATTGGTGTCTGCCTCTATTCAGATTGTCCATTGTTCAGAACCACATATACAGAACTCGTACTGCGTATTCGATTTTCATCATAGAAACCGAGTTCAATCCAATCAAATCAATTGAGAAATGACTTAGCTTCAATCAAATTGCCAATTTTCTAGAACCACATCGGGAAATACATACTGCAATCATATTTTTATCATTAAACCGAGTTCCTTAGTGATCGGTTGAGAAATAAGTGAATTAGTTCAGATTGTTCATGGTATTTTTTTAAAATTACATGTGGAAATCATACAGGATTCTTATTTTCATAATTAAAACTAAATTTTATTACAAACGGTTAAGAAATATATCTGAGTTCTATTTATATTATTTTCCAAACTCATATTCAACTCATAGGTATCCCAATCAGTTGAAAATTTACCATATCCAGAAATCATATTGGATCCGATTTAAGTGTCATAAAAACTCAGCTCTATCGGGGTGGGAGGAGAAATGGCCTACTTCTAATCTAAAGTGTCAATTATCTATAACAACATTTGGAATTCGTATGGAAATTTTTCATTCTTTCCCTTTATTGAAACCAAGTTTCATCTCAATCATTTGAGAAATTGTTTAGATCCAATAAAATTGACGGTCCAATAAAATTGACGGTTTTCCCGTAAAACATCCGGACCTCATTCGAATTCATTTTTGATTCATTTTATATGATAAAATTCCTTCAAATTAACCTTTATCACTGGACAGCCTCGGCCAATTGTTTTAAAATAAGAATCTTGGGTCCATGGAGACCGTTACTTGGACTTTACGCTGTTATATGCAAAGATATAAGTATGATTTGTTCTTCTTGTATTCTCGCTAACAATAGCATTGATCTGGATTGTTAAAATCTCCTGAGGCTCAACGGAAGACAGTTGGAGCCATACGTTCAGTTTGTTTGGTAAAATGCAATTTTTCGTTCGAAGGTATCTAGGCTATGTAAGGTACTATCTACCAGTCCTACCCCTCGTAAATTATCTTCAACGATCAGGTCGACTCTTGACTATTACTACTTAACTCGGAATCCTCGGAACTGCGCCACATAGACCAAGCACCGCGAACCTTTCAATCCAAATAATAAACAGGAGGAAACTCATGAGTCGGCAGGACCGAAGGCTTCATCACTGCGGTTATTCAGCAGATCACGGACTTAATGGTACCGTGTCTTGGGCGTTATTTTTAAAGGTAGCCTTGAAACTTTATCACATTTTTAGCAAATGACTGAGGTAAATATAATATTAACAGGCAGAAACAAGTTCTCATTGCAACTTCGAAAACCTATAATTTTTTTTCGGAATAACCTTTGATTTTAGAAGTTCAATCGGGCCATATAATCTGTCGAATTCTCACCATGCATACTGCAAGAGGAACTCGATAGAAACTGCTTTCGACTTTCTTATTTCACCCATTGAGAATTCCTGCGTACAGAGGAAGTCTTCAAAAACGCCAGACGGTGGCGATCATTCGGATACTCAGATGGCAGGGTGCCGTGGACTAGTGGTGGAAGTACACCACAAGGCCTAGCGTTTCCCTTCTTCTCTGGACCTATTATTGAACCTGGTGGCAGTTTCCGAGTTATTGCTTATGCGGTCGAAGTTGCGAAGTTATCGTCGTCTTTGTTATATATTCTAACTCTCTGTGGAAGCCAATCGCTTCTTGAGTTGAACGGGAACTAGACCAATTTTAAACTGTTACGATGAAATTCAGTACGACTGAAGGAACTGTGGTGAAGCTAGCCTAATTTTTAACTGATTACTATGTAAGATTATTTAATATGATAAATAGAAATGAGCTAGGCTAATCCTAAACAGATTATGAACAAATCCGGCATGGTCGAATGAAATATGGACGAAACTAACCTAAATGTCAATCGGAATAAATCAGAATAAGAGGTCTAAAAAACTTTAAGCAAAGGTTAGAAACATTAATAAGTGTCTAGTACAAAAATGTAATTATTGAAAATATGTAATTAAAAACACTTACCATTAATAGACAAAGCAGGTAACATTAGCGACATTTTCGGGCGTAATGTTTTATTATGCGCTAGCGCCGGCAGCAGCAAATGATCCCCACTAAAACTAACCACATAGAATGTATCGTCACGACGCCGGATCTCCTCAAAAAATTCAGCATACTTTTCTGCATAATTAACCGGATCAAATACTTGAATATGTTTGGTTGCTGCTTGATATGGTTGGATATCTTGAGTCAAGTCATTTAAAACGGTCTTTTTAGCGGCTCGCGCTTTTTTCGTAGTCCTTTTAATTATTTTCCTATTGCGATGTAAATAATTTTTCAATTTATCTTCCGGAAATATTTCTGGCAATGACTTTACGTCAAATTTATTAACAATTTTATCGTTAGCCTTCGCACTCAAATTGAAAAATTCAGGTTCACCGATCCAGCGGCGCAATTCACTAGCTAATCGTATACTTTCAGTTTGATTCACGTGCATCGGACATATTGGATAGATAGTTGTTTTATCATCATTCGCATCGTATTCGGATGACATATTCACTGAATTCTCATCAATCCAAAGTAGTCCTCTACTCCGATGCACCACTGACGATGATAGTGACGATTCGCCCACTAAAGATGTATCAGATGTCGATGTATTTAAGTAACCAGTTAATGGACCAATATTTATCGTAACCATAAATACCACAGCTAATAAAAATGCTGTGCTCTTTTTAACCGAAGGCTTTGTTACATTCGTATTTAGTATATTGCCGAGCTTTTTGCAGTGGCACAGGGATGCACTAAAATTCTGTAATTGCTCTCGAAGAGAAAAATTTTCGGTTCTTAAGTGAGCGTTCTCCTTTTGCAGGTCCGTTATTTGATTTTCCAGTGAAGTAACATATTCCTTCTTCTTTTTACGAGATAAACAGGCCGATTCACGATTTTTAATCATTCGCTGCTGTTTTTTAAACGCCCGCTCATCTATTTCTTTATTCATGTGCATTTTTGTCTTTGGTGATGAAAATGTGAGCGTTGTTGTCGAGCCTAGATTACTGGTCAAGGAACTTATTGTTGATATTGGGGTTGAAAATTTATTGTTGCTGAATATTGATTTACTGGTAGTGGTCTTTGGTAAGACAATGGGCTCTTTTTTAATGACTGGTGCAGGTTGTAGAATAATCGATTTAGAATCGAAGGTGGCATCGTTTTTCACGTTTTTCATCTTATTAACTAGGGCGGAAAAATCTTGAGCTGATAGTATAACAGTTTTTTTATTACTATTCGGCTTCGATATGTTTCCATTTGGTTTTGCACTACCGTTAAGCACGAGAGAAGGTTTTGGTTGAATTTTAATTTTTTTCTGGGTATTTATTCCCATTAAATCTGAATTATGGATTGTGCTTATCGGGATTAATGTGCCTTGCACCACTTTATACCCCCCGGTGGTTGTGGCTGGGTTAAAAATAATCGACTGAGGTGATATGGGCGATAATATATTAGGTTTGTTTAGTACATTTGTAGGGGCTGTTATGTTTGATGAATGAAACATAGGTGGAGAAATTGGTGGAGTGTCAAGGACATTATTTGTGCTTAGATTTTGTGTTGTTTTCCCTGATCTGTTTTGTTGTACTCCATCCGCATTGCTACTGATTATACTAAAATACCCATTGCATTCTGAAGAACCTGAACTCCCAGATGGCGATGGGGTATTTCGCGGCGGTGAATTAATTTCTGATTTGATTTCTTGTTTAAATACATCACTGATGAAGTCGTCAGGATTGACGAAACCATTAAACGTGCTCGTATCATGTACTTCAGGTTTTATATCTTCAAAGCTAGATAATACTGGAGATGATGACGACATGAAATCATTATCAGTATATGTGGTCAATGACGATGTTGAGCTGAGGGATGAATTATTAAAGTCTGGTTGAAATGTCGAAAAGTCTATGTCATTTTGCAATGTCATAGGAATATCGGTATCAATATCCAGCGATGATAAGAAATCGTCATCTGTAATAAATAAAAGGGAATTACGTGAGATTTCAAAATATGTCGTAAAAATTGATAACCTAATTTTATTTATGCAAATATATAACGTGCTTCACACTCTACACATTCTTACTTGCTGATAAGAAATGTTACTTCTGTACATTTATAATCTAAATATAACGACGTTCATTCCGATGATATTTGAATTGACGCCAATAATTATTAATTAGTGTGCTTAGCTGATATTCTTAAGATTGGCCCACTTCCTTTTGGATATAAGGAACACAAAATTACATGAAAAAATAGAAAAAGGCGTTTCTGACTGGTTCAGTGATAAATGGATCACTCCAGATACCAAAAATATCCAAATTTACCAGCTAATTCAATACATATTGGATGATGGTTCAGATACTCCAAAATCCGGTAGAGTGAGCTCAGACCTTCTGAGATGTTAAATTCGATGTTATAAATTCCGAAAAACCTCATAGTACCAAACGATTCACACGAAGGTTCCGTATACGCCTGATCAGCTGCAGTGTTTAATACGTTACAAAATACTAAATATGTACGATTAATTACTCTGGGGAAGAAATCCTGAACGACATAGAGCACAAGCGTAATAGCCTCAAGCCAATTATTCTCAAAACTGCTGAGTCACTATACATATCAGTTTCAATACATTATAATTATATCTCAGAATTATTATTGAATTATAATTATTGGCGTTGGAAACGCTATTCAATATGAATATCAGACTTGTAAACAGTTGACACGAGCAGACAATAGGAATTGAATATACACTTCATAACAAAAATGTTGTTGTGTGTGAGTCTGCATTGGTAAAAAAGGCGCAAATAATGGAACCAATTTCAAAGTAATTAAAGTGTGCGTGGCAGAGAGAGAGATCATGCGACAACAACTTCACCATCATTAAATAACCGTTGCTTGGGTTACTTCAAATTTGATGGCCGCATGGGAACAGCAAAAAAATAATTGTATATGAAAGAAAACGCGTTCATAACCCCTCACATGCCGATGAGCTGATTCTGCAGTAGTATGCGCCTTCCTCCAAAAGGAGGTGGCCAAACCTCTCCAGGGGATGTAGCAGCAGCAAAATAAATTTAAAAAAATTTCGAAATAATTCAAAGACTAGTATAATATATTGAAAAAAATTCAGGGGCCTAACGATTGAATTCGACATTCATTTTCGAAGGCTATCGTTTTCCTATATGTAGTCGACAAAAGAAGAAAAAAGAAAAATGTATGCAATTGTTATTATTCTCTTCCCTTTTGTTTCTACAATTGCTATAGGAAAACGATAGCCGTCTAAAATTAACGTCGAATTCAATAGTGAGGCCCCAGGCCTGATCCTGAAACTGTCAGTATATCGCAGCGGTCAATAGAGGCTGTTGCTAATGTCACTAAGAGGGAGCCACCCTCTTCCCTCACCTCGGGCCGGAGAGATAAATTAATTACACATCAGAATGAAAAATACCTGAAAATTACCCACATCACGATCTTTAGCTAAACTAATGACCTAGCTCAGGTAAATTTGAGCGTATTGCTGATTGTAAATGTAGAATAAACTCCTCTCGTTGCAAGTAAATAATCATATGGTGTAAGAGTTGAATTTTTTAACAAAATTTAAAATCATAGTAATTTATTGTAGTATAGAAAATTTTTATGATAGACTTTAAAATTACAAAGAATTTAATAAAAAATATTTTAATGCAAGAATTTTTGTAGTTATTACAGTTTAAAAAAATTCCACTCCAACCGGCAATACAACAATCCGACAGGTTGGGAGATTATTCTCAGTGCCAACTCTGAAAAAATGATGGCGCCTTTTATACAAATCGTAGAAAAACCCCATCTGGGTGAAAAAAATTTATCAAAACTAACCATATCACCAACTAAGCTAATAAATTTTACTTCAGCCGTTACTATGGCCACATACCAAAGGATGCTAAGGTTTATGATTTCGTGTGCGGCTTAGGTTTCAAGAACAGAGAAAACAAAAACTTACACAATACTGTTCACTAAATATAATTCAAAGGCTAATCTGTCTAAGTCGCAGGAAGTATGAAAATCTACCCCAATGCGGTTCTCGCGAGGATTTTGGAAGTCGCGTCCTTGCACTTAGGGAAATAATAAATCAAATCAAAGCAACAGACGAGGACACATAGTAGAGCTGGAGTACCCATATCTACGCTCGTCATGCAATAATGAGTGCATCTGCGACGATTCCTGATGAGTAAGCACGTGCGTTGTCATGGTGTAGCAGCATTTTTTTATCAAAAGGGGCCAGCAATGGCAAACCTACTTTCAAAATTTGCTAAATCGGAATGTCAAAGTGACCCCATTAGAGCAATAGCTCCTTCAGATTAGATTGAAAAATGGAAAGGCATCCGGTTTCGATGGAATCCTCCCAGAATTGATTAAGCTCGGAGGCACTACTCTTGCAACAAATCTATACGATCTCATCGTCTCTATTTGTGGAAACGTTTTCAATGTGGCAACTATTGTGGTATAGCTCTATTGAACACTGCTTACAAAATGTTGGCTAATGCTGTACTTACCCGACTAATCCCTTTCGGCGAAAACATCATTGGCGACTATATGTGCTTTTCATCCCAACCGATCGACCACTGACCAGTGTTTTATCCATGAGGATGATCTTGGAAAAATGTTGGGAGTACTACATAACTATACATCAATTATATATAGACTTCCGACCGGCATATGACAGTATAAACCACGAGAATCTATGGGCTCATATGCCTAGCAATTGCAGAGAAACTAGTTTCAGAGATGCACTCGCACCAGTGCTGCTCAATTTGGCGCTTGAGTACGTAGTGAGAACAAGCAACATCAAGGACGAGCGACATCAAGGACAGTTTCATACCGCTCGACCGCTGCGCAAGATTTGATTTGGAGGTGAACAGTAATAAAACTTTTAGCAACACCCAGGAATATCTCCATGGCAAATTTCGCAAATGGCGACCATACATTTGATAGCGTCGAAAATTTTAAATACCCCGAGTGAGTAATAACATCGTTGAATGATATGCAGGCAGAAATAAAAGCCCGATTCGCTGCCGAACAACGGGTTTTCTACGCCCAATCAACGATGTAACGATTATAGAATGTTATCTACCTTCGAAAGGAAGGTCATTCGTTCAAGCTTTGGTCCAATTAAAAAAGCGAACAACGAATGAACCACGAATATCAGATTCGCACAAACTCTCAGAGGTAGCGATATCATCGAATTCATCAAATTCAATCGAGTTAGATGGCTCGGAAACGTTTCAATATCTCCACAACAACCAATGATCAATAGTGTTCCACCAATAACCAACCGGAGTGCGTCGTAGAGCAAGACCCCAACTGCGCTGGCGTAACGACGTCGAACAAGACGCATATTAGAATGTCGAAACTGGAGCGCGAGAGCGATGGATCGAGACGGATGGAAGACTATAGTGCAAGCCGCAAAATCCCTTCATGGGATGTGAAAGCTAGAGAGAGAGAAAAGGAGCCGGGTATCGGTGAATTTCTCATTCAATTAGTCCAATTAAGCACTATAGTACTACCCGCCGACGTCCTCCCTTTCTCCAAAAAGTTTATCACGACAATTCCCTTCGAATCCCAAAAAATCGTAACCAGAACCTTACTGGTCGATGAACCCGTGTTTATTTTTTTGACGCGGAAAATCCATTGATTTGACTGTCGCTTGCTTGCTAGTGTATAGCAGTGGATCCAGGTTTTATCTACATTGTTGACGGAACGGAAAAACACTTGCGGGTTTTGCTTAAAGAGATTCAAACACTTCTTCGAAGTTAACAGGCGTATCCGTTTATTGTTCATCGTCAGTAATCGTGACAACCATCGAACCGACACTCATTTCATTCCCAATTCTTTATGTAATATGTGTATTGCAGTTGCATACGATACGTCAACGTCCTCTTCTATTTTCATACGGCGATCAACAAGAATCATGTCATGGCCATTTTCGCCGAATTCCTCCGTAACGTCTAGACCGCCTGACATAGATGGTGAAGGGACCCCATAAATAATATCTAACTTCACTTTTGTTTCTTCGTATGTTTTTCCATACAAAAACAAAAAGCTAATTACGGATCGATATTGGGTTTTCTCCATTGCATCGAAAATCACAAAACAAAAGTAATAAAGGATGTCTCAGCAAGAGTGCCGGATTTAAATTTGCCGCCATTTTGTAACTCGTATAGTTGTACGGTGATTTTTTTTGACAGTTGTCACGTACAAACCACGCGAGAAGAATATGGAGAAGTATTCAAACCAACAACGTTTACTTATTGTAATAACATATTACAAAAATGGTCGCCAATTACGTCAAATTTTCCAAATGAATCGACAATGAGACGTTTAATTACGAAATTTGAGACCAAATTTACGCTGATGGATCGGGAGATCATTGTTCGTCGTCGTCCTTGTCGGCCACTCGAAAATATAGCCACAGTAAGGGAATCTGTGGCCGAGAATCCAGGAACTTCCATTCGGCATCGTGGTCAAGAATTAAACATTTCCAGAAGCACTATGCAACGAATTTTGGTAAAAGATCTGCATTTGCACGCGTACAAGGTTCAATTGGTGCAAGAAATCAAGAAAAGGGACCATACGCAGCGCCGTGAATTTGCTGATTGGATGTTGGAACATCATCAAATTAATGCGGATTTTCAGATGAGACACATTTTCAACTCGACGGATACGAAAATAAGCAAAACTGTCGGATTTGGGGTGCTGAAAATCCTCGTGTGATACTCAAACAACCAATGCATCCACCGCGAGTAACTGTTTGGTGTGAATTTTGGGCTGGCGGAGTAATTGGGCCATATTTCTGTGAAAAAGCGGCTGGAAATACGCTAACTGTTAATGAAGTGCGGTATCGCGAAATGTAAACAGAGTTTTTGTGGCCCGAATTGAATGTAATTGATGTGGAGGACATGTTTTTCCAACAAGACGGTGTGACCTGCCACACAGCACGTGAAACAATGGTGTTACTGAAAACTAAGTTTCTAGGTCGTGTCATTTCTTGATTTGGCGACCAACATTGGCCACCAAGATCGTGCGATCTAACACCGATGGACTTTTTTCTTTGGGGCAATGTGAAGGAAAAGGTGTATGCGAATAAGCCTGAAACAGTTGAACATCTTAAAGGGGAAATACGGCGTGTTATTGGTGAAATACAGCCACATTTATGCGAAAACGTTATTCAAAATTTCAACAAAAGAATAACCCAGTGCCAGAGGTTTCGTGGTGGCCATTTGCCTGATGTTGTATTTCACGTTTAATCGGAACTATTTTTCTTTATGTTGAAATAAAAATGTTTGCTTAATTCAAAAATAAATGTGTTTTTCTTTAAAATTAAATTCGGCGCTCTTGCTGAGACACCCTTTACAAATTGCTGACAAATCAAAACTAATCGATGAATTAATCTGAAAAAATACTGATTGATATTGGCTGCATATTTTGAAGAATTTAGTCACACTAAGTTTTTGGCTTGTAGCCGAATTTTATCCGAGCATTTATGAAAATATGGGTAATAAATATTTAATCAATAAATTTTATACTAATTTTATATATTTTACTGGAATATATACCGACTACATATTTTCAAGAAAGTGTATATGTTCGGGCTATATTAAAGACTATTTCACCAGGGGGACCCCTCCCATGAACACCAAATTCTGAAAAGATGATTGGCGATACTCAAAAAGAAACTAAACGGGATGTCGAAAACAGCAACAATAGCAATAACAAATGTAGAGGTGAATATGTTTTGGCCAACACCCGACTTTCTTTTACCACGAGTGTATACATAGATCTCAAATACAACACACTAGATTTCTAAAGCGAAAAATTAAACTTTTAGGACTTTTGGTAAAACTGTCTTGTCTCTGAAATTTATTTCACAGCTCCCATTGAAGCTGTCACTTCCGGTATACAGATTGCCACTAAATTTTGCAAGGACTGTAAAGATGCCTAATTTTGGTGTAAAAATTTTTTTTTATCAAAGCTCATTTCCGGTAAAATTTAAAAAATGATATAAACTAAGTTTGTTTGAAATTTAATTTACAATCTATTTGTTTTTAATCATTTTTTCGTAAATGCTATACTTTTCGAAAACAATCAGATCATATGTTAAAGCTCGGGGGACCGAATTTTTGTTGAAAAACATGTTTTGGTCAAAATCGCCATTTCCATTTAAATTTTGAAAAACCGATCTGGCCTAGTATTGCTACTTTAATTTATAGTCGTCTAGTTCATAATCTTTTTCTCATAAATGATATACTTTTCGAAATATTTGCAAAAAAACTAAAAAGCCCCTATGGAATCGATCACTTCTGATGGACCGATTTCGGCCAAACATCACTGGGACCTCCCAATTTATGATAAAAGGTTAAGTATGAAATTTCATTTTCGTTGTTGCAAAATTATTTTACTATAAACTTTTCAAAATATTTGCAAAAAACGAGAAAGCGTCTGTGGAAGCTGTTTTGGATCTCCCAATTTGTGGAAAAAGCTTAAGTATGAAGCGTCATCCTGATCAATCAATCCATCAGGATTGAATTTTCAAGGACCGAATTTGTGTTGAAAAATTATTTTTTTTGTTAAAAACGTCATTTCCGTTTAAATTTTGGAAAACTTATCTGCACCTGTATTGTTGCATATTAATTTAGAATCGTTTATTTCTTGGTCATTTTTCTCGTAAATTAGATACTTTCCAAATATTTGCAAATATATGAAATTTCACCCAGTCAATCCGTCTGGGCTGTAGAGAACCAACAACATATAGTCTGCACGACACGACATACACGCACACAGCCACGAACACATATGATACGAATCATACTATAAGATAGTGTCAGCCCAGACAATATTCAATAAGACGTTATTTACTATAGTCATCTCAACAGTCTAGTACAGGCAGCTATATACTATAAAAATGTCATGATAGCCGGAATTTTACTATCAACCCAAAAAACATTCATTAAATTAATTGAAACGAAATTGAACAATGTTCAACGAATATTCTATAAATAAAGATTGATTAATTAATTAAATATTAATTTTTTAATCTTTCTAATTTTTGTATATTTGATAATATTTGATAATATTATAGCCAATTCGCAAATATGAAGCACTGAATTGAATTTGTTATTTCCTTTTATTCGAGTACTTCTATTAGATGGTACTCCTGAGCATTCGTGCCAATATTCATTGTTGCGAGAATCGGAGGTGTGAAGGATTCCCGTTGCCAATATAACGGGTGTTTTTTTAGGAGGTTTGTTTTTCCGATAGATGTCGTTTTATTTTATGACAGTTGTTTTGACAGCTCAAAGTGGCATTTCTACTCAGTATTGTTTGGCAAATCATTATGAATAGGTTAACTCCAGAACAACGTTTTCAAATCGTGGAAATTTATTTTCAAAATCAGTGTTCAATTAAAAATGTTTATAGAGCACTTCGTGAATTTTATGGTGCACATAATCGTCCGTCAGAGACCACCATAAAGAACGTAATTACCAAATTTCGGTCTACATTCACTCTTTTGGATGCCAAGCCACCGACAAGAATGAGAAGAGTTCGTACAGAAGAAAATATTGCTGTCGTTGAGGCCAGTGTCGAAGAAAACGACAATTTATCGATTCGTCGTCGTGCTCAGCAAATTGGACTTTGTCCATCGACTTTATGGAAAATTTTACGTAAAGATTTGGGTTTGGTGCCATACAAAATTCAATTGGTGCAAGAATTAAAGCCACACGACCATCGTTTGCGCCGTGAATTCAGTGATTGGTCGTTAAATCAATTGAACGAAGATCCATTTTTTTACCGTAAAATTCTCTTCAGTGATGAGGCGCATTTTTGGTTAAATGGATACGTCAACAAACAAAATTGTCGCATTTGGAGCAAAGATAATCCACACGCCGTTCTAGAATTACCAATGCATCCTGATAAATGTACTGTTTGGTGCGGTCTATGGGCTGGTGGGATCATCGGTCCATATTTCTTTAAAAATGAGGAAGGACGACGCGTTACCGTGAATGGAAATCGATACAGAACCATGTTAAATGAGTTTTTGTTGTCAAATCTTGAAGATATGGATATGAATGAAATGTGGTTTCAACAAGATGGTGCCACTTGCCATACAGCACGTGAAACAATCGACTTATTGAAAGAAACTTTCAACGACAACATTATTTCGAGAAATGGTCCGGTGAATTGGCCTCCGCGTTCGTGCGATTTGACGCCACTCGATTACTTTTTGTGGGGATACGTGAAGTCATTGGTTTATGTGGATAAACCTCAATCGATTGACGCTTTGGAAACCAATATTCAACGTGTCATTGCTGACATACGCCCTCAAATGCTTGAAAAAGTGCTGGAAAATTGGACCTCCAGAATGACATTTGTGAAAAATAGTCGTGGTAGCCATATGCCAGAAATTGTGTTTAAATGTTAAATGCCAAAAAATTATCTACCAAATAAAAAAAAATTTTGGTCATTTCATAATTTTATATGTGTTTTATTCAAAAAAAAATCGGCAACCTCTTAAAAAAACACCCTTTATATCGATATGTTCCTTTCAACAAAATTTGCATATATTTTAGTTCAACGTCGAAATTGTTCGAGTACTGCCGTTAACTTTGAGATGATTTTCTATTAGAGGATACCCAGGAGCATACATTCCAATATTCATTTTTGGGAGAAACGGTGGTCTGGAGGGTTCTCGTTGCTAATTTATATCAATATGCTCGTTTCAACAAAATTTATATGTATATTGATTTTACTTCCTTGTCAAAAGTATTCGACTACTGCCGTCAACTCTGAGATGCTTTTCTAGTAGAAAGTGTCTGGGCGCATACTAAAGAGTTCTTCCCAACAGTAAAAAAGCAATCCAAAATAAAATGCAGTACTCGAACAATTTCGACAAGGAAGTACAAGGAAATCAAATTTGGTCAAAAAGTATATATTAATATATTTGTACTCAATCCAAACTCTGATTCGGCATGTGTGCTTTTGGACAACCTCTATAATAGAAAAGCATCTCAAATCTAACGGAAGGACTCGAAAAATTTCGACTAGGAAGAAAAACTGATGCAAATTTTTTTGAAAGGCATACATTAATATGTGGTGTTTTGGCAACGGGAACTCTCCAGACCTCCGATCCCATCAAAAATGAATATTGTCATGTATGCTCCTGGGTACCCTCTAATAGAAAAGGTTTGGAAGGTATCTCAAAGTTAACGGCAGTACTCGAATAATTTCGACGCGGTATTAATACAAACGGCAATTTTGGAAATGTTATTTGTTTTTGTTTTAATTTATCGTTCTTTTGTTCATATCTATATGCATACAAAGATTAATTTAAGTTTTTTGCGATGATTTTGTTTATTTACAAACTAATAAAATATTTTTGTCGTGAGAGTTTATTATATCATGATTATTGCTTTGGTGTTACCAGCCTATAAAAGCTTACTTTTTTGGCATACAATTTTGGGTTAATTTCACAAAAATATACTAGAACATAGAACACACCTAGCAATTCATCACATTAACATTAATATTGCGAGACAATTAACGGTTTTGGCCAGTATAGTATAGCCTTTGAAGTGAAATTTTGTTATTTGTTATGAAACAAAGGATTTATGATTAGTAAATCAATTTAGAATACTATTATTAATCAATAAAATCGTTTTTTTAAATGGTTAAAAACCCAGGTAACGCTGTTTAATTGTTTAATTTTATCAATAAAAACCTAAGAATTTTATAATGCCACACTAAAGGCAAATCAGGTACAATGAAGAGCAAAACGAACCTAACACATTCAACTATCTAACAAGTTTTGGTTAAAATGGATTTTTAGAATGACGCATTAAATCTTCATTTAAAAACCAACATCATGTTGTGATAAAAGGTAAATATAGTGTCATTAACCTTTCCGCAAATACCATCATAACATCCATAATTTCTCTATATGATAAATGTTCTAAGCTTTATTAATACCTTGTGGCAAGTTCATTACCTCTTTTATTTAACACTATACTAATGAAAAGAAAACGAATAGTTAGAAAATATACTTGAAATATTCTAGTGATAACGAGAGTGCTCCAAACAAATTAAATGAAACCAAATTTGAATTTATACGACATACATATATCGTATTATAATACAAACGTGTGATGCGAACCGAAACGAAACACTGTAAAATTTGTTCTTGTTCAACTATTTTGAATTAGTGCTATCGCTCGAAAAATTTAATATATTCCTTATCAGGTCACGTAACCAACCTTCGATTTAACAAGCATGCATACACATCAAATGTATATATAGCATAGGTTCGAATCTCTGATTATAAAATTGTATATCGATATTTTATTGTAATTCTATCATATAACCAGTATCTTTAAGTCGAACCTGACCTTCATTTCAAGAAATTTACTGAATTTAATATCATATACATAAAAACAACACTGCCTGTATAACAACAATACATGATTTTACTTTCGATTAAGTAAGTTTATTTTTAAACAAATCGTGGCTGTTTTTTTAAACAGTCGCTTCCAAATTGAAAAATCCGACAGAATTATTTTCAAATCACTTTTGAATACGCTCACCTTTGCCAAGGTACTCCAAATCAAATAAATTAATAACACACTCATTATTTTCACCATTGTTCATTTTAACGTGCACAAACACCAAACATTACACTACATACTTAAGTGAACACGACGTAAACATCTTAGTCATTTTTAAAAATGTTGTTGTTTTAGAAAATTAATTATCTAAGCCACCGAGCTTATGAGAAATGCGCTAACAGTAAATACCCATGAGTAATCGTCATGTTGCAATTACTTTATTTAAAAAATGTATAAACTTTATCAAAATCATAATTTATAAACAGTAGCGACATTATTATAGCAGCTTTTAACTATAACTGTCCAATATGAGTCCGCATGTTATAAGCTTACAATTTTAAATTTCTTTATCATTTCTTCTTTAACCGCATGTCCCGTCCCAATTTACAAATGTACGATGCAAAATGTGGGCGTTACATACTTACATACATGCTTAATCATATATCTGTCACTCGTATATTCCATTTACGGAATAGAAATATCAGTAAATAGCCTAAGGCTGGCTACATTTTGTACATTTTGTGAAAGTCTAAAGCTAAAAAACTTTGGTTTGATTTTTTTTAAGGGTTACATTTTGTGTTACAATAAGTTTACAATGATGAATCCGATTAAGGTAAACTTACTCGTTCTTGTTCGTTAGGTCTCCACTTTGTCTGGTTTCTACTTCTAGTACTCGTTTGTAAAATAGATTTGACTTCAGCAAGCAAGGTTTGCTTAGCTTTTAGTGAAAAGTTATCGTTTTCTGTCACTCGTCATCCAATATGTAATACTGTGGGCAAAAAATAGTAAGACTTTGTTCATAATTTTAAAATTCTTTATTTATTTTTCCAAATCTATTTCGTCCCCCTTAAAGTAATCCCCCTCGGCCTCAATACACTTGTGCCAACGCTTTTTCCAATCCTCGAAAAAGTTGTTAAAGTCAATTTCCGGAATAGCCTCCAATGCGCGTAGCGATTCACGTTTAATGTCTTCAATTGACTCAAAACGGTTTCTCCGGAGCGGTCGTTTGAGTTTGCTGAACAGCCAGAAGTCACACGGACCTAAATCAGGCGAATACGGTGGTTGCGGAACGATATGGGCGGAATTTTTGGCGAAAAAATCACGTAAAACCAATGTAGAATGAGAAGGTGATTATCGTGGTGAAAAAAACAAGAGTTGTCGACCCATAATTCCGGCCTCTTTTTACGAATAGCTTCGCGCAAAAGACGCATAACACTCAAATAGTATTTCTTGTTGACAGTTTGGTCGGTGGGAAGGAATTCGGAGTGCGCCACACCTCGATAATTGAAGAAAACTGTCAACATCACCTTGATTTTTGACTTGCTTTGATGTGGTTTTTTCGGCTTCGGCTCACTTTTGGCACGATATTCGGCCGATTGATCGTCTGTTTCCGGATCGTAAGCATAGATCCAAGACTCATCGCCAGTTATAATACGTTTCATGACATTCTGGTAGTCGGAAAGCATTGTTTCAAAGACGTCAACGCGACGCTGTTTTTCCAAAAAATTGAGTAATTTTGGAACCAATCGGTTTCACTGATCCTTCCGATATTTCAACGATGCCAGTAAGGTCTCTGACTGTTAATCGTCGATTCTCGAGCACCAAATTCCTTGATTTTATTAACGTGTTGATCATCAGTTGATGTTGATGGCCGTCCTAGAGGTGGTTCGTCGTCAACACGTTCTCGACCCTCTTTGAATAATTTGTACCAATCAAAAACACTTACTCGCGACATACAATTATCACCGAAGGCCTTTTGCAACATTCTGAACGTTTCGGCACCACAAAATTGATTCCGCACACTAAATTTAATGGAACTTCTTTGTTGAATAATTTCACTCATTGTAAAAATCGCCGAATGCACTTTTTGTACTTCAGAAAGACAAGCGTATACTAAACACTAATGATTATTTTGCTGTGACATTTGGCACAGATGTCACTGACAGTCATACCAAAATAGAAAAAAAAAATATTTCGACAAATGGTTTTCCGCGCGAAATTTAAATTAAGTCTTAATATAGTAAGTCTTGATATAGTAAGTCTTAAGTAAAGTACAAGGATGTATCGGTGAAATTGAATAACTGACCGCGTCGGAACTTCAAATGTGATAAGGTTTCAAAAGAATTTGCAGTAGACCGATATTTATGGTGCGATTTGATTTTACATTTAACAATTATTACAAGAAAAAATTGGAAGTTGTTACGCCTCGAGGCAATAAAACTTCGTCTATTATAGGCATTGAGTTTAATGTTTTGACGTATTTTCGTCGTTGACTAATTCATAATTGGAAATGGAACTCGCTAATTTTATTTATTTATCAATTCTGTTCTATGTATCTACTACAAGTAGATATAAAGCAGTTTGTGAACACTACTCAATTTATTAAGAAAATAAGGAAGCTGAGGCTTATTATTGAATTCGACGTTAATTTTTGATGTGGTGAAACAAGTACAGTAAAATATTTTTATTTTTCTTCTTTATCTAGTTTAAGAAAACGATAGCCATCGAAAATTAATGTCGAATTCAATAGTACGACCTCCGAAGTTATTGAAGGCCTGCACTAGGGTAGTCCTACTTTGTATAGGGGAAATAATTCACAGTTTCTCACGGGACACTTTCTAGAAATGTGAGGTCATCCTATAAATTTAGCGGACATTACATGGTCAGTAATAATGTCATAATCTAAAACATCATTACCTTAAAAAATCCTGTTTTCATTGCATTTTTATAATTTTTTAATCATACGCAATTTGGATTACTTGATGAGGTGTAATGTGTAAGATTCAAACGTGAAGCAATTTTAGAGAAAATGCGAGTTTTTTAGGTAATGATGGTTTAGTAAATGACATTATTACTAACCGTGTAAAGTCCGTCCAATCGGAGATTGTTTAGAAGTTCCATTGGAAGCTAATAGTTTCTGAAATTTTTTTTTTAATTTTTGCACTTTTGGAATAGTAACAATTTGAATTTTTGTTTTCTTCAAAAGTTGCGTCCGATTTCTGTGCAAAATAATATTTCTGTAGAGAATTAATGTCGAACGGTATGCAACCAAATTATTACAGCAGCGGTGTGTTATAATTTCTAGCATAACCGAGATAATTGTTGTATGATTTTATTGTTGTTGTTGGGTATGACGACGCGCCTTGTGCTATATTTTCAAGGGTGAAATTACTTACGCTCATCGCCTTTTGTATTTATAACTGTATTGTTTGTAATCATACACCATGTTTCCTTGCACATGAATAACCTAAATTAAGAATTTCTTTGAGTTTCGTTGAGTTAATAAAATGGCGGCGCTATTTATCATTTCCATGGATAAAAATTAAAGTGCTTAGTTTGTTTTGAACTGTTTTTGCTCGTCCATTAAATTTCCTTTTCCTGTATTATTATTATTATAACTTTGATTCCATTTTCACTCCAGAATACTCGTAACTCTACTTTGATTTCAAATATTTTATTTTTATCTTTTGACGGATATAATCTTATCTAACCCGATTAATTTCGTTCTGTTAAGGGGGGATTAAGAAATTTAATAAAACTCCAAATTCATCCAATAAATCATCATATTTTTCATATCAATCAATCATTCAATACATTTCCATCTAAAAAGCCTTAGAAACAAGAAAGATATTTTTGCGGTCATGTAGCAATATCATCTTCTGCCTCCTTTGGCCCGTAAATGGTCTATTTTCCTCCAGCTATTTAAAAAACGGAAAAAACGAGTTGTTATATGGTTATGGATTGATTGTTTGTAAATTCTTTCCCCAATTCTCTATTTGCGGGGAATTACCAGAATAGGGCCACAAAAAAGGCTGTAAGCAAATTTATTCTAGACAAAACAGACACGTGATGGATTAATTGCGAAAGTGAATTGCGGAAATCTTTTTAGTGTTGAAAGTAGCTTGTATTTTGTGAATCAATAAATAATTGTGAAAGTTATAATTGTTTTAAGGAATCGACTGAATATTTAGAAAATTATTTTGAGATTATTTCCGGCATTTTAAGAATACTCCAATACTCCGGAAGTTGTATAAATTCAATTAATACAGTTGTTGTTGTTAGTCATCAAATTAATAGTTGTATCGAAATCCAGTGATTAAACCGAGATAGAGCACTCATTGTGCCGCTCCACATAGTGCGGCAACACGATGCATTTTTCTTCGTCTTTTACCTCTTCGTTAGTAGACAAAATTTTAAAGTTGAGGTTTTTGCAACACGATTGCAGCAATAATTTTATGTGCGGCTCGTGTTGTATACTCACTATCACAAACGAAAGAGCAAGAAAAATTAGGGTGAGATTTTTTTTGCTTTAACGCGTTTAGTATGAAAGGCTTATTGATCCGTATCAGTTCAAATTTTATATGGAAAACCTAATTCAAATTAAATTTTAGATCACAGATTTTCATTTGAAATCTTGTAAGGCGTCGGATCAGATCAAACATCAAGAAATACAGCTATTGTGAGGATAATCATTGCACAGTGCCCAAAAATGTAAATTTATAGTTGAATAGCTCCTACTATAAACTTCCAATGGATATGGGGAGCTCTATATCGAAATATTTTCATTAAAATTGTGGGGTTTTCCTGTTTTCTTTAGATGATTTTACTTTCGATCAAATTGTTTAGTATGCAGTGTCTAACTATAAACTTTTTGTTTTTCTGGTTTTTCGATAATTTAACTGGGAACATAAAAACATATTATTATTTTTATAATTACAGTATTTCATTATTAAAAGTTTAGTTTTTTAATTTAAATTTATTATTCCGGATCTAGTTTATGTATTAAATCAAATAAAAATACATCCAAGGCTTCTTGCAAGCTAAACGGCATGGAAATATTTGTATTTAAACGACTATTGCTCGAGCTCCAGTATCGCTCTAAGTCCCTCTTGCTTCCTAAAGATAGCATACGTTTTATTAATTCTTTGTAAAATGCCAGCTCACACGATTGTGAAAAATGTTTTGAGTGCAATAACCTAGGATGGACGTCCCCATTGAAGTCCATTGAATCCTAGACAACTTTATTCCAATTTTTCATTTCCTGTCATTTAGCACCTACTTCTTTGTATTCCCATGCGGTCACCCAAATGTGTATTAACCCAATGGTTACTTGACGTAGTAGTTGTTTAAGTATATCTATGCTACTCGCCCCATTTAACCATTAAACTAGTAAAATATTATATTTTTTATGTAACAATTTTTTTAAAACTAATACGGCTAACTTAATGGTAATAAATTATCGAGCATTAAGTTGACCCACCCGTCCTTAAGCCAGGCATCTCCCCGACGCACATCAAATGCTCTTTAGAGATAAGACTTTAGCCATTTCCAGCGCAAGTAGATCTATAAATGAGTTATCTCATGTAGACTTTACATGCGCTGGATGTATCTATTTTAGGTTTTTGTCTTTGATAGTAAATTTTTTTGAGGAATATTTAAATGTCCCTAAAATATATGCAACTGGGTTGTTTCTTTAATAAATTTGAATACCATAATTTCGTATAATTTGCTTACTAAACTTTACTTATATTGTTTATATGTAAAAAATTAATTAATAAATTTATTATTTTGCATTATTGCTGATCGATTCTATTGCATAGAATAATAAATTAATAACCACTTATCGTGGACACACTTTTTATTTCGTGATTTGCCAGTTAGGAACAGTAAATTTTCCGAAACTGAAGGCCATTGCGACGTAAAAACAAATAAACTTATCGTTTGACGTAATTTTTCGATCGATAACAATCGAAGTTTTTAATATTTTTAAACTAAATTTTACATTTTATATCTCGATTTTATGTTTCTTAACGCCGTTAACACATTGACGCAAAAATGTTTCGTTGTTTAGAGGTAAAATATTGAAAAAATTGATTTGTGCGTTTCAAAAAAAACGATAAATTTTGTAACCTAACCATAGACAAACTAAACATTTTATTTAAATAGTCGTGTATTAATCCCTCAATTATACATATTTTTTATCTCAAGTTTATCCTAAAGAAAGAATTAGGCCAATCGGTAATATTTTATGGTCAAAACAGATTTTTACTAAACATCGTTTTTGACAATTTGAGTACCGTACTGCTTATTTATTTTATTTATTTATTGATAGATTGACATAACAATTTTAGTAGAGGAAAAGCACATATGGAAGCATAATAAATAAAGTATTTTCTATTTGGGTTGTATTTGTACGCTTAATTGTATTCCAAATGAAGGCACAGCAAAAATAATATGGTGAATATCAAAAATCAAGCAAATACTAGAACCAGCAAGTAGATGTTTTTAAAATGTAGATTAGAAATTTTCATCTTACTGAACTATAGACTAATCTACATTTTTTACTGAGATATTTGTATGCAGCGCATGAAATTGGTAAGGTCGCTGGAAATGCCCCTATGTTCCGACTAGAATTCGCTCTAGATAAATCGGAAAGGTATTAGTTTATAAAAATGAGTTTCACTGGAATTTTCTAAACAAATAAGAGACCCATAGGTTCTTGCGATTGTATAACTATTGGAACTTGGAAGATTGTGTATGTTGTATTGTAATTCATTGTTCACACTGATAATCATCCTGATATTTTTAGTAAGATCCAAGCTCGTTTCGGGTGGTACCTTCCCATTTTTAATCTGCTATTAGTTGCGTCTACTGTCTCGCTCACTTACTCACCTAACGGGTCAATTATTCAAAGAGGGTCACTTCATCACAGTTTGATTTAGCAGATTTTGGAAGTAGTATGCTATACTGAGACAGTCACGTTTCCTTTTAGATCTCAATTTTGTCTCTGATAGCTATACTTCTCGGCTATAATTAGTGAGATTCCATGTTCCGTTTGGAAGCTAATGAGCGCTTTCAGGTCACCCAACAGTTGGGAACATGTTGAGTAATGTAGCAGTGATTTCATAATAGGGGACCTGGAAGTGACTATTGTTCTCAATTTGTCATATGATCGTGCTTCGTTTGATGAAAATATTTATTTCAACCTTTATATGATATTAATGTGATTCAAACGTTTCCAGTTAACCATTTATTCCGTCCCATACTCTATATAAGGATCATATTATTACCAGATTGATAGGTTGAGCGTTGGTGCTAATGGTGAGATGCAAGCTGTTAGGTCCGATATTGTTATATGTTTAACACACTCCTACCGATATTGGGTTTATGTCGCCCACGAGGATGAGGATTCTATTTTCTTGGCTAAAGTTAAAATAAGTAAAAGGTAAGTGGCAATCCTAGTCAAGTGATGCCAAACTACAATTCTAAACGTGCTCTATTCATTACACTCAAATGTTAAAAGGAGACCTCGACCTTAATTATTCAAAGATAAGATCAATTATTGAATTAAGTTGAAATATATTGTACATAGAATTCACATGCGGTTACAAACCATTAACATCATAATTGATAATGAAAACAATTTTATTTTGTATCGACGACAAAATAAGATTAATTATATGCCTTGGATTTTCCATGGCACGCACGCATTCCTCCAGTCACGATATTTTGTTTTACGAAATAATCAAAACGTCGAAACAAAAGCGCAAGTGCATAATGTACACACTTCAGCCGGCATTCGCCACATCAACAATTTTTTATAAAAGTTTACAATTTTATTATACATAATCTCAATAACATATAACTCACTTTTATCTTGAAATTCTTGTTCTGATATGGTAACCACACATTCACAAACCCTCAACTTCTTCATTATTAAACGATTGAATGAAATAAAAAATAAACAAATTCAAGGTACACCGGCACACTATAAACACAACACAGAGTAAATAAATCAAAGATGATTGCGAATTACGTGAGAAATCAATACACGAATATCATCCATAATAAACGAGATAAAAACAACAACAAAGAGGAGAGATACAAGCATACAAATAGCTAGAATTTGTTATTGGGAATTCGGAGCAAACTCAAATGCGTAAAAAAATAAGATGAATCACTGTTGTTCACTATAAATTTTGCAATTACATATTTTCACATCTCAATATTATTTTTACTATAGCTTTGTATTCTTTATTTCGGAAATTTTAGATTTGATCGAACCCAAAACAATAACAAAAATCACTCACCATCGAACAATTCCCGTTTTGAATCATACAAATGCAAGGAATGATCTTCAATAACATCTGTAACTAACATCTTCACTGGTGATTTATATAACTTTCTATCAAAATATCATAACGCAATTAACAATTGTTATATTTTAAATGATTTATTACTATGTAAACTTGACACGTAAAAAATATTATTTTCCTTCTATATATCACTGCCAAAACCAATCGACTTTACGAATAGAATTGCATTTTTCCTAGTTTTGACATTTCGGTTTAGACTTCGTCTCAAAAAAGCAAAATAAAAATAACGCCGATAAAGTAGATTTGTTTTAATTCTATTTTATTCTGATAGATGCTTAAAGTATAAATAAAAAATGTTAATTTTGACATTTTATCGTTGGAAAAGGTAAAATTTACTTTTTTTACAAACAAATATGTATGTAAATATTTATACCTAATTAGTAATACATAATTTTACAGAATAAGTTTTGTATTTTTGTAAACAGAACAAGTAAGAAATAATAAAAAAAAAAATAGTGTTTATGAAAAAAATGTATAATCAATTAAATGTTTGCTTGTTGGATGTTACATAAAATTTGTGGTAATATCATTGACCGTTACATAAAATCATCGTAATCATAATCCGCATAACCATATTCTTCGGCATTTGTTGCCTGTTAAAATCAGAAAACATAAAATTAAAGATAATGGAATTTTGGCTGGCATTTTATACTTACATCATTTCTTTCAACACGTAAACCAGCTTTTCCTTTTGATTTGCCTTTTTTAGTTTGTGCCTTTTCCAGTTTTTGCTTTTCCAAATATAAATTGTCTAGAGTTCCTTTAACTTTTCTCAAATCCGTACTATTCACTAGAATGAAAATACAAATTAATAATATAAAAATATTCTGATGGTTAAATAATTTCTAAAAATAAAATTCTTGTTTTCATTCAGTTGACCTACAATGTGCACAAATATTTCGAACTAATTCTTCTACAAACACGGGATATTCGCTATGCATCTTAAATTGTGATACTTTTTTGCTAATTGCATCTGAAAAATCTGTAAATTCGGTCTTTGTTGTTGGATTCATTGCATCAATTCCTGTCGCTGATTTATCTGTCATGCCCAATGTTTCTAGTGCTGTTTTAAGATCAGCTTCCTCTTGCATTTTTTGCTTTTGTAATTTTTGAGCCATGCGTTCCTCCGGCGTCAGATCATCATCCTCCTCATCTTCTTCTAGCAGTTTACGTTTTCTTTCCATTTCTTCCTGTTTTAATTTCTCCTTTTCAGCTATTTTCTCTGCTAAGCTTTTTTTCGGTTTAGCTTTAACCGCAGCAGAATCTTTCTTCTCCTCATCCTTTTTCTCCTCTTCTTCTTCCTCCCAGCTTTCCTATAAAGTCGAAGAAAGGAAAGAAAATTAAAACATTTAAGTCATTTTTACATACGTGTTGTCACAATTAAGTACAATTGGCACACATAACCTTACTTTATCACAACGTAAAAATTCTCTGGAGTACAAAAAAAAATATATGTCTAAAGTTCTACTTACTTTTACATCATCTTCCTCGTCCTCGCCGTCCCATTTATTCACATTTGGTTTAATTGTTGGTACTACAATCTGTTTATCATCCGCAACCCGTTCTGAAATTTTAACAAATTTTCACTCGTTACCATACACCAATTTGGTCCACAAAATTCCATACTTTTCTTTACTTACCCCAATCGTCCTCCACCGGATTTTCCATGCTACTTAATTTTTATGTTGATTCGAAATAATAATATAAATTAACAAATAATCTGTACAATTATTTCTAATTTTTTTATGTAAATATTTCCATTCAATTTTATTAAAAGAAATTACAAAAAAAATTAAGACGTGTGCTCAAAGCACAATTTTTTACAATCACTTTTTGACAGTGATGTCATTGAACTTACAGGTTTAATGTGGAAAAATGAAATTTATTTTTTGTTTAATATAATATTTTGCTAACAGGTGGCACGGTACACAAGATTAAGATTAATAATTATTTTATCCACCTTTTAAATAACGGCAAAATTAACAAAAGTGTTGGTTTGTTTGAAAATCATTTTTATTTTTTTAACTATAAACCGTTCCATTCATGGATAACATGATTTTTGTAGTTTGAAATAAAATTTATCTTTTATATTTGCCGATATAGGCGGATAACGGTAGACCTCAAATACATCGAAATGTATGGACTACTAGTTTCTCTGAAACAAAAGCCTACATAACTTCCGCTTCCGATTATTTTCCTCAGGACGATGCAATACTTGGTAGCCCACAACTTAAAGAAAGTACCTATCAGTATCGCAATTAAAATAATATAATTATGTAGTTATATTTATGTCTTTCGAAAATTGGTTTAAAATCGAATTATTTTTTTGAAAATGTAGTTGTTATTTCATTATTTAAGATTAATATCGACCCGAAATGTATCAAAATAAAATTAACTGGATTAGTTTCAATCTGAAGAGAGGATGTAGGAAACATTTTTAATAGGTGCGTTGTATAGCATATGCTTAGAGGTATCAGAATCTTTTGAGAACGAAGGCATTACATGGGACAAATATCTGTTCGGATGTTTCCTCCGCTTTGTTGCATTATCTACAGTGGTTCATTTGGGATTTCCCTAATTTTCCAAGTAACCGTTAAATAGACCAAGTCTTATCACGTAGCGTCTTAGGGATATCAGTGATTAATGGTTCAGCTTGAGTACTCCGAGTCCAAGCAATGCTGCCCAACCTTGGTATCTGTACCCTTCTCTAGATCAGCTGCATGGTTTTCTAGAACGCCAGAATGGCCGAAAACCACATTTAGGTTCATTTTAAAAGTAATGTCTAGCTTGTTAGGTTAGTGACTTCCCGAAATTATTAAGATCTCTGGCACTTTTCATATATCTCTTTTGATACAATTACCTATACAGACCTGTAGTGCGAGATATATACGCTTTATTGATATTACGCGCATGCGAAGTGTGAGTCCAGGCCTCTTATGGAGGCCTCTGTGAGATTAGCCTCTGAATTTTATTTGGTGTAATGCAAGTTTTTATTTACTCTGTTTTTGGACGCTGTTTTAAGTGTGCCATATCAGTTTTTAATCAAACACAATACCCAGGCATATTTGTAGGATTATACCTCGAGTCTAGACAATTTTCTCTGAGTTGACACTGAGTTCAATTTATCCCTGCATCAGTCGTTTACTGTCTAAGAGTATGTTGCTTACTCTCCGCTCTGAACCATCAGGTCTGGGTCATTAGCTTGTCTAATGTTTATAATGAGATTATTTGCAGCTGCCACAACAGAGTGCGGGAAATGGTGCCATAGCCTCTAGTCGCTGCGAGATGGTTTTATCACCGAAGGAGGCCTGAGTCCCACTGCTCTTCAATATAATAGGTTTATCCTATAATGAAAAGGTCGAGTCGGCTTGGCCTAGCTTGAGCATGAAGTATTTTGAAATTGGCGTTGTCAATAGGGTCTTATGTATCAATATATGTATATGTATCAATAAGGACACACAACAACTAATTTGTTTATTCCTTTGTGTATCTTCTATTTCTGTTTTCAACTCGCGTAGATCTATCTCTGTTGATTTTCCAGTTGTAGTATTTGCATTGCAAACTACTCTTAATTGCGTGAATAAACCGCAACCATTTCATTATTTAAGTTGTTCACTATTTAGTTGTACAAATTTCAATTATGTCTCCGAAAATCGGTCAGAAATCACATATGTTTTGTGTAACATATGTGATTGTGAATTGTGAAATATAGTATCTAAACCATTATGTTTAAACATACATTTTTCAAGATAGCATGATATAATTAAATTATAAGCGATTTTAGTGTCGCATTACCAATGATCAATTCCGCTTTTTCCTTTGTACAATTATATTATAAAATTTTAATAATTTTAATATATAAATACAGATTTAGAAAATTTTTATTACAAATATAAAAACATATTACTAGGACACAAAAAAATTAATATATGTAGAAACACTTGTTTAACATAAAAAAGTAACATTAACAGCTCAATGATTAAATAATGGCAACTAGATACATCACATAATCTATTACCATTGAAATAGCCAGACGAGTTGAAATAATCTCAACTCAAGGGTGAATAACATTCGTTGCTAACTTAATGGTAACAAGCTCTCGATCATAGTAATTGATTTCGATATCAGTAACGCAAACCACCAATCATATGAATTCCAAGTGGCAGTTAAAGCATCAGATCTCTTTATATTTGCAAATTTTGAAGAATTTGCTTTCCAGTAAACAGAGGATTTTATTGAACAGATTGATTCATTTTGAATAATTGGGTGGCCTCGCAAATCAGATCTGCTAGATCAAGGATCAGCAATGATTACCACACACAGGTATATGGAGTTTGTATTGCATTTGTTTTCCGAAATATTAAAACTTAAATTTGATTGGAACAAGCCAAGATAGTTTTCACATTTGAGGCAGTTGCCCTTTTTATGCAGTATACATATGGATGCGGCCTTCCATTCCTCAAGAAGTTCCTTCTTGTTCCAGAGTTCCAGACCGCAACGATAAGTGCATAGAAACTAGATGCGAGAGTAGCTCCTCCATATCTTAATTATCCTGCGGGGATCCCATCAATGCTGGGTGTCTGCTCTAGTCCACTAGTAGCTGCGTCTACTACATCCACTATGAGATACGGGACCAACAACTCGTCGCTCCAATTTAGTAGACTTTGGAAGTAGATTTGCCGTATTGAGAGAACATCAGCGACGTTTGTTCCCAACTCTCCGTTCATATCTGAGTAAGATTTCTGGCATTGGCACAGCAGCCACTTGTTTTCCATTTTCCGCCGGAAAGCTGATGTTTTCGATGCAGACCCTTATATATTTCCGCTTTTTTTCCGGAGATATTTGGTTGCATCTTTCCTGGCGCGAATATACTCTGTTTGAGTGCTCCTAGTGAAACGGTACTTGATACCTTTAGATTATACATTATAGCAACAGTACCATATCAGCTAAGAGTGATCAATTTTATGAAAGAACGTCTGAACCAGCAGCCTCTTGATCATGTTTACATTTCGTTTCTTGTATCTGATATCATTAATTGCAATTGTAGAAACTATCTAACTTCTCTACTAGCACAAATATGGAACACTGTTAAAATTTGACGGAAATGAAAGTGGGCTTAACCATAACGATACCAAAGAAAGGCTGTCTTAAAGAATGCAAGAACTATCGAGGAATCTCGCTTCTCAACTCAAGTATTATGGAAGTATCAGCAATGATCATTCTTAGAACACGACAAATCTGTGCAGACGACATCAACTGAATTCTCACCATCATGGAACAATCCATTCAATGGAGCTCAACACCATAGCTACGCTTTGTGGACTACGAACACGCAACCGATTTCATCAACAGGAGTCTTATTCGAAAGTCACAAAAACGCATCAACAAAACTTGAAATACATTCAATAATAAAATCACAAAGCTACGATTTCTTAATACCTGTGTAAAACTAGCACTAGCAGAGACTATAATAACACTAACTAAACAAATGCCTTAGATGTTTGATAAAAAGCTTCCGTCCAAACAAGATTACTAACGAAAAACTTGTTCGGCAAACAAAATGGACCTAAATTGATCATGAAAGTAAGAAACACATGTAGAGACAACACTGAGGAATGAGACTAATTACATACCAAAAATATCATTAGAAGGACCGCAAATGAAGAGGAAATTCGAAAAACCACAAATGACGTGAAAAAAACGGTCCTAGTTGAAGCGAACAGCTTAGTAAAACGCGGCGGCCGAAAAATCAATATACGCCCTAATAGAGTAAGATGCTATGTACCTGCAGGACAAAAAAAACAAGGTTCATTGGACTATATATACATTAGTTTTTGTTCTTCACTTTGCTGATTTGCACTTTGCCTATCACATGTAAGAAAAGAAGTAATCAGATCCAATAAAATAATTTAAACAAATTTAATGAAAATTTGCTCAGTTTGTGTATTAATATGAGCCGGAAAACCTTGAATTAAGGTTGCCGCCGATCAATAAACCATTTTAAGTCAGTGTCATGCATTTTATAGAAGCAAAAGATATATTTAATAATGTGGCCCACTTGTTTAAGCGAGTTTGCTTGAATTGGAGTTCTTTGTTTCAATCAGCGTTTTCACGATTTTATGTATTTATATCAATTTGGTTGTCATCATGAAATCAACTCTAGAAAGTGCGTCTAAACAAGCAAATAGACGGATTTATTCTTTTATTGCTTCCAACTTTATTTTGGAAAATTATTTGTACGCATGCGTTTTAATTTTTTTATGATTTAATCTTTGCAATCTGTTCTGGGGTCGAAGCACTCCCAGCAAGCTAGAGGACGTATGGCTATAAGTCCGAATTACGTAGAACCATCTGCACATTACATAGCTCCATGCCAGCCTATAGTACTGGCATGGAAGATAGGTTGGCCCATGAGTTGTGCACTCCGACAAAAGGTGTCATAGTTGTGTTCATTTCCCTCACCGATCGTAATCAGATGATGAAAAATCCCTTTTGCATCCTGCCTCTCTATCGCAATTCAAACTCGTTGCCTCCCGATCCAAACGCCAAATTTTTAACCACTGTGCCGTTTGGTGATTATGCATCTTATTTCGGCATTCTCGTTTTGTGGGCATTAATAGTTTGATATTATATCCTACACCCAGTTTAAATGGTCAACAGCATCAATACCTAAATTTAACTGTCAAAAACTCGTCTGAATTGTAAACAGAACATCTGTGTTTAGAAATAAAAATTTATCTATTAAAATTATTATGATTCATTTGTACAACCACCTTAATTTATTTTATTAAAATCGAATATTTATAATTAGCCAAAATCTAGTCGTAAAGTGGCAGGATCTTGTATTACGGTAGCTGTGTAAAGTAATTTGTATTAGGCCATCTACCCACCCAAAAAAAAACTTGCCTTTTGTTTCTCATTTCATTTATTTGATTGTTTTTTCGCCAAATAAGTAAGGGAAAGTGCACATTATAGTGATTCGGTTGGCCGCATATTAAATATTCCAAACGTTAAACATGGTGAAAATTATAACACAAGAAACATTCGATGAAACGGTTGCAGAAAATATCGAAGTATTTTCGATGAGTTTGCAGGAAGCGCGAATTGAGACAATTAAACAATTTGAGGCCCAGGGTATTAATTTGGGAAATATTATTAAAGATCTAGAGATTAATGCGGAAACTGGTATACCTGTGCTGACTGAGGCCATAAATAATTTAAAAGCGGATAAAGATGTGCTTGAGTCACTGAAATTAGTAAAGACTCAATGCGACTTGGTAAGTTCTAGTTTAAGAAAAAATATGTAAATAACTTCATTTTACCCATCATGTCATGAGATTCCATGGTCTACGCCTAATCAAGACCCAAAAGTTCGAAGAACAATTTAATTTTATATAGTAGAGATCCACAGCTCAAAGACGAAAAGTACGCTTTATGAAAATTGCTCCTACTTAATCTTGAAAACAGCATAGCTGAAATATCTAATAATGAAACAGTGAAGATTGTTAATGTTGCAGAACCAATAATTAAATAAGTTACATTTGAACTGCGGAATCCGCACTTTTAACGAAGTAAAGTTTACATAAAATGAGCCGTACCTTAGTAATAATAAAAATGATAGTTTTTCATCAGAAGCCCGAGGTCTTAGCTTTAATGAAAGGAATTTACAATCCATAACCCAGGCCGATGAAATTCTGTAATCGAATAGATGTAAATTGCTCTAGCCTGGCTTTTGATTACAGTGAGCTCGTTTTGAGATATTATAATACTACTAAATTATAGAAAAGTAAATTCTCAGAATAGATATGTCAGGGATTTGAGGAGCATCATCATTATTGAAGAAATGAACAAAACATTTTGTGACTATTGTTTCTAAATCATTTTAAAAATTACATAGGTCCCCAAATCATGTCTTGAAGAACTTTTCTATTTAGTGTTTGAACTGATCCGGATCAATGGGTGTCACGAAAGACCGCAAATGTAAGAAAGAAATTATTCGTATCCAATTGTGGTACCGGTGTTAAGGGTTTCTAGGACTGGATTGATCAGTATGGGGCAAGCGCCACCAGCGAAAACCGGACGACTACGTTCTTCAATAAAGTCTCACACACTTTGGATAAGACCGAATACTCTAATTTAAATAGTAGTTGACCTGAAGCAATTGATGTAAATGTTTTTATGACTTTAGTCACTTCGAAATTTTCCTTCACTCGAGATAATCCTTAATTTAACTAATGGAATTGCACTAATTATTATACTATCAGTCAATTTAATATATAACAGATTATTTTGATTACACTATTAACCATTTACATAATTACAGAGTATTCCACATCGTCTTCTAGCAGCAAAAGAAGGGGCCGCTGATGTGATTTGTGATATATTAACGAAGTCGGATGATCATAATGTTTGTGCAAATTCAGATAGAATTTCGAAACCAATATAAAAAGTTGTTTATTTACAGATCTTACTTCATTCGCTGATGGCCCAAACTGCCTTGACCGATAAACACCCCGATATTTTTCAAGTAAAATGGCTTCCAATCATTCGAAAGCTACTTCAGAATTCAGCAAATGACATTATTTGCAACTCCTTAATTTGGTTTCAAAAAGCCTGTATTCTACACGAAATCAATCGGCAGAATATTATGAGTGAGGAGTTTGTGAATGATCTTAAGCCGCTAATAGCGCACGATGATCGTAATGTTATTATAGAAACTTGTGCAGTTTTGCGGTATTTAACACTGGATGATGATATTCGAGTGGAATTTGGAAAAGCTCATGAACATGCGCGTACTATTTCCACCGAGATGTTAGATGATATTACGAAATTGATCGAAAGTATGAGGATTCTCGATTTTGTGTTTATATGTATATTATTCTAACGTTTACGTGTTTCCAGAATTCAAAGATGACGAGGAAGTTTTAATGAACCTGTTCGTGACAATAGCAGCCCTAACCGTTCGAAATGAATTTTGTCTGGTTGTAGAAAAAGCAAATGGATTGAAATATACAATTGAATCAATGACAAAGTTTCATGATTCAATGAAATTGAATCGCGAGGCTTTGAAACTATTAAAAGCGCTCGCAGGAAACGATGTGGTAAAGGCCAATATTATACAGCAGGGTGCGGCACCATTAATTGAAAACTCCCTAAGTCGATTTAAGGCCAATGAGAATTTTGCTAAAGTTGCGCTTGGGTGTATTTCGACGGTGAGCTTGCGTACGAAAGATAATGCACAGGCGCTTATCGATGCCGGAATAGCTGATACCATTTTGGAAGCACTAAAAATTCATGAAAAATGTGCATTGGTGCAACGAAATGGTGCTTGGGCTATTAGAAATCTTGTGTCGCGATTGAAGGATCAAACACACATTTTTGTTGGAATTGTAAGTAGGGACTTATTACAACAAATAAAAGTGTTCTAACTAGCGGCTTTTCAATTTTAGGGTGTTGAAGAGATTTTGCTTACAGCTATGAAGAACCATCCTAACATTGCTCAAGATGTTAAATCGGCTTTGCGTGATTTAGGTTGTGAAGTAAAATTGATTGAAGAATGGACTGGTACCTCACAAACTTTAATTCAAAATTAATGCACTGCTTAATTTGCATGTATTAAAAACAAATTTGATTTAATTACAATTTTTTACATGTTATTTTTAAATTTTTTTAACACAAATAAATAACAGTTTTGCCTATTTAATACCTAGGTATATTAATTATAATCGTACTACGTAAAACCGTAAGAACGCAAAAAACACATAAGTATTGTGGTTTTACTCTATATGTTTCGCTTAATTTGCATTGCTTCACAGAAGCTGCCTTTAAGGGTCTCTAAATCGGCTCTGCAAATTGAAGTTATGTTTCTTCTAGTGGCCGGTTATAGACGCTTCCATGGAAATGAAAACGCAAAAAATTAGCAAGAGGGTGCATCGGACTCCTTCGTGGGACCTACAGATTTCGTTCTAATGATGTCGTGCTTTAAAAGGATATCGGCAAGTACCTTAACTGCCACCTGTTGTTTCTCTAAGAATTTTCTCGGATTCAAAGATCAGGAAAGGATTCAGGTGCTTAAATTCTGGTAGTGACCTTAAGGGCTTATTGGACATTCTCGTATCATACAAATACTTGGAAAAATATCAAAAAGAAACGAGAAAAAATATGCGATGTGTGACAAAGACAGTTATTATAATTTTATAGCGAAATTTTAAGCGGAATATTTAACAACTGTTTGACAGCTGTACGAAAAACCACGTTAGTTAAAGAATTAAAATTATTGTTAAATCGATTATATTTTTATCTCTAAAGTATTAAAAAAAACTCTTAAATATTATTTTTAGGCATCAGTTTATTATGTTTTTTAATTATTTCCCTTCGTAAATTAAAAACTAAGAATACGCTTTACTATACAAAAGTTAGGGGAAGATAAAACCGCTTTTGAATATAACATAAAATTATATCAATTGTATTTGTGAATAATGTCCTGTGAACACGTTTTTTGATAAAAATATAAATAAAACAATATTTAATATACGTTTATGGTGAATTTTATAATATACTTGTTGTGACCTGCAATAAGCAAATTTTTATAAGAAATGGATTCGGATGATTTTGATCCATTACATATTATATTTAGTAGTGATGATAATGATGATGCACCAAAAAAGAAACGTAGATTTAGGGTACGCCCATACTATTTAGAGCGCAACCGAAGTGGGGTATTCAGCTGTCCGTTCTCGGAAATTAAGAAGGACCCACAGCTTTTTTATAACTATTCGCGAATGAGTCTGGATCAGTTCGAGGAATTATTGGAAATGGTCACTCCATTAATTCAAAAGGAAATTGTCCTGAGGGAACCCTTGAGCCCTACTTTACTA